>CM073586.1:50279616-51652949 GCA_037074715.1 Magnolia kwangsiensis | reverse complement strand
GGACCTCTCTTCACTTCTTCTTGTCTCCCTCACTCTTGTCTTCCTTCCTTCTTATCCTCCTTCCTTCTTGTCCTCCTCAAATGAGGAGAGGAGGGGGTATTTATAGGCCTCCCAGGCTCCTCACTTCTTAAATAGTGGTGATCACTACCACTTCTTCCTTCACACAATGTCCAACTTTCTTCCTAAAATAGTGGTGTTCACCAACCTCTCCCTTAAATAGTGGTGTACAACCACTCCTTCCTTCATACATGGAAACATCCATTCTCCATTAAAAATGACGCCCATGCACTCCTCCATACCAAATGACGCCCATCCATTCTTCTATATCAAATGACGCCCATGCACTCCTCCATACCAAATGACGCCCATCCATTCTTCTATATTAAATGATGTTCATCCATTCTTTTATATCAAATGATGTCTATCCATTCTTCCTTCCCAGATGACATCCATCCATTCTTCCATATTAAATGATGTCCATTCATTCTTCCATCCTAGATGACATTCATCCATTCTTCCATATAAAATGACACCCGTCCATTCTTCTGTCCCAGATTGTGGAGCACACAACCTCTTTTAACATGGAGCAACGCTTCATAAGGCTTCTCTACTATTATGGGTGCACAACCTTGAGAAGGATCTGCACAACGAAATTCCTCTGCTAATGCAATGGGCATATGATGAGAATGAAATATTTTTGTGCCTCAATAGATGCCCCCTTGATACTTCTTTAATTAATTTCTAAATTCAAATGGAGGATTGATCTTCTTCTGCACAAAAATTGTTTCACTTCAGAGAAGGATTCTTCATGAATAGATCTGATTGTATATCGGAGAAGGGTCGCTTGACCAAAGAATTGAATGAATTGCAACTGACGGATGACTAGATGATCATTCTTGCATGAAAGACTGAATGATCACACTTGACCAGAAGATTAAATGCCCCCAGCCAGCAGTGTCAAGAAGACGCTTCAAAAGGGAGGATAGATTCCCTCTTTCATCGAAACATGTCATTGTAACAGCTGTGACGACTTCATCTTTGAGTATCTTGGCTAGAGAACTATCTTTCAATGTTGTTGCTGCTGTAACGATCTCTTTGATTAACTCTTGCAACTCTCTCTTTAAACTCTGTGTCTAGGGAGTTGTTCTTTAATGTTACTCCTGCTGCAACAACCTTTTCGATTGTCTCCTTTATTCATGATCTGTATAACCCAAGCTTTTAAATGGTAATCTTTCCTGCCAAATTGATCCAAATTAGTATCTCAAGATATCATAATTTTTTAATTTGGTTTCATGAAGTATATATTGAAAAACATTTTAGAATATTTGTAATATTTGCAATATGATAATGATTTGATTATTCCCTCTTTGTGTTTGTCAATGTGCCTTGAATTACATTTGTTGCATCCTTTGTTCGTTATATTGTGCTTTCGGAGATATCATTTCTAGCTCTAAAGGTTCAACTGATGAGTCTTTTCTAATTTGTGTTCCTGGGCATTTCATCTTGGGTTGTCTCGGAGTTTACTTTCCTTGGACATTTGCTGACTCTGAAAAAGCATATTCACATCCTAGTCATCTTGATTAGCTACCTTCGTAACATTATCAATTGAGAGAGATGATTAAGAAGTTGAATGGATGGGTTACTAGAAAAATAAAAAGTAATGATCCTATCGACTTTTATCAATTCCCTTTCACTAGCTATCCTGACGACACGACAGTTGTTGTCGATGACTCCATTTCTTTTGGCTAACATTCATTCCTCTTCTCCATCATGTCCATCATTCTTCCTTGGAGAGAAGGTAGGGTATTTTGGCATGAATCATACTATCCTAGCAAATTCGCCCACCAATTTGGATTTAACCAAACTATTCCGAAAACTTGTGATATTGTTACCAAAGAAATGAGAAGTTACAACATCGGACAGTATAATTGGGCTCTGATATGGATGCAGCTCTTGAACTTTCACACCAGGTCGCACTTCATAATTCCCGACTATAATTACCCATATAGTGCTTCTTATTGCTGGAAGTGATGGTGGGTTCACCAGTATTTTTAGTAAAACATTGCTACCTAGTGGATCATGATGTATGGATTTTTCCTCCTCACGTAAGGAGTTTCTAAATAGACCAAGGGATTGGCTATTTCAAAGAACTAGATCATGCCCCCTATTCAGGCCAACTCTGCATAAAATTTTCCTCTACAAATAATATTTCTAAAATAAAGCATGCCGATACTCTTGAAGGATGGATAGCTTTTAGCATGTCTTTGAAGAATACTCATGAATCTTCAAATTTCCCAGGAGTGAATAATAAATCCTTGCAATTTTGTCTTCCCCCTCCTTTGTAAAATTTAAGAGATAATATTCCTTCAAAATAAAAAAGGCAAACATCGTCATCCTCTTTAGAAGGATAGATAATATTATCATTGAAGACTCATCTTCTTCAGAAGAATAGACATATTTTGAAGCACTTGGTTTTAAGATAGAAAATATCAGATATTTTGATCAAACTTGATAAAATCGTAACTTGAACCTATTTCAAAAGAAACACATTTTGTATGTCTATTTATGCTAAACAAGAAATTTTCATGATTTACATTATCATATTAGGAAATTTACATCTTTAAGCATATTTTGAGCTGATAGATGATCATGTATTTTTACGGCATTTTACATGCTACTCATAGTTTAAGCTCTTGCATAATGGAGCTAGTGCATTTTGACTAACCACACTGGACAAGACTTGACTGGACTGAACGTGACTTGACTGGACATGACTTAATTGGACTAGACTTGACTGGACTAGACTTTACTGACTGGACTTGACACTTCACACAGTTTAGGCTCATGAGTAGTGGAGCAATCACACAGTTTAAGCTCATGAGTAGTGGAGAAAATAGTTTCTTAGACTCATGTGAGAGTCAGGTCTTACACGAATGGTCGCTTTAACTCTATAGAGTTCACAGGACTTATTGTAGTCAGGGAGTTCACAAATCGTGATCCATCAGAGGGGCCCAATGATGCTACTGGGGTGTGAACTCCGTGGGATTTATGCACAGGGCTGGCCACAACAACTCTCTAGAGTTCATGAAGGGCACAAGTGCTACCTTTGGGTACCAAATTTAAGGTCGTCAGTCCATCAATGAGTATGCTAAAAACCCTTCCTCATGAGTTACTATTGGAATCAAACTAGGAATTTGGGGGTCTTACACATGGTTGGCCTATCTATGGTCAAATCCACAGAGCACACACTGCGGTCCGCTTTCTCTTTGCCTACAAGGTCGGACCCATTCACCGAAGGGTATTTTCATCCTTCCCCGTGATGCTTTCGGAAGCTCTACAAATGGCATTGGTCTCACGTGTAACTGGCCATTGGGGACTTTTAGTCATTGGCTCCATCCGCTGCCCGCATTGGTATACATGTGATGTGGTCTATACGGGCTTTTTAGGGCCACTGACTCCACACTACTGCCCGAATAATATATATATAGTGCTGATGATGATAGGTCTTATGCGTAGTTAGTTGTTGAGGGCTTGGCTAAGCTGCCTTAAATGATAAGATATCGTCATTGTCATTAACTTTATATGTGGTTGGCTATATAATTTATTCCACTGCCAAAATTGGTGAATCAATGATTGATATTTTTCCACCGCTGATAATGTTTTGAGAACATTCATATCATGTTTAAAATAGAGTATCAACTTGGCGATGATAGTAATTTTAATAAAATGAGTTTGCATGAATGATTGATGACGACAACGATAGTAGCTAATTTTGGCGATAATCATCGGTACTTGGCAATTTTGATGAAAATCATCGACGTCAGCAGAAAACATTAACGCTTGGCAGTGATCATCAACGCTTGGCAGTGATCATCAACGCTTGACAGTGATCATCAACGCTTGATATGCTTGGAAGCTTTGAGAAACTTTGCTTGAAAATATGCACTTATTCATTCACATGAAGAGAAAAGTACATGACTTTGTCTTTTGCAGCCCTTTCATCCTTCTACTTGTCATGCCCCTTTTGATTAGGAAGCATTGCTCTAGGAATCTTCGTAATAAAAATCATGATGTTTCATCCTTTAACAAATATACTGATGCCGCATCACCTCATACTGTTTGCCCAAGATTAGCATTGCCCCCAATCTTGAATTAATCAGACCTGTGTACTCTTACTTCTTCTTTTATGCCGTACACTTTCCTTATAGCGATTTCACCTTTATCAATCATCTTTTGTAGCTTATTCTTCAAGCTGAAACAATTTTCCGTTTGATGTCCAGCATAGGAAGTATATCATCTTCTTCGAATGAATACATCCACAATCTTTGGCTGTGCAAATTTTTTCTTTATTTTCTTGGCCATATGTTTAGTCGTGTTTCTTATATCAGATATTCCATGCCTATTCGCTTTTCTTTCTTCTTCAATTGTATCTCCTGAATTTCTCCTGAGATTCGAAGTTAACTGGTTTATATAAAAGTCAGACACTTAATGATCCTTTCTAAGCTGCAAGCCTCTTCGAAAAAATCTTGAAATGTCTGATATGCTTAAGAAGCTTTGCTTGAAAATTCATGTATGGAAAGGAGTATAAGGCATTGACATTCTGAAACTTTGGCATTCTTAGACGTCGGCATTCTTGGTATTCTGCTTATCATGCCCCCCCTTTGATTTTAAAGTATTACATTGTGAATCTTCTGAGTCAAAACTGCCTATACATTTAAAGATGAAATATTTTGTTGAAAGGGTAGGTATATTGATGAAAATTTTCCCCCATGGTGAATAAATTTGTCTTGGTTTCTTCTTGTCTGTACTTCTATCGAGTGACTATTTTCAATCATGATCATGTGTCATTACTTTCTCTCTTATTTCATATCTTCTTTATGACAATTTTATCATTGTCAATCATCTTTTGTAGAATATTCTTTTCTTCTTTACTTCATTTTACTTGAATACTGTAGCTATGGCAATTAGATTTTAATGTAGCTAGTATATCATCTTCTTCAACTATATGTTTCTGTAACGCCCTGAAAATCGAGGGTCGAGCATAAACTCAACTCGCGAGTTCCAGAACATCACTTATGCAACATTTTCAATGATGGATGAATGTCGGCTGTATTAGTGCATAAAACATGAAGTGGATTCAGTCAAAACAGTAAAACATAATCCAGGGATAGTTGTAACACGCTAGCGGAAGACTGAAATGAGTATATAAACTGGTATAAGTCCCCAAAATATGTCTGCAATGCCAGGTCAATAATTACAAGTGTTGTGTCAAAAATATAAAATGTCGAAAGAATATAATAGTCCTCTATATTCATAATCCCTGAAGCCCCGTGCCCCGTCGATCCGGACTCGACTCATGCGAATCCGGCCGAAAACTGCATGAAAGAGAATGCCTCCTTGTCATCCTCGCAGTCCAGCACCGCTTCGCAAGCATCGCCATCATCTGAAACTAAAACAGAGACTGGTTGGTGTTGCAAACACCGTCCCGTAACATGGGAGTGAGTGATCAACTCAATGAAACTATGCAGTAGAGGTTAACATGTTATCAACTAAATCAAGCAGTAATGATAAAGTAGTACAATCAAACATTCCTAGATACTCTTATTAATGCAAGGATAAAATGTTTTCATGATGCATGCCCTCGCCTACACTCCCTCATGCGACACCATCTTACGTTCGCGGCATGCTTTCTTCCCTCTGTGCACTTCAACCACGGCACATGCAGTGCGATGTTATGAACGTGATTACCTAGTTATTATTAGTCTTTTTCATACAACAGTATTGGGAAGCTACGGTACCTCCCTTATTCAATACCCAAATGATGATCCATTCTAGGGTCGTCAGTCCTAGAAAATCTCATACGATGTTGCGGTTTTAGGTCGCTAAAAAAGGGCTCGTCACCAAATCAGTGTTACTCCTACCGGAAACACATCACACGCATAGGACGCGACAACTGATCAGTGTAGGCCTAGTTATACTCTAATGCTACGGAAAGACTCATCACCTTAACGCAGACTCAGAGTATGCTCGAGGTCACTACAAAGGGCTCATCACCAATCAATGTAGGTCGAGAGTACGAATATAGTGTCCCATACCACCATAATCGGCTCACGAGTCTAGGTTGCTCACTGGTCACTATGGGAAGGCTCTTCGCCCCAGCGTAGGATGACAGCTCGACCACGGTGTCCCATTCCACCATGCCCGGCTCATGACTCTTAGCGGATTGAGGTACCAAGGTTAAAGGGGCTTTCCACTGGTAAGTTTGGTACCTTAGGTTCAAGCAGTAGCGTCCAAACATGGTGAACATACATCGGGCCAATCGGGTTACTTGACGAGTTCGACTAGTACGAGAGCACATTGAGTTGATAGACATGAAGTGCATAAGCATTCCGTGTGGCCTAACCACTATCGAGCATCCAAAGTATGGATCGGATTCGTTAGGCACGTCCAGTGTAGCGAAACAACATCATCCACCAATCTAGGATCTGTTACCGATTGCCTGGACTATACAATAGCCCCAATCACATTCAATTACGACATGTTATCCGATGATATAGTCAAAGCAGTAAATGGATCATATTTCAAATTATACAATCAAAGGTTCGATATTGTCCGCTTTTTGGCTGCCAAGGCTATTGCACGGAATCATTACACTACTCCCCCATCACCCTTCATGGCTTTGTTTCTGCATGTTATGGAATATAACTTAAACATGAATCCACACATATGCAATATAAAATACACGGAGGAAATCATACACATGGAAAAGGTAGTTGAGAAGCATATCTCAACACGCATACAGGTACACCTTACTAACTACTAACTCATTTAAATATTTTTACAAACACTTAGCCTACACATTCCATCATATGTGATATATACGAGTTTATCATATATATTAGGGCCAATCCTTTCGTCAAAGGGTTATCGCCTATACAACAATCATATATCCATGACAGTTAGTCATGGCGAGCACGAAAGTGAATTCTATACTCATTCAGTCATTTTCACAAACACTTAGACTACACAATATAACATACGCAATGTATGTTGATAAAACATGTATTAGGCTAATCTGTTCACCCAGAAGTTAGTACATATGCATCTAGCATACATAGACAGCAATTAATCATGGCAAGCACAAATCCAAATTTCATACGTATACGGTATTTTCTACAAATACGAGGAATACAGTATATTCAACATAGTTAATGTATAACTAAAAAATGAAACGGATAACACTTTATACCTGTGAAATAGCATCCATGTCAGTAATATATCATTAACCGACATTGAAAGCCTTGATAACCATAACCTAAACATATATAGTCCGCACCTTAAACCGAAAAATGCGTAACGGATATGATTAAGATGCTAAGTCTTCGTCAACGATGGATTGACAACCTAAAGCTTGAAATAGGTTAGCTACAACAACACTTAAACTTCTCTAAGCTCCAAAATGGGTTAGGGTTAGGATTTCTTACCCGAAAATGCATCTAGAATTGCTGAAACGGTGACATGGTAGCGTGGGTTCGACACTTAGAACAACAGGGAGGAATCCCTGTAGCAACACCCTAACTTCCTCACCCTTTTCTCTCTCTTTTCTTCTCTTCCTTAGCTAGGGTTTAAAAATTTGTATGGGATATGAGAGTGAGGGTTTAAGGCCTTTTTATAAGCCTAAAATCGATGGAAATAGCCCTAAGGCCAAGGTATACTTAGGTTATAACCAAATCGGGCTCTTTCTGATCCAACGGAACACTTCTGGAGGTCCTCTTATCAAATGATGTCGGACTTAAGCTCACTAATATTGGATTTTAAGCAATTTAAGTTTTCAGTCCGATCGGGTTCCCAGATCATCCTTGACGGACCAGTTTCAGTTCAACGGTCACCAAAACTCGATTAGGGACACAAGTACTTTGACATGTGTAGGCCACCTTCCCTGATCCGAGGCTGAATTTGGGTCAAAAATCAATGTTCAAAATTCTTAGAAAATACACGCAAGTGACACGACCCAGATTACTTAAATTCCTATTTAATTTCTTAAAATTCTTCACTTTCTCACTCTCTTCACTTCAGACTCAAGGAAACAGTCTCAGGACATCGTTTGGACATGATTTTGGAGGTGATTGTCAAGTCCAACTAAGCAATCATAATTGTCTAAGTTTGTCGTTATCGAACTTTTGACGTGTGGTCCAGGTCCGATACGAAGTTTCTGAATGCTCCCGAGAGCAACTGGGTTTAGAGATTGATCCTAAGTTTCTAGGTAACGTAGTATTAGTAGTCCTACTAATTTTGGCTCTTATAGTTCATATTTAAAGTGGTTCAAGCTAATTCTACTGAGTATTCAGTTTAGTACTTAACCAAATTCTACCCTAATTATGGCAGAATACGGTCTTAGGACCATTCAATGCCCCATTTTGGGCACTTCTAGTCATTATATTATTTTAATTATTTTTTTAGTAGTTTATAATCAAGTTTAACCCATCTCTACCAAATTCTATGAGATTTCGTGTTGTAGAAAAATTCTAAAAAATCCCGAAGTAACATCTGTCCAACAAGTGATTTTCGGACAGTTGTCACAACGACCTACTTTAAAGTATATTAAATATTTTATTATATTTTTTACATATTTTTATATAAAAATAGACTCATTTAAATTTAATATTATTTTTGAATCACTTAAATCAGAGTTATAACGAGGGAGATATGATTTTTTAAAATTGGATAAAATGCTTAAAAAAAATACAGAAATCGGGCTGCCAGACCACTGTACGGACGAGGCCTCGCCAAACCGGCCAGCCCCTCGTCGGTCACTGGCCATTTTTCCTCCCCCCCCCCCACCCGGGGGGATGCCGAAAACATGTGGGACCCACCTCGGGTCCCCCCGAATTGAGCCGTTTGAGCCCAAGAGTCTGTTGAGGCATTTATCGGGTCTCATTTGTAAATTGGAATGAGTTACGTGACATACAATATATGATTTTGTGGTAGGAGAAGCTAATCTATCCAAATAACCTATCTATATCATGAGATTCTAAAAATTTAATAGTTAAAATTTCATTTTATTCATATATGTACCATTTATAGTAAGTTTTAGTTTAAGTATAGTTCTTCACCATTTAAACTTTAGAATTTGTGTCTAATATGAAAGTACTTGGAGAAATTTAAAGAATGAGGTGGTGAAAGGTGAGATTTTGAAGGAAATGGGTTAAAAAATTATTTTTAGACTTTGGGATTGAGCTCTGAGAGTGTTATGGTTGACCCATTGCCTAAGGACGTCTAACTTCAGGTTGGCAAAAATCCGGGGTGTTACAATCTACCCCACTTAAAAATAATTTTGTTCCCAAAATTGGTTAAGGGTAATGAGTAAAGATTCTATTATTCCATTCGCCTAAGCTTTACTGATTTCAAGTTTATATGCGTGGTGGGGTATATATATTTATACTAGTCTAGCTCATTTTTGTCTATCCTCCTTAAAAATTTACTCTTTATCTCTTGCTTATACCCTAATGGTTTGCTATAATTTAGTTCTTTATCTATTTGAAGTCTTGACGATGATTCTCATCTACTTAGAGTAAGATATATGTTTTCAATGGTTGACCAGTACGGAGAGACGGTTGTAGTGGGCTTGATCCCGATACTTCGATCACCTACCTGACCAGAGTAGAAAGCTCATCGTATCCCTTCCTAGTCCTGGTAGATCCTGGTCTTCTGCTCGGTAAAAGCAGTGAGTCCATTGGTAGTCGCCCAGGATTGAGAATTGGGTCAAGCCGCGAATGCTTCGCAATTGTATATTTCAGTAACTCCGTAGTCCAATCACTCTAAAAGCTTAGGGAATGTCCATCACTAAAAGGTTCAAATTTCCTATTTATAAGGTTACCCTTTGGGTCTTGGCCTAAGAGAGTCCTCGTCTGAATCTATGTCCAAGGTAGGGGTTAATAAGCACCTTAATAGATCATCCTAAAAGAATTTCTAATCATATAGAGTTGGCCAAGGCTTCTATTATGTTCGTATTTAACAAGTAGATTTGTGGATACACTGACCTCCGCTCGTTCCCATGTTAGGCTTATGATTTAATATGAATAGGTTCAACACTTAAGCCCTAATTATTTTTCTTTAAAGACTTTATTAGTGACATTCTAAGGAGGATCTAGATCCTATTTAATGACCTAACCTTACGTATAACCTGAATTAATTTCCTTCGATCCTAGGCCAGTGGGGAAGGGGCCAACCACGCTTCCGCTGCGCCACTCTAATCTAACGGTTGTATTAACTGACCTAACTAGATTGGGCTCATAATGCTCTACCCCCCTTAAAAATTATTTCTACTCTCAAGGCTCAAGAATCTATGTCTCGATCTGTATGTCGGAATGAGGTATAATTTAGGACCTATCCTTGACATGAAATGGGAAATAACCTCTCAATACATTGGTCTTCCTTCGTTAATGATGCGTACTATAGTATTGGTACCTATAATTATAGAAAGGAGCTAAAGATGATGGGTGTTGTGGTTGATTTCAGGGACGGGTGTGAGCTTGCGGCAAGATGTCTAATCTCTATTGGATATAAGTCCTTAACATTTTCCAAAGGTAAAGTAATAACTTTTGGTTGTAGGTGGTCGAGCCAACATAAAAGAAAAGTTGTGTAGTGGGTTTGAGCTGGATATATAGACCTTCTGCCTAGTTAGGACAGAAAATTTGTCGTATCAGTTCTTAATCCTAGTTGGTCTCGATCTTCTACTTTATCAGAGCATTGAGTTCACTATCAGGATTAAGAATTCAGTTCAAACCGTGAATACTTCTCTTATATATAGTTCTTCTACTCCGTGTTCCCAATTGTAATAAGTCCTTGGGAAGGCAATTCTAAGGAGTGTGCTAGTTTATCCTAACGTTCAATCTGAGGGATATATAAGTTTTCCCTAAACGTGACTAGTTTTAAGTCAGGCAAGCTTCCTGAGAGTTACTAAAGGAGCCTTTAAGTATTAAGGGGATCCAACGAAGGAATGAAGTCCCACTCCAACCTAATCAAACCTACTATTCCTTAGTATATTCAATTGTCTTTCAATTATCTTAGCATATGCAGTCTTTTACATTCCTTAATATAACTAGTAGCCTAGTCTGTAATTCACTAGTTGCAATCCAAAGTTTATATTTATACGCTAGATGGTTTTGTACCATTTCTAATATAGGGAATTGTTCTATTGTTTAGGGTTAAAAGTTGTCTAGTTGAAATCGAGTTGCCCAGACTTGAATGTGATTGCGCTCGAGCACTACACATAGGACTATACCTGCTAATTGCGTTACTAATCCTACCTTGGGATTTGGGAATGACATGTTTGGAAGGAGGGTGGGATGGGATTCAAATTCATTTTATAGGCTTTGGAAAATGAGCCTTGTGTTGGAAAGTGTGAGATGGGATTTTCAAATCCCATGATGATGAAATTCCAAGTATAATTTGAAAAGAAATCTTGAGATTTACTGTTTATTGCATACATTCCAACCATGGCATTAGAAACCATGGGATACACCCAATCTAGGGACAATACCTTGCACATACATTTATTGTTACTTTTACAATTCCCTCTGCCCTAATCTCACCTAATGCAGTTGGTCGAACGGGCCCTAAATGTCTCATCTTTTGGAGGTTGTGCAGGTTATGGGACACAAAGATGTGAGTTTTGTGCCCAAATGAGGGGCGTATCAGGAAGGTGAAGAGTTGTAAATAACAGTGGTGGATGGGTGTAAGATGTAGAAAAAGATGGAAGCTTGAGTGAATAGAAGTGGGGATGTGAGATCATTTTACATTGTCTCAATTACGTATGGGCTATTCTACGGTAGTTAATCTCACCCGTTGACGACACTTGGGATTCTAATGTGGTTTCTAGATTCCATCGCCCCCTTTTTAAGTCAGAGTGCATCAGTGTGCGTTGTGTTACCATAACCCAGGTCCAGTTTAATCCAAATCATGCTCTGATAGCATCTTGTAACGCCTTGAAAATCAAGGGTCGAGCAACTCCACTCGCGAGTTCCAAAACATCACTTTTGCAACATTTTTAATGATGGATGAATGTCGGTTGTATTAGTGCATAAAACATGAAGTGGATTAAGCCAAAACAACAAAACATAATCCAGGGACAGTTTTAATAGGCTAGCGGAAGACTAAAATGAATATATAAATTGGTATAAGTCCTCAAAATATGTCTGTAATGCCAGGTCAATAATTATAAGTGTTGTGTCAAAAATATAAAATGTCAAAAGAATGTAATAGTCCTCTATATGCATAATCCCTAAAACCCCATCAATTCAGACTCGACTTATGCGAATCTGCCCGAAAACTGTATGAAAGAGAATGCCTCCTCATCATCCTCGTAGTCTGGCACCGCTTCCAAGCATCGCCATCATCTGAAACTAAAATAGAGACTGGTTGGTGTTGCAAATACCGTCCCGTAACGTGGGAGTGAGTGATCAACTCAGTGGAACTATACAGCAGAGATTAATATGTTATCAACTCAATCAAGTAGTAATGATAAAGTAGTACAATCAAACATTCCTAGATACTCTTTTTAATACAAGGATGAAATATTTTCATGATGCATGCCCTCGCCTACACTCCCTCGTGCGACTCCATCTTACGTTCGCGACATTCTTTCTTCCCTCTGTGCACTTTAACCACGGCACATGCAGTGTGATATTATGAACGTGATTACCGAGTTATTATTAGTCCTTTTCATACAGCAGTATTGGGAAGCTAAGGTACCTCCCTTATATCAATACCTAAACGATGATCCATTCTAAGGTCGTCAGTCCTAGATAATCTCATACAATGTTGTGGTTCTAGGTCACCACAAAAGGGCTCATCACTAAATCAGTGTTGCTCCTGCCAGAAACACATCACACACATAGGACGCGACAACCGATCAGTGTAGGCCTAGTTATACTCTAATGTTACGGAAAGACTCGTTGCCTCAATGCAGACTCAGAATATGCTCGAGGTCACTACAAAGGGCTCGTCACCAATCAATGTAGGTCGGCAGCACGAATATAGTGTCCCATACCACCATAATCGGCTCACGAGTCTAGGTTGCTCACTGGTCACTACGGGGAGGCTTGTCGCCCCAGCATAAGCCGACAGCTCAACCACGGTGTCCCATACCACCATGCCCGACTCATGAGTCTTAGCAGATCAAGTTACCAAGGTTAAAGGGGCTTTTCCACTGGTAAGTTTGGTACCTTAGGTTCAAGCAGTGGCGTCTAAATATGGTGAACATACATCGGGCTAATCAGGTTACTTGACGAGTTCGACTAGTACGAGCGCACGTTGAGTTGATCGACATGAAGTGCATAAGCATTCCGTGTGGCCTAACCACTGTCGAACATCCCAAGTACGGCTCGGATTTGTCAGGCACGTCATGTGTGGTGAAACAACATCATCCACCAATCTAGGATCTATTACCGATTGCCTGGACTATACAATAGCCCCAATCACATTCAATTACGACATGTTATCCGATGATATAGTCAAAGCAGTAAATGGATCATATTTCAAATTATACAATCAAAGGTCCGATATTGTCCGCTTTAGGGCTGTCAGGGCTATTGTACGAAATCATTACACCACTCCCCCATCACCCTTCATGGCTTTGTTTCTACATGTTATAGAATACAACTTAAACATGAATCCACACATATGCAATATAAAATACATGGAGAAAATCATACACATGGACATGGTAGTTGAGAAGCATATCTCAACACGCATACAGGTACACCTTACTAACTACTAACTCATTCAAAGATTTTTACAAACACTTAGCTTACACATTTCATCATATGTGATATATACGAGTTTATCATACATATTAGGGCCAATCCTTTCGTCAAAGGGTTATCGCCTATACAACAATCATATATCCATGATAGTTAGTCATGGCGAGCACGAAAGCGAATTCTATACTCATTCAGTCATTTTCACAAACACTTAGACTACACAATATAACATACGCAACGTATGTCGATAAAACATGTATTAGGCTAATCCGTTCACCTAGAAGTTGGTACACATGCATCTAGCATACATAGAAAACAATTAATCATGGCAAGAAAAAATCTAAATTTCATACGTATACGGTATTTTCTACAAATACGATGAATACAGTATATTCAACATAGTTAACGTATAACTGAAAAATGAAATGGACAACACTTTATACATGTGAAATAGCATCAACGTTAGTAATATATCATTAACCGACATTGAAAGCCTTGAAAACCATAACTTAAACGTATATAGTCCACACCTTAAACCAAAAAATGCGTAACGAATATGATTAAGATGCTAAGTCTTCGTCAACGGCAGATTGATAACCTAAAGCATAAAATAGGTTAGCTACAACAACACTTAGACTTCTTTAAGCTCCAAAACAGGTTAGGGTTAGGATTTCTTACCCGAAAATGCATCTAGAATTGCTAAAACGGCGACATGGTAGCGTGGGTTCGACACTTAGAACAACACGGAGGAATCCCTGTAGAAACACCCTAACTTCCTCACCCTTTTCTCTCTCTTTTCTTCTCTTCCTTAGCTAGGGTTTGGAAATTCGTATGGGATATGAGAGTGAGGGTTTAAGGCCTTTTTATAAGCCTAAAATCGATGGAAATAGCCCTAAGGCTAAGGTATACTTAGGTTATAACCAAATCAGGCTCTTTTTGATCCAACGGAACACTTCTAAAGGTCTTCTTATCAAATGTGATCGGACTTAATCTCACTAGTATTGGATCTTAAGTAAGTAAAGTTTTCAGTCTGATCGGGCTCCCAGATCGTCCGTGACGGACCAGTTTCTGTTCAACGGTCACCGAAACTCGATCAGGGCCACAAGTACTTTGATATATGTGGGCCACCTTCCCTAATCTAAGGGTGAATTTGGGTTAAAAACCAACGGTCAGAATGCTTAGAAAAGGTGTGCAAGCGACACGACCCAGATTACTTAAATTCCTATTTAATTTATTAAAATTCTTCACTTTCTCACTCTCTTCACTTCAGAATCAAGGAAACAGTCTCAAGACATCGTTTGGATGTAATTTTTGAGATGATTGTCAAGTCCAAATAGGCGGTCATAATTGTCTAAGTTTGTCGCTATCGGACTTTCGACGTGTGGTCCAGGTCCGATACGAAGTTTTTGAATGCTCCTGAGAGAAACTGAGTTTAGAGATTGATCCTAAGTTTCTAGGTAACGTAACATTAGCGGTCTTACTCATTTTGGGTCTTGTATTTCATATTTAAAGTGGTTCAAGCTAATTCTACTGAGTATTCAGTTTAGTACTTAACCAAATTCTACCCTAATTATGGCGGAATACGGTCCTAGGGCCATTCTATGCCCCATTTTGGGCACTTCTAGTTATTATATTATTTTAATTATTTTTATAGTTGTTCATCATCAAGTTTACCCAGTCTTCACCAAATTTCATGAGAATTTATTTTGTAAAAAAATTCTAAAAATTCCTGAAGCAGCAGTTGTCCAAAAAGTAATTTTTGGACAGTTATCACAATGACCTACTTTAAACTATATTAAATATTTTATTATATTTTTTACATATTTTTATATAAAATTATCCTCATTTATATTCAATATGGTTTTTAAATCACCTAAATTGGAGTTATAACGAGGGAGATATGATTTTTCAAAGTTGGATAAAATGTGCAAAAAAAGTGCAAAAATCGGGCTGCCCGACCGCTATACGGACGAGGCCTCGCCAAACCGGCGAGCCCCTCACCGGTCACTGGCCATTTTAGTGAGGGCTCACTCCAGGGAAGAAGTCCTCCCCCCTCCGGGGATGCCGAAAATATGTGGGACCCACCTCGGGTCCCCCCGAATTGAGTCGTTTGGGCCCACGAGTCCATCAAGGCATTTATCGGATCTCATTTGTAAATTGGAATAAGTTACATGACATACAATATATGATTTTGGGGTAGGAGAAGCTAATTTATCCAAATAACCTATCTACATCATGAAATTCTAAAAATTCAATAGTCAAAATCTCATTTTATTCATATATGTACCATTTATAGTAAGTTTTAGTTTAAGTATAGTTCTTCACCATTTAAACTTTAGGATTTGTGTCTAATATGAAAGTACTTGGAGAAATTTGAAGAATGAGGTGGTGAAAAGTGAGATTTTGAAGGAAATGGGTTGAAAAACGATTTTTAGACTTTGGGATTGAGCTCTGAGAGTGTTATGGTTGACCCATTGCCTAAGGACGTCTAACTCTAGGTTGGCAAAAATCTAGGGTGTTACAGTTTCCCACAGTCATTGAATTGTCCGAACTCTTTCTTTACTTTCTTAATTGTAGAATCACCCATTTTCTCTTTATCGGAGTTTCTTCTCGTTCATTTTGACAAATCTCTATTTTCTTTCTTTAGCTATATCTGTTGTTACTCTCTTAAGATTTTAAAATGGTCGATTAATATGTGAGTTGAGTGGCTTCACATCGATTCTTCCCAAATTGCTAACTTTTATAATTAAATCTTAAAAGATCTGTATATTCGGATCACTAAGTCCTGATGCAATGTCTAGTTTCCTGCATTTTATGCATAACTTGACTCACTCTTCTACTCTGGCAAGTTGTGAACATGATGCCCTTAGGGTTCTCCATTGACTAATGAATTCATTAATTGATTCGTCTTCTCGTTGGTGGGAAATGCCTAATTTAGTCGAATTAACTTCTCATTTAAAGGCATTTCTTAAGGTTTACTTTGCTCATAGTAGTCACTATTGGAAAATTAGGGACTTCTTCAGTAACATGCTCTCCTGATGAAGATTGATTAACATCTGCTAGAAAATTTTCTATTTTTTGTACATTTCGAATGTACTGATATTGAAGGAGAGAGTGAAAACCACATTGCTGATGCCGTCGAGGAGGATAAATTGAGTGAGCATGGTAAAGTTGCATCTTGTAGCATTGCACATGATCGACCTGTTGACCATGCTCAGCAGGATGGTATTCCTTTTAAAAGAAGATCGAACCTTTCATCTTTTGGATGTTACTATCATCCATCCCTCATCATCTTGCTGCGCTACCGTTGAAGCAGAAACCATTCCGAACATTACCTAGCATTACTTGTCCTTGATTAAATTGATTTGACCTTGTTCGGTGCTTTCTATAGTAGCGATCTCATATTGTTAATGTAATTTATTGGGAATCCATTAGGTGTGAAGTGGATGACCACGTTAGTCGAGGGAGAAGTCATTGCGGTATACCTATAATATGGAATAGAGTGTAAGTTATTTTGATTAAATAAAATTGTATTTTGTTTTTAGAGATAAAGGGGGGGATGTTCCCACTGAGAGTCGTCATTTTGGTGTTTATACAATGCCGAAAAGTGATAAAAGTTCTCTAAATATTTTTTAAGTTATTAATGAAAAGATCCCCAATGGAGTCACCATATTGTTTCGACGAGAAACAAATGCATTTGATTTGTGGGATTTCATTCAATGATAACAAAAAAAAAAAAAAAGAATGAGAGAACATTGATCACAAGATATTCTATTCATTCCAAATTCATTTACATCCTTGCATTTTCCTTAATTTTGAAAATAAAGTACAATCAATCAACGCAATGAATGAAAGAGAAGACAACTCAATGGCAATTTTGATAGCATTTTGATGCTTTTTATATTCATCGCAAAGGTGGATGGATTGTGCGGACTTGAAGATACTTGATTTGGTTATGCGATAGGTTCTAATCATCCTTCCAGTCGTATAGACAGACTTTTCTTTCCTTTCTGTGAGCTCCTTAAGAGCCTCCATCATAAGTGGAGCACACTAACTTTAGCCAAGGTGGAGTGCACAAGGCTTACTTTAGGACAAAGTCATGCATTAGGACAAGCTTCCTCTCAAAATGGTGCAAAAGCCATCTCTTAAGACAAGCTCCACATAATGTGGCGCAAAGATACATCCATTAGGACAAACTTCCTCTCAAAATGGTGCAAATGCCAAGCCTCAGGACAAAGTTCCATCCAAAATGGCACAAAATCCAAGATCATGACAAAGTTCCATCCAAAATGGCGCAAAAACTAAGCCTCAGGGTAAATTTCCATACAAAGTGGCACAAAAACCAAGTCTTAGGACAACCTCCACACAAAGTGGCGCACCAAGGTTTCCTTCAGGACAAACTCCATCTCAAGTGTTGCAAAGGGGTTCTTTTCAAGAGTGGTTATGTGCAGTCGCTCTTCAAGACAAAACTCCACATGAAGTGGTGCAAAAGGCAATGTCTTAGGACATGCTCCACATGAAGTGGTGCATCTCCTTCTATCTCTCCTAAGATTCCATGCAACCGCGCAAAGCCTATCTTTCTATTTCAGTTGCGCACAAGCACGCAAAGCCTACCCTTAGGATAGGGATCCACACAAAGTGGCGTAGGAGGCCTCTTCTCCAAGACAGTACTCCTCTCCAAGTGGCACAAAGGCCATCTATTTAGAAAAAGTCCACAAGGAGTGGCGCAAAGCCTCTCTTCAAAAGTGATTGCATGGCTGCGTGCAAAGGGATTCTTCAGGGAGGTTGCACGGATGCACGCAAGGACCTCTATTCACTTCTTCTTATCTCCCTCACTCTTGTCTCCCTTATTGTCCACCTTCCTTCTTGTCCTCCTCAAATGAAGAGAGGAGGAGGATAGGCCTCCCAGGCTCCTCACTTCTTAAATAGTGGTGATCACCACCACTTCTTGCGTCTCACAACATCCAACCTTCTTCCTTAAATAGTTGTGTTCACCAACCTCTCCCTTAAATAGTGGTGTACAACCACTCCTTCCTTCATACAAGGCAACATCCCTTCTCCATTAAAAATGATGCCCATGCACTCCTCCATACCAAACGTCGCCCATGCACTCCTCCATACCAAATGACGCCCATCCACTCTTTTATATTAAATGACACCCATGCACTCCTCCATACTAAACAATGCCCATCCATTCTTCTATATCAAATGATGTCCATCCATTCTACAATCCTAGATGACATCCATCCATTCTTCCATATCAAATGATGTCCATCCATTCTTCCATCCCAGATGACATCCATCCATTCTTCCATATCAAATGACACCCATCCATTCTTCTATCCCAGATTGTGGAGCGCACAACCTCTTCTAACATGGAGCAACACTTCATAAGGCTTCTCTACTGTTATGGGTGCACAACCATAAGAAGGATTTGCATAACAGAATTCCCTTGCTAATGCAATGGGCACATAATGAGATTGGAATATTTTTATGCCTCAACACCCATAAACAATCTGCCCAATGACATAATGTTATGATCAATCACTCCTCGTAACAAGCATGTAGATGATGCGTATGGGCATGTATTATGTTATATTAACACATAGTCATAGTCATAATCGATAATCGACCTGTACATAAGGCAAGTCCATAGAAGGACAACAGATCTGATCTATAACATGAAGATCAGTCCTCAACAGTGGATATACCAATTCTGATACCACAGATTCTTCCATCTATAACAAGAGGTGATGATGCATCCTCCTCGTAACAAGGATGGGCCTAGATGGCCTACTCATATCAGGAATGGGCCTAAGAACAAAGAGTGGGCATCCAGGTTTGGGTACTTCTACTAGCATCAACGGGGGCCCAATAGTTTGGGTTTAACCCAAAAAGATGAGATGGGTCATACTAATAATAGTGGGTGCCTATCAATTTGGGTTAGCCCACTAAGGGGGAATGAGAATGGACCTAATCAATGGGCCCTAGGGAGGATTACAAGGTGAACATTTAACCACCATTGCTCTCAAGGCATGGCTCGCTAGAATCTATCCTACGATGGGGGCCCACGGTCCTTATGCTAACTAGGAGATGGATGGTATCGTAAACATTATCTCATATATATATATATATATATATATATATATATATATATATATATATATATATATATATATATATATATATATATATATATATATATATATATATATATATATATCATGGTGGATAATTGGGCCTTATCTCATAGGCCTCACATGCACCACAATGGGCCTCACACAAGGGCCACATATACATCATATTGGGCCTCATCACATGGGCTTTATATACATCACATTGGGCCTCACACAAGGGCCACATGTAGAACATATTGGGCCTCAAACAAGGGCCTCATGTACATCATATTGGGCCTTAAACAAGGGCCTCACACAAGGGCCTCATGTACATCATATTGGGCCTCACACAAGGGCCTCATGTACATCATATTGGGCCTCAAACAAGGGCCTCATATACATCATATTGGGCCTCAAACAAGGGCCCATGAGCTAGGCACAATGGATGGATAGTGTATGTAACACATACATTAAGGTGGGCCCACAGACCAGCCCCATAGTCCAGAAAATTAGATGGACAGTGTGCTTACAACACATACATCAAGGTGGGCCTGGATAATTCGGGTGGGCCTAGATCATACAGCAGGTGGGCCCTGCATTTACACAGTAGGTGGGCCCTGCTTTTACATAGTAAGTGGGCCCACCGTCCATGGCCAGCCGATGTGGATATACAACACATACATCATGTTGGTCCCACCGTCCAGGGATGGACAGTGTAGATATAACACATAACTCAAGGTGAGCCCCACCCCCACACGTGCAGCATGTGTGCGATGGATCCCATGTCCAGTAAACAGATGGACTACGTGGCTACAGAATACATACATTGAGGTGGGTCCCACCATCCAGCAAATTGGACGGTGTGGATAAAAATACATAATTCATGGTGAGGTCCACGTCCCAGCTGGATGGTGGAGACCCCACACGTGCGGGGTGGGTCCCATTGTCCCGGGGACGTACTGCATGGATAAAACATATATATCAGGTGGGACCACACATGTGGCCCACCAAAGCTTTGGATCAAGCAGGTATTTATGTTTTCTCTTCGTCCAGGTTTGTTAGACGATACTAGCAGTGTTGGACCATCTAGCCAACTACTGGACATCAGCAAGGTGGCGCCCACAGGCAATTCGCATGGATAAAATACATACATCATGCAATGGGTCCACTTGAGTAGGCCATCTATCTAGAAAATCAAGTTGATCTATGTGTTTTTCCCTCATCTAGATTGGCCTGAAAAATGGGCAATAAGGTGATCCTAAAAATCTGGATGTGTGGGCGTCCCATGTTTGGACAATAACATGCATCAGGTGGGCCATCATAAAAAGGATAAAGAGTGAGAGAGAGAGAGAGATATGTGATGGAGGGACCCCGCTACTATGAGACCCTCTAGGATCTACAACATTCATCATATATTAAATGGGTCCCACCACATGTGGGCCCACAAATCAAAAGAATCCATGGTGGAAATCCTTTTCCTACCAACAAGGAAAATTCACCCACTGATTACACTTCTTCTTAGTTCCTTAGGATGTTAAGCTCCTTGACTTCTTATTTGATGGAGGATGATGAAGATTGAAGGGCTAGGATAAGAGATTTGGCATAAGGAGGTTAGCTTTGATCTTGAGTTCTTTCTTTCCTTATAATCTTCTCTCTTGGTTGCTTGGGATTTAGATAGAGAAATGGGATGGGATGGAGTGATGGATGGGAGAGAGGGAAGGTGTTGTGTAAGAAGGATGGGATGAGAGGGATGAGTGGTGTAAAGGAGAGTTGACTTTGGGGATGGCTTGTGTAAGAAAGGGATGGGTGTGATGGATGGAGTGATGAGTTGTGTATTGACTAATACTTAATTAATTGATATGATGTTTGGGTAGAGATTCTCTCAGGATTCACAATACGCGGTGCTTTCCTCGAAATATGCGTGGGCCCACAAGTCCTAACCTGCGTCTCGCATCGATGCGCAAGACGTGACGTTGAAACTGCGACGACGGTGCGGCCGCTAGGGTATAGGTTTCAAGTTGAGCTAACTCAAATCTATGGGATGCAACTTAGGGTCACACGCAAATGTCGACTACCCGTCACGGGTTACTAAAATTCGATGGGGAGGATCACGAAAGTCTAAGGAACAGTACGGTCTAGGATATTGGCATTATAAGGATGGTGCGTACTCGATGTGCACTAGACCGAGAATTCTAGTCAACAGGGTCTGACCAAACCCTCTTTCAAAAATTCTCTTCGTCCGCGCTCGGATAAATGAATAGTGTCTGTTTGGGATGTGTTGTGGCCCTCCATGATCACCTGATTGGATGATCCAAACCATCCATCATGTTTAGGGCAAGGGCTGGACCAAATCTCATCTGGTTTCACACATTGACTCACGTGTACATGCACACAATCTCCAGCATGAACTAAGCGTTGTAAGACTATATTATCAAAAATGGAAATTATGTCAGCACTGAGTTGACAATCTGCATGTGATGGCTCTTGCAGCATCCCAGTCATCCATTGCAATCCATCTCAACCCTTTAAAGTAGGGCTTTCCTCAACCATCACTTGAAACATCCTCCCTCCACCGTTACCACAACTCAAAACCCAAAGCCATTAAGTAAATGATCTAAACACTTAATTTGGTGGGTCTTACAGTGATCATGGGACCTATCCACACCATCTAATCACTACTGATCATCAAATCATCCGTCCAATGGTGATTCACCATTAACGACCAGGTCATCTTCTCTGTTGGCTGAAAGAACCCACCACCTCCTAGTGGGCATCGTTTTATTATCTAAAACATCCATCAGATGGACCACTATGCTAAAAGCTCATTCGTGTAGATGCTTTATATCCATGCACATAGGGTTTCACATGATTAGCATTTTTCAAAGCATTTTAGTTTGAGTAAAAGCATTTTAGTTCTAGAAGAACTGTTAGGACTTATAAGAGCCACCCTTTTAGGGCAGCCCTTTCCAGGAAAAGAAAAGAAAATTGAGAAAGAGAATGAGAGAGAGAGAGAGAGAGTTGCCATGACCTGCTGCTGCACTTGCTGCTACCGAACCCGCTCAAGTCATTGTTCCAGTCAGGGTTCCTCCCCTGTCCAAACAGAAAGAAGAAGAAGATGGCGAGAATAAGAGTAAGGGACAGGGAGCAAAATGAGAGAAGCGAGAGATAGAGAGAGAGAGAGAGAGAGATATAACTGTGTTGCCGAACTAAGCTGGGTCGAGGAGTGGCTACTACATTTGGACTAAGTCCAGACCAAGTTCGGTGTCGTCTAGTCGAGCCCAGACACTGTCTAGTCTAAGGAAGAGAAATGAGAAGAGATAGAGAGAAAGAAGATGAAGATAGAGCAAGAGGAAGAGAATTGGATTGGTGATTGTTACACCAGTCTGACTCAACTGAGTCAAGCATGACTCAGTCTCAGTTCTGACCAAAAGTTGTTATACCAGTTTAGGTCTAGTTTCCTTGCTGGTCCAGTTACAGAGGTGAGGAGAGAAAGGAGCGTAAGAAGGAAGAAGTAGAAGGTTGGAGGTGGGCATGTTGTTGGAGTGTTTTCGGCACCTTCAAGCTAGCTAATTGAGTCTGACTCATTGCTGAGCTTGGAACGGGTGTGGCTCATGCCAGAGGTGCTACTAGTTGTGTATAAATGA
Source organism: Magnolia kwangsiensis (assembly GCA_037074715.1). Lineage (NCBI taxonomy): Eukaryota > Viridiplantae > Streptophyta > Magnoliopsida > Magnoliales > Magnoliaceae > Magnolia > Magnolia kwangsiensis. Next base: position 51,629,426 of record CM073586.1, on the reverse strand, counting down.
AGAGAGGGAGAAAGAGGAGCTAAGGAACAGGAAGATAAAAATAAAATAAAATAAAAAGAAGAAGAAGAAGAAGAAGAAGGGAGAAACAAAAAAGGAAGAGAGTGAGTTTGAGTTGAGAATCGCCATGTGAGTCAACTCGACTGTCTTGCGGGTTTAATCCAGGTTAAGGCCACATTGAGGACGAGTCGACAACTAGGTGAGTTGACTCTCTAGTTGCCTTATATTAGTATTTAAAACTTTATCTAGATTACTGAGTTTCTTGTATTGGTTGAATATAGGAATTCCTTAAAGGCTACTTTGGATCCGTCTTATTGAGTCCAAGATGAGTTTGTGTGGACACTGAGATCAGATTTATGCATATTAAGGTGATTCGAGTTGATTTCATCTTGCTTGATCAAGGTGAAGACTTACCCTTTGAGCTTCCCACTTAAATTCATTAATTCGGGCATAAATGATATTTTGATTCCTCTCATTGAGTTACCTCACTATTGAATATGTTAATTGTAGTGCAATTATTTCTTGTGTTAGAAGATAAACATCTCTCTTTAATTATAGCAAGCATAAATGATTTAATGATAACATGCTATCTTTAGTTATATATTTGTTAATTAACTGTACATTTGCTGCTCACGATTAAGTGATGAAATGAATGGAACCTATCATGAACTTCCCATCTTGCAGTCCATATTTGACTTACGCGGCTTGGATTGCATATCTTCCATATATGATTTGGATTGCACATTGCCTTACATGGCTTGGATCACATATATTGCCTTACGTGGCTTGGATCACTTATTTATCCTCCGTAGCTTTGATAGAACATTGGTGGCCTTTTGTGGCTTGTTGGTCATATTCGCATATATAATTGATTTTCAAGTCATTATGCAGAGTTTGTTATGATTTTCAGGGAGTTGAAGTTCGTTTATCAATTTTCTAACCATCTTGCGGAGTTCATGAAATTTCTAAATGGCGTCAAAGTTCCCATGTTGATTCTCTCTTAATCTTGCAGATTTCAGTCGTACCATGATTTTTGGGTGGAGTCGAAGTTCACTTATTATTTTTTAGCCATGTTGTGAAGTTCATATATGATATGATTTCTTGGTGAAGTAGAGGTTTGTATGTTGGTTTTCTAGCCATCTTGCGGTGTTCAGTCATACTGTGATTTCTGGGTGAAGCCAAAGTTTTCTTATCGATTTTCTAGTCATCTCGCGATGTTCATGTATGATATGATTTCTAAGTGGTGTAGAGTTTGTATGTTGATTTTCTCTTCACCTTACGCAGTTTAATCATACGATGATTTTCGGGTGGAACTGAAGTTTGCTTATCAAATTTCTATCCATCTTACGGAGTTCACATATAATATGATTTTCAGGTGAAGTAGATGTTTGTATGTTGATTCCCATTATACAAAGTTCATTACGATTTTTGGGTGGAGCTGAAGTTCACTTATTGATTTTCTAACCATCTTACGGATTCATATGATTTTCGAATAATGTCGAAATGACGTTATTGATTCCCTCTACATCTTATGGAGTTCAGTCATATCATGATTTTTGGGTGGAGTTGAAGTTTGCTTATCAATTTTTTAGCAATCTTGCAGGGTTCACATACGATATTATTTCCGGGTGAAGTAGAGGTTTAAATGTTAATTTTTTATTCACCTTGTGGAGTGAAATTGTGGTAATGACCGCTCTGACAGAAGTAGGAATAGGTCAGAGTGTCCTAGAGGGGGGTCAATAGGACTTCATAAAAATTTATGATAATTTAAAATCCTATTACCATTATCTTGATCTAATATAACAATTTATCAAGATATCTTCAACTTAACTCTAATGGCTTCCAAGCCAAATGAAGGATCCAATCACAAGACTATACAATATCTACACAGTATATAAATTTAGTCTATGATGGATGCACTGAGTGACTGTGTGTAAGATGTGATAGTTATCAGTTCTAAATAATCATGCATCATGCGATCATTCAAAGTAATAATAAGAGAATATGTAAATAACAATCTCAAACACAATCATTTTATAGTGATTCTCCTATATGCCTACTCCACTCCCGGTGGACGTACTCAACTCTTAAGTGTACCAGATTTCACTAACAGAGGTTTCAAATCAGGTTTACCTCAAACCAGTACAACCTACACAAGGCTGACTCTAAGACCTATGCAAGGTACCTAACATGCCTACATAGAGCCACAAGTTTATGCCCTACACAAGAGCAAAGGTCAATATAAAGCACCTAAGTTTTATGCCCTATACAAGAGCAAAGGATCCACACAAGGAACTCCATTTTAGGCCACACGGGCCAAGGATCCACACAAGGAACCTCCGTTTTAGGCCACACAAGTCAAGGATACTCACAAGGAACCTAGAATTTTAGGCCACACAGGACAAGGATCCACACAAGGAACCGAGAGTTTATGCCCTACACAATAGCAAGGGTCAACACATAACACCCACACATACACTCTCGTTGGAGGCCTCATATAAGGACTTGAAAGGGGTGAGAAGCACCGGTGACCCAAACCTATACAAGGAATGATCAACAGGGTCTATGGACTCTAATGACTTTCAAATAAGTTGGTGAGCCCTATTAATCACTTTGATGAAGATCTCCTCCTTGATGATAAATATTCTTTAGCTCCCTTGATCCGCAACACTTAATGATGTTCCAATAAAGGCGACGGGTTGAGTCAAGGATATGTTGGAATTCTACTCTATTAAATGTTTTCTTATTTTAGAGAATGAGTGATTCCAAGCATTTAATCATTCAAGCATTCAAGGTATCTCAGCTCAATGATTTGTCAGTAAGGTAGTAACTAGATGATCCTTGAATGGGGAAGTTCATTCCTCAATCCACTCTATTTAATATCAATGATGAGGGTGGATTGAAGGATGAACTTCCATGAGAAAAAGAGCTAAGGGTAAATAGTATGCAAAACTTTCTTAAGGCTCTCTATATTTTTCTCATTGCAACAACCAAAAGCAAGCTTCCTATATATAGGCAAAAAGTCCCAATGGTAATAAATATATCAAGCTTGACTGAGTTAGATCTCATCGGTCCTGACTCAACGTCATCGAACATATACTTTCGATTCCATCGAGCTAAGGTTCGATGATGCGAACTCAGCTAAAGCACATACCCAAAACTTTTTAACTGAAGATCGATGGCATCAAACATGCGTCGATGATATCAAATTTTGAATTCTGATATCATCGACAGTGGTTTCAATTTATCAATCTTTTCAATGAATATTTTAAAAAATCTTGCTGAACATTTTGTAACTCAATTCAATGATATCGATCTCATATTGATTTCATCGATTTTCGAATTACGATCATATCAAGTCAATACCGATTCTTCGATTATTCACATAAGATTTTCCTTTTGAAGTTTGCTGGAACAGTTTTGTCCAGATTCAATCGTATCGAGTCTCTATCGATAACATCGTGATTTAAATTTCGATGAGATTGATGGGGGTTTTGATTCCTTGAACATTTAGATGATTTTCTTTCAAAAACTCGCTGGACACAACTTGTCCCATTTCGATGTCATCGATACTGTGTCGATATTATCGAGATTTGAATTTTGATGATATCGATTGTCCTTCAATTCCTTGAGCAATATCAAGAATATTTACCAAGCCTTTACTGGATAGAGTTCTAAGACTTTTTGATATCATCATCTGTCCTTCGATATCATTGATATTTGAAATTCAATGTTATCAAAGGTACTTTCAATTTATCGCATATTTTGTTCGAAGTACTTTGTGGTTATTGGACATAAAGAGGACTCAATTTAATGTTATTGATACCAGTTCGATATATCAAGAATGAGTGTTCTATTGTATCGACCAAAAATCGATGATATTGAACTTAGCTGAAAACTTAGAGGATTTTTCATTTTGAAACCAGGTTTCCAGACTTTTAACACCTATGTTATTCTAAGTTTTTCTTAAGGCTTTTGTTTACTTGGGTGTTTTGGGATTTGGAATGTAAGGTTATGTTTACCTGTGGTGACCTATGAACACACATCCGGTTGAGGTAATCTCTTGAACAATCTTCATATGGGGCCCACTTGACTCATTAACTCAACACTCACACTAATTGACAAGCCAAGGCACTTTCAATCTCCCCTTTTGTCAATTACGTGACAAAACACCTAAAACACAACTAGAACAATATCTAAAATTGTGTGTACATGAACTTTACACAATTTTACGAAGATAGTATGGAGTTCACACACAATCTTAATCCAAGCAACTACTCCCCCTATCTTCTTGCAACTGCTCCTCCTATCACATGCATCACCATGCTCAAAACCATATACCAAGCAGTGTTCTCATGGTGGGATTTGTTCTCCCCTTTTGGTCAGTCATTGACAGAGGTTAATATACTAATAATAGATCGAATGCATGAGTTGACATTAAAGAAACTGGGAGAATTACGGCAATAGGAGGACTGATAATTCTAGAAAGATATGCACTGTAAAGTGTGGAATCACCAAACCACACACAATAAACCACTTCTATGAGCATTCAATAATCAGCAGAGAATCAATTATCATTTGTCACATAACATGCATCCCATAGACATTTCCTATCAAGCTCAAACAGATCATCAGTAAGTAATATGAGCAACTAGATAGGTTGCATTTAAAATCAACAGAAATATATCCTCATTCATGCAAGGAATATTCAAAATAACTGCCTAACCTTGGCAGAATTTAGAGCATTAAAAATAAACACCCATTAAAGTATTTAGCCCATCCATGGGCACACATTTCCCCAAAAAGAAATACAAGTATCGAATCCAAAAAAAAAAAACTATCCCAATACTTTCAACGTCTTTAGCCCTTCCAAGAACCAGATAGACACATGAAACTGTCAGACTATACAAGTCAGTGGACCATCACATACACTCATAAGTGGTTAGGGAAACCAAAAATATATCCATGCCCTAAGCATGAGTGAAGAACATGTGTATGTGATAGGGTAATTTGCAAAACTATGGTACGAAGCTTGAAGGAGCAGTGCCGTCACGATGGCATGTCAATAGATTGACAATCTGCTAGGTTGTATGCTGCAATCTGGCCACCAACCACTCTAAACTTGAGAGTCGTTCATCTTATTTATCCAGCTTGTATTCAATCCTTACCACTCCTCACAAGGTGGCCCCAACCTGATCCTAATGAAATTTGTATTGTTGAGTCTATGCGGTATCAGGCATAGTCGAAACAGGTCCTGGCTCCTGTGGTTCTCCTTCAGTAGGTGTTACTCTTTCTCCTATCTCTGCTTCTCCTTATATCTCTTCCTCAGGCTACCCTTCTGAAAACTCATGGAACTTAAGTCCATCTTTCAGATGTTGACCTTATTAAAATGTTGTAGTGGACGCTCAGGATCGCCAGTCAAAGGAAGTCCAATTTTATCGCATAGCACATGGATGATATGAGGGAAAGGAAGATGGGTTGCTTTGGAAGTGTGAATGACACTGGCTAATTGGTGGAGAATTACAGTGGACAGACATATCTTGAACCAAATGTGACACTGTATACAATTATGACCATGAACCTAGTAAGATCTGCTCAATTCGTTGCTCTAGGGTAAGCATTGGTGGAGAAGATCTCGTGTAAAACTCGATATTTAGGACTCATGTATTTTTCTTTTTATAACATCTCAGAAAAATCCGTACAAAGACCCGAGTACCAACTCAGGTAAAAATCCTTAATGACCGAATCCTTTAAAAATTAGATGAAAATCAATTAAGTACTAAGCTAAATTAATCGATGAATTATCTTAAACCACTATCTATACGAACTGCAAGACCCTAAACCATTAGAATCACTAATTCAACATTACTTAAAGACCTAGGAGCAATCTCAAAATCCAGTTGCACTCAGGAGCACATTGAAACTCCGTATCAGACCTGGACCGTGCGTCAAAAGTCTGATTATCGTGAAACTATAAGGTTATGACCATCATAATGAGCTTGACACGCATCGCGGGAACCCAAATAGTATCCAGGAACGCACAACTTGAGCCCTGATCAAAGTGTGTGAGAAACGCGAATATATTTAGAAAATGAATCAAACTTAAGTGAATTGGACCATTCGCTTACGGAAAAAATTGAAAAATGAAGACTTTGGACCATCAGATTCTGACCAAACTATACCCTTAGATCAGGGAAATTTCCCTACACATGTTGGTATACTTGTGGCCCTGATCAAGTGACGATGACCGTTGAACCGAAATAGTTCCTCCACGGTCGATTCACAAATCTGATTGGATCAAAATCATATCCTGGCCTAGATCCATGGTTAGAGAACTTGTGCTGTAACATTAACAATTAATGGACCTCCATATGAGCTCCGTTTGCCCGAAACTGATACCCTTTGGCTATAACCTAAGTATGTCATGGCCCTAGGGCCATTGACATCAGTTATGGGCCTATATAATTCCCTTAAACCACCCCTCTCTCATTTCATAGAAATTCTCTAACCCTAGGAGAGAGAAGAGAGAAAAAAGAAGAAAAGTGGGGAGAAGAAAGAGAGATTTGTGGATTGTTGCTAGGATTCACCCCCACTACACCACGAACCAAATCATCTCTCCCGTTTTGCTACATCATCGATTCCAAATACGATTTGGGTAAGAAATCCTAACCCTAATCATGTTTTAGGGATTTAAATAGAGGAAACAATGAAATAGTTAACCTATTTCGTGATTTAGGTAGCCGTTGTGCTGTAGACGGCAGCGTAGTGTACAAACTGAGTTCGTAATAAGAAAACCAAAGAAAGGTGCGGACTATAAATGTTTAGGTTAGGATTTTTAAGGCTTTCAATGTCAACAATGATTTATATCTAACTTGATTGCTACCATATGATCTTAGTTACAAAGTATTCTGTAAATCATACATGTGTGTGAACTATTTAAATATAAAATGCATCCCATGTGTTTGTTGAAATGTTTGAATGAAAGTAAAATTATAATTTATGCTTGCCATGACTATTAATCTAGAATACATGTGTGTTATGTGTATGACAACTCCTTTATGAAAGGATTTGCCAAAATATATACTGTAACTAATTTAGTTTGTGTATATAGTATTATGTAGTCTAAGTGTTTGATAAAATGTCTAAATGAGAAAGTGTTTGATAAATTTCTTCTAACAAGGGTTTTGAGATAGGTTTCTCAACTACCTTGTCCACAGTTATAATTTCTTTCATGTAATGTAAATTGTTACTAAGTGATTTATGGCTGAAATGCATATGTATAAAATATATGTTTAATATGTTCGATAAAATGCTCAATGAGAATTATGCTTGAATTATTCATCAAATGTTGATATGATTAATATATGTGATTGCCTATTGCACCTTAGAATGATAGGGACTACTACGCAATCCAGGCAATTGGTAACGGTTCCTGAGTGAGTGGTCGAACTAGTTTTGCCACATTAGATAAGTTCGATGAATCTGAACCGTACAGTGATTGTCGACAGTGGTTAGGCCATATAGAGTGCTTACACACTCCATGCCGACCAATTCAACGTGCACTTGTACCAAGCATACTTATTAATTAACTCGATTAGTCTATTGTGTGTTTACTATGTATGGACGCTACTGTTTGAATCTAAGATACCACTTACCAATGAAAGCCAATTTAACAATGGTACCAAGATTCGTTAAGACTCATGAGCCAGACATGGTGCTGTATGGGACATCGTGGTCAAGCTGTCGGCCTATGCTAGGGTGACGAGACTTCCCATAGTGACCAGTGAACAACTGAAACTCGTGAGCCGAATATGGTGGTGTATGGGACACCGTATTCAAGCTGTCAGCCTACATTCAGGTTACGAGCCTCTCGTAATGACCTCGAGTATAAGTTTAGCCCTACACTGAGGTGATGAGCCTCTTTGTAGTGACCTCGAGTGTAAACTCGTGAACTTATGTAACACCCCGGATTTTGGCCAATCTGGGATTTGACGTCCTTAGGCAATGGGTCAACTAAAACACCTGGAAAATCGCTCAGAACCCAATTCCATAGCCAAAGAAATCACTTAGGATTAATTCCTTTAGAAACTAAGCACAAGTTAGCTAGCGCAACACTAGAGTAGCTGGGAAATAGTCCCTGATCACTTTAAATACGTTCTACAAGACTCAAATTGAGTAGAACCAATGACTCTATAAAACTCTATAACCTTGGATCAAACTCTAAGCTGGTTTGTTCTCTGGACCTCTTTAAAACTTTGTATTGGATCTAGACCGCGCGTCGAAAGTCCGATATCTACTATCTTAGACCGTTAAGACCGCCTAGCTGGACTTGACAATCATTTCGAAAATCAAGTCCAACTGACATTCGCAGGCTATTTCATTGAGCCCGGACTGAAGAGAGTGCGAATAGGGACAGATTTGGAATTTCAAATTCAAATCTGGCACACGACTTGACGCGTCAGTATTAAGCATTCTGATCGTCAAAATTCAGCCAAATTACACCCTCGGATCAGGAAAAATTTCTATTTCATATCATGAGACTTGCAGGCCTGATCTACGTGCGGTGACCGCTGAACTGAAACTGGACCGCTACTTGCGATCTGCGAACCCTGCCGGACTGAAAACTTGATGCGTGCTAGATCCTGTAAGCATGAACTTAAGTCCGATCGCGTTCGGCCAGGGGACCACCGGAAATCATCTTTTGGACCGAAACAGCCCCGAATTGGATATGCCCTATGTAAACTTTGTTCCTGAGCCTATTTTGGGCATTTTTAGGCTTATAAAAGGGGTTGAAACCCTCATTCCTCTCTCCCATCTGAATTTGAAAAAAAAAACCCTAGATTGGGAGAGAGAAAAGGTGAGAGTTTGTGAGAGAGAGTAGGAGAGAATTTTTCTGCCTTTGCACCACCTGTTGCAAGTGCCTAAGAAACACGCTTCCATCACTCAGCCGGTGATTCCTCCATATTTTCAGGTAAGAAATAACCCTAGTAGTCACTGATTTGAGGTTCCTTTCGTTCCATAGCTTGTTAACTCATATATCTTGTAAATTAGGTCCTCTATTCGCCGTAGACGAAGCGTATACGCTCCGTTCGAAACGATACGTTTATAAGAGACAAGGTGCAGATTTTAGATGCTTTGATTGACTGTTTCCAATGCTTTCAATGTCGTTTAATAGTAGATTATCGACGGCAACGCCGTTTGACATGTACAACATGCTGTCCGTTTCCTATTTCGTACCCACGGAGAATATGAGATTTAGGGCATTTTAGTCATTTGTAGGAAGTACTGATTTCATTTATATTTTTCTGATGTGATTGACATGGTTTATTGTCGCATTAGAATGTTACGAATGCGTGCATAATTAGTTTGGCGAAGAGATTCGCCTAAATGCGCACTTCGGGTCGACATACTATATGTAGACTTAAGTGTATAGTGTAAGTGTTTGTATAAATGCTTGTATTAGTATGTATTGAATTAAATGGTGTTATGGATTAGTTTGAGATTGGTTTCTCAATTAATATGCTGATGTGAATGATTTCCTACTTTTTAGTTATATGCATGATTTCATTGTATGTATGAAATGCATGTGCTTAATGATTTACTTAAGTTGTATGTTCTAACATGTGTTAACATGCTCACATGGTTGTATTTCATTTCCAACACTCTCATATGATTTGCTAATGTGATTCCACATGTTTGGGACTATACTTAGTCCAGGCAGTCGGTAACCGAGCGAATTCGTGGTTAGCTTATCTTCGCCACGAACGACGCGTCGATGAACGCGAGCCGTGTTCTGGAGTTGACGGCAGTGGTTAGGCCACACGAAGTGTTTTACGCACTTCATGTCGTTCAACTTGAGATGCGATCGTGCTAGTCGAGCCCGTCAAGTAACCCGACTGGCCGTTGTATGTTCACCCTGCATGAGTCATAACTGCTTGAACCTAGGGCACTGAACTTACCATTGTAAACCCTATTAACCATGGTACCTTGATCCACGAAGACTCATGAGCCGGGCATGGTGGTATGGGACACCGTGGTCGAGATGTCGGCCTACGCTGGGGCCACAAACCTCCCCGTAGTGACCAGTGAGCACCTAGTCTCGTGAGCAGATTATGATGGTATGGGACACTATATTCTTGCTGTCGGCCTACATTGATCAGGCGACGAGTCCTTTGTAGTGACCGCGAACGTATTCTGAGTCTACGGGAGGCGACGACCCTTCCGTAGTAGTAGAGTACAATAGGCCTGTATTGATAAGGTGATGGGGGAGCGGAGCAACGAGTGCGTGCAATAGCCATTGCAGCGACCTACAAAATATATATCTTATGAGATTACTAGGAGTGACGACCCTAGACAGGATCTGTGTTGGGATTGATACAAGGGAAGTACCTTAGTTTTCCAATCCTGCTGTTTGAATGGACTAATAACAACTCGAAAATCATATCACCATTACATTGCATGTGCCTGGAAGATGTGAAGCACTTGAGGGAGTGCGGCATGCCGCGGTCGTAAGATGGTGCCGTATGAGGGAGATCGTCAGTGAGGGCATCCATCATGTCATGTCATATTGCATTAACAACAGTATTAGGATTGTTTGATTTACTGCTTTACTATTATCACATGATTGATTTGAGAACATGTTAATCCTTACTCTATTATTCCATTGAGTTAGCTACTCACTCCCACATTACGGGATGGTGTTTCCGGACACCCACCAGTCCCTTTTTGGTGATTGTAGATGATGGCGCTGCTTGAGAAGCGGAGCTGGTCTTGATGATGAGGAGGAGGATCCCTCCTTTATGCGTGTTCTGATTGACGGGATTACAGGGAGATTGATTAGATACTTTGACACTTGTCATTTATATTTTTAGAGCACTCATGTATATCCTTCTTGTTTACTTTTGGAGTATACATGTATGTATATAACCTGGTAACATATTCATACTCTGGAGACATACAACAGTTTTTATACGTTATACATACTATCACAGTCTTCCGCTTGTAACTTTAACTGTCTCGGGAGTATGATATGTCGTTCTGGCCTGATCTCACTCATGTTTGATACATTAACACAGACAACATTCAATCATACATGTCTATGTTGCATAAATAACATTTTGGAACTCGAGAGTTGGGTTTTTATTCGACCCCTGATTTTCGGGATGTTACAACTTACCTATCCACTGCTTTTCATTAGGGTGATGCCCTACAACTTACCTATTGTATGTGATTAACTAGGACTGACGACCCTAGATGGATCATTATTTGGGTAAGTGATATAAAGGGAGGTACCTTAGCTTCCCAAATCTATTGTATGAATAATCCTAATAAATTACTTGGCTAACACGATCATGCATAGCATTGCATGTGCTTTGGCGAGGAAACGCACGTTTAGGAAGTTTTCCATGTTCAATCGTGAGATTATGTCACTAAGGGAGTGCAGGAGAGGGCATGCATCATTACACATATTATTCCTGCATTAAAAAGAGTAATTAGGATATGATTTTTATACTTCTTTATCATTACTACTTGACTGAATTGATAACATGTTAACCTTTACCTTATAGTACCACTGAGTTGATCACTCACTCCCACTTTGAGATGGTGTTTTAAAACACCAACCAGACTCAGATTTAGATGCAGGTTGTGATGAGGCTTACGTGATGGAGCCGGACTTCTTCGACGAGGAGTTCTCCTACATTCAGCTCTCAAGTGGGTCTATGTAAACCTAAAGCTGCGTCATGGGGATTACAGGGATATTAAATTAGTTGAACATTTACAGTTTGAAACAAACATTTATATATATGCGGCCTAATAGCACGTTCATACTCTAGAGGGTGTGAAACACATACGTATACTTTTTATATTTATCTCAGTCTTCTAATTGCTTAGAGTATGATATGATGATTTAGTGTAATCTCCCTCATGTTTAATGCACTAATATGGACAACATTTAAACATTATTATCTATGTTGCATAAGTGATGCATTGGAACTCGGGAGTTGAGCTATGCTCGACCCCCAATTTTTGGGGCATTACAAGTTGGTATCAAAGCATGATTTGGATTAAACTGGACCTGGGTTATAGTAACACGATGCACACTGACATACTTTGACATAGGTGGGGGCGATGAAATGTAGAAACAGTCGTATGATCCCAAGTTTTACCAACGGGAAAAAGTGACCCTTGAATATAGCCCGTACGCGACTGAGACCATGTAAAATGATCTCAACTCCTTTCCAGGCTGTCAAATGAAAGGTTAGAGCTATTAGTTGGTGAATCCCAAACTCGAAACACCCCAAAAAGCGTGAATATATATGTGATGGGGCAAAAAAATACATCACACGGCCAAAGAGGCCGAACCGCAAAATATGATGGGACCTAAGGGGGCCCCTGCACATTTTCAACACCTCGGGAGGGGCGTGGCCACCACCTCAGAGCGGCGAAACCGCCCATGATACAGCGGACCACAGCGGCACCACGTTGACTGCGGTGCATCGCGGTCCACTTCAACAGGCGGCTGCGGGCTTGCGGGTCTGGCGGCCTGCCACCTTAAGCCACTCATGTGGGGCCTGTACACCTGTAAGACCACCCTATTTGGGTCCCCTCTTACTCCCTTTATTCATTTCACCCCCATATCAAGCCTCCTAGCTCTCAAAACCCTCATTTTTCCTCTCAAATCTTCATTTCATACTCCATCTTCTTCTTCTTCTTCAACACACATACACCCACTACCATTTTCCTCAAAACCCATCTCCTACCACTCCCATCTCCCTTATTTCTCTCATTTGAGCACACAAGTCCACCATTATTTCTCATAAACCCACCAACCCATCTCCTCCATCAAGCTTTCTTCACTTTCATGGCTCTTTTTGAGCTAGTGGCTACCATCTTTTCGCTCTCCATGCTCCTTTCCCTCATGGGAAAGAGAAGAGCATCCATAGATGAAGTCGGGCCTAGTCGCACAACTCGATCGAGGAAGAAAGCAGGCGCCGAAGCAAGCACAAGTGCCGCACAAGAGCAAAAGATGAAGCAGGATCTTAATCCCTCAATTTCACTCGAAAGAGATCTACCGGCGGGCATCGAACACAATAAGTTTCGTGACCGTAAAGTTGTGTTTGAAGCACATGTGGATGAAAGGTTATTTGGGCTATATCCAGCAATGGACGTCTTGTTAGACTCTAGGTGGAGTCCCATATTTTAAGGCAAGTCTCATGCATGTGATAGCACTATCCGATCCTTCTATGCCCACATACGGGATCCACTACTGGAGCCTCTACAATTCATTATTCCCATGGAAAGGCGGGAAGTAATAGTCAATGTAGATGTGATGGCATGAATTATGGGAATTCCACGTGGTGAAGTGCATGCTCACGAATCTCATCTTAAGAGTATGCGAGAAAGAGATCACCGTACGTGATTTTTTTGTGGCCGAATGGTTCACTGGAAGTGAGGCAATTGCCTCCCATCGACCAAGCTGACGATAAAATTTCTCCTACTCCACCACATATTCACATACAATATGTATCCTAGGTGGAGAAACTGTACCAAGTGCACTCATTTGATTGTGTATTTCCTGTATAGAACTGGATAGGGAGACAAGCTGTGTCTGCCTACGTTCGCCCTACTACAGATAATCCAGACCGTATGCTCTATTAGGAGAGATATTTTACCCCCATTCATCCAACTTATATGCAAGGTTGCTCGAGAATTCGGCTATAGACTTAACATGGATGAGCTTGCGTTGATCCACTTCATTAATGACACTACGCTCAACAACATGAGAATTGACGCTCGACAACGTCAAGCCCGACTCAATAAGTATAGGGGTGAGACAAAAAGAGAAGAGGAAGAAAGTAATGAAATAGAGGAAGAGAGTAATGAAGAAGAGGAAGAAAATGAAATAGAAGAAGGAAGTGAGGAAGGAGGAAGTGAGGAAGAAGAGGACGAGTCCTAAGATTCTGATGAGGGACCTCTTACTACTATACATGGGAATCACCGTGATCAAGCTACCCTGGAAGCCCTCCTGTCTTAGATTGAAGAGAACCAGGACACCTTGAGACAAGAGGTCAAGCAGACCCAGGATGAATTGAACCAAAAGCTTGAAGAGAGTCAGGCTTACATGAAGCAAAGATTTAAGAAGATGTCCCGCACTCTGAAGGCCATCCTATGTTGTATACAGGACAAGGGTGCTCCTCCACCTTCACCAGATTCGGACGGCAGTCATACGATGAAGTCATCTTTTAGTTTACTTTATTTCTAGTTTTCTTTTGTAATAGCCTTGGTAAATTTGGTTGGTTATTAGTGGGTTTAGTGTTTAAAAAAAATACTTGTGTTAGAATAGCTCACATGCATCTTCTGTCATGATCCATGTAAGATTACACCTCATGTATTGTGACGATTTTAGTTAAATAAAATGCACGAAGCTTCTTTTGATTTGGAATGTGAATGATGTTTAGATGAGTGTGTGTTATTATGCTAAATCTTACACGAATTGCACCCTATGCTGTATATAGGGAATGCCACCTAAGAGCACTTGGAGCACTGCATGTCTCGTACTTAGCGGATCGTTTAATGGGGCACCTCCCCTTAGCAATAGCTACATGAACCCTACTTTAGGCCCTGATAGTGACACCATGCCGGATTCTCAGCCGGCCACTGGCCCCACGAATGGGCCAACACCTAGTGCATCACCAGTTCCAGAACAGAACTGTGTATCTACCTCGACGCCACACATGCCTCAGGCGGCTCCTCCTCCTGATAAGTTGGAGCAGATGATGCTCCTGGTGCAGTAGCAGCAGCAAATTTGGACAACATTTGCAGGGGGCCTTGTCCAAAATATGAATGTGGTCCCACCTGCACCACTATGTAGCCTGCTGAAAATATGAATGACACCAGTTTATTTAAGCACTTTCAGTGCTTCCGACCTCCCACCTTCGCGAACATTCACAGGCCTAAGGAAGCTAAATACTGGCTCGACCGCATCTTCAAGATGTTGAAACCGCTACACTACACTACAGCATGGCAGGTAGAGTTAGTCACTTACATGTTCGAGAAGGAGGCCAGTCTCTGGTGAGACAACATCTTATGAACAGTTGCCTCTAGATACATATGGACGTGGAATGCGTTTGAGGCCCCCTTCTATGAAAAGTACTGTAAGACCCATATCTTAGTCCGTACCGTTCCGTAGACTTCCGCGGTCTTACCGGTCGAATTCCAGAAACCTTCGACCCTTAACCGATATCGACGCATGACCCTGATTCATATACCGACAACCCGAGTCGACTCAACCCGAGACCAATACCATAGAGACCGCGCCGTCGCCGCGATTCCGATGCCGCGACTCGTGCGCCAAGGTGATACCCTGGTCAAGAGTTGTAGACCGACGTTCGGTGAGAGGAAACGCCGCGCGTTGCGAAACCCAAGGGAATCTCTACGATGTGTCACATCAATCACATCAATCCCATCAATCAATCATCCATCAATCCATCACATGTCAAGTACATGTCAAGTACACATCACTTTCACCCATTTTCCCAAGCAACCACAAAAGTCTACACCTCCCATACCTCTCTTACACAAAAGGCCTCAAAAGTCAAGAATTTCTTACACCTCCCATACCTCTCTTACACAAAAGGCCTCAAAAGTCAAGACTTTCTTACACCCCCATCACCACATCCATCCATCACTCTCTCTCTCTCCCTTTACAACTCTCTCTCTTTCTCTCTTTCTCATTTCAAATCTCCAAGCAACCAAAAATTCCCAAGCTCCATACGTATGGAATTTCTCCAAGCTTCCTAAACTCCAAGTGTGGCTCACCTCTTCACCCCATGATCTCCCCATCTCAACCCTCTATTCCTCATCTCATCCATTGAAGTTGAAGCTAAGGTGCCAAGGAACCCATAGGAGCAAGAAGATCGGACGGTGGGTGCCTCTATAGGGTAGTTTCTTTCTTATTTTTATGATGGGCCAAGTGAGGCCCACCGATCAATGGTGTGGATCTCACTTGGGACCCTAAGATGAGGCCGATGGCCCACTTGGATCATCATGATCATTCCATGATGGGGCCATTCTCCATGGATCCCATCATGATGTTTATTTCTTAGAAAGGTCATCTAGACCGTCCATTTTGGTGGAGAAAGGATCTCCACCGTTGATTGTAGAGTTTGGTGGTCCCACATGCTTTAGGGCCCACTTGATGTATGATTCATTGCAAAAGAGGGCTCATAGTGGCCGAGCCCTCCATCACACGCGTGTCCCACTCTCCATCTCTCTCTCCCTTCTCATTTCATTTTTATTTATTTTATTTATGTTATTTTATGTCATGGTTAGTATGTGTGGCCCACTTGAATGGACCCCACCTTGATGTATTATTTTATCCAGGTTATTCTCAAGTGGGGCCCACCTTATATATGTTATGAACATGTCATCTTCATGAGGTGGCACACCTAAGTGGGGCCCACCCTAATGCATTACTTCATGCACGTCTAGCGTACGCTGGACATGGATTAAAAAAATAAAAAAACAAAAAGCAAATATCAGCTTGTTTTCAAACTTTTGGGTGACCCACTCACCTAGGCCCCACCTTGATGTAAGTATGAAATCCACACCGTCCATCCCATTCTCTATCTAATTTTAGGCGTTGAGCCAAGAGTTGAGGTTGTTTGGGAGATCAGGTGGGCCATAGTGTTATGGGTTGCATCCCTACCTTTCAAAAGATCATTTTTCAATTTATTTTATTCTCTAAACATAGAAAATATTGTATATTATACCCGTTGGATTGGTTGCAAGCTGAAGAACACAATGAACGGGGTGGATCCAGTTGATGCGGACCCCAAATGCCTAAAACTCCAAAAAAATTGGATTTCCCAATTTTTGCAAAGAGGCAGACCCTCTGCCTCCCCTGATAGCAGCAGCAGCTGCACGTTGCTCCGTGCAGCCATGAGGCCGGGCGGACGGACGCAGGGGCCCATGGCCCTGCGTGTGGGCCCCACCGTAATGTCTATTTATTATCCAACCTGCTCATGAGGTGGGCCACCCCAGTAGTGGGCCCCCCTCCAAAAATGAGACCGATCCAAAACTCAGGTGGCCCACACCACATGAAACAGTGGAATTGAATATCTACCAATGATATCTTTTTGGGGCCCACAGAAGTGTTGGATCAAGCTGAAATTTATGTTTTTCCCTTCATCCAGGTCCGAGTGACCTTATGAACGGGTTGGATGGCACCTAAACATTATAGTGGGCCCCACATGGGACCCACACTGATGCATGTGTCTTAAGTCCACCGTCCAGTGGACGGTGGCACCCACCTTAATGTATCTGTACTCCCACCGTCCAGCGGACGGTGGGGCCCTTTGAGAAGTATGTGTTTGGTCCTCACTGTCCAGCGACAGTGGGACCCGCCATGATGCATGTGATGCATCCAGACCGTCCATCCGCTTGGTGAAATCATTTTAAGGCATGAGTGGCTGATTGGGTGGGCCACTCATGTATGGGCTAGGCCCATTTGAATTACAAAAGGCATATGGGTTAGGCTCAATTGATTTATGAAAGGCTTATGGGTTAGGCCTATTTGATTCATATAAGGCCTATGGACTTGGGCCCACTTGATATGTAAAGCCTATGGGCTTAGGCTCACTTGATATTTAAGGCCTATGGGTTTAGGCCCACTTGATATGTTTAAAGCCCATAGAAGTAGGCCCATTTGATATATGTAAGGTCTAGGGGTTAAGGCCCATTTGGCATACATATGGGGTTCAATTGGTGTGACCCATTCGTTACCTTTAAGAACCATGAGTAAAGCTCATTTGATGTAATCCAAGGCCCACGGGTTTTAACCCATTGCAATGCACATAAGACCCATTGGTGTGACCCATTTATGTGGCCCATCTGATGAATAAAAGGCCCATAAGATATGCCCATTTGATATATATGTAAGGCCCAATGGGATGAACCTACGGTCCATTGCAATGTGTAATTCCCATACAAACTAACTAGCAATGTTTACAAAGATTGTGCCTTGGGAGCAATGTTGGTTTGACGTCCACATTACGAGTGTAATGTTGGTTAGATGTCCACATTACGACTCTCCTTAGGGCCCATTACTGGGCCGTACTTGCTGTGTATAAGCCGTCCAGGCCCATCTGCGTTGTAAGAATGGTTCATCACTCATTTACATGTTTAGTATAGTTTCATGACTCATGATCATACGCATCATATGTATGCTTGATATGAGGATTGAATGATCATAGTATATGCCTTTGGGCAGGTTGTTTATGGGCTCCTGGTTAGGCAGTGTTGCCCTACATGAGCACACGATATGCGTAGGATTTGTTACATGACTGGATAGCGTGAATCATGCATTTCACATTTGTGTGACATGGTTATTATACGCCCTAGCGACATCAGGACCGTAGCCTCCACAGGCAGATAGTGGTTGGCAGGATTAGATATCAAAAATTTTATTCTACATGGGGTGCTATAGATATCCCTGGGTGAAAGTCCCTGAACCCTTATGGTACCAAGAGGTTGCTCCAACGTCTAGACCAAGTGGGTAGATGAGCGTTGAGTGTCGATTACCAGACGGTTGCGCTCTCCACTGTGTCGTGGTAGGTTGGAAGGGGGTGCGGCCTTACCCGCCAGAGAGTAGGGGGCAATGTTAGGCTGAGTTTGACCAGCTCAAGGAATGGGTCCGCTATCGACGAGTCGCGCCCGATATTGGCAGACGGATAGTGAGGTCTCTTCCACTTACCTTATTGCGTGCGATGTGGCGGTAATCTGGTTTAGAGTGTACTAGACCCCGGTGATATCCCATATTTGAGCTGTATTGATGTGTGGACATAGATGAGGATCTGTATGCTTGAGTTACATTGCACATCGCATGGCCTTGGGATGGCCGATACCATTCATGTCTTGCATCGCATAGCCTTGGTACGGCTCATGATATTATGGATCCATCTACATATTCCGTATTACTCTGACATTGCATGTTCATATTACTACTTTGCGCACACACTTTCACCACCCTCTAAGCTTTCTATAAGCTTATGCACGACTGTTGCGTGTAGGTGACGTTGGTTCACAGCAGCGTTGAGGCAGGAGCACGTTGCAGATCATTTTGGAGTTTTTTTATTCTTTACCATTGTATTTCCCTTTATGCTCATTGTACTTGTAAAGTTTTTTATCATAGTAGAAATGTAATGGAGTTCTTGGTTGTTGTTTGTGGGTTATGCCATTGGTTATACTTATTACGAATCAAACTGACGTTGAAAATCCTCCTCGTAGTATCCCAGGATCAGAACCTGGCGAATGGGATCTAGGAGCCGAGAATGGGGTTCTAAGGAGGCTGTCGGCGCCGGATTCTGCGATCAGGAATTTTGTGAGCCCGGTTTTCGAGTTTGGGGCATGACAAGTACTTTCCCCTCACTTACTGTAATGAAAGGAGGGTGAGTTCCTTCACCTCCGATAGGGAGGGATAACCGTGGCAGAGTATAAGAACCGCTTCACGGAGCTAGCCAGATATACTCCTTTGATACTAGCAGACGAGCCGATAAAGATGCAATGATTTTCTGAGGGTCTTTGGCCTGAAATCCACACGAAGATTTGTTGCGCTAGCATTCCCAACTATACTAAGCTAGTGAGCATGTCCCTGTGATCTGAGCAGGATGAGGATAGACTGTCCCGTACACGGGTGCCCATGGGCCCGAGGCCTCGACCTGACTTGCCAAACTAATCACTCCTCGGCAAGAGGCCACGTGCAGATTCGCCTCCCAAGCTTATGGCTTAACTAACTCAACAGAGGCAATCTGATCTATATTGTACCTACTGTAAGAGGTTGGGCTATACAGACACTTATTTCTTTACCAAGATGAGGGATAACAGATTTACGCCGCCTCAGAAGATTAACCATCATTTACCATAAGCCATTTTAGCTCCACCTCTGCGATTAATACCGTCAGCACAAACTTTTTACAGACCGAATGTACCTCGAAGTAGGCCTCCTCAACGGCCTATGGCAGCACAGTTGAATCGTCTTTAATAAGCTCGTGTGCACTCGCAGCTGAAGCATCTGAGTCAGCGACCACAACACCATTGGCTTTCGAGGTCACAACACACATCTAAGGTACACCAGTCTTCCTATTGGTGGACACCGGGTCCACTATTTCAATAATATCATGCACAGAAGTCAAGTGGCTAGTGTTAAAAACTACTCCTATAATTGGGGTGAGACTCCTTACCGCCACATGAACCTTTTCAGACTCTACCAAGATTTGTAAGGGTTGCTCGATAGACTTAGGAAGCAGAACAGTACTCGTTGAATTGATCATTTCCCCACTATGTCATTATGATGTCATCCTTGGTATGGATTGGCTCACCGAGATGAAGACAAAAATCGATTACAATATTATATTGGTGACAATACATGCACCTGAGGGCACGACCTTTACTTTTCAGTTCAGGTTAGTTGGTACTACCGCATTAGTTGTTATGCTACTTTACTAGGAAATGTTGATGGTCCGACACTTGGGGACATGCCCGTAGTCCAAGATTTCACAGACGTGTTTAGAACGATACCTGTACTACCTCCTCAGTGTGAGATCGACTTTACTATTGACCTTGTGCCTGGTGCGACACTTATTTCTCTACTAACGTATCGCAAGCCTCCATTCGAAACAGAGGAGCTAAGGAGACAGATCAATGATTTGTTGGATGTAAGTTTCATACAACCGAGTGCATCTCCGTCGAGAGCACCTGTGTTTTTTGTGAAGAAGAAGGACAGATCGTTGCGATTGTGTATTGATTATCGTAGGTTGAATCAAGTGATAGTGAAAAATAAGAATCCTTTGTCCAAGATAGATGATCTGTTCGACCAGTTGAAAGGGGCACAGTATTTCTCAAAGATGGACTTACAGTCCGGGTACTATTAGTTGCATGTCAGGGATGAAAACATGTAGAAGAAGGCATTTAAAACCAGTTTTGGGCACTACGAGTTCCTCGTAAGTCGCATCAGCAATGTTCATGGACCTCATTAACTAGTTATTTCATCCGTACCTGTATCAGATCGTCATCATATTTATAGATGAATTTTGATATACTGTAAAAGCTGAAAGGATCACGAGGAGCACCTGCGAGTAGTCTTCGATACTCTTAGGAAGAACTAATTATTTTCTCAGTACAAGAAATGTAACTTTTGAAAGGAAGAAGTCATGTTCCTAGGACATGTTATGTCCAAGGAAGGTATCGTTGTGGACCTTGCTAAGGTGACTGCAGTTCAGGACTGGGATCAGCCCGGTTTGGATACGAAAGTCAGGAGTTTTCTGGGACTTGTTGGCTACTACCGCCAATTCATTAAAGATTTCTCTAAGATAGCCAGACCATTGTCTCAACTTACGTGAAAAGATCTTAAGTTTTCCTGTAATGAGAAGGTAGAAGCAGCCTTTCAGGAACTGAAAGACAAGTTGACATCTGCACCCGTGCTATTATTGTCAGAGCAAGGGATCAGATCTATGATATACACCGATGCGTCTCATGTTGGTTTGGGTTATGTTCTTATGCAGAAGGACAGAGTGATCGCTTATTCCTCACTACAGTTGAGGAAGCACGAAGAAAACTACCCTATGCATGACTTAGAATTGGTAGCAGTTATCTTCGCATTAAAGCTTTGGAGACATTACCTCTACGGAGAGGAGTTTGAGCTCTTTTGCGACCACAAGAGCCTCAAGTACATATTCACACAGAGGGACCTGAATATGAGGCAGTGGCGATAGATGGAAACCTCGAAAGGCTTCAAGTTTAAGGTCTTCTAGCATCCTGGTAAGACTAACCTTGTGGCAGATGTGTTCAGCCGCAAGAAGATGATAGAATTTACAGCTCCGCTAATGATTGAAGAATGGAACATGGTAGAATTCTTGCAAGACTTCTAGTAGAAGCTTACAGTAAACGAGTCGTTCGTGAGCATCGCACATATTTGTATACAGCCACTTATTGATGACTAGATCATTGTGGCTCATAGAAAAAGTGAAGATGAGAAAACTAGCTAGTGACAATGAAGACTCTGAATGGAGAGTTGGTTCTATGGGGGTTTATATTATCGTGGCCGCCTATGCATCCCGAATCTTCATGACTTGAGAAAGGAAGTTCTCAAAACTGCTCATAATTCGAAGATGGTGATGCATACTGGTAGTACAAAGATGTATCACGATATGAATCGTTCATGCTGGTGGGATAACATGAAGGCACACATAGCAAATTTTGTATCCCATTGTCTCATGTGCCAGTAAGTCAAGGTCGAGCATCGCCGACCTCCGGTTTACTTCTGCCTATGCCCATAGCTGAATGGAAGTGGGACTTCATATCTATGAATTTTATTTCCGGGTTACCAAGGATGAGGAAGGGACATGACTCCATTTGGGTGAGTGTGGACCAATTGATGAAATTGGCTCATTTCCTCCCGATTAGAGTCTCAAACTCAGCAGATGATTTAGCCAAGATGTACATCAAGGAGATAGTACGTCTATATAGATTACCTATGGAGATTGTGTTGGATCAAGACACGCGATTCACGTTTATCTTTTGGACTCAAATCTAGGAAGCAATGGGGGTAAAACTGAAGTTCAGTACTGCGTTCCACCTACAGAGTGTCAAGCAGACGAAATGGGTAAATCAAGTGTTAAAAGACATATTATGGGCATGTGTGTTCAATTTCAAAGACAGTTGGGTTGACTGTCTTCCTATGCAAAGTCCGCTTATAACAACAGCTTTCAAGTGAACATTGGCATGGCTCCCTACGAGGCACTGTATGGGCGCCCTTGTCAAGCACCTCATTCTTGGACAGAAGTTGGCGAGAGAAGCCTGATTGGCCCAAATTTAGTACAGGTAACCTCTAAAAAGATTGATATTATCAGGCGTCGACTTCTTGCAGCACAGAGCAGACAGAAGAGTTACGCTGATACATGATGGCGGTAGTTGGAATTCAAGGTTGGGGACCACGTGTTTCTTAAGGTTTCTCCCATGAAGGGAGTCCTTCACTTTGGTAAGAAAGGAAAACTCATGCCAAGATTCATTGGCTCATTCCAGATTCTAGACCGAGTGGGTGTGGTAGCATACCACCTCGCCTTGCCCACACTACTCGCAGGAGTGCATAACATATTTCATATATCGATGCTGAAGAAATATGCTCTTGATCCTACTCACATTATTAAGTGGGAGCAGGTGCAGCTGAGTGAAGATGCTACATACATACTTCGACCAACACGTATTCTTGATAGGAAGGAACAAGTGCTATACAGCAAAGTTATCCTGCTTGTGAAGGTATTATGGACACACCACACTGAGGAAGAGGCTACCTGAAAAACAGAAGCCGAAGTCTGTAAGAACTACCCTCAGATTCTAAAGGAGTATGAAAAGGTACTAATTTTAAGGATGAAATTTTTTTTAAAGGGGGGTAGATTATAACGTCTCGAAAAAATTCATACAAAGACCCGAGTACCACTTCAGGTAAAAATCCTTAATGACTGAATCCTTTAGAAATTAGACCAAAATTAGTTAAGTACTAAGCTAAATTAATCAATGAATTATCTTATACCACTATCTATACGAACTACAAGACCCAAAACCATTAGAATCGCTGACTCAACATTACCTAAAGACTTAGGAATAATCTCAAACCCCAGTTGCTCTTGGTAGAACATTAAAACACCGTATCGGACCTGGACCGCGCGTCAAAAGTCCGATTACCATGAAACTATAAGGTTATGACCACCATACTAGGCTTGACAAGCATCATGGGAATCGAGGCCAAATAGTGTGTGAGAAATGCAAATATCTTTAAAAAATGAATTCAAACTTAAGTGAATTGGACCATTCGCTTACGGGTGAAATTGAAGACTTCGGACTGTCAGATTCTAACCAAACTATACCCTTGGATTAGAGAAATTTCCCTACACATGTCGGTATACTTGTGGCCTTGATCGAGTGATGATGACCGTTGAACCGAAATAGGTCCTCCACGGTCGATCCAAAAATCTGAACGGACCGAAATCATATCCTGGCCTAGATCCATGGTCAGAGAACTTGTGCTATAACATTGACAGGTAATGGACCTTCAGATGAGCTTCGTTTGCCCAAAACAGACACCCTTTGGATATAACCTAAGTATACCATGGCCCTGGGGCCATTGACCTTAGTTCTGGACCTATATAATGCCCTTAAACCACCCCTCTCTCATTCCATACGATTCTCTAACCCTAGGAAGAGAAGAGAGAAAAGAGAAGAGAAGAGTGAAGAAATGAGAGAGAGAGATTTGTGAATTTTGAAACAAACATATGTATATATTCGGCCCGATAGCACGTTCATACTCTGAAGGTTGTGAAACACATATATATATTTTTTATATTTATCCCAGTCTTCCACTTGCTTAATTAAATTAACTCTGGAGTATGATATGCTGATTTAGTGTAATCTTACTCATGTTTAATGCACTAATATAGACAACATTTAAACATCATTATCTATGTTGCATAAGTGATGTGGAACTCGCGAGTTGAGCTATGCTTGACCCCTGATTTTCGGGGCATTACACTTTTAAAGCATTCCCTTGATACCACGGGATATCTCTTCCCTAACATAAGAATTTTGTGATTGTAAAGTGAGTTGTTGGGTCCTCAAGATCAAGATCGGATAGATCGATAGGAGACAAGGTAAGGCCAAATGTGTTGGTGATGGATTCTATAGTGATTTCAACACTATCTTCCCCAACAGTAACAGTAATGGATGGAGGATCAAGAACTGGAGAATGACTATAGGTGAGAACTCAATAAGTCCTCTCATCATCACGGACCTCCAAAATTCAAAATAGGTAACCAATCAACTGCTTCTAACAGAGATTCTAGATTCAAGGTTCTAATGCATTCCTTATCAACCCGTCATTCATGTACAAGATGCCTCCCCATATATTTTCCAGGGACATTTGCATGTGGAGGAGGAGGTGCAGGTGCCATAGTTGGAGCCTCACTACGCGATGTTTGTTGAGCATGGTTCTCCTTTGGAGTGCCGGGGATCTTTGACCCTGTGCCCTGGCCCTTTCTTTTGGGGCTAGGGTTTTCTTCCTTGTAGGCAGGGAGGATTCACCTTTGATTGGTGCTTTTCCTTTATTTTTAGCCATTAGACAACCAGCAATGCAAAAGGACTGACAAATGGAAGAAGAACCTAAAAAAAGATTGGAAACCCGATGAAGACCAACCAGAAATTTCCCAAAAAAAACTTTTAATCACTCTAGGAAGACCCAAGAAATGGAGAATACCTTAAGGGATCAAAGGGATATGCCATGAAATCATTGGATTCGAGTGATGCTAGATTGCTTGCGGCGTCAAAAGAGGGGAACAATGGTCGAAGAAGATGAACAGTCAAGGAGAGAAGACAAAACAGAATTTTCCTGCTCGTCTGCTTGTTATCGAGTGAAATTGCTCGATAACATCGAGTCTACGTCGATCTTATCGACCGCCTTAAGTCGATGTTATTGAAGAGGTCTTCGATAACACTTCGATAACACTTTATAACGTGTGACGCTTCTAATTCTGAAAGGTCGTTGAGGATATCAATATTTGTTCGATACAATCGAAGATTAGTTCGATTCATCGACAGACTTATCAAAGGAAAAAGTATGACATTGATTTAAGCACTTTGAAGTTCTTTCATATATGCATATCATAGTATATTTTCATATCAGCTTGAATACACATCAAAATTTGTACAAAAAGTTGTAACCTTCAAAATTATAAACACTTGTAGTGTTTATATTCAAAAAGAATTTTTGAGGAGTATTATCCTCAGATATATCATGATAATAACAAAAAATAAAATAAAGTACATCTTTTCACATATGTATGTCCAAGGCTTTAGATGTTGTAGCCTAGACATATTATCTGTGTTCCCATACTAGTAGGTAGAAGGATCATCCTTCCTGTTGCCTCTAATAACATAGCATTGATCACTAGTGCAAAGACCGTGCATAATTAGTTTCCCTGATAGGTCAAAGATCTTACACTCTTGTGTGGAGAATGTTATGACATGGTTGTTGTCACATATTTGAGAAATGCTAAGAAGGTTATGTGTAAGTCCTACACAAAAAGCATTCTCATTTTTTAGCATCTTTAATCCAACAATAGTTCCATGCCTTAGTACCTTAGCAGTGCTTCCATCACCAAAAGTGACCTTCCCATTATCAAGAGGTGAGTAGTTGGAGAGAAGTGTCTTGTCACCTGTGACATGTCTTGAGCACTGGCTATCTAAGTACCACTTAGTATTAGTGCCTGTTTTTGGACTTAAATGAGTTACTAGGCAATTTTTCTTTCCTTTCGCTACCCATTTTGTGGCAACTTTCCGTGAGGATGGTTCTTTCATTTTGCTAGGAACTTGTCTGGGTACATTGGGTAACTAAATCACTTTTCCTAGTTTCATCAATTCATTTGTTTTCTAATTCAGTTGAGCGACCTGACTTAGTAGCTCCTCCATTTTCTTGGTCATTTTAGGTGGAGACTGATATGTCTTACCTTTGAGTATAAACCTTTGTAGACTCTTAACATTTTGCATTATTCTTCCTGTTGGTTTATATTTACCAGTAAAGTTCAAACCGGAATCAAGATGAGTCCAATCCAAGGTATGACATTCAAATTTATAATGTCTTGAATCTCCACATAAGTGACAAATAGGAATAACCCTTGTATTACTTCTTGAGGCAGCTATTTTCTTAGTTGTTGTTGTTGCAGGGGTAGGAATTGATTTGAGGTTTTCATATCCTAATGCCCTTTTGTCCTTTTGTGGTCTCCTCATTCCCAAAAGTTTTCTTAATTTTTCAGTGCTTTGGGAGAATTTGTAAGCAAGTTCAACAGATTTTTTGGATTTTTCTGCATCAAACATGTGTGTGTGATTTTCATTCTTAAGACACATGTTTTCATCATTCAATGACTCAATCTGTTTTTCACCGACTCAGATTTCAGAAATGAGTTAATTCTTTCTAGCTTATCATTATCTGAGTGATATTGCTAAAGATCATTAATTATATGTGTATTATTCTCTAAAATTTTATCCAGATCCATTTGCAGCAATTTATTCTTGTTTTCAATATTGCTAAGTCTTTTAAGGATATTGATGTTATGTATGTAAAGCTAATTATAGACATCCTGTAAATTATCCTTTTCTTCTTCTTCTTTCTCCGTTTCCCCATCATCAGATGGAAATGATCCTATGGCTTGAGGTTCTTTGATTTTCTCAGTCTTTATGGGAATGTTGGAGGATGTGGTGGCCATAAGGATTTTTAAGGATTTTTGGTCTCTATCACTCTCTGAGTCACTGCATTCTGAATTTGACTCTTCAATGTCATCCCATGTGGTAGCCATGGCCTTTCCCTTAGTCTTTTTGTTAGGACATTCAATGGGAAAATGTCCAAATTTCCTACTTTTATAACATTGAGGATCTCTGGATTTTTTAGAAGGTTTGCCTATGTGGCGCTTACTGTCCAACTGATTTCCTTTCATGTTGAAGGGTCGGTCACGATTTTTGTAAAAGAATCCCTTAAACCTCTCAACCAACAGAGCCACTTCCTCATCCTCATTTTCTCTTTCACTTCCTTCCTCCTCAGTAATGATGGCATGTTTTTCGGCTTTGAGGGCATTACTTTTGGATTTTAGAGTTGGTTTGAAGTGTAGTTCGAATGTTTGTAAAGAACCTACTAGTTCTTCTACTTTCATTTCATCTATATTTTTACATTCTTCAATGGTTGTAACTTTGGAGTTAAAACATTCCAGCAAGGATCTTAGGATTTTCCTACTTATCTTTGGTGTTGGTACCTTCTCCCCCAATCCACCCATGGAATTATATATGATATTCAGTTTTGTAAAGAATTCCATGAAAGTCTCATGCTCCTCCATTTTAAGGTGTTTGAATTGTGATGTTAGGAGTTGCAGCTTAGATCTTTTCACTGTGTTAGTTCCCTCATGGGTTGTTTCCAACATATCACATGCTTGTTTTGATGTGCTACACATACTAATTTGATTAAACACTTCTTGAGATATAGTATAGTAGATAGCATTCATTGCTTTAGCTTCAGAAGTTTGTTTTTCTTTATCGAATGCAGTCCACATTTCTTTGGATTTTAGTTTGGAGATGGTTATTCCATTTTCAAGTACTATTTGTTCAGCTAGTGGCACATATTCATTTTTAACAATGTCCCAAATATCAGGATCCAAAGATCCCAAAAAGTAGTACATCTTAGCCTTGCAGTAGGCATAATTTGAACCATCAAAGACATGAGGTCTAGTTAACTCTAATGGCTTCCAAGCCAAATAGAGGATCCAATCACAAAAGTATTTTATATCTAAATAGTATATAAATTTAGTTTATGATGGATGCACTGAGTGACTATGTGTGAGATGTGATACTTATCAGTTCTAAATAACCATGCATCATACGATCATTCAAAGTAAACACAATAAGAGAATATGTAAATAATAATCTCAAAAACGATCGTTTTATAGTGGTTTAGCTATATGCCTACTCCACTCCCGGTGGACGCACTCAACCCTTGAGTGTACAAGATTTCACTAACAGAGGTTTTAAATTAGGTTTACCTCAAACTAATACAACCTACAAAAGGCTGACTCAAGGACCTACACAAGGTACCTAACATGCCTACACAAAGGCACAAGTCATGCCCTACACAAGAGAAAAGGTCAACATAAAGCACCTAGGTTTTATGCCCTACAGAAGAGTAAAGGATCCACACAAGGAACTTCCGTTTTATGCCACACAAGCCAAGGATCCACACAAGGAACCTAGAGTTTATGCCCTACACAAGCGCAAGGGTCAACACAAGCACCCACACATACTCTCCTATCAGAGGCCAACTATGAGGACTTGAAAGGGGTGAGAAGCACCTGTGACCCAAACCTACACAAGGAATGATCAACAGGGTCTCTGGACTCTAATGACTTACAGATAAGTAGGTGAGCCCAATTAAGCACATTGATGAAGATCTCCTCCTTGATGATGACGATTCGTTAGCTCCCTTGATCCATAATACTTGCTGATGTTCCAATAAAGGCGACGGGTTGGGTCAAGGTTTTGTTGAAATTTTACTCTATTAAATATTTTCCTATTTTAAAGAAGGAGTGATTCCAAGCATTCAAGATGATTTACCATTAAGGTAGTAGTTAGATGATCCTTGAATGGGGAAGCTCATTCTTCAATCCACTCTATTTAATATCAATGACGAGGGTGGATTGAAGGATGAACTTCCATGAGAAAAAGAGCTTAGGATAAATAGTATGCAAAACTCTCTCAAGGCTCTCTCTAATTTTCTCACTACAGCAACCAAGAGAAAGCTTATAGTCAAAAAGTCTCAATGGTGATAAATATGTCAAGTCTGATTGAGTTCGATCTCATCGGTCTTGACTCAATGTCATCGAACGTATACTTTCGATTCC
The DNA here is from genome assembly GCA_037074715.1 of Magnolia kwangsiensis. Classification (NCBI taxonomy): domain Eukaryota; kingdom Viridiplantae; phylum Streptophyta; class Magnoliopsida; order Magnoliales; family Magnoliaceae; genus Magnolia; species Magnolia kwangsiensis. The sequence continues at coordinate 51,599,946 of CM073586.1, read as the reverse complement.
ATTGAGCCAGGGTTCAATGATGCGAACTCAGCTAAAGCACATACCCAAAACTTTTTGGCTGAAAATTGATGGCATCAAACATGCGTCGATGATATCAAATTTTGAATTCCGATATCATCGACAGTGGTTTCAATTTATCGATCTTTTCAATGAATATTTTAAGAAATCTTGCTGGACATTTTTTGACTCAATTCGATGATATCATCCCATATCGATTTCATTGATTTTCGAATTACGATCATATCGAGTTAGTATCGATTCCTCTATTATTCACAGAAGATTTTTCATTTCAAGTTTGTTAGAACAGTTTTGTCCAAATTCGATCATATCGAGTCTCTATCGATATCATTGTGATTTGAATTTCGATGAGATCGATGGGGGTTTCGATTCCTCAAACATTTAGATGATTTTCTTTCAAAAACTCGTTAGACACAACTTGTCTCATTTCTATGTCATAGATACTTTGTTAATATTATTGAGATTTGAATTTCGATGATATCGATTATCCTTCGATTCCTAGAGCAATATCAAGAATATTTACCAAGCCTTTGCTGGATAGAGATCTGAGAATTTTTGATATCATCGACCATCCTTCGATATCATCGATATTTGAAATTTGATGTTATCGAAGGTACTTTCGATTTATCAAATATTTTGTCCAAAGTACTTTATAGTTGCTGGACATAAAGAGGACTCAACCAATTTGATATATTGAGAATGAGTGTTCGATTATATCGACCAAGAATCGATGATATCGAACTCAGCTGAAAACTTAGAGAATTTTTCATTTTGAAACCAGGTTTCCAGACTTTTAACACATGTTGTTCTAGTTTGTCTTAAGGCTTTTGTTTACCTGGGTGTTTTGGGATTTGAGATGTGAGGCTATGTTTACCAGTGGTAAGATATGAACACACATCCGGTTGAGGCAATGTCTTAAACAATCTTCATATGGGGCCCACTTGACTCATTAACTTAACACTCACGCTAATTGACAAATTAAGGCACTTTTCCAAAGTTCACTTGTACTGTGATTTCCGAGTGGAGCATGAATTCGCTCATCGATTTTCTATCCATCTTGCGGAGTTCATGTATAATGTGATTTTCAAGTGCAATAAAAAGTTATATGATTGATTATTTGACTATCTAGACACATTCACTTGCATTGTGATTGGTATTATATTGTCTTAATGTTAAATTTATGTTGATTGGTTTAATTTTTTAGCATATAACCATGATTATGAATTACGCTGTTTAATATATACATTCTCATGACTTGCGATCTATCTTAGAATATGAATGATGAGTGCATAATCTTAGAGGGTACTCCTCATTGCGATAGCCATTGGCGCTATCAAATCGTATCATCTGATGCATGTGTAGAGTGAGCCGAAGTTGTTCACTGAGTCACTAAATTAAATAAGGTAGCTGATGAGGTAGATGGGGTCCCTACGGCCCATGTTGAGCTTCATCATTAGATGATAGATTTTTATCTTTGTTTAATGAACTTTGTTATTTATGATTGTATAAGTCCGGTATGGGGTGTTATGTTTTCAAATTTTGTGATGATCAGAATATTTTTATACAATGCATGGTTTACTTGCCAACATTTGCCACTAACTCTAATTAATGATAAGAAAGTTTAAATTTAGACTAAATTTTAAAGGCTAACACTCAGGTTTTTGGAAAATGAGTTGTATGCCCTTGTTTAAAAAACCAAGGCATTACATACTATATTTCTATGAGTTGTAGGAGATTCATCCATCAACCCTTGCCTTAGTCACGTCATTTGCACTTCATATGCAAGGCAAATGACCATAGGAGTTAAAGTATTGACAACGCATCGGCATCAACAATCAAAGAAGTAATTGAGGAGCTAATTTAAGAATGAGAGAGCATTGAATAAGTGACTCAAGCACGACACATCAAAGGGGCTTAATTCAACAAGTGTTAATTAATAAGGCCATACTTTCTTTCCTTGAATACAATTGAAGATAAGAGTTTATAACCCAAACTCAATAGGTTCTTGTGTAAGACCCATACTCTTGTGTAGGGCCAAATTCATCAAACACATGTGTGTATGTGTTAGTCTCTATGAGAGCCTTCGGTGGGAGCAAATGTATGTCATTGCTTTAGGACTGAGATTGTTGGTTAGTTGATTGAAAACCAATTAAAGTCTCTTGTGGGAGCCTCCGACAGAATTGTATGCTAAGTCCTTATATAGGATTGTAAAGGTTAGTGGTAAACCTGATTTAAAACTCCCAATTTTAAAATTCGATACCCTAATGAGTTGTGTGCTTCCATCGGGAATGGAGTAGGAAAACTAAGTCATTATATATGCTTGTCTTTGGGATTGTTATTTGAGTACTTGTTTAATTATACTTTTATAATTAATTAGTGAATTATATGCATGAATGATTAGATGAATGCTAGGAGTTAATAGTTAGCACATCTCATACAAACATATACACTATTATTTATCAACTAGTTGCTTCACTAGCATATCATTTATTTGTAATTTATGTGATTGGACCCTCTATTGGCTTAGAATTAGAGTTAATTAACTTAGTTTTAATTGTTATATTAGTTTATGTAATTATGTGTTAAGAGGTATAAATTTTATTTGGTCTTAATCACCCCCCTCTAAAACATAGCCATCATTTTATAGCTTGGTCAAGCTACACCACATGCAATTTTAACCATGTCCTAAGGTAGGCTAATACAAACTACATTACTTAGGGTTCATTCGGGTTAAATTGGTGAGCTCACCAAGTCGACTCGGCGGGTTAACTTGTCATAATGAGTTAGCTCACTAATTTACACTTCCCCACTTATTTTACTATCATAGAACATCAGTCTCATCATTATAACACCATAAGTATACAAAGTATGTGGTTTCTAACAATATATAACCATAAATCATGAACCCACATACAAGTAGTTTGATCATTAAACCTAAACTTATTTGTAACACCCTGGTTCTCAAAACCCGAGGATAGTCGCTCGAGTACAAGAACCCTAGTATTACACTATGAAGTAACCAGCTTTACATCTAATCACTAGAAAATTTCACGATGTAAAACAAGACAACTACCATGTAAATAAAATATCAAGAGTAACAATGATAAAGTTTAGTATAAGTAAATGAAAGCAACATGAAATCTCTTAGCTGGGGAATTATTATTACAACTCAAACAAAACTTAAAATCTAAGATATGAAAGCAAATAAATCCTAAATTATCAGTCGAGCTCCAATGGCTCAACTACAACGGCAGAGAGGCCCTCCTTGCCTAACTCCACCTCAGTAGTCCCTGGGATCCCACCATAGGTGTCTCCACCTGTCATCAAACCTGCGTCTATTTGGTGCAACCGCACGATTGGGTGAGTGAAAACTCAGTGGAAATTTCTCACAAGGATTCATGCATACCATGTTATTCTAAAACATTTTGAACCAAACATAATCAGCATGATAAGGATAATATGAACTTAAATGTAAATGTATGGATGTATGGATGTATGCTTAAGTCACAGATCTGGGGATGCACATCCAGCTGTCAAAATAAAGGGTCGTCTATGGTAATAGACTACCTGGAAAAGACCATACAGACCGCCCGCGGTAGGTTAACTACCTGAAAAAGGCCATTTAGATGAGTGCGCCCAAAGATATCTCCTGAAAAAATACACAAGGTACACCCAAGGAGAGTCTAATCCCAGAAAAGCCTCATGTAAAGAAAGAGCACCCAAAGTGGCACAAATGCACACGCTCTGGGGGTTTAACTGAAGTAATGGTACTTACAGCAAATTAGACAGAGTGTGACTTACATTGAGCACTCGAAAAAGCTCATGTGTCATGCGTGGATGTCGTGCGCCATGACGCTCATACATACTCCATATGATTAACAAGGTTACTTTTATAGATGTTGTCAAAGATCACCATATATTAAACATCTAAGCATGATTTCATTCATAGATTCATTTACATTTTTCTAGGACCAAATGAGAGCCCATAAATGTAACATGTCAAGTACGATCAATCGTTGGTAAGTTCTGGTTATGCTCCTTATAGAAAATAACATTTTACTCACAATATTCATTATACAATGTGTAACATAGAATGAAATGAAATTTCATTACTCTTATCATTACTAATTGAGATATGAATGTAAAGGTTCAATTACCATCCACATTATTTTACACATATGAGATTTAAACTAAATGAAGTCTAGCACATGTAAGAAGCAACAATTCAGTTTATAAGATGGGTGGAAATAAGATTCTTTACTTCATATTATACTAATAGGAAGGTACATATAGCCAAACCATTTCAAATGTAGCAAGAGAAGTATATTACTAAAATCCTATAAACATGAATTAGAGTAATATGCTTTGGAACATCCATTAGTAATTATCGATATTGACTAGGCAAATGAAGCGAAATTAGAAATTATTCTACTCATTAGGCTTAAAACCAATTTGGATTAAAATGAATGAAAGAAGCCATGTGGGATATCCCTCACCTTAATTGAGAGTTCTTCTTGTTTTGAGATGTCTTTTAAGGTAGAATAGTTGTCGGTTGTGCCGGGATAACTATTACAAGGCACCAGTGAGTTACGGCCGAGTTGACTCAGTTAGGGTTTCTAATTAACAACTAGTTGAGTTAGTTGTTAAGAGATCTACTATCTACAAGGTTAAATTAATGATCCATTCGATCTATGACTTTCCAAATCCACCTCATGTGGTTATGATATTAGAGTCAACTCGACTCAGTTAGGGAAGTTGGTAGAGTCAACCCATCATTGAGTGTAGAGTCGACTCAGAAGGGAAACATGGCCGAGTTAGCCCCCAATTGGGTGGTTCTGGGTTGCTCATGACAGGGCTCTTGACTGGTTAGGGTGAGATGCTTCCTTGACCAACTGAGTTAGATCCCTTGAGTCGAAATCGATTATGAGTCACTGACTCAATGGCCTCTATAGTGCAAACAGTGCTTATATTCACAACACCTGATGAACCAGAGTTCAATTCGAAGCGCCGGACTCGGCTTCGGGGAAATCGACCACTGCCATGAAGGAAAATCGGGTTTTTCGGTCATGGAATGGTGCTGAGTCACCTAACTCGCAACCGAGTTGAGCCGACTGTGAAATCAGTCGGTCGGTGGGTGGAATTTGTCAATAACAGAGGGGAAAGGGATGGGGTTACCTGATTCTGAGATTGCTCTTGAATGTTCGAAGGGTCTGGATGCAGTGCTTAGCTCCAGGTTCGTCGGGACTCGAATCCACAACCAGCAACTCGGTCGAGTTACAACCAATTGTAGCTTCTTCAATGCCACCCACGAACTCCCCTCCTCTTTCTCTCTTTCCTTTCTTTCTCTCTCTCTATCTCCTCCTCTCCCTCCTTCTTAACACATAAAATGAGTCAGATCTAAGGCTGAGTCAAGTTGCTACAGAGGCCTGCAACTTACCCAACGGCCGACCCAAAACTCTTTCTCTAACTCTTTCTCTTTCTTTTTCTATCTTCTCTTTTATTTTTCCTTTAGAGATGCCCAAACCCTGGCTATTTATAGCCTTTCTATTTCTAGAGAGTTCTACAGCTAATCATGAAGATTAGTGTGGAAATAAGATGGTTTAGTCGAGAATGGCTCGTTGTCAGGGCCACTCCACATGTTAGATCTCGTGCATGGGTCTATAAGACCGACCCTAATGGGCTTTATGTATGGCGGGCCATATGATGAATGGTCTGGATGTGTGAAAGGAATGGCCCTATGGAATGTGGCTCCAACAATCATTTTCAGGAAAGATGGTTGGCTAAAAATGACATTTTCCTATTGGATGGGTGATTCATTGATCCGAGACATTCAGAAGGTCATGATAGGGTCCATTAAGCTTGTGGGGTCCATTTAACAGTGGGTGTGGACGGTTTTGGTGACAGTCTTAAAACGAGGGTGGTGTGAGATGTGGCTGTGACTCGCCAATATCTCATCCTTACGAGATTTTCGGTCAGCCCTAGACTGGATGCTCCAGATTGCTTGGATGAAGCTTCTAGAGGGTGAGAGAAGGTCAGGATTTACACTTGCTAAAAATGGAAAGGATTCTTTATGCTTTTTGCTACGTAGGGAGCTAAAACCACAAATAGTAGGGCTGACGAGGCCGCAGCTGAGTGCGTGGCCATCGTCTGATGCTCTCCAATAGCTAAAATTGCCAACTCACCAATGAACATGGAGTTTTCCTCCCTGTCAGCACGCTCCCCACTGCAACATCCATTTGGCAACAGACCGAGCTTAGAGTGGGGTCTTTTCACCATGGATTCTACCATGGTTAGGGTCGGTGGGTCCCACCGATCACGATGGACGGTCTAGATTTTGGAGACGGTCCCTGATGGTGGGCCCTTTCGAGCATAGACAAATCTGGTTTGTCTGAATTTCAAACAGTGGGAAAAACGGGAGAGATTTCTCCTTTTTCAACTTTGCTTAGGTCAACACCCGATTGACCGGGCTATGCATCCAGTGCACCGTGGGTGTACACCCTGTTGTGTACACCAGGTATAAAAGTGGGGTCCACGGTGATATCTTATCAAATCTACACCGTCAATTCTTCTTAGGTGGTCCATTAAATGCCCTTGGTTGAAGATTGGTCAATTATAAAGTTTAAGTGGGCCCCACACAAGGAAAATTTGAGTTGTTTTATTGATCTTTATTAATTCAATGGTTGGATTCTTCCCAAATCCAGTATCAATGGTTAGGAGGGTCCAATGGACTACCTAACTAGAATTTCATGGCTAGGTAATGGATCGGATGCCCTATATAATTTTTGAAATGTTTTAGTCATATTTATCATTGTTATCATTATTATTATTCTTATTATTATTTTTACGTGTTGATTATTAGTAATCTAACGGTCAAACAGTCCCATCTCAAGTTAAAATTTACAGTAAAATTTGAGGGTTGTTACGTAATTTAGATCTCCATATCAATACCCGAGTATAGAAAATACGGGGTGTTACATTATTCAATCTCCAACCCAAACACAATCCTTTATATAATTAATTATTCAACACATGATTCATAGCATACAATCATCACAAATCAGAAATTTAACATGAGGATTTTAGATTGGAAGAAACAATCAACAAGCCATTAAAGAAAATATCCAACTTTCATGAATATTAAGCTAGTGTTGGAAAAAAGCTAAAAGGGATTCCTCACCTTAGCCTATTAGAAAAATAAAAAAATAAAAAAAATCTAGATCAAGCTAGAAAAGGGAGAAAATGTCCAAGGAGAGACACCTAAGGGATGGATGGCGGGGTGGGTATCCTCTCTTCTTCTTCTTCTTCTTCTTCTTCTTCTTCTTCTCTCTCTCTCTCTCTCTCTCTCTCTCTCTCTCTCTCTCTCTCTCTCTCTCTCTCTCTCTCTCTCTCTCTCTCTTCTCTCGGTGGGCATGTGACCACTAGGGTATTTCTAGAGTTTTTTTCTGGGTTTTGGGAGAAAATAGTAAAAAAAAAGAGGATTACGCATACACATAACAAGAGTCTGCAAGGTTGGACATCCACACTATGGGAATACTTGGGATGATCCATTAAGGCGGAAATGGATTGATGTTTTGAGAAATACATTCTAATCATCTACTTTGGGACAAAAGGATGATTCAGGATATTCAATTTTTTCGAGGATCCACAACCCACAATAGTGGATTTTAGATGGGGCTTGATGAACGCTTGTGGTGTATTAACTGGGTCTACACCTTTCACCAAAACTCGTAGTCTTATTAGAAAAATCATCACTCAAGTTTTCATCCTTGATGGATTGTGAGAACATTGTTAACTTGGGCCCAAATCTATTAGATTAAGCTTAAATTAAGAAAATCATCTTTTCAAGTCGAATTAGAAAACTAGTTTCTTCTTCCGAGTAAGGTGTAACTTGGATGATGAAATCTCTCAATTAATTTATGATCTTTAAGATCTAAGACACACATTAGATAGGGAATAATTGACTATAGATAAGGGTAGAGTTTTTCCCCATGATTGTCACTAAAATCAAGGGTTTAGAGTAGGTTTCACTAGATGGGTTACTTATATTGTGACCCAATGGCTAAAAATTGATATGTATGTTTCATTTATGATGGATAGGCATAGGCAAAAATCTCAAGTTGAAAAAATCATGAAAACCATGTTATCTAGAAATCGAGGGTCTATGTCAATGGCAATTTCATAATTATTTATGATTTAAAAGTTTTGGAAAAATAATGATTCTATATAGTTTTAGGCATATTTCTATGCAAATCTTACAAAAGAAATCCCATTAAATCATTATGGATAAATAGATATTCATGAAACAAGTTAGAATTCAAGTTAACCAAGGGAAAACACACATAACAAGCAACATATTAAACTTAAGCTAAAACAGAATCATCTTAATGTTACAAGTGATGAGGTGTGGATATGAGTAACCCTAATAATCAATATGGTTGATTCCATAGAAATCTAAGATTGCTTTACACGAACTTGCCTAAATTCTTCTAAATACCCCCACTTGGCTTGGGTAAGTGGTCTATTACACTCCAGTGTACTCACTCACCCAACATCGATTAATAGAGGACCGATCGTACATTAGCTAGTTAGAGTTCTACTCACCTGTCCTGCATAGATGGTCTGTTACACTCCCAATGTGCTCACCCACCCAACATCAATCAATGAAGGTTCCAAAAGGTATGGTCATGGAACTCTCGAACCAGTGGTCACAAGCACCCCACCTATTTATGCTTTAGAAACTTCTAAACAAGGGGACTCAATGACCGTACTTATTTTTTTGGTGTTTTATTCAGTTCACAAGTCTCATGAATGTGAAATATAATTTTCATTAAAATTATATTTTTCTAATATTTCATAATCCTTCGATCGATACAAGTGACGCGCAACTATGAAAGTCATGTATATGTATATATTAGTGCACTTATTTGTGCACTTTGTTTGTCAATCATGTGTGTTTATGTGTCCGAAAGTCGGTTGAGCCCGTGGAAGCTATAGACCAAAGACATATAAAGAGTGGAGCATCAAGGAAGCAAAGAACATGTAAAGAATATGCCTTGGTGACCCTAGCCTTAACCCAAAATAATCCTTGAACCTCTAAATAATCCTTGCCTTAATAGAAAAATCTTGTGTGATCATCCCTTAGTCTTATGAGTCTTATTGAAATATAATAAGATAGGCCATAGAGGTCCCGAGCTACTGAAATCAATCTGCCCAAAATTAGTAATCTTAGTGGTGTGCTCGAGTGAAGATAGATCAATTGACAGAACATGGTAAAAAACGTTCAATAAGCAACTGGCCTAAATATGATTTAGTTTGGGTGCTCGAGACACGAGCTATCAATCGATCGATTAAACATGGCCAAAACATTCTAACAAGTTTACCAAAGTACTTTTGGTCAATCTCGTTTGATCGAAGTCCAGGCTTAATTGATTAAGCCTAGTCATTGAAAATTCGTTATAGCCTTTTTATTATAAATATTGCATTCAGATCTTCAGGCAATTCATGGATTTTAGCATTTTAGATATCCTAGTGCATTCTAAGCTCTACCAAACCTCACAGGGTCTTTTCCACTGAGATTCATGCTTTCTTAGTGATTATTCACTCTAATGAGCATTGTACACTCCTCTACAAGAAAATCATGATCTTGAGCCTTCTCTAGAGTTTAGATGTCGATTCTATTAGCAAATTCTAGTATTTATCAAAACCTAAAGTGTCCATGAATGAGATTCCCCTAGGAATTCAACTACTCATTAGTTCTCATTACCTTAGTCACCTCAAAGGAGCATCACATGCAATGTGTTTGATCTTGGATCTGAAGCATTGGCAACACATCAAAATCAACAATCAGGGGAGAAATTGAGGGGTTAATTCAACTACAAAAGAGTTTCGAAGAAGTAACTCAAGCACGTCACATTATAGGGGCTCAATTTGACAAGTACGTATAATTTAGTGAGTCAATACTCTCTTTCTTTGTATAGGATTGAGGGTACGAGTTTGTAATCTACACTTGATAAGTTCTTGTGTAGGGAAAAATTCAGTGGACATGGGTGTGTACGCGTTAGTAATAACTCCCCCTATAGCTTCAGCCCCAATTGCCTCATGTGTATAGTTAGTATTACTTTGATTTTTATACTTTATCATATGGTTAGTAATATTATACAATATTTACAAGCTATAAAATGGACCTCTTGTGCACTAATCCATGACTAAAACTAACCCCAAAAAGAAGGCTAATCGATTGGTCGTTTGTATATCACGTGTATACTAAAGCCATGAGTTTTACATTATAGAACTTGAATAATAAATGAATGACATGTACATATCAATCCATGGTCCAAATTTTGAATTTTTTCTTGGCCATTAAATAATCTACAAATTGACCCACTTAAGGGTTGATCAATGATTCATAAATAGACAGATTTTAGAGTTAATCAATGGTCCATTTTATGGTAAATTTATAGACCACTTAAGGTCCGTCTTTGGGTTGTTTTATAGTCCATTCAACAGACTCAATTTTATTTTTTTTACAACCCTAGGTTCCAATTTTTAGAGGAGTAAAAGCATATATAGTGCATCGACACCAGCCAAATTTGGGCCTACTTGTACACATCAGAACCAGTTAAGCTCGGGCCATTTTGCACATGTCAAAGCTTTTGGCCTATTGGGACATCTGATCTGATGTCTGTAAATGCTATAGTGTAAATCTAACACCCGAAGAGTTGTCAAATTTTTTTGTGCCAAACCATTTAGTATTTGTATCATACTTTAAGTGAAGTTTTCAAGTTCGTGCATTTTAAAGTTGTATGTATCTTCATCGAACTTGCCTACATCTTCATGTTGAAGTGATGATTGTTGAAGATCATGGTTTCAAGCTCAAATTCAAGAACTAAGGATCATGAACTTAAGTTTAAGTTTAAAGTTCAACGATTGTATGCTAAAGACTCAAGAACTCAAGCGTAACTCAAGCTTAAGTTCAAGAGATCGAACTCAAGCTTCAAGTATCACAAAGATATCAAGACTCTAAGGAAAATGGTGTTTCAATTGATCCAACTCACAAACAAGTATAGATGACCCTAGATTGACCATAGGTTATGTCATTTTCATTGCATATTATATGTGGGTCATTTCATATATTTATAGGTCATTTTCTCGACTAGTCCAAGTATTGGCTCAACCAATCTAAGAGTTTTCTCGACCAATCTAGGATTTGCTGCTATTTTTAGAATTTTCTGTTGGGCTCTCGACCAGTCTTGGAGACTGCTCGACCAATCGAGTGAACAGTACTCGACCGGTCGTACAGGGTTGATTCAAAATCCAACAAGCTTTTCTGGTCCCACTCGACTAGTTGAGTAAGCCACTTGACCAGTCGAGTAACGACCTAATCTTATCGCGCCAGAAAATTTAAAATTTTGTTGTCCTTCGACCAGTCGAACCAACCCTTAAGCCAGTCGAGTGAACAATATTTTCACCTTTAAGTAGAGCATGAATTTCAGAGTTTATTCATTCATTAAGGAAAAATCAAGACACCACTCTGAGAGATAAGTTTGTGAATTTATTAAGCTATATTGTGCTCATTTTAGATTCTCTTTAATTAACTTTTGTAATTTGATTTTGCAATCTTTATTCCAATCTTATATTAAGAAGGGATTTGTAATTTCTCCTTTCTTAAGATCAAAATCAAATCAAGCTAGCCCAGGTTGATTTAATTAAAAATTATTTAGAACAAGAGCCTTTTCATATGTGAGACTGGACATTGAACATCTTTGTTTACTTCAGATTAGTTCTACCAAGCTTCTTCAAAAGAAAAATTTCCAGATAAGTATCATTTACAATTTTGTATATCATTTTTGGTTTTTGAGGTTGTGCCAGAAAAATCTCTTTTTGGTTTTGTCTAAGGTAATCCAGAAAATCTTAGAGTGTGGGCTTTTAGTAATTGTGTAAGCCCAATCAAAGACACAATTGTGAAGGTTTTAAGGTGAACCTTGGAAAACCTTTTTTCATAGTGAACGTTAATATCCTGAGAGAGTGGATATTAGGAGTGAAGTAGTTGTGTGGCTATTTTCTAATAGTTGGTGTACACACAAGTGAACCACTATAATTCCTAGAGTTGTGGTGGATGATTGAATGTGCTTATGTGTATGAATGTTGTAATTTATTTTAAGTATTTGTGGTGAATTGCGTAATTTATTTTTTACACTTGTGGGAATGTTGTAATAACTTAGTTTATTTTATTTTCTATTTCCTTTGCCCCTTTATTGGTTTGGGTTTTTGATACTTACAAATGTTCTAGTAAGTTTGTCCTACCATAAGCCTTTGGTTTTTAGTGTTAAATTGTCCTTAGAACTAAGTTTGTATCAACCTCTTAAGACTAGTACATTTGAGGTTGCTATTTTCTTATGCTCCTTTATTATTTGATTGTGCTATCTTTCTTTTTATTCCGCATTTATTTTTTAGTTTGGCATAGTCCTATTCACCCCCCTCCCTATAGCTCGACCTTTTCAATGTCCAAATTGGATAGTTTTAGCATTGAATGTAAGGTCTAGGTTTTCATGATTTTGTGATCATGGATCAATGGACACATTGTGCAGTTTTGTGTGTCATAAATCAATGAATAAGTGCATGCTTAAATATGTAAAATAGTGGACTACTTGTATGCTCATATTCTTAAAACAGTGTCCAAATTTTCTATGATTCAAACACATAGGATAGTTGACTAATTTGTGTATGTGTGTGTGTGTAAGTAGACATAAATTGCATGATTCATATATTTAATTCGGTGAACAATTTTTCATGATTTAAACACATCATTTAGTAAACAGGTTTGCAAAAAAGTAGATGTTCCAGGTTGGACCCCTTTGGCCATCCAAATCAAGGTCTGATGTGGCAGTGAAGGTTACTAAATTAATGGTCCAGATTTAAGGCGTTTTTGGATGCCTAAAAGTAGTCCAAATGGGATAGATTCCAACGCAGTTGGTGGACGTCCAAGATAGTTTGATATGGGCAAATTCCAATTCCTAAATTAGGGGCCACAAGTGGATAATTTACAATCAAGTTGATGGTCCAAGTTGGAGGGTCCAAAATGGACAGCGTTTGGGCATCATTTCAGGGGTCTAATTTGGGCCAGATTCCTTATCCAATTTTGGTTCAGTTGGACTATTTTGAACTGCATTTCCAAATTGGATAGCTTTTTTTTTCAACCCCAAACCAAGGGTTTGTTTTGAACCATCTTGGACTTCAACTCAGCCCATCATCCACCATTAAAGGATATAAACAATCATCCATGTAATTCATTGTATACATTCACATGCCATAATAATAACAACAACAACAACATCAACTAAACGAATGAAATAAAAAGCAAAAGAAAAGTAGGGTCACTCACATTGGACGTGTGAACCCCTTTTTTTTCTCTCGAAAATGTGTAATGGCTACAGGAGAGGGGCCTTATGATATTGTATTTATAGATGGGTGGGGGAGGCTTTCAAGGAGTTATCTAAGTAGTCTTTTAGTTTAAAAGGCAATAAGAGGGAACATGGGGAATGAATGAGGGAGAGAATGAAGAAGAATGAGAGAGAAAGGAGAAGAGGGTAGGGGGTGTTGTGCGTGTGCGTGTGTTTGCGTGCATGCGTGTGTGTGTGTGTGTGTGTGTGTGTGTGTGTGTGTGTGTGTGTGTGTAAATTTTGTGCTTGTGCAAATGGTGCATGAGTGTTGTGTATGTGAGATGTACATGTGTGGTACATATGAGATGTAGATGAACGGATGGATGATGTTGTAGATACTCATCTAAGTAAGTGAATGGATGAATGCTAAATTCAATGATTAAATGATTAGTTAAATGGATGGGTAGATAATTTAATGGATGGATGGATAATAAAATAAATGAATGGATAGATGGATGAATGATTAAATGCATAAATAGATAGATATTGAATGAATGGATTAATAAACAGATGAATGGATGATTCAATAAGTGGATGAATAGTTAAATGAACTATTGGATTGGTTAAATTAATGGATAGAGAAATGCATAATTAAACAAATGAATGGATAGATGAATAAATTGATTGTTGGATGGATACATAAATGCCTAGATGCAAGGAGGAATAGTCCCAATTTCATAAAATAATTTTATACCCCTAAAATTTGCTAACACATATACACAAATGTAAGGTTGGAAGTTATCAGCTGGTTGGACCTTTAGCTATAGTCCAGCCTTATGGACTCAAAACCTTCTAATTAAATAATAAATAAATTTACAACTTCCCCATTCTTGAATTTTGAAGGGGCCCACCTTGATGTGTATGTGAGATCCACTCCAACCATTACAGGTGTAATCCCATTTTTAGGTCTGGAGTTAACCAGGCTGACCTATGATTCAAGTAGGCCACACCAAGGCAAATACCTAGAAGAAAGATGTACACCCCTGATTTTTACAACGCACACCATGATGATTATACAAAATCCACTCGATCCACTAGATGTCATACCAAAAGCTAGGCCTGGTGCCCAAGAAGTAGGCCCATATGTGATTCAAGTAGAATATATATTGTTGATGCAAAAAACTGGATCATCCTCTTCCTGTACTTCCACCTGAACCACAATGAAAGAGAAAGAGAACCCTAGCTAGAGCCGAGGAACCTCCGATGCTTAAGTCTGCAAGGATCTAGGAAGATGAGCTTTTAGGGTTTTCCTTCTGTACCTTAATTCCTGGAGAGCCCTCCTTTTTTAGGAAGGAGAGGTCCTGGCATGAGGGGATTCTCACCTGATTTTTAGGAGATTTGATTTAGTTGCCATTTGTTTATAGATATTTCCTGATCCCGAGATTTTCAGGGTCGGGTATCTTTCTAAAAAATTCTCAGATCGGTGTTTAAGATTACATCATCTCTCCTTTTCTTAGCTCAGCCTCAATGAACTATATAGTCTCGGCTAGCTTACAAAGATGGGGCCGTTTACCTACTGTCGGATGAAACAGAATCGATTTAAGACCGATGCCCTTTCTTAATCCGAAAGCTGACACTACAACTAACCTTGTATGGGTCAGTTTTATAGTCGGTCAGGTGGCTTTTAGCTCTAGGGCCTTGAATTGGTCCTTTCAGACATAGCTGTCTCTTTAATCGAGTCAACTTCATGTCTTACAAATTTCGCATGTGGCTCTTGACTCTTTTACTCTCGGTCGGGATTAATACTCTGCAGATCCGAGCTAAGTATTTCCTCTAGGCTTTATCTTCGGTCAGGTTTCTTAGTTGCCTCTGGTTTTGTAGGCAGAGTTAATTCATCTGACCCTCCGAACTTGTCATATTTTTCCCTAATAGTAAGCCCCTTACTCCATGTGTTAGCTATGTCAACGCAAAGGAGTAATGAATCGTTAAGTCAGTTTATATTGGGAACCGAGGTTATGATGGAGCATTTAATGCTTCCTGTAACGTCCTTAACATACGACGGTTCGTGATTCGAGGTTGCACGAGCGGACAGCCATCAGGTTGTTTCATCCACTTATGAGCATCGGACACGTGGCGAGGACGTTACCCGCTTCAGTCGGCGTGTGCCACATGTTGGGTGAGGGAGTCAAAGCAAACGTTGATTCAACTCCTCCTTAATTGCGGATGCCACGTGGCTCGACTATAAAAGGGGGTGCGAGAGCACTTTTCACACTTTCTCTATCCCGCTCGATTTTCCTCCCGATTTTTCTGCTTCCTTCTTTACTTCGTTGTGCTTGCAATCAATCTACCATTTTTTCTTCTTCCTCCATCTGTGTGCTTTTCGCCTTTCCGGTGAGTTCTCTCCCTCCCTTTTTTATTTTTCTCCTAATGATAATGCATCCTTTAAGTCCCCGAGAGGGAGTTTCTGATGATGAGGGTGAAACGAGGATTTCTGGAATGTCTCAGAATCACCCTCTCTTCTGGCGGAGATGGCGGTGAGGGCTAACGAAGCCTTCCAACTTAGTGTTAGGCTGTCCATTAGGGCTTCAACGGAATGCTCCGCTCCAGTGGGTCTCTCTAGCTTGAGACATGCCCTTAGGAGGCCTACTCATTTTTCTGTAGATGACTTGGAAGAAGAGGAAGAAGAAACTATTGAGCCGGCTCTTCCTAAGAGACCGGTGAGGGCTGATCTTGGAGGAACCACTAGGTCAGTTCTCCCACAGAGGTCGGAGACGAACAAAAGGGACCGCTTCCCTCAGTTTTTACTGAGGCGGATTTGGATAGAATCCGAGTCGGGTATCATGTTCGTGACTCGGTAATCCTTCGACTTCCACTTCCAAGTGAGTTGCCCCATCATCCCCCTCATGAGATGGTCGCAATCTTCCAAGTTGTCATGCAATGTGGCTTGCACTTGCCCTTCCAACCTATTGCTAGGGATTTCCTTTCCTGACTCAGAATTGCTCCGAGGAAAATAGTTCTGAATGGATGGAGGAATTTGTTTGGTTGTGCAGTGTTATGGGCTGAAGCAGAACAGCCCCCACTGATTATGGACAAATTCCTCTATCTGTATCAAGTTCGGCCGAACATTTCGCAGTGCGGATGATATTTTTTGAGTGCTTGGCGGAATAAGGGTGACTCTTTGATAACCGACCCTCCTACCTTTAATAAACACTGGAAAGAGAGGTGGTTCTGTGTGTGTGGTCGCTAGGAGACTGCCGAGTCTGGTCTATTCGAACCTCGCATTCCTCGGGCCTTCTCTGAAGCAGGTGACTCGTCATGCCCTTTTCCTCATCTTTTCATATCTCGATCTTTCTGAGTATAATTGATCGTACTTTGCAGAAATCTCCAAGACAAAGCCAAAATTAGGAGCCAACGCTTTGGCTCAAATCAAAGATCTATGGACGATAAGTCTAGAAGATCAGTAATGGAAGTCCCTCTTGCACCAGAGCATCTTCTTCTCTCGGGCTCGGATTCATCCGTGATAAGTATCTTTAGGTTACTCTGCCACATCTTTTTAAAATTTTTCTGACTGTGTTTTATCTGACACAAATATGGCTGAAGCTTTACCCCTTCTGAAGCCATCATCTAAATTGAAGGCTCCTCCCAAGTCAGTGATTCTGTCAGAGCCTCGGCCTCTCAAAAAGGCGAAGACTACTCCTTTGGTCGTGGAGTCTCCTGCTCCAGTCGCCCCTGCTCCAGCCGTCCCAACCATTGTCGTTCTCTCTGACCTCGAAGAGAAGGCAGAGGATGTGAACGAGTCTCGTGCTACTTCCAAGCCAGGACTTGCTGTAGAGCGGGTCTCGAGACGAAGAGAGGAGTAGAGAGGGGAGAGCTTAAGGGGGGAGATGACTCAACAGGAGATGTCGTCCTTCCGTCAGGTCGTGGTAGACATGGTCCCTTGGGTTGTTTCTGTCAGGAGCAAGAAGGAGTTCTCTTCCATCTTTGAAGCCCCTGGGAGTCGGATACTCTCCCATGCTGCAAAGGTCTTGCTTCAGGTAGGATTTGAACTTATCTCTTTGCTTGTTGTCTTTTTCAACTTGATCTGATTGTCCCTTTCCTATGCAGTTTGCTCCTTACCTGTTGAGAGCCGGCGGAGAACTGTCCGAGGTTGAGAAGGCTCAGAGAGTTATGGCGGATGCTGAAGCGGCTTGGAAACAGGCAGCAGAGGCAGAGGCTCAACTCGAGATTGCCTCATCTTGTGTTGGCCGACTAACGGGCGATCTTACATAGCTCGGAAGGCGACCAAGGATGCTAAAGTTGAGTGTGCTCGGTCGGCTCAACTGTTAAAGTAAGCTCATGACGAAGGCATACAACTTCGCCTAGCTTGGGACGCCTCCGAGGAGAAGCTGGCTCAGTTGAAGGCTGATACAAAAACGGCACTCGAGCTGGCCAAGAAAGAGGCTAGGGAGAAGGCTGTCAAAGACTTCCTCGAGTCTCTGGAGTTTGAAGATGAGAGAGATCGCTTATATGAGATCTGGTACATTGCTTGCATCAAAGTGATGAAGCAGTTTTTTCTCTATCTCGATCTCTCTAAATTTGAGGATGACCCTTCCGAGGATATGGCAGCTGAAGTAGCTAAGACCGATGATGTTGCGGCTGGTATTGAGGTCGAGTCTGATGTGGTCCCGACTCCCGAGGTTACTCCGAGTGATCCTTAATGGTCTCGGGTTTCAGTTTTTGGTACCATCATCAGCTCCATTTTGGTACCATCATCAGCTCCATTTTAGTGTCATCATCAGTTCCATTTTAGAACCATCATCAGCTCCGAGCAAGCCCGTTTATAGTTACAGTCGAGGGAACAGTTCATACGTTTTGACTAATCTTTCATTTACTATTAACCCCTTTTGTTGGACAATGTAATGCTGAGGCAAGATATAACTCGATGTAACAAACATACTGATAAATGAATATACTCAGTTTTATCTCATTCATTTTTAACTCAGTCTACATGTTTGTCATTTTTTAGTCTTTTTCATTGCTTTGCTATACCGACTTTAGGGGTAGTAGACTTTTAGATGTTCGGCATTCCATAGATGAGGCAACATTCGTCCGGTCAGGTCTTCCAATTGGTACGTTCCTGGTCGGATGGTGCTTGAGATGACATAAGGTCCTTCTCAATTGGGTCCTAGTGTGCCCGCGCCAACTTCCTTGGTATTGAGGAACATTTTTCAGAGGACCATGTCTCCGACTCGAAAATGTCTAACCTTCACTTAGGCATTATAAAACCAAGTCACTTGTTGTTGTCGAGCCATTATACGTAACTGAGATTTTTTCCTTTACTCATCCACAAGGTTGAGTCCAAGAGCTAGGAGTTCTTCATTTTCTTCCTCATTAAATAAGATGACTCGGGCGGAAGGCAGCCCAATCTTAACTGGGGTGACAGCCTCCGAGCCATATCCAAGGGAGAAGGAGTTTCTCTAGTAGCGGTCCGAGCAGTGGTTCGATAAGCCCATAGTATCTTCGGAAGTTCCTCGGCCCATGCTCCTTTGGAGCGGTCAAGCTTGGTCCGAAGATGCTGTTTGATGATCTTATTGACTGCCTCAACTTGTTCATTCGTTTGAGGATGATGAGGCGACGAATGCACGTTCCTGATTCCGAGATTGTCGCACATCTCGTGATAGCGTTTATTGTCGAACTGCTTCCCATTGTCGTTTATTATAGTTTGAGGTATGCCGAATCGACAAACGATATTCTTCCATACAAAGTCTGTATTTTTTTGTTCGGTTATCTTTGCCAACGGTTTTATCTCGGCCCACTTTATGAAGTAATCCACTGCCAGGATTGTGAATTTGATTTGTTCCTTCCCCATGAGAAGAGGTCCAATGATGTCGATTCCCCATTGTGCAAAGGGCCAAGGATCGGTCATAGGAGTCAGTTCTTCAGGAGGTTGTCTTGGGATAGCTGCAAATCGTTTACATTTATCACACCTTTGGACAAGCTTACGATCATCGTGCTAGATAGTCGGCCAATAGTATCCTTGGCGTAAGACTTTATGTGCGAGGGATCGCCCTCCTAAGTGATTTCCACAGATCCCTTCATGAATTTCCCACAACACATAGTCGGCTTCGTCAGGGTTTATGCACCGTAGTAACGGAGTGTAATAACCCTTCATGTACAATGTTACATTGAGTATGGTGTAATGAGAAGCTCAAATTTTCAATCATCGAGCTTCGGCACGATCTTCAAGCAATTGCCTATTGTTCGAGATATTGGACGATTGGGTCGCTCCAAGTAGGTCCCGAATCGATCGCAAGTACGGTCAAGCTAACTAGTTCGATAATACTCGGTTTAGCAATGTACTCGATCGGAACCGACCTGGGAATGTCGTCTTCATCGGCAAAGGCGAGTTTCGCTAGTAGGTCGGCCTTTGCATTTTTCGCTTGAGGGATTCGCATGACGATACAATGTTGAAATCCGTCGATCAGCTCTTTAGCTTTTTTCATATAAGCTTTCAGCTGTTCTTTTCATGTTTGATACACACTTGTAACCTGATTGCCGACTAACTGAGAATCGCTGAAAACGTTGAAATGTGTAACACCTAGGCTGGCCACAAGTCGAAGACCGAGTAACAATGCTTCATATTCTCGAGATCAAGAAATATCTCGAGATCGGAAAATATCTACAAACAAATGGTAACTAAATCAAATCTCCTAAAAATCAGGAGAGAATCTCCTCACGCCGGGACCTCTCATTCCTATAAAAAGAGGGCTCTTCAGGAATCAAGGTATGGAAGAAAAACTCTAAAAGCTCCTCTTCCTGGATCCTTACTGACTTAAGCATAGGAAGTTCATCGGCTCTAGCTAGGGTTCTCTTTCTCTTTTGTTGTGGTGCAGGTGCAAGTAAAGGAAGAGGCTGATCCAGTTTTTCGCATCAACATATACCAAGGGAAATAGTTTGGAGGGTAGACCTTTTTTTTTTCTTCCAAATATTGTTTCTAATCTTATGGTTTGCCTGAATCACAGATTCAACTGATTTTTGTGTCGTGCATCTAACATGAGGTGATGCACCTAATGGGCAGGGTAGATTTAACATTAACACCACTATGAGGCCCACCCAAGCCACCTACCCATTTTTGTAATGTTAGGTGAAATAACTCTTCTAATCATGTGATTCATGGCTTGTAAAGAACAAATGTTTGTAACAAAATGGCCCCATTCAAAGGGTTAGGATTATCAAATCAGTGTGATTCTTGCATGATGGCTTGCTCTTTGTACTGTGAATAAATGAAGGATTTAGGTCAATGATAGGTCACCTTGTGTGCCATGTAAAAGGCTCACGACGTGGCTGACATCCCCATGGAGGTTTTGACGTTAGCAAAACATGTGCTCGTATGAGGAATGCTCACACACTTGTTGTGCATTCAACTAGCTGGTGTTTGGTGTTTTGGACACAATCCCAGTGGTTGTATGCGATCCCACCTTCCACAAGGTGGTATGCTCAAATCCTAACATGCTCAACATCCGACCTCATAATACATTAGCTACATTAGCAGGTAAGACCACTACCTTACTCAACCTAACTGTGGCTTTTTGCAAATCAACTATGCTCATCCAAGTGGGCCTGTAGTAGAGATTCCTTACTCGGCCTGACATTAGTCCCGTATTCTGTCCCGTGGTAGTGGTTCAAAGGGTACCTAATGGGCTTTAGAGACTTGCAACTCAAGGGTTTTGGTGAATTTAATTGCCACACCTATTTTTCAGATGTTCTAATTTTGATTCACGGTTTGTATGATGAACAACTTATATAATCCAAAAAACCCTACCATCAAACTTCTTTTCAATCATTTAAAACTAATTTTGGTATTACGCTCTCCAATCATTAATCCAGTAGGTACAAAACCATGTACATGCAATAGAGCGCACACAAAAAAAAAAAAAAAAAAAAACCTAGGTGGTCAATTATTTCGGCCAAAATGTGTGTTCCAATCTTGTCTAATTTTGTACCTTTTTTGGGTCCTAGGTAGGTCCGACCTTCCACTGAATTCTATAACGAAGGGATTGCTAGATCTTAGTTTCATTTCCGAAGTTTGATTTACAATTCCTTGTACGAGAAAGAATGGACCAACTTGTTCAAAAGTCAGGTCGGTTGAGCGGTCCCCATTTAATCCTTGATTTATGACCACTGGATTGCTTAAATCTTTGCATTTTAAGGATACGTTTGAATCTCCAAAAAAATTAACAGATTTTAAGTCTATCTATATTTTAGATAAATTTAGGAACCATTCAACAATCAATGCTTGGACAGATTTAAAGAATGCTTAAGGGTGCATTTGATGCCTCATTTGGAGCGATTGGTAGATCTTCTAACAAACCATATTCAGGATAATTTGAAAGCCATTCAAGGGTCTCAAATGGCAAGACTTTATGGTTGACGAAGGGTCATTAAGTAGACAGATTTGTAGTCGGTCCAAGGTCGCAAGGGTCTCACACATGCATAGAATTGTGGTCATCCAACGGTCCTACACATGGACAGAATTGAAGATTGATCAACGGTCTAAAGGTAGACAGATTGGGAGGCTAAATAAAGGTATGAAAGTGGACAGATTTAAGGCTCATTGAGGTTGTTGTGGGGAAAACAAACTAACCTGCTCCACGAGAAATGCAACAAATCATTGAAGGTGCCGATCAGGATATCAGCATAAACTTCCCGAGCTGGTGAAGTATCAATGATGAGACGATCTATGGGCTGACCCTTGGGCTGACCTGCTTAAAGGCCAGGTTTAGTAACAAGACTCACCTCCTGAGCTAACTAGATCGAGCCAGACCGAAGAAACAGAAAATCGAAGAGAATTCTGCCATGAGTCAAGAAAAGAAAGATTTGACAAGATTTTAGCTGAATATCACGCCGATCGAGGTAAGTTCAGCAATACTTTTGAAAGTAGAGTTTCATCCAAATAAGGACCCTCAATCGAATCTAGCATATCCCATCAGGATATGCAAGTCCAACATATCTTACCAAAATATGCAAGTTCAGAAGCCGCCTAAGCATCTTATAAATAGACCAACTATTGGAGAGAAGCACCAAAAACCTAAATTCAAGTCATATTTTTATTTTCAGTCTGTCCGCTTGACTTAAGTATCGGAAGGTCCCTGGCCACAACCAGCAGCACCCCATTCTCCTTTACGTATTGTGGATATAGGTACATGCATGTTCACAAGTGTGGACAGAAATAGGCCTCAACTTGCTGTCCAAAACAGGTTAGATTTGTGACTCCATTCTGCTATCCAAAGTGGACAGATTTGTAGCCCTTCCAAACATCTAAATAGTAGACAGATTTGTAGTCCTCCAAGCTTCCCTATAGTGGATAGATTTGAGGTTCAAAGGTACTATCCAAAATATACAATTTTAAGGCAAAACCTGGTTTTCCCCGAATGGACAGATTTGGGCATATTTCTGGCCCATTCAACAGTCTAAGAGTGGACAGTATTTGGGACGCCCAATGGTCCAGTTTTGGACATATATAAAGGCCGTTAAATGGTCCCAAAATGGACAGATTTAGCCGTTAAAATAGGGCGGATCGATTTGTGGTCTATGGTTGCTGACCAAAAATAGACTGATTTAATGGTTGGATTACTATCCAAGTGGGACAAATTTGAATGGTTTTAACGTCCACCCTATGGTCCATTTTAGTTGGCTATGAACCATAATTTCAATGACCCATGCATATAAGAATCTAGGGTTATTAAATTGTGGGGGTCATGCCTAAATTTTATATCTCATATAATTGTTTGATGGGAGTTCGTGTAATCATCAAGGTAAGTCCTACACACACACACACAGAGGCGATTGGATTTAGTTACCATCCCCATCTTCAGTAGACGTTAGCGGCGTCCCCAGTCTTTTGAATGATACATGTGACACCATTAGGACAGTTCATTCAACGTTTCCATCTCTTTTGGATGACATGTGGGACAAAAATCATCAGCTAGGGACAATTCGTTACAGCCTTCCGTTATTTACAGGCCATAGATCATAATCACATGGTTAGAATCTTCAAACCAAAGTGTGACTTTAGAATAATAAGCAATACAAAATGGGATCTATTTAGTAGATTTTTCAAGATAATGATCGGAGCTATTTTATTTCTCTACTCAATCTTGGTGTCTATTTTTATTGTTCGGATGCTTAGGGTCATTGGATGACCTGATCTTTATATGGTGGTTTATGTGAATATATGAACGGTTCAAATCAATAATAGGTCACGTCATGTGCCATTGAAAATTACAGGGGACAAGCTAACCTGCCATCAAAGGGATGCGTGGCTTGGGTGGGCCCATCATAATGTATTTCCAAAATCAACTCTAATGATCAGATGCTTCATTCCTTGGTAGGCCCAAGTCAAAAAAAAGAAGAAAACCATGGTTCATGGGGACCACATGAGTGAAAACAGTGCAGGAGATGCCCACCCTCCGAACCATTTCCCTTAGTGTAGCCCACATAAATCACAAATGGACCCAATTAAAGGGTAAACATCACTCCTAGTCCAAAGTGTGACCCACCTGAATCACGGGACAGCCTGATATTTGGGCCTGGCCTAACAATGGATGGCTTAACTGATGGTCAGAGGAGATTTTAAATAATCACATAGTAGGCCCATTAAAAATCAAGGGCGAGAATCCCCTGGTCCCCTTTCTACTGTTTCCCATGGTGTGGCCCACTGAAACACTAATCTGCCCTGGTTTTTGAGCCCTAAGGCCTAAAATGCAGTCATGTCCCTGGTGGGTGTAGATTTTTGAAATACATGACAGTGAAGCTGACCCGTGCGACTGTGATCTATTTCTCTCTCTCTCTCTCTCTCTCTCTCTCTCTCTCTCTCTCTCTCTCTCACACACACACACACACACACACACACACACACACAATGAGTATAATACTATATACCAAAAATGACAATATATACTTCACACAATGAGTATAATACAATATACCAAAAATGA
Organism: Magnolia kwangsiensis; assembly: GCA_037074715.1. NCBI lineage: Eukaryota > Viridiplantae > Streptophyta > Magnoliopsida > Magnoliales > Magnoliaceae > Magnolia > Magnolia kwangsiensis. Next base: position 51,575,573 of record CM073586.1, on the reverse strand, counting down.
CAATATATACTTTTTAAAATTTTGTTGAACAAATGGAAGTTCTAAATTGCAGAACAAATGGAGTATGGCCTTCAAACATTAAAGGCATTATTAAAGTTTTTTTTTAATTAAAAAAATAAAAAAATAATAATTAAATAATAATAATAATAATAAAACGGGATAGTTTAATTTTATTTTAATTTAAAGGATGCAATTGGGAAGTTACCAAGACGAGTGGATACAAACTAAAACTCCATTTCAAGTGGAACTAAAACCCATCTTAACTGACCCTTACGAATGAAAGACATTAGGAAACAAGAAAAATGCCCGAGTGCGGTAAATTATGTACATTCAAGTATTTTCTACATTAGAGATAGGTTACAGATCCTGACACGCTACTCGATTGAGGCAACAAAAGAGGCATCTGTGGGAGATCTAAGCTGTTCACGTGGACACCACAGCATGAGTTTCACCCCGAAAATCAACCTGTCTAATGCACATTATAGTCAAGGCTAATGTTTGTCTTTTATATATATTAGAGTAACGCACTTGACCCTATAAGAGTAATGGGTATGCATGCATCATGTCTGATAAATAATTGGTTCGCCAAAATATTGTAATACCGGGCAGGTTATGGAGTGCCACCTAATGTTGAGTGTGCCTCCACACATGATGCACGCAATCCAATTGATAAAAGACCCCAAAAATCTTTCCCAGCTGATGTTCCTAATTGTCCAAATGTGACTTTATTTAAGTGGACCATCAGCTGTAAATACACACTTGAAGGAGACAGCTCAGATTACATGGTAGGTTAGATATTAGTGAATAACCCATTCCATGAAAGGCCGAAGAGATGGGCAAGATGCATGCTTAAAATTTTCCTAAAAGATGTTGGATTACGCAAGTACATACAATTGTTAGGGCAAGCAACATTCTATTGAATATCACAATCATGATGCAGGTGACACTCCATTGGCATCTGTCATTATGATTGTGTAATCACTTCAACATCTTAGTTCCTCATAATGTCAGCACATGATTCTCATTGCAGTCGAACACCCGACGTGGAAGATTCCACGTCCCATTCAACCCACATACCTCATAGCTAAACCGGCTGCCACAAAGTTGGTATAAAATAAATTGCAGATATGGAAGGATAGAAATATTTGAATTTGGACAGGCAGATATGAATAAATTCCTATAACTTAGTCCTTGTTTGCAGATTTAAGCCACAAAATGCAAGAAGAGAGAGCAAAACTGTGTTTGAAAGCAACAATCCCATCCACCATGATACTTGTCAGAATCTACAGTTAGCAAAGATACAAATGCATTCATTGCACAAGATGAACCCAAACTTGGACAGTTCAATTAATCTCACAAGTGCAATCAATTTCGTTCTTTCCTTTGATTATAGGCTTCGGTTTTATGAAACCTGATAAGCATGCTCATTAGAATATAATAGAACATAGACTTACGGAGCCAACATAAAATTTTCCTATCAAATTAGGATAATGAGATTATGTGAGCATCCAAGTATGGTTTCCCTTCCCATTCAACCCTCTTGACTTCCCTAGAGAGATTCTTTCACAATGTTGTTGTCACAACCGGCCTAACGATCTTCCCACATGGAGTGGATTGGTAATATTGACGTTGGTTTCCGATGTCCTCGATTTCTGGTCAGTACATCAACAATGAAACGTAAGTTGTGACAAACCATGTTCTAATTTTAGTCCATCTCTGATTTTGAGTCACTCAACTGCCATCCATGGTTTTGGGGTCCTTGAGTGACTGCCCAACTGATTAAGTAGTGGATATGCTCATCTTCCATTGCCAGTGCGTAGTCACCCTTGCTACAAATGCTGAATATGAAATTGAAATAAAATATTTAAGTTATACATGTTTAGTATATTAGCTTTTAGGCTTGCCATTTGTTGTACAAATTGGGATAGGTGTGATTAAAAATCCACCAAAGAATTGCAATGAGTTGTGGTTGGCATGTTAAGGAATTCCTGTAGTCAGTCAATGTTGTTACTGGCGCTTCCTTTGGTAGAGTGAATATCCAACAACAGCAGACATCAAAAAAGTCCATAACACCTGTATAATTCGCAAACAGAAGATAGGAGAATTTATATTGGATAAAGATTGAGCAACTAAAAACTTAGTCAAGAGACAAACATGATTCTTTACCGTATTGATTGTATGCCACCTTTCGAGTCGTTTGATTCGTGACTGCATATCTTCAATAATGCCCTCCATTGGCAAAGCCTCCCGGCTTGGTGAAGATTCTGAACCCGAGCTGCCTCCCTGTTTCTCCACCCAAAGTTCATCAATAGATCATATGAAAACAAATAAGATGAAAGAAGAAAGCTGATGACCATAAATTACTGCTCAAATGAAAATATTTGTAATAGTATTCCATCACTAACAATCTGAAGCAACTTCCATAACTCAATTCTATTAGGGAAAACCATCAGTAGCACATCCATATTTGGGGAGAGAAGAGCAAGCTTAACCTATAGTAACTTGCAAAACATGTGTTAAACTCCAATAAGAATCATCACAGGTTTTCTGTGGAGGGATAGATGATGAAAATGCTTGATCAGTGAAATTTTTAGAACAAACCTCAATGGAATTTGTGATGAAATTCAATCTGATTTTGGATATTTCATTCCCCCCGTAACTTTGTATGTCAAAACTTGGGTGCTTTGGAGGGTGAATAATTCTTGTTGAATAAGAACAAGAACAACTACAACGTTTCATTTGGAGCTGATGCAAAGTGAATGCATTGATGCATGAGTAATCAGGACAATAATTCTAAGAAATGGTGTTGTACTGCCATGTGCAGATATGGTCATGCATGTCCAACGATGCCTGGACATAGCTCAGCCAAGTTCAATAGAACTAGAGACGGATGATGGGGCCTTTATTTAGGGCTTAAAAGCCTGAAAGGAGGATGAGGGGTAGAACTAAAAGGACTTGGATCATGGTGGTTAGAATGGATATGAAGGGGAAGACTAAAATGCCTTCATGAAATAGGTCTATAATTAGCCACATATACTAAAAGCACAAAGAATGACAAAAGTTACAAGCAACGAAACAAGAAAGACTAAATGAAAGATAAATGTGAATTATCCTGAAGGCTTTTTGGGAGAGTAAACTGAACAACTGCTGACGAAAGGTTGGCAACATGTATGGGCATGTTATGTTATGCATAGCTATACCCACTGCTCACACCCACTGCATAGGTTCAATGTGTTAGATTCAGCTAGAGTATCTGTTCGAATTGTTGAAAGCCAAAACATCCATAACACATGCATTTGGGAGCACCATCATCCTTCGACGAAGGTTGTCCACCGTAGCACCTTGTTATTTTCCACTAGTCCACTAGCCACACCAAGACTGCTACCATGGGCAGAGCACCGAACTCTACACAAAAGCTGTAGGATGAACCTGACCTTCCGATGGAGGCCTGGTAAGTAATTTATAAAAAGCTTTCACCGTGCATGACTGGACTCCTCCTTTATCCATATCATGGCGTTTCTATCCCCCTCCGAAGGTCTCACTTTGTGAATCATCTTTGTAATCTAATAAAGTCTTCCAATTTTTCGTCCGACACATTCCTCCGACATGGTGGGGCCCAACCTCGTCACCTAAAAATGAGTAACAAAGCACAACCAGGACATTCACTTCTGCTGAGATTCTAGCCAACCTTCGAAAACATCACGCAACGCCTTGTCCCCCAACCAGATATCCTCCCATAAGCGAATCATTTCACCACTTCCCAATGAGAAACCCACCCATCCAAAAACTTCCACCTCAAACTAGGCACTTACTGTTACAAGCCCCTGACGGTCTGAGTTTTTAAATGGGCACTGTATTGCGTAATGGGCCATGTTGTTACTATTACGTAACAGTCCAGATGGCCATTATGTAACCATTTTTTGTATAACTTGATTTTTTTCCCAATAAAAAATGGAAAGACTGTGAAACTATCAATTTTGTATTTTTATTTTTATTTTTGTGCATTCAATGATGAGTTGGACCATTCTTTAGTAAGAATGTTGTTTGTTGGCCTAACCCGTAAACTAAACTCTGTTTTTATTATTATTATCATTATTATTATTTAATCTCTAAATTTGGTGTTAAAGTAGCTAGAACTTAGAAATCTCTAATTTTTTGTGATTCTAATAAATTGAAATAATGTTATGCTTTGATCCTAGATACGGGCCACCCTTGATTCAATCCATCAATTCATGCTTAAATATTGTGTTTTGATCTACAAAATAAACCTAGATCTACTTAGAAACAAATTTCTGGCCTCCCTTTATGCTTTGAGTGAAGAAAATAGGCGGGAAAAAAAAAATAAATAAATAAAAAATCACAACAGGGGCATTTTGTACCCATATCAGTGCTGATACGACTACGAATCTTTTAATATGGCCGTTCACCCTTGTATCATATATTATTATCCACGGCCGATACAAACACAATATGATTACGTTGGCCATCTCTGAACTATGCTTGCCATTGATGCTTAAAGTGTGGGTTTGTCTATAATTTCTCCTCTCATATAATTCAATTTGTGTATTATACTAGATGAAGTGGATAAGGCTTCGATGATGATGGCTTTGCCTTAGTACTTTCTTCATTTCATTTTTATCATTTTAGTATATTAAAATCTTTCTATCACATATACAAATGACAAAATATTAGCTATATATAATTGGAGGGATGTTTTAACATCAAAGGCATATATGCTGCAGAACCATTATGCTAGATGACCATGGATGGTTATTCCTCTGACATGGAAGATTCGAGAGCCCGATTAAAAGATGAAGGCTGATGTCAAATCTACCATTTAAAACTGTACCACAAATCGTTGGGAGAAAAGCTAAGATGATAAAGATAAAACGCTATTGAGACACAAGTTTCTTCATAATATTGGGTTGGTTGCATTTTCACTTTCCATCTATTTTGAAGAATTTATAGAGCAGGCATTTACGGATATTAAACTCACAACATACTTGAGATTGAATAAATTCTACAAGTTCTTGTAATCTTGAAGCTTGTTGGCTGTGAATTCCCGTGGATCTTTCAAACGCTGGCAAGTTCTCCAGAATAATCTGAAGATATGTCTACAGAAACATAACATAGAATGGAGTTAATTACAGATTCTAGAGGGATCCAGGTAACGTAAATAATAATAATAATAATAATAATATTTAAAAATTAAAAAAAAAAAAAAAAAAAAAAAAAAAAAAAAAAAAACAGAAAGAAGGGAAATAAAAAAATAAAAATGGCATGCCCACTATGAGAATTGTTAATAAATACAAGTATATGTATATGGAAGCAATCTAGATGGTTCTACATAAATTTATAGGCAAACCTTTGTTGTATAGGACCCATCTAGGTTGAGTGTTGAGCCAGCTGCTGCCACTACTTCTTTATTTGTTCCTTTGATTTGAAGGTAAGGACTTGGAGCATCTTGCAGATGATCAACCTCAATAAGAATCTAATGAAGATAAGCAATATGCATAGTAAGAACAATATCTATTTAAGTTAATCTAAGCATGAATGCTCTGAAGCCCTTTTACATCTGAATACATTCAAAGATGACAAACAGCATTTCACAAAATGAACAAAATGATTGAGAACTGTTCAAAATTCAAAAACACTCTGTAAGCAATAACATAAAAACTACTTTGATATAGAACTCAAAGGTTGTAGGCAGCTAGGCATAGGGATTTTTCCCTTTTATTAAGGTCATAAAGTATGAAGCTTTGAATGTTTTAACACCAAGACAAGACTGGACAGTCAGACTGGTTTGGATCAGAACTGGTGGCCTTTCAAGGCCAGGTCACTATGGTACCCAGTATTGGATTGGAACCATCCAAGTCGTATGGTTTCTCATGACCAACTGCAAAACTGTTCAACCCAGACTTTGGAGTGGAACGAGTATTTATTTTCCTATTTTAGTATTCTAACTAATTTCAGTTATGACATCAAACTGAGACCACAGGTTGACCCAGTAGGACCATTGACCAGAACATCAACCAAAAAGGTTCGGCCTCCCGTCCAGGTTTAAAATATTGGAATCATCAACAACAACGCGCACTGAACAATGATTCAAGAGATTGGATCAGGTATCTCAATCTCAAATCTCCATGTAAACCGTTCCTACAGTTTCCAACAAATAATAATGTCATTCACATTGTGCACTAAATTTAAAAAGATGAAAACCAATGCAATAAAATTTGATGAAAAACAATCTCATGTGCTGTTCACTATATAAATCTGTAATCACAATAATAATATACAATATATCATTTATATATAGTGTTTAGGAGCAGAATTTACAAGCCATCGACAACCAAGTTTATGAACATAAAAAGAAAAGGAATTACTTACCTGACATAAACTAGAAAATGTAATCTGATGATTCTACAATAACTTCTGATAGCCATCATATTGTGGAAAGGCCAAGCGAACATCTCAAAAGTAATAGACACAAGTCACACAACTATCCCCAACCAAGTTGCAGGTTGAGCATCAATTCCTTACCATGCACAATACCAAATTCACTAGAAAAAGTATATTCTGGAAAAGGATGAGATATAATCAGGATTTTAAAAGGCTTGAGATGTAAGCACGTGGACAGAGCCTGTCAACAAGTTTGTAATTAAATCATATAATTATCTACGTAAATAGAGAAAAGGTATAAATGGAAGTATTAGAAACTGGGAAAAAACAAGTGTACACTGAACTAGGTGCTTTTTACATCTACAAGCTGAACAAGGCACAGGGCGATAAACAGCCAAACGTAAAAAGAAAAGAAATTATGGGATCAAGTTGATAACCAATCAAAAATAATGATTACATAGTTACAAGATGAACAAGTAAACAAGAAGGCATTACTCCAATAATTACCACATGATTACACATATCTTGTACACTTCCCCTCAAGATGGAGCATGATGCTCAGCCTGTGACATATTGGATGAAGATGAAGACAACCAATTCCCCAAGTAAAAAAATTCAGCAAGTTTCTTCAGATTTCTGATATGACATGTGAATCTCCTTTCATGTTAGCTTCTCATGAATAAAATGACAATCAATTCCAATGTGCTTTCTACATTCATGATACACTAGATTGACAGACATACGAATTGCACCCAAGTTATCATAGTGAAGCTTCACTGGAAGACTAACTGTGATACGGACACCAGTGGTGCACCCTTTAGAGTGTACCAGAGGAGGAGGCGTTGCCAATAGAGTACCAGAGCAGAGGAGTTGATGTGGATGGACGAAAGGTCCATCGGACCCACTTTTCGATGCGCTACGAGTGTAGGAGCGGCATGACTGCACCCCAACCATATATCCATGGATCGGATTTCACACCCTACCACATAGGTGTTTTAGTTTCACTTCTTTTTTTTTTTGGTTCATTTTCTTGTTTCTAGGGGCTTTAGTGCACTTTTACTTTTTCCATAACTTATACATATGTTGTGAGAAACCTTATTTTCATTATTATTGAATGAATAGAAATTCATCTATTTTCTTCCTCTTTATTCAAGATATTAGGGTTTCAGAATTGGCTCTTGGGTGTTGAGGATTTCATCCCGATTTCAGGTTTTCTTCTTTCTAAGATCCTCGAGGTGCAAGAAAATGTAAGAATCATCCTCCTTTTTTTTCTTTTGACGACAAAAGGACCTATACCTTCTTCATCTCGAATCTCTCATCCTTTACCCCTTTCGTTCATCTCTGGATATCATCTTTCTAGTTCAAACGAAAAAGAGGAATGATTAGTTAGTAAAATCAGATCCAAGCTCAATCGTGGACTGACTTGTAGTAGATCTAGGATATCATCATATCCCGAGGTCCTCTCTTTTTACTGTTTACGTGATCTTATGCTAAGGGGCATGATCCGGATAGAATAACCTCATCTTTGTGTTGAGATTTACCTAATGTCTTTAATTGGAAACGATTAGTTAATTGGTGTATTTATTTGAGTATTCTTTAACCTGATTATACATGCATCTAGAGTTAGGTCATCACGTGTCCCTACATCAGACTGGAATGCCCAACTCTATCACAAGCCTAATAAGCCATCAAGTAATACTCATCCTTGGTACTGGAACAAGCAACAACTGGCTGCTTCTTCCTTTAATACATCACTAGATTACCACCAACCTAGGTACAATTATAAAAAGTAGATCTTCAATCTGTATGCGATCTAGCTCAGTAAGCATCTATAGATGCCTCAATGTCAAGATGGTCATGTTTGGAATAAAGAAGATCTCGGCTAGGATACTTTTTCAAGTACTGCGAGATATGTTAAACAACATATAGATGATTTGAAAGAGTACCATGCATAAACTAATTGGCAACATTGATCACATATGATATATTTGATCTATATATGAGTTTACCAATTAGGTGTTGATAAAAAACCGCATCTAAAAACAAGTCTCCATTATCGAACTAAAAGTGAATGTCTACTTGGAGTGTCACTTGGTCGGGCAGTCGGTCATCATCGTCGTCGTCGTCATCATCATCTAAGCCTTATCCCAGATAAACTAGGGATGGCTACATGAATCCTTTTCCGCCATTTCACCCCATTAAGTGCCATAACTTTAGTTAGGAGATTGGATATTGAGCCATCTAGTCATTGCATGTGGACATGCATATATATGTTACTGGTGCTCATGGTACGTCTCACCAAATGATACGCGGCAAGAGATCATCTATTTGATTTTACGTAACATATTAGTTACTGAGCCACATACTCATAGCATGTGGAACTGCATTGTACATGGCACGTCTCATTATTTGATACATTGGCAATATTATTGAAGATCATTGATTCATTAGCGATAAAAGCAACACCTGGAATTTACACAGTCAAAAATATTGGTGATACTAAAGTTGGCGATGAAATACTGATGCCTAGAAATTTTGATACTACCAGCGTTATCGGTATCGCCGAGCGGGAGTTACCGATAATATCAGGGATATTATCTATAATACTGGGGATACTTGAAACAATACTCGGAAGTTCCTAGAATGCATTCATTTCTAATTCTAGCCTTCCTCAGCTTTGCACTCAATCATCAATCTCAACATCCTCAATTCGGCAACAATCACCCATCTCCACATCCTCATTTATGCCACACTCATCCTATGAAGATGTTCTTGCTTAGCTGCCCAACATTTTGTCCCATAAAACACAGCTAGTCTTATAGCTATACTATAAAGTTCACTTTTCAATTTAATTGGCACATGATGATCACATAAAACTCTAGAGGCACAACCCTATATCTTCCACCCAAGTTGAAATTTCTATGGGCAACATCCATCTCGATCTTCCCATTCTCTTGAATTATCAACTGAAGATATCAAAAGTGGTCATTCTAGGAAACATTCTTGGTCAACAATCTCAGATAATTTCTCGTTGCCACTCCCATTATCACTAAAATCACAATCCATATACTCTATTTCAGCCCCAACTAATGCTGATTCCTTTAGATTCTAAAGCACTCCCTAAATCTAGCTTTCTATTTACAACCACCCTTGTCTTGTCATTTAAATGTCATCTGCAAACAACATACACCAGAGACTCTTTCTGCAAATGTCCCATTACCTTGTCCATAATCAAAGGAACGAGCTCAATATTGACTCTTGGTGCATGCAAACAATAATTAAGAACTCACTTATCTCTCCACTAGTGGTCCTTGCATTTGTTATGCTTTCTGACGCAAGACAATTAACCACTTGCTCTAAAAGCTTGAATTGATAGAGCATGTTGAATTAATCCCTCTATCTCATAGCCCAGGCCCGACATCCTATGAGTTGGGACCTCGGCCGAACCCCTCTTGTGGGCCCCACTTCATATGGATTTCGCTTCACACAGGTGGGGCCCACCTCACACGGGCCACCCACCTCACACGACCTTCCCACCCCGTATGTGCCCCTGCATCCCACAGGCCACCCCATTTGAGCTCGATGTGAAAATGTCCTCGCATTAATCACTCCCAGTGAGGAGTCTCGAACACGAGACCTCCCGCTCTGATACCACTTTGATGCAAGATAATTAACCACTTGCTCTAAAAGCATGAACTGATAGAGCATGGTGAATCAATCCCTCTATCTCATAGCCTAGGCCCCACATCCCATGGGTTGGGACCTCGACCGAACCTTCCTCATGGGCCCTACTTCACATGGATTCCGCTTCACATGAGTCACCCAATTCACACAGGTGGGGCCTGCCTCACATTGGCCGTTGATGCAGGGAGATGTGATGACCTAATCGTAAATGCATGTATAATCAGAATGTTCAAATAAATACAAGAATCAACTAACCGTTTCCAATCAAAGGGATTAGGTAAATTTTGACACAAAGATGAGGTCATTCCGTCAGGATCATGCCCCTTAACATCCGATTGCGTAAACAGTAAAAATGGAGGACCCAGGGATATGAGGATATCCCAGATTTAGCATAAATCAGTTTACGGTTAAGTTTGGATCAAATTTTACTGACTAACTATCCCTCTTTTCCATTCAAACTAGAAAGGAATATCCAAAGAGGAACGAAAGTGGGTGAAGAATGAAGAGTTCGAGATGAAGAAAGTATAGGTCCTTTTGTTGTCGAAAGAAAAGAATGATGATTTTTACCTTTTCTTGCACCTCGAAAATCTAGAAAGAAGGAAACCTGAAGTCGGGGTGACATCCTCAACACCCAAGGGTCAATCCTGAAATCCTAATCTCTTGAATAAAGAGAAAGAAAATATACGAATTTCTATTCATTCAATAATAATGAAAATAAAGTTTCTCACAACATATATATAAGCTATGGAAAAAGTAAAAGTGCACTAAAGTCTCTGAAAACAAGAAAAATAACAAAAAGACAAAAAAAATACAGAACGTGTAATAAAGCCCTTGAAACAAGAAAAAGAACAAAACGCCTAAAACTAAAACACTTGTGTGATAGGGTATGAAATCCGACCCATGGATCTATGGTCAGGGTGCGGTCATGCCGCTCTTGCACTCGTAGAGCGTCAGAAAATGAGTCCGATGGACCAAATGTCCATCCACATCAACTCCTCCGCTCCGATACTTTGTCGGTGATGCCTCCTCCTTTAGTACACTCTAAAGGGTGCACCAATGATGTCTACATCAATTCTCCATGGGTAGGAAGAATTCGCCACTGGCGAAAGTGAACTCCTGTATCCCTCAAGCAAATCGGAGTCGATGCGCTGCAGCTCTGCTTCTGTGATCCAAGAGTTATCTGCAATGGGCATGTTCCTCCATTTGACTAGGAATTTCTGGAAACCCCTGGAGTGAGTGGAAACCGCCTCGGAGTCCAAAATTTTCTCTATCTCGTCTCTTCTCAGTGCTAGTGGAACAAAAGGTAAGATGGGTACAGGAAGATCAGGCTGTGGCCAAGGTCCATATATAAGGGGGGTCTGGGAAGAAACAGGGGAACCAGTGGATAGAGGTAATGGCTTGTGAAAGGGAACCAGATCTTTTACATTAAATGTGTAACTGATGCCCATAGTTACAAGGATATTAACAACATAAGCATTAGACCCCAACCTTTTTACAATTTTATGTGGGCCTATGCTACGGGCATGAAGATTCTTCACGGATCCAGGTGGAAACTGATCAGACCTAAAACGAACCATGACATCATCTCCAGGTTGAAATTCCCTAAATCAACTGTGAGTGTTGGCGGAAAGTTTATAATGTTCATTACTTGAATTAATCTTCCTCCTTATCTCACGATGCAATGCATATATATGTTGCGCGAAAGACTTTCCTAACTCTGAGGGACGCTATGGGGTAGTCATGGGGATCAAATCTATGGGGGCTTGGGGTCTAAGACCTGAAATAATTTCAAATGGGCTCATTCATGTAGACCTGTTCACTGAAGAATTATACACGAACTCTGCTGTGGGAAGAACAGTGTCCCATGTCCTGTGGTAGTCTTCAACCAGACATCTTAACAAATTCACTAGGCTACGGTTCATTACCTTTGTTTGACCATCTGACTGGGGATGATATGCTAAAGAAAACTGGTACCCAAAAGATGCCAAAGAGTCTTCCAAAAATAACTAGTGAACTTAGTATCTTTGATAGACACGATGGATCTAGGTACTCCATGGAATCGCACAACCTCCTGAAAGAATAACTTTGCAACGTGGGAAGCATCTGAGGTCTTATAAGAGGGTAGGAAATGAGTCATCTTAGAAAATCCATCAACAACCACGAGTATGGAGTCATGCTTATGCATAGTCTTGGGAAGCCGAAGCACGAAGTCCATACTAACATCTTGCCACAGGGCATGTTGAACTGGCAAATGAGTATATAAACCTGCATTTTGCTTCCTCTGCTTCACCAATTGACATGTCCGACATGTCCCACAATCTTAACCACACACATCTCACTGGAGATTAGGCCAATAGAAACGATCAGACACAAGGGCAACTGTTTTATCTCGACCAAAGTGACCTACCATCCCTCCAGCATGCAGCTCACAAACTAGAAAATTGCGGAGGGATGTGCTTGGGATACAAAGCTTGTCCCCTCTAAAAAGATATCCATCTGTAAGGATGAACTCTGCACTCCTTGAGGGCGGGTTACTAGACACTGACGCATAAATGATCCCAAAATCAGGACGGTTTGAATACTCACCCTTGAGTTGCTCAAAGCCTGTAACTTCAATACTCATGAACCGTGGCGTCATGATATGACAGCTAAGCTCGTCAGCAACCTTATTCTCTTTTTCGGCCTTGTGCTTAAGCACAAACGTGTACTCTTGAAGAAATTGTACCCACTTGGCATGTCTAAGGCTCAACTTCTTTTGAGAACTCAAATATTTCAAGGCCTCATGATTAGAGAACAGGACGAATTCTTGCGGTAATAAATAATGCTGCCAATGGCCAAATGATTGCACAACCGCATAAAACTCCTTGTCATAAGTGGAGTAGCATTGTTTAGCCTCGTTCAGCTTCTCATTGAAAAGGGCCACAGGATGTCTCTCTTGGCTTAACACTCTGCCTATGGCAATTCCTGATGTGTTATATGCTACCTCAAAGGCTTTGGTAAAATCAGGTAGACGCATGACTGGCGCTTCTGTCATCTTCTTCTTAATTTCTGAAAAAGCCCTTGCCGTGGGTTTAATCCATTGAAACTCCCATTTTCGTATGCAATCTTTGAAGAGAGCCATAATCGAGCTAAATCCACGGATGAACCGCCGATAGAACGTAGCTAGACCTGAAAGCTTCGCACGTCGTGTATAGTATGCGACTTAGGCCAATTGACAATGGCCTTGACTTTCTCAAGGTCTACAGACATACCCTCTGACAATACCATGAACCTCAGGAAGATAACATGAGAGGTCAAGAAGGAACACTTCTTGAGGTTCTCATAGAGCTTTTCTGTGCGCAAGGCGTTGTAGACCTGTCTCATGTGCTCGATGTGCTACTAGGGGACGTACTATAGATGAGGATATCATTTAAGTACACAACTAAAAACTTACCCATAAAGGGTCGTGATGTAGAGCGGGTCACGGACAATTTCATGGCCAAGATGGATCAGAAAAGGCACGGTCGGCGACAGAAGTGATCCGGACCATCGGACCTTAGATCGAGCATATCACACAATCCGGAATGAGTTATTTGACGTAAAATATATGAATTTGGGGTAGAACGAGCTACTTTAGCCAACCAACCCCGCTACGCCGGGTTGCGCAGCCCGGATTTGCGAGAAACCCCCTGGTCGACGGTCGTTTCCTCGTTTTAATTTTGTTTTTACTATAAATAGTAAGTTTTAGTTTGAGTATAACTTTTCATCCGTTGGGCTTTAGGAGTTGTGTCCAACATGAAAAGTGCTTAGGATAATTAGGAGAACGGTTTGGTGAAGCCAAATAGGACACTTACTATTTTTGGCTGAAAACCTTGCGCACTAGTAGACATCACGACCGTCTATAAATAGTAAGTTTACTATTTATAGTAAGTTGCGAATTCTAGGAGTTTTAGTTGTAGTTTGAGTCTGATTTCTTTCTTATTGCTTGGTTCCCTTATTTAAAGTAGCCCACCTTGATGTATGTGGACCATGGGCCATTTCTTAAGGCCACCATGATGTATGAAATGATATGTATGCTGCCAATTCTTTTCCCTAGGTAGTATATGGGCCATGAGCCTCATTGTAAGTTAGATTTCATGGCGGACCGCACTCTAGGCGACAATAGTGGTTAAATGTCCACGTCGTGAACCACCCTATGGCCCATTGTTAGGCCCATTCTCATCTATTTGGGCCGCCATAAGTGTTACCTATTTAGCCTTAGGGGGCTTACCCAAACCGTTGGGCCCCCATTATTGTTGATGCTTCCATCATGCCTTGTAGATTGTCCAAGTCATTAAGCCCATCTTGTGCTTATTGGGGCCCTTAGGAAGCCTAGTTTACTACATGACGGAGCGGGTGAGGAAGCCGACTCCTTGTTCTTAGGCTCATTCTTGATATGAGTAGGTCATCTAGGCCCATCCTTGATATGAGAAGAGTATGTCATCACCCCTTGCCATAGATGGGAGAATATGTAGTATCAGATTAGGCATATCCACTGTTGATGTTATGGATTAGATCTGCTATCCTTCTATGGACCCCACCATGTATATAGGCTGATTATTTGTTTAAAGTCATGCTAGTATACTTTATCTAGTAAGACTCACTAAGTATGTGCTAGTAGAACATCATAATACATCCCTATACATATCATTTGCATGCTTGTTATGAGGAGTGATTGATCATAACATGTGTCATTGGGCTGGTTGTTTTTGGGACTCCTTAAGAGATAGAGTTGCCCGACATGAGCGCGCGGTATACGCAGGATTGCTGTATGACTGAATAGTATGACTCATACATCTTGCATTTGTGTGACAAGATTACTGTACGCCCTAGCGATATCAGGGCTGTAGCCTCCACATGCATATCGTAGATGGTAAGATTGAACACTAGAAATGTTTTGGTTCTAGACATGGGGCGTCATAGATGTCCTTGGGTGAAAATTCCTAAACCCTTATGGTACCAGGAGGTTGCTCTAACGTCGAGACCGAGTGGATACATGAGCGCCCATGTGCCAAATACCAGGATGCCACATCTCCCACTATTCCGTGGTCAGTTGGAAGGGGGTGCGACCTTACCCGCCTGGACAGAAGGGGGTGTAGCTAAGTTGAGTTTGACCAGCTCGAGGAATGGGTCCGCTAACAATGTGCCAGATAGGTATTGACAGACTATTGGTCAGGCGAATAGTGAGGTCTCTACATTCACATTGGACTGCGTGCCTGGGGGAGTGGTAGTCAATGTATAGTGCACTAGACCCTGGTGATTGTCCAGAGATGAATTGTACTAATATGTGAATTTTCCAGAGAGGAACTATACGGATGCATGATGTTCTAAAAGTGAACTGTACTGATATGTGGATCTAGCTAAGGACTAGTATGCTTGCGTTGCATCTTGCATATGACATTTGGCTACGAATGCTTTGCATCGCATAGCCTTGGTATGGCTGATAACATTCATAGACTTACTAGCATCCATCCCATTCATGGACTTACAAGCATTTTCCCATTCATGAACATACTAGCATTCTTTCCATTCATGAACTTACCAGCATTTTCGCATTACTCTGATATATATATATATATATATATATATGCTTAACACATATATTGCGCACACACCTACACCACCCTCTAAGCTTTTTATAAGCTTATGCATGACCGTTGCATGCAGGTGATGCTAAAATGCAGCAGCACTGAGGTAAGAGCGTGCGGCTGAGCTTATGGAGTTTTGTTATCTATCTTGTATTTCTCTTTCCACATTGTACCCTAAAGTTTTTTATTATAGTGGATATGTGGTAATGTTATTGTTTGTGGGTCATGCTTATGGTTATGCTTCTAGGCGCAAAAAAAAAAAAAAAAAAAAAAAATCATATTGAAAATCCTCCTTATAGGATCCTAAGATCGGAATCCAGTATATGGGTGCCGGGAGTCGAGAACGGGGTACTACGGAGGCAGTCGATGCCAGATTCGGCTATCGGGAATTTTGTGAGCCTGATTTTCAAGTTTGGAGCGTGACAAATTAACATGGCGGAAAGGACTCGGAATCTTCCCATGGCTTCAAAAAAACTAAGAAAAACTCTCAAGGTCGCTGGATCGAAGAAGTTTGGGATTGAAGAGTGCGTGGTGTATGCCTGACTGTGCACAGAGCCGCCCTTTATTGACAACATGAAAATGGCGTGCTCGTGCTGCGTTATGTTGGGCATAGTTTAAGTCAGTTATTTCTTATAGGAAGTCAATTAGGGAAGTCTCTTTTTTATTTCTTATAGGAAGTCAAAGATTCTTTGAAAGATGAATCTCCAATTTAGCTTGTCATATGCGTTGTCCATGTCCAGTTTGACTATCATCCGTCTTCTTTACCCTCGTTTGACTTCATAGATGGCTTCTTGGATACACAAAGAATTCGTGAACATCTCTCTATTCGATTCGAGATGAAGGAGCTCGGTGAGCTGAAGCACTTCCTTGGCTTGGAAGTGGACAAGTGTGAAAAAGGGATCTTCCTGTATCATACATGAGCTCGGTAGGCATTCTGGTATGGTAGGAATACTAATTTGAAGTGAGAAGTACATGTATGCCTCGCTTTTTGCCAAAAAATAGGAAGATCCTTATTTAAGGGAATAGTGCAAGGAATGGATGAGAGCCTGCCTGGATCTCAAGCGTTAGATGGAGGTGTATCAGAGGAAAATGCCCTTTTCCATATCTTTCTATTAAACATGCCTTCTAAATTTCAGTTTGTCTTGGTGGTAAAGGGAGGAAAGGAGAAGGTGAAGGCAATGACTGAGATAAAGGATGAGACTCACTGACAGATGTATCAAAAAGGGCTCAAAGTTAAAACATGGAATGTTATCAAGAGTAGGGAGCTTCCCCTCAATTTGAGTAGGGCACGAAAGACACCCTATAAGAAGATTAAAATGGAATTAAAAGAAATTTAAATCCATACCTGGAAAATAGCGCTTATATCCCATATTTGAACCGGAATAACGTGGGGACATACGCTTAAAGACTTTGGCATCCAATTTAGAACAATGAAAGTTAGGAACATGAACCAATAATACATATCCAAATGCTTTTGGGAGTATAGGAAACATGGACTTGTCCGGTTGAAGGACATGAATAGGAGCTTTTCCACCTAAGAGTCTTTAAGGCATGCATTTTATCAAATAAGATGCAGTAAGAACAACATTAGACCAAGAAGTCTTGGGAACACTCATCCTGAAAATAAGGGCCCGCGCCACTTCAAGGAGATTTCTGTTCTTTCTCTTAACCATACCACTTTGTTGGGGGGAGTATATAGACATATAGACATCTAGTCTGTACTTCAATACCATTTTCTGGTGGGTAGGTTTGACAATCGGATGCAATATACATGAACTAGCCTTCAAAACCATCAACAATGATAGTTTTAATAATAAAAAAATAAATAAATAAAAAATAAAAACTAGAAGAGCAGCATCACGAGATTAAGAAAGAACTGCCAATACAAATGGATGTTAACAGACGCTACTCATACTAATGAATCAACGAAATCCATAGTTTCTCTTTTACATGGATAAACGATATGTTTAGCCTAGAGGTGATGTTGTGGTTCTCATCAATAGTTAATGAAAGCTTCTAGGGTTCAGCATAATCTCCAGCATGGTTTCTTAAGCCACCACCTTTGGCCTTCACAACTACGAAGGCTTGGCTAAAAGATGTGTTGTTTAGAAGATCAGAAGAAATGCTTCATAGAGCAAGGTATCTGGATAGAAGGGAAAGTTGATAAAACCTTTCCATCTTGGTAGATAAATGCAGATGCTTCAATGTATGCTACAGCCTGATACCTGACATAACACATAAAAAACAAAGCATATCAAATAAAACGAAGTATAGTATTAGCCAATTAGTAAAATTTTAATAATACATTCAGTCACATAATGAATTATGTGATTTTGTTGTATAGCAGGCAGAAAATTGAATAAGTAAAGAAAAGACTAGAGAAGGCATAACATGGAAATTCTCATAAGTAGAAATCAAATATGAGTTTTAGAGTCTCAAAAGAGTTTGAGCATCCATAAGAAAAGAAATTCATTCCAATCCCAGCATTTATGATACAAACTTTCCCTCACTTTTTACCTAGAGAAATCTGCATAAGTATTTATACATGCTTACACAATAAATAAATAAAATAAAATAAATCTTTTTTTAAAGCATAATGGACTATTTTTAAATAGGCCTGCTAGCAACAACAGCAGAGCAGGAAAATAATACAATAAAACAAACCTGTGAGGCCCCACAACAGGTTGGGAAATCAAAAAACTAACACATCAAAGGCCTGCCTATTCAAATACCAAAAATTTGACCCCCTCCACAACCACCTATAACAGGTGAGACAAATTTCGAAATCACCTTTCGTTCCTTTCCCCCTAGACAGCCCACTGCACCACCAGCAGCCAACATGGCCGAAAGGTGCAGCTGCACATTGCAGCAAACAGCGTGCAAAGCTGCATGCTGCATGCAGCTAATGCAGCAGCACATCAGCTCAAAAGGACAGCAAGTGGGGCCCATTGTGGGACCCCACCTTGATTTATGTATTGTATATCCAATCTGTCCATCAGGTGGGTGTTGAGACTCAAATATTGCATAATTTTCTCCATTCATATCTTGGTTTTATGAACAGGAATCAACTTAATGTTCTATTTTACTCATGTATATGTTGCAAGGTGAATTTAAGATCTTGGATTGAAAAAAATGTGTTAAAAGCATTGATTTGATGCTAAAGAATCACCAAGGAAAGGGATGGATTTTAGGAGATCAATATTGAAGAATTCGCATGCTAAAGATCTAAGAAAACCAAGTGAGGAATGAAGAGAAATGAAGATTTGAAGTGAAGAATCCTGAAATCGTCCTAAAAAAAAATGTATTTTGAAACTTTGAAGTCTATTTTTGAAAACTGCGCAGCGTAAAATATACTTTAAACAAACTGTGCAGCGAGAAGTCTATTTTGGAAAACTGTGTAAATTCGAGACGGTTTCTATAGTTTTCCAACTTTGTACGAAAAATTGAGTTCCCCACTTATAAATAGCGCTTCTCGGGGCATTCCTAAGCATCATTCAAAGCATTCAAGAGCAAGATTTAAGGTTTTTAGAGGTTTTCAATTTTATTAAAGTTTTATAAATTGTTTTTTTTTTTAGATCTTTTCTATTTCCATTTATGTCTTTCTTGTTGCTTTTTTCTATTCTAATTATATTTTTCTAAGTTCCTTCTACCCCAGTTAGAAGGGAAGCACATGGGTTTAATAATTCTTTAAGTTATGATGATTGATTGTTTTAATGATGAGAAGAATGGTGTATGTATGTTATCTATTGTTTAGGTTTTGGTTTTAATTCTCTTGTGAGATCCATATGTTTTTATCATATGAACTCCACATTGATGAATAGGCTTACCCTAGATCAATCGGATTTCATAGATAGGAGAGGTTCTCAACCTGTTATATTTCTTTGATTTTCATTATCTCATTGATATTGAATTCTTAAAATCACTGACGCTTGAGAATATATATCAATGGTGCAAATCCATAATTTTCTAATATTTTATATCATTTATTAAAATATTTAAACTGTTTTATTTTCCTATCTGACCATAGTGCTTAGATCCTAATTGTGTTATCCAAGTTATCATGATTTTAGAACATTAACCTATGTTTGGAACTTTGAAGCTTGGGTGTTATTTTAATTCAGTTGAATTAATCCATTCAAAACTCCTAAAATCAAATCATTAGTCTAGTTTTTAATACTTAGTTTATTTTGTATTTGGTTTTCTCCTTCTCGCAATTCATCTCCCTGTGGGATCGACCCTGTATTCACGAGATACTACTTACGAACCTCTATAGTTAGAGGCAAGCAATTAAGTTTTTGGCGCAGTTGCCGGGGAGAGACTGAGATAGATTAGATCTGTGCAAGATAGCTAAGGTAAGTTCTCTTCTAAACCCTCCAAATTTTCTATAAATTTTTTGTTTTTCTTTGAAAGTAAATTCAGTTGGGTCTTTCAAGCACTAACTATGACATAAGGTTGCCCTGCTTGGGATTTTATCACCCAAGTGCCATGGTTGTCCTACAGTTGCTGCTTGATCACAAAGATCATCCGTTGAATCTATTTTCCAAATTAAAATAGTTTAATTTCTACATTAGTTATTCTTTTGTTGATTTATTTTTTATTTTTGCTTTGTGATTTGAATCCTCATGGTCGACCCTGCCGCCTGGGTTGTTGATTTATTTTTGCTTTGTGAACTGAACCCTCATGATCGGCCTTGTCGCCTGGGTTGTTGGTTAAGTTTTTATTTTTATTTTAAGTATCATACTTGCTATTTGAATTAGTGGTATTTGTTGTGTGGTGTGGATCGTTTATGTCCCGTTGGAGTAGGGATCAAAACAATCAACTCTCTTTCGAAGGCAGACTAGTTTCAGGCCTTGATCACTTGGATTCCATGGCAGACCCAGTTCATAATCCAAATCCAAATATGCCAGATCTAACTATAAATCAAAACAGAGAAAATCAACCTAATCCTCCTCTTGAGGATGAAAATGAAGTTCATAGGAATGTGTTAAACCAACCATGGACTTTACGTGAATATCTACATCCTGAGAGATCAACTTTACCATCTTGCATAGTGTTCTTTGCTTACACAGGGAACATTGATTTTAAACCAGGTATGATTCAATTAATTCCTAAATTTCATGACTTGGATTCTGAAAGCCCCTACCAACACCTCAAGGACTTTGAGGAAGTAATTGTAACATTACAAGTAAACAATAGCAATAGGGATGCACTTAAGCTTGGGTTATTCTCATTTTCTCTAAAAGATTGGACCAAAGCATGGCTCAACTCTCTTAGACCAAATACCACTACTACATGGCAAGCCTTAAGTAGAGAGTTTTTGAAAAAATTCTTTCCCAAGCACAAAACAAATGCACTTAAACAGGAAATCATGTTATTCTCCCAAAAGGGGGAATGAACTGTTTTTCCAAGCACGGGAGCGCTTCAAAGACCTTCTACTTACTTGTCTGCATCATGGTTATGAACTGAATTTCATGAACTGCTTGATAGAAGAGGAGGAATTGGAACCTAGTCTGACTAAGGAATTGAATGAAGTCTTTGGGGACTTAAAAAATTCTGATTTAGAAAAAGTGCTTGCTGAAATTTGTGATGATAATAAGAGCACTACCACCCAGGACATTGGTATGTACTAATGGCGATCGTGCACTCAAATCCTATCTATCGAGGACTCGCGACCTCTGCCATCACCAACCAATGTTTCAAAGTTTGATTTAAAACCACTATCAAATGGGCTTAAGTATGTATACTTAAGTGAAAATAAAACTTATCCAGTGGTGATATCTTCATTTTTAGACAAGGATCAAGAGATTAAATTGTTAAATGTTCTAGGGGACCACAAAGGAGCCTTGGGCTAGACCATTTTTGACATCAAGGGTATTAGCCCTTCCATATGCATTCATCGGATCCACCTCGATGAAGACGTCAAACCAATTAGACAACCTCAAAGGCGTCTCAATCCAAACATGATGGAAGTTGTAAAAAATGAGGTGATCAAATTGTTGGATATAGGAATCTACCCAATATACGATGGTGTTTGGATGAGTCCAACTCAAGTAGTCCCAAAGAAATCTGGAATAACTATTGTGCAAAATTTTAATAATGAACTCATACCAACACGTGTCACTACAAGTTGGCGTGTTTGCATTTATTATAGAAAATTGAACCAGGTCACAAAGAAAGGCCATTTCCCTCTACCATTCATTGATTAAGTTTTAGAGAGGGTAGCAGGTCACTCCTATAGTTTTCTTGATGGAAATTCCGGATACAACCAAATAGAGATAGCCTTAGAAGACCAAGAGAAAACAACGTTCACTTGTCCATTTGACACATTTTCTTTCAAACGGATGCCATTTGGATTCTGTAACGCCCCAGCAACTTTCCAACGGTATATGTTAAGTATTTTTTCAAATATAATTGGAAAGTTTCTTGAGGATTTCATGTACGACTTTTCTATATTTGAGAGTAGTTTGAGGAATGCCTCAACAATTTATCTTGTCTTGTCGAGGTGTGAAGAGAAACACCTTGTCTTAAATTGGTAAAAATGTCATTTCATGGTTCAAAAAAGAATTGTTTTGGGTCATGTTATCTCAAAAAATGGAATCGAGGTAGATCGCTCAAAACTCAGCATTATTGCTAATCTACTCATCCCCCGAACTGTTAAAGATATTAGAACACTTCTAGGGCATGCTGGTTTTTATAAAAGATACATCAAGAACTTTACTGTCATTACTAGACCCTTGACTAATCTTCTTCAAAAGGATGCTCCATTTTAGTGGACAGATGAGTGTGCAAGTACCTTTAATAAAATTAAATCATCCCTTACCACTGCGCCTATTATGCATCTACCACATTAGATACTTCCTTTTGAACTAATGTGCGATGCAAGTGATTATGCCATAAGGGCTGTTTTGGGTCAAAGGAAAAATAAACGGCCCTAAGTTATTCACTATGCAAGTAGAACTCTAAACTCGGCCCAAGTGAACTACTTAATAACTAGAGTTACTTGCAGTAGTTTTTGCTTTGGATAAGTTTAGGTCCTACTTGTTGGGATCTAAAGTGGTCATTTTCAGGACCACTCGGCTTTGAAATATTTGCTATCTAAGAAGGATGCAAAGCCGAGACTTTTGAGATGCATCCTCCTACTCCAAGAATTTGACTTAGAAATAAAAGATAAGAAAGGAGTAGAAAATGTAGTGGCCGATCACCTTTCCAGATTGGTGTTAGATGATTCCACTGAGGAGATGCATATCCAGGACACTATCCCTGATAAATAATTATTTGTGATCTCCAAATTGCCTTGGTATGCGGATATAATGAACTATCTTGTAACGGAAAAAATGCCCTATCATTGAAAGTCATGAGATAGGAAGCATTTTGAAACCGAGGTTAGGAACTTCTTATATGACCCGTATTTATATATGGGACTGATCAAATTTTTAGACGTTGTGTCCCAGAAGATGAAGTTCAGAGTGTTATTTCTTTTTGTTACATGGAAGCATGTAGTGGCTATTTTTCTGCTAAGAAAACCACTGCAAAAATCCTGCAGTGTGGTTTTTACTGGCCTATCGTGTTTAAAGACCCTCATGCTTTCTGTGTTGCTGGTGATAGATGTCAAAGGTTGGGAAGAGTGTCCTGATGCAACATGATGCTTTTATCCCCAATTTTACCATTGGAGATATTTTATTATTAGGGTATTGATTTTATGGGCCCATTTCTATCTTCTTTTGGATTTATTTATATATTAGTTGGTGTGGACTGTGTTTCAAAGTGGATTAAGGCACTTCCAAGTAGGACCAATGACAACAAAGTGGTCATACGATTCCTCAAGAAAAATATCTTTTTTAGATTTGGAACTCCAAAGGCCATCATTAGTAATGGCGGGTCTCATTTTTGCAATAGGACATTTAAGGCTTTGATGAGGAAATATGGCATCAAGCATGGAGTGAGCACCCCATATCACCCACAAATGAGTGGGTAAGCTGAGATTTTTTATCGGGAAATCAAACACATTTTAGAGAAAACAATAAGGCCAGATAGGAAGGATTAGTCCCTCAGACTATCCGATGCTTTATGGGCTTATAGGACTACTTATAAGACCCCGATTGGAATGTCTCCATACAGATTGGTGTATGTTACTTGTCTGTTGAATTGGAACATAGAGTCTACTGTAAAGAAATTAAACTTTGACATGGACCAAGCAAGTGGACAAAGGAAATTAAAGTTGAATGAATTAGAGGAGCTGAGGAGAGACTCCTATGAAAATTTTAAAATCTACAAAGAGAGGACCAAAGCTTTTCATGACAAAAACATCATGAGGAAGAATTTTGAACCTTAGCAAAAGGTCCTATTGTACAATTGTCGTCTATAGTTCTTTCCAGGAAAGTTAAGATCAAGATGGGCAGGCCCCTTCATTGTGAAGAATGTTTATACTCATGGGATTGTTGAAATTGAGAATCCATATAATGGCAATGTGTACAAGTTTAATAGTCAGAGATTGAAGCCTTATATGGAAAACTTTCGTTTGGGAAAGGAGTCTGTCCCTCTTCATGAACCAGAATATTTAGATTGATGCTCCTAGTTTGACGGAACATTTGTGTACGATTTGTATCATATTCAATTTTTTTTTTTAGTGTCACCTAGCAGGTGAATTATTCATGGTAGGTACTATCCACTCTTTCTTTTATTTTTATTGTTCTCTACATTACATTTTCATTACATTGGGGACAATATAGATTTTAGGTTGCGGGGTGTGGATAATCATCCATGTGAGGTTTTTTTTAATTTTTTTTTTTAATTTTTAGCTTTAAGTTTATTTTTTTAGGTTTATGAGAAAAAATTTTAACATTTTCAAAATAATATTTTTATATGCAAGAATCTGAACATGATATTATGCGAATCCCAAAGGTAAAGTTAATACTTAGTTTAGGTCGATAGTAGTCAGAATTCTGATAACTGAAAATTATAGACTTGAGTTCAATTATCTAATCACTAGTTTAAAGTGAGTTGTAATTTGATATACTGAATTCACAATACACTCTAGCTAACTAAGTGAGGAATGTGATATGTGAAATAGAATAACTTTTGACTCAAACAAGGTTGAATGAACTAGTACCATTAATATATGCTTAAAAGAGAGCATATTGAAAGGGGGGGGGGGGGGGGGGGGAAGTGATAGAAAAAGAAAATTTCATTATAAAGCATGAATGCAATGACCATAACAATCGTGTCAGTAATCTAGAGTAAGGATACCTAAGTATCCATTATAAGTACGATATGATGATAAGTACGATACCTTATGTTATGAAGCAAACCTGGTGGGAATCTTCATCTAAGGTTGGTCTATAATAATGAAGATATGATGATAAAAGAAGAAATGACATGAAGAAAATGAGATAACTAGAGATTTCATATTCTTGGGATGATTGAAATGAGTTAGGATAGGGAACAAGCATATTTCTCAAAGTTAGACTAGTGTCACGAAGCACCTAAGTATATTGGATCATAACTATTTTAAATTTTGATTAGGTCTCTGAACTCAAGGATATAATGGATTAGGAAATTGAGATTCTAACTAACTTCAGACTTAGGATAAATATTGTTTTGTTTTGGAATTCATATGATGAATGAAAGCATAATTGTATAAATTTCTGGGTATTGAACTATTTTTCATGTTTTAAATGCTTGTGGGTAACATGTCTGGAAACCCTCACGAAACTATAACTCGTCCACTAGGGGAGACCTAGGGGTTTAAAGGCTTGTTACATATGTTAAATGCAATCGAGATTACCTACGAAAATGGTGTAGTTAGAATTTTTTTTGTTTTAATTTTGTTTTTAGAATTATTTTTTATTTTTATTTTTATTTTTCTTCACTTATTTTGCTCGGGACTACCAAAATGTTGGTTGGGGTGTGCGTTGAGACTCAAATATTACATAATTTTTCCCATTTATATCTTGGTTTTATGAACATGAATCAGCTTAATGTTCTATTTTACTCATATGTGTTGTAGGGTGAATTTATGAGCTTAGATTGAAAAAGAGTGTTAAAAACATAGATATGATGCTCAATAATCACCAAGGCAAGGGATGGATCTTAGGAGACCAAGATTGAAGAACTCACATGCCAAAGATCCAAGAAAACCAAGTGAGGAATGAAGAGAATCGAAGATTTGAAGTGAAAATCCTAAAATCATCCTGAAAAAGTGCATTCTAAAACTCTGAAGTTTATTTTTGAAAATTGCACAATGTAAAATCTATTTTAAACAAACTATGCAGCGAGAAGTCTATTTTGGAAAACTGCATAAATTTGAGGCGGTTTTTACAGTTTTCCAACTTTGTACGAAAATTTGAGTTCCCTACTAATAAATAGGGCTTCCCAGGGCATTCCTAAGCATCATTCAAAGCATTCAAGAGCAAGATTTAAGGTTTTTAGAGGGTTTTTAATTTTATTAAAGTTTTATAAATTATTATTTTTTTTTTTTTTTTTGAGATCTTTCTTATTTGCATTTATTTCTTTCTTGTTGCTTTCTATCTCTATTCTAATTATGTTTTTCTAAGTTCCTTCTACCCCAAGTTAGAAGGGAAGCACATGGGTTTAATAATTCTTTAAGTTATGATGATTGATTGTTTTAATGATGAGAAGAATGGTGTATGCATGTTATCTATTGTTTAGGTTTTATTTTTGATCCTCTTGTGAGATCTATATGTTTCCATCATATGAGATCCACATTGATGGATAGGCTTACCCTAGATCAATCAGATTTCCTAGATAGGAGAGGTTCTCAACCTGTTATATTTCTTTAATTTTCATTATCTCATTGATATTGAATTCTTAAAATCACTGATGCTTAAGAATATATATTAATAGTGCAAATCCATGATTTTCTAATCTTTTATATCATTTATTAAAATATTTAAACTGTTTTATTTTCCGATTAGGCTGACCATAGTGCTCATATCCTAGTTGTATTATCCAAGTCATTATGATTTTGGAATATTAACCTATGTGTGAAACTTTGAAACTTGGGTGTTATTTTAATTTAGTTGAATTAAATCCATTCAAAACTCCTAAAATCAAATCATTAGTTTAGTTTTGATAACTTAGTTTGCTTTGCATTTGATTTTCTCATTCTCGCAACTCATCTCCCTGCCGGATCGACCATGTATTCACGGGATACTACTCACGAACCTCTGCACTTGGAGGCAAGCAATCAGTGGGCCAGACCATTTGAGGTCAGTAGCCCAAAAATCAGGCAGATCCAGAGTTTAGGTGGGCCATACCATTGGAAACAGTGGTGATCAAACACCTACTATTAAAAGCTTCCAAACCAAAAAAGAAAATCCTTTCCATTCTGTTGAAATGGTCACAAGCAGACAACAAAATTATATATATATATATATATATATACACACACACACACACACACACACAAAATAAATAAAACAAAAACAAAGGGAAACAAGGCAGCAACTACACACTGCCACCAAGCAGCGTACAGCTGCTGCTGCTGTTTGCTGCTGCTTAATGCATGTATTCAATATTCGGGCCGTCCATCTCGTTCTCCAGATCATTTTACAGCTTGGTCCCAAAAAATGAAATAGATCCAAATCTCAGTTGGACCACACTGCATGAAACAGTGGAGATTGACGCCTACCATTGAAACTTCTGGACCCACTGTGATGTCCGTGATAAATCCACCCGTCCATTTTTCCAGCTCATTTTAGGGAATGAACCCAAACACACAGAAGATCTAGATCTTAGGCGGGACATGCACAGAAAATACTGGGACAATGGTAGCCACAATTGAAACCTTCATGGGGCCCTCCTGACATTTGAGTTGTATGCTCCTACTATCCGTCTGGGACAGCGGCTAGGGCCCACTCACCATGGGACCCACTATGATGTACGTGTTTTATACATGCCACCCATCCGTTTTGGCAGCGCAAATCACCTAACTCATTACATGTGTTACACATACAAACCATTGAAACCTTCTTTAGGCCCGCTAGGATGTGTGTTGTATATTTGAGATTGTCCTTCAGTTTTGGCATCCCATGTGGCCCACTTTGATATATGTATTCTAGGACCCACGCTGCACATTCTTTCGGTAGCATGGTGGGCTGTGTGGCAAAGCCTGTTTACACCCGAAATTAAACTGTTTGAAGACCCAAAAGGACCGAAACCATGGGCTAGTGTGTGAGCCACGTGTGGAACCCAAACTGAGGCAAATTCTAAGTAAAATGAGGCTTGGTATCTCTTAATATATGGGGCATCTGATTTGTGTGTTGCCAACACTTGGGGCCCGCTTCAATGTATGTGTTATGTTGCTTATGATGTGTGAATGTGTTTAAATGATGACATGTATGGTGTGATTTTATGATTATATTCAGCCCATTGGCAATGTATGTGTATTATATTATTCCTTTGACAATCTAAGGAGCCTGTCACCTATACATTTGATGGCCATGAGCCCACGCAGTGGAGCCCAATCCTATGATGTGATGAATGTTCGAATCATGATCATGGACCATACCGACCATGTGGACTGCTTGGATAGGAATTGCATCATAAGACATCTTCACTCTTCAACAAGGCAAGAAAAGTGTGGGAGAAGATTACTTTGCTTTGAGGGGTATGTGGGAAAAACTGAACATGTATCAGCTTGCGTCGAATAATTTTTATGTTATAAGAGAGCAACGAGGGGAATTTCGTGTTGCTATCTATGTCCAAACTTCAAGCTAGTGTGAGCTCAGATTCTTGGAGCTAGTGAGACCCGTCTGCTATTGAGGCTTTTTATGCATTCAGCATGCATCTAGTGTAGATGTCAGAAATTGAGTTTCCTCTGATTGATCTGCATTTTTTTCTTCCTTTAGTAGATGGGAGGTTTTGGTGGACACAGCCATAGGGACCAATTTAGTGGCCGAAAGTCAAGGGGAGGTCAATTTGGTAAGAGAGACTCTGGTGGAGGTCATGCCATAGGCAGTAGAAATCGACAATGTACTCATTGTGGGCTCCCGGTCACATGGTTGATATATGTTGGGATCTTGCTACCAAACCGGCTTAGGGAAATCATTCTAGCATGTCTGAGGACAATTCCAACAATCATGCAGCTAGACCTATCTCTTCTCATTCTGAGCGAATTTCAATGTGTGATACAGTTACTTTGTAATGCAGGACCGATGCGTGAACCAATTAACTTGCAAAATCAAGTAGCCGAATTCAGATATTTAACCAAAAAAAAAACATCGCTATAGTCATCACAAATATCATGAAAATCAAAAGAGCATCATGCATGATCCTAGCCTAAGCCACCAACATCGTAACACAATATCATTAAATAAAAAGAAACTATGATCTAATGGATGTAGGGACACCCAATTAGTATAGGGTATAGTCTATTTCAAAATAGAAAACCTAATACAACCTAGGGTGAAAATTAAGATTTGGGTATTTTGGGAAAGTGGGAAAATTAGGAATTTTAGGTTTACGGATAGGGTTTCGGGGATTGAAGAAAGGGGTTTGATATAATGATGATGGGGAACCAAAAAAGGGGCAAGGTGGGATTCACACGTGTCGCCGTATGGTCACACGTGTGGCATGGGGTGGATGGGTTTAGGTCGGTTAGGGTTTGGATTGTAGATGGGTATGAGAAAGTTAGGTTTGGGAGAAGACGAAGATCTGGGATGGGAGAATAAAGAACCGAAAAAAAAAAAACTTGGATAGGGGAGAAAAGAGAAGATTGTGTGAGGATAGATTGAGACCTTACACCTCCATTGATGAAGATTAGCCCCGTACCGATCTTCCTTCCAAATCATATGGAAATATCTTCAAATTGCATGAAAATGGAAGAAAAAAGCAAGAGTTTTTCCCTCTATCTTTTAAAAATAAAAATAAAAAAATCACAAAATCCAATGGGAGAAAGGTCACACACCCTCCTCTTTTTATAGATCCAAGAAGCTTCAAAATTTACAATAATCCTCATCTTGTGAATTTTAACGAAAATAGCCCTAGTCTAAATAAAATCAATTAAAACACTCATAATGTGTCCAAATATAAAATAATAAGAAACTAAATCCTAAAATATGATAAAGTCTAAAACTGATGTGGACAATCAATGATCAATGACCTGATCATGTGATCCATGCGCTCCAATGGCCCGATCGTCGCGTCCCTCCAATTCAACGGTTTTGATTACTTCATAAAACAGCACATGTGCATCTTCCCAGTGTGGAGTCTTCCAAATGCTCGCATATGCACATGGGGTCTTTAGCACGATCATGGGTACTCACCTAGCCACAAAGAAATCGGTGCGGCTCGCTTCCTCTTATACGTACGCAAAGGCGTACATGACGTGATGTCCTCATCACTTTGTCTGGGGATGGGTATGTGAAGTTGTTAAAGGATTGTTTAGGGCAGCCATCCTCCTTTACCACCACTCTTTCTTAGTCACACACAGCATATCTTGCTTCCTCAAACCCACACCTTGGGTTACCGATTAAGGAACATCGAATCATATGATTGTTGAGTCTAGTGTATTGTCTCAGTTAGATATATTTGTTTCTACTTCCTCTGTTAATTGGCTAATGGTACTTCAACCCGTCGGATCATGTACAGCTAATCTTATCTCCATATCATTGTTATATGCTTTTGTATATTCCTACATTTCCTTCAAGTCTATTTTATGTTACTGAACTGACTAGATTCTTTAATTGTTTGGTCACATTTTATCCTTCCTATTGTAAATTTCAGGATGTAAAAACGGAAAGAATGGTTGGAGGACGCGAAGCTAGTGGTATTGAAGGAGAAGCATGCTCATTTTTCTCAACCACACCATTCTGTTGGGGGTTATGCAGATGTGGTTTGATACTCAATACCATTTTCCAACAAGTAGGATTGAAAAGCAAAAGAAATATACTCCCCATCATTGTTGGAATGTAAAATTTGGTTTGCACATCAACTTGAATAATACCATCTTATGAACGATTTAAAAGATGTGGGGTATGTTTCACATAAGAAGTCACTCATATCACTAGACCAGAATGAAAGAAGGAAGTAGCAATCTCAAGCTAGTAGCTCAACATGACCAAGACAATGATGCCAATACATACACACTAGCAATCTCAACTAGTTGTGGGAATATGATCAAGAAAACAATGCCAATACACAAAAACCCTAACTCATCTCCACAAGAAGCTTAAAAGGCTAAGTTGACGTTAACCAAAGGATGGAACATGTAAAGGCCACCACTCAAAAGCCCAACCCCAATCATCCATCCAGTCACAGGTCCTAAAACATACAATTAGAAGGAAAGAATATCACGCAATAGTTAAGAGACTTGGTACGGCTACTCAGAGATAATAAATTGGTGGAAAAGTTCAGAACGTATCACAGAGGACAAAGACAATAAGGGAGAAATTGACGCAGGACAGCCCTAATTATGATGCATGCTCATGAATATAATTAAACAGCGGAAATAAAAGGAATAAATGATCTAAAATTCTAGCAGTAATCATCATAACTGAGAAAATCATAAAGGAAACATGCAATGGAGTGGGCCATCATCACAACCATGGAATATGGAATTCAATTATTACTTAGGTTGGATCCGACGAGGGATGAGACCTCCCGATCTTGCATGGTCACACCCAATCGATCAATGAAGATCACTAGTCCGAAGAACCAGGAAGTTTCTCGGATTAGGGATTTGAGAATTTGGGGGTTTAGGGTTTAGATCGGTTCTCAAGATTTTGATCGAAGAAGGATCAGCCAAAACTGGAAAATAAAAAGAAGAAAATAATTACCTTGAAGAAGTTGGAGGGGCATAAGAAGAAATTAGAAGAAGAAGATCAAGAGAAGAGAAGAAGCACCGTTAGAGAGAAGAGAGAAAGGATGCAACCAAAGGGTTTGCTTTTCATTAATCAATGATTAAAATTCGAGTTTAGCGCTTTAGCCCACTTAAATAAGCAAATAAAGACATAAAATTACTAAAATACCCCTAGAATAAGCAAATAAAGACAAAATTACTGAAATACACTAAACTAAGCAAAAAACGCGCAAATAACATAAGTAGGAGAAAGTTCGGGCGTTCAGTCTTCGCTCGATCTTCTTTCTCCAATCTTCCTTCACATGTGTCTTCCCTGAGTGGGGTCTTCTATATGTCCAATCACATGTGAAAGGTCTTCAGCTCCTCAATAATCGCCTATCCACAAGGAAAGCACTTGTGGTTAGCGCTTTCTTCGTTGGTACACCTTGAATGCGCTTGTGTCCGCATCAATTCCCCTCGGGTTAGAAAAACTTGACTCCGACGAGTTGAAACTTTTGTAGCGCTCTAGTAGATCTGAATCAATACCCTGCAATGCGTCGCCCGACAGCCACGTAGATTCAGATGATGGTTTGTTCTTCCACTTAACAAGATACCTTTGGAAACCTCCATCTCTCGTGGATACTATCTCGTCATCCAAGATTTCCTCAATTTCTTCTGTATGGGTAATGGGTGGAGGAGGGGGTGGAAGAGGTTGGGTAGCAAACTCAGAAAAAGGCCATGAGAGGGACGATATATCAACAATGGGAGTATGGGCACGGACTAGATCTTCCACATTAAAAGTTCGATTAATGCTCATTGCAGGTGGAAGGTCAATCCGATACGCGTTGGACCCAACCTTTTGTAATATCCTGAATGGTCCAGCACTACGCGCTTGTAATTTTTTAGCAGATCCTTGAGAGAATCGCTCTGGCCTTATTCGCACCATTACAGTCTCCTTCTTGAAATTCTTACACTCTACGATGAGAATCAGCTGAAACTTTATAATCATCATTGCTCTTATTTAACCGCTGTCTAATATGTGTATGCAAATCATGAATATGGCGTGCAAATGCATCGGCTGACTCAGAAGACCTTTGGGTAACAGCCATAGGTAAGAGATCTATGGGCATTCTAGGTATATAACCACTTACAATTTCAAAAGGACTCAACCCTGTATATCTATTAACTGACCCATTATAAGCAAGTTCAGCAGTTGGTAAAATTAGGTCCCAAGTCTTAACATGTTCACCCACTAGACAATGTAGAAGATTTCCAAGGCTACGGTTTACCACTTCATTTTGACCATCTGTTTGCGGGTGGTAAGCAGTAGAAAATTTCAAACGAGTTCCCATAATGTGCCAGTGTCTTCCAAAAATAGCTAGTAAATCGAACATCACGATCAGACACTATGGTTTTAGGTAACCCATGGAGACGCACCACACCATAAAAAAAGAGACGAGCAATATGAGACGCATCCGACGTCTTCGAACATGGGAGGAAATGCGCCATTTTAGAAAAATGGTCCACAACGACAAAAACGAAATCATGTTTTTTTATAGTCTTAGGAAGCCCAAGCACAAAGTCCATACTAATGTCCTGCCACGGAGCATGTGGCACTGGTAATGGCGTGTACAGCCCGGTATTTTGCTTTCTTTGCTTTGCCAGCCAATATGTTCGACATTGCCCTAAAACTTTGGCTACGTCTCGCTTGAGACTTGGACAATAGAAACGATCTTCCACGAGGGCAATAGTCTTATCACGACCAAAATGGCCAGCTATCCCTCCTAAAGGAAGCTCCCAGATGAGAAATTCACGAATGGACATACGGGGAATACAAAGTCTGTCTCCCTTGAAAAGAAAGCCGTCTTTAAGAACATATTCACCCATACTATGCTGGTCACTAGAGAGCAACGCGTAAGTACCCCCAAAATCATGACATATGGGGTATTCATCTTTCAGTTGCTCAAATCTGACTACCTCTATAGTCAAGGATTTGAGCAACACCACTCTCCTACTAAGGGCATCTGCTGGTTTGTTTTCAACCCCGGCCTTGTGTTTCAAAACAAACGAATATTCCTGAAGAAGCGCTACCCACTTGGCATGCCTTGGGTTGAGTTTCTTCTGAGAATGCAAATATCTCAAAGCCTCATGGTCAGAAAACAAAACGAATTCTTGCGGTAGGAGATAGTGTCACCAATGTCTCAGGGATTGCACTACCGCATAAAATTCTTGTCGTAAGTGGAGTATTTTTCTTTTGCCTCATTCAGTTTCTCACTGAAATAGGCCACTGGGTGTCCTTCTTGACTCAACACTCCACCTATCCCGACACTAGACGCATCACACGTTACTTTAAAGACTTTAGAAAAGTCAGGTAGACGCGTGACAGGAGCTTCCACCATCTTGCCCTTAATTTCTTTAAAAGCCTTGACTGCGGCTTTAGACCACACGAACTCTCCCTTTTTCATGCACTCGGTAATGGGAGCCATGATGGTGCTAAAACCCCTAATGAACCGACGATAAAAAGTAGCTAGGCCGTGAAAGCTTCACACCTCATGAATGTTCCTTAGTTCTGGCCACTCAACTATGGCCCTGACCTTTTCAGGGTCTGCACGCATCCCGTCAGATGACACTATAAATCCTAAGAACACAACTTGGCTAGACATGAATGCACATTTCTTAAGATTAGCGTACAACTTTTCCTCCCTAAGGACACTACAGACCTTCTTTAAATGTTCAAGGTGTGATTCCTTAGTGGTACTATAAATAAGAATATCGTCTAAGTACATTAGAAATTTTTCCATGAACGGCCTTAAAACTTGTGTCATCACCCGCATGAAAGTACTGGGTGCGTTAATCAAGCCGAAGGGCATCACCAACCACTCATACAGCCCATCTTTCGTCTTAAACGTCGTCTTCCACTCATCTCCTGGGCGTATACGGATTTGGTGATATCCACTCTTGAGGTCTATCTTAGAGAATATAGTGGACCTGACCATCATGTCAAGCATATCATCAAATCTAGGTATAGGGAACCTATACTTGACAGTAATTTTGTTTATGACACGGCTGTCCACACACATGTGCCACGTGCCGTCTTTCTTTGGCGTCAACAATGCAGGCATGGCACACGGGCTCATACTCTCTTGGATGAAACCCTTTTGCAGAAGCTCATCAACTTGCTTCTTCAACTCTGCATGCTCCGCAGGGTTCATCCTGTAGTGAGGAAGGTTCGGTGGAGTAGACCCTGGGACAAGATCAATGGCATGCTGTATGTCCCTCATAGGTGGCAACTCATTCGGTAATTCTTCAGGAAATACATCATTGTATTCCTTCAAGACCGAGGTCACCTCACGAGGCAACTCTAATGGAACCTCAGGTGTAATATCTCTAGTCGCAAGGGCATACACCATAGAATCCTCCTTAGCCTCTTTTTCAAACTCTCTTGCGCTGATTATATGTAGAGACTTAGGTTTGGATTTTCCCATTTCTCTAGGCTCACTTGCCTTCTCATCCTTCTTCTTCCCTAGTGTATTCTCAGGTGGCATCAAGGTGTCCCGTATCGGTATCGGTTGGCGTAACAGTGCCCTCCGAAACCGATATGGATACGAGGGCGTAACGGCGATATGGGGGTGCAACGGCCCCTAACGATACAATTTTTTTTTTTGCCAAAAAAATATGAAAAAATATGGATTAAATCCAGAATATTCTAAGCATTCCAAATATGCATTCATTTGTAAATTGGAACATGTTTATGGTGGTGTAACGGTCCACTCTTTGGTGAGAAGTTGTATCGGACTGTCTAATTAATTTTTAACTAGGTAACTTAAATTTGACTACAAAATTCATATATTTAATTTTCTAAATATGTAATTTATATACTTAACAACTTGATATCATTTCTCTCAATAGTTCTTTAAAAAAATGAAATTAAATTCAGGTAGATGGCGTTGCCAATTTGGGGCCGACTTGGAGGACCAATCTATGCTCTAAATCAGCCTCAAATTCATGCCATTTATTGTCATTATTCTACTTATAAATTGGTGGACATTTTTTGGATGATGAATCATAAAAAATTAATCAAAAGGCCCTATTTTAAAAAATAAAAGTCCACAAATTACTAATTAAAACTATTCAAACAATTTGATTTTGGCATTGTGAGTTTGCAATTGCAGTCCACAATTTAATTACTAAATTTTAAGTTAATATATTTCTCATGTACAAATTTATAAGGCTTGAATTAGGCAGGACTCGGATTGTGAAGTGCAGCACACGTGTCAAAGTTTTTTGGGCCCCACCCGTGATGAATGTGTTATATCCACACCGTCCATCCATTTTGCCAAATAATTTTAGGGCATGAGCCCAAAAATGAGACACATCCAAAGCTTAGGTGGACTCCACCATAAGAAACAATAATAATTAAACGTTCACCATTAAAATTTTATTGAGGGCTAAAAAAGTTTTAGATCAACTGACATGTGTGTTTTCCCTTCATCCATGTTAGTGTGACCCAATTAATTGGTTAGATTGAAAATAAACATTACAGTGGACCTTAAGAAATTTTTAATGGTGAGCATTCTATAACCACTATTTCCTATAGTGTTGTCCACCTGAGATTTGGATATTACTAATTTTTTGAATCCTAACCTAAAATGATTTGACAAAATGGATGGACGACATGGATAAAATATATACATCATGGTGGGGCCCACTTGAGTCTGATCGGATGGAAAATAAATGTTACCGTGCGCCCTACGAATTTTTTAACTTGAAAATCATTATTTCTGCTGTTATTTTTGGTGTGGTTCAGATGATCTCGGGATATAATTCATTTTTTGGCTGGTGCTCTAAAATGATCTCTGAATATAGATGAACGGTGTAGATGTAATAAATACATCACTGTGGGGGCCATATAACTTCGATCTCCTTTGAACCGTTCGTACAACTCGAAGCTCGAGGAGTGTCAGCGCTCGTCTTAGCGTGACACATACCTACAGCAGCTACCGCTGCAAATTTTTAAAAAAAAAAAAAAACAAAAAGGTGTAGAGAGGGAAACCGAAAAGAAAAAAGAGGGAAAGAAGAGAAGAAAAAAGAGGGAAAGAGGGAAAGAAGAGAGAGAGAGAGAGAGAGAGAGAGAGAGAGAGGAAGAAGAAGAGGAGGAGGAAGAAGGCTGCAGCCGCAGCCACAGCCGCAGCCAAGAAGAAGAAGAAGAAGAAGAAGAAGAAAAAGAAGAAAGAGAAGAAAAAGAAGAAAAGAAAGGGGAAAAGGTAAGGATTTTTTTCGTTTTTTCTTCTTTTTTTTTCTTTTTTTTTTTTCTTTCAAGACCCGTAACAGCCGTTACAGGTCCGTAACGGCCATTATGCCCCGTAACGGCCATTACTGGTACAAAATTTCGTAACGGCCGTTTCGACCTCATATCGCGTAACGGGTCCCACCGTTACCGTTACGTATCGGCCGACACGGCCGATACGTAACCGATTTGGGATTCCCTGGGTGGCATGGGATTAAGTTTGATCTTTTTACCATTATACATAAAAGTACACACATTCGAACGGCCAAAGATCGTGACATCATTATCGAATAGCCACGGTCTACCTAGGATAACATGTCCCACATCCATAGGTAAAACATCACACCACAGGGACTCTTTGTATGACTCAAACTCGATGGAGACTAAACATTGTTGGGCGACAGGTAGGGATGTCTTGTTAACTCAAGAAACTTTATACGGGTCTGGATGAGGTGTGGATTTCAGTTTTAAGCGATCTAAGGTGCTAGTGGAAATCACATTCTGACAACTTCCACTGTCCACTATTACCTTACAATTCTTTTCACCACACTTGGCAATAGTGTAGAAGATAGTGCTTCAACGCCAGTCAGCACTACTTCTAGACTGAGCTAGCACACGTCTGACTACTACAAGCGTTGCTTCTCCATCCACTTCTTCTTCATCAGTGAGTCCTCCTTCAGGGTGATACTCTTCAACTTCATAATCGCCCTGGTCATCTCCACCCTCGTGGGACTCGCCTATAATTAACGCTCTCCCACGGCTCTTCGTAGGACACTAATTAGACATGTGGCCAAGATTGCCACACTCAATAGCACCTCACTTGGCTCATGTTACTAGGACCAGCACCAAAAACCCCTTTGCCCTTGTCCTCCCTAGGCCTAGGCGGAATGGTCGCCTGTGCCCGAGGTTGACTACCGACATTAGGTCTAGTTTCCTGGAAACTAGATCTAACACTGGAGTCTCGGGACTCAAAACGACGAACGATAGGAGCCTTCAGATATTGCTCTACCTCCTGCACGACTTGATATGCTTCATCCAAGTCCGTTAAAGGCCAAGTCATAAGCTCGCGCTGAAGATCCGCACGAAGACCCATCTTGAAACGCGAGAGCGTTACTAGAGGGTCTTCTTGGATATCACATCGCATCACATATTCTTCAAATTTAGCGATGTAATCAGTGGCAGACATTGACCCTTGGCGTAAGGATTGCCATTGGTCAAGGAGCTTCTGACAGTATGAGAGAGGAAGGTACTTCTCCTTCAACTTCTCTTTCATCTCATACAAATGTGTGATAAGGGCCCTACCAACTCTCTTTATCCTACGCTCGGTGTTGGTCCAGAAGAGCTTTGCTTGACCCACAAGCTTCATCTTAGCAAATCGCATTTGACGATTTTCCAACATGCCATACCACTCAAAGTAGTGGTCCATGTCAGCAACCCAGTCAAGGAATGCCTTGGGATCCAAGCGTCCATCAAAACTCGGGGCCTCAACTCTCACACTTTTCATCGCACGCCCATCTGGATCATAGCGATCTTGATGATCACATGTGGCTCGTGCCTCTCGCACCAAACCACGACTGTTACCACGATCTCTATCCGCACTACCACCACGTGTAGCCGCGCGTTCTTCAATGATTCCTTCCACTTGGGAGTACACATCATTCCCTATAGCAAGGTTTTCTTTTTGGGACGCCTCTAGTTGCTCGACCTTAGTCATGGTAGTGGTAATTTGGTCCTCAAGGCGGGCAAATTCATGCTTTTGACCCGCTTCTAGGGCAGTTATCTTTTGTATCAATTGAGTAAGTTGCTCAGATAACTGCTCGTTATTCATGGTAGGTTGAAGTCTAAAACCTCTACCTCTTCTTGTGGGCATACAATGAAGACTTGAACCAAACTCTACCCAACTAGACTACTAGGTGTTATGACTTTCAAGATGAATGCGATGAATGCAAAACTACTGTGAACTGTCACAATTAAGTTGAAACAGGAAACAACTCAAATCTGGAAATTTTTCAGATTAGGAACTTTCTAAAATTGAAAACTTTCTAAATCTGAAATTTTTTCAAATTAAACCTAAAAATCAAAACCCTAATTTGATAACTCGATCTAGACAAAAACCATGCAAGCCTAGTCTTTCATACCAAATTCGACGCAGGACAGCCCTAATTATGATGCATGCTCATGAACATAATTAAACAGCGAAAATAAAATGAATAAATGATCTAAAATTCTAGCAGTAATCATCATAACTGAGAAAATCATAAAGGAAACATGCAATAGAGCGGGCCATCATCACAACCATGGAATATAGAATTCAATTATTACTTAGGTTCGATCCGGTGAGGGATGAGACCTCCCGATCTTGCATGGTCACACTCAATCGATCAATGAAGATCACTAGTCCGAAGAACCAGGAAGTTTCTCGGATTAGGAATTTGAGAATTTGGAGGTTTAGGGTTTAGATCGGTTCTCAAGATTTTGATCGAAAAAGGATTAGCCAAAACTGAAAAATAGAAAGAAGAAAATAATTACCTTGAAGAAGTTGGAGGGGCATAAGAAGAAATTAGAAGAAGAAGATCAAGGGAAGAGAAGAAACACCATTAGAGAAAAGAGAAGAATGAGGCAACCAAAGGGTTTGCTTTTCATTAATCAATAGTTAAAATTCGAGTTTAGGGCTTTAGCCCACTTAAATAAGCAAATAAAGACATAAAATTACTAAAATACTCCTAGAATAAACAAATAAAGACATAAAATTACTAAAATACCCTAAACTAAGCAAAAAACGCGCAAATAACATAAGTACGGGAAAGTTCGGTCTTCGTTCGGTCTTCTTTCTCCAATCTTCCTTCACGTGTCTTCCCTGAGTGGGGTCTTCTATATGTCCAATCACATGTGAAAGGTCTTCAGCTCCTCAATAATCGCCTATCCATAAGGATAACACTTGTGGTTGGCGCTTTCTTCGTTGGTACACCTTGAATGCGCTTGTGTCCGCATCAGAAATGCTAGTGATTCTTATTCCCCCAACCTGAGTATAGGACCTACCAATAATATTAACACAACTATGGGACTTAGTAGTAAGGGAATTGAGAGTTTGTATTAACACAACTATGGGACATAGTAGTAAGGGAATTGAGAGTTCGTATGAATCATATGATCTGAAGCACTAGAATCAATGTTCAGAACAGACTAAAAGATCAAGAAACTAAGCAGATACAGATATACCTAACAAATTTGAACTAATCTGATGAGAAGAGACATCTTCTAAAGCCACCAGACAACATCCAGTTCAGTAGTTTCTTCAATTGGAGATTTACTAGCACCACCTATAGAAGCCAGATCATAGTACTCACACCGGGCAACTATATCAACTACAATTGAGATAGAATAGGGCTTCTTTGATAGCCCACTGTGCTCTAACATATCTCTCTCATGTGACTAACTACTTAGTAGAGTTTGTCCTTTTCATCATTCAACAGTTTATCATGGGTATGGCCGGAATCACTACGACCCCAACCATATCAATCGACGCAATCAGGATGGCCCCGAGATCAACCACCATCACCTCTACCCTGACCTCCACGACTACCATGGTAAGAACTAGCAAGAGCAGATCGCTTAGGTGTGCCACTTTCCACAGGTAACATTACTTTTCAATGACTTTCTTCTCTCTATAGTAATGAGAAGAGAATCCTTCGGGATGGAAGTGGCTCCCTGCATAGAATCTGAGTATGGGTAGTCTCATACTAAGAATTGAGGCCATCAAGGAGATCATTTATTAATTATGCTGAATTTTCACTCTGTTCCTGATGGGGACATCACGCGCACCCCCCCTCGGCGCACGTATGCAAGGACCCCACTGTCAATCTAAATTGATAACGACGTCCAGGGAGGGCCTCCTAGCTAGAAGACGGAGTTTTGGTTCGTTGGAGTGTGCCCGATTGTCAAGTAAAACCCATCATGGGATCTCCTGATCGTGGCCCACTAGCCTGATTAATCTCATATTTTAGGTTTTGTTTATTAATGTTATTTAGAGTTCATGAACGGTTTTGATTTCTTTGATTAGTTTTTATTTTTTGTTTACTTCATCGCCAAGTAATAGGTTACGCACATGGCGCGAGTTTTGGAGTATATGTTTTTCTTATAAATAGGCACCCCTTGTAGGTTTTTTTGCCCATTGAAGCTTAATAAAAATTCTATATTTTTCTACTATAAATTCTTGAGTTGTGGAAATCCAATTAGGTGTGAAGCCCTCCCTTTATCGAAGAGCTAACTACCATGGTGCGAAGCCACATCGATCCCGATTCACCCTCATCCTCTACCATCTCTATTTCTCATCTCATACCGCCATCCGCGCTTCAAATCTGTCCATTATTGCAACAGTTTTCCTCTTTACAACAGAATTCCAGATTCTGGCCCTACAAGAGGGCTGAAACTTCAGCACAGCACCACGCACAGACCGCGCATCCGATCGATACGAAACTTGGGAATTTTGAAGCCCTCCCGTGGCCGACCAAAGCCAAGGAGGCGCTTTTCACATTCGGGGCCCCCTCACATGTGTAGTCAGACCCTTGCGTATGTGCGATAGGCCTGGCCCGCTGTCCACGCACTGGAACTATCTCTAAGTTCAAATTTCCGCCCTTTTCTTACCCTAGAGTTCTCTGAATCGGAATTGGTGAATCCCTTGGATTAGGGACTGATTGTTGTGCATGTGTGGATGATTTTTACTTCCCTTTGAGTATCGCTTAGTCCAT
This sequence comes from Magnolia kwangsiensis, assembly GCA_037074715.1. Lineage (NCBI taxonomy): Eukaryota > Viridiplantae > Streptophyta > Magnoliopsida > Magnoliales > Magnoliaceae > Magnolia > Magnolia kwangsiensis. Next base: position 51,534,050 of record CM073586.1, on the reverse strand, counting down.
AATTTTACTGATCCAGCCCTAGCCTGTGTAGGCCTGGACCCGCACAGATTCCCCTTGCTTGAATGTTTGAACTATTGTGTGGGATGTGGAATTTTATGTGATTGTTTCTGAATTAGTATAATCTAAAACCTGAGATCTTGAATATCATATTTAATTTTCATGTCCTGCATCAGTTCCTCATCAAAGCATGGCCTTATAGGCCTATTGATGATTCAACTCAAGACAAAACCCTTGAAGCATAGTGTAATAATCTCCTAAAGACTTCTCAGTCACCCTACCAAAAGTGAGCAATTTCACGGGTCAACTGGAACATTAGCCACATTATTCCTCTGATAGTATGATGCCACAATAATCGAAAATCTCCATGGTAGTCTTGCAATACGTAAATGTTTAGCCTTTCTCAGCCTTCATAGAGTGAAGTAAACATAATATAATCATCGAATTATCAGCCTCACAGCCAGCATTCAGGATCATCAAGTGGTTTCACAACCTTACTATTTAGGTAACACAACTTCCTTCTCCAGCAAATAACCATTTTGAAGAGATGGACCACTCCAAATAAATTTCTCCATCAAATTTAATGGTAGTAATATGCCAACCAGGATGATCTCCAACCCAAATGTACCACTCACCCTAAGAGTAAACATGGTTCTGAGAAATCACTCAAACTTGAGGATACGCCTTCCATGAAATCATAATGCAACTACTTGCAACAGTAGAGAATGATTTGATAAGGATAATGTGAAGAAGAGATGAGAATATTGAGAGAGGAGGAGAAGGAGAGTTTGGGAGAGATGATGTGTTAGGCTTGCTTGTCCTAACACATAATATTTTATTATGATAAAGCATATAGTACGCCGCAAGAGAATAGGGAAGTATACACATGCACTTACACTAAAAGGGCCCACTAACCACACACAATACACAAAACAATACACTAGCATTCTCTATACTCCCCCTCAAGTTAGAGCATAGATGTTGATTATACCCAACTTGTCACAAACACAATGAAGAGCATCTCGACTCAAAGACTTTATAAGAACATCAGCAAGTTGATCCCCAGATCGAACAAAAGGAGTGACGATTTCCTTATAAGCGAGTTTCTCCCGAATTAAAGTGACAGTCGACCTCAATATGCTTGGTTCGCTCATGAAAAACTAAGTTACGAGCAATATGGATGGCCGCTTGATTGTCACAGTGAAGAGGAATAGGATCCGAAGGAAGATAGTCAAGTTCTTCAAGAAGATTGCGAAGCGACACGAGTTCACACGTTGCATGAGCCATAGTACGATATTCTGCTTCAGCCGAAGACTGGGCAACAACTGGCTGCTTTTTACTCTTCCAGGTTATAAGATTGTCACCTAGGAAGGTACAGAAGCCGGATGTAGAGCGGCGATCAAAAGTATTACCTGCACAATCAGCATCGGAATAGCCAGAAAGATAAAGATGACCATGCAACTGAAAGCAAAGGCCAAGACCCGAGGCTAATTTTAAATAATGAAGTATGTGGTAGACAGCCGTGAGATGAGAAGTACAGGGAGCTTGCATGAATTGGCTAACAACTCCCACCGCAAATGAGAGATCTGGGCGAGTAATAGTCAGGTAAATAAGCCGGCCTACAAGTCGCCGATACATCTCGAGATCAATAAGGAGAGCACCATCATCTGGTCAAAGCTTCTGTGAAGTATCCATGGGAGTAGTAGCAGGCTTACTCCCTAACATGTCATTCTCCATGAGAAGATCGAGCGCATATTTTCATTGTGACAAGATCAATTTGGATGATGAGCGAGCAACTTCAATTCCGAGGAAGTAGCGAAGAGGACCAAGATCCTTGATCTCAAACTTGGTCTTCAAAAAATCTCTGACCTCCCTCATTCAAGCAGAATCACTACAGGACAAAACAATATCATCCACATAGACAATGAGAATCATGATGCTCGTCTATCGACAACATATAAAGAGAATGATCGGCATGACTACAAACAAAGCCAAACTCCAAGAAAGCCTGACTAAATTTTTTGAACCATGCATGTGGAGATTGTTTGAGTCTATAAAGAACCTTCTTCAACTGACATACAAGGGCAGGGTTGTGAGAAACAACAAAGCCATGAGGTTGATGCATGTAAACTTCCTAGGCAAGATCCCCATGGAGAAATGCATTCTTAACATCAAGCTAAAACAAGGGCCATGATAAATTAACAGCCAAGGAGAGCACAACGCGAATTGAATTAAGCTTAGCCACCGGAGAGAATGTCTCGAAATAATCCACACCATGAGTCTGTGTGTCACCTTTAGCAACAAGACGGGCTTTATAGCAATCAATTGAGCCATTTAGAAGAAACTTGATTGTATAAACCCATCGACAGCCAACAGGTTTATCGCCTACAGGAAGTGGCACAAGATCCCAAGTATGATTCTTCTCAAGAGCAGACATTTCTTCCATCATCACCTTTGTCCAATCAGGACTCTGAAGAGCATGTGAGAGAGATCTAGGAATAGTCTGTGATGAAAGGAAAACTGCGAACGACTGAAAAGACGATGAAAGATGATCATATGAAACGAAATTATTAATGGGGTGTTGAGTACAAGATCGTGACCCTTTGCGCAAGGCAATGGGAAGATCTAAAATCGAGTTAGGAGAGTCACCTGAACCAACATCCAAAGTGAGCGGAAGGGTGAATGGCTGAGCTAGTGAAGATTTATCTCGACGATAATACACCCGCAGAGGCTTAGGCTCACCCATATCACCAACAGGATACTGAATAGAGGGGAGAGAAGTTTTCCCATGATCACTAGTGGAAAGAGGATAAGAGTCATACTCCCCCTGACTCGTAAGAGGATCACAGAGGAATCGGCCTGGAGAGGAGAAAAAAGAAAGATCTTCAAAGAAGGTGACATTGGCAGAGACATATTTCTTACGAGTCAATGGGTCAAAGCATTTATACCCTTTCTGACTCTAAGTATACCCTATGAAGACACATTTAATCGCCCTGGGGCTAAGTTTATCATTACTCTCATCCAAAATTTGAACAAATCATGTACAACCAAAAACTTTAGGTAATAGAGGATATGGATTATCATGAGGATACAATATAGTAAATGAAGATTTGTAAGACAGAATACGTGAGGGTATACGATTAACAAGAAAAGTAGCAGTTAAAAGAGCATCACCCCAAAAATGTTTGGGTAGATGCATACCAAGCAGAAGGGTGCGAGTAACTTCAAGAAGATGACGATTCTTTCGTTCTGCAATACCATTTTGTTGAGAAGTGCGAGCACATAACGTCCTAGACAAAATACCACGTTCCTACAAGAAGGACAGAAAGGCAGTAGACATGTATTCTCCCCCATTATCAGAATGGAGGGATTTGATGGAACAATGAATTGAGTGCACACTTCATGATAAAATACTTTAAACATCAAACACTTCACTTTTAGATTTCAAAAGATAAATCCAAGTCATGCGAGAATACTCATCAATAAAGGTAACAAAATATCTAAATCCAAAAGTCGAGGTAACCGGAACTGGTCCCCAGACATCCGAGTGAACCAGAAGAAAAGGTTGAGATTTCCTCCCAGAAGAGCTAGGAGGAAACGTAGCACAATGATATTTAGACAATTCACAAATATCACAGCATAATGGTTTAGTAACAGATAAAGAGGAAAACAAAAGTCTCAGTCTAGCAATGGATGGGTGGCCTAAGCGGCAATGCCACTAAGTCATGGACTCTAAATCTAGAAAAAGGGTACTAGAAGCGGCAATAGGTGTATCATCGAGAAGATAAACGCCTCCTAGCTCATGCCCCCCACCAATCACTCTCTTTGTTTGTAGGTCCTAAAACAAACAATAAGAAGGAAAGAATGTGACGGAACAATTGAATGATTTAGTAAAAGAGCTAACAGACAATAAATTTAATAGAAAACGAGGCACATGCAATACGGAGGACAAAGACAAGGAAGAAGAGAGGGATGGAACCAATCCTAGAGATGGGAGGTTGGGTTCCATCTGCGGCCGTAACATATTGAGTGGGAGAAGAAGGAGAATAAGAAGAAAAGAATTGCAACTTACTAGTCATATGGGAGGAAGCTCCAGAGTCAGTGACCCAGGAGGTAGAAGAGGATGACGCGAGAAGGGCAGTACCTGACTGGGCCGAAGCTACGTGAGAAGGCTCGGGAATATCCCGAATATGAAGCCACAAAAGGGCATCATATGCCGCCCGAGAAATGATAAGAGACTCCCCTGAAGTAGACCGTTCAGTTGTCGGGGTGGAAGACTGTCTCAGAAGCAACAGTGGAAGCAATAGAAGCAGCGGCATACGTAGGACGACCATGTAGCTGCTAGCAATAATCAATAGTGTGATTAGTTCCACCACAATACAAACAAATGCGGGAACCATCACGTCCTCGTCTACGTCCGCCATGACCATGAAGACTATAGCCACCACGACTGCGATCTCCCTCGCGGCCTCTATCACAACCACTAAAACTAGAAATGCGCCCTGAGCTCAAGGATGGTACCCAAAGACTAAGGGAGGACTGATCGCCATCAAGATGTGCCGAACACTCGGGTGACACAAAAAAATGAGAAGATTAGAGACCATAGCACGCTAACACATGACATAAACTGTCATCAATGTGGGAAGAGGATCCTGCATAACAACCTGATCGCGAACGTGAAGATAATCAGAACTCAACCTAGCAAGGAACTACATGATACGAGTATCATCTCGTTGCTTATGAGCATGTTCATGATCCTCTTTACATTTGGAAGGAAGAGGCTGATACATATCCAACTCATCCCACATAGCCCGAAGCGTCGAATAGTAGTCTTTTAAGGATCTGGAGTTTTGTTGAAACCGACCAATTTCTTGAATAAGCTAGAATACCCGTGAAAAATTCTGAGATTCCGATAACATATCATGAAGCGTATCCCAAATGCCTTTAGCCGAGGATAAAAACATCACTGAATGGCTAATCGAGGAATCTATGTTATTCAAAAACCATGCAATAACTTGATAATTCTCCTTTGTCCAAGACTTGTAGGTAACATCTGTAGAGCTTGGGAGATCATCCAAAACATATGACAACTTGTCACGAGCTCCTAAAAATACTTTTACAGATTGTGCCCATTGAAGATAGTTGTCACCATTCAACTTAATGGAGGTAATCTGCAAGGGGTTGGATTCAAGAGACCCTATGCCAAGAGATGAGGGCCCTTTGTCAGCCATAGTAGAGTCCAAGAGAAATAAACCTATACCAAGAGACCCCCTATGCCAAGAAAGAGTGATTCAAACAACTCTATCTCACTCAATCCTTCAAGATAACAAGAGATAAACCTCAAACAAATATCAATAATCCAAAATACCATGAAACGCAGACAAAAAGAGCCTGACCGAGTGAAAAACCGCCCAGCCGCACGCCCGTTTGAGGTTAAAAACCTCTCAAACATTGATCTTAAACATAAAAAAATCCACCATGGATAGCTTGGGAGGAAGATTTCGGTTTATCTTGAGCAAAGAAACCAAAGAAAAGCTTACCAATTTGAGGTAGATCGAAGAAAAACGGAATCTGAGACCGATTTTCGAATTTCTCTATTTCGCCCAAAATACCATAAAATGAGGTCCAATAAATTCTGAAAAAATCATGACAAATCTTCTAAAATTAAGATCTATCAAACCCCTAAACTTTTAGCTCAAACGGAGTCCATGCGTCCGTACAACGCTGACATCAGCCGTACGGCTGCTGACGTCAACAAGGTGACGTGTCACCTCTCAACCTATTGGATGCGGAATGCCTGGATCTTTGTTCTGATACCAAGTAGAGAATGATTTGATGAGGATAATGTGAAGAAGAGATGAGAATATTGAGAGAGGAGGAGAGTTTGGGAGAGATGATGTGTTAGGCTTGCTTGCCCTAACACATAATATTTTATTATGATAAAGCATATAGTACACCGCAGAAGAATAGGGAAGTGTGCACATGCACTTACACTAAAAGGGCCCACTAACCACACACAATACACTAGCATTCTCTATAGCAACTACCAGTCAACCACACAAAACTGATTACCAGATATAGTACCCACTAGATATCTTATTTATCTAACCTGATTAGGCACCTAGCGTAGCTCAACTGCACATGCATAGCCACCATGCACGCCAACATCATAACAGTTTCAACAATAATAGCAAAAACAGGTATAGAAGCTTCTTAGAACATTAGATAGACCACAAATACTTAGCAAATAGGCGAAATGCAACAATATGTAAAGCCAAAAGTACCAATGAAAAGGAGGCATCAAACTTATCCCACTAAAATCTTCATGGGTTGTCAAATTTCAACAGATTGCCACGAAGCAACTACCAAGTCATTATAAATTATTATACACACAAGGAATCCGCGAATCTCCTTAAAAGATTCCATAAAAAGTGCATGAATTAGAAATAACAATCTTAACTTTTTCCAAATTTTTATTTAGAACTTAAAAAAATAAATTAAAAATAATAATAATAATAATAATAATAATAATAAACACCTATCAAAGCTTTACAAAAAATTACATAGAAATCACAAAATCTTCTAGAATCATGGTCTACCAAGTCTTGTGGTTTTTTCATCATTAGGACCCCCAGTTGAATGACACTAACATCATCAGTACAACCCAATGACATCAGGAGTGGGCCCCACAATCATAGGTTGTGATCGACACTTCAAACCCTCTCCTATAACGTGTTAAAACTCTAGGACAAAAGAAAGAAAAGAAATGGAAGATCCCAGAGAGAAGAATGAAGGGAGGAGAGGAAGAGAAGGTGCAGACTAGGGAAAATTGTGTCCACAAACAACCACGCTGATTAAATTAATAAAGGGGCCATTATGGTACTCCGCATAACTACAAACAGAACAGAAACAATCCTGTTGAGGTAAGCTATGAGAAGCTGCAGTGTTTATAATTGCGACGCCTTGTGCAGTTGTAGTAACCCTTTACTAATTGGGAATAACATAGATGTGAGATTATGCAAGAAAATTGCCTGAGGATTTGATCACACAAACTAATAATGCTTACTTACCCAAGGTTAAGAAGGCCAGAAACTGTGCTAACACTGATATCAAAGTCCACTTTTGGCTGTACGATAAAATTTCCTTCCCTTATAGGCTAGTGCATAAAATAGTTCAACAAGAATTAAGAAGTCAGCTTTTATAGAATGCAAAGTTACCACTATGATTATTCCAGCTAGAAAATGTAAGGAAAAACACATGTTTTACAAATAAATAAAAAGTAACTATTAACCTCCCGTATCAGTAAGGCAAATCTTCCTTCACAAATCCGAACCCGTATGCAATCACTTTCTGCCAGCTGCCCATTAGAAGGTGTTCCAGGAAGCCTTAAATATATATCAGTAAACTTCTGAACAGAACTGCAGACTTTCCCAGGGTCGAGTACTTTCAGTATATCTTGATAGGCCACCTGATAGTGTTAAAAAGGCAAGTAAGATAGCATGTACCACCTAATATGAGTTGGTTACAACCGAACGATAGGATGAAGCTTACCTGCTTATTACTTTTCAAAACAAAAAGTGAACTTTCTGGAGAGAGCACAGGATCGAAATCATTCCGTATTTTGAGCTGTAATAAGATAAGAAATTTTAGTGTCAATTAGAGTTGGCTTCCATGATCAATTTATGGAGATACAAAGAAAGAGCGGTATATTCATTTCACCACTGAATAATAAAGTTCCAAGACAAATGTATACATTTCCAAGTGCGACTGCCATTTCTTGGAACATGTTGGAAGTTTGATTGACACAAGCATGAACCATTAAACATCTTCAAATTCCACATGTACTTACATGCGCATGAACTAGATGGGGCTCAATGTGTTGCTGAAACATTGGAAATACTGTTGTCATAATTTCATTCTGATATATAGAAAATCCAGCACGGCTCTTGTCCCTCTGAACTCTAGCAATCAGATGCGAGTGTACCCCGCCAACCTGTTAGTTGCTACTAAACAGTTAGGTGTCATTTGATAAACTGAAAAATAAGCTCTGAGGATTTATTTGAGTGCAGAAAACTTAAAACTACTGAATTCTAATTTTCAAATAATTTTAGGCATATTTTAGAAAAAATTTAATGCTCCACCACTTTCAACATTCAGCCTTCAGCATTAAGTGAAGGGAGGGGAGCTGGAAAAAAGGCCCATATTTTCAGTGAAAATTAATTTAAGCATTTAATAAATTAGGTTTGCCAAAGATCTGAATCAGTGAAAATCATTGAAAATATCAAATTTCAGTGATTAGTGCTGAAAGTAAGTTTTATCAAATGGCCCCTTAGCCACATAGAGTCTTTCTCGATTGTAATGGAGACCGAATAGGAAGAAAAGAGAACAGAAAAGCTGTAATATAAAGGCATAGTGTTATAATTTAATCCTTACAACAGCTATCCACAAGTCAAGTGACTTTCTGATTTCAGGATGCAGAGCATAGACCCCTTCAAAGATTACCTGGTCAGATGAAATAGAAAGAAGTTCATTGAGTAAACAATAACGATAATCATAATAATAATAATAAATCAACATCACATTCATCATCTACGCCTTTCCTAACTAATTGGTGTCAGGTACACAAATCCTGTTCAGCCACCCCACTCTATCAAGGACCATATCCTCAGTAAAAGAAGATTGCTTTAGGTTTGCAGCTGGGGTGAAATTTTAGCCATGACTTTCATTGTTGAGAAAATAGCAACAACAACGTTGATAAAAGAAATCTCATGCTAATCAGGTGCGATCTGTCGCCTGTTTTTAAAAAATGAAGCCGGATATAAGGATTCATTTAGATTTGCATCCCACAGGATCCACAATCCTCCTACAGATCCTTCAAGATAACAGCAAACACTACTTCCCTCGAAACCCAACACAGAATATGGGTTAATTTGGCTTTTTTGCTGAGATATCCCCAGAGAAATACCTATTCATACATATATAAAAATAAAGTATGGACTACCATGCACCGATGGAGCCAGTGACTTCGAGGGTAGTTGTAGAGACAGCGAACGGAGCGAGCAGACTACTCAAATACACAAGCCAAAGAATCAACCCACAAGAGTACGAAACGAAGATATAGGTATGGAAAGGTAAGGATGGGATTATAAGTTATCCCCTTCCCATCAAGGACATTCCCTCGAAAAAGCTCCGTAAGAACTCTGCTCTGATTTTTTCAAAGAATGGACACCTTGTCAAGCTAATTCCCTTAAAGGAGAATAAGTTTTCATAGATCGCATTTGCAATTGCTTCGGATCCTCCAGCATTCCCAAATTGATGTCTTTGGTGTCTTCGATGATCGCTTTCAGTGGATGGATCAGGTTCTGAAGCAAAATTGTGGTCATTTTATTTCTATCTTTCCATACATAACCGAAGAATGGCAAGGATTCTTCAAGAGTCTCAGGTCCTAGAAGTGCATGATAAATACCACCAAAGCCTAAAATTGCAAAGGAAATTAAGTGAAGTACTCCAAAGACAAAGTATGGAAAGGTGTCCACAACTTACCCACCCGGGCCTACCTCTTTCCCGATGGTGGGTTAGGCGGGACAGCGAACAACGTCCGTCACTAGGTAGAAAACTATCGTATGAAGCATGGGACGAAGTGATACAAAATGAACTCTGTTTGATTTTGTTAGTCCTATCTATAAGAGGAGAGCAAATGAAAAATGTAACCGATTTTCTCCTAGATCAAGGAGCACATAGGGAAAGAGGTCTTTTATGATGCGATGGAGTCTTTTGATGATCTCGTGAAGCATATGAAATGACATTCCTTCCTCAAGGGCTGGTAAGGTTTTGCGCGTTGTATCGAATTAAACCACACGCTCCACCGCTTGCACAGATCCCTGTCAATTCCTTTGAGTTTCAGTCTTGCAACCGTACTCGCCAGGCGCCAAGCTTTTACAGCAATTGTGTGGCACTATAGAAGAAACACACCTCAACCACATGGATCGAAGTGAAGGAAATCGATCTCACATGTCTGTTTTGTTATTACAACATTCTTTCTTTATGTCAAAGACCAGAAGCTATGCGCGAATTCTCATTGGATCTTCTACCATATCCTTAATTGCGGGTTGGTTACATCTACAACCCAAATAGAAACCAAGCGTTCCATGGTTCAAAAATGCCGAATCTCGTCTCAATCATCATTTGCCAGGACTCTGACAATCCCCGATCTAATTCTCAGTTGTAGCGGTGAATAGTATTCAAGCATAAGTATCTAGTTGACTTGTTTGATCTTTTTAAATCAAGATTGTGTTGGTTTCTAGTTCGCTAGTGTTTCAAAAGAATCGATTAGGCACCCCCCAAGTGTGTGTGCGTGCATGTGTGTGCGTGTGTGTGTGTGGCTAAACCATAATTCTTTTAAAAGACGCTTATAGATGTTCAACCCAACCCTATTGTCAATCAACGAGCACCACTTTTTCCATAGGTCCATGGTTTAGCAGTCCTTGCTTTTCATAAAGCGGAGAGGGGCCAATTTCTCATACTTGCTCAATATGCCCCCCAAGAGCACCACCAAAAAGGGCAAAGATATCACCAACGGCAAAGATAGCAGCATCTAAGCCAGTATCTGGGCTAGTTGGCTTCATCGACTCAACAAGCCAAGTCGGGAGCCATTAGGAGGTTTTGGATCGATGGATGGCTGAAATTTTTCCATCTTCATCAAAACAGTTAGTTGATGAAGCAACAAAATAGTGGGAGAGCCAGAGCCCATCTAAGGAGGATCAGGGTGAAGGTGAGGGCGATTCCTCCGAGCCAGAGCCGATTCCTGATTAGGAAACACATCCCGCCGAGGGAGCTCCTGAGCACGTTCTAGATCCAAATCGGGAAGCGATGGAGCATGAACCGGAGGGAGACATTGGTTCCAGGACTTGAATGGTTGTGGTTCCAGGAAACACATCTCGGCTGAGATCCCATTGAATGGTTGTGGTTCTAGGACTTGAATGTGTCTAGAGTCACCAGGTGAGACATTGGTTCATGAACCGGAGGGAGTCCCGTGTAGAAGGGCTCTCGCTCAACGGATCAAAGGTACGCCAGGTATAATAGGCTAATGACTCCAAAGAGCTCTTATCGACGGAGTCGTTTGGCACCTTGATGTCAACTCATCACATCCTGGGGTTGAAGAAGGTCCCTAGGGTTCGGCTGTTTGCCGATTCAAACAAAGATCGCATTTGCAATTGTTGTCTTTTGATGAAATATGATCCCTGGATTCGGGTGTTCACAATGCAACCCCACCGGATCCATTTTCTTTCTATCTTTCCATATATAACTGCAGAATGGAAAGGATTCTTCAAGAGTCTCAAGTTCGAGAAGTGCATGATAAATACCACCAAAGCCTAAGATTGCAAAGGAAATAAAGTGAAGTACGAGAAGGAAGGAGAGTCCTTTCCATCTGATCATAAATCCGGTTGGAAAGGAAGGAGTCAATTTCCCTGGAAGACTCCTCAGGAGTGTATTTGTATCTTTTGGGTCCCTCTACAAAGAAAGATTGGTCAGGCATGGGAGACTGTTTTCATTGGCGATGACATCTACTGATGCGAAGATAGATAAGTACTCTAGTAATTGGACTCTATGGTATACAAGGCGTCGGTCATGTATCGTATGATTACTAAGCTAGAAACCATCATATTGGCTTATTACAAGCAAGCTCGTAGATCCCGCAGAGCTCATAGAATGGGATTACAGATCAAAATTCCTATGTCTTTCATTGACGAGTTGGCAAAATGCTTTTGACACAAATTAGGAGGCGGGTCGAGTTCCAGGATGGGAACATATTTATGAGATGAGTGATAGAACACAAGGAAAGTAGTATAAGGACGAGGCTGACTCTGCCAACGCTTTCAATCCGTTTCAAGAGGTGCTTAAATGGCACTGAGCAAGCATTAACCCCCATACATGGTCTTACGACTTTGTGGAGACCTCTGATTTTGGTAAATAGTCACCCAGGCCTGGTTACTGCGACCCCCTTTGTGAGGAGGCACCCCTTCTCCCGAAGTTATAGAGCTATTTTGTTAAGTTATGGCAAAACAAGCCCCTACTTTTTCCTTTTTTATGAAAAGTGTAGGAAGACCTTTGACTTGTAACGGAGGAGGAGGAGATTCAATCGTCTAGCTTTTCCCCTGGTTGCCCTCGTTCCGTATATGAGTTCAACCGAGGAACAAAACAAGATCATTCCATTCCATTTTTAGTCAAATAGTGAAGGATATTAAATTACTAATGCCAATAGGGATGGAGGGGATCCGTATTTGTTGGAATTTGATTAATGCCACTTATGAGAATTTGCAACGATTAGAAAGTAACAAAAATGAAACCATTCATTTTGAACAACAAAGAGCAATTAATCATGTCCTAAAGCGAGTTTTCGACAGGAGGGAATCTAGGTTGATGGAAATCGCAACCTAGTGTGTCATCTTAAAAAGGCTATTTATGGTTTGAAACAAGCTCCTCATGCATAGATCGCGAAATTTAGTGAGGTTGTTGAAGAAGCTAGGTTAAAAAGAAACATTTTGATCTAATGCAGCAATGGTTGCATCGCAAATACTGATTGTTACAACTATTGTTTGTTCTGTTTCTTTCATCAAATACTATTTACTACTGTACGACCAACCACTACCTCTAGTGTTTCCAAGTACTTCAATATTATTTAATGGATGAAAATGGGCAAGGTGTCCCGTATCGGTATCGGTTGGCGTAACGGTGCCTTCCGAAACTGATACGGATACGGGAGCGTAACGGCGATACGAGGGCGTAACAGCCCATAACGGCGCAAATTTTTTTTTTTGCCAAAAAAATATGAAAAAATATGGATTAAATCCGGAATATTCTAAGCATTCCAAATATGCATTCATTTATAAATTGGAACATGTTTATGGCGGTGTAACGGTCCACTCTTTGGTCAGAAGTTGTATCGAACTGTCTAATGAATTTATGAACCAGATAACCTGAATTTGACTACAAAATTCATATATTTAATTTTCTAACTATCTACTATCAATGATAGATATATTAGAATGAATGTAATATGAAAATATCTTACATTTAGGTGTTTGTAATTATTTTTTAGGGCCAAAATTCATGCGTAAATAGAAAAAAATATAAAAAAATAAAATAAAATGGCACCCCAAATATGTAAAATGCACATTAACATGTTCTACTATGATTAACACATCACATAGCATCATTAAAACAGCAAAAGAATCATTAAAAAATGATTTTTCGAATTTTCAAAAAAAGGGCCAAAAAAATGCGTAAATAGAAAAAAATATATATAAAAAAAATATAAAATGGCACCCCAAATCTGTAAAATGCACATTAACATGTTCTACTATTATTAACACATCATATGACATCATTAAAACAGCAAAAGAATCATTAAAAAATGATTTTTCAAATTTTCAAAAAAAGGGTCAAAATAAATGCGTAAATAGAAAAAAATATTTAAAAAAATATAAAATGGCAGCCCAAATCTATAAAATGCACATTAACATGTTCTACTATGACTAACACATCATATAGCATGATTAAAACAACAAAACTATTAAAAATTGATTTTTGAAATTTTAAAAAAAGGGCCAACATTCATGCGTAAATAGAAAAAAATATAAAATGGCACCCCAAATCTGTAAAATGCACATTAACATGTTCTACTATGATTAACACATCATATGGCATCATTAAAACAGCAAAAGAATCGTTAAAAAATGATTTTTCGAATTTTCAAAAAAAGGGCCAAAATAAATGCGTAAATAGAAAAAAATATTAAAAAAATATAAAATGGCACCCAAAATCTGTAAAATGCACATTAACATGTTCTACTATGATTAACACATCAAATGGCATGATTAAAACAGCAATACAACCATTAAAAATTGATTTTTCGAATTTTAAAAAAAGGAGCCAAAATTCATGCGTAAATAGAAAAAAATATAAAATGGCACCCCAAATCTGTAAAATGCACATTAACATGTTTTACTATGATTAACACATCATATGGTATGATAAAAACAACAAAATATATTAAAAAAAGTATAAATACCTATTTTTGACGAATTTATAAAAAATGGCCCACCGAGCTTTGATTCAAGAAAATCCATAATATAATGTATTTTTATCTCAAATACTCAGCCAAGGTTGGTCGAAATTAGTAGTAGAAGGAGTGAGAAACAGTTTGGAAGCAAGAGGTTTCAAAAAAACAGTAAAAACAAAGCTTAAAATGGAAAACGGTCGATACAGGCCTGTAACGGCCCGTAACGGTCGGCCGATACGGTGCAAAAAAATGAATCGGCCGATACGGGGCCGAATCGCGTAACGGTTGCCTCCGTTACCATTACGTATCGGCCAATACGACCGATACGTAACCGATTTGGCATTCCATGAAAATGGGAGAATTTAGAATCCTGCACTGACATCATCTTGAATCCATTCGATTTTCATTGGTGCTTTATCCATCACGAATATTGTGAGAAGACATCCACAATAATCACCCTTTTAGATACTTATGTGGCATATAACAAGGGATGATATGAGAGTGGATCCTTAAAGACTCCCATTCTCTCAATGGGATTCGCAACATTCCCCGCTACAGGGGCAGTTTCTTCCTCTATAGCTATTTTTCTTTCATCTGTAATATCTTGAATTTTCTTTTTCAAATTCCGACACGTTATGTGCCCCCCATTTTAATGGAATTGACAATATACATTCAGGTTCCACCTTGGAGGTCAAAAACAGCAGAAGAGCCCTACCCTGGAGAACCAAAAACATGGAGCAAGCAAAACAATGCATGGCAAGCAGTAAGGAACTAAAAATAGTCAAGCAAGTACTGCCCCTATCTATCACGGCGCTCCACCGCTATTCTATATAGAAAACAGAATCAATTCTCCCGGAGCCCAAAAATACAAACATTTATGGGTCCAATGTGAAAATTGTTACGGATTAAATTATAAGAATTTTTTTAAGTCAAAAATGAATATTTGTGAATAATGTGGATATCATTTGAAAATGAGTAGTTCAGATAGAAGCAAACTTTCGATTGATCCAGACACTTGGGATCCTGGTCTCTATCGACCGCATCAAGAAAAGTACAGTTTTTCCATCGTTGGATCTATGGGAAGGTTCTTCTTTCTTCATCGGGAACAAGCCTGAACTCAATAATCCTTCATGCCTAAAGAGTAAGAACTTGGATTGGACGCATGTCGAACGACCACACACACACACCAAAGTCAGCAAATCCTATAAGTGGTCGTGCCCATGATCGAGCGGCTAAGTCTTCCCTGAACCGACTACAACTAATCCTGATGCAAACCCGAAAGCTACCACGACTGGCTATGACCTACCCCAGCACTGCAAACTTCCTTGTTCATAGACAGAGTGGATTCAGAATTGTCTTTCATTCCAAGGCATAACTTGTATCCATGCACTTAATATTAGCCCCGAGTTTGCTCCCAACAATATAGCCATCCCTAACCTCTCACGTCAATCCCATGGAAGGAGGTGGGGAAACTACATTGGAGGTGAGGAAGGGGTGGCACAAGAAACAATCTCTTTCTTCACTCCTCATGTCAGAAAATCCCTCCCCGCTCCGACCCCCCCCCCCCCCCCCCCCGGCAATGCCGTGGATCGACTGCTCCTGCCCTTAATACGCACTCCTCTGCCTAACCGGTAGAAACTCTAGTCTCGGTCCATCTCACATCAAGTTGTGTGTTCTAATCCTAGCTATAGCTCCTTCGTCCCTCCGTTGGTATTCTATTAGCACTCGACGAAAGGGGGGCACACTGAGCAAATACAAGAAATTGGCCCCACTCCGCACCAGGGCTCAAACCATGCCTCAAGGAAACAATAGCCCCACAACCCAAAGGCTTTCTGTAGTTAATCCTATTTCCAATAGGAGCGGTTGAAAATTGAATCAAAATTTTCCATTATTTATGTATCCGTAATAGTGTGAAAAGAAGGCCCGGGTCCAAGTTGTTCAAGAATAGTAGCATTGAGTTTTCCCTAGGTCTCGATCACTCATAATTATCACTGGAAGGGCGCTATGAGCTAGCAAATACCTTCCCACGCACCTATCGAACCAATCTATATCATTCCAGGTATAGGTGATAGGCCCAAGCTTCTCTCTCGTAGGGGATTCAACGATCTCTCCTTTTGGGAGTCAACAGAAGCCCCTCCTAATAAATGGGCCGCATTAGAGATGTGAGGAGGATTTTCGACAGGTCACTGAACTTCTATCACTATTGATTCAGCAGGTCATTTGGGTCGAAGGAGCTTTCCAATAGATCTCGATCCGAGAGAGAATTCTTTTGAGAAAAAGAACTCGATTGTTTAAGTCGCGAGATTGATCCATATTGGCTGATCCAGAGACTTCGTCTGAAAGTCTGTGTCCTCCATTGTCGCCAGTCGCTCACTTTTGCAACTAACCCCAGACCTTTAGTGCTACTTGTTTCGTCCACGAAGCTGCATCCCTACTCACCTAGTCCATGCACACCGCCCTCTCCAGGAGGTTGGCCGCCTATCCTAGATCTTCCCATTTCCAAGAATATCCTGAAATTGTACGACGAACCTTCTTGTTCCAGGCGTATGACCCTGAGACTAAACAATGTTAATCTTCCGGCCCGGAAAGTGATAGTAGTAAGAATATGAAAGATTTGAAGTGGTCCATAATTTACTGAGTACTCGGTATAACTCACACATTTGTGTATAAACCAGTGCAAATAATTATTTTCATTGTTAGAGTTGTGAACCTGTAGTCGGTGTTGAAGACCAACATCGGTATAAACTGATATAACCTAAATTCAAAGGTATCGATTTATAGCGAGGAACATATCATTCCCTCCATAGCCGTCTTTTATAAATCATAAGCTAAGCATACTGTGTGACTGTAAATTTGTTAAAGGTTTTCTACGTAGGTTCAGATCTTGCCTCTCCCACTTGTTGTAGACTTAAGAGAAGAGCCTATATGTTTTGTATTGCAGGTCAATACTACTTCACTAGTACCAATAGGCCACATAGGGGAAGCACTACACCTAGGAATGAACAACAAGAAAAGTTCTAGAAGATGTTGATCGCAAATGAGAAGATTGTTTACAGAGAAACACTAATACGGATTCACATTCATATACATGAGATTTATACAGTAACAAGAAGAATCTTTCATTCTCTTTTGAAAAAAGAGAAATGGATTTCTTTGGAGTAAATCAAAACAACAATTTCATTGCCTTGAGTCGAAGGAAGTATCGAAAGTTGGCTTCATAAGATAAGTATAGCAGCCCGTAGAATTGTTGGAAGTGAAACAAAGCGCGCTATCATAGAAGCTTTACCCCTTGCTTTACAAAGATTGCTATGAATTGACTAAATGACTAAATTCTTTTGGAACACCTAGCCCCTTCTTCTTCTCGACAGCAAACCGACAGGCTCTGCTCTATCGGAGGCTCGTACTTGGCCGGAACAACCTGCACGCTTCGCGCCCCCCCCCCCCCCCCCCCCCCAACCTGACGCGTTGCGGCGCCTTCGTCACTAGCTTACTAAGATAAAATAAAGACCTACGTGCGAAATGAGGGACTAGTTCCTATGGAGATTCCCTGTCGGTCTAATTCCACGACAGAGAGTCGGCGTGGCGTAAAGTGAAGATTGGAGGGAGTAGAGCGAAATCTAAACTACTGGAATTAACATCGTTAATCCATCCACATCCATGGGCAATGTTTCCAAAGCCAACCTCCACCTTTGTCAATCTACAAAATGTTGGCAAAGCAACCAAACCATCACAACATAATCAAAAGGTTGCCTTTGGAAACACACTAAAACATCCCTTTGGTGTCATTGACATAAGAGATGTCATTCAATCGAAGAAGATAGTATCATTGACATAAGAGATGTCATTTCTAGTCTATCTGTTTCTATATATGGGAAGTTAAGAAATCATCGTATAATAATGGAGAAATTAGGAAAAAGGGAGGTTTGGGAGGTCTGTGATATTCATAATAGTTTTTTTCTTCTGAAAGCATAGGCGGGCACAATAAAAACAAAAGTCACATGAGGGAGTTCAGTGTTATGTTAGAAAAGACGGGCTTTGAGGAGAGGACTGAAGACCCTCAAGTGGTTGCCTTACTTTTTAGTAGGACAGAAATAGGTCTGATCATAGGGGAATAGCAAAACCAACCCACTATATCCTATAGCCTATAATCAGTGAAGGGAAGGGAAGGGCTCCGGGGCAGAATTAGATGGTTGTCATCCCGACGTCTAGTCTCTGATCACAGGCCAATAGAACTGCCATTGCCTAGAACAACCAAAGTTGGGACCCATGCCATTCAGATGCGATCAGACATGGTTTGGGGACGAGTTTCTGCCTCATACAGCATGGGCCAAGAACCGGGGGAAGTTTAGTAAATATGGGGAGACCCGCAGCTACCGGTCAGGATGGACAGGGAACGGTCCAATCAATATCTCATTCTAACCTGATTCAACCTCATGTTTTCCTGATCAATCAATCTACTACTACCTTCCTTCCGAATTAAGAGGTTTCTAAGAGGGATGACTGGGATCAACTACTCTAATGACGAAGGACCTATTTTGTCCTCCTATTCCTTAATGGATGGAATCACCTTAATGAAAAAAATGGTACTATGGAGGAAGGAATTCCTTAACTTGGAATGGATGGCGGAGTGTAGGTGGCAAGCAGTTATATGGATACGGTGCTTTACCTGTAGACAAAAAAAGTTTCGCCCGAAGAGTAAGAACTCAACAAGACCTTACCCCTTGAATCAGATAAAGAGGGGTAAGGTCCTGTTGAGTTCTTACTTTTTCATATCTACAGTGGATGCAGGAAAGAATTTCTTTTTGGGGTGGCCTGTTGCACTAGCCTAGCCACCAAGAAGGGGTCTTTTTCGAAACCTTCCCCTCTGAGGCGACGGTCCCTTGTATTCTGCAAATGGCAGCTAGCTCTTCCCCCTTTGTCGTGCCTACGTTTCCTCTCTTTCTGGGAGGCGTTCACATGGCTAGTAGAAACTACTCGTAGTGGCAAGGGTGGATAGAAGTCTACTCGACCATAAGGAGAGTCGCAGATTAGATAACGAGATCGAGACCTATCAACAGAGGGAGCAACCATTTGATTCATTGCCTCTGTCCCGTAACCGTAGTCCCTCACCTACTGCTAACGATGTCGAGTAGGTGACTTAAGATTACCTATATCTCAATAAAGAATCTTTTGAGAGTCTCTTTCCGGTTCAGTACGTGAACTGCTCACATGAAAGTGAAAGTTGACGTTCAGGAAGGAAGGAAAACTGTATGTGTCAGCTTACTCTATCGAGCAGTAGCTGTTCTCTTTCGATCGTGAAAGCCGAGACCAGTAAAAGAGCAAGTATGCCTAGCTCTGTTAAGTTGTGTGCTTGAGCACTAAGATCGGCTCTTGCTATTGCTTCAAGCCTCAACACTGTCTTATAGGCTTATAGGGCATTTCTTTTATACTCTTTGCAAAAACGCAGCTTGCTTGAAGCCGGGTGTGACCAACCACTCTATATGTACGATGAATGTTATGAGAGTTGTTGGGGAAAAATGTGTCGGCCTCGGGTAAAGTCCCGAGTCGACTTTGCCGACACTGCGTGAAGAAACCGAGACAACGCTGACGGTGCAGATGGCGGGCAATCAATTGTAAGCAAAGACGAGTAAAGTCGCTCTGTCAGTATGATAACTTCGCCTGCCTCACCCCATTGAAGGTCGGGCGTGTGAAAGCCATTTAACCGATAGAGTAAAGATCCCTTCAGGGAGCTAATTCTGTCGGGCACGGCTCAGGACCCGACCTCCTGCATCGACCGAGACTCCCCCGGTGTCGGTCATGACTTGGCCGAGACTCTCCCGGTGTCGGTCGAGGTCCAACCGAGACAGGGAATGACGGAGCAAGGACAGATGCAGATCTACGAAAATCCAGGGATGTTGATTGCGGATCCCGAGATTCGCGGGATCCTGAGCGATCCCAGGAGAAGAATCCTCCAAAGATAAGGATTGACGGCTTGTATAAATCTCCAAGCTTGAAACAGTAAAAGGTACGCATATACTAACTGAGAAAAGCTCTGAGCCAGAGACGAGATTACTGACTTAAGCATCGGAGGTTCCCCGGCCCTAGCCAGGGTTCCCTTGACATTGTTTTTGTGCAGGTGAAGGAGGGTCCGTCGCGGAGGAAAACCGTCCCAAAAAACTCAGCAACAAGAGTAGTCTACGATTGTGAGGATTCGACATATCACAAATTGATCAATCAAACAAAGATTTAGCAACTAAAAGAAAGATCGATTCTTTGGGATCCTTCCTTTCTTCAAACGGAATGAACAAAGATAGAATCATATTGATTCCCAGATTGGTCATTGGGGGTCTATGGAGAGTCCGTTTTATGAAATATCTGAGAGATACAAAGTAGTACAAATGGTTTATTTATCACCAGGTAGAGATGAACACTATATGGTAGTGGCAGGAAATTCTTTGGCGTTGAATTGGGGTATTCAGGAAGTGTACGAAAAAGATATCCAACAACAACAAGAAGGAAAAGGATTGAATAGACTCGGCTTATCCGTACGAGAAAACGGTTCCTGCAATGAAGTTTGATGGGTGGAACATTTATTTCATCGTAAGACCTAGCTGATGAAGTCGCAGCTTACGTAAAAGATGCCTCCACGACAAGGAAAGCCTGTCGATATTGTATATGTCAACGATGGGGAGATTGCTAGGTGCGTTACTTGCTTATGAAGACGAATCAGGCCATTAGAGGCCAGTCTTCTATCTCATCCGCATATTGAAAGGGCCTGAGTTGAACCACTCTCGTGCTGAAAAGACATCACCTAGCCCTACCCTAGTCTTTGCTACTCAAAGATTACGGCATTATCTTTGAGCTCATTTTTGGGCCGCTGGTTAAAAAACAATCATTTGATTTTGTTTCTTGCTCTCCCTTAACAGCGGGAAAGGAATCTATATATCTACCTAGCTTTGGTAGATTTCTGCATTGGTTGATAGATTCGAGAGCTTCTAATCACATAACATGTGATGACTCTCTCATGGTTGGATCTATCTCTCCACCTTCTTCCTCTTCCGTTTTGACTGCAGATGGTACTCCCTTAATTGTTTCAAAGGTAGGTTCTATTGTTTCCCTTCGTTCTTCACATGTCTCTTCATGATGTCCTTCATGTTCCCTCGTTGTCGCCCAACGGATACTCGTACCGGATCGAATGGCGGAATCAACCACACCGACCATTCAAGGCAGACCCTAAGCCCTTAAATAAAAAAGGGCAAGGAAAGAGAAGGCAAGAATCTCCTTTTTTTTTTGTTCCCTAAATAAAAAAAGGGAGAGGAAGCGTCAAGCGAATATCTTCCGACTCAACTATGATGGAGAGATAGGAATCAACTTAGTTTCAATAGTCGTTTGTTTGTGCGCCCGCCAATCCATGAATGAATTCCAATTTGGGGATCAAAGTAGGTTGGCTTTGTAGCCTCTATTTGGATCTATTGCCGAAGCCAAATTCAAGGACAACTAGCTAATCCCAGTGGCAAGCGGTTTCCATAAGGAGAATGGTTGGAGTTATGATTCTTAGACACCTTGTATTGAATCCTAACCTGAGAAAACACCCAAAGGTTACACACAGATGTAATCGTATTCCACTAGAAGTATAATCTAGGAGGAATACCCCTGATTGGTCTAGTAACAAATATGTATAAAATCCCTAATGGAGTCAATGGTGAAAAGCATGGAAGGCACTAGATAGGAAATTTAAGTCAAGTTAAGAATGATAAAAGGTCGATGACTTTTGTTCCATCTTGAAAATTGGAAGATATCAGTGATGTTATGAAATGAAAACAACAAAATCATGGGAGGTTTTAGAAATTTGAACCTACTCACCCATATCAATTCTAAATTTTTATTCAACTATATGAAATTATTGAAATATAAAAGGGTTCCTGTCTTTGATTCATAGACCCAACCTCGGAGTTCTACCACATCCTAGCTAAAGTTTTGCAAACTTACCTAAAAATTAAAGGAAACAGGTAAAAAGAGGAATTATGTTGGTGAGGAGAGCTGAGAAATCAAGTTCCCTACGGAGGACTCCACATATGACAATAAGTTATGCCTTCTAGTGTAGCTCAATGGCTATTTGGAACAAAGCAAATGTTTTTTTTTTTTTTTTTAAATTTGGAAAAACTGACTCCCTTCATAAAATATTAGTACAACACTAGCAAAATTGGAGTGTAATGTTCCATGTCCATAGAGAACTGCCACTTTTCCATAGAAAAGTGCCAAAAACCTTTTCCACACTAGAACTTTGAAAAGGAGTTTTCTTTTAGGGCCCCTTTGGGTAGTGGGAAAGGAAAGAAAAAAAAATGGATGACTTTTCTCATGATGGGACATTTCACTATGTTTGGATTGCAAAGGAAATATTGGAATTCAAAAGGTGATCACTACCCAAACACTAAAGTGAAATTCTTGTGCACAAGACCTGAGGTGAACATTGTGATAGCTTTATGAGATTTCCACTTGCTATCCAAACAAAGACCCCCCAAAAATGGAGTCCATGGAAATCCACTTTCAATAGATCTTCTGGACATCTTGGGAAATCATCATTGGATAATTACAACAATTTTATTTTCTTTTGTTTTCTTTTTCTTTTCCCACTATCCAAACAGGCCATTAGTGGAGAAATGTGATGGGAAATCAAAATGGTGAGCAAGCACCCAAAAACTGATGATCGAAGCCTCATTTCGCACAAGCCCCTCTCACCATTCCTCACCCAACTTGGAACCTTCTAAGTTGGAACCTCCTCCTCACCCAACTTGGAGCCTTCTAATCTCACGCAAAACAATCAAAATCTTCCTCCTCTCGGAAAGCGCTCTCCATTTTATTTTTTTCTTGAAAAGGTCTTGTTTCCATTCATTTTCTCCATCTTTTCTCATCTTCTCTTCCTTTGTCTTTTCTCTTTACAGGTTTGAACACTCAAACTGTCAGCAACTTCAAGATCTAAGATATGTCTTCAAAGGACTGTTTCCATGTAGAGTTTTTTTTTCTCAAGTCAATTTATGGATTTGAAACCCAAACAATTTGGGGTTTCTTCGAAACAATTCAGAGTTTTTTTTTTCTTTAACCTTTTTTTGGGGCTTTCATTCCTATGGACTCAGGCTGCATTTTCTAAATGATTTGGGGCTTTCTTTTTGGAATGAATTTACTGTGTTTTTCTTCAAAATACGTCTACATTTTCTCACAATCAATTTATGGTTGTCTTTAAAATCAATTTAGGGCTCATTTTTTTAATCAATTTGGGGCTCATTTCCATGTCCTTCTATAGCTCTTTTTAAAAAGCGATTTCAAGGTTCTTTTTTTTTTAACAGATTTAGAGCCTTTTTTTAATAATTCGATTTGGGATTTTTCGAAATTGATGTATGGCCTTTTTCCAATGAAATTTTGGGTTTCTTTGCCCATCCATTTATGGAGTTTTTCTTCATAACGGATTAGAACCTATTTCTCAATCAATTTAAGTCTTCTTTTTCAAATTTATTTGGTAATTTTCTTTGTCAACTGACTTATGTTTCTACTTGATTCTCATTCATGGACTTTTCAAGCTTTCCAATTTTGTTTGTATGCAAGGATTTATACCGGGAGACTTGACTGAGCAAAACACGTTAATGGTTATGGATGTTTACATTAAGACATGGAAGAAAATAAGCTCAAATAATAAGTGTCCAAAAGCCAGGCACCGGCAGACAGTGGAAATCAAAAGGAGAATAATTTAAAAATAAATTGATGGACGACGAAAAGTGGAATGTCAAGGAAGAAGTAGATGTTATATGAAATGATATAGCTTAGTGCATTAGGAAAGTGGCAAAAGATGTTTTAGGAATCTCTAGAGAGAAAAATCAATCATATAACGAAACTTGCTAATGGAATAACAATGGAGAAAATCTATTCACAAGAAATCAAAGCTTGGCAAGGGAAGAGAAATAATGAAATTTTTGAACAAATGACAAAAAGATTTGGAGGATCTAATTGGTAGATGCGTATGTGGTAGATCTTACACCTTTCATGGGAATTAGTTCCACATTCAATGTGGAGGATCTAATTGCTTTTCAAGAGACCCTTAATACTTTGTCCAGCCCTTCGCCCACCCATCCTAATTACCCAGATCTATCCCTTGATATATGGCCTCTTCTCGACTTTTTTTCTCAGCCTCTACCTCTCATACCTAACCTTCACACACCCAGATAGGAAATAGAGGATATTCTGGACCATCAAAGAGTTTCAACGTCGGACGGCAGGTTTTAGAAGTACCTAGTTAAATGGAAGTCACGACTAGCTTCAGACAACATGTGGCTCACTGAGGAGGAGCTTCAGAGACTTGATCCTGACATCTTGGAGCGGTTTAAGGGTTTTGTTTCGCCAATGGTAAAATCTTCGCAGCTGGGGAGAGTTGATGAGGACATCATGCGCGCACGCACACGCACGTTGCCTCCCCTACACATGTATGCAAGGAGGGCCCCACCGTCGATCTGGATCGATGACGACGTCTAGGGAGGGCCTTCTACTTAGAAGACGGAGTTTTGGTTCGTTGGAGTGGGCCCGATAGTCAAGTAAAGTCAATCATGTGATCTCATGATCATAGCACACTAGTCTGATTAATCTCATATTTTAGGTTTTACTTATTAATGTTATTTAGAATATCATGGACGGCTTAGATTTCTTTGATTAGTTTTTATTTTTTTTTACTTCATCACCAATTAATAGGTTGTGCACATAGCGCGAGTTTTGGAATATAGGATTTTCTTATAAATAGGCACCCTTATAGTTTTTTTGATTCATTGAAGCTTAATAAAAATTCTGCGTTTTTCTACTCCTCTGAGTTCTCAAGTTGTGGAAATCCAATTGGGGGCGAAGCCCTTCCTTCATCGAAAGGCTAACTACCGTGGTGCAAAGCCACATCGATCCTGATTCACCCCCATCCTCTACCATCTCTTTTTCTCATCTCGTACCACCATCTGCGCTTCAAATCTGTCCTTTATTGCAACATTTTCCTTCTTTACAGTAGAATTCCAAATTCGAAACTTCGGCGGAACACCATGCACAGACCATGCATCCGATCAACACAAAACTTGGGAGTTTTGAAGCCCTCCCCTGGCCGACTAGAGCCAAGGAGGCGCTTTCCACGTTCAGCGCCCCCTCGCATGTGCAACTAGACCCCTGCACATGCGATAGGCCTAGCCCACTGTCCGCGCGCGGGAACTATCTCCAGGTTCAAATTTTCGCCTATTTTACTCCTCTCATAGCTTTTCTCTCTAACCCTAACCTTAGATTAGGGTTCTCTGAATTGGAATTGGTGAATCTCTTGGATTAGGGACTGATTGTTGTGCATGTGTGGATGACTTTTACTTTCCCTGAGTATCGCTTGGTCCATAATTTTACTGATCCAGCCCTAACCTGTGTAAGCCTGGACCCGCACAGATTCCCCTTGCTTGAATGTTTGAACTTTTATATGGGATGTGGAATTTTATGTGATTGTTTCTGAATTAGTATAATCTAAAGCCTGAGATCTTGCATATCATATTTAATTTTCATGTCCTACATCAAGATTGCTTGGAAAGTAGTGAGTGAGGCTAAACATAACACTTATGATGATCATTACAATAGAATGAGGACAAGAGGTGGCGAGAAAGATGTCTTCGAACTTGCAAAAATGAGGGAAATTTCTAGCATTATGAGCTATTGAGATCCTCATGATATGCACAAAAGTAACAAATTTCCAGTTTGTAACACGTGGGACCCATGATGGTATAAGGATGGTGGCTTTATGAGCAGCCCGCTTTATGATGTGGCCTGCCAATAAAGTGCACCAGCCATTACATGGCAGCATCATTTCCTTCTCAATGAGTTTTCCACACATTTTTTCCATTCCCAAACAGACCCTTGGTAAAAATTGTGTCTACTCGGCCTCTTTTGCTAAGTATTTCCTTCTAGAAGCATTGTTGGAAAGGACAACACCCTTCAAAAGTGTTCTGTGTCAGCATTACGACCGATAAATGTCAGCCAATATAATTGGTATCGAACCCTACTAATACAAAACATATGGGGAATAACAAACTTAGCTAAACATAGGGGAATAACAAACTTAGCTACATATAGAGAATATAGTAGATTATATGTGAATATTCATGCTGATAACTTGTGATATCAAAAAATATAGCAAGATATCAGCAAGCCCCCATTAGTATATATGCTTGTATCACAGCATAATTCCTGTGAAAATCGATGAATCCTCAACGTTTTCAATATTTTTCAGGGGAATCTGTTCCTAGGGGTGTTTTAACAACTCCGCTTGAGTTTCACATCGAAACACAATTTTGGTAGAGAAACATAAATCAAAAGCAAAATCAGCAAACCCCCTTTAGTATATATGCTTGTATCAAAGCATAATTCCTGTGAAAATCGATGAATCCTCAATGTTTTCAATTTTTTTCAGGGGAATCTGTTCCTAGGGGTGTTTTAATAACTCCGCTTGAGTTTCACATCAAAACACAATTTTGGTGGAGAAACACAAATCAGAGAGAAATCAGCCGGAACTCTTATAAGGTAAGAAAAAGTTGTTTAAATTTCTTTTTCTTTTCTTTTTCTTTTTTAGATATTAGCATGGATATTAGTAGAAATTCATGTTTATGCATGATTTCATGCATTGAAATGGATTTAGGGCACCTGAATTTTTTCCACTTTTTCCCTTCAAAATTGTAGTGCAAGTGTTGGTTCTATTGAGTTATTGGTCGTATTGTCTGTGTTTTATTACTTGTATATTGCATAACATTTAAATAAATGAACCCATTTTGGATATTATTGCATCAGTTTTGGTTGATCACACATGGGCTTTTCCTAAAACAATGGAAAACTACTATGCATAGTGTTTTTTGTCCCTGTAATCTTTTGAATCCTAATTGTGGAATCATGTAGTTTAACTTCTCCTTAAATTTCACTGAAAATTTTCGCCATTTTCCAAATGTTTCCCTCAAATAACACTATATTTCCCAGTATTCGCAATATTAGGGCATTTGTTTTTCCATTTTCCCGGTAGATCAACAATGATGACTTCTCACTGTTGTTTGCAAGAGGGGGTAACAGATGGTAACAGATGAGAAATTATGCCTCAAAAACTGGGATTGTATGCAGCAATTTTAATGGGGATTGCATGAGTAAAATCTGTGGGTACCACTGTGATGTATGTGTTTAATCCACCGTGTCCATCCATTTTACCAGCTTATTTTAGGGCATAAGCCCAAAATGAAGCAGATTGCATGATCAAGTGGACCTCGCCACCAGAAAGAAGGGGTATAATGACGTCCACCATTGAAAGCACAAAACCTTCCTAGTGCCCACAGTGATGTGTATTTGTCATCCAACCTATTCATAAAGTGTCAAAAAACATGGATGAAGGGAAAACACAAATATCAGTTTGGTCCAAAACTTTTGTGTCCCCCAAGAAGTTTTCAAAGGCAGGTGTTCAAGTCCTCCTGTTTCCTGTGGTGTGGTCCACTTGTGCTTTGAATCTGCCTCATTTTTGGGCCCGTGTCCTAAAATGAGCTGGAAAAACGGATGGATGGCTGGATCAGTCACATAAATCAAAGTGGGCACCACAAATTTTACTGATCTCGCATTTTCCCCTCTCGGTGTTAGCATCGACACCTTTCAAATCCCATAGCTGTCAACATCGTAGGGGGGCAGCTAGCATGAATTCCTCAAGTAAATAATACTTAATATTTACAGGTATTTATTTACAGCTAGCTGTCAACATCTCTACTTGTTAAATATTTACAGGTATTTACAGTAACCAAACATGCCCTTATCAACAATGTCAAAATATTTTCCATATCTAAGGGGTGTAATACATTTGATGATAGTTATATATAAAATATGGCCCTCCGGTAGTTGCAGTGGCAAACCCACAAGAATACCAGAGTTTCTAGGAACAACATAACTATATCTTCGAGCCTCCTACCGCTTTACACTTCCAAATCTAGTTCTATCATGCTGCTAATTAACGCTAATATTTCTAGTGTGGGGAATCTCCACCAAAACTTCACTAGAAATCCATACTTGCACAATTAATGAGTAGAGACAATTGTCTTGTATAAGTAAGAGTGCTTCTTACCTTTTCCTATCACTATAGCTTTTTTCTGGGTGCCTCAGTTGTGGATCTGAGTTGCAGTATTTTTCGAATTTGATTTTCAAAATTAGATGGTAGGCTCTCTAAGATTGCAAAAAAACTGGTTGGCGCCTTGGCGGGTCGACTTTGGTTTATTTAGTTTTTATGTCACTCTGCAATCCATCAACTATCAAGGTTTCAACAGAGGGTTAGGTCAGCATTCTACACGACAATTGGAAACTTGTATTCTAAAAGATTTTGCACTAGAAACATCCACATGTTATGGATCCAAAGCATAATCATTTCACGCTTTTACCATCATTAACTTCATTTGTGAAATAAAATTAGTTTCTTCTCACCGTAAACATGTTTTGCCACATAAAAAGGAAAAACTAAAGCAAGCATTAACCATATCTTCAAGCCTCCTGCCGCTTTTCACTTCCAAATTTACTTCTATCTTGCTACTAATTAACGCTAATATTTCTAGTGTGGGGAATCTCTACCAAAACTTCAGTAGAAATCCATACTTTCATAGTTAAGCAAGAGTGCTTCTTACCTTTTCCTATCACTATAGCTTTCTTCTTCTTCTTCTTCTTCTTCTTCTTCTTCTTCTTCTTTTTGGGTGCCTCAGTTTTGGATCTAAGTTGGGAGCATTTTTTTTTAATTTGATTTTTAAAATTAGATGGTAGGCTCTCTAACTTTGCATAAAAACTGGTTGGCGGAGCTATTTTGGTTTATTTAGTTGTTATGTCACTCTGCAATCCATCAACTAACAAGCTTTTAACACAAAGAGTTAGGTCAGCATTGAATGTAAGAATTGGTAACTAGTATTCTAAAAGATTTTGCACTAAAACATTCACATGTTATGGATCCAAAGCATAATTATTTCATGCTTTTACCATCATTAACTTCATGCATGAAATAGCATTAGTTTCTTCTCACCGTAAACATGTTTTATCACATAAAAAAGAAAAACTAAAGCAAGCAATAAGATGAATTAAAGGGATACCACTCCACAATCTTCAGAAACTTGAAGATCCTTGAATCCACTCCGAGTACAATTCTCGAAATCAAAGAATGGCACTTTTGTTCTTCGGTGATTCCTTATGTCATCAATATTCTGCATGCAAGTTATGGAAATGAAATCATCACCAACAATTATCCACAAGCTGGTTATACAAGATTTTTTTAAAAAATTTATTAGCTGTACGAGAAAGATTTAAATGACCAAAAATTTTAAAACATGAAATTCTGTTACATGAACACAATTTGTTATATACACCTGCCACCCACACCACTCGGAGCAAAGATGGACAAAAGCAACACCGTGTGATGTTTTTTGTGTGTTTGGGGGGGGGGGGGGGGGGACGCAGCCACGCATGTTAATGGGCTTTATCTTAAGCAAACAAACACTATGAGGTTGCAAATTTATCCAAATTGTCCAATCAATGGTTCACTTCTTTAACTATTAATTATAACTAGTGTTCGAAGCATCAGCATCACTACAAGTTTCACTAGCTAGGGATACGGAAACAATATCAATATCCCCGATAACCGGAAATGCAGGAAAAAATATGGGAAAACAGTAGAAATTTTTAGTCAAACTCCAGGATATGATAAAATACACATTTGCATATTTAGGAATTAAAATAATAATAATAATAATAATAATGCAAAAAGAATGCGTAGATAACAACTTTTCATTTAATGAGGGCCTAAAAGCATGTGTAGTTAGAAAACAATCTAACCAGCCCATCCATCCAATCTATTAATCTAACCAACCTATCTACCCATCCAACCTTCCATTCAACCATCCATCAATATTTCAAAATATCGACAACACAATATTTCACCGTGAAATTGACAACAACTCAAAAGGTAACGAAAGATTATGGTCTCAATATTGAGCATGTTGAGATAACAATAATATCACGATATTATCAACACTATTGTCAACAAATTGAAAATTGCAACCATACACCAATTGATGCAAGACGTGAAAATTAAATATGATATGCAAGATCTCATGCTTTAGATCATACTAATTCAGAAACAATCACATAATAATTCTACATCCTACACAAAAGCTCAAACATTCAAACAAGGGGAATCTGCACGGGTCCCGGCCTACACAGGCTAGGGCTGGATCAGTAAAAATTATGAACCAAACGATACTTAAAGGTAAGTAATAATCATCCACACATGCACAGCAATCAGTCCCTAATCTAAGAGATTCACCAATTTCAATTCAGGGAACCCTAAGGTAAGAAAATGGGCAAACAAATTAAAGATAACGCAATTTAGGGTTAGGGTTATTAAAAAGAGTTATGAGAGGGGAAAATAGGAAGAAAACCTGAACCAAAAGACAGTCCCCACGCGCGGACTGCGGGCCAGGCCTGACGCACATGTGGGGGGTCCCACACCTAGAAACCGACGCCTTGAGTCTGGTCGAACAGGGGGGCCTCCAAAACCCTCAAGTTTCAGATCGATCCGAGCTACGGGCTGTGCGTGGTGCTCCACCGAAATTTCAGCCCTCATAAAGGGCCAAAATCTGGAATTCTGCTATAAAGAGGAAAGCTAATGCAATAAAGGACAAATTTGAAGCATGGGTGGTGGTAGGAGATGAGAAGTAGAGATGGTAGAGGATGGGGGCGAATCGGGATAGATGCGAATTCGCACCACGGTATTTAGCCCTTCGATGAAAGGAGGGCCTCGCACCCAATTAGATTTCCACAAATCAAGAACTCAGAGGAATAGGAAAACGCAGAATTTTTATTAAACTTCAATGAATTCTAAAAGCTACAAGGGGTGCCTATTTATAAGAAAACCCTATACCCAAAACCCGCGCCATGTGTGCAACCCATTATTTGGCGATGAAGTAAACCAAAATAAAAATTAACCAAAGAAATCTAAAGCATCCATGATATTCTAAATAACATTAATAAGCAAAACTTAAAATATGAAATTAATCAGACTAGTGAGCCACAATCATGAGATCCCACGATAAACTTTACTTGACTACCGGGCCCACTCTAACAAACCAAAACTCAGTCTTCTAACTAAGAGGTCCTCCCTGGATGTCGCCATCGACCCAAATCGACGGTGGGGCCCTCCTTCTCCATCTGCACGCATGATGTCCCCATCACTAATAAAAAATTTGAAAATGGAATTTTTTTTAATAAATAGATATTTGGTGATATCGATACTATTAATGGTAGTGGCTATAGGCTTATGGCCCTCTTAGTCTTGGGATGTGTTGGGAACATAGATTTTGTATAAGGGGTATTTTATATTTTTGTATAAGGACACTTGTATAATTTCATCCATTTATAAAATAATATAATAGAAAAGTGGGAATGTGAGCCCTAACTCTTAATTCCCTTTTCTCAAGTTTCTTCTCTCTGTTTCTCTTCTTTTCATTTTTTCTTCTACTTTTCTCTTTTCCATACCGACTTACATGGTATTAGAGACATCCTAGAACTAGTTTAGACTCCGTAATTCCTCCCGATCTAACCCAAGTTGCTAGATCTTTTTTCTTTAGGGCCTTCCAACACGTCAAGGGCTTATCAAAACATAAAGGGGAGCATGTTTCGTCATCCATTTGTGCATAAAATATTTTGTTTTCTGCGTTGTTCCTCAAGTAGAAGGAAACGCTCACAAAAAGGAGTGTGCATGCCTATATGAAGGTTTGTTGATTTCTCATAAGGTGATGTTAAAATCATTTGTTTAAGATTGTTGAGTTATGTGGAAGCAGTTCTTTTGATAGAATATTCTCTCATGTTAAGTCATGTGTGATGTGGGTTTGGTATTAATGTCAATTAGGGTGATAATGGGCCAGCAATCTTCGCATTATTTTATTCCAGAAGTATAGTTGTGTGTAGATCTCCTCTCAGGTCAGCGTTTTTCTTTTGGCTTTGAAGCAAGTTGATTGTGGAATATCTATGGAACTTAAAAGTATAGTCATTGGTTCCCCATCTTTTGGAGAAATGTTTGGACCCTCCTTCAATGCATCAATAACTTCTGTGAAGTTGAATGAAAAAAATTACCTTTTCTGGGCCAAATTTGTCAAGGTGTTTGTCTTAGCCAACGAAAAGAATCAGTTCCTCACGGATCCTAAGTCAGCGGAATCTTATTCAAATGCAGGCAATGGATGCATGAGGATGCCAGGATTCGCTCTTGGTTATGGAATAGTATGGAGTCTAAGGTGAGTTCTAATTTAGTTTTCTTAAGCACAGCAAAGGACGTTTGGGATACTGTACAGAAGATGTATTCCTCATATCAGAATGTTTCTCGGATGTATCAGCTATATGAGGAAATCTTTTCCTTTCAAAAGGGGGACAAGCCTCTTGGTGAATATTTCACAAAGTTGACTAGAATGTGGGAAGAGCTGCCCATATATCATCCCATTACCTCAAGTGTCACCCTTATGAAGAAGTAGTGGGAAGATATGAAGGTAGTAAAACTTTTGTCTGGATTGTCCAAGGAATATCAATCAACAACGGATCAGATTTTGGGATGAGTTTCTATTCCTTCAGTGGCAGAGGTATATGCACAACTTCAAAAAGTCTCCTTGGAAAATGAATTTAACAACTCTCAAGTTAATGTAGATGATAAAATGGCATTGGCCTCTTCATTTGGTTATTTTGGCTTTCGTGGAGATCGTGGTGGTCATGGTGGTTGCATTGGCGGTGGAGGTGGTAGACTCCCAGGGGGAGGCAAAGGTGGTCATGGTGGTAGAGGAAAGCATGTGTACTCATTGTGGACTGACAAATCATACAGTGGATTTTTGCTGGGATCATCATGGAAAACCCTCAAGGACTAATCAAGTTCCTATGGTTGAAGATGCTTCTTCGGATGGTAGATTCACTACTCTTACTTAGTCTAATCCTAGTGGTAATTAGATTAATGTTTCACTATCACAGTAGGAATATGCACGTTTTCTTTTTTCTTCTAGTGGCTCTTCATCCAACAATGTTGCATCCACCTCTGCAGCCACTTTTGCTCAATCAAGTAAAGGATGTCTTTTGTCATCTCCCTCCCCATCTTAGATCATCGACTCTGGAGCGTCCAACCATATCTCTGGTAATCACGGTTTCTTTTCTTCCTTTAATTGTGCTTCATCAAATATATCAGTTGCTTTAGCTGATGGTACGTCATCTAATGTCATTGGTGTTAGTACTACTTAGCCTAATGCATCAATACCCCTGTCATCTATTCTGTATGCACCCAATTATCCTTTCAACCTTTTATTTGTAAGTTAACAAGGTCTTTGAATTGTTATGTATCCTCATTTCCTTCTTATTGTGTGTTTCAAGACCTCGAGACAGGAAGGACGAATGGTGGAGGCCGTGAAAGGAATGGTTTGTATTACTTGGAGAAGGAATCAATAGGTGCGGTAGTACTTCATGCAGATTCGGTAATTCAATGGCCTCATCGTTTTGGACATCCTTCTCTTCAGAATCTACAGACTCACATTCCGTCTCTTCCCAAGGTGTCCAAGTTGGAGTGTGAAGCATACGAACTGAGTAAACACAATAGAGTCCACTTCTAATGCAAGACACATGATTTAATACTAGCATACAAAGTGGAGATTATGAAAGAGTCCATTAAGTAATACAATTAACAAAAGATGCTAACCCACCAAGTAATTAAGAGTAAACAATAAGAAATAAAATATAATTTAACTTAAATTACATGCCCGCATACTAAGAAATCACATAAATCAATTAAAAGTAGGCCCGATGGAAGGATAAAACTTCAATTTAGAATAGGCGTGTTCTACGCTCAAGAGACAGATTTGTAGGTTTTATGATTAGGGTTAAGAAGGGAAAAATCTAGAATTTGAAAAATTAGGATTTATGAGAATTAGGAATTTTGGAATTAGGTTTTTAGAAATTGGAAAAAATAGAAAATTGGAGATCTAGGGTTTAGGGTAGGGTTATGGATGGGGAATCAAGGGGTGTTTATGGGGGAAGCAAGGGGAAATCAAATGATTGAGAGGTTGTCCATACGGTTAGCTTAGGGGCTCAATGGTTGATTTCGATTGGGGTTGAAGTTGGATAATGAAAGTTGAAGAAAAAGATGATTTGGATGGTCTTGGATATGAAGGGAAGAAGAGAGATAAAGTTTTTAATACATCTTTTGGATAGAAAGGAAGAGAGAAGGAAGATGATAGATGGAATCCTCAACACCTCCGTTGACTGGGGAATGGAATCACACCACACCCAAGCTCCAAACCACATGGAGTATTCTTCAAATCACATGAAGAAGAGAAAACACGGCTTTTTTTTTTTTTCAAAATAATGGCATTAGGGCTTCACATACCCATCTTTCTCTTTTATAGTCTCATAAAAGACCTTTTTATAAAAAGACACTTTAAGATAAGATTCTCAACATAAAGATGCTAAATAAATTAAAAGTTGCTCCTAACTCCCTAATCTCAACATAAATATAAGGTATACCAAAAATAACGAAGCATGTAAACAATCTAAACAACTAAACTATTTCGTGGCCCATGAGGGTCCACGATCAAGATGTCCGATGTTGATCCAACGGTCCAATCATCGTGTTCACCCAATCCAACAGTCTGATGTGTCCATCAAACTCCTATATGCAGCCCACATGCATCTTCCCAGTGCGGGGTCTTCAAAGATACACGCGGTGTTTAAAATATCGACGATATCAACCGATATATCCCACAATATTTCCTGTATCTCACTTATGTAACAAGAAACGCACAAATAGTGGGATATATCCCACATGTTCGATCCGGTGAGCATTTTTAAATTTTCAATCCATTTTTTTTCTGTAAACCATATTATGTCAAATTGTTACAAATCCATGTTTTGTCATGTTTTGTATGAAAAATCATGGATTGTGTGAGCTTTGATTTTGGGATTTGGAGGAGGACCAAGTTGCGAAATTTTGAAAAAAATTAAAATTTTCCCAGCTTCTCGCAAATCGGTTATGATCTGTGTCCAAACATAAAATCAAACATGTATGTAACATGATTTAGTGATTCTTCTTTTGCTTTTGAATGTATTGCTTGTGTTTCCACGCGTCTTCTTACATTTATAAATTATATGAATATACTTTGAATATACTTGCATCAATTCAGCTAGACAACGCATAGATTAGGACCCCATATAAAGAAAACTTATTATGTGCACTTGTTTTTTATAATGTTTTGATTTGTGTATTGATGTCTTTTTTAACAATCACTGAAATTTCATTGAAAAAATCGACCAATTTCCAATATTTCTGCATGTTTCACACAGCAACGATACATTACGCGATACAACCAATATATCCCATGCGATAACCAATACGTATCCGTATCCCAAGGGTACGATACGTAACACGTGTAAGACCCGAGGCCCCGAAATCTGCTCCATACACTGCATAGTCGTTGGTTGTAGGTCCATTGGCCCCGAGAATGTTTTGACTTGATTATAATATTATTTTGTTATCGAGCCGCAAGCCGTATTTCAACCCGATGTCCAAATTTTAATATACGAACTTAAAATTAAACAATCTGAGAAATGACAATTGTGTCCTTATTTTATCTAGTGGAGCCCTATCTTTGAGTTTTCAAAATCCATATAGGACACAGTATAGGCCCCAAAAACAATAGTCTCAACAGCAATCACAGCGGCAGCAAGGTAGACAACCCTTACCCCTTCAGACGCAGCCTCGTGTTTATGCAATCTAGAAGAGAGATTCTGATACTGAGGGAGGAGTCATAGAAGGTATACTTGTAGTATCATCCCTTTTTGCACGTGTCCTTTTTTATTCTGGCGCATCACATTCATTTATAGCAGATAGTTTTTGCCAATCGTTAGAATTGTCGAGAACATCGATGACCAAGGGATTAGAGCTCTCGACTCCTTTAGGGAAAAGAATGGTGTTGAGTTCTATATGCCAGGACTGTCCTGTTTACATAGAAGAGTATGCCCTTCCAATCGATTGTTATGTTTTGGTGTTGTTAGAGTATGATGTGATTTTGGTAATGGACTGTTATCCAAGTACCATGCAGTGTTGGACCATACAACTAAGACAGTCACATTTTCTATACATGACCAGCCTCAATTTCAGTTTGTGGCTTATCCTAAAGATGAGTTTATAGAGACTTTGATGTCCTGTATTCATAAAAAGTCCAAAGATGTATGTATTGAACATTGTTGGTAGTACGTGATTTTCCAGATGTATTGAACATTGTTGGATGCAGTATCGAATTGGATCACATTGATAAGTCTAATAAAGTAAAAATAACCGAATCATGATTTTCGTAGCATATTCACATTGAGCGGCATAGTCCCAAATTGAAATAGTGTGGCTAGAAACTTGGGAGTCAACAGGAACATAGTTGCAATCTGCAAGACTTCCTAATCGTGAAAACACTAGGAAATGACAGTTTCTATCATTTCCTCTATTCAACTGAATGATCGATATTCAATTCACCCATGCATCCAAACTTCCAAACACAACCAAGACAAGTAACCAAAATGAAGATGATCATACCTTTGAGAGTAAATATAAATCCAATGAGCTAAAGTCGTCATACTTGAAATCCTTAACTTGTTCAGATTTGTAATAACTTTCTAGGGAAATGACTTCACAACCAACAATATTCGCCATTTTATGAGCCAAACTAGTTTTCCCAGATCCACTTGGACCTCCTGCATGAGTTCATAAGAAAACATTTAATGCCTGAAGAACTTATAAGCCAACCAACACACTAGCAAATGGCCAAAGCCTAAGAATTCTAATGAGGTTGATATGGAATGTTATAAACATATGTTAGTTACATTTCATTTTTGGTTGGAGATCTAAAACATATAAAAGAGATGTTCCAGTTTTGCAATATTTCAAAGCCACATACTCTTATGTAAATGAAAGGTAAAATACTCACGCAACTAAATACCTCCTCCAACATGAACACGTTGTAAAACTGTTGCATTTTGCAGTTGAAGGCTACTTCAGTTAAAGTAACAATAAGATAAAACAGATAGAGTTAAACAAGGATTTACACATTTGAGATTCAGCTTAAGCTTCAGACAGATCTTTGAGTGTAGACAGTAAAAGAGAAACTTAAATCAAATATGATTCAATCATCTAAAAGTGGTATGTGTCAATTTCTATTAGTTCGCATTTAATTATCTAAGTTGGTTGCATTAGGAGAGCGTGAGATGTTTTGAAGGGGTGAGGGTAAGGGAAGAATTGCTTGTTATGATGCCTCCCCAACTCTACAAGGTGATATCCAAGAAAGAGGAAATGATCAATGACTTTTATGAAGTGGTTGGGGCAAGCTTCCTTGTAGTCTGAAATTCTAAAGAAACTTAAAGGTTCAAAAGTTACATAACCAAACCGAATAAGGAAAATATCAATTTGGATACATAGCTTTTTCCTAAACATCAAACTATAAATTTCTCCACAAACGCAACGAAAAGATAAAAATAAGAGTTGCAGATTAATATCCAACAACCTACTAGCTGCTATGGTAATAATTGCAGCAAACGGGATCATCTTCAACCATAGGCAACACTTGCCAAAGGAAAGCACCACATGCTATAGCCCAGGAAAAAATATCTTTTTTTTACTCAGTAAACCTTAAAATTGAATAAAAGAGAAGAAACGAGGAGAAAGAAGAGAAAGGAAAGAAAAGGAGAGCGAAGAGGGAGAAGGGACCACTGAATATGTTCACACGCTCATTCACCTCTCCCTTGTTATAATGGGGCTTTCATATTAAAGATAAAATTACAAAACTGCCCCTCTTTACTTAAACCAAGCCCATCTAATATCAAATGTTGACATTTTGGGGAAATGAGAAACCAATCAGGGAAATAATACAAGGACCCAAAACCACTCTATGAGATTAATATGTACAATTCATTCCAATAGTGCATCCAAGCACACCCATAATAACACTAGCACCCAAAACTCCAGATGACATGGACTGAAGTTAACATTTGCTGAACCATTTAATTAGCGCTGAGATGGCAAAAGAAGCTGCACATGCGGCACTAGAAGGTGGCATTTCAGTTGTGAGTCTCTTTACACATACATTACTTCATCTAAGAGCAGCGGATATTCTTTTTGTTGATTCCTGGAAATGAACTTGTTTTTATTTTGAGTTCATAGTCCTTTGAAGAAACACTATCTGATGGTGAAAGGGCATTCTAGAGGCCACTCCCAATCGTCGCTAGGAAGATCTATGGTTCATTTTACCCAAGTGCAGAAGGATAAGTTCCATTCCTTTCAAGAATGGGAGGGTGAGGAAGGTGAGTTCTCTTTACGTCGTGCAAGCCATACAGACTCCAGATTTGGGAGAAGGATCTTCAATGATCAGCGAAGACAAGGAAAGAATCCAAATCTAGGGATTGGTCCAAAGGGAAAGGGGTGGTAGTCCATAGGTCGAATCATGGTGGTATCTCTACGTGTGCAGCAGAGGAAGAGGTGCAGATAACAGCAAAGGTCGGAAGAGACCCCAGTTCCAGAAACACAGGAATCAGCAAAGGGGGAAAGAAGGTTGGTCTGGATCCTCTCGGGGAGCTTCCCACTCTCTTCGTGGATCGTTTCCCAGATGAGTGATTGGAACTAAATTTCTCCCACGTGTTCAGCCATTTTGGAAAGGTCTTGGACATTGCCATCCCTAGTGCCAAAGGTTCATCTGCTAACAAAGGCTTCACTTTTATAAGTGTTCGTCGTTGTTTTGACGATCCTTTCTCTAGCACGGGTGACGAATGCGTGGGCGTGCCAGAATTGGGATTACGGTTCCAATTCAAACCGAACAACAATGACCCCGAGCGCCAAAGTAGGGAAACACTGAGTATGACCGAGATCCAAGGAGATCAGTCGCATATTCATCTACCCGCTCAAAGTGTAAATGGATCAGAGGGTGGGGTTTGTCCTCTGATGATGGGTTTCTATTTTGCCTTCCATATGAAAGGACTTCTTTTTAATGTAGGAAGAGTGAAATAGGAAAGGGAAATGAAGATCAATCGCTATCGACCACTAAAAGTGCTTTGATTATAGCTACAATTATCAACTATTGTATTTACGCTATGAATTAAGCTAAAGAGAGCAAGTGATAAAGTGGAAAGTAAATAGTTATGCTAAGGGAAAGAATTTACTTGATAAGAGCGGCGATTACACTAAGGAATGTAAATTTGGCAGGATAATTGAAAGATAATTGATTTGCAGATTTTGTTTGGGTTGGTGCGAGACACCTTGTAAACTTGCTTAACCTTCTATTTATACTGATTCTTTATTATTCCAGACGCTTCCCACGATTCAACAATTATTATAACTACTTCCTCCCTCTCTACTTCTAGATTCTTCCCACGATTTTGCATGCTCTAAATTACTAAAATCGGTCAACATTCATACGATCTTAACCATTGGCTAATTGTTTGCTTAGTTGCTCAAACTCGGCCAAATCATTACCAATTTTTACAATGCACCTGATGACTTATGGCCTTTTTTCGAAATTTGGCCGTGTATATTTAAAATAATCTTGTGACCGTTAAGCACGTGCGCGCGTAACTCACACAAGTCTAACCCTAAATAACCGAAAACAGGACCCGGTCGGATAGGGTATAAACAGTAAGGATGGAGAAGGATGAGGACCTTACATTGAGATCTTCTTCTTTTTGACATTAAGATCTGTATTCAACCCACTCTCCCTCTGTCCTCGGGCCCAGATGATGCAACGTGAACAATTGAGATTTCTTCTCTACTGGATGATCGACCCCCATCTCTGCCATGCGTAGCTAGCGCAATTTCTCGTCCTGAGTTTTCGTGTTTTCCATATCATGAAATAGTAACTAAAGTTTTCGTCTTGAGCAATATCATTCCCACCTCTCAACAGTTGGAGGGTTCTTTTTCAGCACTAGGCCTAGGCGTATTTAATGCAGACTACAACAGATCTAATTTGAGACCCGCCTCAAGCAGCATACTAGACACGCGGAAGGTAGAGATCTCACCTCGACTCTCTTACCAGAGGTGAGCCAGAAGAGATGAGGCGTGTTGAGCCCTCCTTTCGGGGTTTACAAATGGAGGGCAAGCGAAGTGACAAGTTAGAGGATAGGTATCCTCCTTTGCCAGTGGGAAAGGATGAGATTATGCCAGCTTGGGTCATCCTCTCCCACTCGGGCGGCGTGACTGAAGAGACGTCAGCAAATCTCTTTTCTCTGCTTCAAAAGACTCTTCATATCAGGAGGAAATCAGACCTCCCTCTCAAGACTCCTACGCTTGTTCGAGTTCAATAGTCGAGGTGTTAAATGACAGACTATCTATTGATACATTAGTGGAGCTCTCCTCTCTTTGAAGTTGGTCTTGGAGAATAGCCTCTTTCGGACAAGGCAGTTGCTTGGTGTCTTCTTTCCTTATCCTTCAATTTTCCCTCCCTATTCCTCCCCTCTGTCTCTTTCTGAGAGCTATCACACCCCTACAGCTTCAAATATTCCTTTTGAACTTCCTAGTGTCAAGGTAGGTCTATCTGAGTTACGGTGTTTCTTGGGTGAAGAGGTGGGTCCTTTGGCTATGGTTGCTTTCTTCCCAAATTTTCCTCCTCAGGCTTGCTCCCCTCGAGATGATATCTGGATTGCAATGGCTTCTAGCCCTATAGCGTCGGGTGTCCTTTTGGATGCTCTAATTGTGTCCTCCCTCCAAGCCTCCTTCAACCTGGAAAAAATCCAGGTCCCTTCTAGAAACTGTCTCCCTCTTGGGCTTTCGCGAGGGAGTGTAGAAGATCTCCTATGTCTTATCCATCATTAAAAAGAAACAGTGGGTGAGGGACACAATAGGCTACATCGGCAGATTGCTCAGGGTGGTTTTTGGGGAAAAAGAAGATGATTATGGTGCTTTGTTTTATCTAGTTGTAGCGAGGGGTATTAGGATCTTGTCAATGTGCTCCTCGCGAGGGCCTCTTAGGTCTTGTATGAGTAACAAAGAACTCGTCAGCTTAGGGTTAGAATAGGAAGGCTTGATTGGGACCATCCAGCGTTCTGAAAGAAGGGGAAGAGGGGTCAGTTTGGTCCCTCAATGAAGACTCTTTCGTGGAATGTTCGAGGGTTGCACCACCCCCTTCAATGAGCCCGGGTTAAGGAAATCTCCTCGAGGACTAAGGCTCGCCTAATTGTGCTTCAAGAATCCAAGCATCATAAGCTTGACAAGAAGTCGATTCGGTCTATCTAGGGTTAGAAGGGTATAGAATTGGAAGTGTTGGATGCTTCAGGTTCTTCTGGGGGTATTTTGATCATGTGGGACCATGTTATTTGGTGCGGAGAGGATAGCTAGTCCAGGCAAGGGTGTAGAATGGGAAGTGTTGGATGCTTCAGGTTCTTCTGGGGGTATTTTGATCATGTGGGACCATGTTATTTGGTGCAGAGAGAACAGCTAGTCCGGGCTCTTTTCGGTTAACGTGGTTTTCCGTGAAGTGTCCTCTAGTTTCAAATGTACCTTCTCTAGGGTCTATGGCGCTCCATAATTCTTTTTAGGGAGAGCTCTCCTCTATATGGGACAGATGAATGTTAACTTGGTGTATTGGGGGCCACTTTAATGCCATCCTTTGTGCATGAGAAATTATCTGGGGGTAAGATCACATCCAGTATGTGTGGCTTCTCCGATTGGGTCGACAAGCAATACCTAGTGGATTTGCCGTGGGAGCTGTCAAATTTACTTGCTCGAACGGGCATCTCTCCCCAGCCATGTCTCTTTTAAATAGATTTCTAGTCTCCCCAGGCTGGATCCAAAAATTTCCTCTTGTCCGTCAAAAAGGTCTTCCAAAGGCAAATATTGGAAAATTAGCTTTTTTAGAAGGGGAAATTTGGATTTTTGTTAAATTGGGGTTTTTGGTGAAGGAAATTGGGGAAATTGGTAAATTTAAGGTTAGAGGATTAGGGAATTTGGAGGATTGGGAAAATTTTAAGATTTGGAGATTGGGATGAATTGGGTGATAAAAAGGAAAAGAAAACAAAGAAAATCCCAAGGAATGGAACTTGCTCTAACACCAAAACAAGCACAACCACATCGATGGATATGTACCTTCTCCATAAAGATCAAACCATTAAATTTCTCCATGGACACAATAAAAAGATAAAAGGGTTGTGGATTAATATCCAACACCTACTAACCGTTATGCTAGTAATCGTAATAAACCGCCACTCTTCTTCTACTATAGGCAACACTTGCTAAAGGGAAGCACCACATGCTATCGCCCAAGAAAATATATCTTGTTTTTATTCCATCG
This sequence comes from Magnolia kwangsiensis, assembly GCA_037074715.1. Classification (NCBI taxonomy): domain Eukaryota; kingdom Viridiplantae; phylum Streptophyta; class Magnoliopsida; order Magnoliales; family Magnoliaceae; genus Magnolia; species Magnolia kwangsiensis. The sequence goes on along the minus strand of CM073586.1, from coordinate 51,491,630 downwards.
TAACTCTTCATATAAGACTCTTTAAATGCATATAAAATGTTTCTTAAAGCAAGAGAAACCTAATCCTAACCTCTATAACTTCTAGTTTGAGCCATCTATTCCACTTAAATATTAAGAATGACCAAAACAGCCTTGAATTCCGTCACAACTCTATAGACTGTATGTAACTTAGCAGTAACTCACTCAAACAATATCAGAATTGTAAGATCTTGGGGTCACTTCAAAGCTAACTCGATAGGCTTTCAAATGGGACCAATTTCAGATCACTCTGACATTGTTTGATACCCAAAATGTGGCCCACAAAATATGCTATGAAAATAATATGGAAAGTTTGTTCAACCAACTCTAATAACTAGTTTTTAGACGACTATTAGTGTGGTCCATAAGACACATTAAGACCACTTATCTTCAATCAAATCTATCTAGACCCCCGAAAGTTATTCAAATATTCAATCTAGATGATTGGATGGTCTCAATCCTGCTTGATCAGGACCCTTGGATGGGGCTCAATATTTGATCAACCAGCTTAGGTGGCCCAGATGCATCAAAAGGTAGTTCCCTTCTTCGTTGGTAGTCTCAACAAGGTGTTTATAGCACATCATGGGGGGATAAGCACGTGTGGCATTGAAACGTGTAGAAATGAATAGCCAATAGATCTTTTCTTCTAGCTTCATCTCCATGCAACTCTTTAAGTTCCACTGAAAAATACCACCGTTTTCCTACATTTCCTCAGTGTTCCCTCCGATTGTAATACATTATGCAATACATGCGATATTTCCCTATGGCGTTCCCACGATATCTCTATATTCCAAGGGTGTGACACTGCAATACTGATTTATGAAACATTGGGCGGAAGTCGTATTGGTATAAGGGATGATGTAGGCTCTTGCTTTCACCTTCTTGAGCCCCACAGGAGAAGGTGATACATTGAAAGCGGTGGGCTTGTCCTTGACACATGTTCTTTGTTCTTCATTATAAAGCTCTCTTGACCAATCATTGTGGAGGATGACTCCTCGAATGTCCTCAATTGATGCCAAAATATCATTTCAAGCCAAGGAAGTTGTCTTCTATGTTTGACTAAATCCACCAAATTAATTGTAGCCTAATCATGTCATTTCGAAGAGAAGCAAATGTTCTGGCCAACAAGTTAGCTAAGGGAGGAGTGTCCCAATCTTCATTCTATATCGGAAATCCATTCCCCTTGATGTATAACTTTTTATTTTCATGAATGAAAATCCTGCATTATTTCTCAAGAAATTGACAATAATGATGACAGGTATATATACTTATATATGTGCAGGTTTTCATTGAACCATGTATTTACACAAATACATTCATATATGCCAAGACTTAAAGAATGAAAAGTGATGACTATGGTAAAAAGACAAGACACACTTACCAATTCCAACTATAACTGGCAGGCCCTTATTCTCCAACAATGCCTGAAATAGTAAAAACCAAAAGAGAATGCCTAAAGTGAAATGTCAACCAAAGCTTACTAACCTTTTCTTCTTATCTTTTATATTATGTTACTTACCTGAATTGCTTGAACAGAAAGAAGCAAACCTCTGTCTAAGTCATATGAATCAGGCATAGGTGCAAGCTGAATGATGCCCCTGAAAGCAGAAGAATCTGCAGTTGTTTCATGAGAGAAGCCTAAAAATATGAAGCTACAATAAAATACCATGCAAAGCAATCAAATGCAACAAGCTTCATTTCCAGATTACAAAATAGCAAATGATAACAAGAATTTCTAACCTTTGACAGAATTGTCGTCTTCTGATGGACCAGAGATGAAATGCCATTTTGCGACTACAGGATCCATCTCGGGTTTTGTAGGAGATCGAGTCCATGGCTGAGCAAGATCCTCAAGCCTGTTTACAAGGTTTCGAGTTACACGAATTGGCTTTGGTGCAGCAATGACCCTTTCTTGACCCCCAGTCGAAGATGTAGCAGACAAAGGCGGTGGTGTATTAAGACGTGGTACACCTGCAACCATAAGTTTTTTACATGGTAGAACCATCCATGTGACATTTCTTTTTCCTTTTTTTTTTTTTTTGTTGTAAGGTAAAACTGCCAGGGATTTGAACCCTGGATAACTCACACACACTACGCTGTCTCTACCAGCTCATCTAACAAGTGGGAAACATCCACGTGACAAACTACGATTCAAAATAGGTAATAAATATAAGAACAGAAAGGAAAAGAAAGTTAGCATGGAAAAGATGTGTACTGGCATACCTTTGCTTTCTAGAATCATTTCTAAATATGACTTGGTGATCCATGGTCCCTTGATACCCATCCTTGACACTTCTACACCAAGTACCTACACAGGAAAACAAGATGCCATCTAAGAATTCCATGTTTTGTAGTTTTCCAGCACAAGGAATGAACAATAAGTACAACTGATGTACAATATATATATATATATATATATATATATATATATATATATATATATGACAAGTGCACAAAGCAAACACAGGACAACATTAGAACTGTTAGGTCCAGGGAAAGGCCAAGGTGCACTTTGTTAGAAAAAAGGAAAGACAGCAGAAATAACAAGCTGATGTAAGGAGTCCACCCTATGAGACACCAAAACAAGCTATGCATGACAACTCAAGTGACAAGAACTTCCTAATTATCCTCCATCTACCAACAGAGACAAACAAGATGAACCAGTAAACCTTGCTCTGATGGTAGACTCACAGGAGTTTCCACACCTGGTCAAGGATGCGAGTACCCATTGGTGGTGAAATCCCACTACAGCATGAGTGTGTGGCAGTGCGTGTGCATGTATTAAAAAATATAAAAAGTAAAGAAGTCTTCCGTACTTTTAAAAGCTACTTAGATAAATATCACTTTGCATACCTTCCTATCTGTGCCCTTTAACACCATAAACGTCTCATCAAGAGTATCAATGTATTCAAATGACATTGACATCTGGCCATTACTGATTGATGTAGATGCGCGTTTATAACTAACTACAACATTGTAGCCCAAAGCGAGCAGCCCACCAAGAGTCATCCGTCCAACCTGTGAATATGACAGGTAAGAAAGGCCTGTGAAAGACAATAGATGCATGTTTGACAATGGAAGGCATAAGAAGCCTACATGAGTATCACAAGATCACTGTTTTACATACGCCTCCAATATCACAGTCCTTTAAGTTGTGAATGAGTGTAAATGCTTAACTTCTGATAGCATTACTCCAGGTAAAGGTTTGGGCACAACGCATGATTGCTTGAAAGTTAATTCAAAGATCTGACAAAATGTAACTCTATTCTGAAGATAAAAGTATAACACAACTGGGTTCAGTCTCAGTCTTACAGGTGCCATTGCTAACAGCAATCAGGGGGAACAGGGGGTACTTGCTTTTGTTTGAATCATGTTCTTGGTTAAATCAACACTATAACTACAACTAATAAGGAGTTTAATGAAATAAAGAATAAAACTACTGGAAGGGAATAAGAAGTGCAAATGGCCCAGCATCTGAAAAGCACACCAGAACTATGAAAAAACAAGTTCAAAAAACCTTAAGAACTACAGCCATTCCAAACCAGCTAACCACCTTGAACTTGGCCTCACAATTATGCATGAAGTGCCCTGCATTCCCAGAGTTGTGGCACTTTGCTTTATCCATGCTGGCCATCTGTCCTTTTGGTTTCACTTGGAAATACTCACCCGTCATCTTCAACTATTTGGTGCCAGAAGATTTAAAACTATCCTGCAAACTGCAACTAATGCATGCCATATCCCAAATTCCTAGGAGTTGCTAGACCTGAGATTAAGCAGCAACTTAGGGGGAATATATATATATATATATATATATATATATATATATATATATATATATACACATGAAATCCACTTCATGGAAAAGTCGCAAAATCTAAACGAAACAGCTTCTAAAGCAGTAGAAAGTTAAATAAGAAACTAAGACCTAATAGAGATTACAACAACATTTGACTAACCTCAAACTCAGCTTTTGGTCTGATAATGTAGTTCTTGTCAACAATCCTCTGATCGCCTAGTGACAGATAGTATCTGATACCAGACTGTCGCACCTTTATCCAGTCATTAATCCTTGCTTCTTCATGTGCAGATGGTGGCCTAAGGTACATCTCGATAAAACTGCAAAACATAATAGCCAACAATGATGAATCTATGTTGTAGAAGCACTACATAGTGCCATTAGTCGTACGTGTTCTCCCAAAAGGCATGTAGACAAATGATCACCTACAACCAGTTATAAGTTCATATCACCTTGCATCCCACTTTTACAAGCATTTTTCCTTGAAAATATATGATATTTCAAGGGAAAATTTTGGAAACAAAATTTTCAAAGGCCAAAAGAAATTGGGATGTACCATAAAAACGGTTGTAGGTGCTCAGTCCACTCAAGATGTAACAAATGGGTTTCTTAAATTTGAAACAATGCCTAGTATTGAAGCAACAAACCAGTAACTACATATCGCTGCACTCACTTCTCCGTTTGTGTTTCATTTCCATGAAAAGGGTAAGCTGCATGCCCATTTGGAGACTGTTCAAAAGCCAAACATCCTAATTACAAGACGAAATTGGTGATGGAAGATTACCCCAAGAAAAATGTACACAAAAATAAAGAATCCAAAGACTGTCTGCTACTAAAATTTCATGTCTAAGCAATTATTTTAGCAATAGATGGATATCATGGTGTGCCAAGACAGTTACATAACAGCCGTAACAGCCATTACGCATATTAAGTGGCCGAAACAGCTGTTACAGAAAAAATGAGCCGTAACAGGGCCAAAACAGATTTTTCAAAAAAAAAAAAAGCCGTAACAGTAAAGGTTTGTGGCATTACGGCCATCGTGAACATTATGGAATACATAGATGGATATGCTTTTAACTTGAGATATGGATATAAAACAAGAAGTGGAAGTTCAAAACGAAGTTCCCTAGTTCTTTCAAGATTTGCCTTTTTATTTGTAACCCTAGTGGCCCTAGGATCCTTAGCCTTTAAGTGTAAATGGATAATTGTTTTCGTTTTCTTTTTGAATGATAAAGTGAAACTTTATCAAGATCAACAAAGAAGGACAGAAACAAAATACAAGAGATGGTGAGAGATCATCCCTCTCAACCCCACAAATAAAGATTAAATGCATAATTGTTAGCATATTGGTCACTTTGGGAAGATCTTTTAAGATTTCAAATATTGTCAGTCGTTGTTATATTCATCATTATTTTTGACATTTAGATGTCAATATCTAGAATATGGTTTAGATTTAAATTTAGTAAGTTCCGATTTTGTAAAATCTCTTTGGATCTTTACCTTTTGTATCGTGATCTATAGGACCTCTAAAGACATGTATGAGGAGAGTTGATTATGGGGACATCAGAACTACTTGAGTGTACAAGAGACGGAGACAACCAACCAAAGCAGCGCAGCTTTCTTTGTGATCACAAGCACTAATGAAGATGTTCTTCGATGACTCATGAAGACTACGTAAAGACTAGATCAACGTCTTCAGGAAGACTCATCATCGGAAGCTTTATATTAGCTTGGTTCGAGGTTTGAAGCATCTGTAGGTGTCAACCATCAGGTGGTTTGACCTTAGATTGACCCTAGGTTAGGTGTATTTCACATGGTATCATAATGATCATAATTCTAAGAAAAATATACTAAAGTTAGGCCAGCCTGGCTTCTAGTTCGACCAGTCTAACTACCTTCGGCTAACCCAACAAATTTCGGGCAAGTATACAGTAAGATAAAGATTTTCCACGTCAAGTTCGGCCAGCCCAACCTGTCAATTTGGCCAACCCAAAGTGTTCGGTCAAGTTTCCAGTAGGGCTGTACATCGAACCGAGTCGAGTCGAGGTGGGCCAAGCTCGGCTTGACTCGTCTATGCTATACTCAAGCTCGAGCTCACCCTCGAGCTCAACATTGAAGCTTGGCTTGTTTGCTAAAGCTTTCGAGTCGAGTTCGAGTCGAGCTAGTGGTTCGAGTCGAGTCGAGTTTACCTCAGTAGGGTAAGGGAAAGAAAAAGAGGGAATGGGGACGGATAGGGTTGGGTAGGATTTTTTGGAAAAAACTTTTAAGTTTTAACTTCTTTAAAAATAAATAAATAAAACTTAAATATATATATTATATATATTTAATATTAATATAATATATATTATTAAAATATATTACTCGAGCTTCGAGTCGAGTTGAGTTGAAATACACCATGGTCGAACTTGGCTTGAACTAAACTCGAGCTTTAGCAAACAAGCTTGACTCGCCTTGAGTCGGCCTTTCAAGCCGAGTCAATCCGAGCTGAGTCGAGCGAGCTTTTCAAGCTAGCTTGACTCATGTACAGCCCTAGTTTCCAGCAGCCTTAAATCTTTGGATCTCAAGGAGATTCGGCCAGCCGAATTTTTGAAAAATCTTATCCCACAAAATCCGAATGTTGTTGGATCGATATCATTGGAAATCAGCCAGCCAAACCGAAATTTGGCCAACCGAATTTCCATGACCTTTCAATATAAATAGAGGCCTTCCCTCATTCATTTCTACAATAAAAAATTGTGAGCAATATACTCAAGTAAGGAGAGAAAGTCAGGGCCTTCTTAAGTTATTCATGCGGTAAATCTTATTTTAATTTAGCTTATTTTATTCTCTTTTCTCAAGTTAGTTTTAATTTTTATAATAAAGTACTCTATACTCTACTTGAGAATTAGAGAATTGAATTTGCAGCATTGGGGTATTGTTTATTACAATGAAAATATATTAGATCCATATATTCTTTTTGGGTTGAACACATATACGGCTTCATCAATATCCCAAGAAAGAAGATCACTACAATCAAATTATAGTTACGTCTTCGACTCGCCAATTGAAGATAAGTAATGTATTTACTTTCATTTCATGTTAGGTTTTTCTGAGATAGCCCGAAAATCTCAATGGGTTGTTTTGTGGTGAGCCCATGAAAATCACAAAGAGGGCTTTGTTGTGATAGCTAGTAAAAATTACAAGAACTGTATAAGGTTGTTAAGGTGACCCGGTGAAAACCTTGAAATGGTGAAAGCCAAAATTACAAGGGTAGTAATTTTGGGAGTAGAGTAGGTGTGGAGTTTAAGCACCGAACCACTATAACTCATTGTACATTGTGGTGATTGTTTAATTCTTTATACGCTTTCCTTGTGATTGATTGTCTCTCGCAAAGTTTGATATTTTAATCTCAAAGACATCGTGAAATAAGGTTGTCCTGCCAAAATCTTTTAGGTGAAGGTTGTCCTACTAACTATTCGAAATCAAAATTTCAATACACTAAGTAATTAAGAGTATTTGTTTTATTATTCTGCATTATATCGAAATATTTTGTATTGTCCTATTCACGCCCCCCAACCCCCCCTCCTCTAGGACATCTATAGCTCGTACTTTCATAGGCTGCATATAAGACTTTTTCAGTCATAGGATTGGATTTTTATTTCGTGTCGATCCGACCGTTGGATCTTATCGACCAGGCCATCGAGCTGCCAGATCTAGGCCCCTTGGACTCTAATCTTTCTTCCTTTATGTTTTTTTTGTTATTTTTAGGATTTATTTGATTGTTGAAATTGATAATAAGTGTTTTAGTTTTTTATTTTGGATGATGAGCAAAAGTGAGTGGAATAGTTCTAATTATTTAGAATTTTTAATAATAAAAGCACAAGGGGGTGGAGGTCCAACCCTAGTGAAGTTGTTACGAAGAAAGAAAAAAGAGAGAAGTTCTCTTGTGATCAGGAATTTTCCTCCTGTTTTAGGATTTGTGAGAAACCCTCCCTTCCAATTGAACTATGGAAGGGTAGAGACTTGTTTGATGGTGGATTTCCTAAGGTACATCCTTTTTCTTTCTCTTCTTCAAAAGGTATTCTTCTTCTCGTCTTCCTCTTTCCCCTTCAATTACAACCTTCTAAACCCATAAAAACCTCACTCAATCACCCTCTCTTTCTTCTCCTTTACCTAGACACGTGTGGACTTGCACGTGCACACGCACGCATGTGTGTCCATACAAGCAGCCACGTGTGGGCCCCCATTTGGGGTTTTCCCTCTTTGATTTTCCTCCAAAACTCCCTAATCCCTAAATCCTTTGAATTCCTAAATCTCCATCCATTAATATAAAACCCTAATGAGAATTCGAATTTTTTGTGAAACTTTCCCCGAAACAGAATTTTGATTGCATCTTATCTATCCACGTGATTGTTGCACTACCCATGCTAAATTGAAAGTCCCTACTTCCACGTAGGTCACTCTTAAATTATTTTATATTTTTTATGCACTGCGGATATGATAAACAAGGACTTTCGTATTATAAATCTGAATTTTCAAATCTATTATGTGGATATGTTTGATTTTACATGTTAATCGTTGAAATTAATGTGTAAATTAATCTCTTATCTTGCATCCTAGGATAGTAGCTGTAAGACCCGTATCCTAATCCGTACTGTTCCATCGGCTTCCGCGGTCTTCCCGGTCGACTTCCAGCAACCTTCGACCTTTATCCAACATTTGCGCGCAACCCTGAGTTACACACCGTCAACCTGAGACTTGTACCCTGGCGACCGCGCCGTCGCCGCGGTTCCGATGCAGCATCTCACGTGCCGATCAATACCTTGGCCAAAAGATGTAGGCCGGCGTTCAGTTCGAGGAAAACACCGCGCGTTTGCAAACCCAAGAGAATCTCTACCAAATGTCACATCCATCAATCAATCAATCCCATCAAAGCTCAAGGACACATCACCTCACACCTATCCCCGAGCAACCCCATAAGTCAAAAAGTTCTTACACACCCCATACCTTTCTTATACAATCTACCCCTAAAGTCAAAAAGCTCTTACACACCCATCAGTTACCACATCCATCACTCCACCCATCACTCTCTCTCCCTTACAACCCTCTCTCTCCCTCATTTCTCAACACAAATTCCAAGCTAGCGAGAGAAGTGCACGTCCATGCATTCCAAGAGAGAAGTGATTTTGGTGGCCCACCTTCCTATCCCAAAAACCTTCATCCTAACCATTCATTTCTCATCTTCCACCATCAAAGTGAGACACAAAGAGATCGGCTTTCCAACGGACCAAGAACGGTGGGTGCTTCTATAGGCTAGTTTTTATGTTTTTACGGTGGGCCAAGTGAGGCCTACCGATCAATGGTACGGATCTCACTTTGGACCCTAAGATGTGGTCGATGGCCCACCTTGATTATCATGATCATTCCATGATGGGGTCATTCTCCATGGACCCATCATGATGTTTACTTCTAGTTTGAAAAGAGGTCATTTAGACCTTCCATCTTCGTGGAGAAGTAATCTCCACCGTTGATTTTTTTTTTTAATTTGGTGAGCCCACATGTATTGGGACCCACTTAATGTATGATTGGATGCTTGAAATAGAAGACCCAATGTGTCAGGGCCCCTCCATCATCAGGTGTCTCATTCTCTTTCCCTCACTTTCTTTTCATTTTTCTTGTGACAGGTGGCCGTGTGGACCACTCGGATGGATCCTACTTTGATGTGTGTATTACTCACACCATCCAACCATTTGGGTGGCCCACCTGGACAGCATGTCCATAGGTGGGGCCCACCTTAAACATATGTTTTATGCAACCGTCCAGCGTCCAGGGACGTTGGACGTTGCAACTCAGTGAGGTGTGAGCTGACAGTGGGTGTACTAACGTAAAAAAAAAAGGAGGGTCTTGGGTGGGCCACTCATGCAGGCCCCACCTTGATATATATTTTTAATCCAAGTCGTCCATCCCCTTTCCTACCTCATTTTAAGCGTTGAGCCGAAAAATGGAGCCAATCCAAGGTTCTGGCGGGCCATAGCATAGCAAATGGCGGTTTTTACCTTTAAAACTCACCCTGATGTTTCGGTACACCAAAACATACTAGATATTGGGCTCCTTTGGACGGTATCGAGCCATGGAATCCAGTGGGCGGGGTGGATTCCACCGATGCGGGCCCCACACATGAAAAACCTTAAAAAAACTGATTTAAAAAAAAAATAAAAAAAAAAATAAGGTAGCAGTGCCTGCTGCTGCTGACGCATGCAGCAGCGTGCGTTGGGGAGGCAGGGACCCACCGTGGTGTATGTGTTTTATCCACACCGTCCACACATGGATGGTGGGACCCACCGTGATGTACGTGTTCTATCCACTCCATCCAACCATTGATCAGGTGGCCACGTCACAAGAAACAGTGTTGATGAACCGTCTGCCATTGAAACCCTTTCCACATAAGGCTTGGGTCAATATGCAAATTTGTTTTTCCTTTCATCCAGGTACGGGTGACCTCATCAACAGGTTGGGTGGAAAATAAACATTTCGGTGGGCCCAGGTCTATGTGACCTCATTGAAAGTTTGGATGTCAGATAAACATTATGGTGGGCCCCACGTGGGACCCACCATGATGCATGTGTTGAATCCAAACTGTTCAACCACTTTGAAAGCTCATTTATGGCATTAACTAAAGGATGAGTCAGATCCATCTATCTGATGGGACCCACTATGATGCATGTGCTGCATCCAAAACCGTCCAACCATTTGGCTAGCTTGTCCTTCAGGCTTGAGACTAAAAAAGAGGCAGATCTATGATCAAGTGGACCACATAGCAAAAGGTAGTGGGGATTGAGTGTCTGCCATTGAAACCTTTTGTTTCACATAAGTTTTGGATCATTAGGAAATTTGTTTCCTCTTAATCCAGGTCTGTGTGACCTTATGGCCAGATTGGATAGAAAATAAATGTTACAGTGGGCCTCGAGAATTTTAATGGTGGAAATCATTGTTACCACTGTTATTTGGAGTGTGGTCCAGTTGATCCTTTGAGATGATTAATGTGTGTGTGTGTATACATCTTGATGTATTTGTGGCCATCCACCTTGGTCTTTATAAGGCCCATGGGATGGGGCCCATATCGATGTATTTGTGGCCGTTGTTGAGGCCCACCTTGATATGAATGTAAGGCCCATTGTGATGTATTCAAGGCCCATGGGTTATGGCCCATTGGTGCGGCCCACTTGGTCAATGTAAGGCTCATGTGATGTGGCCCATTTGATGTATCTAAGGCCCATGGGTCGAGGCCCAACAGGATGTCCTTAGGGCCCATTGCAATGTGTGATTCCTGCATGGTTTGTGTAATGATGTTTTATGGTGGGTCATGCCTTGGGAGCAATGTTGGTTTGACATCCACATTGTAAGATTAGTGTTGGTTAAATGTCTGCATTATAACTCTCTCTAGGGCCCGCTGATAGGCCCATACTTGTTACGTGTAGGCCGTACAGGCCCATCTTTGTTGTGAGGATAGTTCATCACTTTATAACATGCTTAGTATAATTCCATGCCTCATGGCATACGCATCATATGTATGCTTGATATGAGTAGTGTCTGATCATAATATATGCCGTTGAGCAGATTACCTATGGAACTCATTGATAGGAGTTACCCACATGAGCGTAGGTACGCGCGAGATTGTTGCATGATTGTATGGTATGACTCATGCATCTCATATATATATGACTTGATCATTATACGCCCTAACGATATCAAGGTCGTGGCTCCACAGGTACATCGTGGATGGCCGTATCAGATACCGAAAATACTTGGTTATAGCACTGTAGGCACTTAGGATGTTCTTGGGTGAGAGTCTCAGAACCTTTTTGGTACCAGGAGTTGCTCCAACATCTAAACCGAGTGGATACACGAGCGCCCGAGTGCCGAATACCAGTAGACCGCGTCTCCCACTATGTCGTGGTCGGTTGGAAGGGGGTGTAGCCTTATCCGCCCGAGTAAGGGGGCTATAAGCTATGCTGAGTTTGACTAGCTCGCAAATGAATCCGCTATCGACGAGTCGGATAGGTATTGGCAGACTACTGGTCAGGCGGATAGTGCGGTCTCTTCCATTTGCTTGGCTGTGCAACTAGGGAGGAGACAGTCGATGTGAAGTGTATTAGACTCCAGTGATATCCAGAGAGGAACTGTACTGATATGTGTACTTGATGAGGACTGGCATACTTGCTTTGCATCTCGTATATGACATTTGGCTACATAGGCCTCACATCACATAGCCTTGGTATGGCCTATAGCATTCATGTCTTACATCTCATAGCTTTAGTACAGCTGATAGCATTCATGGACTTACCACATATTTCCGCATTACTCTGATATTGTACACTTGGCGCTTGCCTTGCGTACACACTTACACCACCCTCTAAGCTTTTGTAAGTTATGCACGACCGTTGCGTGCAGGTGGCATTGGATCGCAGCAGCACTGAGACAGGAGCGCACATCAGATTATTTTGAAGTTTTTAATCACCCTGTATTTCCCTTTCCGCATTGTACTTAAAGTTTTTGATATAGTGGATATGTGGTGATGTTGTTTTGTAACTTGGTTATGCTTGTGGTTATGCTCCATTACCAAAAAAAAAAAAAAAAAACATGATCCCAGGATCGGAATCTGGCATGTGAGTGTCGGGATCCGAGAATGGGGCACTACGGAGGCTATCGGCGCCGAATTCGGCGATCAGGAATTTTGTGAGCTCGTTTTTCGAGTTTGGGGCATGACATCATCGTAAATTAAATTTGGTATCAAAGCCTAGATTTAGCATTGGGTAGGTGTTCGACAAAATTCCTGTACCCATAGTGGAGCATATAGGTCGCATATAGCTCGATGAATTTTCTGATTTGGCTTGTTGAATTTTGTGCTTGGGTATTTTCAAAGTCTTATATCGCAGGAATTTTCAAATTTAGTGACTGTAAGACACCTAGTTTCTAAATTTTCAGTTTTAGCCTTATTAGAATCATTCTAGGGTTGTCCATAGGGTTTAAGATACTAAGAATCATCATACATAGAACACGTGCATCATATAGCATCACATTTATCACCGTCAAATTTGATTTATTTTTTTGCAGCGCATTCATCATATAGTATGCATTCAGCTAGGTTGTCTCTCATTATGGTCGTTTAGTATATACAAACACGGACAGTTCGTGATTTTGGTCTATTCCCCACCATAAAGCCAAATTAAATTGCCGAGGCTCTCAAAAAGATTAACTGTCATTTGACCGCCATTGAGACACACAATAAGACCATTGCCACGCAGACACGACTAGAGGCTACCTCTCATGGTACCCCCATCACTGAGGAAGACCACTAGTGTTAGGTAGGAGAGCCAGCGGATGAGGACCCAGTTGAGCAGAGTTCGGTCCCAGTAGAACCCATTAGGGGGTCGTAATAGGAAATTTGGTTATGGAGTAGGTCACATAGTATCGCGCGCCCAAATACCTCGCAGAGAGTCGCGGGATCGTTACGACACTGAGGAAAGGGTTATGAAGATAGTCAAAGTCGATGCTCCTAGTTTTGATGGTCGCTTAAATCCGAAGCATTTTCCTTGACTGGCTAGTTGACATGGACCATTTCTTCGAGTGGCATGAGATGTAAGATCGCCATTAAGCGAAGTTTGCTGAGATGAAGTTGACGGGTCAAGCCAAGTTATTCTAAACCAATACAGAACGGAAGGCAAAGCGGCATGGAGATGGACCCATTACATTATGGGTTGAGAAGAAAGAACTTATTAAAGAAAAATATGTCCTGCTCTCCTACCACGATCGCCTTTTGGACCAGTGGCAGTCCTTGAGGCAAGGGTCGATGTCTGTATCGGATTACATCGAGAGATTTGAGTACATAATGTGATGTGATGTCGATGAGTCCCCTACTATGACCCTGTCTCGTTTTAGGACGGGCTTGTTCCCTGATATTAAGCATGAGCTCATACCTCGTGATGTTGGTATCCTAAATGCCTACCTTAGGGTAGAGGAGCTTAGACGATACCTAGTGCAACCAACCATGAAACGGTTTAAATATCGCGATTCCAATTGCAGGGTTGCTCCTTAGGGAGTCAAACCTAACCTTGGGAGCCAGACCAAAGCCCCAACTGGTGCTCCCATCTATAACAGAGAAGTTAAAGGTAAGGGTCTAGTCAGCACTAGTTCAAAGGGAAGTGAGCACATGCAGTTTTTCTGTTACAATGGTTATGGTCACCTCGCAAAGGAATGCCTACGCAAATAAAGAAGTAAAGCTCTTATGATATATGAGACAGATGAGGGTGACGAGGACAATTGCGACGTAGAGGAACGTGAGCCTGATATTGGTGCTAATGATGAGGAGTTTTATGATCAGGAGACCCACACTCATGTAGTAGTCAAATGCACATTTGCCCAAGCTAAACAAAATTATGATTGGCGCAGGAACAGGATCCTTTACACTTATACCAAGTGTGGAGAAAAGAATTGTAAAGTGATCGTGGATAGTGGTAGTTATGCCAACATGGTGTCTACTAGCACCATAAGTCAACTGGGCTTGAAAGCCAAATCTCACCCTCCGCCCTACAAAGTGTCATGGGTCGATGAGTCCTCCATTACAGTCTCACAATGATATTGTATCCCTATCCAGTATGCGTCGTATAAGGATTCGTTCTGGTGCGATGTGCTTCATATGGATGTCGGTCACATCATCTTGGGTAGGCCCTGGTTATTTAACTTAGACATTACAATATTCGGTAGCTCAAATATTTGTACATTTATTTTTTAGGGCAAGAAAATTAGATTGAGCCCTCTTCCGCCCAAGAGCATACCGGGAAAGAAGGAGATTACCAAGAAGGGTGATCCTGGAACTGCGAGGAAGCCCAAACCTAAGTCTCTTAATATCATTAATGCAAAAGAATTTGAAGGAGAGAATAGGGAGGATTCGGAGGTGTATGCCCTCGTGACTAGAGAGGCTACCCCCAAGTTGGTGTAGAGTTGCCTAATGAGGTGATTTCGATGATGGATGAGTTCAATGATGTCTTTCCTAATGACCTCCTAGATGAGCTTCCACCTATGAGAGACATCCAGCATGCCATTGATCTTGTCCCCGTGTCGACTCTCCCAAACCTTCCTCATTGCAAAATGAACCCCACGAAGCATGCGAAACTCAAGAAGCAAGTTGATGAGCTTCTTAGGAAGGGATTCATTCAAGAGAGCATAAGTC
The DNA here is from genome assembly GCA_037074715.1 of Magnolia kwangsiensis. Lineage (NCBI taxonomy): Eukaryota > Viridiplantae > Streptophyta > Magnoliopsida > Magnoliales > Magnoliaceae > Magnolia > Magnolia kwangsiensis. Next base: position 51,476,607 of record CM073586.1, on the reverse strand, counting down.
CATGTGCCGTGCCAGCTCTTCTGACACCCAAGAAGGATGGCATATGGCATATGTGTGTGGATAGCAGGGCCATCAATAAGATTACTGTTAAGTACATGTTTCCCATACCGCGTCTTGACGATATGTTGGACATAATGGCCAATGCTACAATTTTCTCCAAAATAGACCTCAAGAGTGGGTATCACCAGATCCGTATTTGCCCAGGTGATGCGTAGAAAACGGCCTTCAATATGAAGGATGGGCTATATGAGCGGCTAGCCATGCCTTTTAGGTTGACCAATGCCCCAAGTACATTTATGCTGGTGATGACCCAGGTGTTGAGACCATAGGGAAGTTCCTAGTCATGTACTTTGACGACATCCTTATTTGTAGCATGACTAAGGAACAACACCTCCACTACCTAAAGCAAGTGTGTGGGATCCTCAGGGCAGAGAAGTTATATGCCAACCTCAAGAACTATTCGTTTTTGTCTAATAGTGTCTTCTTCTTAGGTTTTATCATGTCATCTAAAGGCATGTCTGCAGATCACGAGAAAGTTAAGGTCATAGTCAGTTGGCCTGAGCCACATAATATTCATGAGGTGCGTAGCTTCCACGGCCTATCCACTTTTTATAGACGGTTCATTAGAGGGTTTAGTTCCATCATGGCTCCCATTACCGATTGCCTTAAAAAGGAGGGGTTCCAATAGACTAAAGCAACCTCTAGGGCGTTCAAGGAGATAAGGTTAAGATGACTGAAGCTCTTGTCATGTGAATTCTACATTTTTCCAAGGCTTTTGAGGTCGCTCGTGATGCGTCTGGTGTAAGTATAGGTAGAGTGCTTAGTCAGGAAGGGCACCCTATCACTTTCTTTAGCAAAAAACTAAATGAAGCGAAACCAAAGTATCCTACCTATGAGAATGAATTATGTGCAGTAGTGTAGTCCTTGTGCCATTGGCGACATTCTCTATTACCACAGGAGTTCGTCTTATTTTCTGACCATGAGGCTTTGCGCTATCTCAACTCACAAAAGAAGTTAAACTGGACACATGCCAAATGGGTCCAATTTCTCCAAGAGTACACTTTTGTGTTGAAGTACAAGACCGAGGTTGAGAATAACTGTGTTGATGCATTGAGTCATAGGGTTGCATTACTCCACTCTACGAGCGTTGAAGTCACTGGATTTAAGCGTTTAAAGGAAGATTATCCTAGTTGCCCAGATTTTGGAGAGGTGTACGTATCATTGTTAAATGGTCAATCTAGGGGTAGTAGTGAATTTGTCCTTGTCAGTGAGTATTTTTTTTAAAGGTGATAGATTATGTATACCCCATATGTCCCTCCACGACTTTCTTGTTTGGGAGCTTCATGCTGGAGGGATGGCTAGCCATTTTGGGTGTCACAAGACTATTACCCTTGTACGGGAGCACTTCTATTGGCCAAGTCTCAAGCGAGACGTGGCTAACAATATAGGACAATGTAAGACTTGTCAGTTAGCAAAGCAGAGGAAGCATAACACACGTTTATATACACCTTTGCCAGTCCTTCGCACCCCATGGGTTGATATTAGCATGGATTTCGTGCTTGGGTTCCCCAAGACGATTAAAAAGCACGATTCAATTTTTGTAGTTGTGAACCATTTTTTGAAAATGGCTCACTTTCTCCCCTGTTCTAAAACGTTTAATGCCACTAACATGGCCAAGATATTCTTTGGGGAGATACTTCGTCTACATGGTTTGCCGAAGACCATTGTGTCAGATCGAGATGTGCGGGTTATGAGTTATTTTTGAAAAACGCTATGGCACATGATGGGAACTAAGTTGTATTTCTCTTCGGCATACCATCCTCAAACAAATGGTCAGACGAAGGTTGTCAATCGAAGCTTAGGGAATCTGCTACGATATCAGGTGGGAGACCATATTAGGACCTGGGATGCGGTTTTGCCCATAGCCGAGTTTGTATACAGCAATTCCATCAATAGGTCCATATAAATAAGTCCATTTAAGATAGCATTTGGGTACAAGCCTAGAATGCCTATAGATCTCATATCCATGTCCGTTTCACATAGGCCATCTGAGTCCACAGATGCATTTGAACGGCATATTCGTAATTTGTATAGTGAGATCAAAAAGTGCATTAATGCTAGTAATCAACATTATAAAATCTTTGCAGATTCACATGATAGGTTTAAGGAGTTTCAAGTGGGTAACGACGTCATGGTCTGCGTTAGGCCCGAACGATTCCCATAGGAAACCATGAGGAAATTGCATGCCCGTAGTGCAAATCCATATAAAATTTTGACAAGAGTGGGCCCTAATGCGCATGTGGTGGATCTTCTATCTAACATGGGCATTAGTGCAGCATTCAACGTGGAGGACCTTGTTGTTGAAGTGATAAAGTCCCATGATATACATTGATACACCACACTCTGACAGCTTAAGCTTTTGGAGTAAATGGTTGTTTGACACTTGTGCCTTGTGACGAACCCACACATCCATCATGTAGCCCTCCTACAAACCGTTCTCCTATCCTAGATGATGGTGTTCCTGACCCCAACCCCAGCTCATGGCCTTTACCAGACTTCCCACCCATTATCCTCTCTTCCATCACTACCAAGTTGGAAAGAAGAGATTGAGGATGTTCTGGACCACCAAGCAGTCTCTACCCGCCATGGAGGATATCAAAAATATTTTGTGAAGTGGAAGAATAGGGAGGAGTCGGTCAACACTTGGATTACAGAGGCAAAGTTCCAGCGCATTGATCCTGACCTCAAGCATTATCGCAATTATATTTCGCTGGTGGCAAATTCTTCTCAGCCGGGGAGAATTGATGAGGACATCAGAGGACCTACTCAGATGTACCAAAGATGGAGACAACTGCCCACAACAGCACAACTTTCTTTGTGGATAGGAGATGAGTTCCAGATGGGGCCTGTCGGGTCATTTTGAAGACCCCACATGCATTGGACGTGCATCAGGAAGACCTCACTTTTGGATGATGTATGTGGGTTGCTTAAGAGACCATTTTAATCATAGAATTTTTATTTCATATCAATCCAACCGTTGGATCTTGTCGATCAGACCATCGGGCCCCTTAGACTATGATTTGCTTACAGCTTACTTTATGCTTTTCATTATTTTTAGGATTTATTTAATGGTTGAGATTGATAATAAGTGTTTTAATTTTCTTATTTAGAATGATAGGCCATTTCACTTAAGTGAGTGGCATAGTTGTAATTATTCCAAATTTCTAACTATAAAAGCACAGAGGGGTGGAGATCCAACCCTAGTGATGCAAGACATGAAATTTATATATGATGTGCAAGATTTCAGATTTAAGAACATATAGTTCATAAACAATTACACAAATTCCACATCACACACAAAAGTCCAAATATTCAATTTAAAGGGGAATCTGTGGGTCCAGGCCTACACACGTTACGGCTGGATCAATAAAAATTATGAACCAAACAATACTCAAAGGGAAATAGAAATCATCCACACATGCATGACAATCAATCCCTAATCCAAGGAATTCACCAATTTCAAATCAAAGAACCATAGGGTGAGAAAAGAGACAGAAATAGGGGATTTAGGGCAATCTAGGGTTAGGGTTTATAAAATTATGGATGAAAAAAGGAAAACAAGAGAAAAACCTGACCCAAAAATAGCTCCCGCATGCAAACGGTGCCTCAGGGCTGACGCACATGTGCAAATGGGCTGGCCGCACGTGCGATGGAGGCCTGCCTTCCCAAATCAGCTTCTTAGCCCTGGTCGGCCAGGCTAGGGCTAGAAAACCTCCAAATCTCACGTCGATTCAGGCTGTGGTCTGGGCATGGTGTTCCATCGAAGTTTCAACCCCCCTACAGGGCCAGATTCTAAAAACTAGCTGTGGAGGGATGAACAGCCGCAAAAAAGGATGAAATAAGATGGAGGGGCGGATGGGGATAAACGTGGCTTCGCACCACGATAGTTGACCCTTCGAAAAAGGAAGGCTTCGCACCCACTTTAATCTCGACCCTTCGAAAAGGGAGGGCTTCAAACCCACTTTAATTTTTCCACAACTCAAAAACTCAGAGAGCAGAAAAAGCACCCTGGAATTTTTATTCAACTTCAATGAGTCAAAAGGCTATCGTTATACCTATCGACAGAACTATTAAACGCAAACTCGGCTGTAGGTATAACGGTGTCCCATGTTCTAGTGTGCTCTATATCCCTCCTAGGGGGAGACTCATTTGGTAGATCATCAGGATAGACATTACGAAACTCATCCACTACCAAAATGGCCTCAGTGGGTAACTCTACACTAGCCTCTGGTGCACTCTTTCCAGCCACAAGGCTGCACATGTTGTACCCTCAAAATAATGGTCTTGATGTCCCTCATGGGGTAGGTGCACGGATGCACGCCCATGACTGATTCCTTGACCAACTCCATTCATTAGTCTATCCTCCAGGCCACCTGCCTAAGATTGGACATCCACCCCAATGGTGGGGTTTGTCCTGGCGATGGTTTTTAGTCGGGTAATGCGCACATCAAGCTGTTCAAAGCATTGGTCCATTTTCAAGCGCTTATCTAAAGACTCGATCTGCTGGGACAGCTTGCGTAGTGACTCTATCAGTTGTTCCATGCTTAGTGTGGGGTGCAGACCGAAACCGCCACCCATACGTGTGGGCATACACCGACTTGCTCAACCTAAGGACCTACTACGGCGACAATATACATCTAAAAGAACTAAATGACCCTATAAGACTCTATATGAAGGAGACTACACACCGTTACTAAAATTCAACAATATATCAGGGACTATGGTCTTCTAGCAGCTATATGTAATCAACTAGATGCATGAAGGAACTCAAACAAACTAAACCCTAAATATGTGATGTATTCCCGTACAAGAACCCTAAGCTCTGATACCAAATTTGATGCAGGACATAAAATTTAGATATGATGTACAAGATTTCAGATTTAAGATCACATAGTTCATAAACAATTATACAAATTCCACATCCCACACAAAGGTCCAACTATTCAATTTAAAGGGGAATCTATGTGGGTCCAGGCCTACACACGTTATGGCTGGATCAATAAAAATTATGAACCAAACAATACTCAAAGGGAAATAGAAATCATCCACACATGCATGAAAATCAATCCCTAATCCAAGGAATTCACCAATTTCAAATCAAGGAACCCTAGGGTGAGAAAAGAGATAGAAATATGGGATTTAGGGCAATCTAGGGTTAGGGTTTATAAAATTAGGGATGAAAAGAGAAAAACCTGACCCAAAAATAGCTCTCGCGTGCAAACAGTGCCCCGGGGCTGACGCACATGCGATGAAGGCCTGCCTTCCCAAATCGGCTTCTTAGCCCTGGTCGATCAAGCTGGGGCTGCAAAACCTCCAAATCTCACGTCGATCCGAACTGTGGTCTGAGCGTGGTGCTCCGTCGAAGTTTCAGCCCTCCTGCAGAACCAGATTCTGAAAACTGGTTGTGGAGGGATGAACAGCTGCAAAACAAACCGATTGGGCGCGAAGATGGTTGCAGGAAGGATGAAATAAGATGGAGGGGCGGATAGGGATAAACGTGGCTTCGCACCACGACAGTTAACCCTTCGAAAAGGGAGGGCTTCGCGCCCACTTTAATTTTTTCACAATTCAGAAACTCAGAGAGCAGAAAAACCACGCAGGAATTTTTATTCAACTTTAATGAGTCAAAAGACTACAAGGGGTACCTATTTATAAGGAAAATCCTATACTCCTAAACTCGCGCCATGTGCGCAACCTCTTACTTAGCAATGAAGTAAACTAAAATAAAAATGAAACAAAGAAATCTAAAGTGTTCATGATGTTCTAAATAATAACAATAAGCAAAACCTAAAATATGAAATCAATCCGACTAGTGGGCCACGATCATGAGATCCCATGATGGGCTTTTCTCGACTATCGAGCCCATTCTTTTGAATCAAAACTTCGTCTTCTAGCTAGGAGGCCCTCCCTGGATGTCGTCATCGAGCCAGATCAATGGTGGGGCGGCCCTCCTTCGTAGGTACGTACATGGGGGGGGTGTGCACGTGATGTCCCCATCACCTAGTGTAGTTATTGAGAAAGAAAAAAAGAGAGAAACTCTCTTGTGATAAGGAATTTTCCTCCTATTTTAGGGTTTGTGAAAAACCCTCCCTTCCAATTGAACTGTGGAAGGGTAGAGAATTGTTTGGTGGTGGATTTCCCAAGGTACATCCTTCCTCTCTCTTCTTCAAAAGGTATTCTTCTTTTCTTGTCCTCTTTCCCCTTTCATTATAACCTTCTAAACCCATCAAAACCCCACTCAATCCTCCCTCTCTTTCTTCTCCTTTACCTAAACATGTGTGGACTCGCACATGCACACGCACACACGTGTGTCCGTACGGGCAGCCATGTGTGGGCCCCCGTTTGGGGTTTTCCCTCTTTGAATTTCCTCCAAAACTCCCTAATCTGTAAATCCTTTAAATCCCTAAATTCCTAAATCTCCATCCGTGAATGGAAAACCTTAATGAAAATCTGAATTTTTGACGAAACTTTCCTCAAACCAGAAATTTGCTTGCATCTTTGTCTATCCACGTGGTTGTTACACTACCCACACTAGATTGGAAGTTCCTACTTCCAAGTGGGCCACTCTTAAATTATTTTATATTTTCGTTCACTGCGTATGTAATAACCTAGGATTTTCGTGTTATAAATCTAAATTTCCAAATCTATTATGCGAATATGTTTGATTTACATGTTGATTGCTGAAATTAATATGTAAATTGATCTCTCATCTTGCATCCTAGGATAGTTCCATCATCCTACATCAGTTGATGAATGGAAAGATTGGAATTTGAAAAAATAAAAGTTGTGAGTTTAGAGAGAACATTCTCTTTCAGAGGGAGAAACTCCAAAAAAAATAATAATAATAATAAATAAATAAATAATAAAAATAAAAATAAAAATCAATATATTTGAATAATGTGGGATGTACAAAAAATTGTTCTTCTCATGTTCTTTTCTTCTTTCTTATTCAAATCGTACATCATAAGGTCTACATGGTCCTATCCTTAGTGAATAATCCTTCATATAAACTCTCACCACCTTGATCAATGACCTTTAGTCATTCTCACAGTCACTTGGCAAAAGTTTGACAACCAGCTACCCACCTAACATCAACCTCCTTACCTAGGCTGGGCAAAAGCAAGGGAAAATGCTGCCAGAAAGTGCAATTGTGACCAAACAGAGTCGTTATTTCTATTCAAGTACTAATATGTTAAACATTTTCTAAATTCGTAAAGATGACACCAAATGGTTGGGACAAGGCTATGATGATGGATGACGATGACGATGACGACGAAGACAACGATTATGTATCGTAATGTAACTATCCACAATGTATACAGAGACATGGGCATATAGCAATAGGATATCATCTACATCTTTTGACTAGGAAAGAGAACACGAGCTATAAAATCAATAGATTCAATACAATGAAGGTCCGAAGGATGGAGGGTGGTTATGAAAACAAAATGCTGACTGGTCTATATTTCTAACAAGACTAGAATCAGAAAATTTTCACAGACCTCACTTTTGCATTTTAGCTTGTAGTAAGGCTCTCGAAAAGATGAAACGAAGCTATTGTTGATTCTGATCTGCAGAGAGACCAAACAAGTGAATCAGCGCTCAAATCAAAATTCACTGAAGAGAACAACGCACCACAAACAAAAACCAACCTGAGCATGATGTAGGTCTGGCTCAATGTTCTTTCTAAACAATGGGAAGATACTGTCAATTAGGTAATCCAATGAACAAGAGTCTCCAATATCATATCGTACTTTGGAAAGAAGGCTAAAATGAACACCCCCAACCTTTTAAACAAAAAAAAAAAAAAAAAAAAACAAACAGAAACAATTGATTACATACAATAGTCTTATGCCAATCAATAAAAGCATTTTCCTAACAAGAATGAGATCATGGAACTGTAAGAGTTACCACTGCCACCCGAATATCTAGCCAAGACCGCAATTTTGAATGTAGAGCATATGTGCCGTCAACAATTACCTGCATGAAGCATAATATATAGCAAAGCCCAGATATCCAAAGAGCATAGGTGGAAATTATTTATAAAAGACATGAATATATGAATACCGACCACACCGGATGAAGAACTCTTTATTGTCTTTGAACCAACACGCTTTTTCTCTTTAAAATCAAACACTGGCATCAATGTGTCCTTCCCATTCATCAAATCCTGTTTTTAATTTTCCAGTCTCAAAGTAAGGATAGCCTGACATAGCTTAAATAATTTGCATTGGTTTCAGAACTCAAGGAGACAGCTAGAAATTGAGTCAATCAACTCGATCAAGAGTAAAGCCAAGTTTCCCTACAACTCAGTTCGGACTTGACTCAAGAAGAGTCGGTCGAACTGACTTGGTAGAGTACCTGAATGCTCAACAAAGACATGCTCTAGACTTTCTTCAATAGAACACCAAATGTAGAACCCATTGAGCTGAATTGATTTGAGACCAATTACCAAATGTTGAATCTCAAATTCCAAAAAAGTTGCTTTTCAAAAATAAGGTATAAAAGAAAACCTCAAGGTTCTGGACTAAGGTATCAAAGTCTATTAACCCCAAGTCATTCCCATCATCAACTCCATCACGATAGTTCTCCATTGATATAACAACACAACCGAGTACAGATGCTACCTTCTCTGCTAAGCTTCAAGGACAAATAAATGCATAAGTATCACATTGATGCAAAAGGGATCTTAAAAATTGTACATAAGAAACTCATGACGTAAATATACCTTGTTTTGCCAGAACCACTAGGACCACCTATGCCAACTGTCACAAGGCCCTCTTTCTTTTCCCGGAGTTCTTGAACAGCTTTCACCAACAGATAATACCCATGATCAAAGGTCTGCAGTTTACCAATTATTGTTGAACTTTTTAAATAAGGAAAGCATTCTTCCCAAATGTGAAATAGAACAAGAAAGATCCAATACATAAGTTAAATAAATACTTTACATAGCCTATGAGCATATATGCATGATTAAAACTTCAATGCACCATTGCTTGATTTCCAATCTTTAAAAGTGTCACCCTCCATGATGATAAAACAAAATGAAAACACATTTACAGTTATTCCATTACCATAATATCCTATCAGACAATGAAAAGAGAGAAATTACATGATCATCAATCCAAGGACATATACATCAGCCTTGACCCTAAATTCTATACACGTAGTTTGCTAATGTTCATGTGAGTACTTACTGCTGTCCAGACTACAAGAATAGAGGGATCTTACGATCCTCAGCACGAGGCTATGCTGTCCAGACTACAAGAATAGAGGGATCTAACGATCCTCAGCACGAGGCTATGTATAGTATCCCCATGCCTATAGTGATGCCTCCCTCCCTCCCTCGTTTTCCATTTTCTACTGCTAGGGTAAGCATGCTGTCACGACTCTGGGCCCATCTTTGGCTGGTTGCTGTCCTCATTGTAGGATAGCAGTTTACATGGTACGCACTGATCCAAGTTCGAGACTTCTGTTTGCTCAGATTTGCAAAGGCGTATCAGCATTGGGTATCATAACTCTGCTATTTTGATTCAGTAAGGGTTCTTGTGAGTACCTTTTTTTCAGAATCGGTTGGGTTCTGCATCAGATCAGTAATGCTGTAAAGGAGTTGCCAAGAACATCTTCATGCACAGATCAGTGGGGTCCGTTGAATGCTAAACAGTGGGATTCATTGAATGTTGGATCGTCCTCGTGCATTGGCCAGTTGGGCCATGATTGAACGCTGAACCCTGACAAACCCCACTCGTGATCACTGGACTATGGAACATGATCAGCATTGGATGCTGGACCATGATCAACATTACACGCTGCTTGTTTGGACAATGGTGGTCGTGCCTCCCTTTCTTTTGTTGGTTGTGACGAGTGATACACAGCCAATCTTGTTGGAACGGTTGGGTCCATAGAACGTACAGTGATCACGAAATTTTGTTGGACAAGTTGGACCTATTGATACATTTGTTGTGGTACTGTGATTCATGCCTAAACAGTTAATGGAATCAAAACTGGAGACAAGTACCAACACTAGAAAATTTCCTTTGTTAAACTCAGAGGTGTTGAAACTATCTGCCATTGCCCCATTCAGTCAGAATATTCTTACATCTAAGTGAAGACTGAAACACTTAACTAATACGGAGCCAACAGAAAATTCTGACACCAATTCTCAATGGAAAGAAGATAACTGCCAGGCAGTGTTTTAAATAGCGGTAGCATGATGCATAGTGCTCAGCCCTCTATAGCATGTAGTGTAAATACGTAGCGTGAAGCGTAAGCTACACGATACTTCTATTTTTTAAAATTTAAAAATAGGACAAATATAATAAATAGTGAAATATATATATATATATATATATATATATATATATATATATATATAAATGCCTAAAAGATGATTCATTTTATAAAATATAAGCATGTTCAAAAAAGTAATTAGTTATCATTTATCAAAAGCCAATCCACATATATAAGCGAAATTAAATAATTATCACATCAACATCTGTCTTAGCAAACCACTTTAATTAATAATGTCTAATTGAAACCACAAGTCACAATTATGAAAAGAAATAAAAATCCTATAGGTTAAAAGTATCAAGTACAATACAAGTGTTACATTCCTCAACATTAGAAACAAAGAAAACGTGGAAAACAAAAAATAATAATAATAATAATAAAACAATAAAAAAATACATTGTAGCTTACGCTACAGACGCTACGCGCTACATAGCTGTAGTGTATGCTACAACCTCCATAGCGTACGCTACAAGGGATTTACGCTATTTGGGACGCTACGGCTATGCTACCGCTACGCTACGGGCGCTATTTGAAACATTGTTGTCAAGTCATGAGTTGGCTCCATGGCATTGACGAAAACATCAACCACAGTGTGATGTATGGTGTATGTGCAAAGGAGATGTGAAATACTCTCCGACAGCCATACTCGAATGAGAAAAATATAAAACGCCTGTATGATATTTTCAAGGAATTCGAAACTATGAAACCGGGTGAAAAGTACTATGAACATTATACTCAGTTTAAGGGGGCTGTTTGATGAATGGAAACTTCATCATCCATTCACCATCGATATTTGCCTAATAGCAAAGTGAAAACAAACCGGAGTTACACTTTTCCTTGCCACAGTTCAACCATATTTGGACCCAATTAAGGCACAACTTCTTGGAAGTGAACATATTCCAGCACTGTCCGATGTTTTTACTCGAGTGTTGTCGGTGTCGCCACCTTCCTCCTCATCTATGCCACCTCCATCTAGTGAGAATGCTGCACTTATCTCAAATTGGTGCCACAATGTTCATGGAGGTCACACCAATTGGCATGATGGCCATACAGGAAGGAGAGATCATGGGCATTCTAATCGGCAGCAGCGCTTCTATGTTTATTATAAAAAGGCAAATCATATCGTCAACAAATGTTAGCATCTTCTTCAAAAGACTGGGCCCATCAATCTCCTCATGCTAGTCCAACCACGTACGTGGGTGTGTCATCCAAAACTGGTGGCAGCTCTCTTTAGACACAAATGACTCAGTGGTGATTTCTTGCGCAAATCTCGAAAAAGTTCTCAACCGGAGCACAACTGCCGACTCTCTTCCTACCTCCTCAACCTCTCTTGCCAACTCAAGTTAATGCTTTATCCACATTGATATAGGACCGATGCATGAACTTAAATATTGTGTGAAATCAATCAGTAAAATTAACTTAATTAATTTTTAAAAAATAATAATAATAATAAATCCACAAAACTTTCTATCATCATCACAAATATCAAAATCCCAAGAGAACACCATGCATGATTCTAGCCTAGGTTAACAGGCATCATCCTACAGGGCCATTAAATAAGGGAAACTAGTATCTAATGGATGTAGAGACATCCAAGTAACATAGGGTAAAGCCTATTTTAAAGGAGAAGGCCTAATACTATCTAGGGTGAAACCAGGGTTTAGGGAAAATTGGGGAAAAACTTGGAATTAGGGTTAATGAGGTAATTGGGTAGAGGGGTTAAAGGACTTGGGTATTAGGATGAGGGAATTAGGGTTTTGGATGAAAGGATTGAAAGGATTTAGGCTTAATTGAAGGATGTGTATAATTAAGGTTTGGTAATTTGAGGAAATAGGAAAATTAAGGATTTATAGCTTTAGGGTTAGGGTTAGGAAAAGGGAGAGTAGGGTTTTGATGCAAGGGTAATGGAAAACCAATGGGACAAGAGAGAGGCCGTACGGCCAACCCTATGGATTCACACATGTGGCCGTATGGTCACACGTGTGAGTTAGGTTGTGAGGGTTTGGGTCTTTAGGGTTTAGTTCGTCGATAAGTGTGGAAGGATGAAGGATTGGAAGAATGGGGAAGGTTGGGAATGGAGAAAATTCGAAGAACTTCAAAAATACCTCGATGGTTGATGAAGGGATGATAATGAGATTGATAGATGGAGACCTCGTACCTCCGTTGATGAACATTAACTTCACACCAATCTTCCTTCCAAATCACATGGAAGTCACATTCAAATCACATGAATATGGAAGAAGAAGAAGCAAGAAGTTTTTTCTTCTTTTGTTCTCCAAAAACCTATGAAGAGAGGTCACACGCCCCTCCCCTCCTTTATAGCTTCAATAACATTCAAAAATTAAAATTTCAACCATTTCTTATGCAATTTCATGAAAATGACCTAAGTCTAAAGAAAAATTAACTAAAATCACTCACAAGGTGTCCAAACATAAAGTAATCATAAACTAAATACTAAAGAATAATAAAGTCCAAAAACTAATGAAGATGGTCCACGATCAATGGCTCGATCATGTGATCTATGCGATTCAACAGCCCAATCGTCGCATCCATTGAATCCGGCAGTCTAAATCACTCCCTAAAGCAACCCATATGAGTCTTCCTAATGTGGGGTCTTCCAAATGCTCGCACATGAACATGGGATCTTCAACATGATCAAGGGTACTTGCCTAGCCAGGCCCGCCTCCTCTAATACGTACACAAAGGTGTATATGGAGTGATGTCATTATCAACTCTCCTTAGTTGAGAAAAGTTAGTAGATACCACATTGGTACAGCTACCACTATCGACGATCACCTTGCAATTATTCTCTCCACATTTTCCATAGGTGTAAAATATCGTAGTCCGACGCCAGTCATCGTTCTCCTTAGTATTGGTCAAAGTGCACCTGACCACTACAAGTGGTTTGGTCTCTTTTTCTACTACTTCCTCATCACTAGCACCAGTGATATTGGGCTAATAGACTTCTTCAAAATCGCCCTGTTCATCTCACTCTTTCTCATCATCGTCAATCACCAGGGCCTTGTTCTTATCTTTCGAGGGACACTGATGCACAAAGTGACCAAATCTTTAGCATTGGTCAAGGCGCACCTGACTACAAGTGATGTGGTCTCTTCTTCTTCTACTTCCTTATCACTAGCACCAGTGATATTGGGCTGATAGACTTCTTCAAAATCGCCATGTTCATCTCATTCTCCCTCACCATCATCAATCACCAGGGCCTTGTTCCTATCTTTCAAGGGACATTGATGTGCAAAGTGACCAAATCCTTGGTAATTGAAGCATCGCATTTGCTCACCTCCCCTATATCTATCACTTGTTATCCCCAGTGTTTAAAATGTCAGCGATATTATCGAAATATCGCCGATAATATCGGTGTCGCCACACTAGCGACACCGAAACCCCAATTTTTCGAATCGCTTCCTGAATTCGCCAATAATCTCACCAGATTGTCAGTATTTTCAAAATCTCACCGATATTTCGCTGTTCCCACCAACCATGGGTGGGAACTGTAGCCAACAACCCCCTTTATCGATAAAAGGGTGTAGTTGTCGGCGATAAAATCTCAAAAAACTCAAAAAATACCTGTTTTTTAGCCCGGATCTGGAGGAAGATGCGAATTCATATCCTTGAGTGCAGATCGGCAATTTCTGGTAAGATTCAACCCCAAAAATTTCTATTTTTTCCATTGAAAAATCCTCTGCAACTTCTCGAATCCACTTGCGGGCCGAGATCTTGATGGTTTTTTCCTTATTTGAGATGAGGGAGAGGGATTTTTAGGTTGAAAATCTAGAGAAATTGGTGAGAAAGAGATGAAATTTTGAAATTTCTGGATGAGGAGAGGGATTTTCGGGGTTTTAGCTAAATTGGGGATCGGGCAAGCGTAATTTAGGGATCGGGCGGGCTTGAAATGGATTGCATACGTAGTTACATACGCTCTTAACATACTAAGTACACTCTGTTGGGCCCACCAAGAATGTATCTGGTCTATCCATGCGGTCCATCCATTTTTCCATCTTATTTTAGGGGTTAAGACCAAAATTTAAGCGTACACAAAGATCGAGTGAACCATACCATTGGAAATAGTCGGAATAATGATTTCCACCGTTAAAACCTTTCTATGGCCCACATTGATGTTTATTTCTCATCCAACCTGTTCATAAGATCACACAGACATGGATGAAGGGAAAACACAAATAGAAGTTTGATCCAAAACTTCTATGGCCCCCAAGAAATTTTCTACGGTAGATGTTCAATTCATACTGTTTCCTACGGTGTGATCCACTTGAGGTTTGGATATACTTTGTTTTTAGGCTCAAGACCTAAAATTATCTATTAAAATGGATGGACGAAGTGGATAAAATACATAAATCACGGTGGACCCCATAGTTGAAACCTACCTGAGTTCAACAGCTCAAGTGAGCAGTATTAAAGGAAAATGTGGTTAGGGAAATTCCTACCGTTGAAACCTTCCTGGGTTCAATAGTGATGTTTAGATGCCATCTATACCGTTAATAATGTCATTACTATTGGGATGAACTGAAGACAAAAATATTGGCATGAATCAAAACTTTTGTGGCCCCATGAATATTTCAACTGTGGACGTTTAATTATCACGTTTTAGGCTCACTTGAGTTTTAGATAAGGTTCATTTTTGGCATCATGTCCTAAAATGAACTCACAAAATGGATGGACGGGGAAGATTTTTCACAAACATCACAGTGGGCCCCACCTGAGCTTGCAACGCAGGAAGGAAATCCAAGTCCCGCGCTACTATTGAAAGGGGCGTGGATGGAAGCGGATTGTGTACTGAGTACATGCAGCACGCTACGCGTACTGAGTAAACTCTATGGGGTCCACCATGATTTATGTATTTTATCCAGTCTGTCCATCCATTTTACAAGATAATTTTTGGGGCCTTGGATCAAAACCGAAGGTTATACAAGGCCAAAATGAACCACACCACAAGAAACAGTGTGAATTGAAGTTATACCATTGAAAATTCTTGAGGGCCACAAAAGTTTTGGATCAAGATTATATTTTTTCTTTTTCCTTTCATCCATGTTTGTTTGATCTTATGAACAGTTTGGATGAAAAATAAACATCACTATGGGGCATAGAAAGGTTTCAACAGTGGAAATCATTATTTCCACTGTTTCCTGTGGTATGGTCCACTTGAGATTTGTATAAGCTTCAATTTTGGGCTCAACGCCTAAAATGAGATGGAAAAACGTATGGAAGGTGTGGATAAACCACATAAATTCACAGTGGGCCCAACTGAGTATACTCACTACGTTAAGAGCGTACTAAGTAACTCAGTACATAATTTGATTTTGGGGTGGATTAGCTACTAACCAGAGCCATAGCCAAATGAAACGGATTGGCTACGCCCCCTGCCACTAGCCAATGGCTGGTGGTTGGCGCTCTGTGGGTCCCACCATGATGAATGTGTTTCATCCATGCCGTCCATCTATTTTTCTACATCATTTTATAGAATGATACCAGAAATGAGGTATACAACAGTCTCATTTGGTTGGTGGTCAATGCTCTATGGGCCCCACCATGATGAAGGTGTTTCATCCATGCTGTCCATCTATTTTTCTACATCATTTTATAGAATGACACCAGAAATGAGGTATATAACAGTCTTAAGTGGACCACACTATTGGAAACAATGTGGAATAAACTTCAACCATTAAAAACTTTTGGAGGGCCATAAAAGTTTTGGATCAAGCTTATCTTTGTTTTTTCCCTTCATCTGGATCTGTATGACCTAATCGACAGATTAGATGTCAAATAAACAGTACAGCGGTCCTTAGGAGGATTTTAATGGTGGATATCCAATCACTATTATTTTCCTGTGGTGTGGTCCACCTGAGATTTATATTCCTATCATTTTTGGTATAAAGCCCTGAAATGGTCTATAAAAATGGATGAACGGAATGGATGAAACATATACATCATGGAGGGGCCCACAGAGCACCAACCACCAAACCGTCCTAAACTCGCATGAGTCGGGCGCGGATTAGATACTGACAAGTTCAGTGGCCAAATGGCTACTGAAGTGACGTCGCCAAGCTCTGTGGACCCCACCATGATGCATGTGTTGTATCCATAACGTCCAACCATTTGTAGACATAGTTTTATAGCATTACAAAGAGAATGAGATAGATCTAAATTTCAAGTGGACCCACCACAGAAAACCGTGGGAGCCATCACACCCACCGTTGAAACATTTATAGGGCCCACGGCGATGTATTTTTGAGATCCATCCTATTCATAAGTTAACATAGAGATGGATGAAGTGAAAACAAAAATATCAGCTTCTTCAGAATCTACTGTGGCCCCTAAGAAGTTTTGAATGGTGGATGTCACTGTCCCCACTATTTTCTATGTTGGGGTCCACATGCATCTATGGTTTGATAGTCGGTACCCACTTTGGGAGCCGATCAGGTGTTACCAATGGGTGTTTGCCTAACCATGAGGCCCACCTTTATGTATGTGTTATATATCCAAGCCATTCAACAGTTTTTCTAACTCATTTTGGGACATATTCCCAAAAATGAAGTAGATCTAAATCTCAAGTGGACCACACTACAGGAAACAGTGGTCATTGAACGCCCACCATTAAAAACTTCCTTGGGCCCACCATTCTCAGATATTTTTGTCCAACCCTATTCAAATATTTATTTTACTTGGCTTCCATTGATAGATCAACTTAATAGGAGTGAAATATATGAAATCCCTCACAAATCAGACTGTAAGTTCTCCCCAGCATTTATATTGGGGGTTTGACCTCCAAATACAAATCTAACATCTTAGCCCTAGAAATGATTTGGGCTTATTACACTAAATACGAGCCGATGTACTCTTTTTTTTGTCGATTATTGCAAATTTGTATACTACTAGGGAGCAAAATGTCGTCTGGATCAGGAAAAGGAGGAGCAAGACACATTGGGTAGAAACATGGACGGACAGTGGAGGGGAATAAATATGGAGCCATATGCAACTATTGTGGCCAAATGATACGGAGTGGGAGGAGTGTCTAGGCTAAAGGAACATTTGACAAGGGGATACAAGAATGTGAAAGACTGTCCAAGTGTAACAAGGCCAATGAGAGAGGAGATGAGAAAAGTCTTGACTGAAGCGAAGTCACGTAAGCTGCAGCAAAAGGATTAGGAGAGGGATATGAGGGAGGAGCTACGAGGCACTGGACAGATCTTATGTGCTATCAAAGAGAACAATGATGACGATGATGAGGGGATCGCGTACCCCAATGACTATGTTACGGCTCGAGAAATGAGTGATTTTAGACAAGTGATTCGTGAGTCTCAGGCTTCAGAGTGGGAGGGGGGAGCAAAGAAGACGGGTTAATGAGAGTAGGTCGTTGTTTAGGACGTCCCGACATGAGGCTAGTGGGAGCAGCAGACGATTTGAGGGAGGCAGCGGGCATGGCCTACAACACAAGCAAAGCGCTCGTGTCCCAGATGCACTCATCGCAGGCGTTAATCAAAAAAGATTAAAAAATATGTGGAGAAAGGGGCTCAGGAAGAAAGTGGGTGGCGCTATATCTAGGTGGTTCATCTCGAGCCATATACCAGCAAATGCAGCAGCCAATCCTCACTTTAAAAATATAATTAGGAGGTGCAGCGTACCGGGCCCGACAAGAAGCCTCCCACGCCACAGGAGATTCTTGGTGTCTACCTCGATCGGGAGCACGAGGAAATGCAGGCTTGGGTACGTGGACTCAAGCCGAACTGGAAGCAGAACGGGGTGACAATCATGTGTGATGGGTGGACGGGACCCATGAAATTGTCCATTATCAATTTCATGGTGTACTGTAGAGGACAACCGATTTTCCTCAAATCCATTGATGCATAAAACAGAATAAAAGATCACAAATACATATATGCTCTCTTAAAAGGAGTGATTAGAGATGTTGGGTCCCAGAATGTTTTTCAAGTTGTGACGGACAATAGCAATGCGTTCGTTAAGGCGGAGAAAAAATTGATGAAGAAGTTCAATCTCTATTGGACGCTGTGTGTAGCACACTGCATTGATTTAATGCTCAAGGAGATAGCCTGGAGGGATTCTGTCAAGAAGACTATCCAGGATGCGAGAAGAGTCACTTTATATACAATCACTCATGGTTGTTGGCTGCAATGCGTGAATGTTGTAGAGGGGACATCGTTAGACCAGGCGTGACACGGTTTGCCACAAACTTCATTGCACTCGACAGCTTATACAGGCACCGCGTGGGTCTCAGAAATTCGTTCAGATCCAAGAGATGCATGGAGTGGAATCAAAGGAAGACTGAGGGTGCAAAGACCTGTTCGAAGATAGTGCTTTCCGATTCCTTCTGGGATAAAGTTCACAATGTCGTTTCCTTCCTACATCCAATGTACAAGGTCCTATGAGTCGTAGATAATGAGATGTGGCCTTCGATGGGGTTAATGTATGAGCTTATGAGAATTATGAAAGGAGATAATGACTGCAATCCCCAGTTCGTATCAATAGGTGATCAATATCATCGATCATCAATGGACTGGGACTCTTGAGCATCCACTCCACCAGGCCGGTAAGTTTGTTAATACAACCGAGTACTTTAAGCATTAATTTTGTTTGCTTGTTAATACAACTGAGTAACTAATATTTGGGTTTTAGCATACTACCTGAATCCCAAATTTCATTATAAACGTCGGCTCCATGAGAATCAAGATTTGACGATGGCCGTCCATGAGGCGTTCGAACGATTGTTCCCAGAATCGACAACGCAAGCAGATTTCAATAACCAGGTAATGCAATAAATTTTCTTCCTTATAGCCTCTAGAAATATGGGCGATTAAAAATAATAGCCTGTGAATCCGTGTTTACAGTTGTTGCGGTTTAGGGATGCAAGGGGTCCGCACTAGCAAAAGCATCGACTGAAACGATGATGTCGTGTGAGTATGGTAACATAATTAGGTAATTGCATTTTTCGTTTAAACTTCAAACTAAAACAAGCTCTTCATGGATATATAGGTGAGTGGTAGGCGATGTACGAAGTCGACACGCCCATACTGCAATTATTGGTAGTCCATGTTCTCGCACAAACTGTATCCTCCTCACCATGTGAGAGGAATTGGAGCACGTGGTCACTCATATACAGCAGCAAGAGAAACAGGCTGGCATATGAGAAGCTGCAAAAGCTCATTTACTGTCACTACAATATGAAGTTAAAAGAGAGGCAGTTGCGGGTAGACCGAGACATGGAGGAAAATCAAGACCCGCTAGACCTTTTGTCTATAGGTAACATGGCACAGATAGGTGATGATGATGACCCACTTTATGAGTTAGTCAAATCAGCTAATTTACATGATACAGAGGGAGGCTCTGCTCCACATGTAGCCAAGGGAGCAGCGGCTCTGGATATCGATGTCGATTAGGTAGTAATCGAACAGAAGGCGGATACAAACTCCTTTAATCCTTTGGTGAGGAGTTCGGCACGTTCCAATGAGGGTAAAGAAGCATCTTCGCGGCTCCCTCCCCATCATCAAGTCGTAGTGAGTGATGCTGATGATGATGAGACTCAACCCCCACTCGACATTGGTCCTGAGGACGAAGACGACGACGATAACCACAATGACAACGGTGATGAGGGAGGGGGCAGAGGCAGCGACACTAGTCTAGGTGGTATTAGTGGGGGTGGGGGGGGTACACGACGGCTCAGAGCCAACGATCCGTTAGCCAATTCACTGAGGAGCAGAGTTTTGACCATATCACTCAGGACATGGACCCTGGATCTCGTTCACCATCCAGGGCGAGAGCATCGAAACCCACATATATGTTCGAGCGTCGTTCAAAGAAGAAAGCCGGACGTGCCGTGACTAATGCTCTCACACACAACTTGTCATCTATGGACATAAGTTCAGATCAGGGGAGCTCCACCTCTATCCCACCTTATGCTCATGGGGGATATCACGGGTATGGCCATGGCAGCTCTGACATTCAGTCACGCTCATCTATCCATGGGTACGGGCAGCCGGAAGATAGTTCTTCGAGTCATGACCCTTTGACAAGAGGAAATTCAAGGTACCCGTATGACTAGCAGCAGTACTATCAAGGAGTCAGGGTTGGACTTGATCTGTTCCCTCAGTACCCTGCTCAGGAAATGCCGTCGATGTATGTCACGCAATTCCCACGTCTAGGCTACTCATACAGTTTGGGGAGGATGATTATCAGAGGTACATAAGAGAGTTCCTCAATTAGTATGAGTAGAGGATGACCTGAGAACAGTACTGCCAACATTTTGGGCAACAGTACTACTCTCAACTGCCGTGGGATCCGGACAATGATTACGAGCCACCTCATCACTCTACGTGGGGATGAAACATGGCCAAAAATGTGTATTTTTTTCAATTCATTTACTTTTGCATGTCTTAATTATTATAAGCTTTCATGTATATTATATAAACTCATTTTGGTTACCATTTGAGTTATTTCTTACAACAATGCATGCTTTTTGGCCCCCATTAAATGAAAACTTCTAACTTAATGCATTCTTTTTGCAAATTTTTCATTCCTGAATATGTAAATATATGTATTTAGGCATGTCCTGAAGTTTCACTGAAAAATTCCACCATTTTCTCCATGCTTCCCCCTTTTTCCCTGCATTTCCGGTTATCGGCGATATTATCGGCGATAACGATATTATATCTTTATCTCCGGCTAGCCAAACTTGTAGCGATACCGATAACTCGAACACTGGTTATCCTTTTTCCTTTAACATCTCTAAAGTTGGGCTAGGAACCAATTTGGGGTCTAGAGTGACTCCCCATGTTAGTTTGTCCCTTAAGGGTAAGTCTTGACACTAGGAGCCCGAGAGAAATAACACTTACCAACTAGTGCTTCGAGATAGTGTTCGATATCTTGCACTAATAGTGTTCGAATCGGAGATCCATCCTGAATATGGACAATGTAATCATCGAGTCCTCACTGTCACATCGCATCATGTATTCCGTGAATCTAGCGATGTAATCTGACACAATCATGGGTTCGTAGCGCAAGGTCTACCACTAGTCTAAGCGCCTCTGGCAATAAGAAAGAGAGAAATACCTTTTTTAAAGACCTCTTTCCTCTCGACCTAGTGCGCAACTAGGGGTTCTCCTCTCCTTTCAATTTTACGCTCCATATTGGTCCAAAAAAGTTTGGCCTAGCCCACCAACTACATCTTGGCAAATCTTACTCAACGGATATCAGACACATTACAACACTTAAAATAGTGGTCCATGTCTGCCGCCCAATCAAGGAATGTTTTGAGGTCCAAGCGACCATCAAAATTGGGAGCCTCAACTTTTACACCCTTCATGACTTGTGCATTTGGATCGTGACAATCATAACGTTCCTCACATTGTGGCGGCACTTGTGCTCGACCACGAACAACATCTTGACCACAACCACGCCCTCATCTATCAACTTGATCTCCGGCTTGAGATTGAACATCTTCCCCAGTGTCGGGGTTTGCTAGTAAGGAGGTCATAAGTTGATTGACGCGCACATTGGTTGCGGTTAATTGAGAGGTAGTAGTTCTATTGTGTGCTTCAATTGTCGTCAAACGGTAATTGATAGCATTAACGGCCTCAGCAATCTGCTCTAGATTCATTATGGGTTGAATACCAAAACCACGTCCTGATCAAGTGGGCACACACAAGGAAACTCCAAAAGAAAACCCTATGTCCTAGGACAATGTTATGACAATGATAAAACCAACCTAGATATCAAACTATATACACTAGAAACACTAATCTGAAAATTCAACAAGCTGCTACCCTCAAATAATTTGTTGAAAATTCAGTAAGATGGAAATCCAAGGGTGTCAAACTGAAAATTCGGCAAGATTGTAATATGAAAATTACAAACTGAAAATTCAGCAATGGTATAAGTGGAAACGCTAACTGAAAATTCAGCAATAGGATACTCCCAACTATAGATGTGACTCTAACCTAGATACAACAAAAAAATCCTATGTTAAACTAATGGGCTCTGATACCAAATTTAATGTAGGATCGACGCATGAACTTAAATATTTTGTGAAATCAATCAGCAAAATTAACTCAATTAATTAAAAAAAAACAAAACACACAAAACTTGCTATCATCATCACAAATATCAAAATCCCAAGAGAACACCATGCATGATTCTGATGCAGGACATGAAAATTAAATATAATATACAAGATCTCAGGCTTTAGATTATACTAATTCAAAAACAATCACATAAAATTCAACATCCCACACAAAAGTTCAAACATTCAAGCAAGGGGAAGCTGTGCGGGTCCAGGCCTACACATACTAAGGCTGGATTAGTAAAATTATAGACCAAACGATACTAAAAGAGAAGTAAAAAATTATCGACTCATGCACAACAATCAGTAACAAATCCAAAGGATTCACCAATTCCAATTCAGAAAACCCTAGGATAAGAAAAGGGGCAAATAAATTGAAAGTAATGCAATTTAGGGTTAAGGTTGGAGAGAATAGGTATGAGAAGAGTAAAATAGACGGAAATATGAATCTGGAGATAGTCCCCGCACAAGGACAGCGGGCCAAGCCTGTCACACGTGTGCAGGGGTCTAGCCGCACGTGCGAGGGGGCGCCGAACGCGAAAAGCACCTCCTTGGCTCTGGTCAACCAAGGAAGACCTTCAAAACCCCCAAGTTTCATGTCGATCGGATGTACGGTCTGTGCGTGGTGCTCCACTGAAGTTTCAGCCCTCCTACAGGGCAAAAATATGGAATTCTGCTATAAAGAGGAAAACTATTGCAATAAAGGATGGGGGCGAATTGGGATCAATGTGGCTTCGCACCACAGAAGTTAGCCCTTCGATGAAGGGAGGGCTTCACACCCAATTGGATTTCCACAACTCGAGAAATCAGAGTAAAAAAACGCAGAATTTTTATTAAGCTTCAATGAGGAAAAAAAAAAAACCTACAAAGGATGCCTATTTATAGGAAAACCCTATACCCCAAAACTCGCGCTATATTCGCAATCTATTACTTGGCGATGAAATAAACAAAAATAAAAACTAATCAAATAAATCTAAACCATCCATGATACTCTAAATAACATTAATAAGCAAAACTTAAAATATGAGATTAATCAGATTAGTGGGCACAATCATGAGATCCCATGATGGGCTTTACTTGACTATTGGGCCCACTCCAACAAACCAAAATTACGTCTTCTAGCTAAGAGGCTCTCCCTGGACGTCGTCATCAATTTAAATCGATGGTGAGGCCCTCCTCCTTGCGTACGTGCGTAGGGGGTGGCATGTGTGTGCGTGTGCGCGTGATGTCCCCATCAATTCTCCCTGGCTACAAAGATTTCGCTACTGGCGAAACAGAACTCCTGAACCGCTCCAAGATGTCAGGATCAAGTCTCTGAAGCTCCTCCTCAGTGAGCCACATGTTGTCTGAAGCTAGGCGTGACTTCCATTTAACCAGATACTTCTAAAACCCACCGTCCGACGTTGAAACTATCTGATGGTCCAGAATATCCTCTATTTCCTCTTTCGGTGTGTGAAGGTTAGGTATGGGAGGTAAAGGCTGTGAAGAAAAGTCGAGAAGAGGCCATGTATTAAGAAACAGATGTGGAGAATCAAGATGGGTAGGTTAAGGGCCAGATAAAGTATCGGGGGTCCCCTGAAAAACAATTAGATCCTCCACATTGAATGTGGAACTAATTCCCATGGAAGGTGGAAGATCTACCACATACGCATTAAGACCATTTCGTTTTATAATTTTGAAGGGTCCAGCGCTACGCGCGTGTAATTTACGAACAGCCCCCTAAGGAAACTGCTCGGGCCTAATGCGGACTATCACAGGGTCCCCTACATTGAATTCCTTGAAACGTTTATGTTGGTCTGGAGAAAATTTGTAATGTTCATTACTAGTAGTGATCTTTTGCCTGATTTCTTGATTCAATGAATGGATGTGATGCGCAAAAGACTGTAAACTTTGATGGCCTATGGGACAATGACATAGAGACGAGATCAATAGACTTACTAGGCTTGTAACCAGTAACAACTTCAAAAGGACTTAAACCTGTGGATCTATTGACAGAACTATTGAATGCAAACTCGGCTATGGGTAGTATGGCGTCCCATGTCCTGGTATGCTCCCCCACTAAACATCTGAACAAACTCTCTAGACTCCTATTAACCACCTCAGTCTGACCATCGGTCTGAGGGTGGTAGGCAGAAGAAAATTGGAGCCTAGTATTCATCATGTGTCATAGTGTCTTCCAAAAGTAACTCATGAATCACACGTCACGGTCAGACACTATGGTTTTTGGTAACCCATGCAGTTTGACGACCTCATTAAAGAACAGCTTGGCAACATGAGATGCTTCGGATGTCTGAGAACAAGGAATGAAGTGGGCCATTTTAAAAAAACGGTCCATGACAACATGGAATCGTGTTTCCAAATAGTCTCGGGAAGTCCAAGAACGAAGTCCATACTGATGTCTTGCCAAGGGATGAATGGGACTGGCAAAGGTGTATATAATCCTGTATTTTGTTTCTTTTGCTTTGCCAATTAACAAGTACGACATTGCCCTATAATTTTGGCCACGTCTCGCTTAAGGCTTGACCAATGAAACCTATCCTCCACTAAGGCAATGGTCTTATCTCGACCAAAATGACCCACAACCCCTTCTGAATGTAACTACTAAAAACAAAAAAAAAATCACGGAGAGAGGTGCATAGTATGCACAAGTGATCACTCCTAAACAAATATCTGTTTAAAATCAAATACTCACTACTAGCTCCTGACGGACTCTCTAACAACGACGCGTATACAACTCCAAAATCTAGACACTCAGAATAATCTTCTTTAATGCACTTGAGGCCCGTAACCTCGACGCTTATGGAGTTAAGTAATGCGACTTGACGACTGAACGCGTCGGCAGGCTTATTCTCTACGCCGACGTTGTGCTTAAGCACAAAAGTGTACTCTTGAATAAATTGAACCTACTTGGCATGCCTAGGGTTTAATTTCTTCTGAGAGTTCAAATATCTCGAGGCCTCATGATCTGAGAACAATACGAATTCTTGCGACAATAGGTAATGATGTCAATGGCCCAATGATTGCACTATCGCATAGAATTCTGTCATAGGTGAAATATCTTTGTTTCGCCTCATTCAGTTTCTCATTAAAAAAAAAAGGCGACAGAGTGCACTTCCTGACTAAGTACTCCTATACCGACTCCTAACGCGTCACATGCGACTTCAAAAGCTTTTGAAAAATCTAGAAGTCGCATGACTGGAGTTTCGGTCATCTTGACCTTTATCTCCTTGAAGGCCTTCGAGGCTGCCTTTGTCCATTGAAACTCTCCCTTTTTTATGCAATCCGTGATGGGAGTCATAATGGAACTGAAACCTCGAATGAACCGCCTATAAAAGGTGACTAAGTCGTGAAAGCTACACACTTCATGAATATTGCGAGGTTCAAGCCAATTGACGATGACCTTGACCTTCTCGCGATCCGCCGATACACCCTCAACTGACACAATAAAACCTAAGAAGATCACACTACTAGATTAAAAACGCACACTTCTTTATATTGGCATACAACTTCTCGGCTTTAAGGATCCCACAAACCTGCATCAAGTGGTTCAGGTGTTGCTCCTTGGTCATGCTATAAATCAAGATATCATCAAAGTATACAACCAGGAACTTCCCCATAAAGAGTTTCAACACTTGCGTCATCACACACATGGAAGTGCTTGGGGCGTTAGTTAACCCAAAAGGCATAACTAGCCACTCGTATAGCCCATCCTTTGTCTTGAAGGCCGTCTTCCACTCATCGCCAAAAAGTACACGGATTTGGTGATAACCACTTTTGAGGTCAATTTTTGAGAAGATAGTAGCATTGGTCATCATATCCAACATGTCATTAAGACGCGGTATGGGAAACCGATACTGGACTATGATTTTGATGATGACCCTACTATCAACACACATCCTCCATGTACCATCCTTCTTAGATGTAAGAAGTGGGGGCACGGCACACGGGCTCATGCTCTCTCGAATAAAACCCTTCTCTAGGAGCTCATCAATCTGCCTCTTCAACTCAGCGTGCTCCTTTGGGTTCATTCTGTAATACAGGAGGTTTGATAGAGTCATCTCAGGGATTAAATAAATGGTATGCTGTATATCCCTCATAGGGGAAAGCTTATTCGGTAGATCATCAGGAAAGACATCACGAAACTCATGCACTACCTGAATGGCCTCGGTGGGTAACCCTACACTAGCCTCTAGTACACTCTCCCTAGCCACAAGGGCGTATACCATCGAGTCCGCCTTTGTTTCTCGCTTAAAGTCTTTGGCATTCAGAATATGGAGAGGTTTGGACTTCGACTTCGACTCCTTCAATTCTTTTAAGCCGTTCACACCACTCTGTGTGGTGGACTCCTTTCCAGTAGTGTTCTTGGGTGGCAGTGGATTTAGCTTGACCTTCTTGCCCTCAAACCAGAATATACACATATTTGAACAACCAAATATGGTAACATCCCTGTCAAAGAGTCATGGTCTACCCAGAATGATATGACCAACATCCATGGGAACAACATCACACCAAAGTGTCATTATATAACCCAAACTGGATCGGAATAAGACAACGATGCGTGACTTGAATGGAAGTTTCATCAACCCAGGAGACTCTATAGGGTTGAGGATGGGCTTCCAGCTTTAAGCCCAAACGGCTCACAGTGCTAGTCGATGCCACGTTGGCACAACTACCACTGTCCACAATCATCTTACAGCTTTTTTCTCCACACTTTGCGTCGGTATATAAGATCGTGTTACGACACCAATCGTCAATATTCTTGGCTTGAGCAAAGGCGCAACGCACAACTGCGAGGGTCACAGACTCTTACACCCCCTCTTCATCATCACTAGGGGTTTCTACTGGCTCATATTCTTCCTCCTCACCGTCACTCTCTGGGAGCACTACTACTTGCCCATCAATAAGGAATACTTTGGTGCCCTCTCTCATGCCGTACTGGTGGACAAAGTGACCAAACCCCTGACACCTAAAGCACCTAGTTGCTCCACTTCCACGTGAGCTAGACCCGACAATTTCTTTACACTAATCATCCTTAGGCCTGGGTTGAAAACTGTTAGAAGATTTGTTCTGGTATCCAGTGTTAGGTTTAGCCCCAGAGAGGTTGGCCTTAACACTAGAATCGCGAAAGTCAAATCGTCTTCCCACAGATGCCTTGAGGTATTGCTTGACGTCTAACACTACTTGATACAACTGCTCAATAGTGTCTATATCTTTGGCGAGCAATTCTCTCCTAATGTCAGGACGAAGGCTCATTTTAAAACGAGCAAGGGTGAGTACAGGGTCCTCATTAACCTCGCAGCAGGTCAAGTACTCTTCGAACTTCTCAATGTAGTTAGCAACACTCATAGAACCCTGTAGAAGAGACTGTCACTCCTCAACCAACTGCAAGCGATAAGAGAAAGGGAGGTACTTCTCTTTAAGTGCTTCTTTCATTTCTCCTCAATGGACTATTGGGAATTCCCTCGCTCTTTCTTTCTTTCGCTCTACTATCGCCCAACACCTCTTTGCTTGGCCCACAAGCTTCATCTTGGTGAACCAGACTCGTCGACCATCCTACATGTCATACCACTCAAAATAGTAGTCCATGTCCGCCAACCAATCTAAAAAGGCTTTAAGGTCCAAGTGGTCATCAAACATAGGGGCATCTACTCTAACTCCCTTGAGGAGTTGCGCGTCTAGGTCATATTGGTCATGATGTCCCTCTCAGGGTAGGTGCACAGGTGCGCACCCATGACCAACTCCTTGGCCGCCTCCACTCCTTGGTCTAACCTCCTGACCACCCGCTTGAGATTGGACATCTTCCCCAATGGTGGGGTTTACCCTGAGGGAGGCCTCTAGTTGGGTAACACAATCATTAAATTGGTCAAGGCGTTGATCTATGCGTTATTCCAAGCGCTTACTCAAAAAATCAATCTGCTGGGTTCACTAATTCACTGATTCTTGCAGTTGATCCATGTTTAGTATAGGGTGTAAATCAAAACCACAATCTGTATGTGTGGGCATACAACTGCTAACTCCACCTAAGGACTTTCTACTACGACTATATGCAACTAAATGGGACTAAATGATCCTATGAAACTCTATATGAGGGAAACTACGCAGTGCTACTAAAATCCAGCAATATAGTTGTCAAAATAAGGGAATAACATAAAGTTACAACAATGTGAATTGCTAGCTTCCTGATAACAGAAATTTCAGCAAATAATATCAGTAACTACGGACTTCTAAACAGCTATATATGATGAAATTGGATGCATGATGGACTTAAACAAACTAACCTAAATATGTAATGCATTCCCCTATAAGAACCCTAATCTCTGATACTAAATTTGATGTAGGACATAGAAATTAAATATGATATGAAAGATTTCAGACTTTAGATCATACTAATTTAGAAACAATCACAAAAATTCCACATCCCACATAAAGTCAAGCATTCAACAAGAGGGATCTACAAGGGTCCAAGCCTACACATGCTAAGGCTGGATCAATTAAAATTATAGACCAAACAATTATCAAAGGAGAGTAGATTCATCCACACATGCAAAGGACTATTTTCCTAATCCAAGGGATTCACATGTTTCAATTCAGGAAGCCCCAGGGTTGTAAAAGGGGAATAGAACTGGGAATTTAGGATAATCTAGGGTTAAGGTTAGGAAAATAAGGTGATAGAGGAGTAAAAGAGAGGAGAGAGAGAACCTGTAATCAGTCCACACGTGTGGACAACAGGCTGGCCTGACGCATGTGCATGGATTGCAGCCCGCATGTGTGTGGGGCCCACGGACCCAAAAAGGCCAACTAGCGGTTGGTCAACCAGGGATGGACCACCCACACACCAAGTTTCAGGGCAATTAGATGACTGGTTTGAGCATGGTGCTCCGCCGAAGTTTCAACCCTCCTGCAAGGCCTAATTCTGAAATTTTGTTGTAGAGAAGGATTGGCTGCAAAATAAAGGTGGATTTAAAGAGTGGATGGCGTGAGAGATGATGAATATAGAGAGTAGGAAGTGGGGACGAATCGGGATGGGTGTGACTTCGCACCACGGTAGTTAGCCCTTCGAAGAAGGGAGGGATTCGCACCCAATTAGATTTCCACAACTTAAAAAATTAGAGAAATAGGAAAACGCGGAATTTTATTAATTATCTTCAATAAGAAAAAAAACCTACAAGGGGTTGCCTATTTATAAGAAACCCTATAGCCCAAAAGTCACGCCATATGCGCACACTATTACTTAAAGACGAAATAACAAAAATAACAACTAATCAAACCAATCTAAACCGTCCATGATATTCCTAATAACAATGATAAGCAAAACTAAGTACTGGATCATCTAGAGTAGTGGGCCACGATCATGAGATCCAATGGTGGGATCCACATGATAATCCGGTCCACTCTAAGGAACCAAAACACAGTCTTCTAACTAGGAGGCCCCCCTAGATGTCGTCATCAATCCAAATCGATGGTGAGGCCCCCCTCCTCATGTGCATGCGTAGGGGGGCGTGCATGTGTGCGAGATGTCCCCATCAGTAACCTGGAAAAGCAAGAAATAGACGGTTGTCACTATGTCAAGTGCAAAGGCAAAGTACAGAGCCATGGGCCATGCAGCTTGCAAACTATTCTAGGTCCAATCTCTTGTCCAAAAGCTTCAACTATTTGGTGGTGGGCCAATGATTCTATATTGTAACAATCAAACAGCGTCTCACATAGCCAGTAATCCAGTCTTCCATGAACGAACAAAACACATAGAAGTGTATTGTCATTTTAATAGGAAGAAGATTGCATCCAAGGAAATTATCACAGAGCACGTCCCTACTAAAGCTCAGTTGGTAGACATCTTCACCAAGCCTTTTCCATGTTAAGGTTCATTCATCAATGGCAAGCTAAGCATGATTGACTCTCTCTCTCTCTCTCTCTCTCTCTCTCTCTCTCTCTCTCTCTCTCTCTCTCTCATTTTTGCATTTTCTTCTGCTAGGGTGAATGCATGCAAATAACACATATTCTCTCTCTCTCTCTCTCTCTCTCTCTCTCTCTCTCTCTCTCTCTCTCTCTCTCTCTCTCTCTCTCTCTCTCTCATTTTTTTTCCATTTTCTTATGTTAGGGTGAACGCATGTTGTCCACTACTTTGGGCCCATCATTGGTTGGTTGTTGTCCTCATTGTTAGATAGCCATTTATAGACCGATAAGACTTGGGTTTGTGACCTCAAATATGGTACTTAAACCATCCTTAACAACCCTTTACATCACCCATGATAATGGGGCCCATCAAATCAACAACGTAGATCACCAAACCATGGACCCCACTTGTATAAACTCAAGACCTGATGTTGATATAAATATCCATGCTAGAATAATGTGGAATTTCTATTTTTTCTAATATAAGTGTGAAGTAGTTCCAATCATGGTTCATAAGCAGCATTTAGACCTAATAATGGCCAATGGATGCTACCTTCATTATTGGCCAAAATGTAGTTGAAAACAGGAAAGTGGAAAATGGGAAAATTGAGAAAGAGGTGATCTTGTGAAGCTTAGGAACGTCAAACTGAATTTTAACTGACTTCAATTGATCTAATTCAAATTTTTCAATGAAATAGCAGTTGTTTTTCTACTACTGTGAAGAACCCCAGATCATGAACAAAGTGGCTGATAACAAGAGCCCTCTCATCACATCCTCACAAGCAAATCCTTAGTTGCACAATAAGTTGTAGCTAAGTACACTCCCACTTCGAATTTCTTGGGAATGCCCTTCTTCTCCAGCTTCCTAGTTACTTATACTTGCTAACATTTTGAAACAATCACCACCTGATCCCGCACCCAAACCCGAGCCCACTTTGCTTTAGATAGTTGAGTCTATCAACCACCTCATTAGCAACTGTTGAAACTAACGACAGTAACGTAATTAGATTTGAAAGGAAAGAAATGAATCACTATTTGGAAGGTACATTCCATATTTGGAATTTGACACAATTAGATTAAAAAGAAATTTAAAAAATTTTTAAAAATTTAAATTAAAAAAAAAAAAAAACTAATCCAATTTGGAAGCCACGTAATGTATTTTGAAGCATTGAAGATCAAAGGATAACTAGCTGAAATCGCTCCACCTGGACCTAAGGCATTGCGCCCTAGGTTTCTATTGGCACATCACTAGAGAAGGAATTCCCATTGTAGGGGAAAAGAAAAAATTCTGTTTTATTTCAAAATATCCCTTTTTTATAGCAATGAATACATATCTTCCATATTCAAATCCAATACTAATCCTTGAGGAGAATCTGATATTGATAAAGATAGAGAAACAAATATGTAGAAAACTACTGACAAGTCCCTAAATTACCATAGTTATGACAAGAGGGATTCTATACCTAACCATGTACATGTTTACAGCTGTACCATGATAAATCGCTGCCTTTAAGTCATGATATATATGATAATAGTAGAATGCCACTCAATCTTGGTTATTTTCCACATGTATGATTAGATGGGTCCCAGTCCCCTCAGGTCATCTCATATATGTTGGATGGGGACTTGATTACATTGATCTCCCTCATCTACAAGTCTTTTACTCTTTTTTTTTTGGGAAAGATAACTCATCCACGAGTTTGAAATGGGTGTTTGGCTCAAAATCAAAAGTGTCTCGATAGTAGGTCTCTTGTCACTTTAGTTGAACTGATGGTGAATGCTCCCTATCAGCCAAGAACTTCATCAACCGGACCATGCTCACATGTGTATTGTGTCCTCCATGATCTTCTTTCTTCGCAACTAATAATCGTCTTTGCCCTTTTGCCTTCCTATCTTTGCTACATCATCTTGCCCGCCACACATTGTCGACTTGTGCATTCCAGTTGCCATCCAGATGACACCAGTGCCTCCATCTCAACATTAACTTGCTATTTCAAAGTCGCTAGTGTGATCACTAATCCGGCCGTCATCTCCTCTTTACCTCATCAGATTCACCCGTAATGTCACGTTTTAGTTTCTATTTATAACGCAGATTATGCATAAAGGTCTGGGCAAACTCCTTGATTAATCCTTTAAATCCTTTTATATTATTTTTCATTCCTTCCTACTTGAACTTGTTCCACTCCCTGAACTATCTTATCTCATCTTCTCGCCTCTTCTATATCTTATCTCATCTTCTCGCCTCTTCTAAAACCAATCACACACGCGCGCGTGCACACACACACACACACACACATGTATGAATCGACAAGTCTCGCTTGGCTCATCTTTGCACACACTACACATCCATATACTTGCATATGCATGTATGTATATAGTTGCTTCTTGTTCATGATGTGTATGCTAGTATCAAATGCAACTGAACCTTTGCTAGTTTCCACATGTATGAATAGACAAGTCTCACTCGGGTCATCTTTGCAATAGATGGACAAGGATTCAATCTACGTAAAAGGATTTAACTTCTCAAATATATTAGGTGAGCCCACAGAGCACTAACTTATTAGACACCACTCACTAGAGAGTTGGGGGATTACTTCAACAAAAATTAGCTTTCCAAAGAAAGCCAATGAGAAGTGCACAGTACTTCTCCAAAGTGCTCTTAGACTTGTTGAACTTGGCCCCTCCCCTTCACGAGCCCTGAAGAATGACATCAACACCTCCCCCTTCTCATTTCTTAAGAAACCAACCATCCACGGTCTCTCTAACCTCCCCAACAAGCACATTCCAAAATTAAGATTTACATAACATGGAAGGGGACAGCACCCAAACAACATTCTCAAAACAACTATTTCTCCACTCTTCAAAACCCGATGACTAGTCCAGCAAGGGCATCCTCAAAACCTGGTTCTAGAAAGAGGACAATCAATTAGCATAGATAACATTCTTTGCTTTATTGCTTCAGTCGAAGAAACCTTGCTCTCAAAGGTTCTTCTATCCATCTACTTCCAAAAGTCCCACATGATTCAAAAAAAAAGAACCAAGGGAATTCTCACCAATCAATTTGGAAGGACCCATTAATAGTCCACATCACTCGAAAGCATTTGAGGAAGAAGTTCCAAATGTCTCTAGTCACATAACAATGCAAAATAAGTGATTCAGTCTCTTCTTCTTTCAGTTACATTAAGCACACATTGGGGAGAACCAAGCAGTGCTTCTTCAAAAATTATGCATTGTAATATGCAGTGTAACTGCCATGCGCACACACTTGAACTTTAGGAGGAATAAGGATACCCCAAACTATTGCATGTGATGACAGGGCTCCTTCACAAGAGGTAAGAAACCCTGAAAAAAGACTCCATGAGGCTTGCCGTTAGATGTCCATTTCTAAATTTTCCATCATGTAACACCATTGAATTTTAAAGTATACTGGTAGATTAATGATTGTTTTGAATAACGATGTGCATTAATTTAAAATAATGGTTGACATTTACGTGAGTTTTCTTCATCATATTACATGAGGTAGAAAGCCATCATCATAAACAGAGTTATAGCATTTTCTTGAAACTATGGTTCAAACTCTTGACCTCAAAAAACACTCTTATCCTCACCCTTATTATCATCAGCAACAGCAGCATTATCATCATATAGCCATGTCCCAGCAATGTGCATAGCTTTATGAATCTTGTTTTGCCGATCACAAGATTTGAAACAGGGATTCTCATGAATTGAACATTATATGCTTGACAAGTTCATAAAACCAGAGAGATTGAATCTGGCTATAGAAGTACTCTACTACAATAAGTATAACCAAATTGAAGTCATTCAATGCATTCTTCGCTATCTCAAGCACACCCTAGGAGTCGGCATTCTATACGGTCATTTAGACAATCATGCGTACAGTGATGCCAACTGGGCTGGCTGTGCTATTGATCGACGTTATATATCTGGTTTATGTACCTTTGTAGGTGGGAACCTTGTCACATGGAAAAGCAAGAAACAAACGGCCGTTGCACGTTCATCTATTGAAGCTTGAGTATAGGTCCATGAAACATGGCACAAGTGAGATTCTCTGGCTACGTTCATTTCTCCATGATCTGGGAATTACCATTTCAAATCTTGTCCCTTTATCCTGAGACAATCAAGCAGCTATCCATATTGCCTCTAATCTGGTGTTTCATGAACGCACCAAACAAAGTTGACTGCCATTTCATACATGAAAATTTATCCACTGGTGTGATTTGCACTCATTATTTATCATCGAAGGAACAACTTGCTGACATTTTTACCAAAGGAGTTGCTAGGCCTCATCTATTTGAAATTGTGTCCAAGCTAGGCATGTTTGATATTCAAAGGAGTTAGTAGGCCTCATCTATTTGAAATTGGGTCCAAGCTAGGGCATGTTTGATATGCATGCTCTAGCTTGCGGGGGAGTATTCATATATATTAGTGGTCCTGCAGACCACCATAGGGTTTTTACCTTCTTTGCCATTTTACCATGTGTATAATTTCCTTTTTTTGTCTGTATTTTTCTCCTATAAATTAATAGAAAAAGGGAGAAGGAAATCATCCCCATTATTCCATGAATTTACACTTGTCAATTTGTCACAAGGAACGTAACTGCAATCTGAGGGTCACATCCTGATCATGAATATGCTAAGAACCGCCACTCTCTATCATTTCCTCTTAATTAAACCGAACGATAGTGATTCAATTCGCTCGTGCATCCAAACAGAACCAATTTAGTAATGATAAGCAGAGCCTAATTATGTTAGATGCCTAATTATGAATATAGTCAGTAGAACTCGCATAAGCGTTCCATTCCCATTTAGATTGCGTAATATTGCCACTGGATTCGATTGGTGATCCAAACGCAGAGTTTAGAGGGAAATTGAGATAGGGAACTTACGACGTGGAGGGGGAGAGATTGGAGTATGGAGGATGATGAAGAGGTGGAGGGCTGTTGGTTGAAGTAGTCTCGACCCCCTTCTTGGAAGACGCGCTGCAGGACGTCGTCGTCCATGGCTTCAGAAACAATAGGAGGACCTCGAAGAAGCTGTTTTTGCTGCTTTTGCAGACGACAAAAGCGAGCGGGGGGAATGTCAGAAAGAGAGGGAGAGCGGATGTGCTGGGGACTTAGAGAGTAAACTCTGTGGGCCCACTGTGATGTATGTGTCTTATCCACGCCGTCCAACCGTTTTAGCATCTTGTTGCAGAGCATGAGCCCAATTTCCAAGGGCGTGTTCGGGCAGTGGGATTTAAGGGATTAGGTGGGATGGAATTGCATCGGGTCATGTGCCAATTCTATTCCCTGTTTGGAAAGAATGGAAAAGCTGTGGATGGAATTGCATTAAGTCTCGTGCTGATTTCACTCAATGTTTGCCAGTTGTGTAGGTCCCACTATGATGCGTGGGCTATATTCACACAGTCCACCTCATTTTTCAAGATTATTTTAGAGCATGGGCTTAAAAAGTCAGTTAAATATAAAGCTCAAGTGAACTCCACCATAGAAGCAACAGGGATTGAATGCTTACCGTGGAAAACTTCTTTGGGGCCATATAAGTTTTGAACCTGCCTTATTTTTAGGTCCATGCCATAAAATGAGGTTACAAAACAAATAAACGGTTTACATATAACACGTGTCTTATTCTCAATAATTTTAAATAATGGTGAGTATATCCGTTCAATATACCACCGTATTACTAAAAAAAGCATTGAGATGGTAACAGGGGACCATCCCTGCCACGGGGTAATAATTCTGTTTTTTAAATACCATCTCTCCTAATCCCTCCGCCCAAACACGCCCCAAGTGTATCCAGACATCTTAGCGGAGTGGGAATTGAACGCCTACGGTTGAAAACTTCCTTATGGCCACGGAAGTTTTAGATTAAGAGTGCGTTTGGTAAACTGCATAAAAAAAAACGTTTGAAATTAATTTAAGTACTCTATCTTCGTACTGAATTTTATGTAAAGATAACTGATGGAACACCTGCTCGGTAGAATCCAAAATTTCCGGTTGGATAAAATATGTCTGAAATTTAATAATTTTACCAAATTGCAGGTGTTCTAATGTCATCCGTTAAAATGAATTGATGGAGTGTACTTTTCACAAACATCACAGTGG
Source organism: Magnolia kwangsiensis (assembly GCA_037074715.1). Taxonomy (NCBI): domain Eukaryota; kingdom Viridiplantae; phylum Streptophyta; class Magnoliopsida; order Magnoliales; family Magnoliaceae; genus Magnolia; species Magnolia kwangsiensis. Next base: position 51,440,140 of record CM073586.1, on the reverse strand, counting down.
CCCTACTTCCCATTAGTAACAGGCTGTCCACGGCCGGTCCAAGGGTTGGTTTGGCCCAGATTTTGAAATGTTTCAGGCCAGACCATCAGACTCGGCCTACTCAGGCCACGGAAAAGCTTTTTGTGAGCTACAAAAGTTTTAGATCAAGCTGATATTAGTTTTCCTACATCCTGTTTTTTGTTACCTCATGAATAAGTTACATGGCAAATAAACACCATGGTGTGCCTTAGTATGTTTTTAATGGAGGGCGTTTAATGACCATTGTTTCCTACAGTGTGGCTCACTTGAGATTTGTATCCGTTTTATTTGTAGGCCTATGCTCTAAAATGAGCTAGAAAAACTCATGAGCAGTGTGGTATAAAATATATTTATCAATGTCAGCTTAGAGTCGTGGCAACACCCATTAATATATAACCAAGGTAACATCTAATCAACAAGTTTTTAATGGTGGCCGCTCAATCACCAGCTAGATGGCAAGACCCAGGAAGCTTTTAATGGGGGTGCTCAATCACCAGTTGGACGGCAAGACCTAGGAAGCTTTTAGGGACAGTTTGAGCGGTGGAATTAGAAGGGATTAGGTGGGATGGGATTCATCTGATCCTGTGTCAATTCCATTCCATGTTTGGAATGAATGGAAAAGCTTTGAATTACATTAAATGGAATTGCATTGATTCTCATGCCAATTTCACTCAATGTTTGGAAAGTTGTGTAGGTCCCAACATGATGTGTGGACTATATCCACACCGTCCACCCATTTATTGAGATTATTTTAGAGCATGGGCCAAAAAATCAGGTAAATCTAAAGCTCAAGTGGACTCCATCATAGAAAGTAATAGGGATTGAATACTTACCGTTGAAAACTTCTTTGGGGCTACATAAGTTTTGGATCTACCTCATTTTTAGGCTTGTGCCATAAAATGAGGTTAAAAAACAAATGAACGGTTTAGATATAACACATGTGTTATTTTTAATAATTTCAAATGATGGTGGGTATTTCCATTTAATATACCACCGGACTATGAACAAAGCATGGCATTAATTTAATCCCATGGCAACAGGGGACAATCCCTGCCATGTGTATTAGTGATGTTTTTTGTATCCTATCCCACCGAATCCCGTCTAATCCGATCGCCCAAACTGGCCCTTAATGTTTTTATGTGGTGACGTTCACCTGAAACTTGGATGTGCTTCAAATTTTAGAGCCATGTATTAAGAATGAACTGAAAAAATCGATGGACAGCTTGGATGTATAGCACATGTATCAAAGTTGATCAAACTTTGGATGGCATATAAACATCAAAGTTGATCCAAGAAGGTTTCAATGATGGATATTTTTTTTTCTCACTTTTCTTGTATGGCTAGCTTGAGTTTTGGATCCTCCTCATGACTCTCATACTGCCAACTTGAGTCTCCGATCGTCCTCATTTTTTGTCACACGTCTTAAATTAAACTAGAAACAATGGATGGAGTGGATTTCTCACAAATATTAAAAGTGGGCCACACCTCGCTCCCAAGCACTATAACCTTCTATAAACCTTATGGTAGGTAATCCGCATCCGCTACTTGCACGTTTGACAAGTTGCCATGGTGTATTCACGTGGTAAAGTTATGTGGCCCCACTGTGACGTACATGTTATATCATCTACACTATCCATTTGTTTTTTTCATTCCATTTTAGGTTACGAGCCAAATAATAAGCTAGATCTACGATTCAAGTGAACCACACCAGAGAAAATAGTGGGGAGTCAATGTCTAACATTTAAAAATGTCTTGGAGCCATTGAAGTTTTGGATAAAGCTGATTGAAGTTTTGGATAAAGCTGATATGTATGTTTTCCCTTCATTCAGGTCTATATGACCTTAATTATGAACTGATTGGATTGCAAGAAACATCATGGTGGCCCCTAAGAAGGTTTCCCCGATGGGTGTCGTTGCCCCGTAGCTTTTTATGGTGTGGTCCACTTGAACTTTGGGTTTGCCTCAATTTTTGGCTCATGCCTTCAAATAATGTGGCAAAATGGATGAACATGGTGGATATAACACATACATCATGATGGGCAAAAGACTTTTGTCACATCCACACAACAACTAGACAATTAGCCTAAAAGTTTTCACGTAAGTTACTTCAAAAAGGGGTAAAGTTGTCAATTAGAAGAAAAAAAAAATAACTTAAAGTCACTTATCACATTATGTGAAAATCACTTACCGCTTTCAGCGCATAAACCACCCCTGAATTAATTGCGTGATTAAATTCCATTAAGGCCTTTTTTAAATGTGTTAAACAAACACCCAAAATAGCATATTAAGCGATTGAAATCTGATTTTAAGATTTTAGTGACATATTAAGTGGTAAACAAATAGCCCCTAAGTTGATATTTGTGTTTTCCTTTTGTCCATGTCTATCGTGCCTTACAAATAGGTTGGATGATAAATAAACATCACTATAAGTCTTAGGAAGGTTTCAACGGTGCAGGTCACAATACTTACTCTCCTATTATGTGGTTCACTTGAGCTTTGGATACTCTTTAATTTTGGTGGAATCATGCCTTAAAATGAGTTGGTTGGCAATCCACACAGTTTACTCAGTATTACTTAGTAGGCAATCCAGGCATCCTATGAAGGTACAATCTTTTAGGATTAGGTAAGGTTGTTTAGGTCATCTCATGTAATGGAGGTTGTTTAGTTGCTTATTATGAGGGCTAGAAATCAAGCTGGATTGGGTTGGGTCGGGTTGGGTTGGGGTGAGAATCAACCCGATATGTCCCCAATTCCAACAGGTCCCACTTCCAACCCAAGGTGTCCAACCCGAACTCAACACGACTTACTTACCTCACCGATCCTAATGACCTAAAATGGAAATCATTAATCATCATAAGCTAGTCATTTCTTTATGAGTAAGATGAAGGATAATTCCAAGATTAATGTGCACATAAGCTTTCCCCCAATAGTTTTTACCTTTACTTTAATTCCACTTCCAAGAGCTTTACTTTAGTGAATTTAATGAGCAGGCATTTTGATACAAAGCTTGGGAGTGTACTTGGAGTAAGGAGTGTAAATGCCTCAATCAATAACATATGATAGGGTGTCTTGAGTTTGTTGAGCCTTCATTAGAAGATGAAGACAACTGATACTCCAAAAGTTAGAATGTCAAGGCTTGAAGACATAGGTAAATTGAGGTGCTTTGGTAATCCTAATCCTAAACCACTTTAGTTCCAAAACAACCAATCTTTAGATGATTCTTCCCTTAATAAGAAAATACTTATTTTGATCATCCAAGCCTTAGGAATTAATTTGAACAAATTCGGCTAAGCTAACAATTAGTTTCAGCAACACCTTCATATAGCCGATCATTTTATGAAGGTTAGAAACTATCTCTTCTTTTCCGACAATCCTTTATGAATGCTCCTCCATTAGTATGCCAATTTTTCAGTCATAGTAAATTTACCAGTTTGGTTAGTGGCTGAGGGGATTACGCCTTTTTTAAGATCAAACACTCAAAATTTAGGTGCCTAACATCTCCACAAGCATGACATGCAGAAAATTTCATGCCCCAAACTCAGAAACCAGGCTCACAAAATTTACGATCGCTAAATTTGACATCAACAGCCTCCGTAGGGCCCCATTTTTTACTCTCGGCACCTATATACCAGGTTTCGATCCTGGGATCCTAAAAGGAGGATAACCCATGAACAATAACCAGAACTCCATCACAAAATCCACTATGATTAAAAAAAAAAACTTTAAGATACAATGCGGAGAAAGGGAAATATAATGATAATAATAACAAAACTCCATAAGCTCTGCGGCATGCTCCTTCTCCTGCTCAGCTACGATCTAGCGTCACCTGCATGCATTAATCGTGCATAAGCTTATAGAAAGCTTAAAGGGTGGTGAAAGTGTGTGCGTAATATAAGCGTGCTCAGAATGCAATATTAGAGTAATGCGAAATATACTAGTAAGTCCATGAATGCAATCAACCGTACTAAGGCTATGCAATGCAAGGCATGAATGCTATTGACCATATCAAGGTCATGCGATGCAAGGCATGAATCATGTCAACCATACCATGGCCATGCGATGCAAGAAGCAACTCAAGCATACCAATCCTCATTTGTATCCACATATCAATGCAGCTCATCACTGGAGCATCAAATATCAGTACAGTTCTTACTCTGAAAAATCACGGGGGTCTAGTACACTTCAAATGACACTGCCCCTTCCCTTGGCACACAGTCCAAGTGAGCGTAAGAAACCTCACTATCCGCTTGGCTAATAGCTTGTCAATACCTATCTGGCACATCGATAGCAGACCCATTTACGAGCTGGTCAAACTCAGCCTAACAATTGTCCCCCACCCTCAAGCGGGTAAGGCCACACTCCCTTCCAATCGACTACGACACAGTAAGAGATGTAGTCTCCTGGTGTTCGGCCCTCGTGCACTCATGTATCCACTCAGTCTTGACGTTGGAGTCATCCTCTGGTACCATCGGGTTTAGAAATTTTCACTCAGAAACATTTATAACACCCTAATGCTACTAACAATATTTTCGATGTCCAATCCTGCCATCCATGATATGCTTGTGGAAGCTATGACCCTATTGTCGCTAGGGCGTATAGAAATTATATCACACAAATGCGAGATGCATAAATCATACTATCCAGTCATACAACAATTCAATGCGTATCGCACACTCATGTGGGGCAACTCCGCTTATCAGTGAGTCCCATAAATAATCCGCCCAATGACATATGCTATAATCAATCACTCCTCATATCAAGCATACATATGATGCGTGTGGGCATGAATCATGGAGCTATACTAAGCATACTCATATGATGATGATGTACTCTCCTCATATTAAGGTGAGCCTAACAATTATGGAGGCCCAACAGTTTGGGTTAGCCCACTAAAGGAAGATGAGAATAGGCCTAACAACGGGCCCTAGGGAAAGTTACAATGTGAACATTTAACCATCCCTACTCTTATAATGTGGACATCAAACCATCATTGCTCCCAAAGCATAATCCATTATAAACATCATTACATACATCATGGTGGAATCACACATCACGTCGGTCCTCATATACATTACTTTGGGCCTCACACAAGGACCTCACATACATCGCATTAGGCCTCACTCATGGGCCTCATATACATTCCAATGAGCCACAACCCATGGGCCTCAAATACATCATAATGGGCCTCATATCTGAGCCTCATATTTGGGCCTCAAATACATCACAATGGGCCTAACCATTTGGGCCTCGTATACATCAAAATGGGTCGCATCACATGGACCTCATGTACATCAAGTGAGACCTACCGTCCTAGATGGATGGTGTGGCTAAAACGTTAATATAATATCTACACCATTCATCTATTTATTGAGATCATTATAGAGCATTACCTAAAAATAAATCATATCGGAAGATCATCTGGACCGCACCACAAATAGTAGTGGAGATAGTGATTTCACCGGTAAACAAATTCATGGGGCCCACCATAACATTTATTTTCCATCTAATTTGTTCATAAGGTCACAAAGACTTGAATTAAGAGGAAAACAAATTTCATATTGATCCAAAACTTTTATGACCCCAAATAGGTTTCAATGGTAGATGTTCAATCCTCCACTAGTTTTTGCAGTGTGGTCAACCTGATAGATAAATCTATCTTATTTACCATCTTATGCCTTAAGACGAGCTCACGAAATGGATGACTGGTGTTGTCACTCCCCAAACTCAGAAATCGGGCTCATATAATTTCAGATTTTCGAATCTGGTGTCGACAGCCTCTATAGTACCCCATTCTCGGCTCCCAGCGTCCATACGCCAGGTTTCGATCCTGGGATCCTATAAGGAAGATTTTTCAACGTACATTTGTCTCATAAGAAGCATAACCATAAGTATACCCAAATCATAAAGGCAACATTATCATCACATATCCACTAATATAAACATTTGAATACAATTCTGAAGGAAAAATACATATGTCAAAAATTAAAGCTCCAGAAGACCGATGCATGCTCCAAGCTCAACACTACTGCAACCTAATGCCACCTGCACGCATCTATCATGCATAAGCTTATAGAAAGCTTCGAGAGTGGTGTAAGTGTGTGCAATGCACGTGCCAAGTATCCAATATAATGCCATAATCATATAATATCGAAAATACAGGCAAGATCATGAATCATACGATATAAGAGTAAGCGAAAATACTGACAAGATCATGAATCATACGATATCAGAGTATACAATGTGGATCGGATATACAAATGCGGAATCATAGAGAACTAAATATCAAAAGATCAACTGGACCATACCATATTTTTAGAGATTGGGCCGAGCCAAGTTGAATGGGCCGAGCCCAATTCATCTATTTTTAGAGATTAATATAGAGTATTATATAAAAATGAATCATATTAAAAGATCAACTGAACCATACCATATTTAATGTGGGCCTCACCATAGGGTTTATTTCCCATCCAGCCTATTCATAAAGTCACAAAGACCTGGATTTAGAGGAAAAACAAATATCATATTGGTCCAAACTTTGAAGCCCAAGAGTTTAATGGTGGACGTTCAAACCCACTGTTTTTCTGTAATATGGTCCACCTGATAACTGGATCTGTCTCATTTTTCTTCTATCATAAGCCTTAAAATTATCTTTCAAAATGGTTGGATGAATTGGATGCAACACATACATCAAAGAGGACCCCACACATGTCGCCAAGGTGGGCTCCACATAACCTACCACATCATAGCTATAGGGCTGGTGTGTGGTACACCAGCCAATCCAAATCCTTCACAGGTGGGTCCCAAGTGAGGCCCACCATAACATTTATTTTCCATCTAATGTTAATAAGGTCACATAGACAAAAATAAATAAATAAACATTATATTTATCCAAGACCTCTGGGACCAGAGGGCTCCAATGGCAGACGTTCAATCCACCACCGTTTCTTGTGATGTGGACCACCTGAGCTCTGAGTATGGCTGGATTTTTGGGGTGCCCCATAGGAAAAGGAGGCCCACCAAATGTACGGTATTGATGTTCCACATGCACCACGGTGGGGCCTACGGCTAGGACCCACGGTCCCTACCTCTCTAGTCACGCAGCAGCAGGACGCTGCTGTAGCGTCCTCTGGACAAGCAGCAGCAACGCTTGTTGCACATGTGTTTTTTATTTTTTTATTTTTCATTTTCTTGCGGTTTTTCGTAGGTAGGGCCCACATCAAGTGGATCCGCTCCACCCATTAGATTCTATGGCTCAAGATAGTCCAAATGAGTCCAATATGCAGCATGTTTTAGTGTGTAGAAAATTTAAAGTGGCCCCTAATATATTTGAATGGTAGAAATCCCTATTTTCTATGCTATGGTCTACTAGAAAATCAGATTAGCTTCATTTTTCAACTCAACGCCTAAAATGAGTCGGGAGATGAGATGGATGGCATGGATTAAATCCATACATCAAGGTGGGGCCTACATGAGCGGTCCACCTAAAGTTTTAAATCAAACTGATACTTTTGTTTGCTCGTCAGTACACTACATTGTCAATTCACACTTCATTGTGTGGCCATGTCCAGTGTCCCTGGACGCTGGACGGTTTGGTTACAACACATTTTCAAGGTGGGCCCCACCTACAGATGGCTTGGATAAAATACATGCTTCATGATGGGGTCCATCTGGGTGGGCCACATGGCCACATCATCATAAAAAGATGAAAGAGAGAGGGAGAGAGAGAGAGACACACGTGCGATGGAGGGACCCCGACACTATAGGCCCTCCCTTCCATGCATTCAATCATACATTAAGTGGGTTCCAATACATGTGGGCCCATAAAATCAAAATCAACGGTGGAGATTCCTTTTCCACAAAAATGGAAGGTCTAGATGACCCCTTTCGAACTAGAAAGTAAACATCATGATGGGGTCCATGGAGAATGGCCCCATCATAGAATGATCACGAGAATCATAGTGGGTCATCAGCCACATCTAGGGTCCAAAGTGAGATCCATACCATCAATCGGTAGGCCCCACTTGGCCTATCATTGAAACATGAAATCTAAACCTATAGAACACTGTAACACCCTAGATTTTTATCAACCTGGAATTAGACGTCCTTATGCAATGGGTCAACCATATCACTCTTAGAGATCAATCCTAAAGTTTAGAAATCGCTTTTCAACCCATTTCCTTCAAAATCTCACCTTTCACTACCCCATTCTTCAAATTTCTCCAAGTACTTTCACATTAGACACAAACCTAAAGTTTAAAAGGTGAGGAACTATACTTAAACTAAAACTTACTATAAATGGTAAATACATGCGTAAAATGGGATTTTAACTATTTAATATTTATAATTTCATGATATAAATATGTTATTTGGATGGATTAGCTTCTTATACCCCAAAATCATATATTGTACGTTGCGTAACTCATTCCAGTTTGTAAATGAGACTCGATAAACGCCTCGACGGACTCGTGGGCCCAAACGACTCAATTCGGGGGGATCCAAGGTGGGCCCCACATGTTTCTAGCATCCCTGGGGGGTGAGGACCTCACCCCTGGGGCGATTCCTCGCCAAATAGGTCAGTGATAGGCGAGGACCTCACCGGTTTGGCGAGGCCTCGCCGACCTCGTCCGTACAACGGTCTGGCAGGTCGGTTTCTGCACTTTTTCCTGCACATTTCTTCCAACTTTGAAAAATCATATCTTCTTCGTTATAATTTAGATTTAGGTGATTCAAAAAGAAGATTGAAGCTAAATGAGTTTAGTTTTATATAAAAATATGTGAAAAATATAATAAATATTTAATATAGTTTAAAGTAGGACGTTGTGACAAACTGTCCGAAAATCACTTATTGGACAACTGCTGCTTCGAGAATTTTTAAAATTTTTATACAACTCAAAATATCATGAAATTTGGTGGAGATAGGGTAAACTTGATGATGAACCACTAAAAAATAAGTAAAAATAATATGATAACTAGAAGTACCCAAAATGGGGCATAGAATGGCCCTAAGACCATATTCTGCCCTATTAGGGTAGAATTTGGTTAAGTACCAAACTGAATACTCAGTAGAATTAACTTGAATCACTTTAAATATAAACTACAAGACCCAAAATTAGTAGGACCGCTAACGCTATGTTACCTAGAAACCTAGGATCAAACTCTAAACCCGGTTGCTCACGGGAGCATTCGAAAACTTTATATCGGACCTGGACCGCACATCGAAAGTCTGATTATCCCGAACTTAGAAAATCCTGACCGCCTATTTGGACTTGACAATCACCTCAAAAATTAAGTCCATAAGATATCTTGAGACCATTTCCTTACGTACGGAGTGAAGAGAGTGAGAAAAGAAAAATATTTAGAAAATTAATTCAATTTTAATAAATCTGGCACTTGTCGCTTGCGCGACATTTTTTTAAGTGTTCTGACCATTGGAATCTGACCCAAATACACCCTCAGATCAGGGAAAATTTCCCACTCAGGTAAGTTTACTTGGAATCCTCGATCGAGTCTCAATGATCGCTGAACTGAAACTGGTCCGCCATGTGCGATCTGGGAACCTTATCGAACTGAAAACTTAATGTGATCAGGATCCAACATCCATGAGCTTAAGTCCAACCGCATTCAGTCAGGGGACCTCCAGAAACATCCTTTTGGATCGAAACAGACCCGATTTGGCTATAACCCAAGTATACCTTGACTTGGAGTCTGTTTTGGTTATGTTTGGGCTTATAAAAGGGCCTTAAACCCTTAGCTTTCTAACCCATACGAATTTGGAAAAACCCTAGGAGAGAGAAGAGAGAAAAGAGAGAGAAAGTGTGAGAGAAATGGGAGAACTCTCCTGCTATTCTTCCCTGCTGCTCCACGTGCCAAATCCTTCCACTTGCATCGCTATTCTGGCAATTTCAACGCCGTTCTAGGTAAGAAAACCCTAACCTTAACCTGTTTTAAGGATTCTATCGATCCAAGTAGCTAAGTAGCTGACTCACCTTGTGTTGTAGGTTGCCAATCAGTCGTTGACGATGACTTAGAGTTCCTATTCGATTCATTACGCCCCTACGGTGTAAGGTGCGGATTTTAGATGCTTTGGTTACCATTTTTTAAAGCTTTCAATGCCTTTTAATGGTAGATTACTGATAAGGATGCTGTTTGACATGTAGAACATGCTGTCCGTTTTTCATTTCGAATACGTACGAAGAATATGAGATTTAAGGTATTTTAGGCATTTGTAGGAAATACTGTATACGTCCGTATTTTGCTGAAATGATTGCCATGTTTATTTATCATGTCATTATACAAGATATGCGTGTATGATCTGTTTGGCGAAAGGATTCGCCCTAATTCACATTTTGGCCAACATAGCTCATGTAGGCTAATGTGTGTAGTCTAAGTGTTTGTTAGAATGACTAAATAATTATGGATTTATGACTTCTGCCTGCTCTATGTATGGAATGTAAGAATATGATTGTGTGTATGAGACAACTCCTTGATATAAGGATTCGTCCTATTCTATGTTGAAATCAACATACGTCATGTATGTTGGAGTTGTGTAGTCTAAGTGTTTGATAAAATGTCTGTGTGAGAAATAGTGTGACGAACTAAATTTAATAGTGGTGTTGAGATAGGATTCTCAACAACCTAAATGATGTTTATGATTTCCTCCATACAAGTTGTTTGATTTAATCGCTTTACTTATGCAATGTTTGTGTATGGTTTCATATACATGTTGTATCTTCTAACATGTTCGATAACATGCTTGGATTACTTTATTTCAATTTTGTCTATCTCATATGCTTATGGGTTCAGATTGCAAGTGTTTGGGGCTATGCTATAGTCCAGGCAGTCGGTAACAGTTTAAAATTCGCGGTTGGATTCTATTCGCCACGAGGGATGTGTATGACAAACCCGAGTCGTACTAGAGTTGTCGACAGTGGTTAGGCCACACAAAGTGCTTGTGCACTTCATATCGGTCGATTCAACGTGCGCTCGTGCTAGTCGGACTCATCAAGTAACCCGACTGACCATTGTATGTTCACCTTGTTCGTCATAACTACTTGAACCTAGGGTACTGAACTTATCAATGATAACCCTGATAACCATGGTACCTTGATCCACTAAGACTCATTAGCCGGGCATGGTGGTATGGGACACTGTGGTCGAGCTTTTGGCCTACGTTGGGGCCACAAACCTCCTCGTAGTGACCAGTGAGTACCCTACTCTGAGCAGATTATGGTGGTATGAGACACTATATTCTTATTGTCGGCCTACATTGATAAGGTGATGGGGGAGTGGAGCAATGAGTGCAAGCAACAGCCTTGACAGCCCTTTGTAGTGACCTTGAGTTTATCCTGACACCGCATGGGGGCGACGAGTTCTGATGCAGTCTTAAGGATATAAATTAGGCCTATATTGATAAGGTGATGGGGGAGCGGAGCAACGAGTATGTGCAACAGCCCTGACAGCCCTTGTAGCGACCTGAAAATATATCATCGTATGAGAATGCTAGGAGTGATGACCTTAGACAGTATCCTTGTTGGAAATGATATAAGGAAAGTACCCTAGTTTTCCAATCCTGCTGTATGAAAAGGACTAAAAACAACTCGGTAATCATATTCACATCGCACTGCATGTGCCTGGAAGATGTGGAGCACTGAGGGAAGAAAGCATGCCGCGGATGTAAGATGGTGTCGCATGAGGTAGTATGTCGGTGAGGGCATCCATCATGTCATTTCATTCTTGCATTAATCACAATATTTAGGAGTGTTTGAATTGCTTGCTTTATCATTATCGCTTGATTAATTTGATAACATACTAATCTTTGCTCTATGATTCCACTGAGTTAGCTACTCACTCCCACGTTACGGGACGGTGTTGCGCACACCAACCAGTCCCTATTTTAGTTTCAGATGATGGCGATGCTTGCGAAGCAGAGCTGGACTTGATGATGATGAGGAGGATCCCTCCTATATGCAGGTTCTAATTAACGGGTTTACAGGATTACTGATTAGATGCCAATACACTTGGTATTTTTCCTTTTATTTACACACCCATATATATTTTTCTCTTTTTATTTTGGAGTATACATGTATATGTTTAACCTGGTAACATGTTTAAACTCTGGAGACTTACAACAGTTCATATATTTTATATATCTATCACATTCTTCCGCTTGCTAATTTAACTGTCTCTGAAGTATGATATGCTATTTTGGCTTAATCCACTTCATGTTTTATGCACTATTACAGCCGACATTCATCCATCATTGAAAATGTTGCATAAGTGATGTTCTGGAACTCAAGAGTGGAGTTTATACTCGACCCCCGATTTTCAGGGCGTTACAAACACCCACCGTTCGATCTTCTTGGTCCGATGGGATGTCGATTTCCTTATGTCTCACTTTGATGGAAGATGATGAGAAATGAAGGGCTAGGATGATAGATCCTTAGATAGGAAGTGGGTCGCACACAATACACTCTTCTCTCTTAGAAGTGCTTCGACGCGCACTTTTTTTGTTACTTGGAAAATGTGAAGAGAAAGAGAGAGAAATGGTGGTTGTAAGAGAGAGGTGATGGTTGTTAGTGATGAATGTGAGTTAATAAGTGTACGTGACTTAAGAGTAGACTTGGTAAGTAGCTTGACTTAGGGAAAAAGAAAGCATGGGTTGTATACTTTGATTGATTGATTGATTGATGGGATAGGTTGTAGAGATTCTCTTGGGTTTGTAAATGCGAGGTGTTTCTTCGAGATAAACGCTGGTCCATATCTCCTAGCCTGGGTATTGTCTTAGCATACGAGACATGGTGTCGGAACTGCAGCGATGACGTGGTCGCAAGGATACAAGTTTCGAGTCGAGTCGACTTGATATACGAGACACGACTCAGGATCTCGCACAACTACTGTCCACACGTCACAGGTTGCTGGAATTCGACCAGGAGGACCGCGAAAACCTACGGAACAGTATAGGCTAGGATACAGGTCTTACAGGTGTGGACTGCATGTGTGCAGTGGGTCTCACGGACGATGAAATTATGCACATACATCATGGTACATCCCCCAGCACCATCCAGGGATGGATGGTGTAGATATATAACACATGCTACAAGGTGAGCCCCACCTGTCCAGAAATACGAATGGTGTGGTTAGAATACATATCTCAAGGTGGACCCCACCCATCAAATGGATGGACAGCATGAATGTACAGATACATCATGGTTGCCCTCTCACGGCAGCACCATCCAGATGGACGACTTAGAAAATAAATACATCATGTGGTGGGGTCCACGTCCTCAAATGGGCGGACTGTTTGGAAATACAATATGTAGATCAAGGTGGGTCCCACCCCCACATGTGCCACATGTGTGGGGTGGGCCCACGTCCAAAATAGATGGACGGTGTGTATAAAACACATACATCATGGTAGCCCACAGAGCTTGCTGACGTCAATTGTAGCAGGTATACAAATGGACGATGCAGATTAGGTGGGTCCACACGCGTGGACACAACATGCCATTAAGGTGGGCCCCACGGTTGATGACCAGCATGGATAAAACACATACATCACGCGGCCTTATGGCTTGGATGGTGTGGATTTCACACGCACAACATGGTGGGTACCACCGTCCAGCAAGTGCACGGTGGATGGGTTGGGTGAAACGCATGCATCATAGGTGGGTCCACATGGGTGGGACCCACCAGCTGTGGATCGACTGATATTTATATTTTCCATCATCCGAGCTAGCCTAAAAAAAGGCAGCAAGTGGGCTCCATTTGCTGGACGTCTAGAAAATCTGCATAGTCTAGATTTTGATCACATCGGGTGGACCACACATATATCATGATCATCATCAAAAGAAAAGGAGAGAGAGAAAGAGAGAGAGAGAGAGAGCGGTGAGATGGAGGGACCTCGCCACTATAGGCCCCTCTTTGTTTACAACACATACATCAAAATGGGTCCCTTCACAAGTGGACCCTTAAATGAAAATCAACTGTGGATATCCTAAAATCACCCACCGATTGCCTTCTTCTTTAACTCCTTGGACTCCTTAACTCCTAGAATTTCCCTTTGATGGTGGATGATGAAGATTGAAGGGTGGAGATGGAATTTTTAGGGTAGGAGGTGGGCCATACACTAGGCTCTCTTTGGAAAGCTTGGACATCTACTCTCTCTTGGTTGTTTGAAAAATGGTAGAGAGAAATAAGAGAGAGGAGATGGTGTTGTAAGAGAGAGGTAGAGTGATGAGTGATAGGTGTAAGGAAGGGATGGGTGGAGAGAGAGAGAGAATTGACTTTGGATGAGAGAGGTATGGATTGTCATGCCTTGTTGGGGAGAGAGGGATGGGCTAGGTATGGGTTATACTTTGATTGATTGATGGGTTATACTTTGATTGATTGATGTGATGTTTAGGTAGAAATTCTCTCAAAATTTACAATGCACAACATTTTCCTCGAAATAAACTTGGGCCCATAACTCCTGGCCTGGGTATCGCATCGGTGCGCGAGATGTGATGTTGGAACCGCGGTAATGGTGCGGTCGCTAGGGTACAAGTCTCGGGTCGAGTCAACTCAGATATACAGTATGCGACTTAGGGTAGCATGCAAACATCGATTACAGGTTGCGGATAGCCAGAATTTGACGAAGAGGATTACGAAAGTCAAGGAAGGGTATTGTAATATCTCAAAAATCGGAGGTCAGGTAGAAACCCAACTCCCGAGTTCTAAAATGTTATTTATGCAACATAGATAATGTTAAATGCATGTTGTCTGTAAACAGGCGTTAGACAAGATTGGGATTAAGCCAAAACAACATATCATACTCCAGAGACAATTAAATTAGCAAGCGGAAGACTGTGATAGTATGTATAACATATCTAACTATTGTATGTCTCCAGAGTGTGAACATGTTACCAGGTTAAATACATACATGTACACGTCAAAAATGGAAAGAAAAGAATATACATGTAACATCCCGAAAATCGGGGGGTCGAGCAAAAACCCAACTCCCGAGTTCCAAAATGTTATTTATGCAACATAGATATGTATGATTGAATGTTGTCTGTGATAACGCATTAAACATGAGTGAGATTAAGGTAGAGCAGCATATCATACTCCAGAGACGGTTAAATTAACAAGCGGAAGACTGTGATAGTATGTATAACATATATAAACTGTTGTATGTCTCCAGAGTGTGGATATGTTACCAGGTTATATACATACATGTATACTCCAAAAGTAGACAAAACGAATATACATGAGTGCGCTAAAAATATAAAATGACAAGTGTCAAAGTATCTAATCAACCTCCCTGTAATCCTGTCAATCAGAACACGCATAAAGGAGGGATCCTCCTCATCATCATCAAGTCCAGCTCCGCCTCGCAGGCCGCGCCATCATCTGCAATCACAAAAGGGTCTGGTGGGTGTCCAGGAACACCGTCCCGTAACGTGGGAGTGAGTAGCTAACTCAGTGGAATAATAGAGCAAGGATTAACATGTTCTCAAATCAATCATGCGATAATAGTAAAGCAATAAATCAAACATTCCTAATACTGTTGTTAATGCAATTATGACATGACGTGATGTATGCCCTCACCGACGATCACCCTCATGCGGCAACATCTTACGACCGCGGCATGCCACACTCCCTAGAGTGCTCCACATCTTCCAGGCACATGCAATGCTATGGTGATATGATTTCCAAGTTGTTATTAGTCCATTCAAACAGCAGGATTGGGAAACTAAGGTACTTCCCTTGTATCAATCCCAACACAGATCCTGTCTAGGGTCGTCACTCCTAGTAATCTCATACGATGTATATTTCGTAGGTCGCTGCAAGGGCTGCCAGGGCTGTTGCACGCACTCGTTGCTCCACTCCCCCATCACCTTATCAATACAGGCCTACTGTACTCTGCTGCAACGGAAGGGTCGTCGCCTCCCGTGGACTCAGAATACGCTCGCGGTCACTACAAAGGGCTCGTCGCCTGATCAGTGTAGGCCGACAGCTAGAATATAGTGTCTCATACCACTATAATCTGCTCACGAGACTAGGTGCTCACTGGTCACTACGGGGAGGTTTATGGCCCCAGCGTAGGCCGACAGCTCGACCACGGTGTCCCATACCA
This sequence comes from Magnolia kwangsiensis, assembly GCA_037074715.1. Classification (NCBI taxonomy): domain Eukaryota; kingdom Viridiplantae; phylum Streptophyta; class Magnoliopsida; order Magnoliales; family Magnoliaceae; genus Magnolia; species Magnolia kwangsiensis. The sequence continues at coordinate 51,424,009 of CM073586.1, read as the reverse complement.
CCATGCCCGGCTCATGAGTCTTTATGGATCAAGGTACCATGGTTAACAGGGTTTACAATGGTAAGTTCAGTACCCTAGGTTCAAGCAGTTATGACTCATACAAGGTGAACATACATCGGCCAGTCGGGTTACTTGACGGGCTCGACTAGCGCGATCGCATCTCAAGTCGAACGACATGAAGTGCGTAAAACACTTCGCGTGGCCTAACCACTGCCGTCAACTCCAAACACGACTCGCGTTCATCGACGCGTCGTTCGTGGCGAAGATAAGCTAACCACGAATTCGCTCGGTTACCTACTGCCTGGACTAGGCATAGTCCCAAACACATGGAATCACATCAGCAAATCAAGTGAGAGTATTGGAAATGAAATACAACCACGTGAACATGTTAACACATGTTATGACATACAACCAGAGTAAATCATCTTACACATGTCTATCACGCATATAATGAAATTATACATAGCACCAACATATAGGACATCATCTCCATCAGCATATTAATTGAGAATTCGATCTCAACTAGATCATAAGGAAATCATCAAGCACATGTTATAACATACCACTTAAGGGAAACATCAAGCATATGCATTTCATACCAATAATGAAATCGTACATATGGCCAACTTGTAGGAAACCATTTACATTAGCAATTTAATTGAGAAATCAATCTCAAATTAATTCATAACACCATTTAATTCAATACATACTAATACGAGCATTTATACAAACACTTACACTACACACTTAAGTCTACATATAGTATGTCGACCCGAAATGTGCATTTAGGCGAATCTCTTCGCCAAACTAATTATGCACGCATTCCTAATATTCTAATGCGACAATAAACCATGTCAATCACATCAGCAAAATATGCATGAAAACAGTACTTCCTACAAATGACTAAAATGCCCTAAATCTCATATTCTTCGTTAGTTTACGAAACAGGAAACGGACAGCATGTTGTACATGTCAAACGGCGTTGCCGTCAAGAATCTACTATTAAACGACATTGAAAGCTTTGGAAACAGTCAATCAAAGCGTCTAATATCCGCACCTTTTCCCTTTTAGGGGTGAGAATTTGAACGGAGCGTATACGCTTCGTCTACGGCTACTAGAGGACCTGTTTTACAAGATCTTTTAACTACCGAGCTATGGAACGGAAGAAACATCAAATCAGCAACTTTCTAGGGTTATTCCTTACCTGAAAACGTGGAGAAATCACCGGCTGAATGATGGAAGTGTGTTGCTACAGCAGGTGCAACAGGCGGCACGAAAGCTGAAAAATTCTCCTCCAATCTCTCTCACAAACTCTCACCTTTTCTCTCTCCCAATCTAGGGTTTTTCCCAAATTCGGATGGGAGAGAGGAGTGAGGGTTTCAAGCCCTTTTATAAGCCCAAACTTGCCCGAAATAGACTCGGGAACAAGTTTCACTTGAGGGGTAACCAAATCGGGGCTGTTTCGGTCCGAAAGATGCTTTTTGGTGGTCCCCTGGTCGATTGCGATCAGACTTAAGCTCATGTGTACCAGATGTAGCTCGTATTAAGTTTTCAGTCTGGCAGAGTTCGCAGATCGCACGTGGCGGACCAGTTTCAGTTCGACGGTCACCGCACATAGATCAGGGCTGAAAGTCTCATGATAACAAATAGAAATTTTTCCTGATCCGAGGGTGTAATCTGGATGAATTCTGATGGTCAGAACGCTTAATACTGACGCGTCAAGTCGTGTGCCAGATTTGAATTTGAAATTCCAAATCCGTCCCTATTCGCGGTCTCTTCAGTCCGGGCTCAATGAAATAGTCTGTGATTATCGGTTTGACTTGATTTTCGAAATGATTGTCAAGTCTAGCTAGGCGGTTCTAACGGTCTAAGATAGGAAGTAACGGACTTTCGACGCGCGGTCTAAATCCAATACAAGAATTCAAAGTGGTCCAGAGAACAAACCCGCTTAGAGTTTGATCCGAGGTTATAGAGTATTATGGAGTCATACGTTCTACTCGATTTGGGTCTTGTAGAACGTATTTAAAGTGATCAGGGACTGTTTTCCAGCTACTCCAGCGTTGCGCTAGCTAACTTACGCTAAATTTCCATAGGAATTAATCCTAAGTGGTTTCTTTGGCTATGAAATTGGGTTCTGAGCGATTTTTCAGGTGTTTTAGTTGACCCATTGCCTAAGGACGTCAAATCCCAGATTGGCCAAAATCCGGGGTGTTACAATCTACCCCCCTTAAAACACAATGTCGTCCTCGACATTGGCAAAGAGCAAGGAGTACTTTCTCTAAGGAAGGTTCAAATCCTATTTAATAACCTAATCGTATGTATATCCGAACTCAAAGGTTTCGATCTTGGGCCAGTGGGAAAGAGGCCAACCACTCTTCCGCTGCGCCACTCTGATCAAACGGTAGCGTTGACTAACCTAACTGGATTGGACTCAATACGTTCTACCCCCCTTAAAACTTAGTTTTACTTAAGGTTGAAGAATCTTAACATCGATCCGTATATCAGAATGAGGCGCAACTTAGGAGCTATCCTTGACCTAAAATGGAAACAACCTTTCTCTACATGGTTTTCCTTGCTAATGATGCGTTCTATGACATTGGTACTTATTATCATAGAGATGAGCCTAATCTCTATTGTGGTTAAGTTCAGGGGCAGGTATGAGTTGGTGGCAAGATGTCGAATCCTCTACTGGCTTTAAGTCCTTAACATTTATCAAGGGCAAAGCAATAACTTGTGGTTGTAGGTGGTCGAGCCAACACGGAAGAAAAGTTGTGTAGTGGGTCTGAGCCGGATACATAGATTTTCTATCTAGCTAGAACAGAAGATTTATTGTATCAATTCTTAATCCGAGTCGATGCCGATCGTCTGCTTGATCAGAGCATTGGATTTATTGGTAACTACTAGGATTAAGAAGTCGATTCAAACCGCGAATACATCGCTTACATGTAGTTCCTTTATTCCGCATTCCCGATTGCAATAAGCCCTTGGGGAAGGTAATTCTAAGGGGCGTGCTAGTACATTCTAAGTTCAATCTAAGGAAGTTATAAATGTTCCCTGAGAGTGTATGGTTCCTTCCTATGGGCAACAACAGAAGTCTATAAGCCATAAAGGGATCTACCGAAGGAAGGGAGTCCCATTCCAACCAAATCTAACCTACTATCCCTTAGCATATTTAGGCCTTACACTGCCTAAGACAACTAGTAGCCTAGTCTGTAACTCAGTAGTTATAATCCAAAGCCTAAGTTTATACGTTAAATGGTTCCATACCATTTCTACTACAGGGAGTTGTTCTATCGCTTAGGGTCAAGATTGTCTAAATGGAATTGGATTTCTTTTGTCGTCAGACCCTTCAAATCTAGGAGTTCTAACACTAGATCCAAAATGCCCAAAGGCCTATATGGCCAGTAGCATTAAGTTGTATTAAATGGAACCGCATTCCTAGTCCCATAGCGGGATCGGAAGAGGCATGCTTGGTAGGAGGGTGGGTTGGGATAAAAAATTAATTTGCAGGCTGAATCCCGGGAGTTACCATACTCCCAACTTAGGGACAATACCTAACAAAAAATGAACGGCATGCACTCCATTCAACAATTTTTAGCTATATTAAGCTCAAACCACAACACAAACACATTTTCTACCTAACAACATAAAACACAGAAATTTCAAAACAGTAATCAAACAAGCGAATAACGTGGAGAAATGGGATGGGTAAGAAGGTTTCCACGAGTCTGAGGATCAAATAAAAGGGACATGAGAGAGAGGACGATGGAAAGGGAGGAAAAGGCTGAAACAGCCTTAACAATAGCCATGGAAGGAGGAGGAAATGCAGGGAAATGGTTGCCCAAATGGACAGAACGAAATCTAGGCGTTGTAGAGGGATGCTTCAAGCTCCCCTAGGATGTATTTTTAGAAAGAATTGAAAATGAAAAAGGGGAATGGAGCACCTCACGAATTCAGCTCGATTTGGGGGTTTTAGGAGCTCCAACGGACGAAACCTTCAAGAGGGAGGGCTGACAACTTTAAAGGAATGATGGAGGGTGGTCGTTTTTGGCAGGGAATGGATCTAGGGGTGGTTTGGAACCACAGTTTTGGGTTAGGGCAGCAAGAAAACTAAAATGGGGCTAGGGAAGGGGACTTTTGTGAAGGAAGTACATCTTTTAGGGAGTTTTAAGGTACGGACCACATACCAGGGGACTACCCTAGCCCCCAAACTCCTCCAGCTCAAAGATTAGACCCATTCGAAGAGTTTGACCGGCGATGCATCGCCGAACCGGCGATGGCATCGCCGGTGAAGTTGTAAACTAGCCACTGAGGCCATATGGGATGGGTTCCCCTTGCCCTAGGGATTCCAAAAAGGTATGGTTCACACTCTGGTTCATTGTAGATTGCCCTAAGGAGGCCAAAACATTTGTAACATCCATTCGAGGCTTTTCGGGGCCAATATTCAATCCCGAATACAAAACCCCATCATGCAGCATATGATTTTGGGGTATAAGGATCTAGTACATCCATCTAGCCCATTAGTTACTAAAGAAAGTGAATTTAGAATGGCCTTATGGCCATTTTTCTTGAAATTTTACTATTCACTGTAAAATTTTGTGAAAGTAGGATTTTATGTTATTTTCACATTAGGATTGATGCCTAACATGAAATGGATAAGAAATAATTGAAGATTGGGGTGGTGAGAGGAAGAATTTCGAAGATTTTCGGTAAAACGGGGTTTTTAAGCCTTGGCGATTGAATACAGGGGTCGTGGTTGTCCCACGGCCCAAGGATTCACATTAACGGGTTTAGAATCATTCAAAGAATAGCTCAACCCACTTACCTACAACTTAGGAGCTATTCGAGTTGCTTTACGCGACCCTAGGTGTGATACGGACTCGATCACGCGATCGAAATGAATAGACTTCACCTATTGGCGAATCTGGGATCCTATGAGTGTTTCTAGGCCCTTCTCGCACCCACCTAAGTCAAAGGAAGCGACAGCGTACGTTGCGTGACCATAACCCAGGCCCGGTTTAATCCAAATCATGCTCTGATACCATCTGTAACATCCCGAAAATCGGGGGGTCGAGCAAAAACCCAACTCCCGAGTTCCAAAATGTTATTTATGCAACATAAATATGTATGATTGAATGTTGTCTATGATAACGCATTAAACATGAGTGAGATTAAGGTAGAGCAGCATATCATACTCCAGAGACGGTTAAATTAACAAGCGGAAGACTGTGATAGTATGTATAACATATATAAACTGTTGTATGTCTCCAGAGTGTGGATATGTTACCAGGTTATATACATACATGTATACTCCAAAAGTAGACAAAACGAATATACATGAGTGCGCTAAAAATATAAAATGACAAGTGTCAAAGTATCTAATCAACCTCCCTGTAATCCCATCAATCAGAACACGCATAAAGGAGGGATCCTCCTCATCATCATCAAGTCCAGCTCCGCCTCGCAGGCCGCGCCATCATCTGTAATCACAAAAGGGTCTGGTGGGTGTCCAGGAACACCGTCCCGTAACGTGGGAGTGAGTAGCTAACTCAGTGGAATAATAGAGCAAGGATTAACATGTTCTCAAATCAATCATGCGATAATAGTAAAGCAATAAATCAAACATTCCTAATACTGTTGTTAATGCAATTATGACATGACGTGATGTATGCCCTCACCGACGATCACCCTCATACGGCAACATCTTACGACCGCGGCATGCCACACTCCCTAGAGTGCTCCACATCTTCCAGGCACATGCAATGCTATGGTGATATGATTTTTAAGTTGTTATTAGTCCATTCAAACAGCAGGATTAAGAAACTAAGGTACTTCCCTTGTATCAATCCCAACACAGATCCTGTCTAGGGTCGTCACTCCTAGTAATCTCATACGATGTATATTTCGTAGGTCGCTGCAAGGGCTGCCAGGGCTGTTGCACGCACTCGTTGCTCCACTCCCCCATCACCTTATCAATACAGGCCTACTGTACTCTGCTGCAACGGAAGGGTCGTCGCCTCCCGTGGACTCAGAATACGCTCGCGGTCACTACAAAGGGCTCGTCGCCTGATCAGTGTAGGCCGACAGCTAGAATATAGTGTCCCATACCACCATAATCTGCTCACGAGACTAGGTGCTCACTGGTCACTACGGGGAGGTTTATGGCCCCAGCGTAGGCCGACAGCTCGACCACGGTGTCCCATACCACCATGCCCGGCTCATGAGTCTTTATGGATCAAGGTACCATGGTTAACAGGGTTTACAATGGTAAGTTCAGTACCCTAGGTTCAAGCAGTTATGACTCATACAAGGTGAACATACATCGGCCAGTCGGGTTACTTGACGGGCTCGACTAGCGCGATCGCATCTCAAGTCGAACGACATGAAGTGCGTAAAACACTTCGCGTGGCCTAACCACTGCCGTCAACTCCAAACACGACTCGCGTTCATCGACGCGTCGTTCGTGGCGAAGATAAGCTAACCACGAATTCGCTCGGTTACCGACTGCCTGGACTAGGCATAGTCCCAAACACATGGAATCACATCAGCAAATCAAGTGAGAGTATTGGAAATGAAATACAACCACGTGAACATGTTAACACATGTTATGACATACAACCAGAGTAAATCATCTTACACATGTCTATCACGCATATAATGAAATTATACATAGCACCAACATATAGGACATCATCTCCATCAGCATATTAATTGAGAATTCGATCTCAACTAGATCATAAGGAAATCATCAAGCACATGTTATAACATACCACTTAAGCGAAACATCAAGCATATGCATTTCATACCAATAATGAAATCGTACATATGGCCAACTTGTAGGAAACCATTTACATTAGTAATTTAATTGAGAAATCAATCTCAAATTAATTCATAACACCATTTAATTCAATACATACTAATACGAGCATTTATACAAACACTTACACTACACACTTAAGTCTACATATAGTATGTCGACTCGAAATGTGCATTTAGGCGAATCTCTTCGCCAAACTAATTATGCACGCATTCCTAATATTCTAATGCGACAAAACCATGTCAATCACATCAGCAAAATATGCATGAAAACAGTACTTCCTACAAATGACTAAAATGCCCTAAATCTCATATTCTTCGTTAGTTTACGAAACAGGAAACGGACAGCATGTTGTACATGTCAAACGGCGTTGCCGTCAAGAATCTACTATTAAACGACATTGAAAGCTTTGGAAACAGTCAATCAAAGCGTCTAATATCCGCACCTTTTCCCTTTTAGGGGTGAGAATTTGAACGGAGCGTATACGCTTCGTCTACGGCTACTAGAGGACCTGTTTTACAAGATCTTTTAACTACCGAGCTATGGAACGGAAGAAACATCAAATCAGCAACTTTCTAGGGTTATTCCTTACCTGAAAACGTGGAGAAATCACCGGCTGAATGATGGAAGTGTGTTGCTACAGCAGGTGCAACAGGCGGCACGAAAGTTGAAAAATTCTCCTCCAATCTCTCTCACAAACTCTCACCTTTTCTCTCTCCCAATCTAGGGTTTTTCCCAAATTCGGATGGGAGAGAGGAGTGAGGGTTTCAAGCCCTTTTATAAGCCCAAACTTGCCCGAAATAGACTCGGGAACAAGTTTCACTTGAAGGGTAACCAAATCGGGGTTGTTTCAGTCCAAAAGATGCTTTCTGGTGGTCCCCTGGTCAATTGCGATCAGACTTAAGCTCATGTGTACCAGATGTAGCTCGTATTAAGTTTTCAGTCTGGCAGAGTTCGCAGATCGCACGTGGCGGACCAGTTTCAGTTCGACGGTCACCGCACATAGATCAGGGCTGAAAGTCTCATGATAATAAATAGAAATTTTTCCTGATCCGAGGGTGTAATCTGGATGAATTCTGACGGTCAGAACGCTTAATACTGACGCGTCAAGTCGTGTGCCAGATTTGAATTTGAAATTCCAAATCCGTCCCTATTCGCGGTCTCTTCAGTCCCGGCTCAATGAAATAGTCTGTGATTATCGGTTTGACTTGATTTTCGAAATGATTGTCAAGTCTAGCTAGGCGGTTCTAACGGTCTAAGATAGGAAGTAACGGACTTTCGACGCGCGGTCTAAATCCAATACAAGAATTCAAAGTGGTCCAGAGAACAAACCCGCTTAGAGTTTGATCCGAGGTTATAGAGTATTATGGAGTCATACGTTCTACTCGATTTGGGTCTTGTAGAACGTATTTAAAGTGATCAGGGACTGTTTCCCAGCTACTCCAGCGTTGCGCTAGCTAACTTACGCTAAATTTCCATAGGAATTAATCCTAAGTGGTTTCTTTGGCTATGAAATTGGGTTCTGAGCGATTTTTCAGGTGTTTTAGTTGACCCATTGCCTAAGGACGTCAAATCCCAGATTGGCCAAAATCCGGGGTGTTACAATACATGAGTGCTCTAAAAATAGGAAATGATAAGTGTCAAGGCATCTAATCAACCTCCCTGTAATCCCGTTGATCAGAACACGCATAAAGGAGGGATCCTCCTCATCATCATACAAGTCCAGCTCTGCTTCACAAGCAGTGCCATCATCTGTAACTAAAATAGGGACTGGTGGGTGTTGCAAACACCATCTCGTAACGTGGGAGTGAGTAGCTGACTAAGTAGAATAATAGAGCAAAGATTAGCATGTTCTCAAATCAATCAAGTGATAATAGTAAAGCAACCAATCAAACATTCCTAGATACTGTTGTTAATATATGCATGAAATGATATGATGGATGCCCTCACCGACATACTCCCTCATACGGCACCATCTGTGTCCGCGGCATGCTTTCTTCCCGCAGTGCTCCACATCTTCCAGGCACATGCAATGCGATATGGATAATGATTACCGAGTTGTTATTAGTCCTTTTCATACAGCAAGATTGGGAAACTAGGGTACCTTGCTTATATCAATTCCAACACAGATCCTGTCTAGGGTCGTCACTCCTAGAAATCACATATGATGTTATATGTGTAGGTCGTTACAAGGGCTGTCAGGGCTGTTGCTCGCACTCGTTGCACCGCTCCCCCATCACCTTATCAATACAGGCCTACTTGTACTCTTGTCGCTACGGAAGGGTCGTCGCCTCCCGTAGACCCAAAATACGCTTGCGCTCACTACAAAGGGCTGCCAGGGCTATTGCTCGCACTCGTTGCACTGCTCCCCCATCACCTTATCAATGTAGGCCGATAATAAGAATATAGTGTCCCATACCACCATAATCTGCTCACGAGTCTGGGTGCTCACTGGTCACTATGGGGAGGTTTGTGGCCCCAGCGTAGGCCGACAGCTCGACCACGGTGTCCCATACCACCATGCCCGGCTCATGAGTCTTTATGGATCAATGTACCATGGTTAATAGGGTTTCCAATGGTAAGTTCAGTACCCTAGGTTCAAGCGGTTATGACTCATACAGGGTGAACATATAATGGCCAGTCGGGTTACTTGACGGGCTCGACTAGTACGAGCGCATCTCAAGCTGGATGACATGAAGTGCATGAAATACTTCGTGTGGCCTAACCACTGCCGCCAACTCAAAACACGACTCGCGTTCATCAACGCATCCTTTGTGGTACATAGAAACCAACCACGAATTCAATCCATCACCGACTGCCTGGACTAGGCCATAGCCCTAAGCATTTGTGCATCAACATCAGTAAGCATATGTGAGTAACAGAAATGAAATACAATATTGTAAGCATGTTGACACATGTTATAACATACAACTTAAGCAAATCATCCCACACATGCATTTCATGTATACAATGAAATCAGTACATGTAGCCAACATGATGGAAATCGTTTACATCAGCATATTACTTGAGAATTCAATCTCAAAACTCATACGCAATACCATTTTCTCAATACATACTAATACAAACATTTATACAAATACTTAGACTACGCACTTTAGTCTACATAGCGTATGTCGACTTAAAGTGCGCTTAAGGGAGAATCTCTTCGCCAAACCAATCATGCACGCATTCCTAATATTCTAACACGATAAATAGTCATGGCAAACATTTTATCAAAATATGCATGTATACAGTATTTCCTACAAATGACTAAAATGCCCTAAATCTCATATTTTTCGTACATTTACGAAACAGAAAACGGACATCATGTTGTACATGTCAAACGGCTTCGGCGTCGATAATCTACTATGAAACGACATTAAAAGTGTTGAAATCAGCCAATCAAAGCATCTAAAATTGTAACACCCTGAAAATCGGGTTCCAGACCGTCACTTATGCAACAAAAATGATTATGATTCAATGTTGTCTGAGTTAAAGCATTCACATGAGTAAAAGTATACCAAAACTGTAATTCATACTTGTAACACCCTGAAAATCGGGGGTCGTGTACAAACTCAACTCCCAAGTTCCAGACCGTCACTTATGCAACAAAAATTATTATGATTCAATGTTGTCTGATTTAAAGCATTCACATGAGTAAAAGTATATCAAAACTGCAATTCATACTTCAGATCCAGTGTTGAAAGCAAGCGGAAGACTAAACAATATATATATCACTGTATGGAAAAAATAAAATAAATCTCATCTGTCTCCAAAGTATGACTACATCTCTGAGTTTCATATACATATACATGAACAAAAATGTAATGTTCAAAATAGTCCCACTGAAGTCCCATCGATCCAGGTCGCCTACGGGAAGCCATCGTGATACTGCATGTACGAGAACTCGTCCTGGTCCTCGTCGATGTCTGGCTCCACCTCCTGGATCTCAGCCTCACCTGCATCTACAATAGGGTCTGGTGGGTGTTGCAAACACCATCCCGTAACGTGGGAGTGAGTGATCAACTCAGTGGAATCATAGAGCAAGGATTAGCATGTTCACAATTCAATCATGCGATAATAGTAAAGCAGTAAATCAGACAATCCTAATACTGTTGTTAATGCAAGATGACATGACGTGATGTATGCCCTCATCGACGATCTCCCTCATCCGGCAACATCTTACGACCGCGGCATGCCACACTCCCTAGAGTGCTCCACATCTTCCAGGCACATGCAATGCTATGGTGATATGATTTCCAAGTTGTTATTAGTCCATTCAAACAGCAGGATTGGGAAACTAAGGTACTTCCCTTGTATCAATCCCAACACAGATCCTGTCTAGGGTCGTCACTCCTAGTAATCTCATACGATGTATATTTCGTAAATCACTGCAAGGGCTGCCAGGGCTGTTGCTCGCACTCGTTGCACCGCTCCCCCATCACCTTATCAATACAGGCCTACCGAACTCTACTGCAACGGAAGGGTCGTCGCCTCCCGTGGACTCAGAATACCCTCGCGGTCACTACAAAGGACTCGTCGCCTGATCAGTGTAGGCCGACAGGTAGAATATAGTGTCCCATACCACCATAATCTGCTCACGAGTCTAGGTGCTCACTGGTCACTATGGGGAGGTTTGTGGCCCCAGCGTAGGCCGACAGCTCGACCACGGTGTCCCATACCACCATGTCCGGCTCATGAGTCTTCGTGGATTAAGGTACCATGGTTAACAGGGTTTACAATGGTAAGTTCAGTACCCTAGGTTCAAGCAGTTATGACTCATACAAGGTGAACATATATCGGCCAGTCGGGTTGCTTGACGGGCTCGACTAGCGCGATCGCATCTCAAGTCGAACGACATGAAGTGCGTAAAACACTTCGCGTGGCCTAACCACTGCCGCCGACTCCAAACATGAATCACGTTCATCGACGCGTCGTTCGTGGCTATGACCAGTCAGCCACGAATTCGCTCGGTTACCGACTGCCTGGACTAAGTCTAGTCCCAAACATTTATGGAATCACATCGGCAGTTTATGTAAGAGTATTGGAATTGAAATACAATCATATGAGCATGTTAACACATGTTATAACATTTAACTTAAGCAAATCTTCAAACACATACATTCCATGCATGTAATGGAATCATGCATATGGTCAACATGTAGGAAATCATTTAGGTCAGCATATTAACTGAGAAATCAATCTCAAACTATCACATAACATCATTTAATTCAATACATACTAATACAAGCATTTATACAAACACATACACTACACACTTGAGTCTACATATAGTATGTCGACCCAAAGTGCGCAACTAGGCGAATCTCTTCGCCAAACTAATTATGCAAGCATTCCTAACTCCCTAATGCGACAACAAACCATGTCAATCACGTCAGCAAAATATGAGTATAAACCGTACTTCCTACAAATGACTAAAATGCCCTAAATCTCATATTCTTCGTTAATTTACGAAACAGGAAACGAAGAGCATGTTGTACATGTCAAACGGAGATGCCTTCGATAATCTACTATTAAACGACATTAAAAGCGTTGTAAACCGTCAATCAAAGCGTCTAAAATCCTCACCTTAGGTCTTACGGATGCGTGATTTTGAACGGAGCGTGTACGCTTCGTCTACGGCAGTAGGAGAACCTATTTTACAAGTTACGTTAGCTAACACGCTATGAATCTACGTAAACCCTAAATCAGCAAGTTCTAGGGTTGTTTTATACCTGAAAGAACGGAGAAATCACCAGCCAGATGATTGGGAAGAGTTGCTGAAGTAGTAGCAACCGGTGGCTCGGAAGCGGGAAGAATCCCTTATACTCTTTCTCTCAAACTCTCTCCTTTTCTCTCTCCCACAGCTAGGGTTTTGCAATTTTCGTATGGGAGAGAGGAATGAGGGTTTCAACCCCTTTTATAAGCTTAAAAGTGCCGGAAACAGGCTCCGGAACGAAGTTTACTTAGTGCCTATCCAATTTGGGGCTGTTTCGATTCAAAAGATGCTTTCTGGTGGTCCCCTGGTCGATTGCGATCGGACTTAAGCTCATGCGTACTAGATGTAGCACGTATTAAGTTTTCAGTCTGGCAGGGTTCGCAGATCGCACGTGGCGGACCAGTTTCAGTTCAGCGGTCACCGCACGTAGATCAGGGCTGAAAGTCTCATGATAATAAATAGAAATTTTTCCTGATCCGAGGGTGTAATCTGGATGAATTCTGACGGTCAGAACGCTTAATACTGACGCGCCAAGTCGTGTGCCAGATTTGAATTTGAAATTCCAATTCTGTCCCTATTCGCGGTCTCTTCCGTCCGGGTTCAACGAAATAGTCTGTGATTATCGGTTTGACTTGATTTTCGAAATGATTGTCAAGTCCAGCTAGGCGGTTCTAACGGTCTAAGATAGGAGGTATCGGACTTTCGATGCGCGGTCTAAACCCAATACAAGAATTCAAAGTGGTCCAGAGAACAAACCCGCTTAGAGTTTGATCCAATGTTATAGAGTATTATAGAGTCATTTGTTCTACTCAATTTGGGTCTTGTAGAACGTATTTAAAGTGATCAGGGACTATTTCCCAGCTACTCTAGCGTTGCGCTAGCTAACTCACGCTTAATTTCCATGAAAATTAATTCTACGCGATTTCGGGTCGAGTTGGTACTCGAGCCCAAGTACGGATTTTTTTCACGGGCGTTACAATCTACCCCCCTTAACAAATAATTTCGTCCTCGAAATTTGTACCTTTTCGTACTCCTCGAGAAGCTGTAGGTAGTTCTTTCTGATCTCGGCTTCTGTCTCCCAAGTAGCCTCCTCCTCAGAGTGATGCGTCCACAATACCTTCACAAGGGGAATCACCTTGCTACGCAGTACCTGCTCCTTCCTGTCTAGGATGCGTGTCGGTCGCAGGATATAAGTAATATCCTCTCCTAACTGCACCTGCTCCCATCTGATGATATGGGAAGGATCAGCAACATACTTCTTCAGCATAGAAACATGAAATACGTTGTGAACGCTCGCGAGAGGCGTGGGAAAAGCCAATCGGTAAGCCACTGCTCCCACACGATCGAGGATCTGGAATGGACCAATGAATCGCGGTGCCAGCTTCCCCTTCTTCCCGAACGGCAGGACTCCCTTTATAGGGAAAACTCACAAAAACACGTGATCCCCAACTGTGAACTCTAGTGGCCTCCGTCTCGTATCGGCGTAGCTCTTCTGTCTGCTCTGCTCTATAAGAAGCCGACGTCGAATAGTATCAATCTTCTCTGACGTCGCCTGCACTAACTCTGGGCTAATCAAGCTACGCTCACCGACCTCTAACCAACAATGCGGTGCGCGACAAGGTCGCCCATACAGCGCCTCATAAGGTGCCATACCGATACTCGCCTGGAAGCTGTTATTGTACGCAAACTCCGCATATGCAAGACAATCATCCCAACTGTCCTTGAAGTCCAATGCGCAAGCTTGCAACATATCCTCCAAGATCTAGTTCACCCGCTCTGTCTGTCCGTCTGTCTGTGGGTGAAAGGCAGTACTGAACTTAAACTTCACACCCATAGCCTCTTGAATGCGAGTCCAGAAAATAGAAGTGAACCGCGTGTCTCTGTCCGACACGATCTCCAGCGGAACTCCATGCAGACGCATAATCTCTCTGATGTACAATCTAGCCAGCTCGTCTGCAGAGTTCGTAACTCTGATCGGTAGGAAGTGCGCGACTTCGTCAGATGGTCGACGATCACCCAAATGGAATCATGTCCCTTTCTCGTCTTCGGCAACCCAGAAATGAAGTCCATAGATATGAAATCCCACTTCCACTCTGCGATCGGCATGGGCTGCAAAAGTCCAGGTGGTCGGCGATTCTCTGCCTTCACCTGCTGACAAGTGAGACAACGGGACACGAACTCAGCTATGTGGGTCTTCATACCTTCCCACCAATACGTCCTCTTCACATCACGATACATCTTTGTGCTGCCTGGATGCATCGCGAGTCTAGTACAATGCGCAGCCTCGAGAATCTCTCGTCTCAAGTCAGGGACATCTGGGACTCATAGGCGGCCACGGTAACGTAAGCCCCCATCCATACCAACTCACCAGTCGGCGTCAGCATCATCACTGGCCTGCTCTCGAAGCTCAGTAAGATGCGCATCGTCCCTCTGCGCCTCGATGACTCGGTCATCGATCTGGGATCGCACCTGTACATGTGCGATGAACTCAAACGGCTCCTCTACAGTGAGTTTCTGCTCAAAGTCTCGTAAAAATTCAACCATATCCCACTCGGCAACCATCAGCGGAGCCGTAAACTCTATCGCCTTCTTGCGGCTCAACGCGTCAGCCACAAGGTTCGCCTTCCAAGGATGGTAAGAGACTTCAAACTTGAAGTCCTTCAATGTCTCCATCCATCGCTGCTGCCTCATATTCAAGTCTCGCTGCGTGAATATGTACTTGAGGCTCTTGTGGTCGCAAAAGAGCTCGAACTCCTCTCCGTAGAGGTAATGTCTCCAGAGTCTCAGTGCGAATATAACGGCTGCCAACTCTAGGTCGTGTGTAGGGTAATTCTCCTCGTGCTTCCTTAATTGTCTCGAGGCATACGAAATTACCCTGTCCCTCTGCATAAGGACACAACCCAAACCAACGCTAGACGCGTCAGTGTATATAGTGTATCTAACCCCTTGCTCTGGCAATACTAGCACAGGGGCGGACGTAAGTCTGTCCTTCAGCTCTTGAAAAGCTGACTCCGCCTTGTCATTCCAGGCGAACTTCACGTCCTTCCGTGTCAACTGAGATAAGGGTCTCGCGATCTTCGAGAAGTCCTGAATGAAGCGCCGATAGTAGCCAGCGAGACCCAAAAAACTCCTCACCTCAGTGACAGAACCAGGCTGCTCCCAGTCCTGCACCGCAGTTACCTTAGACAGGTCAACTGCCATGCCATCCTTGGACACCACATGTCCCAGAAACTTCACCTCCTGCTTCCAGAAGTCGCACTTCTTGTACTGTGCGAACAACTGATGCTGTCTAAGCGTATCCAGGACCAAACGTAAGTACTCCTCATGCTCCTCTCGACTCCTAGAGTACACCAAAATGTCGTCAATGAATATAATGACGAATCGATAGAGGAAAGGCCGAAATACACAGTTTATCAGATCCATGAACACGGCCGGTGCGTTCGTAAGACTGAACAACATCACGAGGAACTCATAGTGGCCAAAACTGGTCCTGAATGCTGTCTTCTGCACGTCCTCATCCTTGACGCGCAACTGATGATAACCTGATTGAAGATCAATCTTCGAGAAGTACTGCGCTCCTCTCAACTGATCAAACAAGTCATCGATCCTGGGCAAAGGGTACTTGTTCTTCACCGTGAGCTGGTTCAGCCTGCGATAATCAATACACAATCGCATCAAACTATCCTTCTTCCTCACGAATAGGACCGGTGCTCCCCAAGGAGACACACTAGGCCGTATAAGGCCAAGCTCTAGCAGACCATCAATCTGCGTCCTCAACTCCTCCATCTCACATGGTGTCATGCAATACGTCGGCAGTGAGACGGGTGTAAAACCAGGAACCAGATCGATAGTGAAATCGATCACTTGTCGGGGCGGCAAACCAGGGATCTTCCTGAACAGATCCCCGAACTCGGAAACGACTGGCGTATGCTCAAGCACCTGGGCACCAGCGTCGCGCAATAAAGTGGCGTAGCTAAGTATGCGGAAAGGAAGATTTACTCGCACTGAAAACGTGAAAGGCGTGCCCTCAGGCTCGTACACCGTCACCATACGAGCCTCGCAGTCAATCTCGGCTCTTACTACAGTCAACCAGTCCATGCCAAGAATGACGTCGAGATAAACAAGCGAGGGATCGATGACAAGATCAAGAGTCATTGTCCTGCCTCCCAGATCAACTAAACAACCCTCACACATCTGGGTGACATCCGAATAATCCCCATGAGCTGCAAAGACTCGCACGTTATCCATAGTGATAGTCTGTAACCCAAGATGCCTGACCACGGCACGCGATATCAAAGAAATTGTGGAACCAGTGTCCACCATCACAAGAACGGGAGTACCTCCAATATGGGCCGTGACCTCGAAGGCTGAATGCTGGAAAGTCGGCGTCGCAGCTGCCTCAACTGTCAATGCATGAACTCGAGCTTGCTGTTGCCGGTTCGGCCGCTGTGTCAAGGGCCGTGGAGGCTGTCTGATCTGCGATACCATAGGTCTGAATGTAGGATGCGTAGGAGCTGACCGTATAAGCGGTGCTGATAACGCCTGTGGACGTGCTCGGTCGATCTTCTGCGGCGGCCAGAACCCACTGTCCCGCATCCGAGAAAAACAGCTCTGCGCCAAGTGGCCTGACCTCCCACAGTATGTACACGTCAAATCAGGGCACTGAAATGGGGGTACAGGCGCCGTAGTCCTAGTAGGAGGATCAATGCGAGGCCTCTTGCCCGCGAGGGGACTGTCCTGCATGTCTGGTCGCGGCCTAGAAGTAACAGGGCCATGAGATCGCGCAAGCCTATCCACATCCTGCTCTGCCCGCATGGACATGTGGATCAACTCCGCATAAGAGGGAATGGTCAAACAGCACATCTTCGACCGAATATCCGGTCGCAAACCCTCCAAAAAGCGCCGTATGCGCATCTGCTCATCAGCCAAAATCGTCGGGACGTATCTGCCCAACTCCGTGAACCGATGATCATATTCTGTAACTGTCATAGCTGCCTGTCTGAGACGGAGAAACTCATTCTCCCTGTCGTGCCTGTAAGTCTGGGGATAATACTTCTCATGGAAGCGGAACTCAAACGCTGTCCACGTCCATGCAAAGTCTGCGGCAACGGTCCGCAGTACGCTATCCCACCACATGCTGGCCTCTCTCTCAAACAGGAATGTAGCCAGCTCTACCTGCTCGGCCTCGGTGCAATACAACATCCGCAAAATCTTCGACACACGGTCGAGTCAGTACTCAGCATCCTCAGGTCTGTGAGAACCCGTGAAAGTGGGAGGCCGCAAGCGCTGAAATCGCTCCAATAGGCCCCGTGTATCGGCGGGATTCCCCGCAGGGTAAGCAGGCGGCGCAGGATGAGCCATGCCCTCATCCTGGGCATATGTATAAGCATCCTCAACTGGATGCGCAGGTGGTGCAGGTGGTGTAGATGGAGCCGCACCCCCACCCTGGGCTAATGTCCCCACGATGGTAGTCAGAAGCTGCTGCTGTTGCAGCATCATAGCCATCATCTGCTCGAATCTGTCAGGGGGTGGAGCAGGCCGTGGCGGATGCTGTGTGAAAGTAGATGCACGATATGGCTCTCTGACTGATGGCGTAAATGGCGGTGGTCCATCTGTAGGACCAGCGGCAGGCTGAGACGATCGAACTGACTCAGGAATCGGGCCCAAAGCAGGGTCCGTATGGGTGCTAGACTGAGAGGGAGTCTGATCCATATGCTCGGTCAGTGCAAGACGAGCCGTGCTCCGCGTAGTCTTAGGCGGCATTCCCTATATTCAAAATAGGACGCAACCTTGTCAGTCTCAATTGCACAAATACACCACAATCATTCACACAAGTAGTCAAAGGCATTCCATGCATTTCAATTAATCAAAATTGTCACAATACAAGGGATATATCCTTACAAGCATCACGACGAGAAATACGTGGGAACTAAGATAGTTAAAATTGTAACAGCAACACAAGCAAAACACTAGCCCTAACAGGCTTACACTCATAAAGCAGGAAATGACTAACTACTGACAATAACATCAAAGATCACATCGCTAGTCGGAGTCTGGGGACGGAGGAGGAGCACCCTTATCCTGTAAGCAACACAGGATCGCCTTCAAAGTGTGAGTGACCTTGCCTAATTTCTTCTTTGTAACAGCCTTAGCATCCGCGACTTCTGCGCGAAGTTCTTGAACTTCCCTTCGCAAAGCGGTCTGACTCTCCTCCATCCGAGCAATACGATCGTCGATAGTAGCCTGCGCAGAAGGAGGAGAGCTCTCATCTGTATCCTGAGCCTCCTCTTCTGCCTCTTCCTGAGCTTCTTCCTGAACCTCTGCTCTAGGTTCTTCTTCACTTTGATCTTCCTCATCATCAAAGTCATCCTCACTATCCTTTTCAAGTTGATTTTCACGGTATTGTGACCCAATCTTCATCTTGACCATTGTCGACTCATCAATACTATGAATCGAAACTGGCATTTCCGGCCCAAGTCTGTAAGCAAACTCGAGGGCGATTTTGCAAACCAGTCGGCCAAAAGGAAGTGATTCGGATGTTCTTCTTGACCTGGCTATGAGGATTATTTGTCGTAAGATGAAAGTAGCCATGCATACGTTCTCTCCCTGGGCCACCAGATATAGGAAATCAACCATAAGGCGTGTACATTCAATGCGATTCGTCGACCTGGGATAAACATTGAACGTGAAGATATGGTGTAGCAGGCGCAAATCATCAGACATATACGTCGCCTTAAGGCTATTATTAGGCTGCCATGGAACCAACTTACCACACAGAAACCTGGTGCGGCGATCCCGTTCACGTCTACTCCTCAGATTCTTCTCACTAGGATGAACATCACCTAGAGGTACGTTCAGAACTCGCGCAATCAGTCGTACATCAATCGTAGCCATCCGATCTCTACCAAAAGGGATTTTAAACTACAATGGCTCCAAGGTAGGACTCTGGATACTAGTGTAGAAGGCACGAACGGTGCTCACATTAGCACGAGCGCGAGCTTCAAAGATCGAATCCCAATGCGCAGCTTCAACGCGCTCGAACAACAAAAATTCACCGAACAGTCGCCCTTCCACGTCCGCCTCAAATAACACTTTGCGATCAGTGTATTGGTCATGAGGCATCTCTGATAAAATTACTCGCCCAAGGTGTGCATGGAGATCCAAATCTCGCTTTGTACGGCACTCCAGGACTGCAGCTGGACCTGCGACGGCGCTTAAACTTGCGGCACCACCCCACGGTCTTCTCGATTGAGCAGGGCGGCTTGGCCCAGCCTCGTCTATTATAAGACCCGTATCTTGATCCGTACCTTTCCATACACTTCCGCGGTCTTACCGGTCGAATTTCGCAACTTTCGACCCTTAACCGATATCGACGCGTGACCCGGATTCATGTACCGACAACCCGAGTCGACTCAACCTGAGACCAATACCATAGCGACCGCGCCATCGTTGCGGTTCCGATACCGTGACTCGCTTGCCGAGGCGATATCATGATCAAGAGTTATGGGCCAACGTTCGGTGCGAGAAAATGCCCCGCGTTGCGAAAACCAAGGGAATCTCAACGATGTGTCACATCAATCACATCAATCCCATCAATCAATCACCCATCAACCCATCACATGTCAAGTACACATCACTCTCACCCATTTTCCCAAGCAACCACAAAAGTCTTCACATCCCATACCTCTCTTACACAAAAAGCCACAAAAGTCAAGCTTTTCTTACACAACCATCACTCACTCATCCATGCATCACTCTCTCTCTCTCCCTTTACATCACTCTCTCTCTCTTTCTCTCTTTCTCATTTTAATCTCTAAACAACTTCCAAGCTCCATACGTATGAAGTTTTGCAAAGCCTCCTAAGCTCCAAGTGGCCCACCTTCCTACCCCCAAAATCTCCCATCTCAACCCTCCATTCTTCATCTTAGCCATTGAAGTTGAAGACAAGGTGCCAAGGAACCCCTAGGAGCGAGAAGATCGGACGGTGGGTGCCTCTATAGGGTAGATTTACTTGATTTTATGGTGGACCAAGTGAGGCCCACCGATCCATGGTGTGGATCTCACTTGGGACCCTAATATGTGGCCGATGGACCACTTGGATCATCATGATCGTTCCATGATGGGGCCATTCTCCATGGACCCCATCATGATATTTATTTTCATTTAGAAAGGTCATCGGTGGAGAATGGATCTCCACCGTTGATTTACATTTTTAACGGTCCCATGTGCAAGGGATCCATTTATTGTATGTTTCATTGCAAGGGAGGGCCCATAATGACGGGGTCCCTCCATCACAAGCCGTGTCCCACTCTCCATGTCTCTCTCTCTCTCTCTCTCTTTTATTTTATTTTATTTTATTTTATTTTATTGCAATAGGATGGTGTGGCCCACTTGAATAGATCCCATCTTGATGTATTTATTTTATCCAAGTGGGGCCCACCTTACACGTTATTCCCATGTCGCCCATCATGTGGTGGCCCACTTCATCAGGGCCTACCATTTAAAAAGAAAAAATAATAAAGAAAAAAAATAAAATAAAATTATATAACTGTCCAGCGTCTGGGACACTGGACGTTGTAAAGGAAAAAGAAAAAGGAAGAATGAAAGGAAGGCTTTTGGGGTGGCCTCCTTGCATAGGCCCCACCCTGATATTTATATCCGATCCGAGCCGTCCATCCTCTTACCTATGGTGTTTTATCCGTTGGGTAGAGTTTGGGGTTGATTGGAAGACCTGGTGGGCCATAGCATCAAATAATGCACCTCGACCATTCAAGGATCCATTTTCTCATTTTATTCATTTTCTAGCGTCAAAAAAAATTTGAACTCTAGACTCATTTGGACGGCCTCGAGCCGCTGAACGCCATGGTCGGGACAGATTTTGGTGAAGCGGGCCCCACGTGCGAAAAATCCCGAGAAAACGGTATTTTTCAAAAATCAAAAATCAATGAGGCAGAGCCTCTGCACTCGTTGGCGCTGGCAGCACTGCACGCTGCTGCGTGCAGCCGTCCAGGCGGGCGGGTGGCGTCCAAGCCAGGGACCCACGGCTCCAGCCGTGGGCCCCACCTTGATGTTGGTATCCCATCTAAACCGTCCATGAGGTGGGTCCCATTCTCAGGTGGGCCCCCTCCGAATTTCAGGTCGATCCAAAACTCAGGTGGCCCACACCGTAGGAAACAGTGTGAATAAACATCTACCATTGAAACTTTTCCTGGGGCCCACAGAAGTTTCGAATCAAGCTGAAATTTATGTTTTCCGTTCATACAGGTCTGAGTTACCTTATGAACGGGTTGGATTTCAAATAAACATCATGGTGGGCCCTACGTGGGACCCACCTTTGTAAAGGCAAGGCAGCCACGTGCTGCTGCTGCTCTCTCTCTCTCTCTCTCTCTCTCTCTCTCTCTCTCTCTCCCTGTAACTCCAGTAGAGTGTAGGCCCCACATGATATTTTCGTTTTGGCAATGCCATCCATTTGTATTGATGGTGGGGCCCACTGCCATCTGGCGACAGCCAGTTCTATGGGTCCCCCTTCTAAAGACGCCTCATATAAGTAGATAATATACTATATTATGTTATAATACTATACTATTTAAGAAAATTGGGCCCTACGTGGGACCCATCTTTGCCTTATAAAATGGGCAGCAAGCTGTACGTGGAGGCCTGCGTGGCGTATGTGTTTTTGCACACGCCGTCCGTCCGATGGTGGAACCCACTCCCTATGTGTAGACTTTATCTGCACCGTTCCCTATTTGAATGGTGGGGCCTACCATGATGCAAGTGTTGTACTCATGGCATCCAACCTTTGTAAGATCATTTTATAGCATGGAAAAATAGTGGTGAATCATATCTAAAGTTCAAGTGGACCCCACCATTAAATAGTGGATAGTGACATCCACCGTTCAAACTTATAGGGCCGTGGTGGTATCTAAATAAACTGGTATTATTTTCAGTTCATTTATCTATATGTTAACTTATGCATAGGTCGGATCTCAGATATACATAAGGTTGGGCCCATATGAGACCCATCAGTATGACCCATTCGATGTATTTGTGGCCCATGGTTGAGGCCCACTTCGATACACATATGACCCATGAGATTAGGCCCATTTGATGCAATCTAAGGCCCACGGGCTTTGACCCATTGCAATGCACATAAGACCCATTGGTGTGGCCCATCTGATGAATAAAAGGCCCATAAGATATGGCCCATTTGATATATATGTAAGGCCCAATGGGAACAACCTACGGTTCATTGCAATGTGTAAATCCCTTATAGGCTAAGTACCAATGTTTACAAAGATCGTGCCTTGGGAGCAATGATGGTTTGACGTCCACATTGCGAGTGTAATGATGGTTAGATGTCCACATTACGACTCTCCTTAGGGCCCATTATTGGCCGTACTTGCCGTGTATAGGCCATCCAGGTCCATCTGCATTGTAAAATAGTTCATTTCATTATAATATGTTTAGTATAGTTTCATAACTCATGATCATACGCATCATATGTATGCTTGATATGGGGACTGACTGATCATAGCAAATGCCTTCGGGCAGGTTGTTTATGGGCTCCTGGTTAGGCAGTATTGCCCTACATGAGCGCACGATATGCGCATGAATTGTTGCATGACTGGACAGCGTGAATCATGCATTTCGCACTTGTGTGACATGGTTATTGTACGCCCTAGCAACATCAGGGCCGTAGCCTCTACAGACGCATCGTGATTGGCAGGATTGGATACCGGAAATCTTGTTCTACATGGGGTACTATAGATATCCCTGGGTGAAAGTCCCTAAACCCTTATGGTACTAAGAGGTTGATCCAACGTCTAGACCGAGTGGGTAGATGAGCGTTGAGTACCGATTACCAGACGGTTACGCTCTCCACTGTGTCGTGGTCGGTTGGAAGGGGGTGCGGCCTTACCCGCCCGTGAGTAGGGGGCAATGCTAGGCTGAGTCTGACTAGCTCGAGGAATGGGTCCGCTATTGACGAGTCGCTCCCGATATTAGCAGACGGATAGTGAGGTCTCTTCCACTTACCTTATTGCGCGCGATGTGGCGGCAATCTGGTTTAGAGTGTACTAGACCCCGGTGATATTCCATACTTTGAGCTGTATTGATGTGTGGACATAGATGAGGATCTGTATGCTTGAGTTGTATTGTACATTGCATGGCCTTGGGATGGCCGATACCATTCATGTCTTGCATCGCATAAGCCTTGGTACGGCTCATGATATTATGGTTCCATCCGTATATTCCGCATTACTCTGACATTGCATGTTCATATTCGACCTTGTGCACACACTTTCACCACCCTCTAAGCTTTCTGTAAGCTTATGTACGACCGTTGCGTGCAGGTGACGTTGGATCGCAGCAGCGCTGAGGCAGGAGCACGTTGCTGAGCATTTTAGAGTTTTTGTACTTTGCCTTTGTATTTCCCTTTATGCTCATTGTACTTGTAAAGTTTTTGATCATAGTGAAAATGTAATGGAGTTCTTGGTTGTTGTTTGTGGGTTATGCCTTTGGTTATGCTTATTACAAATCAAACTGATATTTAAAATCCTCCTCGTAGCATCCCAGGATCGGAACCTGGCGAATGGGAGCTAGGAGCCGAGAATGGGGTTCTACGGAGGCTGTCGGCGCCGGATTCGGCGATCGAGAATTTTATGAGCCCGGTTTTCGAGTTTGGGGCGTGACAGAAGTTGGTATCAGAGCATAACTTGGGAATAACCGAGAACAACATTACATGTCTGCTATGGTATGGAATGACTAAGTCCCGAAGTTCGGATATCTTCGCGACCTTCGTTTACAGACCGTTAACGTACGTACCTTCGAGAGTTTTAAAGTTGATCGGCACCTTTGCTCTTCCCTGTAGGACATGGCGCCGGTGAGAGTTACTCGATCGACTCCCGCACCACCACCTGAGGATTCTGCTTCACCATCGGAGGCTCCAAATTTACCCCCTGCGTCTCCCGTTCCACCCCCAGAGATCCCTTCTTCCTCCCCTGAGGACGACATTCCTCCACCTGAGGCCGATGCGGAGCCGACGGTGACTGTGAGTGCCTCTCAGTTACAGCAGATGTTACAGGCTGTGACAGCCGCACTACAGGGACAGGACAGACGCCCAGCTGTTTCACCAGCTCAGGCAGAGCAGGAGCGAGCGAGCGCCGTACTTCGTGAGTTCAGACGGCATGATCCCCCACGTTTTCAGGGCGAGCCAGATCCGACCGCAGCAGAGAGATGACGCTCCGATGTGGAGAAGATTTTCGATACCATGTTATGCACGACCGAGCAGCGCGTCCGGTTAGCAGTATTTCTCTTCCACGGTGAGGCCGAGCATTGGTGGACCTCTGTCGCCCGTGTCGCCGGACCTGATTATATCTGGACATGGGAGGACTTCGTTGACCGATTCGAGGAGCAGTACTTCCCCGACCATATCCGACGTCAGCGAGCCTTAGAGTTCGAGACTCTGGTGCAGGGAGATATGACTGTGGCGCAGTACGCGGCCCGTTTCATGGCACTATCACGATTCGCACCGTACATGGTTGATGACGAGGGGCGAAAGGCCCGCCGTTTCGAGCATGGCTTACGTTACGGCCTTCGAGGTCGTGTTATTGGGCATGAGCTCCCTACTTTCCAGGCAGTAGTGCGGAAAGCTCAGATATACGAGACTGAGTGGGCCGGTTCTCAGTCTGATCGTGGTCAGAGGGGATACCGGAAAAGGCAGGCTTCTTCCAGTCCTTCCCAGCAGCGTCGACCACAACAGCAGAGGCGTACAGGTCGCCCAGCCTTCCGAGCACCAGCAGCACCAGCAGCACCAGCAGCACCTCCACCACCACCTAAGAGGCAGTTCACCGGCACTTGCTTCAGGTGCGGTGCGACGGGACACCGTTCATGGGAGTGTCCCAGTCCCCAGCAGCAGCAGAGAGGTCCACAGCAGCAGAGACCTCCACCGCAGCAGCAGAGACCCCCACAGTAGCAGCGACAGCAGCCTCCACCACCGAGGCCACCTCAGCAGCAGCATCAGCATCATCACCAGCCTCAGAGGCCACAGCAGCAGAGGCAGCAGTTTCGACCGCCTCAGCGACCCCATCAGCAGCAGCAGCATGCTCAGAGGGGACAGACACCTCCCCAGCCAGCTCAGGCTAGGTTTTATGCAGCTCAGCAGGACCCTCAGTCTTCTGGAGGAGTCGTTGAGGGTATACTGTCAGTTTCTGTATGCATTGCACGTGTACTATTTGATTCCGGTGCATCGCATTCTTTTGTGGCCGAGAGCTTCTGTCGATCGGCTGGCTTACCGATGGAGTCTGCTGATGAGAGCCTGTCAGTATCGACTC
Organism: Magnolia kwangsiensis; assembly: GCA_037074715.1. Lineage (NCBI taxonomy): Eukaryota > Viridiplantae > Streptophyta > Magnoliopsida > Magnoliales > Magnoliaceae > Magnolia > Magnolia kwangsiensis. The sequence continues at coordinate 51,398,142 of CM073586.1, read as the reverse complement.
CCTTGGGGAGGACTGCAGCGTTGGGACGATTTTGCTCGTCTTGTCCCGTTCTAGTTGGGGATACCTTCCTGCCCGCTGATTTGTTTGTTTTGTCGATGTCCGAGTTCGACGTCATCCTGGGTATGGATTGGCTCGCCGAGTACTATACCATTTTGGACTGCGCCGCGAGGACCGTCACGTTCTGTATACCCTGCGTGCCACAGTTCCAGTTCGTTGAAGAGGCCAGAGGAGTGCGGTTGTCTTGTTTGATGTCTTGCGCCATGGAAGAGCCTGTCGCCGTTTGCATCGACCATTTACCGATAGTTTACGATTTTTCCGATGTGTTCCAGGAGATTCCGGGATTACCGCCTAGTCGACTCACCGAGTTTCAGATCGATCTCGTGCCCGGTACCGCGCCTATTTCGAAGGCCCCGTATCGTATGGCACCGTTGGAGTTACGGGAACTGCAGAAGCAGTTGGACGAGTTACGTGATTTGGGTTTTATCCGTCCGAGCAGTTCGTCGTGGGGAGCGCCGGTACTCTTCGTGAAGAAGAAGGATGGCTCGTTGAGGCTCTGCGTTGACTACCGCGAGCTCAACAAAGTCACGATCAAGAACAAGTACCCGCTCCCTAGGATTGATGATTTGTTCGACCAGCTGCAGGGTGCACAGTTCTTTTCGAAGATTGACCTGCGTTCCGGTTATCATCAGATTCGGGTCCGAGATGAGGACATTCCGAAGACGGCATTCAGGACGTGTTACGGTCATTTTGAGTTTCAGGTCATGTCCTTCGGACTGACCAATGCACCCGCGGTTTTCATGCAGCTGATGAACGAGGTTTTTCGCCCATATCTGGATCAGTTTGTTGTAGTCTTCTTCGACGACATTTTGATCTACTCGAGGACCCGTGAGGAGCATGAGCAGCACTTGGAGATTACTCTACAGACCCTCCGCCCACACCAGCTGTATGCGAAGCTGGAGAAGTGCGAGTTCTGGCAGGAGGAGGTGAAGTTCCTCGGTCACGTGGTGACGAGGGAGGGTGTCGCAGTGGACCCCTCGAAGGTTGAGGCAGTGCGTCAGTGGGGCCAGTCCACGACTGCGACAGAGATCCGTAGTTTCCTTGGTTTGGCGGGCTATTACCGACGTTTCATCGAGGGCTTTTCTCGTATTGCAGCCCCGCTGACCAGGTTGACTCGGAAGGCCGCAGAGTTTATTTGGAGTGACGCCTGCGAGCGAGCATTTATGGAGTTGAAGGACCGTCTGACGTCCGCTCCTGTCCTCACTCTTCGCTCTGGGATTGACGGCTTTATTGTATTCACTGATGCCTCGCATATTGGTTTAGGTGCTGTCCTGATGCAGCACGGGAGACTAGTGGCCTTTGCGTCTCGTCAGCTCAAGGTCCATGAGCTGAACTACCCTACACATGACTTAGAGCTGGCTGCAGTTGTCTTCGCATTGAAGGTGTGGAGGCACTACCTTTACGAGATTAGGTTCGAGCTCTTCTCTGATCACAAGAGCTTGAAGTACCTCTTCTCGCAGTCTGAGTTGAATATGAGACAGAGGCGCTGGATGAAGCTCCTGAAGGACTATGATTTCGACCTCCAGTACCACCCGGGCAAGGCGAACGTGGTGGCAGATGCCCTCAGCCGTCAGCCACAAGGCCTAGTGGCGCATATGATGATTCAGGAGTGGTGGATGCTTGAGGATATTGCTGTGTATGACTTTGAGTTCGGCCTGCAATCTTCCATTGTACAGTTATCGAGCTTGTCGATTCAACCCTCTCTTGTCACTAGGGTGATCGAGGCTCAGCAGGCTGATGAGTTGTTGCAGAGTTATATGGCTGAGGCGGCATCTGAGGGTCAGACTGATTGGCAGATCGGTACAGACGGTGGACTTCGTTTCAGAGGCCGATTATGTGTCCCGGATATTCCAGAGTTACGCAGAGATCTTATGACCGAGGCACATCGATCGCGATTTTCTATCCACCCGGGCTCTACGAAGATGTACCGTGACATGAGGCGATAGTATTTTTGGGCGGGGATGAAGCGCCAGATCGCTAGTTTTGTAGACGAGTGTGACACGTGCCAGCGTGTCAAGGCCGATCATCAGAGACCTCCTGGTCTATTACAGCCGTTGAGTGTCCCGATGTGGAAGTGAGAGCACGTGTCGACTTATTTCATTATGGGTTTACCGAGGACTCAGCGCGGTCATAATGTGTAACACTCCGGATTTTGGCCAATCTGGGATTTGACGTCCTTAGGCAATGGGTCAACTAAAACACTTGGAAAATCGCTCAGAACCCAATTTCATAGCCAAAGAAACTACTTAGGATTAATTCCTATGAAAATTTAGCGTAAGTTAGCTAGCGCAACGCTGGAGTAGCTGGGAAACAGTCCCTGATCACTTTAAATACGTTCTACAAGACCCAAATCGAGTAGAACGTATGACTCCATAATACTCTATAACCTCGGATCAAACTCTAAGCGGGTTTGTTCTCTGGACCACTTTGAATTCTTGTATTGGATTTAGACCGCGCGTCGAAAGTCCGTTACTTCCTATCTTAGACCATTAGAACCGCCCAGCTGGACTTGACAATCATCTCGAAAATCAAGTCAAACCGATAATCACAGACTATTTCATTGAACCCGGACTGAAGCGACCGCGAATAGGGACAGAATTGGAATTTCAAATTCAAATCTGGCACACGACTTGACGCGTCAGTATTAAGCGTTCTGACCGTCAGAATTCATCCAGATTACACCCTCGGATCAGGAAAAATTTCTATTTATTATCATGAGACTTTCAGCCCTGATCTACGTGCGGTGACCGCTGAACTGAAACTGGTCCGCCACGTGCGATCTGCGAACCCTGCCAGACTGAAAACTTAATACGTGCTACATCTGGTACGCATGAGCTTAAGTCTGATCGCAATCGACCAGGGGACCACCAGAAAGCATCTTTTGGACCGAAACAGCCCCGATTTGGTTACCCCTCAAGTGAAACTTGTTCCCGAGCCTATTTCGGGCAAGTTTGGGCTTATAAAAGGGCTTGAAACCCTCACTCCTCTCTCCCATCCGAATTTGCAAAAACCCTAGATTGGGAGAGAGAAAAGGTGAGAGTTTGTGAGAGAAGGTGGGAGAGATCTTCCTGCCACCTGTTGCTGCTGTTGTACGTGCTTAGGCAACGCACTCCGATCGCTTTCCCGGCGATTCCTCCGCGTTTTCAGGTAAGAAAAACCCTAGAAAGTTGCTGATTTGATGTTTCTTCCGTTCCATAGCTTGATAGTTAGTAAATCTCGTAAAACAGGTTCTCTTATCGCTGTAGACGAAGCGTATACGCTCCGTTCGAATTTCAACATCCATAAGAGACAAGGTGCGGATTTTAGACGCTTTGATTGACTGTTTCCAAAGCTTTCAATGTCGTTTAATAGTAGATTCTTGACGGCAACGCCGTTTGACATGTACAACATGCTGTCCGTTTCCTGTTTCGTAAACTAACGAAGAATATGAGATTTAGGGCATTTTAGTCATTTGTAGGAAGTACTGTTTTCATGCACATTTTGCTGATGTGATTGACATGATATGTTGTCGCATTAGGATGTTAGGAATACGTGCATAATTAGTTTGGCGAAGAGATTCGCCTAAATGCGCACTTCGGGTCGACATACTATATGTAGACTTAAGTGTGTAGTGTATGTGTTTGTATAAATGCTTGTATTGGTATGTATTGAATTAAATGGTGTTATGAATTAGTTTGAGATTGATTTCTCAATTAATATGCTGGTGTGAATGGTTTCCTACATGTTAGCCATATGCATGATTTCATGATATGAATGAAATGCATGTGCTTGACGATTCGCTTAAGCTGTATGTTATAACATGTGCTTGATGATTTCCTTATGAGTTACTTTGAGATTGAATTCTCAATTAATATGTTGATGGAGAGGATTTCCTATATGTTGGCGACATGCTTAATTTCATTATATGTGTGAAAGACATGTGTACGATGATTTGCTTAAGTTGTATGTAATAACATGTGTTAACATGCTCTCATGGTTGTATTTCATTTCCATTACCCTTACACAACTGCTGATGTGATTCTATGATTGTTTGGGACTATGCCTAGTCCAGGCAGTCGGTAACCGAGCGAATTCGTGGTTAGCTTATCTTCGCCACGAACGACGCGTCGATGAACGCGAGCCGTGTTCTGGAGTTGGCGGCAGTGGTTAGGCCACACGAAGTGTTTTACGCACTTCATGTCGTTCAACTTGAGATGCGATCGTGCTAGTCGAGCCCGTCAAGTAACCCGACTGGCCATTGTGTGTTCACCCTGCATGAGTCATAACTGCTTGAACCTAGGGTACTGAACTCACCATTGTAAACCCTATTAACCATGGTACCTTGATCCATAAAGACTCATGAGCCGGGCATGGTGGTATGGGACACCGTGGTCGAGCTGTCGGCCTACGCTGGGGCTACAAACCTCCCCGTAGTGACCAGTGAGCACCTAGACTCGTGAGCAGATTATGGTGGTATGGGACACTATATTCTAGCTGTCGGCCTACACTGATTAGGCGACGAGCCCTTTGTAGTGACCGCGAGCGTATTCTGAGTCCACGGGAGGCGACGACCCTTCCGTTGCAGTAGAGTACAGTAGGCCTGTATTGATAAGGTGATGGGGGAGCGGTGCAACGAGTGCGAGCAACAGCCCTGGCAGCCCTTGCAGTGACCTACGAAATACACATCGTATGAGATTACTAGGAGTGACGACCCTAGACAGGATCTGTATTAGGATTGATATAAGGGAAGTACCTTAGTTTCCCAATCCTGCTGTTTGAATGGACTAATAACAACTTGGAATTCATATCACCATAGCATTGCATGTGCCTGGAAGATGTGGAGCACTCTAGGGAGTGTGGCATGCCGCGGTCGTAAGATGTTGCCGCATGAGGGTGATCGTCGGTGAGGGCATACATCACGTCATGTCATAACTGCATTATCAACAGTATTATGATTGTTTGATTTACTGCTTTACTATTATCGCATGATTGATTTGATAACATGTTAATCTTTGCTCTATTATTCCACTGAGTTAGCTACTCACTCCCACGTTACGGGACGGTGTTCCTGGACACCCACCAGACCTTTTTGTGATTGCAGATGATGGCGCGGCCTGTGAGGCGGAGTCGGACTTGATGATGATGAGGAGGATCCCTCCTTTATGCGTGTTCTGATCGACGGGATTACAGGGAGGTTGATTAGATACTTTGACATTTGTCATTTTATATTTTTAGTGCACTCATGTATATTCGTTTCATCTACTTTTGGAGTATACATGTATGTGTATAACTTGGTAACATGTTCACACTCTGGAGACATACAACAGTTTATATATGTTATACATACTATTACAGACTTCCGCTGGTTAATTTAACTGTCTCTGGAGTATGATATGCTGTTCTGGCTTAATTTCACTCATGTTTAATACATTATCACAGACAACATTCAATCATACATATCTATGTTGCATAAATAACATTTTGGAACTCGGGAGTTGGGTTTTTGCTCGACCCCCCGATTTTCGGGATGTTACATAATGCCATTTGGGTTGTTGTGGATCGTCTAACGAAGTCGGCACATTTCCTTACGATGCGTGCGACTTGGTCTATGGACCGGCTTGCGAGACTATTCATTGAGGAGATTGTGAGACTGCATGGCGTTCCAGTCTCGATCGTTTCTGACCGAGACTCGAGGTTCATGTCACAGTTTTGGGGGAGCTTCCAGCGTGCGATGGGGACTGATTTGCAGCTCAGCACCGCGTACCATCCGCAAACCGATGGCCAGACCGAGAGGGTCAACCAGATACTTGAGGATATGCTTCGGGCCTGCGCGATTGACTTCGGAGGTAGCTGGGATGAACATCTGCGATTGGCTGAGTTCGCATACAATAACAGCTATCAGGCGACCATCGGCATGACTCCTTTTGAGTCATTATATGGCAGACCATGCAGATCACCGAGTTGTTGGACCGAGGTTGGAGAGCACCGTCTCCTAGGTCCCGAGCTTGTGCAGGAGACTTCAGAGGCTATTGACATCATCAGGCAGAGGATGCGCACAGCTCAGAGCCGACAGAAGAGTTCTGCTGATCGTCGGCGTCGTCCCTTGGAGTTTGATGTAGGGGACCATGTGTATCTCAAGGTCTCGCCCATGAAGGGCGTAGTTCGATTTGGAGCGAAGGGCAAGCTTGCCCCGAGATTCATAGGACCTTTTGAGATCACTGGGCGCGTTGGCGCCGTGGCCTATCGGCTTACCTTGCCATCTCAGTTGTCTGGCGTCCACAACGTGTTTCACGTCTCCATGTTGAGGAAGTGTGGGTCAGACATAGTTCCCGTTATTGATTGGCAGCCGTTGGAGGTTCGTGAGGACGCTTCTTACATTGAGCAGCCAGTCCGTATCCTTGATCGGAAGGAGCAGGTCCTTAGAACCAAGGTCATTCCGTTGGTGAAGGTGCAATGGGGTCACCATTCCGTAGAGGAGGCTTCTTGGGAGCGTCAGGCTGAGATTCGGGAGCGATATCCTCATCTCTTTGATGGTTGATCATGTGATGTATTTTGTATGCTATCTCCGATTCTATATGATGATGTTATGTCTCTTCTTCCTCCTGAGTTATGTCTAGTTGTGATGATTGAATAAATTTTGAGGATGAAATTTTTATAAGGAGGGGAGAGCTGTAAGACCCGTATCTTGGTCCGTACCTTTCCGTACACTTCCGCGGTCTTACCGGTCGAATTCCGGCAACTTTCGACCCTTAACCGTATCGACGCGCGACCCGGATTCATGTGCCGACAACCCAAGTCGACTCAACCTGAGACCAATACCATAGCGACCGCGCCATCGTTGCGGTTCTGATACCGCGACTCGTGCGCTGAGGCGATACCCTGATCAAGAGTTATGGGCTAACGTTCGGTGCGAGAAAATGCCGCGCGTTGCGAAAACTAAGGGAATCTCAACGATGTGTCACATCAATCACATCAATCCCATCAATCAATCACCCATCAACCCATCACATGTCAAGTACACATCACTCTCACCCATTTTCCCAAGCAACCACAAAAGTCTTCACATCCCATACCTCTCTTACACAAAAAGCCACAAAAGTCAAGCTTTTCTTACACAACCATCACTCACTCATCCATCCATCACTCTCTCTCTCTCCCTTTACATCACTCTCTCTCTCTTTCTCTCTTTCTCATTTCAATCTCCAAACAACTTCCAAGCTCCATACGTATGAAGTTTTGCAAAGCCTCCTAAGCTCCAAGTGGCCCACCTTCCTACCCCCAAAATCTCCCATCTCAACCCTCCATTCTTCATCTTAGCCATTGAAGTTGAAGACAAGGTGCCAAGGAACCCCTAGGAGCGAGAAGATCGGACGGTGGGTGCCTCTATAGGGTAGATTTACTTGATTTTATGGTGGACCAAGTGAGGCCCACCGATCCATGGTGTGGATCTCACTTGGGACCCTAATATGTGGCCGATGGACCACTTGGATCATCATGATCGTTCCATGATGGGGCCATTCTCCATGGACCCCATCATGATGTTTATTTTCATTTAGAAAGGTCATCTAGACCGTCCATATCGGTGGAGAATGGATCTCCACCGTTGATTTACATTTTTAACGGTCCCATGTGCAAGGGATCCATTTATTGTATGTTTCATTGCAAGGGAGGGCCCATAATGACGGGGTCCCTCAATCACAAGCCGTGTCCCACTCTCCATGTCTCTCTCTCTCTCTTTTATTTTATTTTATTTTATTTTATTTTATTACAATAGGATGGTGTGGCCCACTTGAATAGATCCCATCTTGATGTATTTATTTTATCCAAGTGGGGCCCACCTTACACGTTATTCCCATGCCGCCCATCATGTGGTGGCCCACTTCATCAGGGCCTACCATTTAAAAAAAAAAAATAAAGAAAAAAAAAATAATAAAAAATTATATAACTGTCCAGCGTCTGGGACGCTGGACGTTGTAAAGGAAAAAGAAAAAGGAAGAATGAAAGGAAAGCTTTTGGGGTGGCCTCCTTGCATAGGCCCCACCCTGATATTTATATCCGATCCGAGCCGTCCATCCTCTTACCTACGGTGTTTTATCCGTTGGGTAGAAGTTTGGGATTGATTGGAAGACCTGGTGGGCCATAGCATCAAATAATGCACCTCGACCATTCAAGGATCCATTTTCTCATTTTATTCATTTTCTAGCGTCAAAAAAAATTCGAACTCTAGACTCATTTGAGGGCCTCGAGCCGCTGAACGCCATGGTCGGGACAGATTTTTGTGAAGTGGGCCCCACGTGCGAAAAATCCCGAGAAAACGGTATTTTTCAAAAATCAAAAATCAATGAGGCAGAGCCTCTGCACTCGTTGGCGCTGGCAGCACTGCACGCTGCTGCGTGCAGCCGTCCAGGCGGGCGGGTGGCGTCCAAGCCAGGGACCCACGGCTCCAGCCATGGGCCCCACCTTGATGTTGGTATCCCATCTAAACCGTCCATGAGGTGGGTCCCATTCTCAGGTGGGCCCCCTCCGAATTTCAGGTCGATCCAAAACTCAGGTGGCCCACACCGTAGGAAACAGTGTGAATAAACATCTACCATTGAAACTTTTCCTGGGGCCCACAGAAGTTTCGAATCAAGCTGAAATTTATGTTTTCCGTTCATACAGGTCTGAGTCACCTTATGAACGGGTTGGATTTCAAATAAACATCACGGTGGGCCCTACGTGGGACCCACCTTTGTAAAGGCAAGGCAGCCACGTGCTGCTCTCTCTCTCTCTCTCTCTCTCTCTCTCTCTCTCTCTCTCTCTCCCTGTAACTCCAGTAGAGTGTAGGCCCCACATGATATTTCCGTTTTGAAAATGCCATCCATTTGTATTGAGTCTGACCAGCTCGAGGAATGGGTCCGCTATCGACGAGTCGCGCCCGATATTGGCAGACGGATAGTGAGGTCTCTTCCACTTACCTTATTACGCGCGATGTGGCGGTAATCTGGTTTAGAGTGTACTAGACCCCGGTGATATTCCATACTTTGAGCTGTATTGATGTGTGGACATAGATGAGGATCTGTATGCTTGAGTTGCATAGTACATTGCATGGCCTTGGGATGGCCGATACCATTCATGTCTTGCATCGCATAAGCCTTGGTACGGCTCATGATATTATGGTTCCATCCGCATATTCTACATTACTCTGACATTGCATGTTCATATTCGATATTGTGTACACACTTTCACCACCCTCTAAGCTTTCTGTAAGCTTATGCACGACCGTTGCGTGCAGGTGACGTTGGATCGCAGCAGTGCTGAGGCAGGAGCACGTTGCTGAGCATTTTGGAGTTTTTGTACTTTGCCATTGTATTTCCCTTTATGCTCATTGTACTTGTAAAGTTTTTGATCATAGTGGAAATGTAATGGAGTTCTTGGTTGTTGTTTGTGGGTTATACCTTTGGTTCTGCTTATTACAAATCAAACTGATATTTAAAATCCTCCTCGTAGCATCCCAGGATCGGAACCTGGCGAATGGGAGCTAGGAGCCGAGAATGGGGTTCTACGGAGCCTGTCGGCGCCGGATTCGGCGATCGGGAATTTTGTGAACCCGGTTTTCGAGTTTGGGGCGTGACATCTATTGTGGTTTTCCTTTTACCCATCAAAGATATGATGGATGAGAGTGATAAAAGGCCTAAAATGGCTTCCACGAAAGCCATGAAAAACGGTGAAAATGCGGAGAAGTGACTGTCCAATCTGGAAAAAGGAAATCTAGGCGTCGTAGAGGGATGTTTCAAGCTTCCCAAGGATGCATTTTCAAGGAGAAATGGAAATGGAAAAGTGGAATGGAGCACCTCACGATTTCAGCTCGATTTGGGGGTTTTTGGAGCTCCAAATGATGAAATCTTTAAGAGGAAGGGCTGCTAACTCCAAAGAAGTGATGGATGATGGTCGTTTTTAGCCAAGGAGGGATCTAGAGGCGATTTGGAATCCCAAATTTTGGAAACAGTTGCTGGAAAATGAAAATGGAGCTATGGGGAGGGCTGTTTGTGAAGGAGGGGTGTGATTTGGGGGTTTTCTTTGGACGGGAGACCCATGGGGAGGGTTTACATACCATTTAAGGGTGTGCGACTGAAAACCACATCAAAGGGGCCCACCTGTACGACGATGCATCGCCGGATCGACGATGGCATCGTCGACCGGTGGTGCATCCGGCCGGTGGGGTCAGATGGGTTCGGTCCCCCATGGTCCAAGGACCCCAGATCTATATGGTCCGACCCCTGGTTCATGGTATTTTGGCCTATATGAGCCCAAACATGTGTTCGGGGCTTTTCGGGACCACTCCGCAATACCGAATACCAAATCCATGATGCAGCATATGAATTTGGTGTAGAAGGAGCCAGTACATCCATCTAGATCCTTAGTTGCTAAAGAAAGTGAAGTCAGAATGGCCTTATGGCCATTTTTCATGAAATTTTACTATTCACTGTACAATTTTGTGAAAGTACTAATTTGTGTTATTTTCACATTAGGTTTGATGCCTAACATGAAATGAATAAGAAAGAAATGAAGATCGGAGTGTTTAGAGGAGGAATTTTGAAGATTTTTGGTGAAACGGGGTTTTTAAGCCCTGGCGATTGAATACAGGAGTCGTGGTCATCCCACGGCCCAAAGAGTTTACTTTTACGGTTTAAAAACGCTCATAGGACGTCTCAACCCGACTTCCTACGGCTTAGAAGCTATTCGGGTTACTTTACGCAACCTAAGATGCGTTACAGACTCGATCGTGCGATCGATTCTAATAGACTTCGCCTATCGGCGAATCTGCGATCCTAGAAATGTTTATAGACCCTTCTCACACCCACCTAAGTCAAAGGAAGCGACAGCGTACGTCGCGAGACCATAACCTAGGCCCAGTATACTCTTATTCATGCTCTGATACCAACTTGTAACACCTTAAAAATCAGGGGTCATGTACAAACTCAACTCCCGAGTTCCAGACCGTCACTTATGCAACAAAAATGATTATGATTCAATGTTGTCTGATTTAAAGCATTCACATGAGTAAAAGTATACCAAAACTGCAATTCATACTTCAGATCCAGTGATGAAAGCAAGCGGAAGACTAAACAATATATATATCACTGTATGGAAAAAATAAAATAAATCTCATCTGTCTCCAAAGTATGACTACATCTTTGAGTCTCATATACATATACATGAACAAAAATGTAATGTTCAAAATAGTCCCACTGAAGTCCCATCGATCCAGGTCGCCTACGGGAAGCCATCGTGATACTGCATGTACGAGAACTCGTCCTGGTCCTCGTCGATATCTGGCTCCACCTCCTGGATATCAGCCTCACCTGCATCTATAACAGGGTCTGGTGGGTGTTGCAAACACCATCCCGTAACGTGGGAGTGAGTGATCAACTCAGTGGAATCATAGAGCAAGGATTAGCATGTTTACAATTCAATCATGTGATAATAGTAAAGCAGTAAATCAGACAATCCTAATACTGTTGTTAATGCAAGATGACATGACGTGATGTATGCCCTCACCGACGATCTCCCTCATACGGCAACATCTTACGACCGCGGCATGCCACACTCCCTAGAGTGCTCCACATCTTCCAGGCACATGCAATGCTATGGTGATATGATTTCCAAGTTGTTATTAGTCCATTCAAACAGCAGGATTGGGAAACTAAGGTACTTCCCTTGTATCAATCCCAACACAGATCCTGTCTAGGGTCGTCACTCCTAGTAATCTCATACGATGTATATTTCGTAGATCACTGCAAGGGCTGTCAGGGCTGTTACTCGCACTCGTTGCACCGCTCCCCCATCACCTTATCAATACAGGCCTACCGTACTCTACTGCAATGGAAGGGTCGTCGCCTCCCGTGGACTCAGAATACGCTCGCGGTCACTACAAAGGACTCATCGCCTGATCAGTGTAGGCCGACAGTTAGAATATAGTGTCCCATACCACCATAATCTGCTCACGAGTTTAAGTGCTCACTGGTCACTACGGGGAGGTTTGTGCCCCAGCGTAGGCCGACAGCGCGACCACGGTGTCCCATACCACCATGCCCGGCTCATGAATCTTCGTGGATCAAGGTACCATGGTTAACAGGGTTTACAATGGTAAGTTCAGTACCCTAGGTTCAAGTAGTTATGACTCATACAAGGTGAACATACATCGGCCAGTCGGGTTGCTTGACGGGCTCGACTAGCGCGATCGCATCTCAAGTCGAACGACATGAAGTGCGTACAACACTTCGCGTGGCCTAACCACTGCCGCTGACTCCAAACACGAATCACGTTCATCGACGCGTCGTTCGTGGCTATGACCAGTCAGCCACGAATTCACTCGGTTACCGACTGCCTGGACTAAGTATAGTCCCAAACATTTATGGAATCACATCGGCAGTTTATGTAAGAGTATTGGAATTGAAATACAATCATATGAGCATGTTAACACATGTTATAACATTCAACTTAAGCAAATCTTCAAACACATACATTCCATGCATGTAATGGAATCATGCATACGGTCAACATGTCGGAAATCATTTAGGTCAGCATATTAACTGAGAAATCAATCTCAAACTACCACATAACATCATTTAATTCAATACATACTAATACAAGCATTTATACAAACACATATACTACACACTTAAGTCTACATATAGTATGTCGACCCAAAGTGCGCAACTAGGAGAATCTCTTCGCCAAACTAATTATGCAAGCATTCCTAACTCCCTAATGCGACAACAAACCATGTCAATCACGTCAGCAAAATATGAGTATAAACCGTACTTCCTACAAATGACTAAAATGCCCTAAATCTCATATTCTTCGTTAATTTACGAAACAGGAAACGAAGAGCATGTTGTACATGTCAAACGGCGATGCCGTCGATAATCTACTATTAAACGACATTGAAAGCGTTGTAAACCGTCAATCAAAGCGTCTAAAATCCTCACCTTAGGTCTTATGGATGCGTGATTTTGAACGGAGCGTATATGCTTCGTCTACGGCAGTAGGAGAACCTATTTTACAAGTTACGTTAGCTAACACGCTATGAATCTAAGTAAACCCTAAATCAGCAAGTTCTAGGGTTATTTTATACCTGAAAGAACGGAGAAATCACCAGCCAGATGATTGGGAAGAGTTGCTGAAGCAGTAGCAACCGGTGGCTTGGAAGCGGAAAAAATCCCTTCTACTCTTTCTCTCAAACTCTCTCCTTTTCTCTCTCCCACAGCTAGGGTTTTGCAATTTTCGTATGGGAGAGAGGAATGAGGGTTTTAACCCCTTTTATAAGCTTAAAAGTGCCGGAAACAGTCTCCGGAACGAAGTTTACTAAGTGCCTATCCAATTCGGGGCTGTTTCGATCCAAAAGATGCTTTCTGGTGGTCCCCTGGTCGATTGCGATCGGACTTAAGCTCATGCGTACCAGATGTAGCACGTATTAAGTTTTCAGTCTGGCAGGGTTCGCAGATCGCACGTGGCGGACCAGTTTCAGTTCAGCGGTCACCGCACGTAGATCAGGGCTGAAAGTCTCATGATAATAAATAAAAATTTTTCCTGATCCAAGGGTGTAATCTGGATGAATTCTGATGGTCAGAACGCTTAATACTGACGCGTCAAGTCGTGTGCCAGATTTGAATTTGAAATTCCAATTCTGTCCCTATTCGCGGTCTCTTCCGTCCGGGTTCAACGAAATAGTCTGTGATTATCGGTTTGACTTGATTTTCGAAATGATTGTCAAGTCCAGCTAGGCGCTTCTAACGGTCTAAGATAGGAGGTATCGGACTTTCGACACGCGGTCTAAACCCAATACAAGAATTCAAAGTGGTCCAGAGAACAAACCCGCTTAGAGTTTGATCCGAGGTTATAGAGTATTATAGAGTCATTTGTTCTACTCGATTTGGGTCTTGTAGAGCGTATTTAAAGTGATCAGGGACTATTTCCCAGCTACTCTAGCGTTGCGCTAGCTAACTCACGCTTAATTTCCATGGAAATTAATTCTACGCGATTTCGGGTCGAGTTGGTACTCGAGCCCAAGTACGAATTTTTTTCACGGGCATTACAATACTCCAGATTCAGTGATAAAAGCAAGCGGAAGAATAAAAGATATACATATCACTGTATGGAAAACAAAATATATCTCAACTGTCTCCAAAGTATGAATACATCTTTGAGTCTAAGGTCAAAAATAGTCCCACTGAGAAGTCCCGCCAATCCAGGCCACCTAAGCAAAGCCGTCGTGGTACTGTATATATGAGAACTCGTCCTAGTCCTCATCATAATCCGGCTCTGCCTTCTAAATCACCGCCTCACCTGCATCTAAGACAGGGTCTGGTGGGTGTTGCAAACACCATCCCGTAACGTGGTAGTGGGTAGCTAACTTAGTAGAATAATAGAGCAAAGATTATCATATTCTCAAATCAATCATGTGATAATAGTAAAGCAGTAAATCAAACATTCCTAATACTGTGTTAATGCAATATGACATGACATGATGGATGCCCTCACCGACATTCTCCCTCATACGGCACCATCTGCGTCTGCGGCATGCTTGCGTACCTCTCAGTGCTCCACATCTTCCAGGCACATGCAATGTGATGTTGATATGATTACCGCGTTATTATTAGTCCTTTTCATATAGCAATATTGAAAAACTAAGGTACTTCCCTTATAGCAATCCCAACACAGATCCTGTCTAGGGTCGTCACTCCTAGTAATCTCATACGATATATATTTTGTAGGTCGCTGTAAGGGCTGACAGGGCTGCTGCTCGCACTCGTTGCACCGCTCCCCCATCACCTTATCAATACAGGCCTACTTGTACTCTCGTCGCTACGGAAGGGTCGTCACCTCCCGTAGACTCAGAATACACTCGAGGTTACTACAAAGGGCTGCCAGGGCTGTTGCTCGCACTCGTTGCACCGCTCCCCCATCACCTTATCAATATAGGCCAACATCAAGAATATAGTGTCCCATACCACCATAATCTGCTCACGAGTCATAAGTGCTCACTGGTCAGTACGGGGAGGTTTGTGGCCCCAATGTAGGCCGACAGCTCGACCACGATGTCCCATACCACCATGCCCGGCTCATGAGTCTTTATGGATCAAGGTACCATGGTTAATAGGGTTTACAGTGGTAAGTTCAGTACCCTAGGTTCAAGCAGTTATGACTCATACAAGGTGAACATACAATGGCCAGTCGGGTTACTTGACGGGCTCGACTAGCACGAGCGCATCTCAAGTCGAACGACATGTAACACCCTAAAAGTCGGGGGTCGTGTATAAACTCAACTCCCGAGTTCCAGACTGTCACTTATGCAATAAAAATGATTATAATTCAATGTTGTCTGAGTTAAAGCATTCACATGAGTAAAAGTATACCAAAACTACAATTCATACTCCAGATCGAGTGATAAAAGCAAGAAGAAGACTAAAGAATATATATATCACTGTATGGAAAATAAAGTAGATCTCAACTGTCTCCAAAGTATGAATACATCTCTGAGTCTCATATACATGTATATAAACAGAAATCAAATATCCAAAAAGAGTCCCACTGAGAATTCCCCCCAATCCAGGCCCCCTAAACAAAGCCGTCGTGGTACTGCATATATGAGAACTCATCCTGGTCCTCATCATAGTCCGGCTCTGCCTCCTGAATCGCTGCCTCACCTGCATCTAAGACAGGGTCTGGTGGGTGTTGCAAACACCATCCCGTAACGTGGGAGTGAGCAGCTAACTCAGTGGAATAATAAAGCAAGGATTAGCATGTTCTCAAATCAATCATGCAATAATAGTAAAGCAGTAAATCAAACATTCCTAATACTGTTGTTAATGCAATATGACATGACATGATGGATGCCCTCACCTACATTTTCCCTCATAGGCACCATCTGCTTCCACGGCATGCTTGCGTACCGCTCAGTGCTCCACATCTTCCAGGCACATGCAATGTGATGGTGATATGATTACCGAGTTATTATTAGTCCATTCAAACAGCAGTATTGGGAAACTAAGGTACTTCCCTTTTATCAATCCTAACACAGATCCTGTCTAGGGTCGTCACTCCTAGTAATCTCATACGATGTATATTTAGTAGGTCGCTGCAAGGGCTGCCAGGGCTGTTGCTCGCACTTGTTGCACCGCTCCCCCATCACCTTATCAATACAGGCCTACTGTACTCTCACTGCTACGGAAGGGTCGTCGCCTCCCGTAGACTCAGAATACGTTCGCGGTCACTACAAAGGCCTCGTCGCTTGATCAGTGTAGGCCGACAGCAAGAATATAGTGTCCCATACCACCATAATCTGCTCACGAGTCATAGGTGCTCAATGGTCACTACGGGGAGGTTTGTGGCCCCAGCGTAGGCCGACAGCTCGACCACGGTGTCCCATACGACCATGCCCGGCTCATGAGTCTTTGTGGATCAAGGTACCATAGTTGACAGGATTTACAATGGTAAGTTCAGTACCCTAGGTTCAAGCAGTTATGACTCATACAGGGTGAACATACAATGGCCAGTCGGGTTACTTGACGGGCTCGACTAGCACGAGCGCATCTCAAGTCGAACAACATGAAGTGCATAAAATACCTCGTGTGGCCTAACCACTGCTGCCAACTCCAAAACACGGCTCGCGTTCCTCAACGCGTCGTTTGTGCCAAAGATAAGCCAACCACGAATTCACTCGGTTGCCGACTGCCTGGACTAGGTATAGTCCCAAACAATTATGAATCCACATCAGCAATCATATAAGAGTAATGGAAATGAAATACAACAGTGTGAGCATATTAACACATGTTATAACATACAACTTAAGTAAAATATCTAACACATGCATTTCATACATATAATGAAATCATGCATATAGCTAACATGTAGGAAATCATTTACATCAGCATATTAATTGAAAAATCAATCTCAAACTAATTCATAATACCATTTAATTCAATACATACTAATACATGCATTTATACAAACACTTAAACTACACACTTAAGTCTACATATAGTATGTCGACTCAAAGTGCGCATTTAGGCGAATCTCTTCTCCAAACTAATTATGCACGCATTCCTAGTATCATAATGTGACAAGAAGCCATGTCAATCACATCAGCAAAATATGGATGAAAACAGTATTTCCTACAAATGACTAAAATGCCCTAAATCTCATATTTTTCGTCTGCTTACGAAACAGGAAACGGACAGCATGTTGTACATGTCAAACGGCATTGCCATCGATAATCTACTATTAAACGACATTGAAAGCGTTGAAAACCGTCAATCAAAGCGTCCAAAATCCACACCTTTTATCCTAGAAGTGTATTGATTCGAACGGAGAGTATACGCTTCGTCTACGGCGAACAGGCAACCTAACATACAAGATCTGTAAGCTACTTCGCTATGGAAATGACGGAACCTCACATCAGCAAGTGTTTGGGGTATTTTCTTACCTAGAAACGCGGTGAAATCGTCGGGAAAGTGATTAAGGTGCGTTGCTTAGGCACGTGCAACAGGTAGTGCAAGCAGCAGGAAATTCTCTCCCACTCTCTCTCACAATCTCTCACCTTTTCTCTCACACCAGCTAGGGTTTCTAGCAAATTCGGATGGGTGAGAGAAGTGAGGGTTTAAGCCCCTTTTATAACCTAAAACTTGCCCAAAACAGGCTTGGGAACAATGTTCACTTGATGCCTAACCAAATCAGGGCTGTTTCAGTCCAAAAAGACATTTCTGGTGGTCTCCTGGCAGAACGCGATCGGACTTAAGTTCATACACATCGGATGTCGCTCACATCCCATTTTCAGACCAGTAGTGTTCGTAGATCGCACGTGGCGGTCCAGTTTCAGTTCAGCGGTCACCGCACGTAGATCAGGTCTACAAGTCTCATGATATGAAATAGAAATTTTTCCTGATCCAAGGGTGTAATTTTGCTGAATTCTGACGGTCAGAATGCTTAATAATAACGCGTCAAGTTGTGTGCCAGATTTGAATTTCAAATTCCAAATCTAACCCTATTGTCACTCTCTTCACTCCAGGCTCAATGAAATAGCTTCTGAATGTCGGTTGGACTTGATTTTCGAAATGATTGTCAAGTCCAGCTAGGCGGTTATAACGGTCTAAGATTGTAGGTATCGGACTTTCGACGCGCGGTCTAGATCCAATACAAAGTTTCAAAGAGGTCCTGAGAACAAACCGGTTTAGAGTTTGATCCGAGGTTTCAGAGTATTATTGCGTCATTGGTTCTACTCGTTTTAGGTCTTGTAGAACGTATTTAAAGTGATCAGGGACTATTTTCCAGCTACTCTAGCGTTGCGTTAGCTAACTTACACTTATTTTCTAAAGGAATTAATCCTACGCGATTTCTGGTCGAGTTGGTACTCGAGTCTAAGTACGGATTTTTCCAGGGCGTTACACGACATGAAGTGCATAAAACACTTCGTGTAGCCTAACCACTGCCGCCAACTCCAAAACACGACTCGCGTTCATCGACGCGTCGTTCATGCCAAAGATAAGCCAACCATGAATTTAATCAGTTACCGACTGCCTGGACTAGGTATAGTCCCAAACATTTATGAATTCACATCAGCAATCATATAAGAGTAATGGAAATGAAATACAACAATGTGAGCATGTTAACACATGTTATAACATACAACTTAAGTAAATCATCTAACACATGCATTTCATACATATAATGAAATCATGCATGTAGCCAACATGTAGGAAATCATTTACATCAGCATATTGTTTGAGAATTCAATCTCAAACTAGTTCATAACACCATTTAATTCAACACATACTATTGCAAACATTTTTACAAACACTTAAACTACACACTTAAGTCTACATATAGTATGTCGACTCAAAGTGCGCATTTAGGAGAATCTCTTCGCCAAACTGATTATGCACGCATTCCTAATATCCTAATGCGACAAGAAGCCATGTTAATCATGTTAGCAAAAATGGATGGAAACAGTATTTCCTACAAATGACTAAAATACCCTAAATCTCATATTTTTCGTCTGCTTACGAAACAGGAAACGGACAGCATGTTGTATATGTCAAACGGTGTTGCCGTCGATAATCTACTATTAAACGATATTGAAAGCGTTGAAAACAGTCAATCAAAGCGTCTAAAATCCGTACCTTTTATCCTAGAAGTGTATTGATTCGAACGGAGCGTATACGCTTCGTCTACGGCGAACCGGGAACCTATTTCACAAGATCTATAAGATACCATGTTAAGGAACCGAAGGAACCTTAAATCAACAAGTGTTTGGGATATTTTCTTACCTAGAAACGCGGCAGAATCACCGGGAAAGTGATTGAGGTGCGTTGCTTAAGCACGTGCAGTAGGTAGTGCAAGCAACAGGAAATTCTCTCCCACTCTCTCTCACAATCTCTCACCTTTTCTCTCACACCAGCTAGGGTTTCTAGCAAATTCGGATGGGTGAGAGAAGTGAGGGTTTAAGCCCCTTTTATAACCTAAAACTTGCCCAAAACAGGCTTGGGAACAATGTTTACTTGATGCCTAACCAAATCGGGGCTGTTTCGGTCCAAAAAGATATTTCTGGTGGTCCCCTGGCCGAACGCGATCGGACTTAAGCTCATGCACGTCGTATGTCGCTCACATCCCATTTTTAGTCCAGTAGTGTTCATAGATCTCACGTGGCGTTCCAGTTTCAGTTCAGCGGTCATCGCACGTAGATCAGGTCTATAAGTCTCAAGATATGAAATAGAAATTTTTCCTGATCCAAGGGTGTAATTTGGCTAAATTCTGACGGTCAGAACGCTTAATAATAACGCGCCAAGTCGTGTGCCAGATTTGAATTAAAATTTCCAAATCTAACCCTATTCTCACTCTCTTCACTCCAGGCTCAATGAAATAGCCTCTGAACGTCGGTTGGACTTGATTTTCGAAATGATTGTCAAGTCCAGCTAGGCAGTTATAATGGTCTAAGATTGTAGGTATCGGACTTTCGACGCGCGGTCTAGATCCAATACAAAGTTTCAAAGAGATCCTGAGAACAAACCGGTTTAGAGTTTGATCCGAGGTTTTAGAGTATTATAGCGTCATTGGTTCTACTCGTTTTAGGTCTTGTAGAACGTATTTAAAGTGATCAGGGACTATTTCCCAGCTACTCTAGCGTTGCTCTAGCTAACTTACACTTATTTTTCAAAGGAATTAATCCTACGCGATTTCCGGTCGAGTTGGTGCTCGAGTCCAAGTACGAATTTTTTCAGGGCGTTACAATCTACCCTCCTTAACAAAAAAATTTCATCCTCGAAATTTGTACCTTTTCGTACTCCTAGAAAAGCTGTGGGTAGTTCTTTCTGATCTCAGCTTCTGTCTCCCAGGTAGCCTCTTCCTCAGAGTGATGCATCCACAATACCTTCACAAGGGGAATTACCTTGCTACGCAGTACCTACTCCTTCCTGTCTAGGATACGCGTCGGTCGCAGATATATGTAATATCCTCTCCTAACTGCACCTGCTCCCATCTGATGATATGAGAAGGATCAGAAACGTATTTCTTTAGCATAGAAACATGAAACACGTTGTGAACGCTTGCGAGAAGCGTGGGTAAAGCTAAACGGTATGCCACTGCTCCCACACGATTGAGGATCTGGAATGGACCAATGAATCGCGGTGCCAGCTTCCCCTTCTTCCCGAACTGAAGGACTCTCTTCATAGGGGAAACTCGCAAAAATACATGATCCCCAACTGTGAACTCTAGCGGTCGCCGTCTCGTATCCGCATAACTCTTCTGTCTGCTCTGCGCTGTGAGAAGCCGATGTCTAATAATATCAATCTTCTCCGACATCGCTTGCATTAACTCTGGGCCAATCAACCTGCACTCACCGACCTCTGCCCAGCAATGCGGTGCTCGACAAGGTCGCTCATACAACGCCTCGTAAGGTGCCATATCGATACTCGCCTGAAAATTATTGTTGTACGTGAACTCCACATATGCAAGACAGTCATCCCAACTGTCCTTAAAGTCCTGTGCGCAAGCTCGCAACATGTCCTCTAAGATCTGGTTCACCCGCTCTGTCTGTCCGTCTGTCTGTCGGTGAAAGGCAGTACTGAACTTCAACTTCACACCCATAGCTTCCTGAATGAGAGTCCAGAAAATAGAAGTGAACTGCATGTCTTTGTCCGACACGATCTCCAACGGAACTCCATACAGACGCACAATCTCTCTAATATATAGTCTAGTCAACTCGTCTGGAGAGTTCGTGACTCTGATCGGTAGGAAGTGGGCCGACTTCGTCAAACGGTCGACGATCACCCATATGGAATCATGTCCCTTCCTCGTCTTCGGTAGCCCTGAAACGAAATCCATGGAAATGAAGTCCCATTTCCACTCTGCGATCGGCATAGGCTGAAGAAGTCCAGGTGGTCGGCAATGCTCTGCCTTCACCTGCTGGCAAGTAAGACAACGCGACACGAACTCTGCTATGTGGTTCTTCATACCTTCCCACCAATAGGTCCTCTTCACGTCGCGATACATCTTCGTACTGCCTGGATGCATCGCGAGTCTGGTACAATGCGCAGCCTCGAGAATCTCTCGTCTCAAGTCAGGGATATCTGGGACGCATAGGCGGCCACGATAACGTAAGCCCCCATCCATGCCAACTTGCCACTCGGCGTCTGCATCATCACTGGCCTGCTCTCGAAGCTCAGTCAGACGCGGATCATCCCTCTGTGCCTCAATGACCCGGTCATCGTAAGTCGATCCACATCCTACTCTGCCCGCATGGACATGTGAATCAGCTCTGCATAGGAGGGAATGCTCACGCAACACATGTTCGACCGAATATCCGGTCGTAAACCCTCAGAAAAGTACCGTATGCGCATCTGCTCATCTGCCAGTATAGTCGGGACGTACCTACCCAACTCAGTGAACCGATGCTCATACTCAGTCACCGTCATGCCTCCCTGTCTGAGGCGCAGAAACTCATTCTCCCGGTCATGCCTATATGTTTGGGGATAGTATTTCTCGTGGAAGCGAAACTCGAATGCTGCCCAGGTCCATATGTAATCAGCGGCAACGGTCCGCAACACACTGTCCCACCATAAGCTAGCCTCCCGCTCGAACAAGAACGTAGCCAACTCAACCTGCTCAGTCTTTGATCAATGCAGCATCTGTAATATCTTCGACACACGGTCGAGCCAATACTTGGCCTCCTCGGGTCTATGAGAATCCGCAAAAGTAGGAGGCCGCAAGTGCTAAAATCGCTCTACTAAGCTCCGTGTGTCAGCGGCATTCCCCGTAGGGTAAGAAGGTGGTGCAGGATGAGCCATGCCCTCATCCTGAGCATATGTATAGGAATCCTCAGTTGAATGCGCAGGTGGTGCAGGTGGAGTCACACTCCCACCCTGGGCTAGAGCCCCCACTATATTAGTCAGGAGCTGCTGCTGCTGCTGCATCATGGCCATCATCTGCTCAAATCTATCTAGAGGTGGAGTAGGCTATGGCATGTACTGCATCAAAGAAGTCGCACGGTACTGCTCTTTGACGGACGGTGTGAAAGGCGGTGGTCCAGCTGCAGGACCAGTAGGAGGCTGAGACTCACGTGCTGTCTCAGGAATCGGGCCCACAACAGGGTCCAAATGAGCACCAAACTAAAAGGGAACCTGATCCATAGGCTCACCCAATGTAAGCCGAGTTGTGCTCCGTGTAGCCTTCGGCTGCATTCCCTATATTCAAAATAGGGCGCAACCTTGTCAGTCTCAATAGCACAAACACACCGCAATCATTCACATAAAGAGTCCAAGGCATTTCATGCATTTTATTTAATCAAAATTGTCACAATACAAGGGCTATCTCCTTACAGGCATCATGACAAGAAGTACATGGGAACTAAAACAGTTAAAGCTACAACAGCAAGATAAGTAAACTACTAGCCTTAACAGGCTTACACAACATAAAGCAGGAAACGACTAACTACTAACAACAATAACAACTAAAATCTCATCGCTAGTCTGAGTCGGGTGATGGAGGAGGAGCACCCTTATCCTGCAAGCAGCACAAGATCGCCTTCAAGGTGCGAGTCACCTTGCCGAATTTTCTCTTCATAACGGCCTTGGTATCCTCGACCTCAGCCCGAAGTTCCTGAACTTCCCTTCGCAAGGTGACCTGGCTCTCCTCAATTCGGGTAATGCGATCATCACTAGTAGCTTGAGTAGAAGGAGGAGGGCTCTCATCAGTATCCTGAGCCTCCTCTTCTACCTCTTCCTGGACTTCTTCCTCTACTTCCGCTCCAGGTTCTCCCTCACTTGGATACTCTTTGTCATCAAAATCACCCTCACTATCCTCATCGAGCTGAGTCTCACGATACTGAAACCTGATCTTCATCTTGACCATGGTAGACTCATCAATGCAGTGAATCAGAACTGGCAACTCCGGCCCAAGTCTGTAAGCAAACTCAAGCGCGATCTTGCATATAAGCCCGCCAAAAGGAAGCGACTCAGACGTTCTTCTTGATTTCGCTATGAGGATAATCTGTCGCAACACGAAAGTGGCCATACACACATTTTCTCCCTGGGCCACCTGATACAAGAAATCAACCATAAGGTACGTACAGTCAATGCGATTTGTCGACCTGAGATACACGTTGAACATGCAAATGTGGTGCAGCAGGCACAAATCATCAGACATATGAGACACCTTGAGGCTATTGTTAGGCTGCCATGGAACCAGACTACCACATAGGAACCTGGTACGGCGATCTCGCTCACGCCTACTCCTCAAATTCTTTGCACTGGAATGAACATCACCAAGGGGCACGTTCAGAAGTCGCGCTATCAACCGAACATCGACCGTAGCCATCCGGTCTCTACCAAAGGAAATCTTGAACTGCAATGGCTCCAATGTAGGACTCTGTATACGAGCGTAGAAGGCACGAACGGTGCTCACATTAGCACGAGAACGGGCTTTAAAGAGCGGACCCCAATGTGCAGCTTCAATGCGCTCGAATAATAGGAATTCGCTGAAGAGTCGCCCTTCCACGTCCGCCTCAAACAACACCTTACGGTCAGTATATTCACTGTGAGACATCTCTGCTAATATCACTCGCTCAATTTGAGCATGGGGATCTAAATCTCGCTTTGTATGGAACTTTCGGGCTGTGCTTGGACTTGCGAAGGCGCTTGAGCTAGCGGTGCCACCCCTCGGTCTTCTGGATTGCGCAGGGCGACTAGGCCCAGCCTCATCCGCTGCGGTCTTTCTCTTTCCTATCAAAGAGAGGATGGTGGAGAAAGAGAAAAAACCCAAAATGACTTCAACTATAGCCATGAAAAGTGAGGGAAATGGGGAGAAATGGTTGCCCAAACGGACAGAATGAAATCTAGGCGTTGTAGAGGGATGCTTCAAGCTCCCTAAGGATGGATTTTTAAAAAGAAAAGAGAAGGAAAAAGGAGAATGGAGCTCCACCCAATTTCAGCCACAAATAGGGGTTGTAGGAGCTCCAACGGATGAGATTTGTAAGAGGAGGAGTTGCAAACTGTAATGGAGTGATGGAATGGATTCAGTTTCAGCAAAAAATGGGTTTGGGAGGGATTTGGAGCATCGATCTGAGAAGGGGCAGCAAGAAAATCGAAAATGGAGCTTGAGAGGGGCATTTTTGTGAAGGAGGTGCCCTTTCTAAGGGATTTTGACGGACGGACCACACATGGGAGGGGTGCCCTACCCCTAAAACCACCCGTGCCTGAATTTTAGCGCAAGTGGGGCCCACTCATCGGCGATGCATCGTCGGTCGGTCACCACTCCAGCCGATGGGACCACATGGGTTGGGTCCCCCCTGCCTCAGGGACCTCAAATATGTATGGGCCCCACCTTAGTTCATTTTATATTGGCCTAGGGAGGCCCAAACTTTCATTCGGGGCTTTTCGGGGCCAATCTATAAACATGAATGCATTCCCCTATCATTTAGCATATGATTTTGGGATAGAAGGAGCTAATACATCCATCTAGCCCATTAGTTGCTAAATATTACAAACTTAGAATGGCTTAATGGCCAGTTTTCATAAAATTTCACTATTCACTATAAAATTTTATCAAAGTATGATTTTATATTATTTTCACATTAGAATCAATGCCTAACATGAAAATTCAGAGAAAGAATTGAAGAATGGAGTGGTGAGAGGAAGAATTTTGAAGAAATTAGGTGAAACGGGGTTTTGAAGCCCTAGCGATTGAATGTAAGGGTTGTGGTTGCACCACAGCCCAAGGATTCATATTTATAGGTTTAAAACCATTGAAAGAATGTCTCAACCCACCTACCTACAACCTAGGAGCTACTTAGGTCGCTTCACGCGACCCTAGATGCGTTACGGACTCGATCGCGCGATCGATACGTATAGACTTCGCCTATTGGTGAATCTGCGATCCTATAAGTGTTTCTAGACCATTCTCGCACCCACCTAAGTCAAAAGAAGCGACAGCGTACGTTGCGTGACCATAACCCAGGCCCGGTATAATCTCATTCATGCTCTGATACCAACTTGTAACACCCTGAAAACCGGGGGTCGTATATAAACCCAACTCCCGAGTTCCAGACCGTCACTTATGCAAAAAAAATGATTATGATTCAATGTTGTCTGAGTTAAAGCATTCACATGAGTAAAAGTATACCAAAACTGCAATTCATACTCCAGATTCAGTGATAAAAGCAAGTGGAAGACTAAAAGATATACATATCACTGTATGAAAAATAAAATATATCTCAACTGACTCCAAAGTATGAATACATCTCTGAGTCTCATATACATGTAAATATATAGAATTAAAAGGTCAAAAATAGTCCCACTGAGAAGTCCCGCCAATCCAGGCTACCTAAGCAAAGCCGTCGTGGTACTGCATATATGAGAACTCGTCTTGGTCCTCATCATAATCCAGCTCTGCCTCCTGAATCACCACCTCACCTGCATCTAAGACAGGGTCTGGTGGGTGTTGCAAACACCATCCCGTAATGTGGGAGTGAGTAGTTAACTCAGTGGAATAATAGAGCAAAGATTATCATGTTCTCAAATCAATCATGCGATAATAGTAAAGCAGTAAATCAAACATTCCTAATACTGTTGTTAATGCAATATGGCATGACATGATGGATGCCCTCACCGACATTCTCCCTCATACGGCACCATCCGCATCGGCAGCATGCTTGCGTACCACTCAGTACTCCACATCTTCCAGGCACATGTAATGTTATGTTGATATGATTACCACGTTATTATTAGTCCTTTTCATACAACAATATTGGAAAACTAAGGTACTTCCCTTATATTAATCTCAACACAGATCCTGTCTAGGGTCGTCACTCCTAGTAATCTCATACGATGTATATTTTGTAGGTCGCTGCAAGGGCTGCTCGGGCTGTTGCTCGCACTCGTTGCACTGCTCCCCCATCACCTTATCAATACAGGCCTACTTGTACTCTCGTCGCTACGGAAGGGTCGTCGCCTCACGTAGACTCAGAATACACTCGAGGTCACTACAAAGGGCTGCCAGGGGTGTTGCTCGCACTCGTTGTACCGCTCCCCTATCACCTTATCAATGTAGGCCGACGGCAAGAATATAGTGTCCCATACCACCATAATCTGCTCACGAGTCATAAGTGCTCACTGGTCAGTACGGGGAGGTTTGTGGCCCCAGCGTAGGCCGACAGCTCGACCACGGTGTCCCATACCACCATGCCCGGCTCATGAGTATTTATGGATCAAGGTACCATGGTTAATAGGGTTTACAGTGGTAAGTTCACTACCCTAGGTTCAAGCAGTTATGACTCATACAAGGTGAACATACAATGGCCAGTCGGGTTACTTGACGGGCTCGACTAGCACGAGTGCATCTCAAGTCGAACGACATGAAGTGCATAAAATACCTCGTGTGGCCTAACCACTGCCGCCAACTTCAAAACGCGACTCGCGTTCATCGACGCGTCGTTCGTGGAAAAGATAAGCCAACCACGAATTTACTCAGTTACCGACTGCCTGGACTAGGTATAGTCCCAAACATTTATGAATTCACATCAGCAATCAGATAAGAGTAATGAAAATGAAATACAACAATGTGAGCATGCTAACACATGTTATAACATACAACTTAAGTAAATCATCTAACACATGCATTTCATACATATAATGAAATCATGCATGTAGCCAACATGTAGAAAATCATTTACATCAGCATATTGTTTGAGAGTTCAATCTCAAACTAGTTCATAACACCATTTAATTCAACACATACTAATACAAACATTTTTACAAACACTTAAACTACACACTTAAGTCTACATATAGTATGTCGACTCAAAGTGCGCATTTAGGAGAATCTCTTCGCCAAACTGATTATGCACGCATTCATAATATCCTAATGCGACAAGAAGCCATGTTAATCATGTCAGCAAAATATGGATGGAAACAATATTTCCTACAAATGACTAAAATGCCCTAAATCTCATATTTTTCTTCTGCCTACGAAACAAGAAACGGACGCATGTTGTACATGTCAAACGGCGTTGTCGTCGATAATCTACTATTAAACGACATTGAAAGCGTTGAAAACAGTCAATCAAAGCGTCTAAAATCCACACCTTTTATCCTAGAAGTGTATTGATTCGAACGGAGCGTATACGCTTCGTCTACGGCGAATCGGGAACCTATTTCTCAAGATATATAAGCTACCATGCTAAGGAACTGAAGGAACCTTAAATCAGCAAGTGTTTGGGGTATTTTCTTACCTAAAAATGCGACAGAATCATCGGAAAAGTGATTGAGGTGCGTTGCTTAAGCACATGCAACAGGTAGTGCAGGCAGCAGGAGATTCTCTCCCACTCTCTCTCGCAATCTCTCACCTTGTCTCTCACACCAGCTAGGTTTTCTAGAAAATTTGGATGGGTGAGAGAAGTGAGGGTTTAAGCCCCTTTTATAACCTAAAACTTGCCTAAAATAGGCTTGGGAACAATGTTTACTTGATGCCTAACCAAATCGGGGCTGTTTCGATCCAAAAAGATATTTCTGGTGGTCCCCTGGCCGAACGCGATCGGACTTAAGCTCATGCACGTCGTATGTCGCTCACATCCCATTTTTAGTCCAGTAGTGTTCATAGATCTCACGTGGCGTTCCAGTTTCAGTTCAGCGGTCATCGCACGTAGATCAGGTCTACAAGTCTCATGATATGAAATAGAAATTTTTCCTGATCCAAGGGTGTAATTTGGCTGAATTCTGAAAGTCAGAACGTTTAATAATAACGCGCCAAGTCGTGTGCCAGATTTGAATTAAAATTTCCAAATCTAACCCTATTCTCACTCTCTTCACTCCAGGCTCAATGAAATAGCCTCTGAACGTCGGTTGGACTTGATTTTTGAAATGATTGTCAAGTCCAGCTAGGCGGTTATAATGGTCTAAGATTGTAGGTATCGGACTTTCGACGCGTGGTCTAGATCCAATACAAAGTTTCAAAGAGATCCTGAGAACAAACCGGTTTAGAGTTTGATCCGGGGTTTTAGAGTATTATAGCGTCATTGGTTCTACTCGTTTTAGGTCTTGTAGAACGTATTTAAAGTGATCAGGGACTATTTCCCAGCTACTCTAGCGTTGCGCTAGTTAACTTACACTTATTTTTCAAAGGAATTAATCTTACGCGATTTTCGGTCGAGTTGGTACTCGAGTCTAAGTACGAATTTTTTCAGGGCATTACAAAAATCCACACCTTTTTACCCTAGATGTGTATCATTTCGAACGGAGCATATACGCTTCGTCAACGGCGTACAGGCGACCTAATACACAAGTTGTATAAGCTACTTTGAATCGACGGAATGCTAAATCAGCAAGTGTTTAGGGTTTTACTTACCTAGAAATGCGTTGAAATCACCGGCAAAGTGATTGGGATGCGTTGCTTAAACACGTGAAGCGGTTGCAGCAAGTGACAGGAAGATCACTCACACACTCTCTCACAAACTCTCACTTTCTCTCTCACTCTAGCTAGGGTTTCTAGCAAATTCGGATGGGTGAGATAAGTGAGGGTTTCAAACCCTTATATAAGCTAAAACCTTCCTAAATTAGGCTTAGGAACAAAGTTCACTTGAGGCATAACCAAATCGGAGCTGTTTCAATCTAAAAGGGCACTTCGGGAGGTCCCCTGGTCGAACGCGATCGGACTTAAGCTCATGGTCACTGGATGTTGCTCACACCCAGTTTTCAAACCAGTAGAGTTTGCAGATCGCACGTGGCGGTCCAGTTTCAGTTCAGCGGTCATCGCACCTAAATCAGGTCTATAAGTCTCATGATATGAAAGAGAAATTTTTCCTGATCCAAGGGTGAAATTTGAATGAATTTTGAATGTCAGAACGCTTAATAATAACGCGTAAAGTCTCGTGCTAGATTTGAATTAAAATATTCAAATCTTTACCCTTTCTCACTCTCTTTACTCCAGGCTCAATGAAATAGCCTCAGAGCGTCGGTTGGGTTTGATTTTCGAAATGATTGTCAAGTCCAGCTAAGCAGTCATAACGGTCTAAGATTGTAGGTATCGGACTTTCGACGTGCGGTCTAAATCCAATAAAAAGTTTTAAAGGGTTCCCGAGAACAAACCAGTTTAGAGTTTGATCCTGAATTTTAGGGTAACGTAGCATCAACGATTCTACAAGTTTTGGGTCTTGTACAATGTATTTAAAGCGATCAGGGACAATTTCACAACGACTCTAGCGTAGTGCTAGCTAACTTACGCTTAATTTCTAAAGGAATTAATCCTAAGTGATTTCTTTGGCTTTGGAATTGGGTTTTGAGAGGTTACCAAGGCGTTTTGGTTGACCCATTGCCTAAGGACGTCTAATCCTAGGTTAGAAAAAATCCCGGGTGTTACAGTTTTGGACTAGGATACGAGCCTTATAGGAGAGGCTCTTGATCCACTAACTAAATTAAACGAACCCTTTTGGATTACTGGAGGGGTAGAGGTTGTAGTAAATGTATTCCTATTAAGTTCAAATCCTCTATTATCCCCAAAAGGCATACCCATAAAAAAGATTTACCAATTTATTCATTTCCTTGGGTAACCTTATCTTTCCCCTCTCGGGTAAACATAATTCAAAACGTTCATATACAGATTTTACTCTAGACCATTAAGTCCTTGAAGAGCAACCCTCTCTGACATCAATTGAAATTGTATGGAATAGTTTACCACAATGCATGGGAAAGCTTAATAGAGCTATAAAATTATGATCAAGTCCTAGAGTAGGGGGGATTAGGACCAAATTTAAACTCCTATAATTAAAGTCTAATTGCCTACTAAAAAAATTACACTTCAAACAATTAAGGCAAAGTGGGTTTGATCACATAGACAACAAGAGATATGCTAATTAAGTATCTAGTCCATAAGAGATTGTGAACTTGTGTGTGCTTACAAGTTAAGTGTCTAACATACAGCTCAATTTAAGCATTCATATAATGTAACTAATCAAACATATAATCATGAATAGAATTGTACTCAAATGCCACTAAAGAACACAAGCACGTATAATGGTCCAGTTTCCTTACTCCACTCTAATCGAACCCAAGGGTTGATAACCTCAAGTACAAGGTTGCAATGTAGTAATAACTAGGTGAGACCGAGGTCGAATCCAAGGTGCAAGATCTTAGACCACATAGGTAAATCAATATAAGATCTTTACACAAGTAATTATGAATATGGTTGTTGATGACCAACCGCATGACAAAATGGTCTTTTCACTAATATAGATGATAATGTGAATCATGCATTATAGGTAAACATGATAACTATTCCATTCCTCCATTTGAGTCTCAAATGTTGGGTATTATATTGGTTTTTAGGGTCGTCACCTCAATCAAATCATCATAGATCCTATAGCCGGTGTGGAGACTCAGTATTGTTTTAAGATCAACAACTAGTCATCTCTACTTCATCTCAAAAATTGAACCACAAAACATTGTTCTAAGTACTAAACAAGTTGAGAAAAATGATATAAGGCAGCTAGTTCCTAGGTTACTAATAGGAAATACAAATTTTGGGCTATGATTTCTATTTGACACATCTACTATCATTGCCAGGTATTCTGATGCCGATTGGACTGGAAACATAGATGATCGCAAATCAACCAGTGGTGATTGTTTTTATATCAGCAACTACCTTGTATCTTGGCATAATAAAAAACAAAACTCCATCTCTTTATCTACTATTGATGTCGAATACATTGCAGCCGGTAGTTGTTGCGCACAGCTTCTTTGGATGAAGCAAATGTTACTGGATTATGACATTGATCGATATGTAATGATGCTATTTTACGATAACACTAGTGCCATGAATATCTCAAAAAAAATGAGTACAACATTCTAGAACAAAGCACATTGATATCTTACACCATTTCATACGTGAACATGTGGAAGAAAATGTAATTATGTTGGATTATGTGTCTAGCGAGCGGCAACTTGCTGACATGTAACGACCCTAAATTTTTAGCATGAATTTCAACTTGAAATAGGAATAAACCACCCCACTTAAAACTAATAATCCAACTAAAAGTAACTATCTGACTTTAAACAACCCCATGATACTAACTAACACAACTAAATGAGAACTAACCGTCTAACTAAGATAATCAACACTAAATCTCCTAGTGGAAGCCTTTACAAGAGTGGAAGCGGACTGATCTTCAATCCAAGATGATTTATAAGCCCAGTAAGAGAATCAAACGGCTTAGATCTCCTCCATAAAAAAATGAGATTTACCAAAACAGCAACCATGGATGGGTAATGACTTTCCAAGGCTAATGGTCAATGTTGATCACCCTAGATCAAGTCGTGGAGCCCACTTTTGATAGGTGGGTGTACAAAGATAGTGTACTCATGCCGTGTGCAACACCTAAATACCCAGTCAAGCTATCATTGACCCGATAAAACTCATAAAAGCAACGAAATTCAAAAAAAGACTCTCTTGCTTGTCGCTAGCTCAAAACTGATCGTCCGTTTGACGATGCAAACGACCACCATCCGAATACAAAGGTGAGATCCAGACCATTCATCTGATAGATAGGGTCCCACTGACCCTGACCCTGGTGTTACCTGGGATTGAAAGTTCCCTACGCCAGCTCAGTCAGCTTTCGATCTTATATTGCAAAGGAAAGCCCTGACGAAGGAGATAGAACCACGTACACCACCCCTCTGGCAGATCTGACCGTTGAAAACAGTTGGACGGAATCCACGCACGCAACCAGACCCCTATCAACCTTACGATTTCCAAAAAACACACCCCTACCTAACGGTTTGCGGAAAGAATCTTTCCTTATTGAGGAAAGACGTATCTTGTCCATTCATTGGGGCCTAAAATCTTCCCTCCAGCTAATCTGGAGCGTGAGATTAGGGTTCTATGAAAATATCCTAGTAAATGAGATATAGATGAGAAATTAGAGCGATGTGGGTTTTTTCATCTATTGAGTAGCTGTCTTAATCAACAACCTTCCTTACACCGTGAGATGGACCCCACATTACTTTTAGGCCATATCAGGACTGTCCAAATGACCCTGATTTTTGCCAACCTGGAGTTGGATGTCCTTGGGCAATGAGTTAATCATAACACCTTACTGACTTCTTAGAACTCAATCCCAAAGTTTAAAATCCCTTTTCAACCCATTTCCTTTAAAATCTCACCTTTCACCACATTATTCTTCACATTTTTCTAAGTAGTTTCATAGTACACGCTAATCCTAACATTTAAATGATGGAGGATAATACTTAAATTTAAATTTACTATCATGGTAAATATATTAATAAAAATGGGTTTTGGGCCATTAGTCTTATGGAATTTGACAAAATAAATTGGCGATTTGGATAGAGCAACGTAGTCTGTCGTAATTGGGCGACACGTAGTTAAGTACTAAACTAAACAATCGATGGATTTGGCTTGAACCACTTTTTATACAATCTACAAGACTCAAAACCATTAAAATCACTAACTAAACATTACTTAAAAACCTAAGAGCAATCTCAAAACCCAGTTGCTTACAGGAACACATTGGAACTCTGTATCTGACCTGGGCCGCGTGTCGAAAGTCTGATGACCTTGAAACTATAAGGTTATGACCACCTTACTGGGCTTGACAACCATTGTGGGAATCGAGTCCAAATAGTATCTAGAAATGCACAACTTGAGCCCAGACCGAAGTGTGTGAAAAATACGAATATCTTTGGAAAATGAACTCAGATTTGAGTGATTTGGGCCGTTCGCTTGCGGGCCAAATTTAAGGTTTCAAACCGTCAAATTCTGACCCAAGTACACGCTTGGATCAGAGAAAATTTCCTACACAGGTCAGTGTACTTGTGGCCCTGATCGAGTGACGATAGTCGTTTCATGATTTAGGTAGCCCTTGTTCTGTAGACGGAAGCGTTGGATTTGAATCGAGTTCGATATGAGTATATCGACGAAAGGTGCGGACTATAAATGTTTAGATTATGGTTTTCAAGGATTTCAATGTCAGCTAATGATTTATGACTGACTTGATTGCTGTCACATGTGCTTAGATACGATGTTTTCCGTAGATTACACATATATGTAAACCATGTTGATTTTAATGCATTCTACGTATTTGTTGAAATGTTTGAATGAATATGGAATTAGGATTGTGCTTATCATGATTATCGATCGAGAATATATGATTTTTGTAAGTGTGGCAAATCCTTTGTGAAAGGATTTTCTATAATATCTGTTATAACTACTTATTACATGTATGTTGATATGTGTAGTCTAAGTGTTTGATAAAATGTCTGAATGAGAAAATGCTTATTGAAATGTATTTAATTAGGGTGTTGAGATATGATTCTCAATTACCTTATCTATAGTTATAGTTTCCTTCATGTAACCTATCTTACTATTACGTGATTTATGGATGAATGCCTATGTATGACAATATGTATGCTATGTGTTTGTTAAAATATTCAAACGAGATTTATATTTGAATTGTTGGTCACATGCTATTTTCACTATCACACATGAATTCCTATTGTGTTTGAATATGATTGGGACTACTGCATAGTCCAGGCAATCGGTAATGGTTTCGAAATTAGTGGTCATGGTCATTTCGCCACATAAGACACGTTTGATGAATCTGAGTCGTAAGTTGTTTATCGACAGTGGTTAGGCCACGCGGAGTGCTTATGCACTCCATGTCGATTAAGTCAATGTGCACTCGTACCAGTCGAGCTTATCAAGTAACCCGATTGGTCCATTGTATGTTCACCATTTATGAAAATTACTGCTTGAATCTAAGGTACCACTTACTAGTGAAATGCCCATTTAACCTTAGTACCTCGATTCGCCAAGACTTATGAGTTGGACATGGTAGTATGGGACATGGTGCTATGGGACACCCTGGTCAAGTTATCGGCCTTCACTGGTGTAAGCCCCGTATCTTAGACCGTACCGTTCCATAGACTTCCGCGGTCTTACCGGTCGAATTTTGGCAACCTTCAACCCTTAACCGATATTTACGCGTGACCCTGAATCATATGCCGTCAACCCATATCGATTAAACCCAAGATCCTTACCATAGTGACCGCGCTATAGCTGCAGTTCTGATGCCGCGACTTGCGCGCTGAGGCGATACCCTGGTCAAGAGATATGGGCCGACGTTCGGTGCGAGAAAAATGCCGCGCGTTGTGAAACCCAAGAGAATCTCTACGAGATGTCACATCAATCCCATTAATCAATCAATCTCATCACATCACATGTCAAGTACACATCACCTTTCACCCATTCCCAAGCAACTAAAAAAGTTAAGAATCTCTTACAAGCCCATACCTTTCTTACACCAAAAACTCTCAAAGTCAAAAAGTTCTTACACCACCCATGCTTTTCTTACACAAAAAGCCACAAAAGTCAAGATTTTCTTACACACTCATCACTCACCACATCCGTCCATCACCCATCTCTCTCTCTTTACAACTCTTTCTCTCTTTCTCATTTTTAAAGATATCTCCAAGCAAAAAAAAAAACCATACATATGAGCCTCTCCCTCTCTTCCAAAAAACTCCAAGTGTGGCCCACCTCTCCATCCCAAGATCTCCCATCCTAGCCATCCATTTCTCATCTCGTTCATTGAAATTGAAGCTAAGGTGCTAAGGAACCCATAGGAGCAAGAAGATCGACGGTGGGTGATTTTTTTAGAATTTTATTTTCATTCGTTTGTTTGATTTAAGGGCCACATGTAGTGGGACCCACCTTGATGTACATTTTGTATCAAAGAGGGGCCCATAGTGGCGGGGCCCCTCCATCACCTCCATCCTCACTGATCTCTCTCTCTCTCTTCCTTTTTCCTTTGTGTATGATGCTTGTGGTCCACTTGATGTATGTATCTCATCCATACCATCCAAATAGTGGGCCACCTTGACCTTGGTCTTTGGTTTGGGCCATCCAAGTGGTGATGCCTCGTCTCAACTGTGGGCCCCAGCTCATGTGGCAGACGAGTGAAAGATACCTCGTTACAACACAAAGGTCTTGGCATCGCTCCCTGTGGAGGTGGCTAACATGGAATGTGCACGGTGTGCACTGGCAGTGGGTGTGGACTGGCATGACGTCCATGGGACCCATCCACACCATTCATCCCTTCTGATGGGGCCCACCACAGTGTGTGCTTCATCCAAGCCGTCCGCCACCTAGGATGGTGGGGCCCACGTTCGTGTGGGGCCCTCCTTGCACACCAAAGTGCATAGCTCAATAGGCAGACTGAGTGGAGATACCACGTTTCACCACATGAGGCCTCGATATCTATCCCTGTGAGGGTGTCCTACACGTGGGACCCACCATAGTTTTGGATGCGGCTGATGGTTGGTCTGACCGTTCATCCAAGTGGGACACCCATGATGGGTGGGCTAGATTTGTGGACCCCATCTCGGTGGGCCTAATAATGATTATGAATGTTTTAAAAGGAGGGTAGCCTTCTCAACCGTTGAATCTGGTGCGGCCCCCATAAGTCATGAACTGACTTGATTTTTAGGCCTACGCCCACGCTGAAATGGTGCATCTGACCGATGGGTTAGATGTTGGTGAACATCAACGATGGGGCCCACACAGCTGGACGTCTGGGAGCATGCAAGCTCGCTGCCCCTCATATATATGGTGGGCCCTACGTGGACCCACCTCTGTTGTGTCAGAAGGAAAGAAAAGAAAAAGGAAAAGAAAAGAAAAGAAAAAGAAAGATCAGGTAGGGCCACGTGCCCTCTCTCTCCCTCTATATTTTTCTCTCTCTCTCTCTATATCTCTCTCTGTCTCTCTCTCTAGCATCAGTAGGTCGTAGGCCCCACATGATGTATGTGTTCCGGGCCATGCCGTCCATCTGTTTTGATGGTGGGGTCCACTGTCGTCTGTCGCCAACAAGTTCTGTGGGCCCCCCCATTTTATATATTATATATTATATATTATATATTATATATTATATAATATATATATTTCAAATTATATATTTTATAATATGTATATGGTGGTGGGCCTTATGTAGGGCCCACCTCTGCCCTTTTGAGCGCAACAAGCTGCCTATTCAGTGGCCACCTTGCTGTTCTTCGTTGGCAGCAAGCCCACAAGCTCACATGATGAATGTGTCATATCTACGTCATCCACGGTTTGGATGGTGGGCCCACCTTGATGCATGTGTTGCATTTATACTGTCCAACCATTTATGAGATCATTTTAAGACATGGAAAATGAGTGATTCAGATCTGAAAATTAAATGGACCCCACCATTTAAATAGTGGACCGTGTCATCCACCGTCCAACTTCCAAGGGCAACAGTAGTTCCAACTTCGTGATATTTGTTTTCATTTCATCTATCTCTATAATAACTTGTGAATAGGTTGGATCTTAAATATATATATATATATATATATATATATATATATATATATATATATATATATATATATATATATATATATATATATATATATATATATATATGAGGGTGGGCCCGATTTGTTATACCTGAGGCTTATTTGATCGGCCCATATGATGAGGCCCATCTTGATTTGTATGTGGTAGTCCATTGGGGCCCATTTGATGTGGATGTAAGGTTCATGTGATTAGGCCCATTGATGTGGCCCACTGGATAAATAAAAGGCCCATATGATATGGCCCATTTGACGTATTTAAAGCCTAATGGGATGTACCTAAGGTCCATTGCAATGTGTGATCTCAACACGGATTATGTAATGATGTTTACGACGATCGTGCCTTGGGAGCAATGTTGGTTTGATGTTCACATTGCAAGTTTAATGTTGGTTGGATGTCCACATTTACGACTCTCCCTAGGGCCCATCATTAGGCCCGTACTTGTTGTGTATAGACCGTCTAGACCCATCTGCGTTGAATGGATAGTTCATTACCTTATTACATGTTTAGTATAGTTCCATGACTCACGGTCATATGCATCATATGTATGCTTGATATGAGAAGTGATTGATCATAGCATATACCTTCGGGCAGATTGTTTATGGGACCCCGATTGAGCGGTGTTGCCCTACATGAGTGCACGATATGCGCAGGATTTGTTGCATATTGGATAGTGTGATTCATGCATCTCGTATTGTGTGATATGGTTACTGTACACCCTAGCGACATCGGGGCTGTAGCCTCCACAGACGCATCGTGGTTGGCAGGATTGGATACCGAAAATCTTGTGCTACATGGGGTGCTATAGATATCCCTGGGTGAAAGTCTCTAAACCCTTATGGTACCAAGAGGTTGCTCCAACTTCTAAACCGAGTGGGTAGATGAGCGTTGAGTGCCGATTACCAAATGGCTGCACTCTCCACTGTGTCGTGATCGGTTGGAAGGGGGTGTGGCCTTACCCGCCCGAGAGTAGGGGGCAAAGCTAGGCTGAGTTTAACCAGCTCGAGGAATGGGTCCGCTGTCGACGAGTCGAGCCCAATATTGGTAGACGGATAGTGAGGTCTCTTCCACTTACCTTATTGCGTGCAATGAGGCGACGATCTGGTTTAGAGTGTACTAGACCCCGGTGATATCCCAAATTTGAGCTGTATTGATGTGTGGACATAGATGAAGATTTGTATGCTTGAGTTGTATTTCATATCGCATGGCCTTGGGATGGCCGCTATCATTCATGTCTTGCATTCGTATAGCTTTGGTACGGCTAATGGTTTTCATGGATCCATCTGTATATTCCACATTACTCTCATATTATATGTTCACATTACTACCTTGCGCACACACTTTCACTACCCTCTAAGCTTTCTATAAGCTTATGCAAGACCGTTGCGTGCAGGTGACGTTGAGGCGTAGCAGCGTTGAGGTAGGAGCACTTAGCAGATTGTTTTGGAGTTTTTATTCATCATCATTGTATTTCCCCTTTATGCTCATTGTACTTGTAAAGTTTTTTGATCATAGTGAAAATGTAATGGAGTTCTTGGTTGTTGTTTGTGGGTTATGCCTTTGGTTATGCTTACTACGAATCAAACTGACGTTGAAAATCCTCCTCGTAACATCTCAGGATCGAAACTTGGTGAATGGGCGCTGGGATCCGAGAATGGGGTTTTACGGAGGCTGTCGGCACCGGATTCGGTGATCGAGAATTTTGTGGGCCCGGTTGTCGAGTTTGGGGCTTGACAACTGGGGTAACGAGCCTTCCCGTCGTGTCTAGTGAGCAAACCAAACTCGTGAGCCAAATACAGTGGTATGGGACACTGTATTCAAGCTGTCAGCCTACGATTAGGTGACAAGCCTCTCGTAGTGACCTCGAGTATACATTAAGACTACGTTAAGGTGATGAGCCTTTCCGTGGTGACCTTGAGTATAACTAGGCCTGTGCTGAGGTGATGAGCCTCTCCATAGCGACCTAGAACTGTCTATCGTATGTGATTTTCTAGGAATGACGACCCTAGATGGATCAATGTTTAGGTCAATGATATAAAGGGACCTTAGCTTCCCAATCATGCTGTATGAATAAGTCTAATTAAGAACTTAACTAATCACACACATGCACCACATTGCATGTGCCTTTGGCATTGGTGTTGAGCGGCGGGACTGTCGTATGCACGACTGTGAGATGATGTCACAGAGGGAGTGCAGGCGAGGGCAGACATCATTATCTCATCTCATTCTTGCATTAACAAGAGTACATAGGATATGTTTGTTGTACTGCTTTATCATTACTTCTTGATTGAATTGATAACATGTTCACGTTTGCCTTATAGCTCCAGTAAGTTGATCACTCACTCCCACTCTAGGATGGTGTTTTAAAGCACCAACCGGACTCTATTGTAGTTTCAGATGATGGCGAGACATATGAGACAGAGCCTGCCTTCTATGATGATGAGGAGTTCTCTTATCTGCAATTCTCTGGTGGGTTTATGTAGACCTGGAGTTACGCCACCAGGGCTACATGGATATGGACTAGATGACATTACACTTTATTATTTTATATATTTTGGAACTATATATGTAATTATTTAACCTGGTAACACGTTCATACTCTGGAGACTTACAATCGCTTATATGCTTTATATGTATTTATCAGTCTTCCGCTTGCATAATTTAACTCTACTTTGGAGTATGATATGCTGATTTGGTATAATCTCACTCATGTTTAATGCACTAATATAGATAACATTTAATCTTCATTATCTATGTTGCGCAAGTGATGTGTTGAAACTTAGGAGTTGGGCTCCTACTCGACTCCCGATTTTCAGGGCGTTACATGATATGCTTGAAAATCTGCCTTTTATTCAGAATGGCGAAGAATACATGGCATTTGCCTTTTGAGACTCTTCCATTATTCTGTTTGTCTTGACCCCTTTTGATTTGAAAGTATTATGCTGATAATCTTAGAACTCAAAACTGTGATCATCTACAAAGATAACATATTTTGACAAACTGGGCATTAACAGGTGTATATACCGATGAGAATTTACTTCTCCAGCGAATATGCTTGTCTTATGGCTTCATGCTTCTTTCTTATATCATGTCTTCCTTATGACAATTTCACCATCGTCAATCATCTTTTGTAGAATATTCTTCAAGATGAAGCAATTCTCAATTCAATGTCCAAGAAAATGATGATAATAGTAGTAATCATTTTCTCTTATTTTCTTTATTTCCTTTGGACATTTTGGACATAGTAGTTTGATTTTGTCTGCAGCTAATAATTGATTCATCATAGGAAGTATATCATCTTTTTCAACTGTATATCTCCCGTAGTTCTTGAATTGTTTGAACTCTTTCTTTGCTTTCTTAGTTGTATAATCACTCATATTTTCTTTATCGGAGTTTATTTGTTCATTTTGACGACTCTTTGTTTTCTTTTCTTCTTTGGCAATATCTGTTGCTGCTCTCTTATGATTTTGAAATAATCGATTCATATGAGAATTGAGTAGCTTCATATTGATCCTTTCCAGATTGTAAGCTTTCATAATCAAATCTTGAAATGTTTGTATATTTGGACCAATAAGTTTTAACGCAATGTCTAGTTTTATACATTCTATACATAGCTTAACTTGCTCTTCTTCTCTAGAAAGTTATGAGCATAATGCCCCCAGAGTTCTCCAACAACTGATGGATTCGTCAAATGATTCGTCTTCTCATTGGCGAGTAGAGGCTAGTTCAGTCAAACTAACTTCTCTGTCAGAAGAGAAGAAGTTTTCCATAAAGATACTCTGCATCTGTTCCCAAGTATGAATAGATCCTAGGATTGAAGCTAAATACCACCTGAAGGCTGTCCCTGTTAAAGAAGACCCAAATAATTGCAAACAATACCGAGGAACTTTAGAGAAATTTCTCATCATTATTATGAAGTGCATCATATGTTCTTCTAATGACCCGTCCCCATTAAACTTCTTAAAGTTTGGGTGTTTGAAGTCAACGGGAAATGACATTTCTTCTATTCCAGTGGGATATGGTGTCTAATATCAGAATCTTTTGTTCTGATTTTGTTCCTTCTCTAAATGAATGGTTTCAGTGACCATCTGTCGAATTTCTTCATGCGTTATGTTTAGAGTAATATTAGGCATTGGTCCTTAAAATCTAACCATTTGTGGTTGTGACATTTTTACTTGTAGTTCAATGTTGTTCACGGCAGTCACTGTTGGAAAATTAGGGACTTCTTCAATAACATGCTCATTTGGTGAAGGCAAATTAGTATCTGTCGACAAGTTTTTTGTTTCTTTTTACTTTGATTGTCCTGATATTGTAGAAGAAAATGATCATTGCATTGCTGATGTTGTTGAGGAAGATGAACTATTGTGATATTATGTGACTAAGGTGAGGCTGTGCCTCATGACATTTCTCATAATTGACCCTTTAACCGTATTTGGCAGGATGATACTCCTTGTGGGAGAAGATTGAACCCTTCTTCTTTTGGATGTCACTATCATCCATCTTTCATGATCATGTTGTGCTACTGGTGATGTAGAAACCATTTTGGACATCACCTAGCATTACTAATCCTTAATCGCAACTGATTTAATCTTCTTTGGTGTTTTCTGTAGTAGTGATCCCATATTGTCGATGTAATCTACTGCGAATCCGTTAGGTGTGATGTGGACAACCACGTTAATTGAGAGAAAAGTTATTACGGTTGTGTAAGGATAAAATACCTGTTATTCAAAATAGAGTATCAGTAATTTTAATTAAATAAAATTTTACTTTATTTTAGAGATGAAGGGGAGGATGTTCTCATTGAGAGTCACCATTTTGGCGTCTATTTGACGCCAAACAGTGATGAAAATTCTCTAATTTCTAAGTTATTGAATAACAGATCCCCAGCAGAGTCACCATTTTGTTTCGACAAGAAATGAAAAACATTTCATTTGGGGATTTATCATTCAATAATAGCAAAGAAAATAAAAGAACATTCATCATAGATTTCATTAATCCTGAGCTTCAATTACATCCTTGTATCTCCCTTGATTCTAAAATAAAGTACAAAGAATTAGTGTAATATTGAGAGGATACGCAATTCAATGGCAATTTCGGCAGCATTTCTGTCGAAGCGAAAGAGGAGTTGTGTGGATCCAAAATCCTTTCCTCAAACCAACATACAAGAAGTGTATTCTTCAGAAAATGAAGTATGGAGAGAACCCACAAAACTCTACTTATATCAAGTTGAACGGTTCTGCATAACTTGTCTTGAGTTGCGTGGGTCTCTGCAACTGATTTTAAGTTGCACGGGTCTGCACAACTCATCCTCCCTTCTCTCTCTCTATCTCTACTCTTGACACCTCTCTGAAACTTCTGATCTTGCAAATGAGAGGGGGAGGGGGTATTTATAGGTGTCCACACATGTGAAACATCGATTTACGTGTTGTAGGCCCCATTCCGTGCACCGCTATTCACCTGCACAACTATTCATCCGCGTTAATATTCTCCCACGTAACTATTCACTGCACACTATTGACCTACGAAACTATTCACCCCCCGTAACTATTCACTGCGTACTATCACCCGTGTAACTATTCATTTATGCTACTATTCATTGGCACTATTCATTGTGGAAGATTTTCCAAAGAGGGATGATAGAGAGAGCCGTGTAATGGGCAGGGCCGCGGTCCTTGATGCACAACAAAGCAAACTCCTGTTGACCCATGTATTTTTTGTGCCCCAATAGTCTATAATGGCTAGTCATGCGTGAGACCAATGTTGTACGTATAGCTTCCGACAGTGCCACGAGGAAGGTGAGAGAAAATGCCCTCCCGTAAATGGGTCCAACCTTGCAGATGAAGAAAAAGTGGGCTGTAGTGTGCGTTCTTTGGCTCATTCATAGATAGGCCAACCATGTATAAGACTCCCCAGATTCTTAATTTAATTCCAGTAGAAACTCATGAGGATGGGTCTTTAAAATAAATTACCCCCTCAACGATGGACTGACAACCTTAGATTTAGTACGCTTAAGGTAGTCTTGCGAGCCCCGTGAACTCTAAAGAGTTACTGCGGCTAACCCTGTGTGTAAAACCTACTGATTTCATTGCCCCGGTAGCTTTACTTAGCCCCTCTGATGGGTCGCGGTTATTGAACTCCTTGGTCG
This sequence comes from Magnolia kwangsiensis, assembly GCA_037074715.1. Lineage (NCBI taxonomy): Eukaryota > Viridiplantae > Streptophyta > Magnoliopsida > Magnoliales > Magnoliaceae > Magnolia > Magnolia kwangsiensis. The sequence goes on along the minus strand of CM073586.1, from coordinate 51,355,049 downwards.
CGATAAGTCTAGAGAACTCATAAGAGTTACAGAGACCATTCGCATAAGACTGACGCCAACTACTTATTAGTTTAAAAAACTGTGCTTGCTTCACTACTTAAAGAGCTTAAACTGTGTGTGAAAGTGTCCAGTCCAGTCAAGTCAAGTCATGTCCAATCAAAGTATGTTCAGTTAAAAGGATATTAGCTCCACTATTTAAGAGTTTAAACTATGTGTAGCACTAAAATGCCATAAATACATATTTTCACCTATTTTACTTAAGATATGCTTAAATATGCAATGGCCTAATATGATAAAATATATCATGAAAATATCAAACACTGATTAAACAACATACAAAAATGCATTTCTTTTGAATTAGGTTTACATTACAGCGATAGCAAGTTTATTCAAAATACTTGCTACTTTTGATTCAAAAGTCAAATCTTCTAATATCAACTATATGAATTATGCATCTTCGATTCTAATCTGCTTATCCTTTTGAAGAGAAAAATGACATCCTCATGTCTCTTGTTTTTTTGATGATGAAGGAATCCTATCTCGTAAAATTCATAAAGGCAGAGGAAAATGGAATTGTGAAGAATCATCATTTTCTTTTGGAAGACTTGAAAATTCAAATTTATTCTTCGAATTCTTCAAAAGAGTAGTATCAAATGCTATCCATCCCTCAAGAGTATCAGTAGATTTCATTTTATAAATATTATCTTCCAAAGAAATCCTTTTATAAAGTTGGCTTGGAGAGGGGGCATGATTTGCTTCTTCAAAGTAACATGTGCCTTTGCCTTTCTGATAATCTCTTACGCACGAAGGAGGGATCCATATAGCATGATTTATTGGATAATAATTGTGTACCAAGTGATACTGGTGAGCCCAACAACACATCCAAGAATAAGAAGCATGCACTGGATAATTATGGCTGAGAATTATGAAGAGTGATCCTGTATGAATGTTCAAAAGCTGTCTCCATATCAAGGCCCAATTATATGGTCCGACGCTGTAACTTCTCATTGTTCTCGTAATGATATCACAAGTCTCCAGCACAGTCTAATCAAATCCAAATTAACAAGCAAATTTGCTTGGATAATATGGTTCGTGCCAAAAAGTGCTACCTTCCCTTGATGGAAGAGTACTGGATCTAATGGAGACAAGGAACGAATGCTCACAAAAGAGATGAAATCATCGTCAATAACTTTTATGTCCTCCAAATAGATAGTAAACTGGAATTGAAAAAAGTTGATAGGATCACTATTTTCTATTTTCCTGGTGACCCAACCATTCAAAATTTCAATCATCTTTCTTAATTGATAATGCTGAAGTGGAAACTGATAAGGATTTCAATAGGCTCTTTTAGAATCAACAAAGGTCCAAGGAAAATATACTCCTAGCCAGCCTATGAAGAAATGCCAAGGAGAATAAGCTGGAAAAGACTCAGAGGTAGAACTTTCAGAACTAGAAATGACGTCACCGAAAGCGCGATATAATGAGCTGAGAACTAGAGGAGCTAATGAATATTTTTGGCCCTCCGCCATTGCACCCGCGACTATGAAGAAAGCCGGTCTAATGATTCTCGCTTTCTTAGAATTAGGAAATATCACCTAGCTTAGCTAGTAAGCTAGGAAAGTAGCTAATTCATAAGAAGAGCTGTATTCAGTGGTACTCTTAATATTCTCATGAACAATCTTGAGGTCTTGATGATTATGGTCGGCAAAGCTATCAAAACGAGATGATACGGTTATTAAAACAAAGATGAAGACTCAGAAAAAAAAGGAAATATATCGTAGTTTTCGGGAGAAATGAGCCAGCCATTCAAGGGAATTAATTTCAGCGGGCTGTGGGAAATTAGCCATTTCTCTGAAGAGTTTGAGAGCGGTCTTTGAAATCTCAAATTTATTATCTCGTGTAGAAGTAAGAGCAAACTCTTCGTTTGAAGGAACGTATGCATCAAAGATATTGCCCATGATGGGGAGACTTGCTATGCAAAGATGATCCCACAGAGTGATGCTGATTTCGCCTGAATGAAGGTGAAATGAATTGATAATTGTAGACCAGTGGTTGAGGAAGCCTCTAACAATAGTTGCATCTCCATAGAAATGTTTGGATGTAGCTATGATTGCGTCAAAAAGACCAATTTTCTCTAGAACGACAGTATGTTTTTGAGCGAAGGCTTGAGCCCAAGCGCTATAAAAATTATGAGGAGATAAGAGACCCATTCCCAAGAATCTTTCCATATTCCGAGATGATCTTTCAGTGAAAAAGTGTTGTTGAGCGGTTTCAAAATAATGAGTAGGAAAGGGTTGCTGAGGGTCATAACACGGACGTAAGAATCATTTTTTATGAATTCTACCTTTTCTTTGATGGGACCCGTTCTCTTCCAGATATCCTTTTAAAATCCTTGGTTTTGTTATAATTTAGTTATCCACAGAAACGAGATTATTTCGGACCATGTGGTCAGATGGTTCACTAGGCAGAATCAACCAATGATGTCACAAATTGACAGGAATGACAATAGTTTCGATGTCAGAAGGGCTATGAAATTTCAAGACTTTTTCATGAATCTCTATATAGTCCCAAGTGTTTTGAAAAGTTTGTTTAGATCTTGAAGAAGATGGATGATTCTTTCTTCTTGAAGATGAAGCCTTCGAGTGCTGCATATTTATAGATCAAGAGTTATCAGGCCAAATATAAAGTCTTGAAAAATGAAGGAAGAATTCAAGATTTAGAAGATTTAGAAGCTTTTAAAGTTCTTTGCATGGAAAAAAATGATTACGTGGAAGCGCACGACAACTGATTGTTACATGGAGGCGCGCAAAAGGAAGAATTTTATTGAACGAAGGATATTTGTTGTGCGAGGTATGCGAGCAAAGATAGCGCGTTACGTGGAGAAAGTCTGTCACGACCCAAACCTAGAAATCAGATTCACAGGAATCCCGATCACCGAATCAGGTGCCGACAGCCTCCGTAGTACCCCATTCTTAGCTCCCCTCGTTCATACGCCAGGTTCCAATCCTGGGATCCTACAAGGCAGATTTTCCAACGTACATTTATCTCGTAAGAAGCATAACCACAAGTTTACCCAAACATAAAAGCAACATCATCATCACATATCCACTAATATAAACTTTGAATACAATACTGAAAGGAAAATACATATGTATCAAAATCAAGGCTCTAGAAGACTACTGCATGCTCCAAGCTTAATACTACTGCAACCTAACATCACCTGCATGCATAAGCTTATAGAAAGCTTAGAGGCTGGTGTAAGTGTGTGCACAAGATAACTGCCAAGTATTCAATGCATTGCCATAATCATACAATGTCATAAATATTGGCAAGATCATGAATCATATAATAATAGAGTAAGAAAAAATACTGACAAGTCCATGAGTCATACAATATCAGAGTACGCAATACAGATTAGTTATGCTTTACACTGAATTTTATAGGCTAACACTTGGGTTTTTGGATGACGAGTCATATACTTGGGTTTTAAAAATTGGGGTGTTACACGTAGGGCCCACTATAATGTATATTTTCCATCCAATCTGTTCATAAGGTCACAAGGACCTGAGTGGAGAGAAAAAATAAATATCATATTGATCCAAAATTTTTATGAGCCCAAAAGGGTTTCAATGGTAAACGTTAAATCCCCGTTGCATTTTGCAGTTCGGTCCACTTGATCTCTGAATCTGTCTTATTTTTCACCTCAAGCATCACTACGATGAAGGGATGGACATGATGAGGTCCATCACTGTCTTCCTCCAGGGGAGTACTCCGAATCCACTAAGCTTCCTGAACTCCTCACATAGACTTTCTGTATAAAAAGAAAGTCGAAAAATAGAAATAAATTTTAATAAATTCCAAAATAAATTGATTCATGATAGAAAATGAATTTACAATCCTTTAAATAGAGATATCAAACCTATGATGAAGTTTCAGAATCAAAATGCAACTTAAACTCACTAAAAATGTGACTTTCTATAAATAATAAACTTACTATTTATATATGGTCATGATTTCTACTAGACTTCTTGGCTTTCGGCCAAAAATAGTGAGTGTCCAATTTTTCTTAACCATGTTATTCTCCTAATTTTTCTAAGCCTTATCATGATGACTCCTAGAGCTCAAAGGATCAAGAGTTATGATTGAACTAAAACTTACTATAAATAGTAAAAACGAAATTAAAATGGATTTTTGACCGTCAATATAATGGAATCTTGAAAATTTAGCCTAGGTAACCGACAAAGCGGGGTTGGGTGGCTAAAGTAAATTCTCCTACCCCAAAATAATATATGGTACATCCAATAACTCATTTCGGTTTGTGAGATATGCCTGTTTTAGGGTTCTGATGGTCTTGATCACTTCCACCACTAATCGGGCCTTCTCTGGTCCATTTTGGACATGAAAGTATCCACGACCTGCTCTGCATCAATCTCCTCTACTTCAAAAGAACTCGTCCAACTTAGGTTCATAATACTCGGTCAGGTCCACAATGTTGAAAATGCATGAGATTTCCATGTCGTCTGAAAGATCGATGATGTAAGTATTGTCATTGATCTTCTTGAGGATTGGTACCGATCCAATCTTCTTATTCTTCAACTTATTATAGGTCCTGGTAGGAAATCTCTCCTTGCATAAATGGACTATAACATGGTTGCCCATCTCAAACACCTTTTGTCGTTGATGCTTGTTGGATTGCTCCTTGTACTTGTCATTCGAGACATGAAACTTGGCTTGCACATCTACATGAATCCCACGATTCAGTCCGCCATATGTTTTGCTGCAATACTCATGCCCGGGAGCTTGGGCAAATTGACCAAGTCAAGTGTGTGGCGAGACACTCGACCATAAAGGAAGAACACACCCTCTAATTATCGCCTGATCATTATCAAATTCTGCTAGTGTCTGAGTAAGCGATTGACCTTCTCAGAATTTGATCATATATTTTAAGGGTCAAATGTTGTATATTAGACTCCAGTTATTACCGAATTTTACGAGCATGATACTGTTTAACAGCCTATCTTAATCATGTTTGTGATACAGGGTGTACTTAGGAACCTGGACTGAAAAAGGATATTAAAAGTGTGGACTTGATGCTCTGAAGTCACCAAGGTAAGGGACAAACTCCATAGGACTGAGATCGATGATTTTACACGGCCGAGATTTAAGAAAATCATGTGTGTCACACTAAAGAGGCCTGAAAGTCATCCAGAATGCAAGATCACAGGGTTTCCACCATCCGTTGGGCTTGAAACTTGATATCTATCCAGAGGACCATAAATTAACTATACACGTCGAATTTCAGCCATTGGATTCTTGTGGAAGTGGCCCAATAAACAGATCAGCCCATAAAACACCAATCTGGGGTGAAAATGCCCCAGTTTGTTAATTAGCGTGTGTGTTGAGCATATGCATTGGTTTAGTTAGGCAGAAGAGCTCTATAGGAAGATTGATCAAGTAACAGTCTCAACTGGATGAGTGCTCAAACTTGTTACAAGTAAATCTTGAGCCTCATATCACATGTCCCAAAACACCAGGTAATTAAAACCCTTAAAATTGGTTAAAACACCCTAAGGAATTATGGGTAGAAAACTTTTTTTCAAACTCAGAAAAATCTCTAAGTTTTCTGCCTTTGTCGATTTGTCGACAAGTGGTTCAATGAATTTGAACCTTGTTGTTGATGTCCTCGAAGCTCACTCGATATTATCGAAATGTGGACATAAGATGTCCAACAACCACAAAGATATTTGGACGGAATTATCGATGTATCGATAGAGGGTTCGATATTATCAAAATTTGAATCTCGAGTCCATCGAGTAAACTCGATAAAATTGACATCAGGTCTGTTGTGTCCAAATTTCTACTAAAGAAAATCATGTAATCTTCAATATATCAAAGGGCTTCTCGATATCCTTGGAATTCAAATCTCGATGATATCGGATTATGACACATTTGCATCCAACAAGGTTTTCAGGATTATTTTTCTCGGATCGAGGCTCACTCGATTAAATCGATATTCAAATTTCGATCATATTGAGGCATGGTCGATATCATCGAAGATGGACACGAACTGTCCAACAAGCTTATAGGAAAATTCCTTAGAATTATCGATGAATCGACACTGCCCTCGATATCATCAATATTCAAATTTCGATGATATCGAGTGATGCTCAATCATATCTTTTTCCTGAAAATCCTCAAAGGCAAGTCTCTCACATTTTCAAATATCGAGGAATTGAAACTCGTGTTGATGAAATTGGAGTTCGAAATCCGATGACATCGATACATGTTTGATTTTCTTGACCAGTTGGCAAAAGGTTTCAAAAGCATTTGACTTTTGAGTTCATGTCATCGAGTAGCTAGTCGATGCTATCGAGAGTATACACTCGATGATATCCACCCTTCTCGATGATATCGAACTCTGTAAAAAATATGACTACTTTATATCCGTTGGAACCTTTTTCTTATTTAATGAGATCTTGCCCTTAGTTGTTGGATAGAGAAAAAGAGAGAGTTCTTTTATGTGTTTAACCCTAGATCATATACCCTAAGCCTTTTTCTCTCATGGGAGTTCATCCTCCAATCCACCCTCATCGTTAACATTCAATAGAGTGGATTGGGGAATGAACTTCTGCATTCAAGGATCCTGCAGCTACCACCTTAATGGAAAATCATTAAATTGGGATGCCTTGTATGCATAGATGATTAGAATCGCTCTATCTCCCTTATAGGAAAACATTTAATAGAGTAGGATTCCATTATAACCTTGACCCAACCCGTCGCCATGTATTGGTACATCTTCTGTGTTGCAGATCAAGGAAGCTAAAGATTCATCATCATCAAAGGAGGAGATCTTCTACAACGCGCTGAATGGGGCTCATCTACTTATCTGAGTCATTAGAGTCCATAGGACCCTTGTGATCATTCCTTTTTAGGATTGGGTCTAAGGTGTTTCTCACCCCTTGCAAGTCCTCATAGGAGGCCTCCGGTGGGAGTGTACATGGGGGTGCTTTGAGAGGATCCTTGCTCTGTGGAGAGCATCAACTGGTTAGAGGTGAACCTATTTAAAACCTCCAGTTAGAGGTGAACCTATTGTGAAACCTTCGTTAGGTTCCTTGTGTGGATCCTTGGCCAGTGGGGCCTAAAAGTCAGGTGTTATGTGTTGACCCTTGCTCATGAGAGCATAAATAGTGTCGTATAGACACATTGTGTCAGCCTAAGTGTGGGTTGTATTGGTTAGAGGTGAACCTGATTTAAAACCTCCGGTTTGAGGTGAGCCTGTTGTGACACCTCCTTAGTGAGATCCGGTACACTTAAGGGTTGAGTGCGTTTGCCAGAAGTGGAGTAGACAAGTAGTCAAACCACTATAAAAATGACTGTGTTTGAGATTGCTATTGTCTTCCATTACTTATGTGATTTCCTTAAATACTTTCATGCTTGATTAGATGAGATCACGCCTCAAACACACAGTCATATTCATCAAAAACTAATTTGCATTTTGTTTATCTCTCAAATAGTTTTATGATTGGATCCTCTACCAGGCTTGGAAGCCAGTTGAGTTACTCTTTAGTAATCCTAATGTATGTTTGCTTTTAGGATTATAGTGATGAGTTTTTAATTTGTTATAAAATATTAAAAAGTCCTATTCAGCTCTTCTAGGACATATTGGCATATTCCTACTTCAATTAAAGCGGTCATTACCGTAATTTCAATTGGTATCAGAGCGGATCTCTCTTAAGGGCTTCACCGCGTAGAGTGTGATCTTGATTGAAGTTGGTAATATGGACAAAGGAGAGGGCTCATCGGTCACTAGACCTCCAATGTTTGATGGATCAAATTATGCATACTGGAAGGCTAAAATGCACTACTTTCTGAGATCTTTGGAGCATGATGTTTGGGACATTGTTGAAAGAGGATATGTGCCACCAATCGAACAAATAGTACTTGAAAATGGTACAACTATCACCAAACCAAAATCCAAAGAAATGTGGACAACATTCGATAAAGAAAAAAAAATCTGAAGCCAAAGCTATGAATGATATCTACTGTGCTATATCCTAAGACATTTTTAATCAAATCAATATGTGTGGGACAACCAAAGAAGCATGAGATTTGTTGGAAACAACCCATGAAGGAATAAGCACTGTGAAGAGATCCAAACTACAACTCCTAACATCACAGTTTGAAAATCTCAGAATGAAAGAGCATGAGACATTTATGGAGTTTTTTACAAAAATGAACATCATTTGCAACTCCATGGGTGGATTAGGTGAAAAAATTACTGCCGGAACGGTTTAATCCTAAAGTAACAACCATTGAGGAGTGTAGAAACATAGATGAAATGAAAGTAGAAGAACTAGTAGGTTCTCTACAAACATTTGAACTACACTTCAAACAAACCCCTATTATCCTCAAAACTTCAAAGAATACAATAAATGAGGACATTGAGAGTGAAAGAGAAAATGAAGATAAGGAAGTGGCTCTGTTGGCACAACGGTTCAGAAAGTTCTTTCAAAAAATTTTTGGCCATCCATTTAAAGGAAGACAAATGAACAACAAACATTTCATAGGTAAATCTGGTAAAAAGTCCAAGGAACCACAATGTTATACCTGTCAAAAGTTGGGACATCTATCTAATGAATGCCCAAATAGAAAAACTAATGGAAAGGTAATGGCAGGCACATGGGATGATACAAAAGAGTCAAACTCAGATTCTAGCGACTCGGATAGTGATGGAGACCAAAAATTTTTAAAAATTCTTATGGTCTCCACTGCCTCAACCATTCCCACTAAAACCGAGAATGTGAAAGAACCGCAAGCCAATGAGTCATTTCCATCAGATAATGAGGAAACTGAGAAGGAAGAAGAAGAAGAAGACAAATTATAGGATGCTTACAATCAACTCTATATTCATAGCATCAACATCCTTAAAAGAGTTGGAATGCCTGAAAACAAAAGGGAATTGTTGCAAAAAGATTTGGTTAAAACGTTAAAACTTAATACACATCTAATTAATGATCTACAGCAATATCATTTAGATAATGATACATTAGAGATAATCAATATCTTCCTTAAATCTGAGTCTGTCAAACTAAACTAATAGGTTAAGCTATTAAAAGATAAAAACATGCTCTTTGAAAATGAAAATTACACACTCCTATTTGATTTAGAAGAATCCAAAAAACTTACTAAGATAAACTATAAGTTTTCCCAGAGTGGTGAGAAATTAGAAAAACTGTTAGGGATGGGAAGACCTGGAAAAGACAAGAGCGGCTTAGGATATGATAAGTTTATAGAAAAATTTGTTGCTTCAGGAAGTAAAACTAAGCTTACTCCTATTTGTCATTTGTGTGGTGATTCCAAACATTATAAGTTTGAATGCGTATTTCCTAGGAGGGCACAACACAACTTTGGTAGACTAAGTAAAAAACAAAATGTCAAGTGCCCTCAAAGAAATATGGTTAGAAGAAATACACATCCATCACCACCAAGGATGACTAACAGAATGAAGGAGTTATCAAATCAAGTGGCTGAGTTAAGACAAGAAACACGACTCAGTTGCCCAACTTGATTAAAGAAACAAAATCTACCATGGTTAAAAATCCTGTCACAAAATAGGTATTAAAAGAAAAGAAGAATTGCCTTGTCACTCATTCAAATCATATAAAAGGCAATGATACTAAGTGGTACCTGGATAGTAGTTGCTCTAGACATGTCACGGGTGACAAATCCCTTCTTTCAAACTATTTAGATCTTAATGATGGGATAGTTACCTATGGAGACGGAAGCACCGCTAAAGTAATTGGATAGGGAATTATCAAAGTGCAGAAATATAGCAACCCAAAATGCACAGTGCCTGCGGATGTAATGCAATATGTGATGCGAATGAAATGACCAAGATGGAGTGTGAAGTCAGGATAATAGTATGTGGTATTGCAGGCTATGGAGTTTATCACAAAGGACTTTTATCCAAACCAGTCCCATACCTAAATTTGGATAGATAGACTCAATGTGATAAACTCCTGATCTCAGGTTAGTCATGCGCCCCAAACAAAATCCTGACCATTACAAAGGTATATGTAACAAAAGTTGCACACCACCAGCCCGAGTGGATAGTGAATGAATGAATGAATATGTAACTCTTGCTCAATAAGTCCACATATCAGTACAGTATATCTCTTGGATCATCACCAAGGTCTAGTACACTCCAAGCTGGCTACCGCCCCAGTCGGCTACGTAGCCCCGCAAGTGGAAAAGACCTTGCTACCTGCCTTTCAGTAGTATACCAATGCCTACCTGGCTCGGTGATAGCGGACCCATTTGGGAGCTGGTCAAACTCAGCCTAGCTTACAGCCCCCTCACTTGGGCGGATAAGGCTACACCCCCTCCCAACCGACCACAACATAGTAGGAGATGCGGCCTACTGGTATTCAGAACTTGGGCGCTCATGTATCCACCCGGGTTAGACGTTGGGTTGTCTCCTGACCTTAAAAGTTTAGGGACTTGTCCCCACGGACATCCAAAGTGCCCAGATGCTCGAACCCAAACATTTCTAGTATCCCATCTGGCCATCCACGAATGCCTGTAGAGGTCATAGCCTTGATGTCACTAGGGCGTACAGTAATCATAATCACACAATGTAAGATGCATGAGTCATATAGTCCAATCATGCATCAATCCTGCGCATACCATGCGCTCATGTGGGATAACTCCACCTATTAGGGAGTCCCATAAACCATCTATACTATGGCATATGCAATGGTTAATCACATCTCATAATAAACATGCATATCATGCTTATGGGTATGTATCATGATGTTATATTGTCTCATACTCATAATTGGTATCAATAACTAGCATCAACAATCAGCCTCGACAATGTGGACATTTAACTAACATTGCCCCCAAGGAATGGCCCACATAGAGCCTAACATGTAGTGGACCCATGACCTCACATAAGGGCCTAATATACATCACAATGGGCACCATCGTCCAACCCTCAAATGCACCACAATGGGCCTCATCACATGGGCCTCATATACATATCACATTGGGCCTTAAACACAGGCAGAATACACATCACAATGGACCTCAAATACGGACCGCATACACATCACATTAGGCCTTGACAATCAGAATCGGCCTTAACAATCGGAATCGGCCTCAATAATCGAAATCGGCCTCGATAATTAGAATCGGCCTCGACAATCAGAATCGGCCTCAACAATCGGAATCGGCCTCAACAATCGGAATTGATCTCAACAATCGATCAGCCTCAATAATTGGAATTGGCCTTAACAATCAGAATCGACCTTAACAATTAGAATCGACCTCGTTAATCGAAATCGGTGTCGACAATTGGAATCGACCTCAACAATCAACCTCGACAATCGGAATCGACCTTAACAATCAGAATCGGCCTCGATAATTGGAATCGGTAATCAGCCTCGATGATCGGCCTTGATAATTAAAATTAGCCTCAATAATCGAAATCGGCCTCGACAATCAGAATCGGTCTCAATAATTAACCTTGACAATCGGCCTTGACAATTGAAATCGGCCTCAACAATCAGTCTCGACAATCAGAATCGACCTTAACAATCGGCCACGACAATTAGAATTGACCTTAATAATTAGAATCGGCCTCGATAATTAGAATCGATAATTTACCTCGATGATCGGCCTCGACAATTGAAATCGGCCTCAATAATCGAAATCGGCCTCGACAATCGAAATTGGCCTCGACAATCGGAATCGCCCTCAACAATCAGTCTCCACAATCGGAATCGGCCTCGACAATCCGAATTGGCCTCAACAATCGGCTGTGACAATTGGAATCGACCTCAACAATCAGAATCAGCCTCGATAATCAGAATTGATAATCGGCATCGATGATCGACCTCAAAAATCAGAATTAGCCTATGAAAGTGCACCTACTATGTGCCCTGGTTTGTCAATTACATTGTACGTTGAGTCAGTCGGACAACAGCGCCTAACAGGAAGATCAAGTCAAGCGTCTGGCTCAACTGGATGTGTGGAAGCTTGCCATAGGTAAATTATAGCCTCACATCGCATGTCCCAAAACACCAGGTGATTAAAACACTTAAAAAGAACTAGAACATCTTAGGATTTCCGTGTAAGAACACTTTTTATCAAAAAGAAAAATCTTTAAAGTTTTTCTTACACTTTCGATTATATCGATTCCCCTTTCGATATAATCGACCAGCTCTGTCGATGTCCTCGGCATCTCAAATCGATACAATCGAGTGAGGACAAAAAGCGTCCAGCAATCAAACAATCGTCTGGATGATTTATCGATATATCGACTGGTGAGTCGATATCATCGATATTCGTATATTGATCCTATCGGAAGAAGATCGATAATATCGACAGACTGTTTTTCGGCACCCCTATTTTTCTAAAGAAAACTAACATAAAGCTTCGATATATCGATGACTGTCCGATTCAATCTGAACTCAAATATCGATCATATCGAAAGTCAGTCGATCATATCGATTGTGGGTGCATGTTTGCACCAGCATGAATTTCAGGTTGTTTATAATGTTGATCGGGGTGCCAGTCGATAAATCGATATTCATATATCGATCATATCGAGACCTGGTCGATTGGATTGAGTCCGGACATAAATCGTCCAGCAAGCTTATAGGTAAATCTATACGATTTATCGATCCCATCGATAAGGTCTCCGATATGATCGATATACAAATTTTGATGACATCGATTATTCCCCGATCATATCTGTAGAACCTGAAATTCTTCAAGGCTTCTCTCTTGTTTTCACTTGTCGATAGATCGACCCATCTCTCGTTGGAATCGGAGTTTAAATTTCGATAGCATCGATGTGAGTCTCGATCCCATCGACCAGTTGGCGAAAGGTTTCCAAAATTGAAATGACAATTGAATTTGTATTATCGAGAGGTCTGCCGATACAATCGAGAGTATACGCTCGATCATATCTACGACTGCTCGATGATATCGAACTCTGTCATAAATATGACCGTTTATATCCGTTGGAACCTTTTGCATATAAATAGAGAGATTAGTCTTTATTGCTGGTAGAGAAAGAAGAGAGTGCTTTTGAGAGTTTTAACCTTCCTATCATTTACCTAAGCCCTTTCTCTCAGGAAGTTCATCCTCCTATCCACCCTTATCATTGATATCAAATAGAGTGGATTAGGGAATGAACTTCCGCATTCAAGGATCCTCCAGCTACTATCTTAATGACAAATCATTAAGCTGGGATGCCTTGAATGCATAGATGATTGGAACCACTATATATGTAACGCCCGTGAAAAATCCGTACTTGGAATCGAGTACCGATTTGACCCGAAATCGCGTATAAATAATTTCCATGGAAATTAAACGTAAGTTAGCTAGCGCAACGCTAGAGTAGCTGGGAAATAGTCCCTGATCACTTTAAATACATTCTACAAGACCCAAATCGAGTAGAACAGACAACTCTACAATACTCTATAACCTTGGATCCAACTCTAAGCAGGTTTGTCCTCTGGACCATATTGAACTTTTGTATTGGATTTAGACCGCGCGTCGAAGGTCTGATACCTCCTATCTTAGACCGTTAGAACCGCCCAGCTGGACTTGACAATCATCTCAAAGATCAAGTCAAACCGATAATCACAGAGTATTTCGTTGAACCCGGACTGAAGCGACCGCAAATAGGGACGAATTGGGAATTTCAAATTTAGATCTGGCACACGACTTGACGCGTCAGTATTAAGTGTTCTGACCGTCAGAATTCATCCAGATTACACCCTCGGATCAGGAAAAATATCTATTTATTATCACGGAACTTTCAGTCCTGATCTATGTGCGGTGACCGCTGAACTGAAACTGGTCCGCCACGTGCGATCTGCGAACCCTGCCAGACTGAAAACTTAATACGAGGTACATCTGGTACCCATGAGCTTAAGTCTGATCGCAATCGACCAGGGGACCACCAGAAATCAGTTTTTGGACCGAAACAGCCCCGAAATGGATAGGCAATAAGTAAACTTCGTCCCGGAGCCTATTTTCGGCGTTTCCAAGCTTATAAAAGGGGTTGAAACCCTCATTCCTTCCTTGCATACGAATTTCACAAACCCTAGCATAAGAGAGAGAGAGTTTGAGAGAAAGGGAAGAGGTGATTTTTCCCGCTTCCGAGCCACCAACGGTTGCTGCTTCAACACTTCATTCCAATCACCTGGCTGGTGATTTTTCCACTTTTTCAGGTATAGAAAAACCCCAAAAACTTGCTGATTTAGGGTTTATGTAGATTCTGAATATGTTAGCTAACTAAATCCACAAATCAGGTTCTCCTACTGCCGTAGACGAAGCGTACACGCTCCGTTCAAATTCTCGCGACCGTAAGAGATTAGGTGAGGATTTTAGACGCTTTGATTGACGGTTTACAACGCTTTCAATGTCGTTTAATAGTAGATTATCGACGGCATCGCCGTTTGACATGTACAACATGCTCTCCGTTTCCTGTTTCGCAAATTAACGAAGAATATGAGATTTAGGGCATTTTAGTCATTTGTAGGAAGTACGGTCTACATGCATATTTTGCTGACGTGATTGACATGGATTGTCGCCGCATTAGTGAGTTAGGAATGCTTGCATAATCAGTTTGGCGAAGAGATTCGCCAAGTTGCGCACTTTGGGTCGACATACTATATGTGGACTTAAGTGTGTAGTGTATGTGTTTGTATAAATGCTTGTATTAGTATGTATTGTATTGAATGATGTTATGTAGTAGTTTGTGATTGATTTCATGATTAATATGCTGACCTAAATGATTTCCTACATGTTGACCTTATGCATGATCGCATTACATGCATAGAAAGTATGCCTTGAGGATTTGCTTAAGTTGAATATGCTTGGAAAGTATGCCTTGAAGATTTGCTTAAGTTGGATGTTATAACATGTGCTAACATGCTCACATGATGTATTTCAATTCCAATACCTTTGTATAGTGTTAATGTAATTCCATAGATGTGTGGGACTTGACTTAGTCCAGGCAGTCGGTAATCGAGCGAATTCGTGGCTGACTGGTCATAGCCACGAACGACGCGTCGATGAATGTGATTCGTGTTGAGAGTTGGCGGCAGTGGTTAGGCCACGCGAAGTGTTTTACGCACTTCATGTCGTTCAATTCGAGATGCGAACGCGCTAGTCGAGCCCGTCAAGTAACCCGACTGGCCGATGTTTGTTCACCTTGTATGTATCATAACTGTTTGAACCTAGGGTACTGAACTTACCATTGTAAACCCTATTAACCGTGGTACCTTGATCCACGAAGACTCATGAGCCGGGCATGGTGGTATGGGACACCGTGGTCGAGCTGTCGGCCTACGCTGGGGCCACAAACCTCCCCGTAGTGACCAGTGAGCACCTTGACTCGTGAGCAGATTATGGTGGTATGGGACACTATATTCTAGCTGTCGGCCTACACTGATCAGGCGACGAGCCCTTTGTAGTGACCGCGAGCGTATTCTGAGTTCACGGGAGGCGACGACCCTTCCGTGCAGTAGAATACAGTAGGCCTGTATTGATAAGGTGATGGGGGAGCGGTGCAACGAGTGCGAGCAACAGCCCTGGCAAATGTACATCGTATGAGACAACTAGGAGTGACGACCCTAGACAGGATCCGTGTTGGGATTGATACAAGGGAAGTACCTTAGTTTCCCAATCCTGCTGTTTGAATGGACTAATAACAACTTGGTAATCATATCACCATAGCATTGCATGTGCCTGGAAGATGTGGAGCACTCTAGGGAGTGTGGCATGCCGCGGTCGTAAGATGTTGCCGCATGAGGGTGAACGTCGGTGAGGGCATACATCACGTCATATCATCTTGCATTAAACAACAGTATTAGGATTGTCTGATTTACTGCTTTACTATTATCGCGTGATTGAATTGTGAACATGCTAATCTTTGCTCTATGATTCCACTGAGTTGATCACTCATTCCCACGTTACGGGATGGTGTTTGCGACACCCACCAGACCCTGTTGTAGTTGCAGGTGACGACGAGATCCAGGAGGTGGAGCCGGAGATTGACGAGGACCAGGATGAGTTCTCGTATATGCAGTACCACGACGGCTTCCCGTAGGCGACCTGGATCGAGGGGGACTTCAGTGGGACTATTTTGAACTTATTCTTTTGTCTATTTACATGTATATGAGACTCAGAGATGTAGTCATACTTTGGAGACAGTTGAGATTACTTTGTTTTTCCATACAGTGATATATATATTGTTTAGACTTCCGCTTGCTTTTATCACTGGATCTGAAGTATGAATTGCAGTTTTGGTATACTTTTACTCATGTGAATGCTTTAAATCAGACAACATTGAATCATAACCATATTTGTTGCATAAGTGACGGTCTGGAACTCGGGAGTTGAGTTTATACACGACCCCCGATTTTCAGGGTGTTACAATATATTCCTTATAGGAAAACCTTTAGAGAGTGTTATTCCATCATAACCTTGACCCAACCTAAAGCCTAGTATAGATACACTTTTGTGTGGATCCTTGCTCCGTGGAGAGCATAAACATCTGGTTAGGAGTACGCCAGCAAAACTCCAGGGTTTGAGGTGAACCGAGTAGAAACCTCTGTAAAAGTTGAAGGTGAACTTGATTTAAAACCTTAGGTTTGAGGTGAACCGAGTAGAAACCTCTGTAAAGGTTGAAGGTGAACTTGATTTAAAACCTTAGGTTTAAGGTGAACCATGGGAAACCTCCTTAGTGAAATTCGGTCACTCAAGGGTTGAGTGTGGAAGCCGGGAGTGGAGTAGACAAGTAGTCGAACTGTCACGCCCCAAACCCAGAAATCAGATTCACAGGAATCCCAATTGCCAAATCCGATGCTGACAGCCTCCATAGTACCCCATTCTCGGCTCCTAGTGTTCACACGCCCGATTCCGATCCTGGGATCCTACAAGGAGGATTTTTTTTTTATTTTTATTTTTACATTTAAATCGTAATAAGCATAACCACAAGATTACCCAAATCACAAAAGCAACATCATCATCACATATCCACTAATATAATCATTTGAGTACAATGCTAAAGGAAAAATACATAAATCGAAAATCAAGCTCCTGTAGATCGCTGCATGCTCCAAGCTCAACACGGCTGCTACCTAACATCACCTGCACGCATCTATCGTGCATAAGCTTATAAAAAGCTTAAAGGGTGGTGTAAGTATATGCACAAAGTAAGTGTCATGTATTCAATACAATACCATCATCATACAATACCGAAATTACTGGTAATTCATAAATCATACATTATCGAAATAAGCAGAAATACTGACAAGATCATAAATCATACAACGATAGAGTAAGCGGAAGTATTGAGAAGTTCATAAGTCAATCAATATCAGAATACGTAATATAAAATAACTATACACTAAGGAGTCATAAAGAGTCAAATATCAGATGCCGAGGATGTAATGCAAAATACAAATCCTGTTAAGTCTGTTTAGGCCATATAAGTGCAGAAACATAGCAACCCAAAATGCCATATGCCTGCGGATGTAATACAATATGCGATGCGAATAAAATGACCACACTAGAGTGTGAAGTCGGGATGATAGTACGTAGTATCATAGGCTACAGAGTCCACCACAAGGAACTTCTATCCAAATCAGTCCCATACCTAAATTTAGATAGTCAGACTCAACGTGGTAAGCTCCTGATCTCAGGTTAGTCGCGCCCCCAACTGAAATTCTTGCCAAACGAAGGTACCTAATAATTAGTTGCGCACCACCAGTCCGAGTGGATAGTGAATGAATGAATGAGCATGCAACTCCTATCTAATAAGTCCACATATCAGTACGGTTCCTTTCTGGAAAATCACCGGGGTCTATTACACTCCAAACCACATTGCCGCCCCATCGTGCACAACAAGGTGAGTGGAAGAGACCTCACTATCCGCCTACCAATATCGGGCCCGGCTTGTCGATAGCGGACCCATTCCTCGAGCTGGCCAGACTCAGCCTAGCATTTCCCCTTCCTCTCGGGCAGGTAAGGCCGCACCCCCTCCCAACCGACCACGACACAGTGGAGAGCGCAGCCATCTGGTAATCGACACTCAACGCTCATCTACCCACTTGGTCTAGACGTTGGAGTAACCTCTGGAACTAAGAGGGTTTAGGGACTTTCACCCAGGGATATCTGTAGCACCCCATGTAGAACAGATTTCTAGTCTCCCATCTGGCCTTCCACGATATGCCTGTGGAGGCTACGACCCTGATATCGCTAGGGCATACAGTCATCACAACACATAATGCAAGATGCATGAGTCATACAATCCAGTCATGCATCAATCCTGTGCAAACCGTGCGCTCATGTGAGACAATCTCTGCCTATCAGGGAGTCTCATAACAACCAGCACTATGACATATGCAATGGTCAATCATATCTCATAACAGACATGCAGATGATGCGCATGGGCATGAATCATGATGCTATGCAGTCACATACTCATAATCAGTATTAATAACTGGCATCAACAATCGGTCTCGACAATGTGGACATTTAACCAACATTGCCCCCAAGGAATGGCCCACACAGAGCCAAACATATAATGGGCCCACGGCCTCACACAAAGGCCTAATATATAACACAAGGGGTCTTACTCAAGGGCCACATATACACAACGGGTGGACCCTTCTCATGGGCCTGATACATATCACAATGGGCCTTACCCATAGGCAATGAATACATCACTATAAGCCTTGCCCATAGGCCATGAATACATCATAATGGGCCTCAACTACGGGTCGCATGTACATCGTATAGGTCTCGATAGTCGGTCTTGGCAATAGAAATCGACCTTGACCATCGAGGTCGGCCTCAACAGTCAGAAATCAACATTTGAAATCGGCCTCGATAATCGGAATCGGCCTATATAATCGGCCACAACAGATCAGAATTGGAATCGTCATCAACAATCGGTATCATCATTCAGAATCGGCAAATCGACTAAGTCAATCGAAATCGGCAATCGGTCAGTAATCGAAATCGATAAATCGGTCATGTCATTCAGAATCGAAATCAGCACCGATATTCAGGGATAATAATCGGCGTCGACCTCAACAATCGGCACCAATAATCAGTAGATAAACAAAGCGGGGTCCATAGATGATCAACCGATCAACCATAGTATAAAGATCGGCACTCAACCGTGGTTATATCAAATTCGATAGCACAGAGCCATCCGTCTATGGTGAATGGGGCTCACTTATTTGGGTTAATCCCAAGAAGATAATGGCCCTAACAAGGCCTAAGGGAAGGTCACAATGAGAACATCTAACCATCATTGCCCATCAATGTGGACATCTAACCAACATTGCTTCTAAGGAGTGGCCCACATAGGGCCGAACATATAGTGGGCCCACGATCTCATACAAGGATCTAATATACATCACAAGGGGCCGAATACATGGGCCTACTATACATCACTATGGGCCACGACTCATGGTCCTCAAATACATCATAATGGGCTACGATTCATGGGCCTCAATTTATATTAAGTGGATCGCATTAATGAGTCTCATATACACGATAGGTGGGCCCTGCGCATGGGCCTTAACACACAACATGCGGGCCTTACACATAGGTCTTGAATACATCAAATGGGCCATGCATCATGGGCCTAATACGTGTCATAATGGGACACACCCATTAGGCCCCATATGTACATCAAATGGGCCTCAACCCATAGGCCCCAATACATCTCAATGGGCCCTAACCCATGGGCCTTATGTGTATCAAATGGAGGGTGTCACGAGTCGCACCAATGGGCCTAGAAAAGTGGATGAACCATGTGCATGCAATACACACATCATGGTAGGCTGCACAAATGAACGACAAAATGTACAATACACGCATCAATGGTAGGCCCCACGTGGCACTGTCCAAAGTTGACGTTGTGAATATAGAATACGTATGCACCCATGATTTAAAAGATTTGGAGAAACACATACATTGCATGTGTCCCACCGTCCATACCTGGATGGTGGACTGCATGGATGAACGCATGCATCCTGATAGGGCCCACCGTCGAGATCATGGCGGGCCATGTCCATAAGAAAGAGAAATAGATGGACGGCTTGAAATGAAGCACATATATCATGGTAGGCCCCACATGGCACCATGAATGCATGGAGGGGGCATAACACTACACCCAGGTGGGCTTCACGCGCCCTGTCTAGATGGACAGCATGGATATAGAATAAATACATCAATGGTGGGTTCCACCGTCCAGACTACTGGACGGTGTGGCTGGACGGTGTAGATTTAAAACACATACATCATACATCATGTGGACCACATCCACAGAAATTGCTGATGTTGCTGTAGTGGGCCCACCGTCCTGAAATCTGATGGACGGCTGGGATGAAATGCATATATCGAGGTGGATTGCCACCATCCACCTGGCGGGATTGTGGACGGTCTATGCATCCAGCAGGATGATGGATGGAGTGGATGAAACACATGCATCATGGGGTCCACATGCTTCACTCAACACATCAAAAAGGTGGGCCCCACGTCCCCTACATGAATGGGATGGATATAAATATATCAAGGTGGTGTCCAGCACATGGACGAACGGTGTAGGTTAAAACCCATACATCATTGGAGGTGGCCCCGCCTGTTCACTGATGTCAGTAGCAACAACTGCTGCTGCTGCAAAGGGATGCACGACGTGGATGAAGCCCACATCACAGTGGGCCACGTCCATCAAGCCTGATGGCTGGATAAAACCCTTACCTCACATGGTCCCACAGCAAGGATTAAACACACATATTACAGGTGGGTTGCTGTAGGGTCTGGACGGTTCAGATCAGACCGTCATCAAGGTGGCCCCATTGAACTTACTTGTGCTAATCCATCAGCTCTATAGCTACTGGATGGTGTATATAAATTGCATGCATCAAGGTGGGTCCCATCCCACACGTACAGCACGTGTGGATGGGCCCCACACGTCAAAATAGATGATTGGTATGAATAAAGCACATACGTGAGAGTGGGCCACATCCCATTTCAAAACGGATGAACAATGTGGCTGCCTAATGCATACATAAACGTAGGCCCCACCTCCACACGTACAACACGTGTGGGGAGGGTTCCACAATCTGAAACAGATGGATGGTATGGATGCAACACCTGTATGCATCACATGTCCACATAACTTGCTGACGTCAACTCAGCAAATGAGAGGTTAGCAGGAGACCCACCGTCCATGGTCTGGACGGTGTGGATCTCATCAGTGGAACCACACGTGGGGCGGGGGGTCCACACCCCATTAAAAGGATGGTGGATAAACCACTTCATCAAGTGGCCCCAAAACAAGTGGACGACATGAATCCACACATATACATCAAGGGATGGCCCAGGGGGCTTGCTGCTGCTGCAAGTACAACAGTAATACTGCTGGCGTGCGGTAACTAGTCAATCCATTCCCACCGTCCAAGATCTGGACGGTGAGGTTACATTAAATCAATGTGGGCCCCACATGCTGCCATGGTGGGGCCACGTTCAGTGAAAGGATGGTTAGGATATAACAAATACCTCATGGTCAGACCCAAGTGCTGACGTCCATACAATGGACGGCTGAAAATAGAACATACATCATGTGGGGTCTACAGGGTTGCTGACGTCAGTCCAGCAGCTATCTGCTGCTGGATGGACAGTGATATAATACCATATATTAAGGTGGAGTCCTGTCCAGATGAACTGACGGTTGGGATGAAACCCAAAAATTAAGTGGGTCCACACGTGTGGGGCCCACCAGGTCAGCACCAAGCTGACTTTGTATTTTTCCTTTCTACTAGCATCCATGGATCGGACAGACAGCGTGGATTCCATCCACGTATTAGGTGGATCCTGGTCAGATGGACTGATGAGGTGGATGTAATCCACACGCAGGTGGGTCCCACGTGGTGGCCCACCTCAATTGGATCTAGTTGATATTTATTTTCTCCCTTCATCCAGGGCCTGTCCAAACGAACAGGCAGGTGAAACCCGCCCGCTGGACAGACAGCGTGGATGAAACATTTACATCATGTGGTGGGGCCCACGTCCATGGAAGGCGTGAATATACAACAGATACGTCTATGGAGGGTCACGTGGCTGGACGGCATGGATATACGGCACATGCGTCAGGTGGGCCACACACTCCAAACAGATGGATGGTGTGGGCAACGCATATCATCAAGGTGGGCCATCAAAAGAAGGATTGAGAAAGAGTGAGAGAATGGATGGTGATGGAGGGACCCCGCCACTATGGGTCCCTCTAGGCAATATAAACTGTACATCAAATGGGTCCCACCACAAGTAGGCCCTCAAATCATCAAAATGTAAGCAAAAGAAATAATTATAATCCTAGAAAACACCCACAAAATAAAAGAAAAAGAGAGAAAGAAAGAAAGAAAGAAGCACCCACCTCAAGATCTCTTCTTCCTTCTTCCGCCAATGCGATCTAGAGCTCGAATGGATGGACTTCAACGGTTGAGATCGAATTTGGACGGTGGAAATGGAAGATAGGAAGGTGGGCCACACTAATTTCTCTCCCATGAAAGCCATGGATGGTTGCTTGGAGAGAATGAGGGAGAGGGAGTGAGAGAGAGAGATTGAAAGAGAGAGATGGGTGAGTGATGTGGTGGGTGTACTTTGTGTAAGAGAGAGTTTGACTTTGGGGTTTCTTGGGGATGGGGTTGTACTTTGACATGAGATGTGATGTGGTACTAGATTGATGTGATGTGATGTGATTGATTTGAAAGATTATCTTGGATTTACAAATGCACGGGGTTTTCTCTAACTGAACGCGGGCCCACATCTCCTGGCCTGGGTATCGCCTCGGCGCGCAAGACGCGGCATCGGAACCGCGGAGACGATGCGGTCGCTAGGGTACAGGTCTCAAGTTAAGTCGACTCAGGTTAACGACGTGTGAATCAGGGTCGCGGGCAAATGCTGGTTAAGGGTCGAGGTTGTTGGGATTCAACCGGAAAGACCGCGGAAGTCTACCGAACGATACGGTCTAGGATACGGGTCTTACATGAACCACTATAAAAATGACTGTGTTTGTGATTGATTCTTATGTTTGATTATTTGTGTGATTATGTTAATTACATTCATATCTGCTCACACCTCACACACAATCACATCTATCATAGACTATAACTACTTCATGCTTATCATCTAAATAGTTCTGTGATTGGATCCTCTACCAGGCTTGGAAGCCAGTAGAGTTAATTTTGAGTAATCCTTATCTATACCCTGAGATAGGAGTGTGATAGGATTTCTAATAATTCATAAAAACTTTCAAAAGTCCTATTCACCCCCCTCTAGGACATATTGGGATATTCCTACTTCGATTTAAGCGGTCTTCACCGCTATTTCAATTGGTATCAGAGAGGGTCTCTCTTTAAGGGTTTCAACGCCTAGAGAATGATCTTGACTGAAGTAGAAATATGTTCAAAGGAGAGGGCTCATCTGTCACTAGACCTCCAGTATTTGATGGATCAAATTATGCTCACTGGAAGGCTAGAATACACTACTTCCTGAGATCTTTGGATCATGAAGTTTGGGATGCAGTTGAAAAAGGATACGTGGTACTATCCGAACAAATTGTACTTGAAAATGAAACCACAATCACTAAACCCAAACCTAATGAGAAGTGGATGACGTTTGACAAAGAATAGCAAAATGCTAAAGCAAAAGTAATGAACGCCATCTACTGTGCCATGTCCCAAGATATATTCAATCAAATAAGTATGCGTGGGACATCCAAGGAAGCATGGGATTTACTGGAAATGACCCATGAAGGCACAAGCATTGTGAAGAGGTCTAAACTACAACTCCTAACTTCACAATTTAAAAATCTCAAGATGGAAGAGCATGAGACATTTATGGAGTTTTTCACCAAATTGAACATCATTTGTAACTCCATGGGTGGTTTGGGAGAGAAGGTTTCGGCACCTAAAATATGTAGAAAAATCTTAAGATCCTTACCAGAACGCTTCAATCCCAAGGTAACAACAATTGAGGAGTGTAGGAATATTGATGAGATGAAAGTAGAAGAACTAGTAGGTTCCCTACAAACTTTTGAACTACACTTCACACAACCCCAAAAATTCAAAAACACTGTCCTAAAAACTTCTACGAAATCAAAACATGAGGACAATGAGAGTGAAAAAGAAGATGAAGATGAGGAAGTGGCCTTGCTAGCACAAAGATTCAGAAGATTCTTTCAGAAGAATCGTGACCATCCTTCTAGAGGAAGAAAGGTTAACTGCAAACCTTCTGCAGGAAAATTTGGTAAACAAACCAAAGAACCATAATGTTATGCCTATCATGAGTATGAACACCTATCTACTGAATGCCCAAACAGAAAAATTAAGGGCAAGGCAATGGTTGCCACATGGGATGATACAGAGGAGTCAAATTCAGAAAACAGTGACTCAGGAAGTGATGGAGATAAAAAATCCTTGAAAATACTTATGGTCTCCACTACTTGGATCATTCCAACTGAATCTAAGAAAGAACAATAAGCCACTGAATCATTTTCATCTGACAATGAGGAAATTGAAGAAGAAGAAGATAAAGAGAAAAATGAATTGCAAGATGCTTATAATCAACTATACATTCATAGCATCCATATCCTTAAAAAAATCGGCATGATTGAAAACAAAAAGAAATTATTGCAGAAAGACTTGGACAAAACCTTAGAAATAAACATACATTTGTCCAATGATTTATAACAAATCTCACAGATAATGATCAATTAGAAAAAGAAAACCTATCCCTAAAAGTAGAATTATCAAAACTCATGAACCAGGCTGAATTGCTAAAAGATGATAATGCCCAACTCAAAAATAAAAACCACTCACTTTGTATTGATTTAGAAAAATCTAGGAAATTTACAGAAATAAACTACAAATTTTCTCAGAGTGGTGAGAAATGGAAAAATTGTTAGGAATAGGAAGACTAGGAAGGGACAAGAGTGAACTAGGATATGAGAAAAGTAAAAATAAAACTGGAAACAAAGCCTAAACAAAACTCACTGCTTCAAGTAGCAATATGGGATTTTCTCCAGTTTGTCATTTGTGTGGTGATGCTGGTCATTATAAATTTGAATGTTTAGCACCTAGAAGGACTCTATATAACTCTGACCAAAATCACATTGAAAAATTTAAACCAATCAGAGAAACTCAGAATGTTAAAAGTCCATCTAGGAGAAGCTCTCATCCATCACCACCTAAAGAAAAGAACAAAATAAAGAAATTTGTATCACAATGGGTAATTAAAGAAAAATTGAAATGTGTAATGATTAAATCTCATATACCCTAATATATCAAATAGAAAAAGGAACAAATCCAGACTATGCATCTAGATCTGGATATTTGCTGAAATGATGCAATTTTGTTGAGCCTTCAATGATACATCTAAGGTTGGAGACCTTGATTTTTTTTTGTATATAAACATTATCATGTTTATAGTTATAGATCTGGTATAAATTTTTTTGTGACATATACTGATCAAGCCAAGAAATACCCGATAGTGTGTCGAAATTGTGAAAATTCTGAATATTATCTACTTTCGATACGAGTGTTGGCCTCTTTTTCAATCTCATCGACTAAATGTCGATACAATCGACGGATCTTCAAAATGTGAAAAGTCATGTGACCATGGATAACATCGAGGGCAGTCTCGATAGCATCGATCGACAACTTCTCAATACAATCGATAGGTTGGACGATATGATCGACAAATGACGCCCTATAAATGTCAGTACGACGAAAAAAAAGGAGGGTTTTTCAAAAGGCGGTTCGGTTGTCTTCCCTGTCCGATCCTCTTGACCAATCATCCTAAGCTAAGAAGGACTAGCCAAATCTCTCCACAAACCAGGTAATATTCTTCCAACATCATTTGAATCTTCTTCTCTTGGTTTGTTGGTGTTTTTGTCATTTTTCCCAATATGTCAAATAGCCATTTCTTTCACATGGGAAAAGATAAAAACGTGGCATCCGGTTCAGGGAAATCTTCAAGAGGTACTAGACAAAAGGTCCTTGCCTCAAGGGAAAGAGCAAGAATCCCGGACAGTGGGACCCCCACATGGCAAAGATCACGACGTGGTGGGTCTTAAACCGAAATCCCTGAACCGTTTCAACCAGTGTCTCCTCCTCCTGCTGTCCAACGACCACCAAAATATACTAATAGGAAGTTGATCTTTGTGAGAAAAGTAGACAGGGAGTGTTCAACACACTACAAATTAGAACCCCTGTTTGCTGCAATTGGTTGGCTTCCTATCCTGGATTTTGGTGGACCATGCTAACTGGAAAGAACACGCAATTTCTTTGCTGCATGTCATTCTACGGTGGCTGAGCCTCCTTCCTTCATGGTATCTATAGATGGTGATGATGTATTTATCACCCCTGCAACCATAGCACAGATTCTCAATCTACAAATGGCTCCAGAAGGCCTTCTAAACTGGGATCTGGACCTTCCAGATGTGTGCTCCAAAATGACCAAATACCTATGTCATAATCGAGATATCCCATGACATAAAGGGAATGCCCTGAAAGCTAAGTATATGGAGCCCCGGTTCAGAGTCATGCATGGGATTTTTACCACTAACTTGTACCCAAGAAGCACGAACCGATCAGATTTAACAAGTCTGATGGTGATGATAGTCTACTCTGTTGCAACCGAGACAGATATCTGCCTTCCAACCTTGATTGTCAATCAGTTTATCAATGCCATACATACTTCCAGAGATTTGCATCTGTCATATCCCTGAATTATCAGTAGAATCTGTCAAAGCATTGGCTTTCCGTCCACAGCTGATCCCGTTTTCTCGCTTAAAGTTTTTAATAAGAAGAATATTTTGAAAATGGATTTGATATTTCATGAGTACAAGGAGGAAACCAAGGAAGACATTCATGCAGAAGGGGAAGGAGGAGAAGGTGGTGATCCCATGGAAGGAGATGCAATGGCTAACGATGCACCTCATGGACCAGATGTTGCTCCGTCCACATCAATTGCTGGGTATGGTAAAAGGTTCAAACTGGATAGAATTGGGGCCATTCAGAAGGACATGCACTCAGTAAAGGAACGACTCACTATTCTAGAAAGAATGGTTCAAGGAGTTCAGAGCACGGTCCAACAATTGGTGGATCTACTGACGTGCCGACGGGACGACACGGTGCCATCTCATTCTTCTTCTTGATGCCGGATTCATGCATGCTATCATGCACACCTTACTCTTATTTTTGCATATGAACATCAGTATCTTTTTGGAGGTTTTATGCTCTCAGTGGTGTGTATGACAGTTTTTTTTAACTGTTTGGATGAATATGCCCACGGTTGGGCTAAAATACTAGTTTACTTTTGTGTGTCCTCCAATGGGCTTTATTTTTGGTTGGTTTAAATTGCCGCTGTCTGGGGCAGCATTGGATATTTCTGCCAATCTTGGGCAGCTTACTTTACATATGGTTGAATCTAGTTCTTTTATTCCTACCATTTGAATTTCTTTCTCCCTGGTTTATTGAAGTTTTGGGGTTATGGTCTGCATGTTTATCTTTTTCCTTAAGTGCTCTATTAACTCTATACTGTGTCTTCATTGATGTATGCTTTACACTGTTCTCATTTATACACATCTATCTATCTGTAGTTCTCCCATAAGCTTCAATCTTCAGTCAATATTACGTCTTATGCCTTTGTCAATGACTGACAAAAAGGGAGAGAACAATTCAAACACCCCTAGTGGAAATTGTATATCTGTGTTGCAGGTGTTAGGGGGAGCAGCCGCAACAAGAAAGGGGGAGTTTTTGAAGTAAGGGGGAAAACTTACTGGGTGTGTACATGGGTGTTTAGAATTTGTAAAATTGTGTTAATACATGTACACACAATTTAGGATATATCTGTTTAGATATGTTCCTAGGGTGTTTTGGGTATTTTGTCACGTAATTGACAAAGGGAGAGATTGAAAGTGCACCTACTACGTGCCCTGGTTTGTCAATTACGTTGTAAGTTGAGTCAGTCGGACAACAGCGCCTAACAGGAAGATCAAGTCAAGCGTCTGCCTCAACTGGATGTGTGGAAGCTCGCCATAGGTAAATCATAGCCTCACATCCCATGTCCTAAAACACCGGGTGATTAAAACCCTTAAAAAGAACTAGAAGATCTTAGGGTTTCTGTGTAAGAAAACTTTTTATCAAAATCCACTGTCCAAACATGTCCAAACATGTCACGCCCTGGACTCAGTAATCGGAATCACAAGGAACCCAATGGCCGGTTCTGGCCATAACAGCCTCCATAGTATCCCATTCTCGGCTCCTGAGGTAAGTTCCGATCCTGGGATCCTACAAGCAGGATTTTCATAACAGTATAATCATTACTAATACGAGCATATCAAAGATCACAACAAGTACATCTGAGAATAACAAAGGGCCACATCACAAAATCCACTAAGAATTTGAACTTTTACAACCATCCAAAAGGTCCAAAAGGACATACATGAGATAATAGGAAAAGAGAGAAAGGTCAGCAACACTGGAGTCCTCGAATGCTCAGCTCTACTCCATGCTCTGCTGCTACGACGCTTACCTAGAATCTCTTGCACGCATCAATCGTGCATAAGCTTATAGAAGCTTAGAAGGTGGTGTAAGTGTGTGACGTAGTGCATAGAAGAATAGTAGGAGATGCAAGAAGGGAAACATGCTCAATAAGAATATCACTAGCCTTACCAAGGCTTATCATGAATACGATACGATGAGTACTAGACGCCATACCAAGGCAATGCATGAAGGGGCTTAGACAGTCAATGCTAATGCGATGCAAGTAATGCCAGTGCTCATATCCAAACCATATGTCAAGTGCATTTCCAATCATAAGGAAATCACCGAGGTCCATTACACTGCTGAATGACTGCTTCTCTACAGACCCCGCACAGTTAAACGAGCGGAAGAGACCTCATTACCCTCTTGTGGACAACCAATCACCAGCAAGGCCTAACAGTAGCGGACCCATTTACGAGCTGGTCAGACTTAGCCTAGTAATGCCCCCTACACACCAGGCAGGTAAGGCCACACCCCTATCCAACCGACTATACAATAGTGGGAGTCACAGCCTAACGGTATAAGGCCCTCGTGTGCTCATGTATTCTACCCGGTCATGGCATTGGAGCAGATCCTTGGTACCATGGAAGTTTTGAGAATTTCACACATGGGCATCATATGCACTCGGTATGCTCAACTAATATTTTCGGTGTCCACACATATGGCCATCCATGAATACCCCTGTGGAGGTAAGGCCTTGATGAAGTAAGGGCGGATATCCACAAGCTATGCAATACCAGATGCATGAATCACACAATCACCCATACATCAATCCCAAGCATCCATCTCTTAGGGAGATACCAACATGTCCTACACAATGGCACAACCATGACCAATCATACCTCAACCAAGCATGCATATGATGTGTATGGGAGTGGGCCATGAAGATGAATATGGATGCCAATGAGGTGAAGATGAACTCTCTACCTAACCATGAAGAGTCTAGGTACTTAACTAGTTTCTCATAAGGAATACAACCCCTAGTGGGCCCATATACCTGGGGTAGCCCACGAGACTAAGGAGAATAATGGTATAGGCATAAATTGATGAAACAGCCTAGCAAGGGTCTATGGTGGGCCTTTAACCGCCCATAGAAGCCCATGGGCCTACCTTAGGGCCACCAATGTAGACATCCAACTACAATTGGTCCCCAAGAGGTAGCCCATCTCTAATTGATCATGGATCAAGGCCTAAAGCCTATGTAACATTATGAATAAGAAATGAGCGGCCATAATTATACCACAAACACTCATGTTGGGTTTAAGACAGGGCAGCCCAAGGCCTACCCAAAATATGGGTCTAAGGGGAACACACATAACCCAACCCATATATACCACTATGGACCTATAGGGGAAAGGTTAGGGCCCAACATAAAGGCCACTAATCCCATATATTATGGTGGCCTAGTGGGCAGCCCATTGATCAAACCACATGGGAAAATATCATGCTCTTAGTCAAGTAAGTTGGGCTTACAACCCGGCCCAAGTATAAAGTTGATTTGGTGGGAAACCAAGGGCCCATCTACTTATGTAATCTGGCCCACTAACCGAACATAATAGTATGGTAAAAATGGCCCAGGAGTTCAATGGGCCTATCTGGAAAGTTCCAGCCCAATTGGGCCTAAGAGTTCAACAACTAGCTACATTCATGAACCCAATTAAATTTAACTATGGTGGGCCTCAAAAGTACATTTATTAAGCCCAACATTTAAGGAACTAAAGGTATAAATCATTTCCTCTAAGATCTTCATAATGTGGTGGGCCCCACTTCTCAAAATTTCAGCCCAAGGCTAAGCATAATTATAACATATTGCTGTCCTAAATTTGGGCACTCTATTGGAGTGGGTCCAGGGCTTCTAAAACTCTGAAAATTGAGGGCCAAGGTCCCTTATCATGCATACAATGAGAGGAAACACAAAAATGTGGCCCACCATCAAAGGAAATATTTGTGAACTATGGTTTTTATTAAGGCATATTGCTGGACTGCACAGTAGAAAAATCTGGCAGTCCAACCATCTTGTCCCATCCTTTTGGATGCCCAAATGGGGTCATTTGGGGATGAAATTTTATAGAGTAATACTTTCATAGGTGGGAAACATCCCCAGAAAATTTTAGAATTTTTACATATTCTTAAGTATTTTAATTAATTTAAATAAAATAGTCTATCCAGAAAATTGGACAGACCTGGACATCCCAACGTGGTGGGCCAGTCCGGCCCTCGCTGCGGTGTACACAGGGGTCCATTGGCCCTAAAATTTGGTAGGTGGATCCTATCATGATTTTATCACACCCCTACAAAATTTTAGAATTTTTGGACATCTGTAAATATTTTAATTCATTTAAAGAAATCAATCTATCCTGAAAATTGGACTGATCTGGACACCATATTATAGTGGGCCGGTCCAGCCACCACCATGGTGTGTACAGGCACCCATTAGCCCCAAAAGTTTGTAGGTGGGTCCTACAATGAGTGGGACACCTCCATGTAAATTTTTATAAATTTTAAACACTCACAGGTATTTTAATAAATTTCAGAAATCCAACCTGTCCAGGGTGGATTGTTGCTAGAATAGTGCAGAAAATCCAGACTGTCCACCTCACTTGGACCACACCTTTGGGACCCCAATGAAGGTCAGTTGGGGCTGAAATTTGGCATGCTTATAGGTGGGGTCCACACCTTCAAGAAACATACATTACATGGGACCAAACAACCTTTCAAATGTTCAAAAATCTGGCCTCAAAATGACCCAAAAATCTGTCCAGATGATTCTGGACTGCAACATATAATAGAAAATAAATAAATATAAAAACTATTTAAAAGGGGATTTAATCTAATAAAATCATGGTATGGACCACCCCAGTGGGCCCCACAAACATCCAAACCCTTCCCATTACAAAATACCCCTTACATGTGCACCATATAGGTGGATTAGGGGCTCCAACGTCTAAGGGTGGACTGTCATAGACGTCCGCCCTCTATGGATGGTCTGGATATTTTTGGTCCACATGGTGGGCCACACACTCATGATCAGAAGATTATTAACAAAGGAAAATAAAGATTCGGCCACAAGGGAAGGGTCTCCGCCACATTGAGGTCCTTCCCCTCATCACTCGTGTATATACATTCCACTATATTGATGGGATTACAAGATCTACCCATGCATGCATCTTCAAATGAAAATTCAATGGTGGAGATGCCATCTCCACCAAGGATTAAGGGTCTAGATGACCTAAGGATCCTTCAAACTAAGAAAAGAAACCATGGTAGGGTCCATGGAGAATGGCCCCACCCATGAGTAATGCATGAACAAAAGGATGGGCCAATGGCCACATCCAAGAAGACACGCAATCATTTGGTGGGCCCCACATGCTTCAAGCATGAGATGAAGAAGAGAAATAAAAGGAGAGAATGGAGATCCTAAGGTTCTAAGTACAAGCACACCCACCTATAAGGTCTTCAAGCAAACACCTCCAAGATGGTCTTCAAGCTCCAAGGTACATGGATCTATGGTTGAGATCTTATTTCAATGGTTAGATGGGGGGATATATGAGGGAAAGTGGGCTGAAAAAATGGAAGAAAGTTGCTGGAGAAGAAGAGAAGAGAGAGGGAAATGAGAGGGAAAGAGAGGGAAAGAGAGGGAAAAGCTTTTTAAGGGAAGTAATCATTAACCTATGGTGATGCAAATAATGTTGATAGGGTAGGTTAGGTGTGGGTGGTGTGTGAGGTCTTGGTAGTATGAGTTATGAAGATTTAGGTGGTGTGTAGAGTGTGTGTTGGAACTTGTGTAAAAGAGGGAGTGTGGGCCACATGCACCACTCCAAGGTGGGCTACATGATCAAAATCAAGGGCCATAAAATGAAACGTACACAACTCATGATCCACGCATCGGATGGACGAACAAGACGCGACGTTGGAACCGCGACAACAATGCTGTCGCAATGGCAAAGGTCTCAGCTCGATCCGAGTCGGGCCTACATGAGTGGACTTAAGGATGACCGTAAACACTATCTGAGGGTCGCAGGTCGTCGAAATTCGACCGGTAGGACCGCGAGACCACAAGAAATGAAATGCACACTCACACACACACATGCACACATGCGAACTTAGGTTGGGTCTCACAAAATATTACCTAGGTAAATCAACACTATTCAAACACTTCCCATGTAAATCAGTACCATCCAAGCATTGTCCAACATTATCCAAACATTGTCCAGCACCGTCCAGATATGTGAATGGTGTGGATGAAATGCATTCAACATGGTGGGGTCCCACAGAATTGTCCAGCACAGATGGCCTGGAATACAAAACCTACATCACGGTGGGTTCGTTCATGGCGGATGGAGGGCGTGGATATATATAAGGTGAGCCTCACCTACAAATAGATGATCGGTGTTGATAATACATACGTCAAGGGGCCTCACGTCCAGGTGTACAGTAATGATAAAACACATATATCATGGCGGGTTCCCACCATCCAAATGGACAGTGGGGATAGAACACATCATCAAGGTGGTCCTCGTACGTGGGAGATTTCCACCGTCCAGAATGCTAAACGGTGTGGACGTACAAATACACATCATGCTGGGGTCCACACGGTTAGCCGACAGCAATACAACAGCTATATAGCTGCTGTAGGTACACCGTCTAGAATGCTTCCTTCAAAGGTGGCTCCCACGTGGGACCACCATATATATATATATATATATATATATATATATATATATATATATATATATATATATATATATATATATAATACACATATATAACATATATATAGTAATACAGAACTTCTATGATGCAAAGGATTTCAATGGTGGACGTTCAATCCTCCACTATCAATGTGGTCTTCCTGATAAATCTGCCTCATATGGGATGGACGGTGCAGATGAAAGGTGGGTCCACGTTGGACGAACTGGATGTAAACAT
Source organism: Magnolia kwangsiensis (assembly GCA_037074715.1). Taxonomy (NCBI): domain Eukaryota; kingdom Viridiplantae; phylum Streptophyta; class Magnoliopsida; order Magnoliales; family Magnoliaceae; genus Magnolia; species Magnolia kwangsiensis. Next base: position 51,321,471 of record CM073586.1, on the reverse strand, counting down.
ATACATGACAATGTGGCCCACATACGTCAGGGCCCACCATCCCATACACATGGACGGTGTGGATCAGATCCATACATCAAGATGGAGTCCACATGAGTGAACGGTTTGAATTATAACACATACCTCACGGTCAGACCCTTGGGGCTGCTGACGTCAATAGCTGTTGTAGCAAAATAGATGCACGGCGTGGATGAAATCCACATCACGGTGGGCTCCACCGTGAAGGGAAAATATGGATGATACACATGTGCCATGGTGGGTCTCACCGTCCAAGTTGTTGGACGGTGTGGACACACCACACTCATTAGAGTGGGCCCAACGTGATGGATGGTGTGGATATATCACACGCATCAGGTGGGCCACATGATATGAAAGGGAGAGAGAGAGAGACGGTGAGGAGGGGAGGGACCCCACCACTATGGGCCCTCCCTATACATACATCAAGATGGGTCCCGCATATGTGGGCCCTCTAATCATCAAATATAAATAAAAAAATCACTCACCTCAAGATCCCTTCTTCCTTCTTCTACAAATGGGTTCTAAAGCTCTAAGGAAATACGATTCAACGGTTAAGATTGATTTTGGAGGGTGGGATTGGGTGGTAGGGAGTGGGCCATACTAGCTTCTCCCCCGTGGAAGCCATGGACGTTGGACTCTCATGGGTGTTATTTGAAAATGGAGAGAGAGAATGAGAGAGAGAGGGGTGATAGGAGAGAGGGATGGTGAGTGATGGATGGGTGTACTTGTGTAAGGGAGAGAGTTGACTTTGGGGCGGGTGGTTGTACTTGGGGATAGGTGTGAGTGATGGGAGTGATGTTTACTTAATTGATGTGTTTGATGGAACATTCTCTTGGGATTACAACACGCGGTGTTTTCATCGAACTGAACGTGGGCCCACATCTCTTGGCTCGGGTATCACCTCGGCGTGCGAGACGCGATATCAAAACCTCGGCGACAGCGCAATCGCAAGGGTATAAGCATCTGGTCGATCCGACTCAGATATACAGGGCTCGAATTAGGATAGGGCATAAATGTCGGTTACAGGTCGTGGGTTTCCAGAATTTGATCGGGAGGACCGCAGGAGTTTACGAAACGGTACTGACTTGGATACGGGTCTCACAAAGTCTATTTTGTAAGAATTTGGACGAAAGTGTGAGAATGGAAAAGAATGGATTAAGACCGGTATTTATAAAGAGAAGGGATCCGACAGTGATTGAGCAGGACCTGATTGATTGTCGCGTGGGTCGACGTAACGACATATGAACACGAAAAATAAATATGTTAATCCTATTTCTTTATTCAAAAGAAGAAGAACAAATAAAAGGATCAAGGGAGCATCTGTTGAGGCATAAAAATAATGAAGATTGAAGAAATAAAATTGAAAGAAAGATTAGAGAAAAAGAAATAAAAATAAAGGAAATAGAAAAAGGGGAAAGACATTGTGTTGTGAGCACCCACACAAATCATATTGATTACGCGGGTTCACGCAACATTAGTTCAATCAGGTCGGATTGGACGGTTAAAATGTTATGCAAAGTGAACCCCATGACACAGAGATCGAGGGTTCACACATATGGTGGCCTATTGTAACGACTCGAAAAGAAATCTGTACAAAGACCCAAGTATCACCTCAGGTAGAAATCACTAAGGATCGAATTCTTTAGAAATTAGATGAAAAATTAATTAAGTTATAAACTGAATTAATTAGTATATTAGCTTGAACTACCTTCTATACGAACTGCAAGACCTAAAACCATTATAATCGCTAATCTAACATTACTTGAAAGTCTAGGATCCATCCCAAAACCCAGTTACTCTCGAGAGCACATTGAAACTCCGTATCGGACCTGGACTGCATGTCGAAAGTCTGATTACTATGAAACTATACGGTTATGACTGCCTTACTGGGCTTGACAACCATCTCGAATATCAAGTCTAAATAGTATCTCAAAACACACAACTTGAGGTCGGAGTGAAGTGTGTGAGAAAGATAAATATCTTTAAAAAATATACTCAAACTTAAGTAAATTGGGCCGTTCGCTTGCAGGCCAAATCTAAGGTTTCAGACCATCAGATTTTGACCTAACTACATCCTCGGATCAGGAAAAATTTCCAACACAGGTCAGTGTACTTGTGACCCTGATTGAGTGACTATAGCCATTGAACTGAAAAAGGTCCTCCACGGTCGATCCACAAATCTGATCGGATCGAAATCTTAACCTAGCCTAGATCCAATGTTAGGGAACTTTTTCCAGACCGTATGTATGAAATGGGCCTACATATGAGCTCCGTTGGACCGAAACGGCCACTCTTTGGCTATAACCTAAGTATACCATGGCCCTGGGGCCATTTACACCAGTTTTGAGCCTATATAAGGACCTAGACCCACCCCTCTCTCATTCCATACGAATTTCCAAATCCTAGGAGAGAAAAGAGAGAAAAAGAGAAGGAAAGAGTGAGGAGAAGAGAGAGAGAGAGTGTGTGAGAGATCGTTACTGGGATTCGCTCCCACTGCTCCACGTGCCGAATCATCCTACCTGTATCGCTACACTGGTGAATTCAAATCAATTTTTGGGTAAGAAATCCTAACCCTGATATTTTTTAGGAATTTAAATAGAGGAATTGGTAAAATAGTTAACCTATTTAATTGATTTAGGCAGCCGTTGTGTCGTAGACAAAGGCATAGTGATCGAACTGAGTTCGATACGAGTTTACTGACGAAAGGTGTGGACTATAAACATTTAGGTTATGGTTTTTAAGGCTTTCAATGTCAGTTAATGATTTATGACTGACTTGATTGTCGTCACATGAGCTTAGATGTGATGTTCTACGTTTATTGCACATATGTATGAACTATGTTAATTTTAATGCATTTCATGTGTTTGTTGAAATGTTTGAATGAATATGGAATTATAATTTATGTTTTTCATGACTGTTGATTGAGAATATATGATTATTGTATGTGTGACAAATCCTTTGTAAAAGGATTTTCTATAATATATGTTATAAGTACTTTCTTACATGTATATTGATATGTGTAGTCTAAGTGTTTGATAAAATGCCTGAATGAGAAAATGCTTGTTTAAATGTATTTAATAAGGGCATTAACATAGAATTCTTAATTACTTTATCTATAGTTACAGTTTCCTTCATGTAATCTATTTCTCTATTGCGTGATTTATGGATGAATGTCTATGTATGGTAGCATGTGCACTATGTGTTTGTTAAAATGCTCAAATGAGATTTATAGTTAAATTGATTGTCACATACTATTTTAACTATCACACATGAATGCCTATTATGTTTAAGTATGATTGGGACTACTGCGTAGTCCAAGCAATCGGTAATGATTCCCAAATTAGTGGATGAGGTCATTTTGCCACACAAGACACGTTCGATGAATCTAAGTCGTACACTACTTGTTGACAGTAGTTAGGCCACATGGAATGCTTATGCACTCCACTCGAGCTTGTTAAGTAACCCGATTGGCTTAATGTGTGTTCACCATGTATAGACGCAACTGCCTAAATCTAAGGTACCGCTTACCAATGTAAATCCCGTTTCAACCTTAGTACCTCGATCCGCCAAGACTCATGAGCCGGATATGGTGGTATGGGACACCGTCGTCGAGCCGTCGGCCTACGCTGGGGTGACGAGCTTCCCCGTAGTGACCATTAAGCAAACTAAACTTGTGAGCCGAATACGGTAATATGGGACACTGTATTCAAGTTGTCGGCCTATACTAAGGTGACGAGCCTTTCCCATAGTGACCTCGAGTATAAAATAGGTCTACGATCAGGTGACGAGCCTCTCGTAGTGACCTCGAGTATAATTTAAGCCTACGCCGAGGTGATGAGCTTCCCGTAGCAACCTATAGTGTAAACTCGAACTTGCCTATCGTATGTGATTAACTAGGATTGATGACCCTAGATAGATTAATATTTGGGTTAATGATATAAAGGGAGGTACCTTGACTTTTCAAACTTGTTGTATGAATAAGTCTAATTAAGAACTTGGCTAATCACAGGCATGCACCGCATTGCATTTGCCTTTAATGTTAGAGTTGAGCACAGTGGGAGTTTTGCATTGACGACCATGAGATGATGTCGTATAGGGAGTGCAGGCAAGGGCATACATCATTATCGCATTCCATCCTTGCATTAACAAGAGCACTTAGGACATGATTGTTATACTACTTTATCATTACTGCTTGACTGAATTGATAACATGTTAACCTTTGCCTTATAGATCCACTGAGTTGATCACTCACTTCCACTTTAGGATGGTGTTTTAAAACACCAACCAAACTCTGTTTTAGTTTCAGATGACAACAAGGCTTACGAGTTGGAACCGGCCTTCTACAATGACGAGGAGTTCTCCTGCATGCAACTCTCTTGCGGGTTTATGTAGACCTAGAGTTGTGTCGCAGGGATCGTAGGGATACGGACTAGTTGAACATTAAAATTTATCATTTTGTAATTTTTTGAGTTGCACATGTAATTATTTAACCTGGTGACGTTCATACTCTAGGGACTTAAAATTACTTATATGCTCTATATATTTATTACAGTCTTCCGCTTACGTAATTTAACTGTCTCTGGAGTATGGTATGTTAATTTGGTATAATCCCACTCATGTTTAATACAATAATATGGTTGACATTTAATCATCATTATCTATGTTACATAAGTGATGCGTTGGAATTTGGGAGTTGAGCTCCTGCTCGACCCCTAATTTTCAAGACGTTACAAGTTTGTATTAGAGCATGATTTGTATTAAACTGGACCTGATTTATGGTAACACGAAGCACACTAACGTACTTTGACTTAGGAGGGAGCTATAAAATGTATAAATGATCATAAGATCCCCAGTTTCGCCGTCGGTGATCATATAACCGTTGAAGTGAAATTGACCGTCGAAATTGGACCCGTAGGCATTTGTGATAATGCGGGGCGATCCCAATCCTTTTTCAACCGTTAATCGATGGGTTTAGATGATGATTCAGTGTATTCCACACTCAAATAACCCTATAAGTATGAATATACATGAGATGGAACCCAAAACTACACCAAATAGACTCGGGGGCCTAAACGGCGTAAATTCGAGGGAATTAAAGTGGTCCCCACACACATACGGCACCCCCGAGGCGGGGGGGGGGGGGGGGGGGGATACCATCGCCACTAGGAAAATGCCATTACCCTTAGTCTAGCGGACTGCGTTGAGTTGCGCCACCCGTGAGGCCTCATAGTCCGATTCGTCCGGGCCTGTCAGGCCGCAGCGGGCTGGTTGAGCCGACCATTGTACATGTTAGTGGGGCCCATGAAATTAAGTGGGGACCCTTACAACCCCCCATTTGCTTCATTTCCTCCTCTTACACCCCTTCAAGCTATCCAAATCTCCGAAAATCCCATCTTTCTCTCTCAAATCTCCCTTTCAATCTCAAATCTTCGTCTTCTTCATCACTACATACACACCCATCATTTCTTTCAAACCCATCTCCTATCTCCCTCATTTCCTTCCATTTGAGCACACAAACCCTCCTTGGTGTTTCAAAAATCTCAAGGTCTAACAACTCATTCAATTCCTTCATCTTGTTTCACTTAAATGGCTATTTTTGAGATCGTGGCGGTGATTTTCTCCCTTTCCACACTCCTTTCCCTCATGGGGAAGAAGAGGGCTTCCAGGGATGAAGCCGGGCCTAGCTGCCTGTAACACCCTGAAAATCGGGGGTCGTGTATAAACTCAACTCCCGAGTTCCAGACCGTCACTTATGCAACAAAAATGGTTATGATTTAATGTTGTCTGATTTAAAGCATTCACATGAGTAAAAGTATACCAAAACTGCAATTCATACTTCAGATCCAGTGATAAAAGCAAGCGGAAGACTAAACAATATATATATCACTGTATGGAAAAATAAAGTAAATCTCATCTGTCTCCAAAGTATGACTACATCTCTGAGTCTCATATACATATACATAAACAAAAAATAATGTTCAAAATAGTCTCACTGATGTCCCCTCGATCCAGGTCGCCTACGGGAAGCCGTCGTGATACTGCATATACGAGAACTCGTCCTGGTCCTCGTCGATCTCTGGCTCCACCTCCTGGATCTCGGCCTCACCTGCATCTACAACAGGGTCTGGTGGGTGTTGCAAACACCATCCCGTAATGTGGGAGTGAGTGATCAACTCAGTGGAATCATAGAGCAAAGATTAGCATGTTCACAATTCAATCACGCGATAATAGTAAAGCAGTAAATCAGACAATCCTAATACTGTTGTTAATGCAAGATGACATGACGTGATGTATGCCCTCACCGACGATCACCCTCATGCGGCAACATCTTACGACCACGGCATGCCACACTCCCTAGAGTGCTCCACATCTTCCAGACACATGCAATGCTATGGTGATATGATTTTCAAGTTGTTATTAGTCCATTCAAACAGCAGGATTGGGAAACTAAGGTACTTCCCTTGTATCAATCCCAACACAGATCCTGTCTAGGGTCGTCACTCCTAGTAATCTCATACGATGTATATTTCGTAGGTCGCTGCAAGGGCTGACAGGGCTGTTGCTCGCACTCGTTGCACCGCTTCCCCATCACCTTATCAATACAGGCCTACCGTACTCTACTACAACGGAAGGGTCGTCGCCTCCCGTGGACTCAGAATACGCTCGCGGTCACTACAAAGGACTCGTCGCCTGATCAGTGTAGGCCGACAGCTAGAATATAGTGTCCCATACCACCATAATCTGCTCACGAGTCTAGGTGCTCACTAGTCACTACGAGGAGGTTTGTGGCCCCAGCGTAGGCCGACAGCTCGACCACGGTGTCCCATACCACCATGCCCGGCTCATGAGTCTTCGTGGATCAAGGTACCATGGTTAACAGGGTTTACAATGGTAAGTTCAGTACCCTAGGTTCAAGCAGTTATGACTCATACAAGGTGAACATACATCGGCCAGTCGGGTTACTTGACGGGCTCGACTAGCGCGATCGCATCTCAAGTCGAACGACATGAAGTGCGTAAAACACTTCGCGTGGCCTAACCACTGCCGCCAACTCTAAACACGATTCACGTTCATCGACGCGTCGTTCGTGGCTACGACCAGTCAGCCACGAAATCGCTCGGTTACCGACTGCCTGGACTAAGTCTAGTCCCACACATCTATGGAATCACATTAGAAATATATGTAAAGGTATTGGAATTTAGATACAATCATGTGAGCATGTTAACACATGTTATAACATTCAACTTAAGAAAATCTTCAAACACATACATTCCACGCATGTAATGGAATCATGCATTTAGTCAACATGTAGAAAATCATTTAGGTCAGCATATTAGTTGAGAAATCAATCACAAACTATCACATAACATCATTTAATTCAATACATACTAATACAAGCATTTATACAAACACATACACTACACACTTAAGTCTACATATAGTATGTCGACCCAAAGTGCGCAACTAGGCGAATCTCTTCGCCAAACTAATTATGCACGCATTCCTAACTTCCTAATGCGACAACAAACCATGTTAATCACATCAGCAAAATATGAATGTAGACCGTACTTCCTACAAATGACTAAAATGCCCTAAATCTCATATTCTTCGTTAATTTACGAAACGGGAAACGGAAAGCAGGTTGTACATGTCAAACGGCGGTGCCGTCGATAATCTACTATTAAATGACATTGAAAGTGTTGTAAACCGTCAATCAAAGCGTCTAAAATCCTCACCTAGTCTCTTACGGATGCGGGATTTTGAACAGAGCGTGTACGCTTCGTCTACGGCAGTAGGAGAACCTGTTTTACGAAATACGTTAGCTAACACGCTACGAATCCAAGTAATCCCTAAATCAGCAACTTTTAGGGTCGTTTCATACCTGAAAAAGCAGAGAAATCACCGTCCAGGTGATTGGGAAGAGTTGCTGAAGTAGCAGCAATCGGTGGCTCGAAAGCGGGAAAAATTCCTTCCAATCTCTCTCTCAAACTCTCTCTCCTTTTCTCTAGGGTTTGCAATTTTTGGATGGGAGAGAGAAATGAGGGTTTCAACCCCTTTTATAAGCTTAAAAACACCGAAAACAGGCTCCGGAACGAAGTTTACTTGGTGCCTATCCATTTCGGGGCTATTTCGGTCCAAAAGTTGCTTTCTGGTGGTCTCCTGGTCGATTACGATCGGACTTAAGCTCATGCGTACCAGATGTAGCACGTATTAAGTTTTCAGTCTGGCAGGGTTCGCAGATCGCACGTGGCGGACCAGTTTCAGTTCAGCGGTCACCGCACGTAGATCAGGGCTGAAAGTCTCATGATAATAAATAGAAATTTTTCCTGATCCGAGGGTGTAATCTGGATGAATTTTGATGGTCAGAATGATTAATACTGACGTGTCAAGTCGTGTGCCAGATTTGAATTTGAAATTTCAAATCTGTCCCTATTCGCGGTCTCTTCAGTCCGGGTTCAACGAAATAGTCTGTGATTATCGGTTTGACTTGATTTTCGAGATGATTGTCAAGTCCAGCTGGGCGGTTCTAACGGTCTAAGATAGGAGGTATCGGACCTTCGACGCGCGGTCTAAATCCAATACAAGAATTCAAAGTGGTCCAGAGAACAAACCCGCTTAGAGTTTGATCCGAGGTTATAGAGGATTGTAGAGTTGTTTGTTCTACTCGATTTGGGACTTGTAGAACGTATTTAAAGTGATCAGGGACTATTTCCCAGCAACTCTAGCGTTGCGCTAGCTAACTTACGCTTAATTTCCATGGAAATTAATTCTACGCGATTTCGGGTCGAGTTGGTACTCAAGCCCAAGTACGGATTTTTCACGGGCGTTACACTACCCTACCCATTCAAGGAGGCAAAAAGGCACCAAAGCAAGTTCAAGCATCAATCAGGAGATAAGGATGAAGCGGGATCTTGATCCCCAGCTTCCTCTCGAAAGAGCTCTACTGGCGGATATGACACATAGAAGGTTTCAAGGCCGTAGGGTCCTCTTTTAAGTATATCTAGATGAGAAACTATTTGGGTTTTATCCGGTGATGGATCTCCCATTAGACGCCAAGTGGGGTCCCATATTTGAGGGCAAGCCCATGCAAATGAGAGCACTGTCCGAGCCTTCTACATCCATATACGAGAGCCACTGATAGAGCCTCTGCAGTTCTCTATTCCTATGGGAAGGCGGGAAGCCTTTGTCATTGTGGACTTGATAGCCTGAGTCATAAGGATGTCGCGTGGGGAGGTTCATGCTAGCAAGAGAAATCTCAGGAGCGTGCGTGAAAGAGATCGCTGCACGCGATTTCTTTGTGGCTAACTGGTCCACTAGAATCGAGGAAACTACCTCTTAGCGACCAAGATGATTCACGACTTCCACCTGCTCCACCACATCTTCATGCACAATGTGTATCCCAGGTGGAGAAATCACAACGAATGCACATGTTTGATGGTAGACTTCCTATATAGAGCAAGGCAAGGAGACAAGCCTTGCCTACCCACATATTTACTACTACAGATAGTTCAGACTAGAAGCTCTCCAAGGACAGACATTTCACTCCCATTCGGCCGACTTATATGTAAGCTTTCTCATGAATTCGGCTACATACTTGGCTCATAAAGGCTTGTGTTAATTCATTTCATCAACGACACTACTCTCAATAACATGAATATTGGGCCACGACAATGTCAAGCTCGACTCGATGAGAATGAGGATGAGATGGAAAGTGAAGAGGAAGAGAGTGATGAAGAAGGTGAAGATGAGATAGAGGAAGGAAGCGAGGAAGGAGAAGAACAGGAAGAGGAAGAAGAGGAGGCCCAAGACTTTGATGGGGGCTCTCCTCCTGCTACACATGAGCCCCACCATGATCAGGCTGCTTTAGAAGCCCGTTTGGCTCAACTTGAGGAGGGCCAAGTCGCCCTGTGACAGGAGGTCATTGAGACCCAGGCCAAACTTGAAGAGAATAGGGCCTTCATGAAAAAAAAATATTAAGAAGGTGTCTCGCACTTTGAAGGCTATCCTGTGCTGTATGCAGGATAAGGGTGCTCCTCCATCACCAGATTCGGATGAATAGTCCCTTGTTGTAGTTGTCTTTGGATTTTCTTTGCTCTCCTGTTTTCTATGTTATAGCCTTAATAGGCTTAGTAATTTTGTAGAGTGGTTGCTATGCTTTAGTGTTTGAAACTTGCTTAGATTGAAAGTGCACCTACTACGTGCCCTGGTTTGTCAATTACATTATAAGTTGAGTCAGTCGGACAATAGCGCCTAACAGGAAGATCAAGTCAAGCGTTTGCCTCAACTGGATGTGTGAAAGCTCACCATAGGTAAATCATAGCCTCACATCCCATGTCCCAAAACACCAGGTGATTAAAACCCTTAAAAAGAAGTAGAACATCTTAGGATTTCTATGTAAGGAAACTTTTTATCAAAAAGAAAAATCTTTATAGTTTTTCTTACACTATCGATTATATCGATTACCCCTTCGATATAATCAACCAGCTCTATCGATGTCCTCAGGATCTCAATCGATACAATCGAGTGAGGACAAAAAGCGTCCAGCAATCAAACAATCATCTGGACGATTTATCGATATATCAACTTGGTAGTCGATATCATCGATATTCGAATATCGATCATATCTGAAGTGGATCGATAATATCGACAGACTACTTTCCGGCGCCCATATTTTTCTAAAGAAAACTAACATATGCTTCGATATATCAATGACTGTCCGATTCAATCTAAACTCAAGTATCGATCATATCGAAAGTCAGTCGATCATATCGATTGTGGGCGCGTGCTTTCACCAGCATGAATTTCAGGTTATTTTTAATGTTGATCGAGGTGCCAGTCGATAAATCAATATTCATATATCGATCATATTGAGACCTCGTCGATTGGATCGAGTCCGGACATAAATCATCCAGCAAGCTTATAGGTAAATCTATACAATTTTTTGATTCATCGACAAGGTCTTCGATATGATCGATGTACAAATTTCGATGACATCGACTGTTCCCCGATCATATCTGTTGAACCTGAAATTCCTCAAGGCTTCTCTCTTATTTTCATCTGTCGATAGATCGATCTATCGCTCGATGGAATAGGAGTTCGAAATCCGATAACATCGATGTGTGTCTCGATCCCATCGACCAGTAGGCGGAAGGTTTCCAAAAGTGAAATGACAATTGAGTTTGTATTATCGAGAGGTCTGCCAATACAATCGAGAGTATACACTCAATCATATCGATGACTGCTCGATGATATCAAACTCTGTCATAAATATGACCGTTTATATTCGTTGGAACCTTTTGCCTATATATAGAGAGATTAGTCTTTATTGCTGGTAGAGAAAGAAGAGAGTGCTTTTAAGAGTTTTAACCTTCTTATCATTTACCTAAGCCCTTTCTCTCAGGAAGTTCATCCTCCAATGCACCCTTATCATTGATATCTCATAGAGTGGATTGGAGAATAAACTTTTGCATTCAAGGATCCTCCAGCTACAACCTTAATCATTAAGCTGGGATGCCTTGAATGTATAGATGATTGGAACCACTCTATCCTCCTAATTGAAAAATATTTAGAGAGTGGTATTCCATCATAACCTTGACTCAACATAAAGCCTAGTATAGATACATCTTTGTGTTGCGGTTCAAGGGAGATGAAGACCCTTCAACATCAAGGAGGAGATCTTCAACATTGTGCTGAATGGGACTCATCAACTTATTTGTAAGTATATAGAGTCCAGAGGACACTTATGATCATTCCTTTCTAAGATTGGGTTTTAAGTGTTGCTCACCATTTGAAGTCCTCGAAGGAGGCCTCCAACGGGAGTGTACGTGCGGGGTGCGTTGCATGGACCCTTGCTCTGTGGAGAGTATAAACATCTGGTTAGGAGTACGCCAGCAAAACTCTAGGGTTAGAGGTGAACCGAGTAGAAACCTCTGGGTGCCTTGTGTGGACTCTTGCTCCGTGGAGAGCATAAATATCTGGTTAGGAGTATGCCAGCAAAACTCAAGGGTTTAAGGTGAATCGAGTAGAAACCTCTGTAAAGGTTGAAGGTGAACCTGATTTAAAACCTTAGGTTTGAGGTGAACCATGGAAAACCTCCTTAGTGAAATCCGGTCACTCAAGGGTTGAGTGTGGAAGCCGGGAGTGGAGTAGACAAGTAGTCCAACCACTATAAAATGATTGTGTTTGAGATTGATATTGTCTTTCATTTATGTGATTGCCTTAGATGCCTTTCTATATGATTATCTAAAATCACATCTTATGCACACACAGTCATATCCATCACAATCTGATTCATAAATTTATTTATCTTATAAGTAATTATGATTGGATCCTCTATCAGGCTCAGTAGAGTTAATTATTGAGTAATCCTAATTTGTACTCTGTAATAGGATTAGTGTGATAGGACTGAAAAATAACTTATAAATCTTTAAAAAGTCCTATTCACCCCCCCTCTAGGACATATTGACATATTCCTACTTCAACTTAAGTGGTGTTTACCGCTTTTTCAATTAGTATCAGAGTGGGTCTCTCTTTAAGGGCTTCACCGCCTGGAGAGTGATCTTAACTGAAGTAGAAATATGGCCAAAGGAGAGGGCTCATCTGTCACTAGACCTCCAGTATTTGATGGATCAAATTATGCTTACTGGAAGGATAGAATGCATTACTTCCTGAGATCTTTAGATTATGAAGTTTAGGATGTAGTTGAAAAAGGATATGTGGTACCATCTGAACAAATTATACTTGAAAATGAAACCACAATCACTAAACCCAAACCGAATGAGACGTGGACGGCGTTTGACAAAGATCAGCAAAATGCTGAAGCAAAAGCAATGAACGCCATCTACTGTGCCGTGTCCCAAGACATTTTCAATCAGATAAGTATGTGTGGGACCTCTAAAGAAGCATGGGACTTATTGGAAACAACCCATGAAGGCACAAGCACTATGAAGAGATCAAACTACAAATCTTTTCTTCACAGTTTGAAAATCTCAGATGGAAGAGCATGAGACATTTATGGAGTTTTTCACCAAATTGAACATTATTTGTAACTCCATGGGTGGATTGGGAGTGAAGGTTCCGGCACCTAAAATATCTTGAAAAATCTTAAGATCATTACCAGAACGCTTCAATCCCAAGGTAACAACAATTGAGGAGTGTAAGAATATTGATGAGATGAAAGTAGAAGAACTAGTAGGTTCCCTACAGACCTTTGAACTACACTTCACATAACCCCAAAAATCTAAAAACACTATCCTAAAAACTTCTAAGAAATCAAAACATGAGGACAGTGAGAGCGAAAAAGAAGATGAAGATGAGGAAGTGGCCTTGTTGACACAAAGATTAAGAAGATTCTTTTAGAAGAATCGCGGCCATCCTTCTAGAGGAAGAAAGGTGAACTACAAACCTTCTGCAGGAAAATTTGGTAAACAAACCAAAGAACCACATTGTTATGCCTGTCATGAGTATGGTCACCTATCTACCGAATGCCCAAACAGAAAAATCAAGGGCAAGGCGATGGCTGCCACATGAGATGATACGGAAGAGTCAAAATCAGAAAATAGTCACTCAGAAAGTGATGGAGATCAAAAATCTTTGAAAATACTTATAATCTCCACTACTTCGATCATTCCAGCTGAATCTGAGAAAGAACAACAAGCCACTGAATCATTTTCATTTGACAATGAGGAAATTGAGGAAGAAGAAGATAAAGAGAAAAATGAATTACAAAACGCTTACAATCAACTTTACATCCATAGCGTTAATATTGTTAAGAGACTTAGAATAGTTGAAAACAAAAAGGAATTGCTACAAATAAAGCTGGAAAAAGCTTCGAATATTAATACTCATCTAATCACTGATTTACAACAATGCCACTCAGACAATGATAGAGTTAAAAGAACTAACAACTCACTGAAATCTGAGTCAAAGAAAGTAGAGGAACAAGTTAAAGAACTAAATGAGAAAAACCTGATTCTTTAGAATAAAAATTATACACTTCAAAATGATCTAGAAGAATCTAGAAAAATTGCCAAAATAAACTGTAAATTTTCCCAGAGTGGCGAGAAATTAGAAAAACTGTTAGGAATGGGAAAATATGGAGAAGGCAAAAAGGAATTAGGTTATTGAAAGGCTAGAACAAAAACTAATGCACAACCATTTAGAAAATTTGTTGCATCCAGTAGTAACACCAAACCTATCCCAACTCATTACAAAAATGAGGAGTCAGTTTATGAGCTAAATAAAAGAAGTATACAATCATCATCACTTGAGATAGTTGACAGGATGAAGGAGCAGTTAAGTCATGTGGACAAATTAGATAAGAAGAACAAATCTACCACAAGTAAAACTCCTGTCACAAAGTGGGTGATTAAGGAAAAGACAAATTGCCTTGCTATTCAATCAGATCATTCATCAAGCAATATGACTAAATGGTACCTGGACAGTGGTTGCTCAAGACACGTCACGGTGACAAGTCTCTCCTTTCAAACTATAAGGATCTTCACAAAGGGATAGTCACCTATGGAGATGGAACCACTGCTAAAGTAATTGGAAAAGGAATTAATCTGTTTAAGAATGAGAATGCTCTTTGCATAAAAGGCTTGACACATAACCTATTAAGCATCTCTCAAATCTGCGATAATAGGCATGTGGTAAATTTTAACAAAGAAGAATGTGAGATTTTAGATCAATCAGGGAAATCAATTATAAAAGGTCTTCGCACAAATAACAACTGCTACATTATTGAAGGAAAAGGAAGGAGTGATATTGAGAAACACTGAGAATGAAGAAATTGGTCCAGGTTATGCATCAAAATCTAGATATTTGTTTAAATGATGCAATTTTGTTGAGCCTTCAATATAACATCTGAGGTTAAAGACCTCTAACTTTTGTATATAAACATTATCATGTTTATATTTGTACAGAACTAGTGCATTTTTTTTTCATATACTGATTAAGTGAAGAAATACCTAATAGAGTGTCGAAATTTTGAAAATTCTGAATATTATTAATCTTCGATACAAGTGTTGGCCTCCTTTCAATTTCATCGACTTATAGTCGATACAATCGACGACTCTACAGAATATGAAAAGTCTTATGTTCATTGATAACATCGTGGGCTGTCTCGATGGCATCAATCAACAAATTCTCGATAAAATTGACATTTTTGTCGTAATGATCGACAGAGGGCGCTCAAATAAAAGGCTGATCGAAAAGTTTTTTTTTGGCTAGTCCTATGTCTCTGCCCTGATCAGTTCCTTTGGTTGATCTACTCGAAGTCCAAATGAAATCTCAGCACCCAAGTGACACAAGAAAGATGATTAAAGGAAAAGGTAAGGCTCTCTCATCTACAAAATCTTCCAAGAATAAGAAAGAGGAATATTCTAGACCACCTCAAAACCAGTCAGATTGGGAACAAGTCACAATAGTCGATCGTACTATTCTCATTAGTACTGTCAAACTCTATGAGGTGGATCTCATGGTGAAAAGCATTGGATGGAAGAATATGTTTAATATGGGCGGGCCATATCAGTTTGAAATGATCCAGCAGTTCTTCAACTGTTGCCATGTTGTCCAAGATTACCCATCTTGCATATGTCTGAAATTTATGCAACACACCAAGCATATCACTCCATCAGTTCTTGGTCATGTTCTAAACATTGAAGTGACGCAAATCCCTGTCACTAGCAGAAATCTAAACAATTTGGATAGATGGGTGGAAATTATACAAGTACTGTGCTAGGGTATGACAATTCCTAGCAATATTCTTCCAGTAAAATACCTAGGAATCTTGTTCCGACTCCTTCACAGTATTTTCAGTACAAACGCATACCCATGTGATAGCAATGACACATATCTGAGTCCTTTTACGCTAAATGTCTTGTATGATGTCTATCAAAAGATCCTTGTATGCCTACCAACTCTCATACTAGACCAGCTAATTAAGGTAGTCAGAAGTGACCATTGTCACGCCCCAAACCCGAAAATCGGATTCACATGGATCCCGATTGCTGAATCCGGTGTCGACAGCCTCCGTAGTGCCCCATTCTCGGCTTCTGCTAATCTAATGCCAGATTCCGATCCTGGGATCCTACAAGGAGGATTTTCAGAATGAAAATTTTTTTTTGTAAAGGAGCATAACCACAGACATAACCAAGTCACAAAACAACATCACCACATATCCACTATAATAACAATTTTAAGTACAATGCAGAAAGGGAAATACAAGGTGATCAAAAAAAAAAAACTCCAAAAGGTCCTGATGTGCACTCCTGTCTCAGTGCTGCTGTCGTCCAACGCTACCTGCACACAACAATCGTGCATAAGCTTACAAAAGCTTAGAGGGTGGTGTAAGTGTGTGCGTAAGGCAAACGCCAAGTGTACAGTATCAGAACAATGCGGAAGTATGTGGTAAGTCCATAGAATCAACCATGCCAAAGCTATGCGATGAGATATGAATGTCATCGGCCACACCGATACAATCCAAGACCTATATAGCCGAATGTCATATGCGAAATGTAATCTAAGCAAGTCGATACTCCTCAAGTACGTATATCAGTACAGTTCCTCTCTGGATATCACCGGGGTCCAATACACATGCAGAGACTGCCACCTCCCTAGCTGCACAGTCAAGCAAGCGGATAAGACCTCACTATCCGCCTGACCAGTAGTATGCCAATACCTACCCGGCTCGTCGATAGCGGACTCATTTGTGAGCTAGTCAAACTCAGCCTAGCTTATAGCCCCCTCACTCAGGCGGATAAGGCCACACCCCCTTCCAACCGACCACGACACAGTGGGAGACGCGGCCTACTGGTATTTGGCACTCGGGCGCTCATGTATCCACTCGGTCTAGACGCTGGAGCATCTCCTGGTACCAAAAAGGTTCTGGAACTTTCACCCAAGGACATCCTAAGTGCCCACAGTGCTAGAATAAGTATTTCCGGTATCCAATACGGTCATCCACGATGTACCTGTGGAGCCACGACCCTGATGTCGCTAGGGCGTGTAGTAATCAAGTCACACGTATGCGAGATGCATGAATCACTCTGTCAAAACATGCAGCAATCCAGCGCGTACTGCGCGATCATGTGGGGCACTCAGTCACATAACGAGTCCCGTAAATGGTCTGCCCAAGGGCGTATGTTATGATCAGTCATTACTCATATCAAGCATACATATGATGCGTATGGGCATGAGTCATGAGATTATACTAAGCATGTTATCAGGCAATGAATAACAACGGGTATGGACCTATCAATGGGCCCTAAAGAAAGTTACAATGCGGACATTTAACCAACATTGTACACACAATGTGGACGTCAAACCAACATTGTTTCCTAGGCACGACTTGCCATAAATATCATTTCACGAACCATGAGAAACGTACATTACAATGGACTCTAAGGACATCCGTTGGGCCTTGATCCCTGGGCCTTGGATATATCAAAATGGGTCGTATTACATGGGTCTCACATTTACCAAATGGGTTGCATTAATGGGCCTCACCAATGAGCCTTATGTACATTGCAATGGTCCATGATCCATGGGCCTTGAAACACATCAAAATGGCCTCACAACTTGGGCCTTAAATATGTCAGATTGGCCTACACTCATGAGTTTTAAACATACTAAATGGGCCACTCCATTTGCGCCCCATGTACATCCAATGGGCTTGAATCCCGTGGGCCTTTTATGTATAAATGAGCCGGATCCCGTGGGCATTGCATATGTCAAATGGGCCCAAACCCAAGGGCATTATACATGCCAGATGAGCTTAATCTCATAGCCCTTATATGTATCAAATGGGCCTGATCATTTGGGCCTCAGATATATACCAAGGTAGGTCTCAATGAATGGCCAAAATTAAATCAATAAAGGGCCCTATACACATGTCATGGTGGGCCCATTTGAACCATAGATCTGGCTCATTTTAGCTCAAGCCATAAAAATAATTTTACAAAAACAAATAAATGGATGGTTTAGATGCAACACATGCATCATAGTGGGGGTCACATGAAGGCCCACCATCATAATCATATTATGTTTAATATATAATTTATATACAGCATATATATATATATATATATATATATATATATACGATATTATATGTGATATAATATTATATATACATATATATATATATATCTATATATATATCTATACATGCATACACACACGCATACACACACGCACACACACACACACGAGCACTCACACACACGCGCACACACCCACGCAGACCCACACCCATATAGTACAGTGGGCTCCACCGTCCGTACGGACGGTGGATTTCAGGCACCTCATCACTGTGGGTCCCATGTGGGGCCCACTATAATGTTTTCATGTCATCCAACCCGTTGATAAGGTCACGCAGACCTGGTTGAAGGGAAGGTACAGATTTCAGCTTGATTCAAAACTTCTGTGGGCCCTAAAATGAGTTTCAATGGTAGAGTTTAATTCACATTGATCCTTATGGTGTGGGCCACCTGAGCTTTGGATTTCACTGAAATTTGGAGGGGAGCCACGTCAGTGGGTGGGCCACCTCATGAACGGATTGGACGGAACATAAACATCAAGGTGGGGCCCACGGCAGGGGCTGTGGGTCTGCTTCTCCCGCCCGCCCGCTGAAGACGCCCTGCGTCTGGCGTCCTGCACGGCAGAGGCAGCAGCGCCTCTGCTGCCTAAAATTTTTTTTTTTGTTTTCCTTTTGAAATCCAATTTCCTAAGGATTTTCAGGTGTGCGGGCCACACCAAGTAAATCCACTCCGTCCATTGTATTCCCAAGCACAAAATACATCCATCAAGACCAATATCGGTCATTTTTCAGCGTGTAGGAAGAGTTTTGGTACAATTCAATGGTAATGATACCATTTTTAAAACTATGGCCCACCAAAAGCTCCGATCAACCCCATCTTCCATTTCAACGCTTAAAATGGAGCTCTTAATGGGATGAACGGCATGGATTGAATACCTACATCAAGAAGGGGCCTAAACAAGTAGTCTTCTCCAAAGGCTTAGAAATAAGCCATGGTTTGTGCTCTCATCCCAGTGACGTCCAGCGTCACTGGACTCTTTTGGCTGGATACAAATGTTAAATGGGCCTTACCTAGGTGGGCCACCACATAGTAGGTGGTGTGGTTACACTGCATATAAGGTGGGCCCACACATGGATGACTTGAGTAAAATACTTACTTCAAGGTGGGGTTCATCCAAGTGGGCCATACGGCCATTTCATCGCATACAAGTAAGTAAATGGAAAGAGAGGGAGAGAGAAATAGAGTGAGACACGCGTGATGGAGGGACCCCGGAACTATGGGCCCTCCGTTTCAATCATCCAATCATACATCAAAGGTCCTCTTGCATATGGACCATCAATAAAAGATCAACAGTGGAGATCCCACTCCACTAGAAATGGACGGTCTAGATGACCTCCTCAATACAAGGAAAGTAAACATCATGATGGGGTCCATGGAGAATGGCCCCATCATGGGATGATCTTGATGATCAAGATGAGCCATTGGTCACATCTTAGGGTCCCAAGTGAGATCCAAACCATTGATCGGTTGGCCTCACTTGGCCCACCTTAAAAACATGAAAACTACTCTATCAAAGCACCCACCTCTTGATCTTCTTGGTCCGTTGGATAGCCGGTCACCTAGAGCTTCACTTTGATGGTGGAGATGGAAAATGGATGGCTAGGATGATGGGATTTGGAGATGGGAAGTGGGCCACTAAAATCACTTCTTTCTCATGGAAGAGAGCTTGGACGTGAGCTCTCTCTTCCTTGCTTGGAGTTGGAGTGTTGAGGAATGAGAGAGAGAGGTGTGATTAATGAGAGATGGAGTGATGTGAGATGAGTGATGGGTGAGGTGAGTGATGGGTGAAGTGAGTGATGGGTGAAGTGATGTGTTAGTTGACTTGGGTGGTTGCTTGACTTGTGGAGAAAGGAAGTATGGGTGCTTGTACTTGACATGAGAGGTGATTGATGGGATTGATTGATGTGATTGATGGGACACTTTGTAGAGATTCCTTGAGATTTACAACGCGCGGTGTTTTTACTCGAACTGAACGTGGGTCCGTATCTCATCGTCTGGGTATCGGATCGGTGCGTGAGTTGCGGCGTTGGAACCGCGGCGACGGTGCGGTCGCAATGATACAAGTCTCAGATTAAGTCGGCTCAAATGAATAGGATACGACTTACGGTCGTGCGCAACGTCAACTATAAGTCGCGGATTGCCGGAATTTGACAAGAAGGGTCGTGGGAATCAACGGAACAGTGCGAATTAGGATACGGGTCTTACAACCATCTTGAATTTCTGCCTTTTCCATCTCTTATCTATAAGATTGCACGCTGGGCCGGTCTACCGGACACAACTGATAAGTTATATCCTGAAGTATGGTTCGACCATGAAGCAGCACAACAAGTGTATGCTTCTTTCCCATCGGATACGAAGGTCCTTCCACCTGTTGAAGATAGTGGTCCCATGCTTAATGAAGAAATGCTTTGGGGATCCAATCGAACTCCTGATTATAGTCCTGCTTCTGTCACAAATCATCAGCATCATGTGTTTGAGCGTCAACTTTTAAACAATGTCACTAGAATTGATGAGCGACTCCAACAATGCGAACAACGACTATCAGGAATAGAAAATAGGATGGAAGCCCTCCAACACTCTGTGCAGCAGATTCTTGAGCTACTAACGACTGGCGGGCCTTCTATGTGTTAGAAAGAGAAATTTTTAGTAGAACCATGTGTCTAGTCAAAAACATTTGATTTTGCATCCATCTCTGCTTACTTGTTTTGGGTATCCCTACATATGGCTGATATCTTGGTCTGATGATTAAACTTTTTGTTGATATGGCTGAATTCAATTCCTATTTCATTACCATTCTTGACGCTATTGAAATGACTATGCTGTGTCTTCATTGATGTATGTTTTTCAGTGTTCTCATTTATATACATCTATCTATTCGAGTTCTCCCACATGCTTCAATCTTCAGTCAATATCACGTCTTATACCTTTGCCAATGACTGACAAAAAAGGGGAAGAACAATTCAAACACCCTGAGCAGAAATTGTATATTTGTGTTATAAGTGTTAGGGGGAGTAGCGGCAACAAGAAAGGGGGGGTTTTTGAATTAAGGGGGAGAATTTACTAGGTGTGTACATGGGAGTTTAGAATTTATAAAATTGTGTTAATACATGTACACACAATTTAGGATGTATCTGTCTAGATATGTTCTTAGGGTGTTTTGGGTATTTTGTCACGTAATTGACAAAGGGGGAGATTGAAAGTGCACCTACTACGTGCCCTGGTTTGTCAATTACGTTGTAAGTTGAGTCAGTCGGACAACAGCGCCTAACAGGAAGATCAAGTCAAGCGTCTACCTCAACTGGATGTGTGGAAGCTCACCATAGGTAAATCATAGCCTCACATCCCATGTCCCAAAACACCAGGTGATTAAAACTCTTAAAAAGAACTAGAACATCTTAGGATTTCTGTGTAAGGAAACTTTTTATCAAAAAGAAAAATCTTTATAGTTTTTCTTACACTATCGATTATATCGATTACCCCTTCGATATAATCGACCAGCTTTGTCGATGTCCTCGGGATCTCAATCGATACAATCGAGTGAGGATAAAAAGCGTCCAGCAATCAAACAATCATATGGACGATTTATCGATATATCGACTTGGTAGTCGATATCATCGATATTCGAATATCGATCATATCTGAAGTGGATCGATAATATCGACAGACTGCTTTCCGGTGCCCCTATTTTTCTAAAGAAAACTAACATATGCTTCGATATATCGATGACTGTCTGATTCAATCTAAACTCAAATATCGATCATATCGGAAGTCAGTCGATCATATCGATTGTGGGCGCGTGCTTTCACCAGCATGAATTTTAAGTTATTTTTAATGTTGATCGGGGTGGCAGTCGATAAATTAATATTCATATATCGATCATATCGAGACCTCATCGATTGGATCGAGTCCGGACATAAATCATCCAGCAAGCTTATAGGTAAATCTATATGATTTTTTGATCCCATCGACAAGGTCTCTGATATGATCAATGTACAAATTCTGATGACATCGACTGTTCCCCGATCATATCTATTGAACATGAAATTCTTCAAGGCTTCTCTCTTATTTTCATCTGTCGATAAATCGATCCATCGCTCGATGGAATCGGAGTTCGAAATCTGATAACATCGATGTGTGTCTCGATCCCATCGACCAGTAGGCGGAAGGTTTCCTAAAGTTAAATGACAATTGAGTTTGTATCATCGAGAGGTCTGCCGATACAATCGAGAGTATACCCTCGATCATATTGATGACTGCTCGATGATATCGAACTCTGTCATAAATATGACCGTTTATATCCGTTGGAACCTTTTGCCTATATATATAGAGATTAGTCTTTATTGTTAGTAGAGAAAGAAGAGAGTGCTTTTAAGAGTTCTAACCTTCCTATCATTTACCTAAGCCCTTTCTCTCAAGAAGTTCATCCTCCAATCCACCCTTATCATTGATATCTCATAGAGTGGATTGGATAATGAACTTCCGCATTCAAGGATCCTCCTGCTACAACCTTAATCATTAAGCTGGGATGCCTTGAATGCATAGATGATTGGAACCACTCTATCCTCCTAATTGAAAAATCTTTAGAGAGTGGTATTCCATCATAACCTTGACCCAACCTAAAGCCTAGTATAGATACATCTTTGTGTTGCAGTTCAAGGGAGCTGAAGACCCTTCAACATCAAGGAGGAGATCTTTAACATTGCGCTGAATGAGACTCATCAACTTATTTGTAAGTATCTAGAGTCCAGAGGACACTTATGATCATTCCTTTTTAGAATTAGGTTTTAAGTGTTGCTCACCATTTTAAGTCCTCGAAGGAGGCCTCCGACGGGAGTGTACGTGGGAGGTGTATTGTGTGGACCCTTGCTCTGTGGAGAGCATAAACATCTGGTTAGGAGTACGTCAGCTAAACTCCAGGGTTAGAGGTGAACCGAGTAGAAACCTCTGGGTGCGTTGTGTGGACCCTTGCTTCGTGGAGAGCATAAACATCTGGTTAGGAGTACGCCAGCAAAACTTCAGGGTTTGAGGTGAACCGAGTAGAAACCTCTGTAAAGGTTGAAGGTGAACCTGATTTAAAACCTTAAGTTTGAGGTGAACCATGAGAAACCTCCTTAGTGAAATCCGGTCACTTAAGGGTTGAGTGTGGAAGTCGGGAGTGGAGTAGACAAGTAGTCGAACCACTATAAAATGACTGTGTTTGAGATTGATATTGTCTTTCATTTATGTGATTGCCTTACATGCCTTTCTATATGATTATCTGAAATCACATCTTATGCACACACAGTCATATCCATCACAATCTGATTCATAAATTTATTTATCTTACAAGTAATTGTGATTGGATCCTCTATCAGGCTTGGAAGTCAGTAGAGTTAATTCTTGAGTAATCCTAATTTGTACTCTGTAATAGGATTAGTGTGATAGGACTGAAAAATAACTTATAAATCTTTAAAAAGTCATATTCACCCTCCCTCTAGGACATATTAACATATTCCTACTTCAACTTAAGTGGTCTTTACCACTTTTTCATAGATTAGCTCACATGCATCTTCTGTTATGATCCATGTAATACTACATCTTGTGTATTGTGACAATTTTGGTTAAATAAAATGCATTTAGATCCTTTGTTTATGAGATATGTAAAATGCTTGAGAAATTGAGTGTTGTATGTTAAATCTTACATGGGTTGCACCCTATGTTGTATGTAGGGAATGCCACATAAGGCCACACAGAGTACGACAAGTCTTACACTTAACGACTCAATTGACGGGGCACCTCCCCTAAGCGATAGCCATACGGACCCCAATTTGGGCCCGACTCACGAGACTATGTCAGATTCTCAGCTGACCACTGGCCCCACAAATGGGACGACACCTGTTGCACCACCGGTTCTCGAGCTGAACCATGCGTCTACCTCGACGCTCACATGCCTCAGGTGGCTTCTCCTCTTAATAGGTTGGAGTAGATGATGCTCCTTATGCAGCAGCAACAATAGATTTAGACCACCATTGCTGGGGCCCTTGCTAAGAATATGAGTGTGGTCCACCTGCATCACTTGTGCACCCTGCTGGGAACATGAGTGTCAGCGGCCTATTTGAGCGATTTCAGTTCTTTCAGCCTCCCACCTTTGCGGGTACTCATAGACCTGAGGAGGTCGAGTTTGGCTTGACCGCATCTCTAAGATGCGGAAGTCACTGTACTGCACTGAGGCAGAGGAGGTCTAGTTGGTCACCTACATGTTCGAGAAGGAGGCCGATCTCTGGTGGGTCAGTATCCTATAAACCATTGCTCCTGGTTACGTATGGAAGTGGGAGGCTTTTGAGACACGCTTCCACAGGAAGTATTTCCCTCTCACCTATCGTAATGAGAAGGAGGGAGAGTTCCTTCCCCTCTGACAGGGAGGGATGATAGTGGCTGTAACGCCCGTGAAAAATCCATACTTGGGCTCGAGTACCAACTCGACCCGAAATTGCGTAGAATTAATTCTTTTAGAAAATATGACTAAGTTAGCTAGCGCAATGCTGGAGTAGCTGGGAAATAGTCCCTGATCACTTTAAATACGTTCTACAAGACCCAAATCGAGTAGAACCAACGACTCTATAACACTCTATAACCTCGGACCAAACTCTAAGCAGGTTTGTTCTTTGGACCACTTTAAATCTTTGTATTGAATCTAGACCGCACGTCGAAAGTCCGATACCTCCTATCTTAGACCGTTAGAACCGCCTAGCTGGACTTGACACTCATTTCGAAAATCAAGTCAAACCGATAATCACAGGCTATTTCATTGAGCCCGGATTGAAGAGAGTGCGAATAGGGACAGAATTGGAATTTCAAATTCAAATCTGACACACGACTTGACGCGTCAGTATTGAGCGTTCTGATCGTCAGAATTCAGCTAGATTACACCCTCAGATCAGGAGAAATTTCTATTTTATATCATGAGACTTTCAGCCCTGATCTACGTGCGGTGACCGCTGAACTGAAACTGGTCCGCCACGTGCGATCTGCAGACCCAGCCGGACTGAAAACTTTATACGTGCTAGATCTGGTACGCATGAGCTTAAGTCCAATCGCATTCGACCAGGGGACCACCAGAAAGCATCTTTTGGACCGAAACAGTCCCGAATTGGATATGCACTAAGTAAACTTTGTACCGGAGCCTATTTTCAGCATTTTTGAGCTTATAAAAGGGGTTGAAACCCTCACTCCTCTCTCCCATCCGAAATTGCAAGAAACCCTAGATTTGGGAGAGAGAAAAGGTGAGAGTTTGTGAGAGAGAGCGGGATAGATTTTTTCAGCCTTCGAGCCGCCTGTTGCTAGTGCCTAAGCAACACCTCCTGATCACCAAGCCGGTGATTCTTCCACGTTTTCAGGTAATAACTAACCCTAGAAGTTACTGATTTGAGGATCACTAAGATCCATAGCTTTTTAACCAATAGATCTTGTAAAACAGGTTCTCTTATCGCCGTTGACGAAGCGTATACGCTCCGTTCAAAACGACACGTCTACAAGAGACTAGGTGAGGATTTTAGACGCTTTGATTGATGGTTTCCAACGCTTTCAATGTCGTTTAATAGTAGATTATTGACGGCATCGCCGTTTGACATGTACAACATGCTATCTGTTTCCTGTTTCGTAAATCAACGAAGAATATGAGATTTAGGGCATTTTAGTCATTTGTAGGAAGTACAGTTTACATTCATATTTTGCTGATGTGATTGACATGGTTTGTTGTCGCATTAGGAAGTTAGGAATACGTGCATAATTAGTTTGGCGAAGAGATTCACCTAATTGCCCACTTCGGGTCGACATACTATATGTAGACTTAAGTGTGTAGTGTATGTGTTTGTAGAAATGCTTGTATTAGTATGTATTGAATTAAATGATGTTATGAAATAGTTTGAGATTGATTTCTCAATTAATATTCTCACCTAAATGATTTCCTACATGTTGACTATATGCATGATTTCATTACATGCATGAAATATATGTGCTTGAAGATTTGCTTAAGTTGAATGTTATAACATGTGTTAACATGCTCACATGATTGTATTTCAATTCCAATACTCTTACATAGATTGCTGATGTGATTCCATAATTATTTGGGACTAGACTTAGTCTAGGCAGTCGGTAACCGAGCAAATTCGTGGCTGGCTGGTCTTGGCCACGAACGACGCGTCGATGAACGCGAGTCGTGTTTGGAGTTGGCGACAGTGGTTAGGCCACGCGAAGTGTTTTACGCACTTCATGTCGTTTGACTTGAGATGTGATCGCGCTAGTCGAGCCCGTCAAGTAACCCGACTGGCCGATGTATGTTCACCCTGTATGAGTCATAACTACTTGAACCTAGGGTACTGAACTTACCATTGTAAACCCTGTTAACCATGGTACCTTGATCCACGAAGACTCATGAGCCGGGCATGGTGGTATGGGACACCGTGGTCGAGCTGTCGGCCTACGCTGGGGCCACAAATCTCCCCATAGTGACCAGTGAGCACATAGTCTCTTGAGCAGATTATGGTGGTATGGGACACTATATTCTAGCTGTCAGCCTATACTGATCAGGTGACGAGTCCTTTATAGTGACCGCGAGCGTATTCTGAGTCTACGGGAGGCGACGACCCTTCAGTAGCAGTAGAGTACAGTAGGCCTGTATTGATAAGGTGATGGGGGAGCGGTGCAACGAGTGCGAGCAACAGCCCTGGCAGCCCTTACAGCGACCTATAAAATATACATCGTATGAGATTACTAGGAGTGACGACCCTAGACAGGATCTGTGTTGGGATTAATACAAGGGAAGTACCTTAGTTTCCCAATCCTGCTGTTTGAATGGACTAATAACAACTCAGAAATCATATCATCATACCATTGCATGTGCCTGGAAGATGTGGAGCACTTGGGGTCGATTGCATGCCGCGGTCGTAAGATGGTGCCGTATGAGGGAGATCGTCGGTGAGGGCATACATCACGTCGTGTCATCTTGCATTAACAACAGTATTAGGATTGTCTGATTTACTTCTTTACTATTATCGCATGATTGATTTGTGAACATGCTAATCTTTGCTCTATGATTCCACTGAGTTGATCACTCACTCCCATGTTACGGGATGGTGTTTGCAACACCCACCAGACCCTGTTGTAGATGCAGGTGAGGCTGAGATCCAGGAGGCAGAGCCAGACTTCGACGAGGACCAAGACGAGTTCTCGTACATGCAGTATCATGATGGCTTTACGTAGGTGACCTATTTTGAACATTTAATTTTGTTCATGTATATGTATATGAGACTCAGAGGTGTATTCATACTTTAGAGACAGATGAGATCTACTTTATTTTTCCTTACAGTGATATATATATTTTTTAGTCTTCCGCTTGCTTTTATCACTGGATCTGGAGTATGAATTGCAGTTTTGGTATAATTTTACTCATGTGAATGCTTTAAATCAGACTACATTGAATCATAATCATTTTTGTTGCATAAGTGACGGTCTGAAACTCGGGAGTTGAGTTTACACATGACCCCCGATTTTCAGGGTGTTACAATGGCGGAATATGAGAATAGGTTCACGGAACTGGCCAGATATGATCCTTTGATCTTAAACAACGAGCTTATGAAGATGCGGTGATTTTTTGATGGTCTACGACCCAAGATCTGCTCGAAGATGTGTGCGCTAGCATTAACAATTATGCTGAGCTAGTGAGCATGTCCCTGCGAGCTGAGGAGGATGGGGATAGGCTATCTCGCATGTGTGTACCTATGGTTCCTAGCCTCGACTAGACTTGCTGAGCATACTGTTCTTCAACAAGAGGCCACTTAAAGATTCTCCTCCTCGGCTTACGGTTCCACCAACATAGCCGAGGCGACCTGATGTATGGTGCACCTATTGCAAGAGGTCGGGCCATACTGACACTTACTGCTTCACCAGGATGAGGGACAACGACTTCATGCCCTCTCAAAAGATTAACCATCAGATGCCACTAGCTATCTCGGCTCCACTTCTATGTTCTGTACCACCTGCATAACCTTCTTAGAGGTCACGTGCACCTCGATTTAGGCCACCTCAACGGCCTATGGCATTGCAACCAAACCGTTCTCAGCAGGTGCGAATACATGTGCTTGCAGCTGAAGCGTCTGATTCAACAACTATAATGCCTTTAGCCTTCGAGGTCACTACCCACGTCCAAGGTACACCCGTATTTCTGTTGGTGGACACTGGGTCCAATTTTTTGATGATTTCATGTTCTACAGTCAAGCGCTTAGGGCTGAATACGACCCCTATGGTTGGGGTGAGAGTTATCGCAGCAGTAGGAACTTTTACAGATGCCACTAAGTTGTGTGAGGGTTGCTTGATAGACATAGGAAGCAAGGTGGTGTCTATTGACCTGATCGTCACTACTATAACCATTATGATGTCATCCTCGACATGGATTGGCTTATGGAAATGAAGGTTGAGATCGACTGCGAGACCCGACTGGTGACGACACACGGGCCCAAAAACACGACCTTCACTTTCCCCGTTCAGGTCAATTTCACCTTCCGAGTTCTTTGTTATGCTGCCTTATTGAAAGATCATGATGGTCCAACACTTAGAAACACGCCAGTAGTTCAGGATTTTATGGACATAATTAAGAAGATACCTGGATTACCTCCTCAGCGTGAGATCAATTTTACCATTGGTCTAGTACCTGGTGTGACACCCATTTCACTACTTACTTATCGTATGCATCCATGTGAAATGGAGGAGTTGAGGAGACAGATCAATGATATGTTAGATGTAAGCTTTATACGGCCTACTTGTCTCCTTGGGGAGCACCTGTGTTGTTCGTGAAGAAGAAAGATGGATCACTGTGATTGTGTATTGATTATCGCAAACTGAGCCAAGTGATGGTG
The DNA here is from genome assembly GCA_037074715.1 of Magnolia kwangsiensis. Classification (NCBI taxonomy): domain Eukaryota; kingdom Viridiplantae; phylum Streptophyta; class Magnoliopsida; order Magnoliales; family Magnoliaceae; genus Magnolia; species Magnolia kwangsiensis. The sequence continues at coordinate 51,292,460 of CM073586.1, read as the reverse complement.
AAGAATAATTATCCTTTACCTAGGATATATGATCTATTCGATTAGTTGAAAGGGGCACGGTACTTCACTAAGATTGACTTACAGTCAGGGTATCACCAGTTGCGCGTTAGGGATGAGGACGTGCAGAAGACAGCTTTCAGGACCAGTTTTAGGTACTACAAGTTTCTTATGATGTTGTTTGGACTCACAAACACACTGGCCGTATTTTGGCCGTATCTATTTCGATTCGTCATTGTATTTATAGATGACATCCTGATATACTTTAAGAGTCGGGCAGATCACGAGGAACACCTACGAGAAGTCTTTGATACTCTCAGAAAGAACCAATTATTTGTGCAATACATGAAGTGTGACTCTTGAAAGGAAGAAGTCAAGTTCCTGGGACATATGGTGTCCAAGGAAGGGATAGTTGTGGACCTTGCTCAGGTGACCATGGTTCAGGATTGGGAGCAGCCCGGTTTGGTTACTGAAGTGAGGAGCTTTCTTGGCCTGGCAGGTTACTACCTTCGATTCATTAGGGACTTTTCCAAGATAGCCAGACTGTTGTCTCAACTCACTTAAAAAGACCATAAGTTTTCCTGAAATGAGAAGGCAGAAGCAGCCTTTCAGGAATTGAAGGACAAGCTGACATCCACTCCTGTGCTAGTATTACCAAAGCAAAGGGTCAAGTATACGATAAACACCGACGCATCTCATGTTGGTTTGGGTTGTGTTTTGATGCAGAAGACGGGGTGATCGCCTATGCATCGCGATAGTTGAGGAAAACGAGGAAAACTAACCTATGCACAGCCCAGAGCTAGTGGCCATCATCTTTGCATTGAAGCTCTGGAGACATTACCTCTATGAAGAGGAATTGGAGCTCTTTTGGGACCACAAGAGCCTCAGGTACATATTCACGTAGAGGGACCTGAATTAAGGCAGCGGTGATGGATGAAAACCTTGAAGGACTTCAAGTTCGAGGTCTTCTACCATCTTGACAAGGCTAACCTTGTGGCAGACGCGTTGAGCCGCAAGAAGATGATAACATTTATGTCTCCACTAATAATAGACGAGTGAAACATGGTAGAATTTGTACAAGACTTCGAGCAAAAGCTTACGGTAGAGGAGCCGTTCGAGAGCGTCGCATATGTTCATGTGCGGCAACTCATTGATGATAGGATCATTGTGGCTCAAAAAGACGATGAACTATTGGAAAAGATGAGGGAGCAGGTGAACGACGATGAAGACTCTGAATGGAGAGTTGATATGGATGGGGGTTTACGTTATTGTGGCCGCTTATCGGTCCTGAATCTTCATGACTTAAGAAAGGAAGTTCTAGAAGCCGCTCACAATTCGAAAATGGCGATGCATTCTGGTAGTACGAAGATCTATCGAGACATGAAATGTTCGTACTGGTAGGACAACATGAAGGCCCACATAGTGAACTATATATCCCAATGTCTCATGTGCCAGCAGGTCAAGGCAGAGCATCACCGTAACGCCTGAAAAATTCAGGGTTAAGCAGGAGCCCAACTCCTGAGTTCCAACACATCACTTATGCAACACGAATAATGATGAGTAAATGTTGTCTGTATTAGTACCTTAAATATGAATGAGATTATACCAAATCAACAAATCATACTCCAAAGACGGTTAAATTACGCAAGCGGAAGACTATGATAGATATATAAAATATATAAACCATTGTAAGTCTCTAGAGTGTGAACACGTTACCAGGTTAAATATATACATGTATACTTCCAAAATGGACAAAATGAATATACTGGTGTGATTCAAAAATATATAGTGGCAAGTGTAATGACATCTAGTCAGCATCCCTGTAACCTCGTCGATCAGAACATAGTCTATATAGAACCACCTGATAGCTGCATATAGGAGAATTCCTCCTCGTCATCATAGAAATCAGGTTCCATTACGAAGGCTTCGTCATCATCTGCAACTACAACAGGGTCTGGTTGGTATTTTAAAACACCATCCCAAAATGTGGGAGTGAGTGATCAACTTAGTGGAGCTATAAGGCAAAGGTTAACATATTATCAATTCAGTTAAGCAGTAATGATAAAGCAGTACAACACTCATGTCCTAAGTACTCTTATTAATATAAAGATGATATGCGATAATGATGTATGCCCCCGCATGCACTCCCTCTGCCACATCATCTCACGATCGCAGCATGCAACACTCCCGCTGTGCTTAACTTTAACGCCAAAGGCACATGCAATGCGATGCATGTGCGTGATTAACCAAGTTCTTAATTATACTTCTTTATACAACAGTATTGGGAAGCTAAGGTACCTCCCTTTATATCATTGACCCAATATTGATCCATTTAGGGTCGTCAATCCTAGTAGTCACATACGAGAGGCAGTTCTAGGTCACTACAGAGAGGCTCGTCACCTCAGTGCAAGCCTGGTTTATACTCTAGTTTACTTCGAAAAGGCTTGTCACCTTAACATAGACTTAGTGTATACTCGAGTTCACTACGGGTTTGTTACCTGATCGTAGGCCGATAGCTCAAATACAGTGTCCCATACCACTGTATTTGTTTTACAAGTCTGGGTTATTCATTAGACACTACGGGGAGGCTCATCGCCCCAGCGTAGGCCGATAACATGACTATGGTGTCCCATACCACCATACCCGACTCATGAGTCTTAGCAGATCGAGGACCAAGGTTTAGCGGGCTTTATACTGGTAAGTTGGTACCTTAGATTCAAACAGTGACGTCCATACATAGTGAACATACAATAGGTCAATCGGGTTACTTGACAAGCTCGACTGGTATAAGTGCACGTTGAATTAGTCGGCATGGAGAGCATAAGTACTCTGCGTGGCCTAACCATTGTCGATAATCAGTGTATGACTCGGATTTCTCAAGCATGTCTTCTATGAAGAAACGACCCTGGCCACTAACTTGAGAATCATTTTCAATTGCCTGAACTATGCAATAGTCCCAATCATACCTAAACACATCAGGCATTCATCTTTGATAGTCAATAGCATGTGACAAATGATTCAACATAAATCACAGTTGAGCATTTTTAACAAACACATAATACCCATATTGTCCCACATGAGCATTTCATCTATAAAGCATTTAATAGTAAACTAGGGTAGATGGAGGAGATGGTAATTATATGTAAGGGAATTGAGAATCATATCTCAACACCCTAATAAAATACATTTCAAAAACTTTTTTCTCATTCAGGCATTTTATCAAACACTTAGACTACAAATATGAATATACGTGTAATAATTTAGTTATAACATATATTGTAGCAAATCCTTTCATAAGGAGTTGTCACACGTACAACAATCATGCATTCTTAATCAAATAATCATAGCAAGTATATGTCATAATTCCATACTCATTCAAACATTTTAACAAACACATGGAATGCATTTAAATTCAACATAGTTTACCTATATATGTAATATACAGGAAACATCAAAACTAGGCACATGTGACAGTAGTCAAGTCAGTTATAAATCATTACTGACATTGAAATCCTTGAAAACCATAACCTAAACATTTATAGTCCGCACCTTTCACCGATAGACTCGTAACGTACTCAGTTTGAACACTATGCTTTAGTCTACGGCACAACGGTAACCTATAACATGAAATAAGTTAGCTATTTCACCATTTATTCTATTTGAATCCCTAAAACAGATTAGGGTTAGGATTTCTTACCCAACAATAGAATCAGTATCGCTGGAATAGTGATACGGGAAAGCTGATTCGGTACGTGGAGTGGTAGGAACGTAGCTTAGCAATTGTCTCTCACTCTCTCTCTTCTCCTCACTCTTTCCTTCTCCTTTCTCTCTCCTTTTCCCTAAGGCTTAGAAAATTCGTATGGCAAGGGAGAGAGAGGGTTTAAGGCCCTTATATAGGCTCGGAACTGATGAGAATGGCCCCAGGGGCATGCTATACTTAGGTTATAGCCAAAAGTTGGTTGTTTCGGTCCAACGGAGCTAATTTGGAGGCCCCCCTTCTGCATACTGTCGGAAGTAAGCCCTTTGATGATGGATCTATGCCAGGTTAAGATATCGGTCCAATCGGATCAGTGGATCAGTCGCGGGGGACTAGTTTCAGTTCAACGGTCATCGGTACCTGATCAGGGTCACAAGTGCACTAACATGTGTTGGAAATTTTCTTTGATCTGAGGGTGTAATTAGGTCAGATTCCGACGGTCTGAATCCTTATATTTGTCCTGCAAGCATACGACTCAATTCACTTAAGTTTCAGTTCATTTCCTAAAGATATTCGCGTTTCGCACACACTTCGCTCCGGCTCAAGTTGTACATTTTGTGATACTATTAGGACTTGATTTTTGAGGTGGTTGTCAAGTCCAGCAAGGTGGTCATAACTATATAGTTTTATGATAATTGGACTTTCGATGCACGGTCCAGCTCCGATATGGATTTTCAAAGTGCTCCCGAGAGCAACCGAGTTTTGAGATGGATCCTAAGTTTTTAGGCAATGTAGCTGTAACACCCTGGATTTTTGCCAACCTAGGATTAGACGTCCTTAGGCAATGGGTCAACCAAAACACCTTGGTAACCGCTCAGAACCCAATTCCATAGCCAAAGAAATCACTTAGGATTAATTCCTTTAGAAATTAAGTGTAAGTTAGCTAGCGCTACGCTAGAGTAGCTGTGAAATTGTCCCTGATCACTTTAAATACGTTCTACAAGACCCAAAACTTATAGAATCGTTGATGCTACGTTACCCTAAAATTCAGGATCAAACTCTAAACCGGTTTGTTCTCGAAAATCCTTTGAAACTTTGTATTGGATCTAGACTGTGCGTCGAAAGTCCGATATCTACCATCTTAGACCGTTATGACCGCTTGACTGGACTTGACAATCGTTTCGAAAATCAAGCCCAACCGACGTTCAGAGGCTATTTCATTGAGCTTGGAGTGAAGAGAGTGAGAAAAGGGTTAGATTTGAAAATTTTAATTCAAATCTGGCACGTGACTTGACACGTTATTATTAAGCATTCTGACTGTCAGAATTCATCCAAATTACACCCTCGGATCAGGAAAAATTTCTCTTTCATATCACGAGACTTGTAGACCTGATCTAGGTGCGATGACCGCTGAACTGAAACTGGACCGCCACGTGCGATCTGCGAACTCTGCCGGACTGAAAACTTGATGTTTGCTAGATCCAGTATGCATGAGCTTAAGTCCTACCGCGTTTGGCCAGGAGACCTCCAGAAATGCTCTTTTGGACCAGAACAGCCCCGATTTGGTTAGACCTCAAGTAAACATTGTTCCTAAGCCTAATTTAGAAAGTTTTAAGCTTATAAAAGGGGTTTAAACACTCACTTCTCTCACCCATCCGAATTTGCTAGAAACCCTAGATTGAGAGAGAGAAAAAGTGAGAGTTTGTGAGAGAAGGTGGGAGAGATTTTCCTGCCACCTGCTGCTGCTGCAGCACGTGCTTAAGCGACGTATTCCAACCACTTTGTTGGTGATTCTGACGCTTTTCTAGGTAAGGAAAACCCTCAACACTTGCTGAATTAAGGTTCCATCGATTCCTTAGCAAAGTAGCTTATACATCTTGTGTATTAGGTCGCCTGATCGCCATAGACGAAACATATATGCTCCATTCGGAACAATACACATCTAGAGTGAAAGGTACGGATTTTAGACACTTTGATTGACTGTTTTCAATACTTTCAATGTCGTTTAATAGTAGATTATCGACGGCAACGCCGTTTGACATGTACAACATGCTGTCCGTTTCCCGTTTCGTAAACATATGAAAAATATGAGATTTAGGACATTTTAGTCATTTGTAGGAAATACTGTAAACATCCATATTTTGCTGAAATGACTGACATAGCTTTTTATCGCAATAGGATATTAAGAATGCGTACATAATCAGTTTGGCGAAGAGATTCACCCAAATGCGCACTTTGAGTCGACATATGCTATGCAGACTAAAGTGTGTAGTCTAAGTGTTTGTATAAATGTTTGTATTAGTATGTATTGAGTAAATGGTGTTGTGTATGAGTTTTGAGATGGAATTCTCAAGTAATATGCTGATGTAAACGATTTTCATCATGTTGGCTATATGTATTGATTTCATTGTTTATATGAAATGCATGTGTGGAATTATTTTCTTAAGTTGTATGTTATAACACGTGTCAACATGCTTGTATTATTTATATTCATTCCTACCACTCTCATATACTTACTGATGTTGTTTACAAATGTTTGGTACTATGATTAGTCCAGGCAGTAGGTAACAGAGTAAATTCGTGGTTGGCTTCTATTGGCCACGAAGGACGCGTCGATGTACGCGAGTTGTGTTTTGGGTTGGCAGCAGTGGTTAGGCCACACGAAGTGTTTTATGCACTTAATGTCGCTCAGCTTGAGATGCGCTCGTGCTAGTCGAGCTCGTCAAGTAACCCGACTGGCCGTTGATTGTTCACCCTGTATGAATCACAACTGTTTGAACCTAGGGTACTGAACTTACCATTGGTATAAGACCCGTATCTTGGTCCGTACCTTTCCATAGACTTCCGCGGTCTTACCGGTCGAATTTCGGCAACCTTCGACCCTTAACCGATATCGACGCGCGACCCTGATTCATATGCCGACAACCCGATTTGACTCAACCCGAGACCAATACCATAGCGATCGCGCCGTCGTTGCGGTTCCGATGTTGCGACTCGCGCGCCGAGGCGATACCCTGGTCAAGAGATATGGGCCAACGTTCGGTGCGAGAAAATGCCACGCATTACGAAACCCAAGGAAATCTCTACGATGTGTCACATCAATCACATTAATCCCATCAATCAATCAATCCATCAATCCATCACATGTCAAGTACACATCACTTTCACCCCTTTTCCCAAGCAACTACAAAAGTCTTCACCTCCCATACCTCTCTTACACAAAAGGCCACAAAAGTCTTCATCTCCCATACCTCTCTTACACAAAAGGCCACAAAAGTCAAAGATTTCTTACACAACCATCACTCACCACATCCATCCATCACTCTCTCTCTCTCTCTCCCTTTACAACTCTCTCTATTTCTCTCTTTCTCATTTCAAAATCTCCAAGCAAAAGAGCTCCATACGTATGAAATTTTTCAAGCATCCCTAAGCTCCAAGTGGCCCACTTTCCTACCCCACCATATCCCATCTCAACCCTCCATTTCTCATCTCATCCATTGAAGTTGAAGCTAAGGTGCCAAGGAACCCCTAGGAGCAAGAAGATCGGACGGTGGGTGCCTCTATAGGATAGTTTTTTTCTTATTTTTATGATGGGCCAAGTGTAACACCCTGAAAATCGGGGGTCGTGTATAAACTCAACTCCCGAGTTCCAGACCGTCACTTATGCAACAAAAATGATTATGATTCAATGTTGTCTGATTTAAAGCATTCACATGAGTAAAAGTATACCAAAACTGCAATTCATACTTCAGATCCAGTGATAAAAGCAAGTGGAAGACTAAACAATATATATATCACTGTATGAAAAAACAAAGTAAATCTCATCTGTCTCCAAAGTATGAATATATCTCTGAGTCTCATATACATATACATGAACAAAAGTAAATGTCCAAAATAGTCCCACTGAAGTCCCATCGATCCAGGTCGCCTACGCAAAGCCATCGTGATACTGCATGTACGAGAACTCGTCCTGGTCCTCGTCAAAGTCTGGCTCCACCTCCTGGATCTCAGCCCACCTGCATCTACAACAGGGTCTGGTGGGTGTTGCAAACACCATCCCGTAACGTGGGAGTGAGTGATCAACTCAGTGGAATCATAGAGCAAGGATTAACATGTTCACAATTCAATCATGCGATAATAGTAAAGCAGTAAATCAGACAATCCTAATACTGTTGTTAATGCAGGATGATATGACGTGATGTATGCCCTCACCGACGATCTCCCTCATATGGCAACATCTTACGACCGCGGCATGCCACACTCCCTAGAGTGCTTCACATCTTCCAGGCACATGCAATGCTATGGTGATATGATTTCTGAGTTGTTATTAGTCCATTCAAACAGCAGGATTGGAAAACTAAGGTACTTCCCTTGTATCAATCCCAACACAGATCCTGTCTAGGGTCGTCACTCCTAGTAATCTCATACGATGTATATTTCGTAGGTCGCTGCAAGGGCTGCCAGGGCTGTTGCTCGCACTCGTTGCATCGCTCCCCCATCACCTTATCAATACAGGCCTACCGTACTCTACTACAACGGAAGGGTCGTCGCCTCCTGTGGACTCAGAATACGCTCGCGGTTGCTACAAAGGACTCGTCGCCTGATCAATGTAGGCCGACAGCTAGAATATAGTGTCCCATACCACCATAATCTACTCACGAGTCTAGATGCTCACTGGTCACTACGGGGAGGTTTGTGGCCCCAGCGTAGGCTCACAGCTCGACCACGGTGTCCCATACCATCATGCCCGGCTCATGAGTCTTCGTGGATCAAGGTACCATGGTTAACAGGGTTTACAATGGTAAGCTCAGTACCCTAGGTTCAAGCAGTTATGACTCATACAAGGTGAACGTACATCGGCCAGTCGGGTTACTTGACGGGCTCGACTAGCGCGATCGCATCTCAAGTCGAATGACATGAAGTGCGTAAAACACTTCGCGTGGCCTAGCCACTGCCGCCAACTCCAAACACGACTCGCGTTCATCGACGCGTCGTTCGTGGCTAAGACCAGCCAGCCATGAATTCGCTCAGTTACCGACTGCCTGGACTAAGCATAGTCCCAAATAATTATGGAATCACATCAGCAATTTATGTAAGAGTATTGGATTTGAAATACAATCATGTGAGCATGTTAACACATGTTATAACATTCAACTTAAGCAAATCTTCAAGCACATATATTCCATGCATGTAATGAAATCATGCATATGGTCAACATGTAGGAAATCATATAGGTCAGCATATTAATTGAGAAATCAATCTCAAACTATCTCATAACATCATTCAATTCAATACATACTAATACAAGCATTTATACAAACACATACACTACACACTTAAGTCTACATATAGTATGTCGACCCAAAGTGCGCAATTAGGCGAATCTCTTCGCCAAACTAATTATGCATGTATTCCTAACTTCCTAATGCGACAACAAACCATGTCAATCCCATCAGCAAAATATGAATGTAAACTATACTTCCTATAAATGACTAAAATGCCCTAAATCTCATATTCTTCGTTAATTTACGAAATGGGAAACGGAGAGCATGTTGTACATGTCAAACGGCGATGCCGTCAATAATCTACTATTAAATGACATTGAAAGCGTTGGAAACCGTCAATCAAAGCGTCTAAAATCCTCACCTTATGTCTTGTAGACTCGTGAATTGAAACGGAGCGTATACGCTTCGTCTACGGCGAATAGGGAACCTAATACACAAGATCTATAAGCTACATCGCTATGGAAACAAAGGAACCTCAAATTAGCAACTATTTAGGGTATTTGCTTACCTAGAATCGTGGTGTAATCGCCGGGAAAGCGATAGAGGTGCGTTGCTTAAGCACGTGCAACACGTAGTACAAGTAGCAGGAAGAACTCTCCCACTCTCTCTCACAATCTCTCACCTTTTCTCTCACACAAGCTAGGGTTTCTAGCAAATTCGGATGTGTGAGAGAAGTGAGGGTTTCAACCCCTTTTATAAGCTAAAACATGCCCAAAATAGGCTTGGGAACAATGTTTACTTGGTGCCTAACTAAATCGGGGCTGTTTCGATCCAAAAGAGCATTTCTGAAGGTCCCCTGGCCAAATGCGGTCGAACTTAAGCTCATGCATACTGGATCTAGTACACATCCAGTTTTCAGACCGGTAGGGTTCCCAGATCGCATGTGGCGGTCCAGTTTCAGTTTAACGGTCACCGCACCAAGATCAAGCCTATAAGTCTCGTGATATGTAATAGAAATTTTTCCTGATCCAAGGGTGTAATTTGGCTGAATTCTTACGGTCAGAACGCTTAATACTGATGCGTTAAATCGTGTGCCAGATTTGAATTTTAAATTCCAATTCTAACCCTATTCTCACTCTCTTCACTCCAGGCTCAATGAAATAGCCTCTGAATGTCAGTTGGACTTGATTTTCGAAAGGATTGCCAAGCCCAGCTAAGTGGTCATAACGGTCTAAGATGGTAGGTATCGAACTTTCGACGCGCGGTTTTGATCCAATACAAAGTTTCAAGGAGGTCCCGAGAATAAACCGGTTTAGAGTTTGATCCGAGGCTTTAAAGCATTATAGCACCATTGGTTCCACTCGCTTTGGGCCTTGTAGAATGTATTTAAAGCGATCAGGGACCATTTCCCAGCTATTCTAACATTGCACTAGCTAACTTAGTCATATTTTCTAAAGGAATAAATTCTACACAATTTCGGGTCGAGTTGGTACTCGAGCCCAAGTACGGATTTTTCACGGGCTTTACACCAAGTGAGGCCCACCGATCCATGGTGTGGATCTCACTTGGGACCCTAAGTTGTGGCCGATGGACCACTTGGATCATCATGATCATTCCATGATGGGGCCATTATCCATGGACCCCATTATGATGTTTATTTCTTTAGAAAGGTCATCTAGACCATCCATATTGGTGGGGAAAGGATCCCCACCGTTCATTTTAAGTTTTGATGGTCCCATATGCTAAATGACCAATTTGATGTATGATTCATTGCAAGGGAGGGCCCATAGTGTCGGGGTCCCTCCATCACAAGCGTGTCCCACTCTCCATGTCTCTCTCCCTCCTTATTTTATTTTATTTTATTTTATTTTATTTTGTGCAATAGGGTTGTGTGGCCCACTTGAATGGACCCCACCTTGAGCATTTATTTGGTCCAAGCTCTCTTCAAGTGGGGCCCACCTTGCATGTTGTACCCCCCATCATCCATCAGTGGTGGCCCACTTCATTAGTCCCACCACAATGTATATTGTTAAAAGGGGCCAAACCGTCCAGCGTCTGGGACGCTGGACGTCCCTGTGACAAAAAAAAAAAGGAAAATGAGAAGCTTTTGGGGTGGTCCCCTTGTGTAGGCTCCACCTTGATGTTTATATTCGATCCAAGCCGTCCATCCCCTTACCCACATCGTTTTAACCGTCGAGTAAAAGAATGGGGCTGATCTGAATATCTTGTGGGCCATAGCATGGGGAAACATTGGCGGTTACCATTGAGAATTTTTCTAGTGTTTCTATGCACCCAAAAAATTTGAACTTCGGACTCTTTTTGTCTGTTGCGAGCTGTAGAACTCTATGGCTGGAGTGAATTTCCAGGTAGCGCCCCCCACACATGTTTTTTGGCAAAAATAAACAAATCAAAGGAGAGAGAGAGAGGACGAGGCAGCAAGATGCTGCTGCTGTCAGGCCAATGCAGGCAGCGCCTGCGCTGTTGCAGGCGACGGGCGGACCCACCTTGATTCCTATGTGCCATCTAAACCGCTCATGAGGTGGGTCCCATCCTCAGGTGGGCCCCCTCCAAGTTTCAGCTGATTCCGAAACTCAGGTGGCCCGCACCACAGGAAACAGTGAATTGAACATCTACCATTGAAAGCTCCTTCTGGGCCCACAGAAGTTTCAGATCAATCTAAAATTTGGGTTTTCATTCCATTCAGGTCTAAGTGACCTTATGAACGGTTTGGATGTCATCTAAACATTACAGTGGGCCCCACATGGGACCCACACTGATGTATATGTTTTAAGTCCACCGTCCAGTGGACGGTGGCGCCCACCTTGATGTTGTACTGCCTCCACCGTCCAGCGGACGGTGGAGCCCTCCGTGATGCATGCGTCATCCCCCCGTGGGACCCGCCATGATGCATGTGATGCATCCAGACCGTCCATCTGCTTGGTGAAATCATTTTAAGGCATGAGTGGCTGATTGGGTGTGCCACTCATGTATGGGTTAGGCCCATTTGTTTTATAACAGGCCTATGGGCTAGGCCCATTTGAATTACAAAAGGTCTATGGGTTAGGCCCATTTGATTTATGAAAGGCCTATGGGTTAGGCCCATTTGATTCATATAAGGCCTATGGGTTTAGGCCCACTTGATATGTTCCAAGTCCATACGACTAGGCCCTTTTGATGTATTCCAAGGGCCATGAAATTGGACCCATTTGATGCAATTTTAAAGCCCATGGAAGTAGGCCCATTTGACTCATATAAGGCCTAGGGGTTTTGGCCCATTTGACTCATATAAGGCCTCTGGGTTGAGGCCCATTTGATGTACATATGGGGGCCCAATTGGTGAGGCCCATTTGTTACATATTAGGCTCATGAGACTAGGCCCAATTGATGCAATCTAAGACCCACGGGTTTTGACCCATTGCAATGCACTTAAGGCCCATTGGTGTGGCCCATTGATGTGACCAATTGATGGATAAAATGCCCATATGATAGAGCCCATTTGATGTATTTAAGGCTCAATGGGATGTACCTAAGGTCCACTGCAGTGTGTGAGCCCAACACGGTGTATGTAACTATGTTTACAAGATCGTGCCTTGAGAGCAATGTTGGTTTGACGTCCACATTGCGAGTGTAATGTTGGTTGGATGTCCACATAACGACTCTCCTTAGGGCCCATTGTTAGACCCGTACTTATTGTATATAGGCCGTATAGGCCCATCTGCATTGTAAGGATAGTTCATCGCCTTATAACATGTTTAGTATTTCTTCCTGACTCATGATCATACGCATCATATGTATGCTTGATATGAGGATTGACTGATCATGGCATATGCCTTCGGGCAGGTTGTTTATGGGCTCCTGGTTAGGCAGTGTTGCCCTACATGAGCGCACGATATGCGCAGAAATTGTTGCATGACTGGATAGTGTGAATCATGCATTTTACATTTGTATGACATGGTTAATGTACGCCCTAGCGACATCAGGGCTGTAGCCTCCACAGACGCATCGTGGTTGGCAGGATTGGATACCAGAAATCATATTCTACATGGGATACTATAGATATCCTTGGGTGAAAGTCCCTAAACCCTTATGGTACCAAGAGGTTGCTCCAACATCTAGACCGAGTGGATAGATGAGCGCTGAGTGCCGAATACCATTTGGCTGTGCTCTCCACTGTGTTGTGGTCGGTTGGAAGGGGGTGTGGCCTTATCCACCCGAGTGTAAGGGGCAATCCTAGGCTGAGTCGGACCAGCTCGAGGAATGGGTCCACTATCGACGAGTCGCGCCCGATATTGGCAGACGGATAGTGAGGTCTCTTCCACTTACTTTATTGCGCACGGTGTGGCAGAAAATCTGGTTTAGAGTGTACTAAACCCCGGTGATATCCCATATTTGAGCTGTATTGATGTGTGGACATAGTTGAGGATCTGTATGCTTGAGTTGCATTACACATCGCATGGCCTTGGGTGGCCCATACCATTCATGTCTTGCATCGCATAAGCTTGGTACGGCTGATATCCCATATTATGGATCCATCTGCATATTCCGCATTACTTTGACATTGCATGTTCATATTACTACCTTGCGCACACACTTTCACCACCCTCTAAGCTTTTTATAAGCTTATGCACGACCGTTGCATGCAGGTGACGTTGGTTCGCAGTAGCGCTGAGGCAGGAGCACGTTGCAGATTGTTTTGGAGTTTTTGTTCTTTACCATTGTATTTCCCTTTATGCTCATTGAACTTGTAAAGTTTTTGATCATAGTGGAAATATAATGGAGTTCTTGGTTGTTGTTTGTGGGTTATGCCTTTGGTTATGCTTATTACGAATCAAACTGACATTGAAAATCCTCCTCGTAGCATCCCAGGATCGGAACCTGGTGAATGGGAGCTAGGAGCCGAGAATGGGGTTCTACGGAGGCTGTCGGCGCCAGATTCGGTGAACAGAAATTTTGTGAGCCCAGTTTTCGAGTTTGGGGCGTGACAAAAGTTGGTATCTGAGCATAACTTGGGAATAACCGAGAACAACATTACATGTCTGCTATGAGTATGGAATGGTTAAGTTTCGAAGTTCAGATAGCTTAGCGACCTTCCGTTACAGACCCTTAACGTGCGTGCCTTCGAAAGTTTTGAAGTTGATAAGCGCCTTCACTCTTTCCTGTAGGACATGGCGCCTGGGAGGGTTTCCTGATCGACTCCCCCACCACCACCGGAGAATTTCATTTCACCACCTGAGGCTCCAGCTTTACCACCTGCGCCTCCCGTTCCACCCTCAGAGATCCCTGCTCCCTTCCCTGAGGATGACATTCCTCCACCTGAGGCCGATGCAGAGCCGACCGTGACTGTGAGTGCCTCTCAGTTACAGCAGATGTTACATGCTGTGACAGCCGCACTCCATGGACAGGGCAGGCGCCCAGTTGTTTCACCAGCTCAGGCAGAGCAGGAGCGCGCGAGCGCCTTACTTCGTGAGTTCAGACGGCTTGATCCCCCATGTTTCCAGGGTGAGCCAGATCCGATCGCAGTAGAGAGATGACACTTCGATGTGGAGAAGATTTTCGATACCATGTCATGTACGACCGAGCAGTGCATCCGGTTAGAAGTATTTCTCTTCCAGGGTGAGGCCGAGCATTGGTGGACCTCTGTTACCCGTGTTGCCGGACCTGATTATGTCTGGACATGGGAGGACTTTGTTGACCGATTCGAGGAGCAGTACTTTCCTGACCATATCCGTCGTCAGCGAACCTTAGAGTTCGAGACTCTGGTGCAGGGAGACATGACTGTGGCACTATCGAGATTCGCACCGTATATGGTTGATGACGAGGGGCGGAAGGCCCACCGTTTCGAGCATGGCTTACGTTACGGCCTTCGAGGTCATGTTATTGGGCATGAGCTCCCTACTTTACAGGCAGTGGTGCGGAGAGCTCAGATTTATGAGACTGAGTGGGCCAGTTCTCAGTCTGATCGCGATCAGAGGAGAGACCGGAAGAGGCAGGCTTCTTCCAGTGATTCCCATCAGCGTCGACCACAGCAGCAGAGGCGTACAGGTCGCCCAACCTTCCGTGTACCATCAGCACCAGCAGTACCTCCACCACCACCTCAGAGGCAGTTCACCGGCACTTGCTTCAGGTGCGGTGCGACGGGACACCGTTCATGGGAGTGTCCCAGCCCCCAGCAGCAGCAGAGAGGTCCACAACACCAGAGGGCTCCCCAGCAGCCTCCACCGCAGTAGCAGCGACAGCTGCCTCCACCATCGAGGCCACCTCAGCAGCAGCATCAGCATCAGCACCAGCCTCAGAGGCCACAGCAGCAGAGGCAGCAGTTTCGATGGCCTCAGCGACCCTATCAGCAGCAACAGCACGCTCAGAGGGGATAGGCACCTTCCCAGCCGGCTCAGGCTAGATTCTATGCGGTTCAGTAGGATCCGCAGTCATCCAGAGGAGTCGTTAATGGTATGCTTCTAGTTTCTGCATGCATTGCACGAGTGCTGTTTGATTCCGGTGCATCGCACTCTTTTGTGGCCGAGAGCTTCTGTCGATTGGCTGGCTTACCGTTGGAGTCTGCTGGTGAGATCCTATCAGTATCGACTCCCTTGGGGAGGACCGCAGTGTTGGGATGATTTTGCTCGTCTTGCCCCGTTCTGGTTGTGGATACCTTTCTGCCTACCGATTTGTTCGTATTACCGATGCCTGAGTTCAACGTCATCCTGGGCATGGATTGGCTCACTAAGTATTATGCCATTTTGGACTGCGCCGCGAGGACAGTCACGTTCCGTATACCCAGCATGCCACAGTTTCAATTCGTTGCAGAGGCCAGAGGAGAGCGGTCGTCTTGTTTGATGTCTTGCGCCATAGAGGAGCCTGTTGCCGCTTGCATCGACCATTTGCCCGTGATTTGTGATTTTTCAGATGTGTTCCAGGAGATTCCGGGATTACCGCCTCGTCGACTCACCGAGTTCTAGATTGATCTCGTGCCCGGTACCGTGCCTATTTTGAAGGCCCCGTATCGTATGGCACCGTTGGAGTTACGGAAACTACAGAAGCAGTTGGACGAGTTGCGAGAGTTGGGTTTTATCCGTCCGAACAGTTCACCATGGGGAGCGTCGATATTCTTTGTGAAGAAGAAGGATGGCTCATTGAGGCTCTGCGTTGACTACCGCGAGCTCAACAAAGTCACAATCAAGAACAAATACCCGCTCCCTAGGATTGATGATTTGTTCGATCAGCTGAAGGGTGCACAGTTCTTTTCGAAGATTGACTTGCGTTCCGGTTATCATCAGATTCGGTCCGAGATGAGGACATTCCGAAGACGGCATTCATGACGCATTACGGTCATTTTGAGTTTCAGGTCATGTCCTTCGGACTGACTAATGCACCCGCAGTCTTCATGCAGCTAATGAACGAGGTCTTCCGCCCATATCTGGATCAGTTTGTTGTAGTCTTCATCGACGACATTTTGATCTACTCGAGGACCCGCGAGGAGCATGAGCAGCACTTGGAGATTACTTTGTAGACCCTCCGCGCACACCAGCAGTATGAGAAGCTGGAGAAGTGCGAGTTCTGGCAAGAGGAGGTGAAGTTCCTCGGTCACGTGGTGACGAGGGAGGGTGTCGCAGTGGACCCTTCGAAGGTCGAGGCAGTGCGTCAGTGGGGTCAACCCACGACTGCGATAGAGATCCGTAGTTTCCTTGGTCTAGCTGGCTATTATCGATTTCATTGAGGGCTTCTCTCGTATTGCAGCCCCGCTGACCAGGTTGACCCGGAAGGGCACAGAGTTTATTTGGAGTAACGCCTGCGAGCGAGCATTTATGGAGTTAAAGGACTGTCTGACGTCCGCTCCTGTCCTCACTCTTCCCTCTGGGAGTGACGGATCCATTGTATTCACCGATGCCTCGCATATCGGTTTGGGTGCTGTCCTGATGCAGCACGGGAGACCAGTGGCCTTTGCGTCTCGTCAGCTCAAGGTCCATGAGCTGAACTATCCTACGCATGACTTAGAGCTGGCTGCAGTTGTCTTCGCACTGAAGGTGTGGAGGCACTATCTTTATGGGGTTAGGTTCGAGCTCTTCTCTGATCATAAGAGCTTAAAGTACCTCTTCTCGCAGTCTGAGTTAAATATGAGACAGAAGCGCTGGATGGAGCTCTTGAAAGACTATGATTTTGATCTCCAGTACCACCCGGGCAAGGCGAACGTGGTGGCAGATGCCCTCAGCCATCAGCCACTAGGCCTAGTGGCGCATATGATGATTCAGGAGTGGCGGATGCTTGAGGATATTGCAGCGTATGACTTTGAGTTCGGCCAGCAGTCTTCCATCGTACAGTTATCGAGCCTGTCGATTCAACCCTCTCTTGTCGCTAGGGTGATCGAGGCTCAGCAGGCTGATGAGTCGTTACAGAATTACATGGTTGAGGCTACATCTGAGGGTCAGACAGATTGGCAGATTGGTACAGACGGTGGACTAAGTTTCAGAGGCCGATTATGTGTCCCGGATATTCCAGAGTTACGCAGAGATCTTATGATCGAGGCACATCGATCGTGATTTTCTATCCACCCGGGCTCGACTAAGATGTACCATGACATGAGGTGATAGTATTTTGGGGCGGGGATGAAGCGCCAGATGGCCAGTTTTGTGGCCGAGTGTGACACGTGCCAGCGTGTCAAGGCCGATCATCAGAGACCTCCTGGTCTATTGCAGCCGTTGAGCGTCCCGATATGGAAGTGGGAGCACATGTCGACTGATTTTATTATGGGTTTGCCGAGGACTCAGCGCGATCATGACACCATTTGGGTTGTTGTGGATCGTCTTACGAAGTCGGCACATTTCCTTGCGATGTGTGCGACTTGGTCTATGGACCGGCTTGCGACATTATGCATCGAAGAGATTGTGAGGCTGCATGGCATTCCAGTCTCGATCGTTTCTGATCGAGACTCGAGGTTCACATCTCAGTTTTGAGGGAGCTTCCAGCGTTCGATGGGGACTGATTTGCAGCTCAGCACCGCGTACCATCCGCAGACCAATGGCCAGACCGAGAGGGTCAACCAGATCCTAGAGGATATGCTTCGGGCTTGTGCGATTGATTTTAGGGGTAGCTGGGATGAGCATCTGCGATTGGCTGAGTTCGCGTACAATAACAGCTATCAGGCGACCATCGGTATGGCTCCTTTTGAGGCACTATATGGCAGACCATGCAGATCATCGAGTTGTTGGACCGAGGTTGGAGAGCGCCGTCTCCTAAGTACTGAGCTTGTGCAGGGGATGTCAGAGGCTATTGACATCATCAGGCAGAGGATGCGCACAGCTCAGAGCCGACAGAAGAGTTTTGCTGATCATCGGCGTCGTCCCTTGGAGTTTGATGTAGGGGACCATGTGTATCTCAAGGTCTCGCCCATGAAGGGCGTAGTTCGATTTGGAGCGAAGGGCAAGCTTGCCCCGAGATTCATAGGACCTTTTGAGATCACTGGGCGCGTTGGCGCCTTGGCCTATCGGCTTGCCTTTCCATCACAGTTGTTTGGCATCCACGACGTTTTCCATGTCTCCATGTTAAGGAAGTGTGGGTCAGACATAGTTCCCGTTATTGATTAGCAGCCGTTGGAGGTTCGTGAGGACGCTTCTTACATTGAGCAGCCAGTCCGTATCCTTAATCGGAGGAGCAGGTCCTCAGAACCAAGGTCATTCCGTTGGTAAAGGTGCAGTGGGGTCACCATTCTGTAGAGGAGACTTCTTGGGAGCGTGAGGCTGAGATTTGAGAGCGTTATCCTCATCTCTTTGATGATTGATCATGTATTGTATTTTATATGCTGTCCCTGATTCTATATGATGATGTTATGTTGTTTCTTATTCCTCGTGAGTAATGCTTAGTTGCGTGCTTGTGTAAATTTCGAGGACAAAATTTTTATAAGAAGGGGAGAGCTGTAAGACCCGTATCTTGGTCCGTACCTTTCCGTAGACTTCCGCGGTCTTACCGGTCGAATTTTGGCAACCTTCGACCCTTAACTGATATCGACACGCGACCCTTATTCATATGCCGACAACCTGAGTCGACTCAACCCGAGACCAATACCATAACTACCGCGCCATCGTTGCGGTTCCGATGCCGCGACTCGCGCACCGAGACGGTGCCCTTGTCAAGAGATATGGGCCAACGTTCGGTGCGAGAAAACGCCGCGCGTTGCGAAACCCAAGGGAATCTCTACGATGTGTCACATCAATCACATCAATCCCATCAATCAATCAATCCATCAATCCATCACATGTCAAGTACACATCACTTTCACCCCTTTTCCCAAGCAACCACAAAAGTCTTCACCTCGCATACCTCTCTTACACAAAAGGCCACAAAAGTCTTCATCTCCCATACCTCTCTTACACAAAAGGCCACAAAAGTCAAAGATTTCTAACACAACCATCACTCACCACATCCATCCATCACTCTCTCTGTCACGCCCCAAACTCGAAAATCGGATTCGTAAGAATCCCGATTACCGGATCTGGTACCGACAGCCTCCGTAGTACCCCATTCTCGACTCCTAGCATTCATATGCCAGATTCCGATCCTAGGATCCTACAAGGAGGATTTTTTTTTTGTACATATAACTAATAATAAGCATAACCACAAGATTACCCAATTCACAAAGGCAACATCATCATCACATATCCACTAATATAATTGTTTGAGTACAATACTAAAAGGGAAATACATAAATAAAAAAAAAATCAAGCCCCAGAAGACCACTGCACGCTCCAAGCTCGGCACTACTGCAACCTAACATCACCTGCACGCATCTATCGTGCATAAGCTTATAGAGAGCTTAGAGGGTGGTGTAAGTGTGTGCACAAGGTAAGTGCCAAGTATTCAATACAATGCTATAATCATACAATACTGAAAAATTGGAAATCCATAAACCATACAATATCTGAATAAGCAGAAATACTGACAAGAGCAGGAATTATCAGAGTAAGCAGAAATATGAACGGGTCTATGAGTCAATCAATATCAGTATACGCAATATAGAATAGTTATGCGATGAGGAGTCATAAAGGGCTAAATATCAAATGTCGAGGATGTAATGCAATATACAAATCCTGTAAAGTCTGTATAGGCCATATAAGTGTAGAAACATAGTAACCCAAGATGTCATATGCCTGCGGATGCAATGTGATATGCGATGCGAATGAAATGACCATGCTGGAGTGTGAAGTCGGGATGATAGTACGTAGTATCGTAGGCTCTGGGGTCCACCACAAGGGACTTCTATCCAAATCAGTCCCATACCAAAATTTGGATAGTCAGACTCAACGTGGTAAACTCCTGATCTTAGGTTAGTCGCGCGCTTAACCGAAATCCATGCCATAATGAAGGTACACAACAATTAGTTGCGCACCACCAGCCCGAGTGGATAGTGAATGGATGAATGAATGAGCATGCATCTCCTACTCAATAAGTCCACATATCAGTACGGTTCCTCTCTGTGAAATCACCGGGGTCTATTACACTCCAAACCAGATTGTGTAACACCCTGAAAATCGGGGGTCGTGTATAAACTCAACTCCCGAGTTCCAGACCGTCACTTATGCAACAAAAATGGTTATGACTCAATGTTGTCTGATTTAAAGCATTCACATGAGTAAAAGTATACCAAAACTGCAATTCATACTTCAGATCCAGTGATAAAAGCAAGCGGAAGACTAAACAATGTATATATCACTGTATGGAAAAATAAAGTAATCTCATCTGTTTCCAAAGTATGACTACATCTCTGAGTCTCATGTACATATACATAACAAAAATAATGTTCAAAAGGAAAGTCCCACTGATGTCCCCTCGATCCAGGTCACCTACGGGAAGCCGTCATGATACTGCATATACGAGAACTCATCCTGGTCCTCGTCGATCTCTGGCTCCACCTCCTGGATCTCGTCCACACCTGCAGCTACAACAGGGTCTGGTGGGTGTTGCAAACACCATCCCGTAACGTGGGAATGAGTGATCAACTCAGTGGAATCCTAGGGCAAAGATTAGCATGTTCACAATTCAATCACGCGATAATAGTAAAGCAGTAAATCAGACAATCCTAATACTGTTGTTAATGCAAGATGATATGACGTGATGTATGCCCTCACCGACGATCACCCTCATGCGGCAACATCTTACGACCGCGGCATGCCACACTCCCTAGAGTGCTCCACATCTTCCAGGCACATGCAATGCTATGGTGATATGATTTCCAAGTTGTTATTAGTCCATTCAAACAGCAGGATTGGGAAACTAAGGTACTTCCCTTGTATCAATCCCAACACAGATCCTGTCTAGGGTCGTCACTCCTAGTAATCTCATACGATGTGTATTTCGTAGGTCACTGCAAGGGCTGCCAGGGCTGTTGCTCGCACTCGTTGCACCGCTCCCCCATCACCTTATCAATACAGGCCTACCGTACTCTACTGCAACGGAAGGGTCGTCGCCTCCCGTGGACTCAGAATATGCTCGCGGTCACTACAAAGGGCTCGTCGCCTGATCAGTGTAGGCCGACAGCTAGAATATAGTGTCCCATACCACCATAATCTGCTCACGAGTCAAGGTGCTCACTGGTCACTACGGGGAGGTTTGTGGCCCCAGCGTAGGCCGACAGCTCGACCACGGTGTCCCATACCACCATGCCCGGCTCATGAGTCTTCGTGGATCAAGGTACCACGGTTAATAGGGTTTACAATGGTAAGTTCAGTACCCTAGGTTCAAGAAGTTATGATACATACAAGGTGAACATACATCGGCCAGTCGGGTTACTTGACGGGCTCGACTAGCGTGATCGCATCTCAAGTTAAACGACATGAAGTGCGTAAAACACTTCGCGTGGCCTAACCACTGCCGCCAACTCTCAACACGAATCACGTTCATCGACGCGTCGTTCGTGGCTATGACCAGTCAGCCACGAATTCGCTCGGTTACCGACTGCCTGGACTAAGTCAAGTCCCACACATCTATGGAATTTCATTAACACTATATACAAGGTATTGGAATTGGAATACATCATGTGAGCATGTTAGCACATGTTATAACATTCAACTTAAGCAAATCTTCAAGGCATACTTTCCATGCATATTCAACTTAAGCAAATCTTCAAGGCATACTTTCTATGCATGTAGTGCAATCATGTATAAGGTAAGCATGTAGAAAATCATTTAGGTCAGCATTTTAATCATGAAATCAATCTCAAACTACTACATAACATCATTCAATACAATACATACTAATACAAGCATTTATACAAACACATACACTGCACACTTAAGTCCACATATAGTATGTCGACCCAAAGTGCGCAACTTGGCGAATCTCTTCGCCAAACTGATTATGCAAGCATTCCTAACTCTCTAATGCGGCGACAAACCATGTCAATCACGTCAGCAAAATATGCATGTAGACCGTACTTCCTACAAATGACTAAAATGCCCTAAATCTCATATTCTTCGTTAATTTACGAAACAGGAAACGGAGAGCATGTTGTACATGTCAAACGGCGATGCCGTCGATAATCTACTATTAAACGACATTGAAAGCATTGTAAACCGTCAATCAAAGCATCTAAAATCCTCACCTAATCTCTTACGGTCGCGGGATTTTGAACGGAGCGTGTACGCTTCGTCTACGGCGGTAGGAAAGCCTGATTTATGGATTATGTTAGCTAACATGTTATACATCGACGTAAACCCTAAATCAGCAAGTTTTTGGGATTATTTTATACCTGGAAAAGGGGAGAAATCACCAGCCAGGTGATTGGAAGGAAGTGTTGAAGCAGCAACTGTCAGGGGCTCGGAAGCGGGAAAAATCTCCTCTTCCCTTTCGCTCAAACTCTTTCTCTTTTTCTCTAGGGTTTGTAAATTTCGGATGGGAAGGAGAAATGAGGGTTTCAACCCCTTTTATAAGCTTAAAATTGCCGAAAATAGGCTCCGGGACGAAGTTTACTTGGTGCCTATCCATTTCGGGGCTGTTTTGGTCCGAAAACTGCTTTCTGGTGGTCCCCTGGTCGATTGCGATCAGACTTAAGCTCATGTGTACCAAATGTACCTCGTATTAAGTTTTCAGTCTGGCAGGGTTCGCAGATCGCACGTGGCGGACCAGTTTCAGTTCAGCGGTCACCGCACATAGATCAGGGCTGAAAGTTTCATGATAATAAATAGAAATTTTTCCTGATCAGAGGGTGTAATCTGGATGAATTCTGACGGTCAGAACGCTTAATACTGACGCGTCAAGTCGTGTGTCAGATTTGAATTTGAAATTCCAAATCCGTCCCTATTCGCGGTCGCTTCAGTCCGGGTTCAACGAAATAGTCTGTGATTATCGGTTTGACTTGATTTTCGAGATGATTGTCAAGTCCAGCTGGACGGTTCTAACGGTCTAAGATAGGAGGTATCGGACCTTCGACGCGCGGTCTAAATCCAATACAAAAGTTCAATGTGGTCCAGAGGACAAACCTGCTTAGAGTTTGATCCAAGGTTATAGAGTATTATAGAGTTGTCTGTTCTACTCGATTTGGGTCTTGTAGAACGTATTTAAAGTGATCAGGGACTATTTCCCAGCTACTCTAGCGTTGCGCTAGCTAACTTACGTTTAATTTCCATGGAAATTATTTCTACGCGATTTCGGGTCAAATCGGTACTCGAACCCAAGTACGGATTTTTCACGGGCGTTACAGATTGCCGCCCCATCGCGCGCAACAAGGCGAGTGGAAGAGACCTCACTATTCGCCTGCCAATATCGGGCCCAGCTCGTCGACGGCGGACCCATTCCTTGAGCTGGTCAAACTCAGCCTAGCATTGCCCCCTCCTCTCGAGCAGGTAAGGCCGCACCCCCTTCCAACCGACCACGACACAGTGGAGAGCGCAGCCATCTGGTAATCGGCACTTGGCGCTCATCTACCCACTCGGTCTAGACGTTGGAGCAACCTCTAGAACCAAGAGGGTTTAGGGACTTTCACCCAGGGATATCTATAGCACCCCATGTAGAACAGATTTTCGGTGTCCCGTCTGGCCATCCACGATATGCCCGTGGAGGCTACGACCCTGATGTCGCTAGGGCGTACAGTAATCACAGCACATAATGCAAGATGCATGAGTCATACAATCCAGTCATGCATCAATCCTACGCATACCGTGCGCTCATGTGAGACGATCACCGCCTATCAGGGAGTCTCATAACAACTAGCACTATGACATCTGCAATGGTCAATCATATCTCATAACAGACATGCAGATGATGCGTATGACCATATATCATGATGCCATGCAGTCACATACTCATAATCAGTATTAATAACCGGCATCAACAATCGACTTCGACAATGTGGACATCTAACCAACATTGCCCCAATGAGTGACCCTCACCGATCCAAACATATAATGGCCCACGGCCTCACACAAGGGCCTACTATACAACACAATGGGCCTTACTCAAGGGTTATATGTACACAACAGGTGGGCCCTACTCATGGGCCCAATAGACATCACAATGGGCTCCTTTGCCTGACCCTCAAATGATCACAATGGGTCTCATCACCTAGGCCTCAATATACATCACATTGGGCCTTAGACCCGGGCTGAATACACATCACATCGGGCTTCAAATACGGGTTGCATGTTCATCACATTGGACCTTGACAATCAGAATCGGCAATCGGCCATGACAATTTAAAATCAGTAATCGGCCTTGATCGATAATCAGCCCCGATCGATAATCGGCAATCGGCCTCGATCGATAATCGGTCATGATAATCGGCCTCGATTAGTAATCGGTCAATCGACCATGATAAACAGAATCAGCAATCGGCCATGTCAATCGACAATCGGCCATAATCGGTAATCGATTACGATAATCGGCCTCGATTGGTAATCGGTCAATCGACCCCGATAAACAAAATCGGCAATCGGCCACGTCAATCGACAATCGGCCACGATCGATAATCGATCATGATAATCGGCCCGAAAATCAGCAGATAAACAAAACAGGGTCCATAGATGATCAGCCGATCAATTATAGTATAAAGATCAGCACTCGGTCGTGGTTATATCAAATTCGATAACACGGAGCCACCCATTTACGGTGAATGGGCCCACTTATTTGGGTTAACCCATGAAGATAATGGGCCTAACAAGGCCTAAGGGAAGGTCTCAATGTGGACATCCAACCATCATTGCCCATCAATGTGGACATTTAACCAACATTGCTCCCAAGGAGTGACCCACATAGGGTCAAACATATAGTGGGCCCATAGCTTCACACGAGGGTTTAATATACAATATCATGGGCCTCATAGAAGGGTTACATACACATCACTATGGGTCGCATCACACGGGCCTCGAATACATCATGATGGTCCTCGCTCATGGGCCTCATGTACAACAGGTGGGCTACATCAATATGCCGCACTAATGGGCCACAATATATCAACGTGGGCCTCGTGAATGAGCCACAAAATACATCAAAGTGGGCCCAACAGATGGGTCACAAAATACATTAAGGTGGGCCTCACAGATGGGAGCTTGGTTTACATCTAAAATCATTTCAATAGTTGCAGGGGCACTATGTGTATCATTGTACACAATCATTCCATGGGGCACATGACCCACTAATGATGATCAGCACTGTCCAAACATTTGTCAGGTATATCAGCACCATCCAACCACTATTCAATATTGTCCAACACCATTTAGACGGTATGGATGAAATAAATACATTATGAGGGAGGGTCCTACAGAACTGGGTAATGTCAAAACATGTGGGACCCACATAACTTGCCGACATCATGGACGACAGCCACTAGGTGCTGCTTGCCCATTAAATGGGCAGGGTGATGAAACACACACCTCATGATCGGACTTCTCTGATCAGTTGACGTGGGACCACCAGCAGATGAATGGTCACCTGATGATCGGGCCCACGGAACTTGTAGACGTTCCACCGTCTAGTAAAACAGATAGACAGCTGGGTGGAAAAATACATGCATGAAGGTGGACCCGTCCCACACGTATAGCACGTGTAGGGTGGCTCCACACGTACCAAATGATAGGACGGTTTGAGGGTAGCACATACCTCAGCATGGGGTCAGCGTCAGCACTGCAGCAGGGTGCTGCTGGACGTTGTAGATGCAGGATACATGCATCAACAAGTAGGGCCCATCGCAAATAGGTGGATGATGTGTATAAAACACATACATCAAAGTGTTTCCACCGTCCAGTGATAAAATCATGTGTGGGCCCCACGTCCACTAGCAGGGACTAGACGGCCTTGGACAAAACACATTATCATGGTGGGTCCCACCAATGGACGGATGACGTGGTTAAACACATATATCACATGGGCTCCACAGCCCTTGCTGACCTACAACAGCAGCCAATCAGCTGCGGGCGGTCCATGTAAATGAATGGCTGGGACACAACACATACATAAAGGTGGGGTCCATGTTTGGACGGTGTGTGTATGACCCATACATCAAAAGGGTCCCACCGTCCTGATAGATGGACGGTGGATAAAGGTATATATATATATATATATCAGGGTGAGGTGGGTCCCACATGGAGCCACCGTACATGTATCCGTGTGTGTGTGTGTGTATATATATATATAAAATATAAAAAGTAAAGTCCAGCGTCCAAGGCAGGACAGCGTGGACACAATATATACATCATACATGTCACCACCGTCCAGATGATGGACGGTGCTGATCATTCCTTCAACCGTAGGTCCCACCGTCCATCTAGCTGGACGGCCTGAATATTGTACAAACGCCAAGGTGGGGTCCACACGCCACATCACATGCATCACGTGATTTCCACGTGTGTGGGGCCTACGCTGCTAGAAGCATAGATAAAACACTTACACACGTGGGAGGCTCTACAAATGGACGGTGCACATCAGCACACATCATGGTGGAATTTCCACTACACCGTCTAGAGCCACAGCATCGTCTAGACATATCTGGACGGTGGGGATTAAAATACATGAATCATGGTACGTTGCCACCGTCCAACAACTGGACAGTGGAGATGAGACCCATACAGTTATGGTAGGCCCTCACATGTGGTTCCACACACGTGGATGGATGGTGTGGATGTATGGGTCCCACAGACCTTGCTGACGTCACAGCAATGGGACCCATAGAGTTGGTGGTGTTGATACACCAGCGACTGGTGTGAGATACCCAGCCAACCCGTTTTCCACAATACGGGATTGGACGGTGGGGATGAAACATACACAACACGGTGGATCCCACGTCCCTATCTGCTGGACGGTAGCAGATATAACATATAAATCAAGGTGGGGCCACGTGGTGGCCCACCACCGTTGAATCAAGCTGATATTTGTAATCTGCCTGCGTCCAGGCATGCTACTGGACAGCAAGTTGGACGGTGGACCTGGCCCATCTGGCCTGTGTCTAACGTGGTCCCACCATAGGGACAATGGGGATACGAAGCATACATCTTGGTGACGGCCATGTGGTGGGCCACACGGTTGCAGCAAACTGATATTTGTGTTGGCTTTCATTAGCGCCTGCTGCTGTCAGCAGCAGGCCCAATAGATCTTGCCCCGTCCTGGCCATACATTGGATGGGAATTCGTTGAACGGTGAGGATATAAATCACCTACATCAAGGTGGGGCCCACCAGGATGGACCACACAGCCTCGGGACCAGGTTGATATCCATGTTTTTCCCTTCATTCATACCCAAAACAGGCAGCAGGTGGCCCAGCTGCTGGACAGTGGGCGTCCCACTATTGGACAACGCGTGGGCCCACTTGATGGGCGGCGTGGATCCATATGCATCAGCAGGTGGGCCACGTCCATCAAGGAAAAGAGAGAGAGGGATAGAAAGAGAGAAGGGAAGAGAGAGAGAGAGAAAGAGGAGCACCCACCTCATAAAAAAAAAAAAAAATCTACCTTAAAGATGCACCCACCGTCCGATCTTCTCGCTCCTAGAGGTTCCTTGGCACCTAAGCTTCAACTTC
The DNA here is from genome assembly GCA_037074715.1 of Magnolia kwangsiensis. Taxonomy (NCBI): domain Eukaryota; kingdom Viridiplantae; phylum Streptophyta; class Magnoliopsida; order Magnoliales; family Magnoliaceae; genus Magnolia; species Magnolia kwangsiensis. The sequence goes on along the minus strand of CM073586.1, from coordinate 51,264,550 downwards.
AAGGGTTAAGATGAAGAATAGAGGGTTGAGATGGGGGATTTTGGGGGTAGGAAGGTGGGCCACTTGGAGCTTAGGAGGCTTTGCAAAACTCCATACGTATGGAGCTTGGAGATTGCTTGGAGATTGAAATGAGAAAGAGAGAAAGAGAGAGAGTGATGTAAAGGAAGAGAGTAATGGATGTGTAAGAAAAAAGGATGGGTTGGGTTGAATTTTGTGTAAAGGAGGTATGGGTGGGGAGAGGGAGAGTTGACTTGTGAGGGAGGTGAGGTGGCATGGGGTATGGGTGATGTACTTGACTTGATGGGATGGAGTACTTGACACTTGATGCGATTGATGGGACATTCTCTTGGGATTGCAACGCGCGGCGTTTTTCTCGAACTGAACGCGGGCTCACATCTCCTGGCCCGGGTATCGCCTCGGCGTGCAAGACACGGCATCGGAACCGCGGCGATGGCGCGGTCGCACTGGTACAAGTCTCAGGTTGAGTCAACTCGGGTTAACGGCATATGAATCAGGGTCACACGTAAATGCCGGTTACGGGTCGAGGTTGTTGGGATTCGACCGGAAAGACCGCGGAAGTCTACCGAACGATACGGTCTAGGATACGGGTCTTACACTCTCTCTCTCCCTTTACAACTCTCTCTCTTTCTCTCTTTCTCATTTCAAAATCTCCAAGAAAAAGAGCTCCATACGTATGGAATTTTCCAAGCATCCCTAAGCTCCAAGTGGCCCACTTTCCTACCCCACCATCTCCCATCTCAACCCTCCATTTCTCATCTCATCCATTGAAGTTGAAGCTAAGGTGCCAAGGAACCCCTAGGAGCAAGAAGATCGGATGTTGGGTTGCCTCTATAGGATAGTTTTTTTCTTATTTTTATGATGGGCCAAGTGAGGCCCAACGATCCATGGTGTGGATCTCACTTGGGACCCTAAGTTGTGGCCGATGGACCACTTGGATCATCATGATCATTCCATGATGGGGCCATTCTCCATGGACCCCATCATGATGTTTATTTCTTTAGAAAGGTCATCTAGACCATCCATATTGGTGGGGAAAGGATCCCCATCGTTGATTTTAAGTTTTGATGGTCCCATATGCTAAATGACCCACTTGATGTATGATTCATTGCAAGGGAGGGCCCATAGTGTCAGGGTCCCTCCATCACAAGCGTGTCCCACTCTCCATGTCTCTCTCCCTCCTTATTTTATTTTATTTTATTTTGTGCAATAGGGTTGTGTGGCCCACTTGAATAGACCCCACCATGAGCATTTATTTGGTCCAAGCTCTCTTCAAGTGGGGCCCACCTTGCATGTTGTACCCCCATCATCCATCAGTGGTGGCCCACTTCATTAGGCCCACCACAATGTATATTGTTAAAAGGGGCCAAACCGTCCAGCGTCTAGGACGCTGGACGTCCCTGTGATAAAAAAAAAAAAAAAGGAAAATGAGAAGCTTTTGGGGTGGTCCCCTTGTGTAGGCTCCACCTTGATGTTTATATTCGATCCAAGTCGTCCATCCCCTTACCCACATCGTTTTAACCGTCGAGTAAAAGAATGGGGCTGATCTGAATATCTTGCGGGCCATAGCATGGGGAAACATTGGCGGTTACCATTGAAAATTTTTCTTATGCACCCAAAAAATTCGAACTTCAGACTCTTTTTGTCTGTTGCGAGCTATAGAACTCTATGGATGGAGTGGATTTCCAGGTAGCGGGCCCCACACATGTTTTTTGGCAAAAAAATAAATCAAAGGAGAGAGAGAGAGGACGAGGCAGCAAGATGCTGCTGCTATCAGGCCAGCGCAGGCAGCACCTGCACTGTTGCAGGCGGCGGGCGGACGGCGTGGACCCACGACCACCAGCCATGGGCTCCACCTTGATTCCTATGTGCCATCTAAACCGTCCATGAGGTGGGTCCCATCCTCAGGTGGGCCCCCTCCAAGTTTCAGCTGATTCCGAAACTCAGGTGGCCCGCACCACAGGAAATAGTGAATTGAACATCTACCATTGAAAGCTCCATCTGGGCCCACAGAAGTTTCAGATCAATCTAAAATTTGGGTTTTCACTCCATTCAGGTCTAAGTGACCTTATGAATGGTTTGGATGTCATCTAAACATTACAGTGGGCCCCACATGGGACCCACACTGATGTATATGTTTTAAGTCCACCGTCCAGTGGACGGTGGCGCCCACCTTGATGTTGTACTGCCTCCACCGTCCAGCGGACAGTGGAGCCCTCCGTGATGCATACGTCATCCCCCCGTGGGACCCTCCATGATGCATGTGATGCATCCAGACCGTCCATCTGCTTGGTGAAATCATTTTAAGGCATGAGTGGCTGATTGGGTGTGCCACTCATGTATGGGTTAGGCCCATTTGTTTTATAACAGGCCTATGGGCTAGGCCCATTTGAATTACAAAAGGTCTATGGGTTAGGCCCATTTGATTTATGAAAGGCCTATGGGTTAGGCCCATTTGATTCATATAAGGCCTATGGGTTTAGGCCCACTTGATATGTTCCAAGTCCATAGGACTAGGCCCTTTTGATGTATTCCAAGGCCCATGAAATTGGACCCATTTGATGCAATTTTAAAGCCCATGGAAGTAGGCCCATTTGACTCATATAAGGCTTAGGGGTTTAGGCCCATTTGACTCATATAGGGCCTAGGGGTTTAGGCCCATTTGACTCATATAAGGCCTCTGGGTTGAGGCCCATTTGATGTACATATGGGGGCCCAATTGGTGAGGCCCATTTGTTACATATTAGGCTCATGAGACTAGGCCCAATTGATGCAATCTAAGACCCACGAGTTTTGACACATTGCAATGCACTTAAGGCCCATTGGTGTGGCCCATTGATGTGACCAATTGATGGATAAAATGCCCATATGATAGAGCCCATTTGATGTATTTAAGGCCCAATAGGATGTACCTAAGGTCCATTGCAGTGTGTGAGCCCAACACGGTGTATGTAACGATGTTTACAAGATCGTTCCTTGAGAGCAATGTTGGTTTGACGTCCACATTGCGAGTGTAATGTTAGTTGGATGTCCACATTACGACTCTCCTTAGGGCCCATTGTTAGACCCATACTTATTGTATATAGGCCGTCTATGCCCATTTGCATTGTAAGGATAGCTCATCTCCTTATAACATGTTTAGTATAGCATCCTGACTCATGATCATACGCATCATATGTATGCTTGATATGAGGATTGACTGATCATAGCATATACCTTCGGGCAGGTTGTTTATGGGCTCCTGGTTAGGCAGTGTTGCCCTACATGAGCGCACGATATGCGCAGGAATTGTTGCATGACTGGATAGCGTGAATCATGCATTTTTCATATGTGTGACATGGTTATTGTACACCCTAGCGACATCAGGGCCATAGCCTCCACAGACGCATCGTGGTTGGCAGGATTGGATACCGAAAATCTTGTTCTACATGGGGTACTATAGATATCCCTGGGTGAAAGTCCCTAAACCCTTATGGTAACAAGAGGTTGCTCCAACGTCTAGACCGAGTGGGTAGATGAGCGCTGAGTGCCGAATACCAGTTGGTTGTGCTCTCCACTGTGTCGTGGTCGGTTGGAAGGGGGTGTGGCCTTACCCGCCCGAGTATAGGGGGCAATTCTAGGCTGAGTCTAACCAGCTCGAGGAATGGGTCCGCTATCGACGAGTCGTGCCCGATATTGGAAGATGGATAGTGAGGTCTCTTCAACTTACCTTATTGCACGTGATGTGGCGGCAATCTGGTTTAGAGTGTACTAGACCCCGGTGATATCCCATATTTATGCTGTATTGATGTGTGGACATAGATGAGGATCTGTATTCTTGGGTTACATTGCACATCGCATGGCCTTGGGTGGCCCATACCATTCATGTCTTGCATCGCATAGCCTTGGTACGACTCAGGATATTATGGATCCATCTGCATATTTCGCATTACTCTGACATTGCATGTTCATATTACTACCTTGCGCACACACTTTCACCACCCTCTAAGCTTTCTATAAGCTTATGCACGACTGTTGCATGCAGGTGACGTTGGTTCGCAGCAGCGCTGAGGCAGGAGCACGTTGCAGATCGTTTTGGAGTTTTTATTCTTTACCATTGTATTTCCCTTTATGCTCATTGTACTTGTAAAGTTTTTGATCATAGTGGAAATGTAATGGAGTTCTTGGTTGTTGTTTGTGGGTTATGCCTTTGGTTATGCTTATTACGAATCAAACTGACATTGAAAATCCTCCTCATAGCATCCCAGGATCAGAACCTGGCGAATGGGAGCTAGGATCCTAGAATGGGGTTCTACGGAGGCTGTCGGCGCCGGATTTGGCGATCGGGAATTTTGTGAGCCCGATTTTCGAGTTTGGGGCGTGACAATTGGAAACCCTATTAACCATGGTACCTTGATCCATAAAGACTCATGAGCCGGGCATGGTGGTATGGGACACCGTGGTCGAGCTGTCGGCCTACGCTGGGGCCACAAACCTCCCCGTAGTGACCAGTGAGCATCCTACTCTGAACAGATTATGTCACGCCCCAAACTCAGAAATCGGGCTCACAAAATTCCCTATCGCCGAATCCGGCGCCGACAGCCTCCGTAGAACCCCATTCTCGGCTCCTAGCGCCCATTCGCCAGGTTCCGATCCTGGGATGCTACGAGGAGGATTTTCAACGTCAGTTTGATTCGTAATAAGCATAACCAATGGCATAACCCACAAACAACAACCAAGAACTCCATTACATTTCCACTATGATCAAAAACTTTACAAGTACAATGAGCATAAAGGGAAATACAATGGTAAAGAATAAAAAAAAACTCTAAAACGATCTGCAACGTGCTCCTGCCTCATCGCTGCTGCGAACCAACGTCACCTACACGCAACAGTCGTGCATAAGCTTATAGAAAGCTTAGAGGGTGGTGAAAGTGTGTGCGCAGGGTAGTAATATGAACATGCAATGTCAGAGTAATGCGGAATATGCAGATAGATCCATAATATCATGAACCGTACCAAGGCTATGCGATGCAAGACATGAATGGTATCGGCCATCCAAGGCCATGCGATGTGCAATGCAACTCAAGCATACAGATCCTCACTACGTCCACACATCAATACAACTCAAATATGGGATATCACCGGGGTCTAGTACACTCTAAACCAGATTGCCGCCACATCGCGCGCAATAAGGTAAGTGGAAGAGACCTCACTATCCGTCTGCCAATATCGGGCGCGACTCGTCGATAGTGGACCCATTCCTTGAGCTGGTCAGACTCAGCCTAGAATTACCCCCAACACTCGGGCGGGTAAGGCTGCACCCCCTTCCAACCGACCACGACACAGTGGAGAGCACAACTACTAGTAATCGGCACTCAGCGCTCATCTACCCACTCAGTCTAGACGTTGGAGCAACCTCTTGGTACCATAAGGGTTTAGGGACTTTCACCCAGGGATATCTATAGCACCCCATGTAGAACAAGATTTTTGGTATCCAATCCTGCCAACCACGATCTGCCTGTGGAGGCTACGGCCCCGATGTAGCTAGGGCATACAACAACCATGTCACACAACGCGAAAATGTATGAGTCACACTACCCAATCATGCAGCAAATCCTGCGCGTATCGTGTGCTCATGCAGGGCAACACCGCCTATTCAGGAGCCCATAAACAACCTACCCGAAGGCATATGCTATGATCAGACAGTTCTCACGTCAAGCATACATATGATGCGTATGATCATGAGTTATGGAACTGTACTAAACATGTTATAATAAAATGAACTATTTTACAATGCAGATGGATGTAGACGGCCTATACACAATAAGTACGGGCCTAACAATGGGCCCTAAGGAGAGTCGTAATGTGGACATCCAACCAACATTACACTCGCAATGTGGACGTCAAACCAACATTGCTCCCAAGGCACGATCGTCGTGAACATCGTTACATACTCTGTGTTGGGGTCACGCATTGCAATGGACCTTAGGTACATCTCATTGGGCCTTAATTATATCAAATAGGTCACATTCAATGAGCCTTATATGCATCAAGTGGGCCTTACGTTTATTAAATGGGCTGCATTACTGGGCTTCACCAATGGGCCGTAGGTACATTGCAATGGATCACAATCCAGGGGGCCTCAGAGCATATCAATATGGGCCTAATCACATGGGTCCGATGCATATCAGATGGGCCTAAACCCATAGGCCTTAAAATACATCAAAAGGGGCCTGATCCCATGGGCTTTAAATTACATCAAATGGGCCTAATTCCATGGGCTTGGAACACATCAAATGGGACCAATCCCCTGGGCCTTGGGATATATCAAATGGGCCTAGTCCCACGGACGTGAAACATATCAAGTGGGCCTAAACCTATAGGCCTTAAATATCAAGTGGGCCTAAGCCCATAGGCTTTACATATCAAGTGGCCCCAAGTCCATAGGCCTTATATGAATCGAATGGACCTAACCCATAAGCATTTCATAAATCAAATGGGCCTAACCCATAGGCCTTTTCTAATTAAATGGGCCTAACCCATACATGAGTGGCCCACCCAACCAACAGCTCATGCCTTAAAATGATCTCACCAAGTGGATGGACGGTCTGGGTGCTTCACATGCATCATGGAGGGTCCCACTGCTGCTGGGCAGTGGGGATGACACATGCATCACGGAGGGCTCCACCGTCCGCTGGACGGTGGAGTCAATACAACATCAAGGTGGGCGCCACCGTCCACTGGACGGTGGACTTAGGACACATGCATCCTTGTGGGTCCCATGTGGGGCCCACTGTAATATTTATTTGGCATCCAACCCACTGATAAGGTCAAACAGACCTGATTGAAGGAAAAATAAAAATTTCAGCTTGGTTCAAAACTTCTGTGGGCCCCAAAAAAAGATTTCAATGGCAGATATTCAATTCCACTGTTTCCTGTGGTGTGGGCCACCCGAGTTCTGGATCGAGCCGAAATTTGGAGGGGGCCCACCTGAGGAGGGGACCCTCCTCATGAACAGCGTGGATCAAATATGTACATCATGGTGGGGCCCACAGCTGGAGCCGTGGGTCCCCAGCTGGACGCCCACCTGCACGCAGCAGCTGCTGCTGCAGCACCTGTCAGAAGTAAAGAGGCAAGGCCTCTTGCAATTTTGGGAAAAACTCGATTTTCTCGGGGTATTTCACACGTGGGACCCACTTACAAAAAATTCACCCCGGCTATTACGTTCAGTGACTCGCAACAGGAGAAAAGAGTCCGAATTTTGATTTTTTTATATGCTTAGGAAGTGAAATAAAATAAGAAAATGATATTTGAATGGTGAGGATGCAATTTCTGACGCTATGGCCCACCAGATGATTGGATCGGCTCCAAATCTTGGCCCAACACATGAAATTAGGTGGAGGATGGGATGGACGGCGTGGACTGATTACATACATCACGGTGGGGCCTAAGCACGTGGACCACCCAAAGACTTCCTCCTTTTCTTCATTCCTTCCCTTTTTTTCTTTTTTTTTTTCACAGGAACGTCCAGCGTCCCAAACGCTTGACGGTCTGGTTCTTTTAGAAAAGTACATTATGGTGGGCCCTGATGAAGTGGGCCACCACTGATGGGTGACGTGGGTACAACATATGAGGCGGGCCCCACTTGAACAAAATAAATATCTCAAGCTGGGGTCCATTCAAGTGGGCCACACAACCCTATCACATAAAATAAAATAAAACAAAATAAAAAGAAATAAAAGAGAGAGATAGACATGGAGAGTGGGACACGCTTTGTGATGGAGCGCTCCGCCACTATGAGCCCTCCCTTAAATGAAATCATACATCAATAGATCCCTCTATGCATGGAATCACCGAAATTGACAATCAACGGTGCAGATCCGTTCCCCACCGATATGATCGGTCTAGATGACCTTTAAATACAATGAACCAAACATCATGATGGGGTCCATGGAGAATGGCCCCACCATAGATGATCATGATGATCAAAGTGGTCCATCGGCCACAACTTAGGGTCCCAAGTGAGATCCAAACCATTGATCGGTTGGCCTCACTTAGCCCATCACAAAAACAGGAAAAACTAGTATGATCTAGCACCCACCGTCCGATCTTCTTGCTCTTAGGGGTTCCTTAGCACCTTGGCTTGGATTTCAATGGATGAGATGGGGAATGGAGGGTTGAGATGGGAGATAATGGGGTAGGAAAGTGGGCCACATTTGGAGCTTAGGAAGCTTGGAGAAATTCCATACGTATGGAGCTCTTTTGCTTGGATATTTGAAATGAGAAAGAGAGAAAGAGAGAGAGTTGTAAAGGGAGAGAGAGAGTGATGGATGGATGTGGTGATGGGGTGTAAGACACCTTTTGACTTTTGTGGCCCTTTGGTGTAAGAAAAGGCATGGGGATGGGAGACTTTTGTGGCATTTGTGTAAGAAAGGTATGGGTTTGGGAGACTTTTGTGGTTGCTTGGGAAAAGGGGTGAAAGTGATGTGTACTTGACATGTGATGGATTGATGGATTGATTGATTGATGTGATTGATGTGACACATCGTAGAGATTCTCTTAGTTTTTGTAACGCGCGGCGTTTTCCTCGCACCGAACATTGGCCTACAACTCTCGACCAGGGTATCGGCTCGGTGCGCGAGTCGCGGTGTCGGAACCGCAACGATGGCGCGGTTGCTATGGTATTGGTTCGGGTTGAGTCGACTCGGGTTGTCGGTATATGAATTAGGGTCGCGCGTCGATATCGGTTAAGGGTCGAAGGTTGCCGAAATTCGACCGGTAAGACCGCGAAAGTATACGGAAAGGTACGGACCAAGATACGAGTCTTACAGATTATGGTGGTATGGGACACTATATTCTTGCTGTCGGCCTACACTGATCAGGTGACGAGCCCTTTGTAGTGACCTTGAGTTTATCCTGACACCGCATGGGGGCGATGAGTCCTGATGCAGTCTTAAGGATAATTTAGGCCTGTATTGATAAGGTGATGGGGGAGAGGTGCAATGAGTGCGAGCAACAGCCCTGACAGCCCTTGCAGTGACTTACAAATATACATCGTATGAGATTACTAAGAGTGACGACCCTAGACAGGATCTGTGTTGGGATTGATATAAGGGAAGTACCTTAGTTTTCCAATCCTGCTGTATGAATGGACTAATAATAACTCGGTAATCATATCACCATCACATTGCATGTGCCTGGAAGATGTGGAGCACTGTGGGAAGAAAGCATGCCGCGGGCGTAAGATGGTGCCGTATGAGGGAGATCGTCGGTGAGGGCATCCATCATGTCATGTCATATTGCATTAACAACAGTATTTAGGAATGTTTGATTAATTGCTTTGCTATTATCGCATGATTGATTTGAGAACATGCTAATCTCTGCTCTATTATTCCACTGAGTTGATCACTCACTCCCACGTTACGGGATGGTGTTTCCGGACACCCACCAGTCCCTATTTTGGTTGCAGATGATGGCGCTGCTTGAGAAGCGGAGCTGAACTTGATGATGATGAGGAGGATCCCTCCTTTATGCGTGTTCTGAACGACGGGATTACAGGGAGATTCATTAGATGCCATGACACTTGTCATTTTATATTTTCAGAGCACTCATGTATATTCTTTCTTTCTCTTTTGTGGTATACATGTATATGTTTAACCTGGTAACATGTTCACACTCTGGAGACTTACAATCAATTATATATTATATGTGTGTATCACAGTCTTCCGCTTGTTAATTTAACTATCTCTGGAGTATGATATGTTGTTTTGGCTTAATCCCAATCTTGTTTAATGCATGTTTACTGACAACATGCATCTAATATTATCTATGTTGCATAAATAACATTTTGAAACTCGGGAGTTGGGTTTTTACTCGACACCCAATTTTCGGGATGTTACAGTAGCTTTAGCGATTCTACTAGTTTTAGGTCTTGTATTTAAAGCTGGTAGAGCTAATTTCATAGATAATCTAGTTTAGTACTTGGTTAATTCTTGTTTAATTTCTAACGAATTTGGGTCCTTAGTAATTTTTGCTTAAGGTGGTACTCGGGTCTTTGTATAGATTTTTTCAGGACGTTACAGTCTACCCCCCTTAAGAAAATAAATTTCATCATTGAAATTAGTAACATTTCGTACTCCTCGAGAATCTAAGGGTAGTTCTTGTGAACCTCGGCTTCTGTTTCCCAAGTAGCCTCTTCCTCAATGTGATGCGTCCATAATACCTTCACAAGCGGGATAACCTTACTGCGCAACACTTACTCTTCTGGTCTAGAATACGTGTCGGCTGTATAAGTAGAGCATCCTCACTCAACTGTACCTGCTCTCATATGATAATGTGGGAAGGGTCAAGGTCGTATTTCTTCAACATCGATACATGAAATACGTTGTGTACGCCTACGAGTGGTGTGGGCAAAGCAAGGCGGTAGGCTACCACACCCACTCGGTCTAGTATCTGCAATAGGCAAATGAATCTCGGTGTGAGCTTCCCTTTCTTTCCGAACCGGAGGACTCCCTTCATTGGGAAAACCTTTAGAAATACGTGGTCCCCAACCTTGAACTCTAGCTGTCGCCGCCTCGTATCGGCGTAGCTCTTCTGTCTATTCTGTGCTACTAGAAGTTGATGCCTAATAATGTCGATCTTCTTTGAAGTCGCTTGAACTAACTCTGGGTCAATCAAGCTCTTCTCACTAACCTCTGCCCAACAGTGTCGTGCCCGACAGGGACGCCCATACAAGGCCTCATAGGGAGTCATGCCAATACTCGCCTGAAAACTATTATTATAAGCGAACTCTGCATAAGGAAGACAGTCATCCCAACTGTCCTTAAAATCAAGCACACAAGCTTGCAGCATGTCCTCAAACACCCGATTCACCCGCTCCAACTTCCCGTCATTCTGTGGGTGGAACGCAGTACTAAACTTCAGTTTCACACCCATTGCTTCCTTGATACGAGTCCAGAAGATAAATGTGAATCGAGTGTCTTTATCCGACACGATCTCCATAGGAACTCCATACTGACGTACAATCTCCTTCATGTACAACCTGGCCAACTCGTCTGCTGAGTTTGAAACTCTAATCGGGAGAAAATGGGCCAATTTCATCAACCGGTCCACGATTACCCAGATGGAGTCATGTCCCTTCCTCGTCTTCGGTAGCCCTGAGATAAAATCCATTGAGATGAAGTCCCATTTCCATTTAGCTATGGGCATGGGCTGAAGTAGTCCAGGAGGTCGACGATACTCTGCCTTGACCTGCTGACACATGAGACAATGGGACACATACTCTGCTATGTGGGCCTTCATGTTATCCCACTAGTACGAGCGCTTCATGTCTCAGTACATCTTTGTACTACCAGAATGCATTGCCATCTTCGAATTGTGGGCAGCCTCGAGAACTTCCTTCATTAGGTCATGAAGATTTGGGATGCATAGGCGGCCATGATAACATAAACCCCCATTCGTACCAACTCTCAATTCCGAGTCTTCACTGTCGCTAACCTGCTCTCTCATCTTGGCCAATAATTCATCATCTCTCTTAGCCGCGATGATCCTGTCATCAATGAGCAGCTGAACATGAACATGTGTGATGCTCTCGAAGGACTCTACTGCTATTAGTTTTTGCTCAAAGTCTTGCACAAACTCTACCATATCTCATTCTGCTATCATTAGCGGAGCTGCAAATGTTATAGTCTTATTACGGCTCAACATGTTTGCCACAAGGTTGCCCTTGTCAGGATGGTAGGAGACCTCGAACTTGAAGTCATTCAAGGTTTCCATCCATTACCGCTGTCTCATATTCAGGTCCCTCTATGTGAATATGTACCTGAGGCTCTTGTGGTCATAAAAAAGCTTGAACTCCTCTCCATAGAGGTAATGTCTCCAGAGCTTTAATGCAAAGATGACGACTGCTAACTCTAGGTCGTGCGTAGTAGTTTTTCTCGTGTTTCCTCAATTGTCGTGATGTATAGGCAATAACCCTGTCCTTCTGCATCAGAACATAACCCAAACCAACATGAGATGCGTCAGTGTATATCGTATACTTGATGCCTTACTCTGGTAATACTAGCACAAGGGTGGACATCAACTTATCATTTAGTTCCTGAAAAGATGCTTTTGCCTTCTCATTCCAGGTAAACTTGAGATCCTTCCAAGTTAACTGAGACAATGGTCTGGATATCTTGGAAAAGTCTTGGAATCGATGGTAGTAACCTGCTAGGCCAAGAAAACTCCTCACTTTAGTGACCGAACCAGGTTGCTCTCATTCCTGAACTGCGGCTACCTTAGCAAGGTCCACAACTATCCCTTCCTTGGACACGACATGTCCCAGGAATTTGACTTCTTCCTTCTAGAAGTCGCACTTCTTTTACTGTGCAAACAACTGGTTCTTCTTGAGAGTATCAAAGACTGCTTGTAAGTGCTCCTCGTGCTCCTTTTGACTCTTGGAGTATGTCAGGATGTCATTTATAAATACAATGATAAATCGGTATAGATACGGTCAAAACACCCTGTTCATCAGATCCATAAACATGGCCGGTGCATTCATGAGTCCAAATGACATCACTAGGAACTCGTAGTGCCCAAAACTGGTCCTGAAAGCTGTCTTCTGTATGTCCTCATCCCTGATGCGCAACTGGTGATACCCGGACTATAGGTTGATATTCGTAAAATACTGTGCCCCCTTCAACTGATCAAATAGATCATCAATCCTGGGCAAAGGGTACTTGTTCTTCACCTTCACTTGGTTCAATTTACAGTAATCGATACACAATCGCAGTGACCCATCCTTCTTCACAAATAACACAGGTGCTCCCCAAGGAGACACTATTTGTCGTATGAAGCCCGCATCCAACAGATCATTGATCTATTTTTTCAGCTCCTCCATCTCACATGGAGGCATGCAATAATTTGGAAGAGATATAGGTGTCACACTAGGCACTAGATTGATGGTAAAATCGATCTCGCGCTGAGGGGGTAATCCAGGTATCTTTTTGAATGCATCTGAGAACTCTTGGACTACAGGGGTGTCCCCAAGTACTGGACCATTAACATCCTCTAGCAAGGAATCGTAACAACTATTGCGATAAGGCCAACTGACCTGCACTGGGAATGTAAAGGTCGTGCCCTCAGGTCCATAGGCTTTCGCCACTCTAGTATCGCGGTCAATCTCTGCCTTCATCTCTGTGAGCCAATCCATACCGAGAATGATGTCATAATGATGCAGCGGGGTGACAATTAGGTCAATGCACACTGTCTGCTCCCTGCATCTATTGAACAACCCTTACACATCCTGGTAGCGTCTGAGAAAGTCCCTGTGGTAGTAAGGATTCTCAACCCAACCTGTAACAACCTGAAAATCGGGGGGTCGAGTAAAAACTCCACTCCCGAGTTCCAAAATGTTATTTATGCAACATAGATATGTATGATTGAATGTTGTCTGTGATAATGTATTAAACATGAGTGAGATTAAGCCAAAACAGCATATCATACTCCAGAGACAGTTAAACTAGCAAGCGGAAGACTGTGATAGTATGTATAACATATATAAACTGTTGTATGTCTCCAGAGTGTGAACATGTTACCAGGTTATATACATACATGTATGCTCCAAAAGTAAACCAAAAGAATATACATGAGTGTTCTCAAAATATAAAATGACAAGTGTCAAGGTATCTAATCAACCTCCCTGTAATCCCGTCAATCAGATCATGCATAAAGGAGAGATCCTCCTTATTATCATCAAGTCCAGCACCGCCTCGCAGGCCGCGCCATCATCTGCAATCACAATAGGGACTGGTGGGTGTCCGGAAACACCATCCCGTAACGTGGGAGTGAGTGATCAACTCAGTGGGATAAGAGAGCAGAGATTAGCATGTTATCAAATCAATCATGCGATAATAGTAAAGAAGTAATTCAAACAATCCTAATACTGTTGTTAATGTAATATGACATGACGTGATGTATGCCCTCACCGACGATCTCCCTCATACGGCAACATCTTACGACCGCGGCATGCCACACTCCCTAGAGTGCTCCACATCTTCCAGGCACATGCAATGCTATGGTGATATGATTTTCGAGTTGTTATTAGTCCATTGAAACAGCAGGATTGGGAAACTAAGGTACTTCCCTTGTATCAATCCCAACACAGATCCTGTCTAGGGTCGTCACTCCTAGTAATCTCATACGATGTATATTTTCTAGGTCGCTGCAAGGGCTGCCAGGGCTGTTGCACGCACTCGTTGCACCGCTCCCCCATCACCTTATCAATATAGGCCTACTGTACTCTACTGCTACGGAAGGGTCGTCGCCTCTCGTACACTCAGAATACGCTCACGGTCACTACAAAGGGCTGCCAGGGCTGTTGCTCGCACTCGTTGCACCGCTCCCCCATCACCTTATCAATGTAGGCCGACAGCAAGAATATAGTGTCCCATACCACCATAATCTGCTCACGAGACAGGTGCTCACTGGTCACTACGAGGAGGTTTGTGGCCCCAGCGTAGGCCGACAGCTCGACCACAGTGTCCCATACCACCATGCCCAGCTCATGAGTCTTCGTGGATCAAGGTACCATGGTTAACAGGATTTATAATGGTAAGTTCAGTACCCTAGGTTCAAGCAGTTATGACTCATGCAGGGTAAACATACAACGGCCAGTCGGGTTACTTGACAGGCTCGACTAGCGCGATCGCATCTCGAGTCGAACGACATGAAGTGCGTAAAACACTTCGTGTGGCCTAACCACTGCCGCCAACTCCAGAACACGGCTCGCGTTCATCGACGCGTCGTTCGTGGCCACGATAAGCCAACCACGAATTCGCTCGGTTACCGACTGCCTGGACTAAGTATAGTCCCAAACAATTATGAATCCAATCAGCAATTCATGTAAGAGTACTGGAATTGAAATACAACCATGTGAGCACGTTAACACATGTTATAACGTACAACTTAGGTAAATTATCTGACACATGCCTTTCGTACATATAATGAACTTATGCATATCGCCAACATATAGGAAATCATTTCCATCAGCATATTAATTGAGGATTCAATCTCAAACTAAATCATAATGAAATCATCAAGCACATGTTATAACATACAGCTTAAGCGAATCGTCAAGCACATGCATTTCATTCATATCATGAAATCATGCATATGGCTAACATGTAGGAAACCATTTACACCAGCATATTAATTGAGAAATCAATCTCAAATTAATTCGTAACACCATTTAATTCAATACATACTAATACAAGAATTTATACAAACACTTACACTACACACTTAAGTCTACATATAGCATGTCGACCCGAAGTGCGCATTTAGGCGAATCTCTTCGCCAAACTAATTATGCACGTATTCCTAACATTCTAATGCGACAAGAAGCCATGTCAATCACGTCAGCAAAATATGAATGAAAATAGTACTTTCTACAAATGACTAAAATGCCCTAAATCTCATATTCTTCGTTGGTTTACGAAACAGGAAACGAACAGCATGTTGTACATGTCAAACGGCGTTGCCATCAAGAATCTACTATTAAACGACATTGAAAGCTTTGGAAACAGTCAATCAAAGCGTCTAAAATCCGCACCTTTTTCTTTATAGGTGAAGTGATTCGAACGGAGCGTATACGCTTCGTCTACGGCGATCAGACAACCTGATACACATGTACATCAGCTACTATTCTATTTGAATCAAAGAAATCTCCAAATCAGCAAGTGGTTAGGGTTTTCCTTACCTAGAAGTGCGTTGGAATCGCCGAAAAAGTGATCGGAGTGCGTCGCCTAAGCACGTGCAGCAGCAGCAGCAGGTGGCAGGAAAATCACTCTCACTCTCTCTCACAAACTCTCACCTTTTCTCTCTCCCAATCTAGGGCTTTTTGCAATTTCGGATGGGAGAGAGGAGTGAGGGTTTCAACCCCTTTTATAAGCTTTAAAACGCCCGAAATAGGCTCGGGACGAAGTTTACTTAGTGCATATCCAATTCGGGGCTGTTTCGGTACAAAAGATGCTTTCTGGTGGTCCCCTGGCCGAATGCGATCAGACTTAAGCTCACGCATACCAGATCTAGCACGTATTAAGTTTTCAGTCCGGCTGGGTCCGCAGATCGCACGTGGCGGACCAGTTTCAGTTCAACGGTCACCGCACGTAAATCAGGGCTGAAAGTCTCATGATATAAAATAGAAATTTCTCCTGATCCGAGGGTGTAATCTGGCTGAATTCTGACGGCCAGAATGCTCAATACTGACGCGTCAAGTCGTGTGCCAGATTTGAATTTGAAATTCCAATTCTGTCCCTATTTGCACTCTCTTCGGTCCGGGCTCAATGAAATGGCCTGTGATTATCGGTTTGACTTGATTTTCAAAATGAGTGTCAAGTCCAGCTAGGCGGTTCTAACGGTCTAAGATAGGAGGTATTGGACTTTCGACGCACGGTCTAGATCCAATACAAAGATTGAAAGTGGTCCAGAGAACAAACCGGTTTAGAGTTTGATCCCAGGTTATAGAGTATTATAGAGTCATTGGTTCTACTCGATTTGGGTCTTGTAGAACGTATTTAAAGTGATCAGGGACTATTTCCCAGCTACTTTAGCGTCGCGCTAGCTTACACTTATTTTTCAAAGGAATTTATCCTACGTGATTTCTTTGGCTATGGAATTGGGTTCTGAGCGATTTCTTAGGTGTTTTAGTTAACCCATTGCCTAAGGACGTCTAATCCCAGATTAGCCAAAATCTGGGGTGTTACACAACCATAGGACTAGTTTCCAACCCCAGTTGCTTGACTGTTACGCATGATATTATAGAGATAGTGGACCCGGTGTCCACTAATATGAAGACTAGTGTACCTTAAATATGCACTGTGACTTCAAAAGCCAATGGTACTACGGTTGTCGTCTCAGATGCCTCAGTTGCAAGTGAGTGCACATGAGCCTGTTGAGAACGGTTTGGCTACGGTACCATAGGCCGTTGAGGTGGCCTAAATCGAGGTGCAGGCGTCCAAAAAGATGGATGTGCTGGTGCAAACCGTAGAGGTGGAGTCGAGAGAGGTGGTGGCATCTAACGGCTGATCCTCTAAGGGGGCGTAAATCCATTGTCCCTCATCCTGGTGAAATAGTACGTGTCAGCATGGCCCGACCTCTGGCAGTAGGTGCACCATATATCAGGTCACCTCGGCTGTGTCAGTGAAGCCGTAAGCCTGGGAGGTGAGTTAATACAAGGCCTCTTGCTGAGTAACAGCCTGATCGACAACTCTCAACGCGGCCTAGGGGCACACATGTACGGGACAACCTGTCCCCATCCTGCTCAGCCCACAGAGATATGCCCACTAGCTCAGCATAGTTGGATATGCTAACGTAACACATCTTGGAGCATATCTTGGGTTGTAGACCCTCAGAAAACCGCCACATCTGCATCGACTGGTTGGCTAAGATCAGGGAAGCATATCTGGCCAGCTCCATGAACCTATTCTCGTATTCTGTCACTGACATCCATCCCTAACGGAGGCGAAGAAACTGACTCTCCATCTCAATATGGTAGGTGAGAGGGAAATACTTCCCATGGAAGTGCATCTCAAGTGCTTCCCATGACCACACATACCCCACGGGAACTGTTCGCAGGATGCTGTCCCACCACAGGCTGTCCTCCTTCTCAAACATGTGGGTGATCAACTCCACCTACTCTGCCTCAGTGCAGTGCAGTGACTTAGCATCTTAGAGATCGGTCGAGCCAATACTCGGCCTCCTCAAGTCTGTGAGTACCTACAAACATAGGGGGTCGAAAACATTGGAATCGCTCCAATAGGCCGCTAGCACCCACATTTTTAGCAGGGCGTACAAGTGGTGCAGGTGGAACCACACCTTTGCTATGGGCGAGGGCCCCTGCGATGGTGGCCAAAAACTGTCGTTATTGCTGCTATTGTGTAACACCCCAGATTTTCACTAACATGGAATTAGATGTCCTTAGGCAATGGGTCAACCATATCACTCCTAGAGATCAATTCTAAAGTCTAAAAATCACTTTTCAACTCATTTCCTTCAAAATCTCACCTTTCACCACCCCATTCTTCAAATTTCTCTAAGTACTTTCATATTAGACACAAACCTAAAGTTTAAAAGGTGAGGAACTATACTTAAACTAAAACTTACTATAAATAGTAAATACATACGTAAAATGGGATTTTAACTAGTTAATATTTATAATTTCATGATGTAGATAAGTTATTTGGATGGATTAACTTCTTCTATCCCAAAATCATATATTGTACGTTGCATAACTCATTCTAGTTTGCAAATGAGACTCGATAAATGCCTCGACGAACTCGTGGGCCCAAACGACTTAATTCGGGGGGATCCAAGGTGGGCCCCACATGTTTCCAGTATCCCTGGGGGGTGAGGACCTCACTTATGGGGTGATTCCTCACCAAATATGTCAGTGACCGGCGAGGACCTCTCCAGTTTGGCGAGGCCTCGCCTACCTCGTCCGTACAGCGGTCTGGCAGGCCGATTTCTGCAGTTTTTCCTGCACGTTTCTTCCAACTTTAAAAAAAATCATATCTCCTTCGTTATAACTCTGATTTAGGTAATTCAAAAATCATATTGAAGATAAATGAGTCTCATTTTATATACAAATATGTGAAAAATATAATAAAATATTTAATATAGTTTAAAGTAGGACGTTGTGACAAACTGTCTGAAAATCACTTATTGGACAGCTGCTGTTTCAGGAATTTTTAGAATTTTTATACAACTTAAAATCTCATGAAATTTTTTGGGGACAGGGTAAACTTGATAATGAACCACCATAAAAATAATAAAAATAATATAATAACTAGAAGTGCCCAAAATGAGGCATAGAATGGCCCTAGGACCGTATTCTGCCCTATTAGGGTAGAATTTGGTTAAGTACCAAACTGAATACTCAGTAGAATTAACTTGAATCACTTTAAATATAAACTATAAGACCCAAGTTTATTAGAACCGCTAACGCTACATTATCCTAAAACATAGGATCAAACTCTAAACCCAGTTGCTCACGGGAGCATTCAGAAACTTTGTATCGGACCCGGACCGCACATCGGAAGTCCGATTGTCCCGAACTTAGACAATCCTGACCGCCTAGTTGGACTTGACAATCACCTCAAAAATTAAGTCCATACGATGTCTTGAGACCATTTCCTTGCGTCCGGAGTGAAGAGTGTGAGAAAAGTGAATTTATTTAGAAATTAAATATAATTTATGAAATCTGGCACATGTCACTAGCGTGACATTTTCTAAGCATTATGACCATTAGAATTTGACCAAATTTCATCCTCGAATCAGGATAGTTGGCCCTTACATGTCCAGGTACTTGTAGCTATGATCGAGTTTCGGTGACTGCTGAACTGAAACTAGTCTGCCACGGTCGATCTGGATTTCTGATCGAATTTAAAACTCATCCTGACCTAGATCCAATATCAAGAAGCTTAATTCTGACCACATTTAGTAACAGGACCGCCAGAAGTGCTCCGTTGAATCGGAGCAAGCCCGTTTTGGTTATAAAATAGGTATCCCTTGGCCTTAAGGCTATTTTCATCGATTTTGGGCTTATAAAAAGGCCTTAAGCCCTCTCTCACAAATCCCATATGAATTTAGAAAACCTAGGAGAGAGAAGAGAGAAAAGAAAGAGAAAGTGAGGGAGAAGTTGGGGGTTTCCCTGGGATTCTTCCCTGCTGCTCCACGTGCCAAAGCCGTCCATCTGCATCGCTATTCTGATGATTCCAGTTTTGTTCTAGGTAAGTAAACCCTAACCTTAACCTATTTTAGGGATTCTATCGATCCAAGTAGCGAAGTAGCTGACTTACCTTGTGTATTAGGTTGCCAATCAGTCGTTGACAAAGACTTAGAGTCTCTGTCGAGTTCGTTGCGATTCTACGGTGTAAGGTGCGGATTTTAGTCGCTTAGATTACCTGTTTTCAAAGCTTTCGATGTTTTTTAATGATAAATTGTTGACAAGGATGTTGTTTGACATGTAGAACATGCTGTCCATTTTTCATTTCGAATACGTACGAAGAATATGAGATTTAGGGTATTTTAGGTATTTGTAGGAAATACTATATACGTACGTATTTTGCTGATATGATTGCCATGAGTATTTATCGTGTACCTGTACTAGTTATATGTGTATGATCTGTTTGGCGAAGAGATTCCCCCTAATGCACTTATTGGCCGACATATGCTATGTAGACTAATGTGTGTAGACTAAGTGTTTGTTGAAATGCCTAAATCAATATGATTTATGCCTGCCATATGTTTTGAATGTAAGAACATGATTGTTGTGTA
Organism: Magnolia kwangsiensis; assembly: GCA_037074715.1. Lineage (NCBI taxonomy): Eukaryota > Viridiplantae > Streptophyta > Magnoliopsida > Magnoliales > Magnoliaceae > Magnolia > Magnolia kwangsiensis. Next base: position 51,244,234 of record CM073586.1, on the reverse strand, counting down.
TTAGACATCTCTTTGATATAAGGATTTTTCATATTATATGTTGAAATCAACATACGTCAAGTACGTTGGAGTTGTGTAGTCTAAGTGTTTGTATAAATGTATGTATTAGTAAGTATTGAGTAAATTGTGTTATATATTAGCGTTGAGACTGGATTCTCAACTAAGTTGATGATGTACATGATTTCCTCCATGCTTGTTGTATTTCAATTAATTACCTTATGTGTGAAGTACTTGTGTATGGTTAATTGCTTACGATGTATGTTATAACATGCTGGAATTTCTTGTATTTCAATTCTGTCTCTCATATGATTATTGATTTAGATTATAAGTGTTTGGGGCTATACTCTAGTCCAGGCAGTCGGTAACAGATTTGAATTCATGGTTGGATTCTATTCACCACGAAGGATGTGTATGATGAACCCGAGTCGTACTTGAGTTGTCGACAGTGCTTAGGCCACACGAAGTGCTTGTGCACTTCATGTCGGTCGATTCAACGTGCGATCGTGCTAGTCGGACTCATCAAGTAACCCGAATGACCATTGTATGTTCACCTTGCATTCGTCATAACTGCTTGAACCTAAAGTACTGAACTTACCAGTGATAACCCTGATAACTGTGGTACCTTGATCCACTAAGACTCATGAGCTGGGCATGGTGGTATGGGACACCGTGGTCGAACTGTCGGCCTACGCTGGGGCCACAAACCTCCCCGTAGTGACCATTGAGCAACCTAGACTCGTGAGAAAATTATGGTGGTATGGGACACTATATTCTTACTGTCGGCCTAAACTAATAAGGTGATAGGGGAGCGGTGTAACGAGGGCGAGCAACAGCCTTGACAGCCCTTTGTAGTGATCTCGAGCGTACTCTGAGTCTACGTGAGGCAACGACCCTTCTATAGCAACAAGAGTACAACTAGGCCTGTATTGATAAGGTGATGGGGGAGCGGTGCAATGAGTGTGTGCAACAGCCCTGACAGCCCTTGCAACGACCTAGAAATATATCATCGTATGAGATTACTAGGAGTTACGACCCTAGACAGGATCATTATTTGAGTATTGATATAAGGGAGGAACCTTAGTTTCCCAATCCTGATGTATGAAAAGGACTAATAACAACTCGATAATCATATTCATATTGCACTGCATGTGCCTGAAAGATGTGGAGCACTGAGGAAAGAAAGCATGCCGCGGACGTGAGATGGTGCTGCATGAGGGAGTATGTCGGTGAGGGCATCCATCATGTCATTTCATGCTTGCATTAATCACAGTGTTTAAGAATGTTTGTTTTGCTTGCTTTATCATTATCGCTTGATTGATTTGATAACATGCTAATCTTTGCTCTATGATTCTACTGAGTTAGCTACTCACTCCCACGTTACGGGACGGTGTTGCGCACACCAACCAGTCCCTATTATAGTTTCAGATGATGCCGAAGCTTGCGAAGCAGAGCCAGACTTGATGATGAGGAGAAGGATCCCTCCTATATGCAGGTTTTGATCGACGGGTTTACAGGGTAACTGATTAGATGCCACACTTGGTATTTATCCTTTTATTTACTCACCCATGTATATTCTTTTCTTTCTATTTTGGAGTATACATGTATTTAGTTAACCTGGTAACATGATCACACTCTGGAGACTTACAATCATATATATATTTTATATATTTATCACATTCTTCCGCTTACTAATTTAACTATCTCTGAAGTATGATATGTTATTTTGGCTTAATCCATTTCATGTTTTATGCACTATTACAGCCGACATTCATTCATCATTGAAAATGTTGCATAAGTGATGTTCTGGAACTCGGGAGTGGAGTTTATGCTCGACCTCCGATTTTCGGGATGTTACATACTGCTACATCAAGAGCATCATCTGCTCCAACCTATCAGGAGGAGGAGCCGACTGAGGTATGTGTGGCATCGAAGCAGACGCACGATTTTGCTTAGGAACCGATGGTGCAACAGGTGTCAGCCCATTAGTAGGGTTACTGGCCGATTGAGAATCTGGCATAGTGTCGTGAGTCGGGCCTAAACTGGGGTCCATGTGGCTATCGTTGAGAGGAGGTGCCCCATCAATCGAGTCACCAAGAGTGAGACATGCCGTACTCCATGTGGCCTTAGGTGGTATTCCCTATATGCAACATAGGGCGCAACCCATGAGATTTATCATAAGATCATATACACATCCATGCATCATTCGTATTTCAAATCCAAGGAAACTTCATGCATTTCATTTACCAAAATTATCACAATACATGAGATGCAGTATTACATGAATCATAACAAAAGATGCATGTGAGCTAATCTAAGCAAGGTTCCACACACTAAAACCTACAAACCACTCTACCACCTTACTAAGCCTATCAAGGCTATACATAGAAACAAGCAAACAAGCAACAAAGTAAACTAAAAGATGACTACATGTACGACTAGTTGTTTGAATCTGGCGATGGTGAAGGTGCACCTTTATCCTGCAGACAACACAGGATGGCCCTCAGGGTGTGCGATACTTTGCTGAATTTTCACTTCATGAAGGCTTAATTTTCTTCGAGTTTGGCTTGGTTCTCTGCGACCTCCTGTCGGTAGCCTGACCCTCCTCAAGTTGAGCCAAGAGGGCTTTTATGACAGCTCGATCACTATCGCGCCTCTGTGCAGCAGGAGGAGATCCCTCATCAGAGCCGTGGGCCTCCTCTTCCTCTTCCTCACTCTCTCCTTCTTCACCTCCTTCCTCTGACTCATCTTCTTCCTCTACCTCATTACCTTCTTCCTCTTCACTTTCTGTCTCATCTCTATACTCATCAAGTCAGACTTGACGTTGTCGAGGGCCAATCTTCATGTTATTGAGCGTAGTCTTATTAATGTAGTGGATCGGCACAAGGTCATCCATGTTAAGTTTATAGGTGAACTCTCGAGCAATCTTGCATATGAGTCAGCCAAATGGAAGTGAGACATCATTCCTAACAGAACGCGCAGTTTAGACTATCTGTAATAGGGTGAATGTAGGCAAACATAGCTTGTCTCCCTATCCAGCTTTATACAGGAAATCCACCATCAATCGAGTGCATTCGGTACGGTTGCCACACCTAGGGTACACATTATACATAATATGTGGTGAAGCAAGCAGAAATTGTCTGTCAACTTTGTCGACGGGAGGCTTCTGTCTTCCTGCCAGTGAGCTAATCGGCCACAGAGGTAATACGTGGGGTGATCTTTTTCTTGCACGTTCTTGAGATTCTTATCGCTAGCGTGCACCTCTCCACATGGGATTCCCATGATCTGGGACACTAAATTTACATCAACTGTTATTTCCCGCCTTCTCATGGGAATCTTGAACTGTAGAGGCTCCAGCGTTGGGTCCCGTATATGGGCGTAGAAGGCTCAAACAGTGTTCTCACTTGCGTGAGACTTTTCCTTGAATATGAGACCCCACCTGGCGTCCACTAGGTAGTCCATCATCGGATACAGCCTAGATAGCCTCTCATCTACATGAGTTTCAAGCACAACCCTATGGCCACCAAACCGACCGTGTTCAAAGCCTGCCGGTAGAAATCTCACGAGCAGGAGTTACGGATCAAGATCCCACTTTGATCTTCACTCTTGGGCACCGCTTGTGCTTGTTTCGGTGCCTGCCTTCTTTCTTGAATGGGTAGGGTGGGTAGGCCCGGCTTCATCTATGGGAGCTCTCTTCTTTCTCATGAGGGAAAGAAGTGTGGAAATTGAGAAAATCGCCGCTACGAGCTCGAAGAGAGCCATTAGAGTGAAATAAAAATGGAGGAATGGGATGAGGTATTGGGCCTTGAGATTTTGAAGCACAAAGTAGTGTTCTATGTGCTCAAATGAGAGGGGTTTAGGGAGATAAGAGATGGGTTTGAAAATAATAGTGGAGAATGGGTTTTAGTGAAGAAGATGAAGAAGGTGTGGGAATAGGGAAGAGATTTAAGAGAGAAAGATGGGGTTTTGAGAGATTTGGAGAGCTTGGAGGTATATAAGGGAGGAAAAGGGGGTAAATGGAAGGGTTAAAAGGGGTCCCACAGGATTTGGTGGGCCCCACAGCCTCCCACAAGTGCAGGCTCAATAGGCCCCGCCGAAGCCAAGCGTAGCGCCGCCGGGGTTTACTGGACCAGGGAGCGGTGCCGCCGGGGTGGGCGGGGCACCGCCGCAGTCTGCTGGACCAAGCGTGGTACCGCCACGGTCCGCTAAACCCTGCGTGGTGTCGCCACAGTTGGGCAGTGGCCACCCCCCTCCCGGGGTGTCGTATGTGTACGGGGCCTACTTTGAATCCCCCCAATTTGTACCGTTTGGGTCCTCTAGTCCGTTTGAGTTGTTTCAAGTCCCAGTTCTCATGTATTCGTGGCTTTTAGTTTGTCTGAGCATGGAACAGGCTTGCATCGTGGTCCAAACTCATCAATCAATGACCTGGAGACGGATTGGGATCACCTCACATGATCAAAGGTACTTACAGGTCCAATCTCTATGGTCAGTTTCACTGATCGATGAAACTGGGAATCCTACTACGAATGTTTCTATGTTTCATTGATCCCTCTTAGATTAAAGTACGTCAGTTTGAGTCATGTTACCATAACCCAGGTCCAATTTAATTCAAATCATGCTCTGATACCAACTTGTAAGGCCCTAAAAATCGGGGGTCGAGCAGGAGCCCAACTCTTGAGTTCCAACACATCACTTATGAAACATAAATAATGATGAGTAAATGTTGTCTGTATTAGTACTTTAAACATTAATGGGATTATACTAAATCAATAAATCATACTCCAGAGACAGTTAAATTACGCAAGCAGAAGATTGTGATAGATATATAAAATATATAAACTGTTGTAAGTTTATAGAGTGTGAACACGTTACCAGGTTAAATATATACATGTATATTTCCAAAATGGATAAAATAAATATACATGTGTGATTCAAAAATACAAAGTGACAAGTGTAATGACATCTAGTCAGTATCCCTGTAACCCCATCTATCAGAACATGGTCTACATAGACCCGCCTGATAGCTGCATATAGGAGAATTCCTCCTCGTCATCATAGAAATCAGGCTCTATCACGAAAGCCTTGTCATCATCTACAACTACAGCAGGGTCTAGTTGGTGTTTTAAAACACTGTCCCAGAACGTGGGAGTGAGTGATCAACTTAGTGGAGCTATAAGGCAAAGGTTAACATGTTATCAATTCAATTAAGCAGTAATGATAAAGCAGTACAACACTCATGTCATAAGTACTCTTGTTAATGCAAAGATGATATGCAATAATGATATATGCCCTCGCCTGCACTCCCTCTGCGACATCATCTCACTATCGCGGCATGCAACACTTCTGTTGTGCTTAACTTTAACCCCAAAGGCACATGCAATGTGGTGTATGTGCGTGATTAACCAAGTTCTTAATTATACTTCTTCATACAACAGTATTGGGAAGCTAGGGAACCTCCCTTTATATCATTGACCCAACATTGATCCATCTAGGGTCGTCAATCCTAGTAGTCACATATGATAGGCAGTTCTAGGTCGTTACAGAGAGGCTCATCACCTCAGCGCAGGCCTAGTTTTTACTCTAGTTTACTATGAAAAGGCTTGTCACCTCAACATAGACCTAGTGTATACTTGAGATCACTACGGGCTCATCACCTGATCGTAGGCCGACAGCTCAATTACAATGTATCATACCACCGTATTCGGCTCATGAGTCTGAGTTGCTCATTGGACACTACGAGGAGGCTCGTCACCCCAGCGTAGGCCAACAGCATGACCACGATGTCCAATACCACCATACCCGGCTCATGAATCTTAGCAAATTGAGGTACCAAGGTTTAACAGGCTTTGTACTGGTAAGTTGGTCCCTTAGATTCAAACAGTAGCGTCCATATATGGTGAACATACAATGGGTCAATCGGGTTACTTGACAAGCTCGACTGGTACGAGTGCATGTTGAATTAGTCGACATGGAGCACGTAAGAACTCCACATGGTCTAACCACTGTCGATAATTAGCGTACGACTCGGATTCCTTGAGCATGTCTTGTGTGGTGAAATGACCCTAGTCACTAACTCGAGAATAATTTCTGATTTCTTGGAGTATGCAATAGTTACATAGTCCCAATCATACCTAAACACATTAGGCATTCATCTTTGATAGTTAATAGCATGTGACAAACGATTCAACATAAATCACAGTTGAGCATTTTTAACAAACACATAGTACACATGTTGTCCCACATAAGTATTTCATCTATAAAGCATGTAATAGTAAACTAGGTTAGATGGAGGAGATGGTAACTATAAGTAAGGGAATTGAGAATCATATCTCAACACCTTAATAAAATACATTTCAAAAACCTTTTTCTCATTCAGGCATTTTGCGAAACACTTAGACTACATATATGAACATGCGTGTAATAATTTAGTTATAACATATATTGTAGCAAATCCTTTCACAAGGAGTTGTCACATGTTCAACAATCATGCATTCTCAATCAAATAATTATAGCAAGTATACATCATAATTTCATACTCATTCAAACATTTCAACAAACACATGGAATGCATTTAAATTCAACATAGTTTACCTATATATGTAATATACAGGAAACATTAAAACTATGCACATGTGACAACAAGTAAGTTAGTCATTAATCATTACTGACATTGAAAGCCTTGAAAACCATAACCTAAACGTTTATAGTCTACACCTTTCACTGGTAGACTCGTAACGTACTCAGTTTGAACACTATGCTTTAGTCTACGACACAACGATAACCTATAGCATGAAATAGGTTAGCTATTTCACCATTTACTCTATTTGAATCCCTAAAAAAGATTAGGGCTAGGATTTCTTACCCAATAATGGATTCAGTATCACCGGAATAGTGATATGGGAAAGCTGATTCGGCATGTGGAGCGGTAGGAATGTAGCCTAGCAACTATCTCTCACTCACTCTCTCTCTTGTCCTCACACTTTCCTTCTCCTTTCTCTCTCCTTTCCCCTAGGGTTTAGAAAATTCGTATGGCAAGGGAGAGAGAGGGTTTAAGGCCCTTATATAGGCCCAGAACTGATGAGAATGGCCCCATGGCCATGGTATACTTAGGTTATAGCCAAAAGTTGGCTGTTTCGGTCCAACGGAGCTGATCTGGAGGCCCCCCTTCTTCATACAGTCGGAAGTAAGCCCCCTGACGATGGATCTACACTAGGTTAAGATCTTGGTCCGATCGGATCAGTGGATCAGTCACGGGGGACCAGTTTCAGTTCAACGGTCACCAGTACCCAATCAGGGCCACAAGTGCACTGACACATGTTGGAAATTTTCTTTGATCCGAGAGTGTAATTAGGCCAGATTCTGATGGTCTGAATCCTCGAATTTGTCCTGCAAGCGAACAACTCAATTCACTTAAGTTTCAGTTCATTTTCTAAAGATATTCACGTTTCTCACACACTTCGTTCCGGGCTCAAGTTATGCATTTTGGGATGCTATTAGGACTTAATTTTTGAGGTGGTTGTCAAGTCCAGCAAGGCGGTCATGACTGTATAGTTTCACGGTAATCAAACTTTCGACGCATGGTCTAGGTCCGATACGGAGTTTCAAAGCGCTCCCGAGAGCAACTGGGTTTTGAGATGGATCCTAAGTTTTTAGGCAGTGTAGCGTTAGCGATTCTGCTAGTTTTAGGTCTTGCACTTCATATTTAAAGTGGGTAGAAATAATTTCACAGATAATCTAGCTTAGTACTTGGTTAATTCTCATCTAATTTTTAAAGGATTTGGGTCCTTATTAATTTTTGCCTGAGGTGGTACTCAGGTATTTGTACGGATTTTTCCAGGACATTACAATCGCCGACCTCTTGGACTACTTCAGCCCATGCCCATAGCTGAATGGAAATGGGATTTTATTTCAGGGTTACCGAAGACAAGGAAGGGACATGGCTCCATATGGGTGATTGTGGACCAATTGACAAAATCATCTCATTTTCTCCTTATTAAAGTTTCAAACTCAGCAGATGATTTGGCCAGGCTATACATCAAGGAAATTATACATTTTCATGGAGTTCCTATGGAGATCGTGTCAGATCGAGACACTTGATTCACATCTACCTTCAGGACTCGTATCCAGGAAGCAATGGGTGTGAAACTGAAATTCAGTACCACATTCCACCCACAGATGGATAGGTAGATGGAACGGGTGAATCAGGTGTTAAAAGACATGTTGTGAGCTTACGTGCTTGATTTCAAGGATAGTTGGGATAACTGTCTTCCTTATGCAGAGTTCGCTTATAACAACAGCTTTTAGGCAAGTATCGGCATGACTCCCTATGAGGCACTGTATGGGTGTCCGTGTTAAGCACCACATTGTTGGGTAGAGGTTGGCGAGAAGAGTTTGATTGGCCCAGAGTTAGTGCAAGTGACCTCAAAGAAGATCGATATTATCAGACGTCGACTTCTAGCAGCACAGAGCAGACAGAAGAGTTACGCCGATAAGAGACGGCGACCCCTAGAGTTTGAGGTAGGAGAGCATGTGTTTCTTAAGGTTTACCTCATGAAGGGAGTCCTTTGGTTTGGCAAGAAGAGGAAACTCACACCACGGTTTATTGGTCCATTTCAGATTCTAGATCAAGTGGGTGTGGTAGCATACCGCCTTGCTTTACCCACACCACTCGCAGGCATGCACAACGTATTTCATGTATCGATGTTGATGAAATACATTTTTAAACCTTCCTACATTATCGAATGGGAGCAGATACAGCTGGGTGAAGACGCTACCTGTGTACTGCGACCGACACATATCCTAGACAAGAAGGAGCAGATGCTGCGTAGTAAAATGATTCCACTTGTGAAGGTATCATGGAAGCATCACACTGAGGAAGAGGCTACTTGGAAAATAGAATCCGAGGTCCACAAGAACTACCCTCAAATTCTTGAGGAGTACGAAAAGGTACTAATTTTGAGGATGAAATTTTTCTTTAAGGGGGGTAGATTGTAACGTCTTGAAAAAAATCTGTACAAAGACTCGAGTATCACCTCAGGCAGAAATTCCTAAGGATCGAATTCTTTAGAAATTAAATGAAAAATTAATTAAGTATTAAACTGAATTAATCAATAGATTAGCTTGAACTGCTTTCTATACGAACTGCAAGACCCAAAACCATTAGAATCGCTAATCGAACATTACTTGAAAACCTAGGATCGATCCCAAAACCCAGTTGCTCCTGAGAGCACAATGAAACTCTATATCAGACCTGGGCCACGCGTCGAAAGTTTGATTACTACAAAATTATATGGTTATGACCACCTTACTGGGCTTGATAACCATCTTGAAAATCAAGTCCAAATAGTATCCCAAAACGCACAACTTGAGGTCAAAGCGAAGTGTGTGAGAAGCATGAATATCTTTAGAAAATAGACTCAAATTTAAGTGAATTGGGCCGTTCTCTTGCAGACCAAATCTAAGGTTTTAGACTATCAGATTTTGACCCAACTACACCCTCATATCAGGAAAAATTTCTAACACAAGTCAATGTACTTGTGACCCTGATCGAGTGACGATAGCTGTTAAACTGAAACAGGTCCTTCACGGTCGATTCACAAATTCGATCGGACCGAAATCTTAACGTGGCCTAGATCCAATGTCAAGGAACTTTTTCCAGACCGTATGTGGGAAATGGGCCTCCAAATAAGCTCTGTTAGACTGAAACGGCCACTCTTTGGCTATAACCTAAGTATACCATGGCCCAGGGGCCATTTACACTAGTTCTATGCCTATATAAGGACCTAAACCCACCCCTCTCTCATTCCATACGAATTTCCAAACCCTAGGAGAGAAGAGAGAAAAAGAGAAGGAAAGAGTGAGGAGAAGAGAGAGAGAGAGAGTGAGAGATTGTTGCTGGGATTCAATACCATCGCTCCATATGTCGAGTCATCTTACCTGTATTGCTACACCAACGAATCCAAATCCATTTTTGGGTAAGAAATCCTAACCCTAATTTTTTTTAGGGATTCAAATAGAGGAATTAGTGAAATAGCTAACCTATTTAATTAGTTTAGACAGCCGTTGTGCCGTAAACAAAGGCGTAGTGATTAAACTGAGTTTGATACGAGTTTACAGATGGAAGGTGCAGACTATAAACGTATAGGTTATAGTTTTCAAGGCTTTCAATATCAGTTAATGATTTATGACTGACTTGATTGTCATCACATGTGCTTAGATACGATATTCTACGTGTATTGCACATATATATGAACTATGTTAATTTTAATGCATTTCATGTGTTTGTTGAAATGTTTGAATAAATATGGAATTATAATTTATGCTTGCCATGACTGTTGATTAAGAATATATGATTGTTGTATGTGTGGCAAATCCTTTGTGAAAGGATTTGCTATAGTATATGTTATAACTACTTTCTTACATGTATGTTGATATGTGTAGTCTAAGTATTTGATAAAATACCTGAATGATAAAATGCTTGTTGAAATGTATTTAATGAAGGCATTGAGATAGGTTCTCAATTAGTTGATCTATAGTTACAATTTTCTTCATGTAATCTATCTCTCTACTACGTGATTTATGGATGAATGTCTATGTATGATAGCATGTGCACTATGTATTTGTTAAAATGCTCAAATGAGATTTATAGTTGAATGGATTGTCACATACTGTTTTGACTATCACACATGAATGCCTATTGTGTTTAATTATGATTGGGACTACTGTGTAGTCCAGGCAATCGGTAATGATTTGTAAATTAATAGCCGAGGTCATTTTGTTATACAAGACACGTTCGATGAATCTGAGGCGTACGCTGCTTGTTGATAGTGGTTAGGCCACGCGGAATGCTTACGTATTCCATGTCGATTAATTCAATGTATGCTCGCACTAGTCGAGCTTGTCAAGTAACCCAATTGGCCTAATGTGTGTTCACCATGTATGGACACTACTGCTTGAATCTAAGGTACCGCTTACCAATGTAAAGCCCGCTTCAACCTTGGTACCTCGATCCACCAAGACTCATGAGATAGACATGGTGTTATGGGACACCGTGGTCTAGCTGTCGGCCTAAGCTGGGGTGACGAGCCTCCCCTTAGTGTCCATTAAGCAAACTAAACTCGTGAACCAAATATGGTGGTATGAGACACTGTATTCGAGCTGTCGGCCTATGCTAAGGTGACAAGCCTTTTTTGTAGTGACCTCGAGTATAAAATAGGCCTACGATCAGGTGACGAGCCTCTCGTAGTACCTCGAGTGTAATTTAAGCCTACACCGAGGTGATAAGCCTCCCGTAGCAACCTATAGTGTAAACTCACGAACTAGCCTATCGTATGTGATTAACTAAGATTGACGACCCTAGATGGATCAATGTTTGGGTCAATGATATATAGGGAGGTACCTTAGCTTCCCAAACTTGCTATATGAATAAGTCTAATTAAGAACTTGGCTCATCACACACATGCACCGCATTGCATGTGCCTTTGACATTGGAGTTAAGCACAGTGGGAGCGTTGCATGCGCGACCGTTAGATGATGTTGCAGAGGGAGTGCAGGTGAGGGCATACATCATTATTGCATTTCATCCTTGCATTAACAAGAGTACTGAGAATATGATTATTGTACTGCTTTATCATTGTTGTACTGCTTTATCATTACTGCTTGACTGAATTGATAACATGTTAACTTTTTCCTTATAGCTCCACTAAGTTGATCACTCACTCCCACTCTGGGATGGTGTTTTAAAACACTAACTAGACCCTATTTTAGTTTCAAATGATGGTGAGTCTTACGAATTGGAGTCGGCCATCTACGACGATGAGGAGTTCTCCTACATGCAACTCTCTAGCGGGTCTATGTAGACCTAAAGTTGCGTCGTAGGGATCGTAAGGATATGGACTAGTTGAACATTAAACCTTATCATTTTGTAAAATTTTGAGTTACACATGCAATTATTTAACCTAGTGACGTTCGTACTCTGGGAACTTAAAATCACTTACATGCTCAATATATTTATTACAGTCTTCCGCTTGCATAATTTAACTGTCTCTGGAATATGGTATGCTGATTTGGTATAATTCCACTCATGTTCAATGCACTAATATGGACGACATTTAATCATCATTATCTATGTTGCATAAGTGATGTGTTAGAACTCAGGAGTTGAGCTCCTGCTTGACCCCCGATTTTCAGGGCATTACACCTATAAATACCTCACTTCTCCTCTCATTTGGACGAAAAAGAAGAACAGAGCTCCAGAGAAAAAGAAGAAGATAAAGATTTCAAAGGTACTTCCGAGAAGAAGAAGAAGAAATGGATTTTCATCCATTGCGTCGGACCGTGCAATAACATGTCGTTGCACGGGGATCGATATGGAGTAGAGATGCTTCCGGAATCTTCGAATTCCTTCAAATATATAAGTTTTCTTCAAGCATATGAGCATTTCCTACGATTCTAGGTCATGTTCTAGATGAATTAAAGAAGATGCAAAATGTTCATATCTGTGTAATATTCCTCTTGCTCAGAGGAACAGATCACAACTCGGAATGCTGCTGAAATCAACATTAAACTTGTTGAATACTTGTATTCTTTTGTCATAATTTTTTTATATCTTAGAATCAAATGATAAGAAGGATGTAAATGAATTCTACATATAAATAGAATATGATGATTGTTCTTTTTACTCTTTCTTTGTTATTTTTCAGTGGGATAATCCTCAAATCAAATACTTTTCATTTCTGGTCGAAACAGTATGCATGGCATGCTTTCCTATTTCTCACATAATTCTTATCCTTAATTCTATTACTTCAAATTATGTGATTATTTAATCTATCTTCCAATATGTCTTATTGTGATTGTTTCTGCAATTTTAGTTATGTAGGGCAGATTGCATTATGTTTATTTACTATTTTCCAATGACTGACAAAAGGGGGGAGAACAAATTTCCCACCATTATGTGCATATATTGTTTTTATGCTAATGGTGATGTAGGAAGATAGGGGGAGTAACATCTCTGTTTGTGTAAATGTGTAGTGTTTGAGTTATAAAATTGTGTAATTTTGAGTAGTATACATAATTTAGTTTTTCTTAGGTGTTTTGTTACGTAATCAACGGGGGGGGGGGGGGGGGGGGGGATTAAAAGTGCCCTTGTTTATAAATTAACATGATGGTTGAGTCGAAGAGTCAAGTAAGCCCCACATTGAAGAGTACAATATTGAAGACTCAACAAGGTGAAGACGTTCAAGGCATTCTAAAGGTAAATTAACCCTCACATCCCATGACCAAAACACCATAGGTAATAATCCCTTAAAAAGTGGTCCAATGTTACACGAAACCAACTAAAAAACACTTTGGTACGGTTAGAAAAAAATAATTCACGTCACAAGTAAATTTAAACAGGAACATGTATTTTTTGCGACTATCGATGACACCGAACACTACTCGATGACATCGAAAAAATGCCCTAATTTGTCCAGCAACCAAACCCAATTTTCTAGAGAAATTCTCGATGACATTGAACATGCTTCGATGACATTGAACCTATCTCGATGACATCGAAAAATGGGCACTTAATATTCCAGCAAGCTCAAAAGGAAAATCAGTAAAAATCTCGATGAATCGACCTATGTTCGATGACATCAAAAAATGGACCAGTTTTGCCTAGAGAGTTTTTAAAGAAAATCCTAAAACTTTTAAGGACATCAAATTGCCTTCGATGACATCAAAATTCAAACTTCGATGTCATCAAAGAAAGTTTGATGACATCGAAATAGTGAGCCAAAATGTCTAGCAAGCTTCAAGCATTTTTCATAAAAATCCCGATGACATCAAGCAAGCATTCGATGACATCGAAAGCTACTTAATGACATCAAGCAGAATTGACCAACACGCATATAAAGATCTTAGTATGACAATTCAATGACATCATAGGAGTTTCGATGGCATCGAAGGTCATCTTCGATGCCATCGAAGACCTTCGATGACATCGAAACATGTCAGTTTTCTGCTTATTTTTTTTCTGGACTTTTTTGGCTGATTATTAAAGGTTTGTTTCCTTGGTTCCTTAGTGAGGAAAAGAGTGATATTTGAGAGAGTTATTACTAGGAGAAAACCACCCACCCTCATAAATCCATTTTCTTCATGGAAGTTCATCTTTCAATCCTATCTTAAATATGATACATTGGAAAATCAATAAATTGGATTGAAAAATGAACTCCAGCATTCAAGTATCTTCCAACAACTCATTTATTGGCATATTATTAAGTCAGGATCCTTTGAATGCCTAACCTTGGAGAATATCATCTACACTTAAGACCCACATCTAATACATAAGATTCACCAAATAATTTGACCCAACACCCGGTGACTTATATTGGAGCATCTACTACTATTGCAGATCAAGGGAGCTGAAGCCTCTTCATCAACAAGGAAGATCATCTTCAATATGTGCTAAAACAGGGCTCACTCACTTACAAGTAAGTATCTAGAGTCCATTAAGTCTGAAAGCCTGTGTAGGATTGGGATTCATAGTTTGAGTTAACAAACTCACCAAGACCTTTTGTCGGCCTCCAACGGGAGAATACGTTAAGTGTCCTTATGTAGGATACATTACCTTGTGTAGGCAAGTGTGTTTGCCTTGTGTAGGCTTTGTGAGTTGCCTTGTGTAGGATACATTACCTTGTGTAGGCAAGTGTGTTTGCCTTGTGTAGGCTTTGTGAGTTGCCTTGTGTAGGCACCTAAGATTGTCTTGTGTAGGAACCTTAGTTAACCTTGTGTAGGTTGTAAAGGTTTATGGTTAACATAATTTAAAACCATGGCATAGTGAAATTCAATACACTCTAAGAGATAGTGCATCTGTCGGGAGTGGAGTAGACACGTAGTCGAACCACTAAATATCGTTGCGTTTGTATGAATGATTGTGGATGTGCCTTTTTTATTGTTTAATACTATGCTTAATTTATGCAAATTACATGTTTGATAAAATGCAGCAAAGAAATATTTCATTATCTTGTTTTTGATAATGTGTAATCTTGAATTAACCCTGCTTACTAGTGATTAGAATTTAATATTTGCATTGAGCAGGTTAACATTTTTAAAAGTTCTATTCACCACCCTTTAGGACACTTCGAAATAATTCCATACTTCAATTAGCAGCCAAGCTGCAATTTCAAACATGTCTTCGATCGCACCGAATTAGTGCTTGGTTGCAATCGAATTTCTTCAATATTCGTATGAAGCCTCTATCTCCCTTAGGTTGCACCAAAGGGTCCTTCGGTGGCGTCAAACCCTACTTTGTTCGGATTGAATGTCGAGCCAAATTAACTCTAAAAATCATTATTTCTTGCTAGACTATTCTGTGCACATTTGGTCATACCGAACCAACCTTTGTAATTTTTTCATTCTTTTTTCCATCCTTCATCCTTGGTTTTCTTGGATCTTTGCCATTTGAATTCTTCATTAATGACCCTTAAATCTCCAATTCTTTGGTGTTCTCATCTTTATCTCTTTTTGAACTTTAAATCCATCCTTTTAAGCGTGCATTCATTTTAGGCTCCCAAATCACCTCGCATGTATAAAACATATATAATTATATCGAATTAACAATTAAATGAAAAGGAAAGCTAAAATAATTGAGAGGATAAATATGAAATATTTATATGTAATTACACTCCTGATGGATACACTCTCCTCGAGTGTACTTATAACACCCCGGGTTTTCGAAGCCCTAGTATATGACTCATTTTCCAAAAACCCAAGTGTTAACCTTTAAAGATAGCCAAATTTCATATATGTATATTTTTCTTTCTTTTCTTTTCTCTGATTGAAGCTCAAGGGATTTTTTTCTTGTGGGTTTGAGCTTGGAAGAAAATGGTGAATTTTCGATCCAAGTCGCCATAAACAAATGAGGAGCCCCTGTTGCTCAATCCTCTGCCTTTTATTCACTTACCCTAACACCTCATAACCGTCGAATTGATAACAAGTGGTCTGAATTTGATCTAGCTGAAACTGCCTCCAAATATATCAGGTAGAGCAGAAACCAACCATGGTTTTGCTCAAAAACCCTAAACCATGTAGCTCGAAAAGAAGGGCTGGGATTGCTCAATTCTACGGTTGAGATAGAGAAGGAAAGAAGCACATGGAACTCCAGCGCGACAAGGAGAAGAAAGAGATTTCCATTTTCAGAAGTTCTCAATAGCACACACCCACTTGCGCCTGTTATTGTATGCATGCACATGTGCATGGGTCTGTGTAAACATTAGGGTTAAGGTAACTTTCGAGGGGTGTACACGATGGATGGTTTCGATAATGGAAATGAGCCTTGATTTGTGGGCTTTGATCAAAATAGTGGACACTATCCGTCTATTGGTGAAAAAATGAGAAAAGGAAAAAGGAGAGTTTCTCCTTTGAGTTCAGGTCAAACCTAGTTTGATCCGATCTGGCAATCCAGTGCACCTCAGGCATACACCAATAGTGTACACACACTTCAAGATGTGGGGTCCATAGAGATCCTCGATCTAGTGGTTACTTTGAATGATGTGAATATTGAAGTGGACCTACCATCCATGGGTTATTGTGTCTGCATGGCTTTCGAGGATGGTCTTTTTATCGCATCGATTTGATATTTCCTTATGCAGCTTCAATTTGATATTTCCCTGTATGATTTTGATTTGTTATTTTCCCTATGTGGCTTCGACTTAGTATTTGCCCTATGTGTCTTCGATGATTTATTTCTACATAACCTTGTGATGGTAAGTCCCATATATTGAATTTGATTCAATCGATGGGCTTCCATTAAACATCCTAAGGTGGTAGTCTCATGAGCCGAAGATGGTAGTCATGGGACACTACGTCCGAGTTTTTGGCCTACACTGGGTGATGAACCCCCCCGTAGTGACCTTCGAACTTTCTTAAATTGGCTGGTTGTAAATGGAATAATAATGGTTGGACTAATCATGCATTCATAGCATACGCACGATGACGAGTTGCTAATTCTGGATGTTGTAGCACGTACCTATAGGATTTAGTTAGGGTATCATTTCGCTAGCTCCCAGACCACCGACTATCAGCCCACTTTCAGTGAGCTTAGCACTACGCATGTACAATGTACTTTTGTTGGTGACCAAACTCATGCATGGTTTTCTCCAAAAGCCAACTGGATGAGCATCCCAGTTGATGTGCACTCACGCATCCATGCATTTAATAAGACTACATCGTGTATTGTTTTGAATTTTTTATTTATAATTATGCTTACCTAATGTTGCGGTGTGTAATCTTGAGGAGAATTCACACTGAACTGGCCACTCATTCATCGAATATATAACCGTACAGGTAGTGCAGGTGGCCTATATGATATTTGTGTTCATATTAATGAGGAGCAGGGTACAATGGTCAAGGATGCATGATTGTATTCACTAAGAGTTGATATGTGATTTTTCAGCTCAAGATTAGTTATAATTCACTTTGTTTCACATGCGATATTATTTTATCATATAATTGTAAGTATTGGGACATTGGTCTATATAAGTCATTTGGGTAACCGCCCGTATATTCTAAATGTAAATCCAAATTTTCCTTTATGTTTGATTTGTCCATCTTCCGCTAAACTGCTAACTCTGAGAAAAGAATATATATATATATATATATATATATATATATATATATATATATATATATATATATATATATATATATATATATATATACACATATACATACACACACATAGATGAATTTGACTATCTTTAAAGGCTAATACTTACATTTTTGGAGAACGAGTCATAGGTGGCCTAGATGATATTCGTGTTCATATTGATGAGGATCAGGGTACAATGGTCAAGGATGCATGATTGTATTCGCCAAGAGTTGTTATGTGATTTTTTAGCTCAAGATTAGTTATAATTTACTTTGTTTCACATGTGATATTAATTCATCTTGTAATTGTAAGTATTAGGACATTAGTCTGTATAAGTTATTTGGGCAACTGCTCGTATATTCTGAATGTAAATACAAATTTTCCTTTATGTTTGATTATCCATCTTCCACTAAATTTCTAACGCTGAGAAAAGAATACACACACACACACACACACACACACACACACACACACACACACACACACACACACACACACACACCTGAATTTGACTATCTTTAAAGGCTAACACTCGGGTTCCGAAAACTCGGGGTGTTACCGATCTTTAGCTCTCTTGGACCTCAACTGGATGATGATGTGTCATTGAAGGTATCAAGATTGTTGGGTCATGGGTTTGGTGAATCCTAACTAGGTATTAATGGGTCTTTAGGAATTAGTTAAGGACTCCCATGACTAAGCATTCAATGCTAGCTATCATAGAGATTTACTATTAAATTTGGTTTTTAGAGCATCAATGAATGTTGGAGTTCATTGTTCAATCAAAGCTTTGAATGCTTCAATGAATGTCTTTAAGACAAGGATTGAATAATGAATTCCATAAGGAATGAGAGCATTGGGGAGAGGAATATTACCTATGGGTATTCACTCACACAAGGCTCTCTTAATAACTCACCAAATTACCAAGAAACTCCTCTTTTGAATATATAGAAAGGATTCACAATGGTAAAAGAAAAGGTAAAAAATTTATCAGTTTCGATGTCATCGAAGAGTCTTCAATGTCATTAAGGTATCCCTTTGATGGCATCGAACAACCTTCGATGGCATCAATAAATTCTAATTTATATTTCAAATGTTGCTGGATAGTTTTTGCATTTCTTCCCATGTCATCGAGTAACCTTCGATGCCATCAAAGTGGTCCTTCGATGCCATTGAGAAAATTTAAATTTTTGACTGGGGTTGCTAGACAATTTTAGGGTATAAGTTTGATGCCATCAAGCTAACCTTTGATGTCATTGAAGGTCCATTTGATGTCATCAAAGAAGCTTCGATGTGATTGTAAAATTCCAGGAATTTAACTTTAAGTCATTAGACAGTTAGAGCACTTTTTCAATGTCATTAAAGAGTTCTTCGATGCCATTAAAGTGGCTTTGATGCCATCGAGAAAATCCAGAATTTAATTAATTTGTTGCTAGATAGTTTGTGCTCTAAGCTCAATCCCATCAAGCTGTCTTCAATGTCATCAAAGGCAGTTCGATGGCAGTTCGATGTCATTGAACATGTCTGTTTTAAAATGATTTTTTTTCTCATACTTTTAACCACTTAAATTCTCACATTCTTAAAGGTTGTTTCCCCAGAAGGTGTGAGCTAGATAAAGGGTTATGTTTAGAAACTTTTAGTATAGGCTTTGACGAGGTTATGCAATTTTCTTACCCTATCTTGAATCGGATGCCTTCAACCCTTGAGTCTTTAATCTTGATTCTTCTTTGGGCCTCTCCTGAATCTAAGACTCATTACTTATGCTAATTAATAAATTAGGGTACTTATAAATATAGTGAAAAACGCTGCTTACTAATATTTGGCACTCGGGTACTCATGCTATCCACTCGGTCTTGACGTTCGAGCATCCTGCTATTACCACAAGAGTTAAAGGACTTTCATCCAAGGACATCCATAACGCCCAAGTGCTAGAACACATATTTTCGATATCAAATCCAGCCATCCACGGTATGTCAGTGGAGGTGTAACATCCCAAAAATCGGGGGTCGAGGATAAACTCCACTCCCGAGTTCCAGAACATCACTTATGCAACATTTTCAATGATGGATGAATGTCGGCTGTAATAGTGCACAAAACATGAAGTGGATTAAGTCAAAACAGTATATCATACTCTAGAGACAGTTAAATTAGCAAGAGAAAGAATATGATAGATATATAGAATATATGAATTGTTGTAGGTCTCCAGAGTGTGAACATGTTCCCATGTTAAACATATACATGTATACTCCAAAATAGAAAGAGAAGAATATACATGGGTGTGTAAATAAAAGGTAAAATACCAAGTGTAGTGGCATCTAATTAGTAACCTTGTAAACCCGTCGATCAGAACCTGCATATAGGAGGGATCCTCCTCATCATCATCAAGTCTGGCTCTACTTCGCAAGCATCGCCATCATCTGAAACTAAAATAGGGACTGGTTGGTGTGTAAAACACCGTCCCGTAACGTGAGAGTGAGTAGCTAACTCAGTGGGATCATAGAGCAAAGATTAGCATGTTATCAAATCAATCACGCGATAATAGTAAAGCAAACAATCAGACATTCCTAGATACTGTTGTTAATGCAAGTATGAAATGACATGATGAATGCCCTCACCGACCTAATCCATCATGCGACACCATCTTACGTCCGTGGCATGCTTTCTTCCCTCAGTGCTCCACATCTTCCAGGCACATGCAGTGCGATATGAATATGATTATCGAGTTGTTATTAGTCCTTTTCATACAGAAGGATTGGGAAACTAGGGTACCTCCCTTATATCAATACCCAAACAATGATCCTGTCTAGGGTCGTCACTCTTAGTAATCTCATACGATGATATATTTCTAGGTCGCTGCAAGGGCTGTTAGGGATGTTGCACGCACTCATTGCTCCACTCCCCCATCACCTTATCAATATAGGCCTAGTTTATATCCTTAAGACTGCATCAGGACTCGTCGCCCCCATGCGGTGTCAGGATAAACTCAAGGTCACTACAAAGGGCTGTCAGGGCTGTTGCTCGCACTTGTTGCTCCACTCCCCCATCACCTATCAATGTAGGCCAACAACAAGAATATAGTGTCTCATACTACCATAATCTGCTCAGAGTAGGGTGCTCACTGGTCACTACGGGGAGGTTTGTGGCCCCAGCATAGGCCGACAGCTCGACCACGGTGTCCCATACCACCATGCCCGGCTCATGAGTCTTAGGGGATCGAGGTACCAAGGTTAGAGGGGTTATCACTGGTAAGTTCATTATCTTAGGTTCAAGCAGTTATGACCAATACAAGGTAAACATATAATGGTCAGTCGGGTTACTTGATAAGTCCGACTAGCACGAGCGCATGTTGAATCGACCGACATGAAGTGCAAAGCACTTCGTGTGGCCTAACCACTGCCGACAACTCTAGTACGACTCGGGTTCGTCATACACATCCTTCGTAGTGAATAGAATCTAACCACGAATTCTAAACTGTTACCGACTGCCTGGACTAGGGTATAGCCCCAAGCACATGTAATCTAAATCATTAATCATATGAGAGAGACAGAATTAAAATATAAGAAATTCCATCATGTTATCAGCATATTATAACATACATCATAAGCAGCTAACCATACACGAGTATTTCGCGCCTAAGGTAATCAATTCAAATACAACGAGCATGGAGGAAATCATGTGCATCATCAAAGTAGTTGAGAATCCAGTCTGAATGCAAATCTACAACACCATTAACTCAATACTTACTAATACATATATTTATACAAACACTTAGACTACTCAACTCCAACGTACTTGATGTATGTTGATTCCAACATATAATATGATAGACCCTTATATCAAGGAGTTGTCTAATACACAACAATCATGTTCTTACATTCAAAACATATGGCAGGCATAAATCATATTGATTTAGGCATTTCAACAAACACTTAGTCTACACACATTAGTCTGCATAGCATATGTCGGCCAATACGTGCATTAAGGCGAATCTCTTCGCCAAACAGATCATACATGCATAACTAACATAAGTACACGATAAATACTCATGGCAATCATATCGGCAAAATACGTACGTATACAGTATTTCCTACAAATACCTAAAATACCCTAAATCTCATATTCTTCATACATATGCGAAATGAAAAACGGACAGCATGTTCTACATGTTAAACAACGTCCTTATCAGTAATCTACCATTAAACGGCATTGAAATCTTTGAAAAATGGTAACCAAAGCGTCTAAAATCCGCACCTTTCGCCGTAGAAGTGTATCAATTTGAATAGAAAGTCTACGCTTCGTCAACGTCGATATGGAGACCTAATTCACAAGATAGGTTAGCTACTTCGCTACTTGTATTGCTAGAATCCCCAAAACAGGTTGAGGTTAGGGTTTTCTTACCTAGAACGGAGTTGGAATCGCCAGAATAGCGATGTAGGTGGATGGCTTTGGCATTTGGAGCAGCAGGGAAGACTCTCAGGAGAAAACTCTAACTTCTCCCTCACTTTCTCTCTCTTTTCTCTCTTTTCTTTCCTAGGGTTTTCTCCAAATTCGTATGGGATGAATGGGAGAGGGTTTAAGCTCCTTATATAGGCTAAAAACTCACCTATATAGACTGAGGACCAAGGTATACTTGGGTTACAGCCAAATCAGGCCTTTTCCGATCCAAAAGAGCGTTTCCGGAGGTCCCCTGACCAAATGCGGTTGGACTTAAGCTCATGGATATTGGATCCTGATCACATTAAGTTTTTAGTCCGATAATGTTCCCAGATCGCACGTGGCAGACCAGTTTCAGTTCAGCGATCACTGAGACTCGATCGAGGATTCCAAATGCACTGACCTGAGTGGAAAATGTTCCCTGATCCGAGGGTGTATTTGGGTCAGATTCCGATGGTCAGAATGCTTAAAAAATATCACGCAAGTGACATGTGCCAGATTTATTTAAATTATATTTAATTTTCTAAATATTTTTCTTTTCTCACTCTCTTCACTCTGGACTCAGCAAAATGGTCTCAAGATATCGATTGGGCTAGATTTTCGAAATAATTATCAAGTCCAACTAGGCGGTCGTAATTGTCTAAGATTATACCTATCGGACTTTCGACGCGCGGTCTAGATCCAATACAAAGTTTCAAAGGGTTCATGAGAACAAACAGGTTTAGAGTTTGATCCTAGGTTTCAGGGTAAGGTAGCGTCAATGATTCTATAGGTTTTGGGTCTTAGATATCGTAATTAAAGTGGTTGGTGCTAATTTTGCAGGAAATCTAGTGTAGCGCTGGCTAATTCACGTTAAATTTCTAAAGAATTAGTATCTAAATGATTTCTCTAGCTTTGGAATCGAATTTTGAAAAGCTACCAAGGTGCTATGGTTGACCCATTGCCTAAGGACGTCTAACCCCAGGTTGGCAAAAATTCAGGGTGTTACAATCTACCCCCCTTAAAATGAAATTTCATCACCGAAATTTGCTAAGGGTAATGAGTCCCTAGAGAGACTTTAGTATTGACATTCTAAGGAAGGTTCAAATTCTATTTAATGACCTAACTGTAACACCCCAGATTTTGGCCAATCTGGGATTTGACGTCCTTAGGCAATGGGTCAACTAAAACACCTGGAAAACCGCTCAGAACCCAATTTCATAGCCAAAGAAACCACTTAGGATCAATTCCTATGGAAATTTAGCGTAAGTTATCTAGCGCAACGCTGGAGTAGCTGGGAAACAGTCCCTGATCACTTTAAATATGTTCTACAAGACCCAAATCGAGTAGAACGTATGACTCCATAATACTCTATAACCTCGGATCAAACTCTAAGCGGGTTTGTTCTCTGGACCACTTTGAATTCTTGTATTGGATTTAGACCGCGCGTTGAAAGTCTGTTACTTCCTATCTTAGACCGTTAGAACCGCCCAGCTGGACTTGACAATCATTTCGAAAATCAAGTCAAACCGATAATCACAGACTATTTCATTGAGCCCGGACTGAAGAGACCGCGAATAAGGACAGAATTGGAATTTCAAATTCAAATCTGGTACACGACTTGACACGTCAGTATTAAGCGTTCTGACCGTCAGAATTCATCCAGATTACACCCTCGGATCAGGAAAAATTTCTATTTATTATTATGAGACTTCCAGCCCTGATCTACGTGCGGTGACCGCTGAACTGAAACTGGTCCTCCACGTGCGATCTGCGAACCCTGTCGGACTGAAAACTTAATGCGCGCTAGATCTGGTACGCATGAGCTTAAGTCCGATCGCATTCGACCAGAGGACCACCAGAAATGCCCTTTTGGACCGAAACAGCCCCGATTTGGATATACCTCAAGTATACTTTGTTCCCAAGCCTGTTTTGGGCACATTTGAGCTTATAAAAGGGGTTGAAACCCTCACTTCTCTCACCCATCCGAATTTGCTAGAAACCCTAGCTAGAGTGAGAGAGAAAGTGAGAGTTTGTGAGAGAAGGTGGGAGAGCTTTTCCTGCTGCTGCTGCACATGCTTAAGCGGCGTATTCCAATCACTTTGCCGGTGATTTCTCTGCGTTTCTAGGTAAGAAATAACCCTAGAAAGTTGCTGATTTGATGCTTCTTTAGTTCCATAGCTTGTTAGTTGATAAATCTCATAAATCAGGTTCTCTATTCGCCGTAGACGAAGCGTATACGCTCCGTTCGAATTCTCATCCCTAAAAGGGAAAAGGTGCGGATTTTAGACGCTTTGATTGACTGTTTCCAAAGCTTTCAATGTCGTTTAATAGTAGATTCTTGACGGCAACGCCGTTTTACATGTACAACATGCTGTCCGTTTCCTGTTTCGTAAACTAACGAAGAATATGAGATTTAGGGCATTTTAGTCATTTGTAGGAAGTATAGATTTCATTCATATTTTGCTGATGTGATTGACATGATATGTTGTCGCATTAGGATGTTAGGAATACGTGCATAATTAGTTTGGCAAAGAGATTCGCCTAAATGCGCACTTCGGGTCGACATACTATATGTAGACTTAAGTGTGTAGTGTATGTGTTTGTATAAATGCTTGTATTAGTGTGTATTGAATTAAATGGTGTTATGAATTAGTTTGAGATTGATTTCTCAATTAATATGCTGGTGTGAATGGTTTTCTACATGTTAGCCATATGCATGATTTCATGATATGAATGAAATGCATGTGCTTGACGATTCGTTTAAGCTGTATGTTATAACATGTGCTTGATGATTTCCTTATGAGTTACTTTGAGATTGAATTCTCAATTAATATGTTGATGGAGAGGATTTTCTATATGTTGGCGACATGCTTAATTTCATTATATGTGTGAAAGACATGTGTACGATGATTCGCTTAAGTTGTATGTAATAACATGTGTTAACATGCTCTCATGGTTGTATTTCATTTCCATTACCCTTACACAACTGCTGATGTGATTCTATGATTGTTTGGGACTATGCCTAGTCCAGGCAGTCGGTAACCGAGCGAATTCGTGGTTAGCTTATCTTCACCACGAACGACGCGTCGATGAACGCGAGTCGTGTTTGGAGTTGACGGCAGTGGTTAGGCCACGCGAAGTGTTTTACGCACTTCATGTCATTCGACTTGAGATGCGATCGCGCTAGTCGAGCCCGTCAAGTAACCCGACTGGCCGATGTATGTTCACCTTGTATGAGTCATAACTGCTTGAACCTAGGGTACTGAACTTACCATTGTAAACCCTGTTAACCATGGTACCTTGATCCATAAAGACTCATGAGCCGGGCATGGTGGTATGGGACACTGTGGTCGAGCTGTCGGCCTACGCTGGGGCCATAAACCTCCCCGCAGTGACCAGTGAGCACCTAGACTCGTGAACAGATTATGGTGGTATGGGACACTATATTCTAGCTGTCGGCCTACACTGATCAGGCGACGAGTCCTTTATAGTGACCGCGAGCGTATTCTGAGTCTACGGGAGGCGACGACCCTTCAGTAGCAGTAGAGTACAGTAGGCCTGTATTGATAAGGTGATGGGGGAGCGGAGCAACGAGTGCGTGCAACAGCCCTGGCAGCCCTTGCAGCGACCTACAAAATATACATCGTATGAGATTACTAGGAGTGACGACCCTAGACAGGATCTGTGTTGGGATTGATACAAGGGAAGTACCTTAGTTTCCCAATCCTGCTGTTTGAATGGACTAATAACAACTTGGAATTCATATCACCATAGCATTGCATGTGCCTGGAAGATGTGGAGCACTCTAGGGAGTCTGGCATGCCGCGGTCGTAAGATGTTGCCGCATGAGGGTGATCGTCGGTGAGGGCATACATCACGTCATGTCATAATTGCATTAACAACAGTATTAGGATTGTTTGAATTACTGCTTTACTATTATCGCATGATTGATTTGATAACATGTTAATCCTTACTCTATTATTCCACTGAGTTAGCTACTCACTCCCACGTTAAGGGACGGTGTTCCTGGACACCCACCAGACCTTTTTGTGATTGCAGATGATGGCACGGCCTGTGAGGCGGAGCTGGATTTGATGATGAGGAGGAGGATTCCTCCTATGTGCGTGTTCTGATTGACGGGATTACAGGGAGGTTGATTAGATACTTTGACACTTGTCATTTTATATTTTTAGCGCACTCATGTATATTCGTTTTGTCTACTTTTGGAGTATACATGTATGTATATAACCTGGTAACATATCCACACTCTGGAGGCATACAACAGTTTATATATGTTATACATACTATCACAGTCTTCCGCTTGTTAATTTAACCGTCTCTGGAGTATGATATGCTGTTCTAGCTTAATCTCACTCATGTTTAATGTGTTATCACAGACAACATTCAATCATACATATTTATGTTGCATAAATAACATTTTGGAACTCGGGAGTTGGGTTTTTGCTCGACCTCCCGATTTTTGGGATGTTACACTAACCTTACGTATAACCTAAACCAACTTCTTCGATCCTAGGCCAGTGAGGAAGAGGCCAACCACACTTCTGTTGCGCTACTCTGATCCAACGATTGTATTAGCTAATCCTAACTAGATTGGGTTCAATACGTTCTACCCCCGTTAAAACTTAGTTCTACTTAAGGCTCAAGAATCTATGTCTCGATCCGTGTATCGGAACGAGATGTAACTTAGGGCCTATCCTTGACATGAAATGGGAAACAACTTCTCGCTATAATGGTCTTCCTTTGCTAATGGTACGTTCTATGGCATTAGTACATATGGTTGTAGAAGGAGCCTAATCTTTATTGTGATTGAGTTCAGGGGCAGGTGTGAGCTTGAGGCAAGATGTCTAATCTCTATTGGTTATATGTCCTTAACATTTCCCAAAGGCAAAGCAATAACTTTTGGTTGTAGGTGGTCGGGCCAACACGGAAGAAAAGTTATGTAGTGGGTCTGAGCCGGATACATAGACTTTCTGCCTAGACTCTGATAGAAAATTCATCGTATCAGTTCTTAATCCTAGACGATGCCGATCTTCTGCTTGATCAGAGCATTGGATTCATTGGTAACTACTAGGATTAAGAAGTCGATTCAAACCGCGAATACTTCGCTTATATACAGTTCCC
Organism: Magnolia kwangsiensis; assembly: GCA_037074715.1. NCBI lineage: Eukaryota > Viridiplantae > Streptophyta > Magnoliopsida > Magnoliales > Magnoliaceae > Magnolia > Magnolia kwangsiensis. The sequence continues at coordinate 51,217,053 of CM073586.1, read as the reverse complement.
TTACTCCGTGTTCCCGAATGCAATAGGCCCTTGGGGAAGGCAATTAAAAGAGGCGTGCTAGTTTATTCTAAGTTTAATCTTAGGGATGTAATAGTTTTCCCTGAGAGTGAATAGTTCAACGTTAAAACAACTATCCTAAGGGTTATAACAGAAGTCTATAAATATTAAGGGGATCTAACGAAGGAATGAGGTTCTACTCCAACCAAATCTAACGTACTATTCCTTAGCATATACATGCTTTACACTGCTTAATTCAATTAGTAGCCTAGTCTGTAACTCACTAGCTATAATCCAAAACCTAAGCCTATACGCTAAATGGTTTCGTACCATTTCTACTATAGGGGATTGTTCTATCGCTTAGAGTCAAGATTACCTAATTGAAATTGGATTTCCTATATCGTCAGATCTTTCAAATCTAAGAGTACTAACTCTAGGTCCAAAACTTTAGATGTCCTAGCACTAGATGGTCGCTGTTTATGGACTAAGCTACTGCGTTTGGTCTCGCCCGACGGTAGAATCGCAGGGGTCGAGAAGACGGCTAAAACTGGCTCAAAAGAGCTATAAAAAGTGAAGGAAATGAAGAAAAGGGCTGACCTAATGGGTTGCCACGAATCTAGGTCCTATAGAGGAGTGAAACAGGCCCCCAAAGGCTAGGATTGCAAAGGAAAAAGAGTGAAATAGGTTGGGTTGGAGGCTCACACAATTTGAGCTTCAAATGGAGGGTGTAAGAGCTCCAAACGAACGAGAATGGAGAAAGAGGGGAGTGTGTATGACTGTGAACGATGGAGTGGCATGAATTGTGGCTGAAAATGATGATGGGAGTGATTGGGGATGGGATTTGAGAGAGAAACTAGCAAATAGGAGAGAAAGGGAGAGCTTGGGGGTGTGTTTTGTGAAGGAGGTATTAGATTGGAGGTGTTTTAAGGTGCGGCCCACATACCAGGGGGTTACCATAACCCCCAAAGCTCTTTGGCCCGAAGACCCACCCGAGTGGGGCCCACTGTATGGTAAGGCCTCGCCGAACCGACGAGGTCCTCGCTGAACCGGTAGTTTTCGGCGAGGGCTTGCCCATGGGGCGAGGTCCTCCTGCCCCAAGGACCCCAAAATGATGTGGTTCCCACCCTGGTTCGTTCTGGAAGTTGATCGTTTGGCCCCCGCTTCGTTTGAGGCATTTTCAGGGCTAATTTACAAACCGGAATGAATTTATGTGGCGTGTACCATATGATTTTGGGGTAGGAGACACTAATCTATCCAACTAACCTATTTATTTCATGAGATTCCATAATCGAAATGGTCAAAAGTCCAATCTACCTACATATTTACTATTCATAGTAAATTTTTGTTTAAGTATGATTCTCCATCATTTTTACATTAGGATTTATGTGTAGTATGAAAGGACTTAGAAAAAGTTAAAGAATGGGGTGGTGGAAGGAGAGATTTTGAAGGAATTGGATAAAAAGGGGTTTTAGGCCTTGAGATTGAGTGTAAGGTGTTGTGGTTGCCCCACAACCCAAGGACATCCATTTTTGGGTTTAGAATTCTTTAGGGAACGACTCAAACCCGTCGACTAACGACCTAGAGGCGACTTAGGTCGCTTTACGCGACCGAAGGTATATTATGGCCTAAATTACCGTATAGTATCACCTGTCGGTGAAACTTGGGATTCTAATGTGGTTTCTAGATTTCCATCTCTCCCTTCCTAAGTCAAAGTGTGTCAGTGTGCGCTGTGTTACCATAACCCAGGTCCGGTTTAATCCAAATCATTCACTGATACCACCTGTAACATCCCGAAAATCGGGAGTCGAGGATAAACTCCACTCCCGAGTTCCAGAACATCACTTATGCAACATTTTCAATGATGGATGAATGTCGGCTGTAATAGTGCACAAAACATGAAGTGGATTAAGCCAAAACAGCATATCATACTCCAGAGACAGTTAAATTAGTAAGCGGAAGAATGTGATAGATATATAGAATATATGAACTGTTGTAGGTCTCCAAAGTGTGAACATATTGTCAGGTTAAACATATACATGTATACTCCAAAATAGAAAGAGAAGAATATACATGGGTGTGTAAATAAAAGGTAAAATACCAAGTGTAGTGGCATCTAATCAGTAACCCTGTAAACCCGTCGATCAGAACCTGCATATAGGAGGGATCCTCCTCATCATCATCAAGTCCGGCTCTGCTTCGCAAGCATCGCCATCATCTGAAACTAAAATAGGGACTGCTTGGGGTGTACAACACCGTCCCGTAACGTGGGAGTGAGTAGTTAACTCAGTGGGATCATAGAGCAAAGATTAGCATGTTATCAAATCAATCACGCGATAATAGTAAAGCAAACAATCAGACATTCCTAGATACTATTATTAATGCAAGTATGAAATGACATGATGAATGCCCTCACCGACATACTCCCTCATGCGACACCATCTTACGTCCATGGCATGCTTTCTTCCCTCAGTGCTCCACATCTTCCAGGCACATGTAGTACGATATGAATATGATTACCGAGTTGTTATTAGTCCTTTTCATATAGCAGGATTGGAAAACTAGGGTACCTCCCTTATATCAATACCCAAATAATGATCCTGTCTAGGGTTGTCACTCCTAGTAATCTCATATGATGATATATTTCTAGGTCGCTGCAAGGGCTGCTAGGGCTGTTGTACGCACTCGTTGCTCCACTCCCCCATCACCTTATCAATACAGGCCTAGTTTATATCCTTAAGACTGCATCAGGACTCGTCGCCCCCATGCGGTGTCAGGATAAACTCAAGGTCACTACAAAGGGCTGCTAGGGCTGTTGCTCGCACTCGTTGCTCTACTCCCCCATCACCTTATAATGTAGGCCGACAGCAAGAATATAGTGTCCCATACCACCATAATCTGCTCAGAGTAGGGTGCTCACTGGTCACTACGGGAAGGTTTGTGGCCCCAGCGTAAGCCGATAGCTCGACCATGGTGTCCCATACCACCATGCTCGGCTCATGAGTCTTAGGGGATCGAGGTACCAAGGTTAGAGGGGTTATTACTGGTAAGTTCAGTATCCTAGGTTCAAGCAGTTATGACCAATACAAGGAAAACATACAATGGTCAGTCGGGTTACTTGATGAGTCCGACTAGCACGAGCACACGTTGAATCGACCGACATGAAGTGCACAAGCACTTCGTGTGGCCTAACCACTGTCAACAACTCTAGTACGACTCGGGTTCGTCATACACATCCTTCGTGGTAAATAAAATCCAACCACGAATTCTAAACTATTACCGACTGCCTGGACTAGAGTATAGCCCCAAACACATGTAATCTAAATCATTAATCATATGAGAGAGACAGAATTAAAATACAAGAAATTTCAGCTTGTTATCAGCATATTATAACATACGGCATAAGCAGTTAACCATACACGAGTATTTCACGCCCAAGGTAATCAATTCAAATACAACAAGCATGGAGGAAATCATGTGCATCATCAATGTAGTTGAGAATCCAGTCTCAATGCAAATCTACAACACCATTTACTCAATACTTACTAATACATACATTTATACAAACACTTAGACTACTCAACTCCAATGTACTTGACGTATGTTGATTCTAACATATAATATAACAGATCCTTATATCAAGGAGTTGTCTAATACACAACAATCTTGTTCTTACATTCAAAACATATGGCAGGCATAAATCATATTGATTTAGGCATTTCAACAAACACTTAGTCTACACACATTAGTCTACATAGCGTATGTCAGCCAATACGTGCATTAGGGCGAATCTCTTCGCCAAACAGAACATAAATGCATAACTAACATAAGTACATGACAAATACTCATGGCAATCATTTCGGCAAAATACGTACGTACACAGTATTTCCTATAAATACCTAAAATACCCTAAATCTCATATTCTTCGTATGTATGCAAAATGAAAAACGGACAGCATGTTCTACATGTCAAACAACATCCTTATCAGCAATCTACCATTAAACGGCATTGAGAGCTTTGAAAAATGGTAACCAAAGCGTCTAAAATCCGCACCTTTCGCCGTAGAAGCGTATCGATTCGAATAGAAAGTCTACGCTTCGTCAACGTCGATATGGCGACCTAATTCACAAGATAGGTCAGGTACTTCGCTACTTTTATTGCTAGAATCCCCAAAACAGGTTGATGTTAGGGTTTTCTTACCTAAAATGGAGTTGGAATCACCAGAATAGCGATGTAGGTGGATGGCTTTGGCATTTGGAGCAGCAGGGAAGACTCCCAGGAGAAAACTCCAACTTCTCCCTCACTTTCTCTCTCTTTTCTCTGTTCTCTTTCCTAGGATTTTTCCCAAATTCGTATGGGCTCAATGGGAGAGGGTTTAAGCTCCTTATCTAGGCTAAAAACTCACCTATATAGACTTAGGACCAAGGTATACTTGGGTTACAGCCAAATCGGGTCTTTCCCGATCCAAAAGAGCATTTATGGAGGTCCCCTGACCAAATGCGGTCGGACTTAAGCTCATGGATATTGGATCCTGATCACATTAAGTTTTCAGTCCGATAATGTTCCTAGATCGCACATGGCAGACCAGTTTTAGTTCAGCGGTCACTGAGACTCGATCGAGGATTCCAAATACACTGACCTGAGTGGGAAATGTTCCCTGATCCGAGGGTGTATTTGGGTCAGATTTCGATGGTCAGAACACTTAAAAAATGTCGCGCAAGCGACGTATGCCAGATTTATTTAAATTATATTTAATTTTTTAAATATTTTCCTTTTCTCACTCTCTTCGCTCCGGACTCAGCAAAATGGTCTTAGGATATCGGTTGGGCTTGATTTTCGAAATGATTGTCAAGTCCAACTAGGCGGTCGTAATTGTCTAAGATTATACCTATCGGACTTTCGACGCGCGGTCTAGATCCAATACAAAGTTTCAAAGGGTTCCTGAGAACAAACAGGTTTAGAGTTTGATCCTAGGTTTCAGGGTAAGGTAGCGTCAATGATTCTATAGGTTTTAGGTCTTATAGATCATAATTAAAGTGGTTGGTACTAATTTTGCAAGAAATCTAGTGTAGTGCTGGCTAATTCACGTTAAATTTCTAAAGAATTAGGTTCTAAATGATTTCTCTGGCTTTGGAATCGAATTTTGAAAAGCTAGTAAGGTGATATGGTTGACCCATTGCCTAAGGACGTCTAACCCCAGATTGGCAAAAATCTAGGGTGTTACAGGAGGCCACAACCCCAATGTTGCTTGGGTGTAAAAGTGATCATGACATACAGGATGCAAAATGCTTGAATCATACTATCCAAGTCATGCACCAAACTTGTGCATACCACACAATTATGTGGGGCGACCTTATCCCAAATAGAGTCCCCTAAGTGTCTTAAGCCAAAGGGCATATGCTATGAATAATTGTCATCCACAACAGGCATATAAATGATGCGTATGGGCATATAACTAGACATGATATCCATTACACTAAGCATGTTATCAATGTATCCTATAAGGCCAAGCACACTAGCATGTTATCAGACATATCACGAGATAATCGTCCCTAATTAGCACATCATATACAGAGAGTGAGACCGGAATGACAGGCCCCACTAAAAATATAGAGGTCTATGTGGTGAGACCCACGTTAGACTAAATTGGCCCCTCATGCAGCTTGTACATTAAAAAGATCTAGTAATCAGATGTAAGGCATGAATAAAATAAATATGCCAATGCGTGGCCAACTAGGAATGACTCGGATGGACACTCACATGTGCAACATGTATGCCCTACCAATCTATTAGGCACATGGCCTAATGATGATATCCCAAAACAAATAGATAATCAATGACATTACCTTAATAGGATGATTTACATTATATGAACATTATCGACGTAAATCGATGGTTACAAATCGTTGGTTAGTCTCTAGGATGTGATCCTCTTCTTGTGGCCCATAAGGGAAACTTGTTTCTTCTTAATTGTGACTCTATTTAAGGATGACTTTTAATCAGAACAAGTTTATTTAGAATTTTGAGGATTTATTCCAGGTGTATCTAGATTCGTAGTTTCTAAATTCCATGTCTAACTTAATATTTCCAATCAGGAACCTGAATATGGGCTTCTAATTCCTCAACTTCCTAGTTCTTTTGGGAATTTAATTGAGTATATGTATCTAATTCATAATCTTATCCTAGTCGCATAAAGCTTATGATGATCCATTCCCTCAGGCCCAGTTAATCTCATTCTCATGCTCTAATAGCAACTGTAACATCCTAAAAATTTACATGGCCCAAGTATATACTCGTGCTCGAGAATTTTGGGTTTTAATAATGTATAAATTGGATGCTTAAAAAATTGTACCTTCTTTTTTCATCATAATCACATCCAATTACATTCATGAAGGTAACCATTCATGAGAATAAAATTAACTGTATTTATTATTTCATTAGAGTAAAAGAATTTAACAAATTATCAAATTCCCTCTCAATGAGAGCTTATTATATTATCGAGTTTGCAACGGAAATATAAAACTAAATCATAAAAACTATCTTCTTATTCTTTCAGTATAATCTTCCATAAGGGGATGGTCCTCTAGGTCTTCTATATGTGTATCATTTGTATGGTTGTAGAGGGTCAACGCCCTACTCATAGTGATGGTTATCCTTTAAGATTAACAGTAATTGATAGGGCTGTGCATCGAGCCGAGTCGAGTCGAGTCAGGCCAAGCTTGGCTTGGCTTGTCCGTGCTCTTCTCGAGTTCGAGCTCAGCCTCGAGTTTACTATTGAAGCTTGACTCATTTGCCAAAACTTTCGAGCTGAGGCGAGCTTACCTCAAGTCAAGTCAATCTTGCTCCCAACCTGACCCAACCAGTAACTTGCACCTGACTTAACCCAACAACCGGACCCAACCGTCCCAACCCCCAAATCAAATAATAATACACACACACATATATAATATTAGATAAAACCATAAATGGTACTTTGTTGTTGATACTAAGAGAGAGAGAGATAAAGGAGCTCGAGCGCAGCGAGTTAGATAAGTAAGGAAAATGGTATAAGAGAGACGGACGGGTACGATAGGGTTTATGTTTTAATTTTTTAAATTTTAACTATAATATAATATATATTAATATATATATATATATATATATATATATATATATATATATATATATATATATATATATATATATATATATATATTCGAGTCGAGCCGAGCTCGAGCTTCAAGCCAAGCCGAGTTTGAGTCGATTCGAGTCAAACTCCACTATGCTTGAACTTGGCTTGTTTTCAAAATGAGTTGGGTCATATAAAGCTTGGCTCGCCTTGATTCATCGTTCGAGTCGAGTCAAGTCGAGCTAAGTCGAGCTAAGCTAAGTGAGCTTTTCGAGCTAGCTTGACTTATGTATAACCCTAGTAATTGAAGAGATTTATAAAGTAATGTAAGGGTTCTGATACGTCACGTACTCCACCACTATGAGAGGCATCAGCATGCGCAACCAATCTACATCAATGCATGCCCAGTAAAGTGTGTGTGGTTCATCATATGTAGTGATCATCACAATATAGAATATAATTCATAGAAAACCCGACTCGCTTCGCATCCCATTACTAAGGAGATTCGCCGACGTGTTCAATGTTAACGTAGATTTATGCAGACATCTCAAAGTGACATAACAACGCGATTGAGGGATTTATGTGACTCGATGTGTTCATGGAATGACTATTTGCGACATCCAATCCTAAAAAGTAACGTAACACACATGGCAATTTACTTACATCAATTGTGCACTATGTCAACCAACCCATGAAATTACGTGCCAACCAAGAGGGCCGCTACCTAAAACGTATTACATCCACGATAAATATTTAAATCACTAGTTGTGATACCTCTAATACATCACTTGCACCGATAAAGAGATAAATTAAATCATGGGAGTTTTGGAATTCCAAGACATATGCCCAAGCCTCAAAGGAAGGTAGCACAAGTCTAACATAATAAAGGACGAGAGTAGCAATGGCTAACTCAACGAAGAGGAGAGTAGCAAGGGTTAACTCAACAAAATTTGTAAAGGCAATGGCAAAGCTTGTATCCATAGCCCCACATAAATTAATAAGAATTGTGCATAATTAAAATTATACCTTGACCACAATTCTCAATGGATAAATAATTGTTGGTGGTAAATTAAATAATTGCAGGGAGAGAATCATAGTAACTTGAAATACTACAAGAAAAAAGGGCAAAGGCTATGGCTAAAAACCATAGCTAAAGGCCTATTACTACAATTATAGTTTGTAGCATGACCGTAGCAATTGGTGGTGATGCATTTATTACAAATAACAATCAAATCATATAATGCATCCTATATTCAAATTTCTAAATAAACAATACTTAACTTTTCTCAAGCCTCTCCTAAACCTTTCCAATCTAGCATGTTTAAAAAGCCTTCGATGTCAATTGGTCCACCATATATGTGCCCCAGTATGAAAATTAGGCTGGTCCAACCATCAAATGGACACCATATACCAAAAAAAGGATGGGTAGAAGGAATTACACATTCGATGCGCACGTGGCCTATTGAATGGATAGGCCTTATAGGCCACAACACACACACACACACATAAGACTCACCCAATCAATGTCATGGATCTTTTGTGCACATGCCATGTATGGGGGCATCAGATTCAAGAACCTACTCTCACATAACCATGGCAGGGCTACTTTTAACTAACATGGAGCTCGAGTCCTTGGTCACCAGGAACCAGAGAGAATCAATCACATGATTTTTCCTTCCCTCAATGTTAAGGATATACAACACTAGTAATGAAGCCTCGCCTTCACTTGGGATATGTTAGGTGCATCCGATGTCTACACTGGATAGAACTTGTAAAACCTCATGTTCTCATATGTAGCTTTCGTTTCCTCATCCATTTCTTCAATAGCCTTTTTGCGAGCTTCCCTTGCCTATGGGCAGGAACCATATTGGTATTCAAAACTTAGGAATGTGAACAATTCCGTAAATTGTCCAATCAAAACTAAAAGCTGTGTTGTAGTTTAAATACCTCCTGTTATGCTTTCTTTGCTTCCCTGACCTTTTCTTTGATGAAATCTTGCAAAAACAAATTATGTTTTCTATAGTTGGTAACAAGACATGGAAGGAACAAAAGGAATGCACTCCTAAACCGCATAGAAATACCTTGAACGCATCTTTCTGATCTTCTACCAACACCTCATTCTTAATTTTCTCACTTACAAACTCCTAAACATTAGAAAATCAAATTTTAACATCAATGCTGGAAAGAAACAAAACTTTATGCACACAAAAGCATAGGAAACACGTACTGATGTTCTTGGATCAGTGCACTAATGTAAATGTAAATCAATGATGATTACAATCATCGATCAGCAGAGTTTTAAATTTATTAGGTCAGAAAATATTACAAAGATTTCTCTATTTCTCAATTCTTTTGAATCCAAGGTATCAAGATATGGAGCCAGAGAAAGCTTCCATCACCATTCTATAGGAAGTTTCAGCAGCATTACCAAAACAACAACAGACAACCTAAATGTGAGTGACTATTGTGATGATGATTGGGTTTAAAACAGATTTTTTCTACTGCCTTTTTTGAGAAAATCCTTGGAAATGAAAATCAAATTCACAGCTATTTTTTTCACTAACAGTGGCTAACTCAATTTCCATGTAGTCAGAATTCATTTCCAAAGTATTCTCTTGATCCAAACTATAAAGGATGGTTTGTCAATGTGGATTTGAAATCAAGTGGATTTTAGTCTCTAGGGAACAAAGTAGATTTGAAATCATAACTTTGATACAGGAGTTCAGAAAGAGCTACAATTAGGTAAGGTATCTATTCGAGAAACTAGTTATCACCAAGAGAATCAGTCATTCATGGAAGCTTTACTCCCTAAACAACATTTAGGCCTTGCTTTAATTGCATAGGTGTAGCTAACAGCACTAGTGGAAGAAGCAAGAAATGGTACAAGCTCAAAAATCAATAACCTAAATAGAAGACCTGAAAAAGAGGTTTAGCTACCAAGGAGGGTGATTTCAATGTTAGGAGCTCCTAAGGGGCTAAGTTACCAAGCATTAGGGGTGGTGTTCCCTTTAATGGAAGAAGCTTCAGTAAATTAAAGGAAGAACTATCAAAAAAAAAAAAAAAAAAAACAGAGGAAAAACGATTGAAGATGAGTTCCAATATTTTAAACATGCAGAACTGATACAACATAAGATTCCATAACCTTTCATGCAACGAAACTGGGCTTAATCTATAGTAAACCATGGAAATAGGGGATATCACCTTTGAAATGTGTACTCCTAGACTTCAAAGGATTCCAGAACACTGCATGCAGATGAAGATTCCCAAATTTACAATTGCCCATCGCGGACCTCTGTACGAAAGATGAGCCAAATTTATTCACAACGAATGTATCTCGAAACATATATCAACATAGGTTTAGCACTTCTTAAAGATCAAGTTGTGATTAAAAGTCTTGGTCACAAAGCACATACTGTGCAGCTCATGAAACAAAACTTCTTAATTATTGGCTGAGAGTAACAATACACAAGCCATCATCCATTACATGAAAAAAAAAATTATAAATGCAGTAGTACCATCTCAGGCAAGCCATCCATATGCACGCAGTAGGACCAAAAATATGAGACAACTTTTTTAAGAATGAAATATGAGACATCTATAGTGGTAGCTCATCTTGGATGAGAATCTAACCATGCTTCCAGTAGATTCTCAATATACTTAACCTAAAAGAACCTTCATAGCATAACAATTCCAAAAACCATGATAAAAAAATGTTTCATATTTCATTTTCAATGGCATTGTAGAATGGTAACTGAGCACAAGTGGGAAACATATCATCATCAGAATCATCGTAACCTTGTCCCAGATATTTGGAGGTAGCTTTACAAATCCTGTTTCATGCATGTAACTAATAGGTGGAGTTTAGGCAGGAACTAAACACAAGGATTAATTCACATGAAACATTTACAAGCTATAATAATAGCTCTACATCTCCTATATCAAGTTCCTTGCAAGCTGTAGGGTATACAATCATGAGCATGCATTCCCAACTAAAGTTGTGGCACAAATAAAATAAAAAAAATATAATTGCAAAAAGGGTTGATTATGTAAACATTGTATATGCAAAAAGAGTTACAAGTAGCTTCTTAAAAGATAATTCGTTATCACAATTCAACCAAGATAGCTACTTGCTTTTGCAGTCAGCACATTCCCTGTTCTCTGGCAAATGATGCACCAAATGAAGGGAAAAAAAATCAATCCCAAATTATAACAGAGAGAAACTAATACATATCTATAGAAGTGAATAAGAAGAGGAATCTAAGCAGAAGAGGTTAAGATGCTTATAAAACTCAAAGAAGATGGTGCCAATCCAAGTCCCTGGCGACTTTGCACATGAGTTGGAGAATCTGTAGCAGTAACTCACAGTTTTAACTATTTTTAAGTGGAATTCCCCTGAATATTCTGAATGGACTGATTTTCAAGGAACGCGATCTTCATTGTGTGGCCCATCTTTTCCCTTGTTTGGATATGCTACACATGGCAGAGCAGCAAAAAACATCCTTAAACCTAGAGATCCAATCATGTATACATAGAAAAACATGAAAAGTGACAGCACAAGGATATAATTATGTGATTAAGAGGGGGAAGCTATAAACCCATAGTTTTCACTTAGTTAATACCATGTTTTTCAATGAAATGGGGAAGTTATACCCCAGAAGTAAAAAAGAAATAGGGCTTTCCATTCCATTGGATGATTAGAAAAACTTAATGTCCACGTCAAAACTAAAGTATTAGGAGCCTTGACATTAACTTCATACCTTCATACTTGAGCTCAACTTCTTCAGCTTTTGTGCATAGAGAAGGTTTCTGCTTACTATGTTGCTGCTGACTGGTATTACTTTTATTTTTCTTGGCTTTTTCTTTTTCTTCTTCATAGAGAGATACTATTCGAGTTACTTCTAAATTCGCAGCTCGAAATCAGTTGCCACGGCGAATAGTGGATCAAATGTTATCCCATATATGTCTAAGGTTCAAAACAGGACTGAAACAACAACAGACATTAAATGATATCCCAAAATCCATTTGGTCTAACATAGCACACACTCTATTCTTCTCCACCTGCTGCCACTATTTCCTATATTGTCCGATATAAGATTGATATAGGAAAATTAGCAAACCCCGAGAAAGAAAATGTAATCGAAAGCATTACAAGGAAAGGTAAAAGAAAATACCAACAGAAGAGAAGCAAACATGTACCTGGACTCACTGCAAGGGTAATCTTTCAATGATGGCCCACTGCTTCTGATAATCACTACAAGGGTAGGAAAATTACAAAAAGTAAGACTCATGAGATTGACATATGTACAAATAGTGACAAAACTAGCTAGTAATGACAGGAGGCTAAAACATCAAATTATTTATGAAGAACAGGAAAAAAAAAAAGATAAAATAAATAGTTAAAAACTTTACCATTTCAATATTGAACCTTGCAGTGGCAACATTGATTTGTGGGGCTAAAAATACATCAGCCTGCATATAAAAATCTCAAGTTAGTTGGGCCTTTAAGGTCCTCAGATGGTAGTATAAGAAGCCATTGCTAATATGTTTTATAGGAAAACTCTTGTAATTAACCATCAAGCATTTTAAAAATCTCTCAGAAAATGAATGAAAAGTACACAACACACTGTTTGGCCAGTACAGACATTAAATGATCTCCCAAAATCCATTAGATGCACTAAGGAAAAAAATATGGGATGCAGTACTTGCCAAACAGTTCCTCTATGAGGTCAAGGAAGCAAAGAAACAGGGTAGGAAAGAGAGAAGGCACAGAGAAGCTTAGGTTGTGCTTGCAGCTGCAATTGCTGCTGCTACTACTTCTTCAAGGGTTTCAACTTTCAGGAAAGATGAACATGACGAGATTGTTGCTGCTCATCATGGTATGTGTTTGTTTAGAATTGTTGATATGAATGTTTCTCTCATGGTTTTGCGTTGGCCAAATGGTCTAGCACGATGCACTGTGCTTACCACCTATCTGAGTGGTTTACTTGGTACACTGTTGTTCTCATGTGAAGTCCTTAACTGTATGTAATGCTTCTCTATCAAGAGGTTGTTACTAGGGAAAGAAACCTTCTAATTTGTTGCTTCTGCAGTCGCAAGCTTGGTGTGTGCATAAAGTTTTTCTCATTCAAATTTTTATTTCATCACTATCAACATCAGTCTTGTCCCAGCTAGGTAGTCTGTAATATGATAACTTATGCAACATTATTTTTATTGCCAACATTGCACATGTGAAGAAAATCTATACCATGAAAATGATAGGTTCCACCATAAAGATCACTATATAATTAAAATATGGCTGATGGACTCATCAGTATTAGAACATGAATGAATGTTTAGTCAGTCTATCAGTTGTTCATTAATTCTAATGTGTGCGAGATGACACTTGATGATCAAACCCACCTAATTTTTTTACATGATATGATCTTGGTAGTGCGGCTACCTTTTGTGGTATAGATTTACTATGCATTAGTATATTTTTTGGAAAGATGTTGCTACATAACAAGTTAATGTATTGCTAGATGCATGCAATCGATTTTGATTTATATAAATAAAATCATTTTTCATAGAAAACTCATAACCTACTACCGATTAACGCCAACATAACATGCATTGATGTTCTTCTCACCAACCCACCAGATCCTTAACATGTCAAACTTGTACAAAAGTTAGGGCCAGTGAAAAGATAAATGTCTTAAAAATGAGACCGATCCATACCAATAGCTGGAATTTTTCTGTTGTTTGTTGCATTTCTCTTCTAAACTAGTATGCATGATAGTACACATTCAAAAAACCCACCACCTCACACACATCCACATGTCCCAATAGACCCACCTAGGTGGAATGCCAAACCATCAATCAGGTGGTTCATGTTGGATGGAAAATAGAGATAGAATAAAAAATCTAAAAATCAAATGTGCTTTCTAAATCACTTGGCTATTCTTTTAATTTCTGTTAGTGTGAGTGCAAAAAGTTTAGTTTACATGATACTGTCTATTTTGCATGGTTGTCTTGCAGTGTAACTAGCCATGCTTTATGGGACACAATGTTGGGCATTCAAAGAGTAGCATGTTCGTAGGATGAGTGTAACTGAAATGAGGATATTAAGATGGGTGACTGGCAATGCAAGGATGGATATGATTAAATGAATGCATTTGCCACACTAGTAGGTAGTAAGATTAGGGAAAGTAGACAGATGATTTGTCCATGAGCTATGGAGAGACCAAGAATCGCCCATTTAGGAGTGAGTTGATTCAAGTTGAGGGATCTAAAAGTGGAAGGCCCGAAAGGCGTGTTCTTAAAACCAAGTAAGGTGAAATAGACCATTTTAAAGAAAAATACAAGATTCCAACCTAGCACTTTGTGAGGATTGCAGGACAACATTCTTGAAGCATATGCCTCATGGCATACCTTCTTTTTTTTCTTCTTTTTTTTAAAATCTTTTTTTTTTTTTTTGAATTCATTGAACATGAGATTTATAGGTAACTGGGCTGGCCCAACAAAAAGATAAACCGGGCCATGTCAATCATGTAAAGCATCTATGCAATGTACAAAAATAGCATAAAACTCCTAACGAGAAGAAATCCAGACAGAAATGGATGAAATCTAGCTATTTCATCAAACAGATAGCATGCCATTTCATCCAGCCATTTTAATAAATAGATATCAGGCCATTTCATTAAACGATTAGCATGTATCAAATCTGAAAGACAGAAAAAGACAAGAAGATATCAAACCTATGGAGAGGAGCTTCACGGCGTGTGTTTCTTCGGGTAGGAGCTTCACGGTTGTTGCAATAGAGAGAGAGATAGAACCAACGGCAGAGATGCATTGGAGAGAGAGGGAGGAGAATGAGAGAGATGGAGTAGAGATCGAGAGGGAGAGAGAGGCTTGGGAAATGGAGAGAGAGAGAGGGGAGGGGGGAGATAAAGCAATTTTGGGCGCGACTCTTCTTTGAGCACGCGCCCAAAATTGGGGGTCATTTCGTGTAGGGACCGTGGATGATCCTGACAGGGTTCCGTGGGGCCCACCATGATGTATTTGGTTTATCGATTCTGACCCTTAATTTTATTAAATTATTTTAGTTCATGATGCCAAACTTTAGGTAGATTGAGGGCCCAAGTGGACCACACTATAGGAAGCAAATGTGATTTAATCTCCATGTTTCCTACCATGTGGTCCACTTAAGCCTTCCATCTAGCTAATTTTTTTATTTCATGCTCTAAAGTAATTTTTTAAAATAGATGGATGGCTTAGACAGAACATATATATATGTATATATTTTAAGGCCCCATAGAGCCCCTTACAACACCATTAATTATTAATGGTGTGTCAATTTTTTAGTTACGAATTAAAACTGTAGCAATAGTAACTATAGTTTATAGCCGCAGTAAAAAACTAACATGGTCTGTATCCTTTGCCCCTTTTTTTGGTAGTGAAAGCAAAGCATGTAAAAGGCAAGATAAATCATATCAACTTAAATCAAGGTAAGCTTAAAGGAATCCCTCACCTTATCCTTAGATCTAAACCCTAGGTAGATATCCATGTAAGAAAGTTTCTATATAAAAAGCTTCCACATGAATCATGACATCGCTTGAGCAAGAGGGAGACACCATATATATGGAGAAGGAAGAGGGTTTCTAGGCTTCTCCTTCCTTTTCTCTTTCTTTCTCTCTCTCTTTCTCTCTCTATCTCTTTATTTCTCTCTTTCTCTCTCTATCTCTTTATTTCTCTTTCTATTTCTCTCTCTTTGTCCTTCTCCTTGGACGTTTGGGAGGTGGGTGTATGAGTGGAGAGGGGACGTACACTCCTTTTATAAAGGAGTGGGCGTGTGAGAGGAGTGTGTTTCTCATCCCACTTGGATTGGATTTCTCCAATTTGCCCTTTTATATGATCTTTCTTTAAATCTAATTCGTCCATTATATAAAGGTAATCAAATAGAGCTGGGGTATATGATTTTCTCAGTGATCCAAAATTTAGATTTGCCTATCTAAAAAATTTTCCTTGCGGGTTACAAAATGAACTTAGATTTCAATTAACGGTCCACACTTGGTGATCAGGGCCCAATTTTAGGGAAATGTGTAGTCAGGATAGGCAAGCAGTTGAATAAAATTTGGTGGTTGATCGATGACTGAAAAATCCTAAATCTAAAATTTCACCGTTTGTACCAAAAGGAAGAAACTATTTTCAACATTCAACGGTGTAGGATCATAGATCGGGGCCTAAATTTTGTATAACCTCATAGTCATATGAGACTAAGGTGTGGTCCAAATTTGAGTTACAATGGACAAAAGGAAGTAGTTAAATCAAAAAATCCATATTTATAAGGAGTTTGTAGGCTTTGACAAGACAACTTCGCGCTTAAGGAAAAGCCTACCAAAGTGGGGTCTTCATATTTCACACTTGGTCCATATTATGGGCAATTCAATTCGTTCATATGAAGGAAAATATCCTATTACGAATACCCACGAGGTTTCTGCATTCGATGGACACCAAAATCAACGGTTAAGGGGATAATTTGTCAATTGGGTCACTTTTATAATGATCTAATGGCTGAAATTAGACATGTATGCTTAATTTGTGATACGTAGGCATGATATAAAATTTTACATCAAATGGATTGTAGAAACCATATGATCTAGAATTCAAGGGTCTGGGTTAATGGCATTTTCGTAATTATTGTTAATTTGAGAGTATTAAGAAATCTAATGGTTCTACATAGTTATAGACACATTTTCAATTCTAACAAAAGAATTTATGTCTAAATCATTATGTGTAAAGAATTATTCACCAAATTAACTAAGGGAACGTACATATATCAACCAACATAATGGATGGTCAGATGACATGTTAAAAATAGAAAAACTTGATGGTTAGTACTCTGATCATATATGTGAGTGGGTGTACAGTCAGTTTTATAAACGGATTATCACAAGTGAGTTTTTAGAGTGATCAAGAGGCA
Organism: Magnolia kwangsiensis; assembly: GCA_037074715.1. NCBI lineage: Eukaryota > Viridiplantae > Streptophyta > Magnoliopsida > Magnoliales > Magnoliaceae > Magnolia > Magnolia kwangsiensis. The sequence goes on along the minus strand of CM073586.1, from coordinate 51,199,993 downwards.
AAACATGTATATCATTAGATTTAAGTGACTTGTTCACATGTATCAGTTTCTCATATTGTAGTTTTGATGGTGGGTTAAGCAAATTCATAGGTGTTAAATAAGATTAACGGATCAGAATCTCAATTTGATATGTGTACGAGCGGATACAGAGACCAATTAGCAAGTTTACTATAATCAAGTGGTCCATACTCAGAGTGGACAGTTAAATATCTTTATATAGCAATGAATAGTTGACTAAACGGTTGGTTATTGTTCACAGCCCCAAGCGTAGGATCACGATGTAGTAATAATCTTGGTGAGATCGAGGTCGAATAATAGGGACTAATCTCGTGAATGTTCTAAAAGTAATTAGAAGTAGAACTAGAAGAAGAAGTAAACCTAAATCTGGAAGTGTCGATGTAACATCCCGGAAATCGGGGGTCGAGCATAAACTCCACTCCCGAGTTTCAGAACATCACTTATGCAGCATTTTCAATGATGGATGAATGTCGGCTGTAATAGTACATAAAACATGAAGTGGATTAAGCCAAAATAGCATATCATACTCTAGAGACAGTTAAATTTCTCAAGTGGAAGACTGTAATAAATATATAAAATGTATAATAGATTGTAAGTCTCCAGAGTGTGAACATGTTACCAGGTTAACTAAATACATGTATACTCCAAAAATAGGAAGAAAAGAATATACATGGGTATTTAAATAAAAGGAAAAAATACCAAGTGTATTGGCATCTAATCAGTAACCCTGTAAACTCGTCAATCAGAACCTGCATATAGGAGGAATCCTCCTCATCATCATAAAGGTCGGCTCTGCTTCGCAAGTATCATCATCATCTGAAACTAAAACAGGGACTATTTGGTGTGTACAACACAGTCTTGTAACATGGGAGTGAGTAGCTAACTCAGTGGAAACTGTACAGCAAAGGTTAACATGTTATCAATTCAATCAAGCAGTAATGATAAAGCAGTACAATCAAACAAGTCCTAGATCTCTTGTTAATGTAAGGATGACATGAAGAATGATGCATGCCCTCACCACAATTCCCTCTGCGACATCATCTAACAATCGCGGCATGACTCACTTCCTCAGTGCTCTATCACCAATGCCGTTAGCACATGCAATGTGGTGTTATGCATATGCTTACCAAGTTCTTATTAGTCCTTTTCACATAGAAGGATTGGGAAGCTAAGACACCTCCCTTGTATCAATTCCCAACATTGATCCATTCTAGGGTCGTCAGTCCTAGGGAATCTCATACGATGTTGTGGTTCTAGGTCGCTGCAACGGCTGCCAGGATTGTTGCGTGCAATCGTTGCTCCTCTCCCCCATCACCTTATCAATACAGGCCTATTTATATCCTTAAGACTACAACAGGACTCATCGCCCCTATGCAGTGTCAGGATAAACTCAAGGTCACTACAGAGGGCTTGTCACCAATTAGTGTAGGCCGACAGCAAGAATACAGTGTCCCATACCACCATAATCTACTCAGAGTAGGGTGCTCACTGGTCACTACGGGGAGGTTTATGGCCCAAGCGTAGGCCGACAGCTTGACCACCATGCCCAGCTCATGAGTCTTAGGGGATCTTAGTACCATGGTTAACGGGAGTTTCATTGGTAAGCTCAGTGCCTTAGATTCAAACAGTGGCGACCAAATATTGTGAACAAGCATCGGTCAATCGGGTTAGTTGATAAGCTCAACTAGGCCAAGCGCACATTGAGTTGAACGACATAGACTGCATAAGCACTCCGTGTGGCCTAACCACTGTCGAACATCCCAAGCACGACTCAGATTCGTTAAACTCATCCTACGTTGCGAACAATCTCAACCACCATTTGGAGTACGGTTACCGATTACCTGGACTGTAGTACAGCCCCAATCACGAACAAGCTCAAATATAGGCATATGATTCATATCCTACTTTCATACGAATATTCATGAAATATAACTTAAATGTAAATATAGTACATGGAGAAAATCATACGCACATGTAATATGATTCATATAGGTTAATCAATCCATGAAGGAAACCATCCACACAATTAACATGGATAATATACGTTACATGATTCATGAAGGAAATCATACACATCATTAGAGTGGCTGAGAATCCTATCTCAACATCCATTTAAAGAACAGTTTATAAGTATTTATTCATATAGACATATTTACAAACACTTAGCATACACCTTATATCATACATGGTATGTATTAGTTAACATACGTATTAGGGTGAATCCTTTCGTCAAAAGGTTATCACCTATACAACAACCATATATCCATGATAGTTGGTCATGGCGAGCACGAAAGAGAATTCCATACTCATTCAGTCATTCTTACAAACACTTAGAATACATACATTATCATACGTGTGTATGTTGGTTATACATGTATTAGGCCAAATCCTTTCACTAGGGAGTTGCCCCATATACCACTTGCATATACCCATGACGGATAATCATGGCATGCATGAATCCGGGTTCTATATTCATTTAAACATTTTCACAAACACGTGGGCTACACACTTTAACATATACAGCGTATATTGGCTGTGGCGTGATTTAGGGCAAGACCTTTCGCTAAGGAATTGTCACACATGCAACAAGCATATATACACGGCAAATAATCTTGTTGAACACAAATTCAAATTTTATACGTATACGGTATTTTCTACAAATACAAGGAATACAGTATATTCAACATAATCAACGTATAACTAAAAAATGAAACGGAAAACACTTTATACATGTGAAATAACATCCTAGGCAAGAATAAATCATTATCTAACATTGAAATTCTTGGAAACCATAACTTAAATGCATATAGTCCGCACTTTAAACCAGAAAATGTGAAACGGGTATGATTCAGACGATAAGTTTTCGTCAACGGTGGATACGCTACCTATGGCATGAAACAGGTTAGCTATAGCTTCACTACAACTATTCTAAGCTTCAAAACAGCTTAGGGTTAGGATTTCTTACCTAAGAACGACACTGGAATCATCGAAAAAGCGATATGGTAGTAGTGTTAAAGCACATGGAGCGGCAGGGTAGAATCCCTGGGAGAAACTCTAACTCTCTCTCACTTTCTCTCTCTTTTCTCTCTTCTCTCTCCTAGGGTTTTCCCCAAATTCGTATGGGAGGAGAGAGTGAGGGCTAAGGGCCTTTTTATAAGCCCAAAAGTGATGAAAACAGACTTAAGGTCAAGGTATACTTATGTTATAACCAAATCGGGTCTGTTCCGATCCAACGGAGCATTTTTGGAGGTCCTGTTACTAAATGCAGTCGGACTTAAGCTCTCTAATATCAGATCTTTAATTAGTTAAGTTTTCATTCTGATCGGATTTCCAGATCGTCCGTGGTGGACCAGTGTCAATTCAACAGTTACCGAACTCTGATCAAGGCCACAAGTCCTTGGACATGTAAGGGAAAATTTTCCTGATCCGATGGTGAAATTTGGTCGAATTCTGACGGTTAGAACGCTTAAAACTAACATGCAAGTGAAACGTTCCAGATTCTAATTTATTTTCAAAAAATCTTCCTTTTCCTACTCTCTTTACTTCGAACTTAAGGAAATCGCCCCAAAGCATCGTTTGGGCTTGATTTTTGAAAGGATAGTCAAGTCCAACTAGGCGGTCATAATGGTCTAAGTTCATCGCTATCAAACTTTCGACGCACGGTCCAGGTCCGATACGAAGTTTTCAAATGGTCCCGAGGTCAACTAGGCTTAGAGATTGATCTTAGATTTTAGGGTAACGTAGCGGTAACAATTCTAGAGGTTTTGGGTCTTACAGATCGTATTAAAGTGGTCGGTACTAATTTTACAGGAAATCTAGTGTAGCGCTGGCTAATTCACATTAAATTTCTAAAGAATTAGGTTTCAAATGATTCCTTTGCCTTTGGAATTGATTCCTAAGAGGTTACCAAGGTGTTATGGTTGACCCATTGCCTAAGGACGTCTAATTCCAGGTTAGCAAAAATCCAGGGTGTTACAGTTGAGAAAGTAATTGTGAATTATTTAACTAAAACTTAAGAAATTTAAAGGTGAAAACTAGGATTTTCAAGGATCCACTTGTAGAGATCAGGGAGATTTATGCTCAATTTAAGGACACAACTAGAATCAGAGTCTAATATTATCCATTTGAAAGATATCTTAGTAAAACCAAATCTGAACTTCCTTTAACCTAATTCTCAATGGATGAGTGCTGTGAGAACTAGAAGTGATTCCATCACAAAACCATGCCTAGGAGATAATAGCTCACAATAGAATATACCAATATCATAACTAAACATAAGAGAATCATGAAGATTAGAAGGGATTCCATCATCCAACCATACCCATGGGATGATAGTGAACAACAGGATTTACTAACTTTACAATCTCAATACATAAAAAGAGATACTCAAAGCTGAAATAGCGGTGAAGACCGCTTGAGTTGAAGTAGGAATATGCCAATATGTCCTAGAGAGGGATGAATAGGACTTTTTAAAATTTTTATGAATTATTAAAAATCCTATCACACTAATCCTATCACAGAGTACAGATTAGAATTACTCAAAATTAACTCTACTGGCTTCCAAGCCTGGTAGAGGATCCAATCACAGAACTATTTAAATGATAAACATGAAGCAGTTATAGTCTATGATAAATGTGACTGTGTGTGAAGTGTGAGCAGATATGAATGTAATTAACATAATCACACAAATGATCAAGCACAAGAATCAATCACAAACACAGTCATTTTTATAGTGATTCGACTACTTGCCTACTCCACTTTCAGCTTCCACACTCAACCCTTGAGTGTACCGGATTTCACTAAGGAGGTTTCCCATGGTTCACCTTAAACCTAAGGTTTTAAATCAGGTTCACCTTCAACCTTTACAGAAGTTTCTACTCGGTTCACCTCAAACTCTGGAGTTTTGTAGGCACACTCCTAACCAGATGTTTATGCCCACACAGAGCAAGGGTCCACACAACACACCCAGATGTTTATGATCTCCACAGAGAAAGGGTCCACATAACACACCCCGCACGTACACTCCCATCGGAGGCCTCCTTTGAGGACTTCAAAGGGTGAGCAACACTTAAGACCCAATCCTAGAAAGAAAAGATTACATACAAATAAGTTGATGAGTCCCATTCAGCGCAATGTCGAAGATCACCTCCTTGTTGTTGAAGGGTCTTCAGCTCTCTTGATTCGTAACACAAAAGATGTACCTATACTAGGCTTTAGGTTGGGTCAAGGTTATGATGGAATTTCACTCTCTAAAAGTTTTCCTATTAGGAAGATAGAGTGATTCCAATCATCTATACATTCAAGGCATCCCAGCTTAATAATTTGCCATTAAGGTAGTAGTTGGAGGATCCTTGAATGTAGAAGTTCATTCCCCAATCCACTCTATTGAATATCAAATGATGAGGGTAGATTGGAGGATGAACTCCCTAAGAGAAAGGGCTAAAGATAAATGATATGAACGTTAAAACACTCAGAAGCACTCTCTTCTTTCTCTACCAGCAATAAAGGTAAGCTTCTCTATATATAGGCAAAACGTTCCAACGGATATAAAATGGTCACATTTATAACGAAGTTCGATATCATCGAGAAAGTTTCGATATGATCGAGCGTATACTCTCGATTATATCGATTAACCTCTCGATGATACAAACTCGAATGTCATTTTCACTTTTGGAAACCTTTTGTCAACTGGTCGATAGGATCGAGACACACATCAATGTTATCGGATTTCAAACTCCGATTCCATCGATAGATGGATCGATCTATTGACAGGTGAAAACAAGAGAGACAAGCCTTGAAAAATTTTAGGTTCTAAAGATATGATCGGGGAACAGTTGATGTCATCGAAATTTGTATATCAATGATATCGGAGTCCTTGTCGATGGGATTGATAAATCGTATAGATTTACCTATAAGCTTGTTGGACGGTTTATGTCCGATCTCGATCCAATCGACTAGGTCTCGATATGATCGACATATGAATATCGATTTTTTGACTAACTCCCGATCAACGTTTAAAAACATCCTAAAATTTATGCTGAAGGAAACATGCGCCCACTATCGATATGATCGACTGACTTCCGATATGATCGATATTTGAGTTCAGATTGAATCGGACAGTCATAGATATATCGAAGCTCAGAGAAGTTTTCTTTAGAAAAACAAGGGTGCCAAAAAACTGCCTGTCGATATTATCGATCCACTTTCGATGGGATCGATATTCAAATATCGATTGAGATTCTGATATATCGATAAATTGTCCAGATGATTGTCTGACTGCTGGACGCTTTTTATCCTCACTCGATTGTATCGATTGATATGCCGAGGACATCGACAGAGCAGGTCGATCATATCGAAAAGTGAATCGATATAATCGACAATGTAAGAAAAACTTGAAGATTTTTCTATTTGGTAAAAAGTTTTCTTACACTAAAACCCTAAGATGTTCTACTTAGTTTTAAGGGTTTTAATCACCTGGTGTTTTGGGACATGAGAAGTGAGGCTATGATTTACCTATGGAAAGCTCTATACATCCAGTTGAGGCAGACACTTGACTTGATCTTCCTGTTAAGCGCTATTGCTCGACTGACTCAACTTACACCGTAATTGACAAACCAGGGCACTAGTAGGTGCACTTTCAATCTCCCCATTTGTCAATTATGTGAAAAAATACCCAAAACACTCTAGGAAAATATCTATACAGATACATCCTAAATTCTATGTACATGCATTAACACAATTTTACAAATTCTAATCACTCATGTACACACCCAATAAGTTCTCCCCCTCACTTCAAAAACTCTCCCTTTCTTGTTGCAGCTGCTCCCCCTAACACCTGCAACATATAGAGCACAAATATCTAATTTTCCACAGGGGGGTTTGTAATTTTTCTCCCCCTTTTTTTCAGTCATTGACAAAGATATAACAAGTGATATTGACTGAAGAATTTAAGCATATGGGAGAACCATAGTCAGATAGATATATATAAATGAAAGCAGTGTAAAGCATACATCATGAGCAGATAATATGGATTTAATAAAGCACTTAAGGCATAAGATAAACATGCAGTCCATAACCCCGAAACTTCATTAAACCAGGGAGGCATAAATTCAAATGGCATGAAGATAAGAAGTAGATTCAGCCATATGCAAAATAAACTGCCCAAGATTGGCAGAAATATCTAATACTGCCCCAAATAGCAGCAATTTAACCAAAAATAAAAAATAAAGCCCATTCGAGGGCACCCAAATATCAAATCCAGTATTTTGGCCCAACCGTGGGCATATTAAAAAAAAACTATGCATGGTGAAAAGGCTTTCATACACACCACTGAGAGTGAAGAACATCCAAAAAGATACTGATGTTCATCCATAAGATAAGAGTAAGGTGGGTATGATAACATGCATGAACCCGACCTCACGGAGCAGAATGAGATGGCATCGTGTCATCCCGTCGGCACGTCAGCAGATCCACCAATTATTGTACCGTGCTCTGCACTCCTTGAACCATCCTTTTCAGGACAGTAAGTCGTTCCTTAACTGAGTGGATGTCCTTCTGAATGGCCCCTAACCTGTCCAGTTTGAGCCTTTTGCCATACCCAGCGGTTGACGTAGACGGAGCGATATCAGGTCCATGAGGTGCATCGTCAGTCATTGCATCTCCTTCCATGAGATCACCACCTTCTCCTCCTTCCCCTTCTGTATGAATGTCTTCCTCAGTTTCCTCCTTGTACTTGTGAAATATCAGATCCATTTTTCATATATTCTTTTTATTGAAAACTTTGAGTGGGAATACTGGATCAGTTGTAGAAGGAAAGCCAATGCTTTGACAGATTCTACTAATAATCAAGGGATATGACAGATGAAAATCTTTGGAAGTATGTATAGCATTGACAAACTGATTGACAATCAGAGTTGGAAGGCAGATATTTGTCCCGGTTGCAACGGAGTAGACTATCATGACTATGAGACTTGTGAGATCTGATCAGTTTGTACTTCTTGGGTACAAATTAGTAGTAAAGATCCCATGCATAACTCTAAACTGGGGCTCCATATACCTAGCTTTTAAGGCATTCCCTTGATGACATAGAATATCTCTGTTGTGACATAGGTATTTGGTTATCTTTGATCAGACATCTGGAAGGTCAAGATCCCAGTTTGGAAGGCCTTGCGGAGCCAACTGTAGATTGAGAATGTGAGCTACAGTGGTCGTGGTGATAAATGCATCATCACCATCCAGGGATACCATGAATGAAGGAGTGTCAGCCACTGGGGAATGACATGCAGCAAGGAAGTTGCGTATCCTTTCCAGTTGGCATGGTCCACCAAAATTCAGGATGGGCAGCCAACTGATTGCAGCAAACAGGGGTTCTAATTTATAGGGTGTTAAACACTCCCTATATACTTTTCTCTCAAAAATCAGCTTCCTATTGCCGTATTTTGTTGGGTGTTGGACGGCCGAAGGAGGAGGCGCTGGTTGAGACGGTGCAGGAACTTCAGTTTGGGACCCACTGCATCGTGATCTTTGCCGTGTGGGGGTCCCACTGTCCTGGATCCTTACCCTTTCCCTTGAGGAAAGGACTTTTTGTCGTGTGGCTCTCGAAGACTCTCCCAGACCGGATGCTACGTTTTAATCTTTTCCCATGTGAAAGAAAAGGCTGTTTGAAGTATTTGGGAAAAATGACAAAAACGCCCGACAAACCAAGAAAAGAAGGTTCTGACGATGTTGGAAGAATATTACCTGATTTATGGAGGGATTTGGTTAGTCCGACTTGGCTTCTGGTGATTGGTCGAGAGGATCGGACAGGGAAGATGACCAAAAATCCTTTTGAAGAAAAACCCCCTTTTTTTTTGACCTGCTGACTTTTAGCAAGCACCATCTGTCAATCATATCGGCCAATGTGTCGATGGTATCGAGGAGTTACCAATCGATTCTATCGAGTCTGCCCACGATGTCATACACGGTCATACGGCTTTTTAAATTCTGAAGAGTCGTCGATTGTATCAACCCTCGGTCGATGAAATCGAAAAGGGCCGACACTCGTATCGAAAGTAGATACTATTCAAAATTTTCATAATTTCGACACACTTTTGGGTATTTCTTGGCCTAATCAGTATATGTCACAAAAATGTATACCAGTTCTATACAAATATAAACATGATAATGTTTATATACAAAAGTTCAAGGTCTCCAAGCTCAGATGTAATATTGAAGGCTCAACAAAATTGCATCATTTCAGCAAATATCCAGATCTAGATGCATAATCTGGATTTGTTCCTTTTCTGCTTGATGCATCAGGGTATATGGGATTTAAACATCAGACAGTTCAATTTTTCTTTAACTACCCATTATGAGACAGATTTCTTCATTCTGTTCTTTCCTTTAGGTGGTGATGGATGAGTGTTTCTCCTAGATGGACTTTTAACATTCTGAGTTTCTCTGATTGGTTTGAATTTTTCAAAGTAATTTTGATCAGAGTTATATAGAGTCCGTCTAGGTGCTAAACATTCAAATTTATAATGACCAACATCACCACATAAATTACAAACTGGAGAAGTTCCCATATTGCTACTTGTAGTTGTAAGTGTTTGGTCTTTATTTCTAGTTTTCTTTTTACTTTTCTCATATCCTAATCCACTCCTGTCTCTTCCTAGTCTTTCCATCCCTAATAATTTTTTCAATTTCTCACCACTCTGAGAAAATTTGTAGTTTATCTCGACAAATTTCCTGGATTTTTCTAAGTCAATACAAAGTGAGTGGTTCTCGTTTTTGAGTTGTGCATTATCATCTCTTAGCAATTCAGCCTGGTTCATAAGTTTTGATAATTCTGCTTTCAGGGATAGATTTTCTCTTTCTAATTTATCATTGTCTGTGTGATATTGTTACAAATCATTGGCTAAATGTATGTTTATTTCCAAGGTTTTATCCAAGTCTTTCTACAACAATTTCTTCTTATTTTCAGACATGCCGAGTTTTTTAAGGATATGGATGTTATGAATGTATAGTTGATTATAAGCATCTTGCAATTTATCCTTTTTAACTTCTTCCTCTTCTTCTTCAGACTCCAATTCCTCATTGTCAGATGGAAATGATTCAGTGGCTTGTTGTTCTTTCTCAAATTCAGTTGGAATGATTGAAGTAGTGGAGACCATAAGTATTTTTAAGGATTTTTTATCTCCATCACTCTCTGAGTCACTGTTTTCTAAGTTCGATTCTTTTGTACATCCCATGTAGCGGCCATTGCCTTGCCCTTGATTTTTCTGTTTGGGCATTCGGTAGATAGGTGTCCATACTCATGACAGGCATAACATTGTGGTTCTTTGGTTCTTTTCCCAAATTTGCCTGTAGGAGGTTTGTCATCCACCTTTCTACCTCTAGAGGGGTGGCTGCGATTCCTTTGAAAGAATCTTCTGAATCTTTGAGCCAGCAGAGCCACTTCCTCATCTTCATCTTCTTTTTCACTCTCACTGTCCTTATGTTTTGTTTTCTTAGAGGTTTTTAGGACAATGTTTTTAGATTTTTGGGGTTGTGTGAAGTGTAGTTCAAAAGTTTGTAGGGAACCTACCAGTTCTTCCACTTTCATTTCATCAATATTTCTACACTCCTCAATTGTTATTACTTTGGGATTAAACCGTTCCGGTAGGGATCTTAAGATTTTCCTACATATTTTAGGTACTGAAACCTTCTCTCCCAATCCACCCATGGAGTTACAAATGATATTCAATTTGGTGAAAAACTCCATAAATGTCTCATGTTCTTCCATCCTGAGATTTTTAAACTGTGAAGTTAAAAGCTGTAGTTTAGATCTCTTCACAATGCTTGTGCCTTCATGGGTTGTTTCCAGTAAATCGCATGCTTCCTTAGATGTCCCACACATACTTATTTGATTGAATATATCTTGGGACATGGCACAGTAGATGGCATTCATTGCTTTTGCTTCAGCATTTCGCTGTTCTTTGTGAAACGTCGTCCACTTTTCAGTAGGTTTGGGTTTAGTGATTGTGGTTTCATTTTCAAGTACAATTTGTTCAGATGGTACCACATATCCTTTTTCAACTACATCCCAAACTTCATGATCCAAGGATCTCAAGAAGTAATGCATTCTAGCCTTCAAGTAAGCATAATTTGATCCATCAAATACTGGAGGTCTAGTGACAGATGAGCCCTCTCCTTTGGCCATATTCCTTAACTTCAGTCAAGATCACTCTTTAGGCGGTGAAGCCCTTAAAGAGAGACCCGCTTTGATACAAATTGAAATAGTGGTAAAGACCGTTTGAGGTAAAGTAGGAATATGCCAATATGTCCTAGAGGGGGGTGAATAGGACTTTTTAAAATTTTTATGAATTATTAAAAATCCTATCACACTAATCCTATCATAGAGTACAGATTAGGATTACTCAAAATTAACTCTACTGGTTTCCAAGCCTGGTAGAGGATCCAATCACAGAACTATTTAAATAATAAGCATGAAGCATTTATAGTCTATGATAAATGTGATTGTGTGTGAAGTGTGAGCAGATATGAATGCAATTAACATAATCATACAAATGATTAAGCACAAGAATCAATTACGAACACAGTCGTTTTTATAGTGGTTCGACTACTTGTCTACTCCACTCCCGGCTTCCACACTCAACCCTTGAGTGTACCGAATTTCACTAAGGAGGTTTCCCATGGTTCACCTCAAACCTAAGGTTTTAAATCAGGTTCACCTTCAACCTTTACAGAGGTTTCTACTTGGTTCACATCAAACCCTGGAGTTTTACTGGCGCACTTCTAACCAGATGTTTATGCCCACACAGAGCAAGGGTCCACACAACACACCCAGATGTTTATGCTCTCCATAGAGCAAGGGTCCATACAATGCACCCCACACATACACCCCCGTCGGAGGCCTCCTTTGAGGACTTCAAAGGGTGAGCAACACTTAAGACTCAATCCTAAAAAAGAAAGATCACAAGTATCCTCTGGACTCTAAGTACTTACAAATAAGTTGATGATTCTTATTCAGCGTAATATCGAAGATCACCTCCTTGTTGTTGAAGAGTCTTCAGCTTCCTTGATCCTCAACACAAAAGATGTACCTATACTAGGCTTTAGGTCGGGTCAAGGTTATAATGGAATTTCACTCTCTAAAAGTTTTCCTATTAGGAAGTTAGAGTGATTCCAATCATCTATGCATTCAAGGCATCCCAGCTTAATGATTTGCCATTAAGATAGTAGCTGGAGGATCCTTGAATGCGAAAGTTCATTTCCCAATCCACTCTATTGAATATCAAATGATGAGGGTGGATTGGAGGATGAACTCCTGAGAGAAAGGGCTTAAGATAAATGATACGAAGGTTAAAACACTCAGAAGCACTCTCTTCTTTCTCTACCAGCAATAAAGGCAAGCTTCTCTATATATAGGCAAAAGGTTCTAACGGATATAAAACGGTCACATTTATGACAGAGTTTGATATCATCGAGAAAGTGTCGATATGATCGAGCATATGCTCTCAATTGTATCGACTAACCTCTCGATGATACAAACTCGAATGTCATTTTCACTTTTAGAAACCTTTTGCCAACTGGTCGATAGGATCGAGACACACATCGATGTTATCAGATTTCGAACTCTGATTCCATCGATAGATGGATCCATCTATCGACAGGTGAAAATAAGAGAGACAAGCCTTGAAAATTTTCAGGTTCTAAAGATATGATCGGGGAATAGTCGATGTCATCGAAATTTTTATATCGATGATATCGGAGTCCTTGTCGATGGGATCGATAAATCGTATAGATTTACTTATAAGCTTCCTGGACGGTTTGTGTCCGATCTCGATCCAATCGACTAGGTCTAGATATGATCGACATATGAATATCGATTTCTCGACTGACCCCCGATTAACGTTTAAAAACATCCTGAAATTTATGCTGAAGGAAACATGCACCCACTATCGATATGATCGACTGACTTCTGATATGATCGATATTTGAGTTCAGATTGAATCAGACAGTAATCGATATATCGAAGCTCATAGAAGTTTTCTTTAGAAAAACAGGGGCGCCGAAAAACTACCTGTCGATATTATCGATCCACTTTCGATGAGATCGATATTCAAATATCGATGATATCGATTGAGATTCCGATATATCTATAAATCGTCTAGATGATTGTCTAATTGTTGGACGCTTTTTGTCCTCACTTGATTGTATCGATTGATATGCCGAGGACATCGACAGAGCAGGTCGATCATATCGAAAAGTGAATCGATATAATCGACAGTGTAAGAAAAACTTGAAGATTTTTCTGTTTGGTAAAAAGTTTTCTTACACTAAAACCTTAAGATGTTCTACTTAATTTTAAGGGTTTTAATCACCCGGTATTTTGGGACATGGGATGTGAGGCTATGATTTACCTATGGCGAGCTTCCACACATCCAGTTGAGGCAGACACTTGACTTGATCTTCCTGTTAGGCGATGTTGTTCGACTAACTCAACTTACACCGTAATTGACAAACTAGGGCACTAGTAGGTGCACTTTCAAAAGCTATCGTAGATCTATTATAATTTGAGTCACAACAAACCATTAAAAACTGAAAGTATTTCATTAATATCAAACTAAAATCAAAGAGAGCTCAACTTCAACATGAATCAAAGAAATAGAAAATATCCTATTATGCTGCAAGCTTCACCTCTTAGCCCTCGCTAAGAGGTTTAGCAAACCATAGACATTATTAGAACTAAAACCCTAGAAGAAATTTAAAGCATGAAAAACTTAAGAAGAAGAAGAAGGCTTGGCGACAGCTCTCCACGCTTTTGCTCCACTCCTCAAACCCTAAATAATGCCCAGGGATGCCCTAGGGACTCTTATTTAAAGTTGTGTAACACCTTTTTTCGAACCTCTTTGTAAAAATTTGAAAACTACCTCAAATTCACACACTCCATGTAAGTCTACATAACTTTGCACAAATCGTTTGATGACATCGAACAATCTTTGATGTCATTGAAAGTGTCTTTTGTATGTGCTTTTTTTGCACTTTTGTAGCTTCATCCGGAGTTTGCGACCTTATATGTCATCAAACCTACCTTCGATGTCATCGAAGAGGCCTTTAATGTCATCGAGCATTATTCGAGGAATCGATAAAGTGTCTAAAATAGTCTAGAGAGTTTATTCAATTTCTTTAATAAATTCGATGTCATCAAAGAGACCTTCGATGTCATCGAGCAGATCTTTGATGTCATTGATGAGTGCTTCGAGTAATCAAAATTGGTGCCCAATATGTCTAGCGAGTTTTATCGAAATTCTATAGAAAATTCGATGTCATCGAACAGGTCTTCGATGTCATCAAGCAAAGATTCGAGTCATCGAACAAGTTCTCTAGTCATCGAAAAATATCTTTAATTTTTCCAGTGACCAACTCAATTTTTCTTCATAAATTCAATGTCATTGACCTATGTTGGATATCATCGAATATGTCATCAAACAGTGCTCGGTGACATAGCCAATGTGTATTCTGCACTTGTTCTTTCGGCTTCGTTCCTTCTTCACTTGGTTTTTCTTGAATCATAGGACCTTGAAATCTTCAATCTTTGTCTCCTAAGATCCGTTCTTTACCTTGGTGATCTCTAAACGTCAAATCCATACTTTTAGCACCTTTTCCAATCCAAGCTTTTAAATTCACCTTGCAACACAAACATGGGTAAAAAAGGATATTAAACAATATTATGTTCATAAAATAAAGATATAAATGGAGCCCAATATACAATATTTGACCCTCAAAAGTTATGATGGATAAGTGAGAATACTTGGGTATATGATAATCTTATCTCAAAATCAATGGTCAGATGGCTTGATTTATGAATGGAGATTATTCTCAATTGTCAAATTCATGTTGGAGAATAGATGTAAGGTTAGGGTAGCTAGATTGGTATTGTACACATGTATATAATAAGTTAAATTTCATGATAACACTCGAGAAGTTTCAATACTCAGGTATTGAAAAGTTCAGGGTGTTACACATAGTGTCATCATTACATATGTACACTAGTTAGGGATATTAAAAATTAGTTTAGTAATTAAGCCAATGTTGAGTATCAAATATTACATATTTCATCCTTGTTATTCATTGGTTTTAGTAACATAAATACACTTAATTGATCTATTTTTACATGTTTTCTTTTACGAAGTAATTTTGAGAGCTAAGGAGAAAAGAACGCTTAAAGAGAATATTTATGTTGAAAATATTACTAAATGAAGATTTGGACATTTAGAAGTCATTAATGAAGAATTCACATGCCAATGATCTAAGGAAATTAAGTAAGGAATAAAGAGAATCGAAGATTTGAAGTTAAGAAAAGGAATCCTGAAAATTAGCCCAAAAAAAAACATATTTTAGAATTTCGAGTCTAAAACAGAAAAGTCCTAAAACAAACTTTCGGTCCCACTGAAGTTTAATTTCGATGGGACCAAAATTGCACAAAATTGTCTAACAATAAAGTGGGATTTTCAACCTATATTCGGTCCAACCGAACCTAACTTCAGTCTGATTGAAGCGTGACTTTTTACGTAAGTTTGAGACAATTTCGAAGTCAGTCCAAGCAACATGAGTTTCTAGGAGTTTCTAAGCACGAATTAGGGTTATAAGAGTGGAGCAAGGTGTTGGGAAACTTCAAGGAGTCCTTCCTTCTTCCCCAATCTTCCCCAATCTTCTTATTCTAGTTAGTTTTTATATTTTCCTTAAGAGTTTTAGTTTCAATCATGTCTTTGGTTGGCTAAACCTCTTAACTAAAGCGAAGAGGTGAAGCTTGAGTTGTTTAGATGATTATCTTACTTTGATACACGTTTATATTAAACTTCTATTGATTTATAGTTTGAATGAAGGAATATTTTCAGTTTTCAATGGTTTATTGTAACTTCGATTACAGTAGATGCTTGAAAAGCTTTTGATATCTTCTTATCTTGTTTTGTAATTGTGAGATCTGTAAAATTCATGATCTACCATTTTCTCCTTAGGATGGTGGATGGTTGAATTCCCTATGATCATCACAATGGTGCTTCATGTGGGAACTACTAAAATGAAAAATTCAGATTTGGTTTAACTGCTCTATCATCCAACTGCATAGGATAGGACTTCGATTCCATTTGTATTTGTTGGATCAAGTAAGGTAGCATCTTAATAGCTACAAGTGGATCCTTGACGCTTTAGGTTCCCTTTTCTTATTGATAGTTTATTCACAATTGATCTCTCTTATTCCACATTTTAGTTTAAATTCTGATTCTAGTTCTAATTCTAGTTTATTTCAGAATACATACAAGGTAAGTCCATGTGGATTCGACCTCGGCCTCACCGAGTTATTACGACATCGCAGCCATGCACTTGGGGTTGTCAACAACAACACCTACAAATACATTATGCATATATATTACCTTGATGTAAAATATATCCAAGGGATTCAAGAAATTCAGGAATCGACTCCAATTGTTGCAAAAAAAAAATGACCAACCCCCTGCCCAACTATTCCCCTCGGTGTGGTCGAAATGAGATTTAGAACGGCCTGATTTTGGGGCCCCTAGCCTAAAATAATTTGGCAAAATAGATGAACGGCGCAGATGAAACATATACACTATGGTGGGTCCCACTAGTGGGCCCCCATTCCATGTCCCTGGTGGGTGTCTGCCCCCTTGGACGTTGCAACTACGTCAGCACACTGTTGTCGTTTCCTTTCTTATTGTTTTGTTTTTATTTTATTTTTCCACACAGGTGGGGCCCATTTAGAAGATCCACTCTGTCTACTGGATTTTCCACCTAGAGTTGGGTCCAATGGGCCCTGAGTTGGGATGGTTTAGACGAATAGCGACCCCACGGTGGGCCTTGAAAGGTTTCAATAACATGTATTATATCTCGCGGTGCGACCCACTCGAGACTCAGATCTTCCTCATTTTTCTACCCACAGCCCAAAATGAAATGGAGTAACAAATGGATGGTGTGGATCCAACAAATACATCAAATTGGGTCCACGTTCTGCATGGGACACTAGTGGGGGTGGTTTTTCCCCCCACCACTCCTTGTAGTGTGGTCCACCTGAGGGTTGGATCAGTTTCTTTTTTGGGCTTAATGCCTTAAATGAGCTTAGTAAATAGGTGGGTGGTGTGGATTGGAGAAATACCACTCACTCCCCCCCATGTAGGCAGCGTCATTGACATTAGGCTTACTAGCCCATTGATCATTGCGGCGTGGCCCACCTTAGATATGGATCAACTTTGATTTTGGGTTGAATGGCTAAAATGATCTCGAAATTTAGATGGATGACATGAATGTAAGGTATACATCATGGTGGGACCCCACAAGTGGGCCCACTTGGTGGCCCTTGGAAGGTGCAAACAACGCACGCTGCTGGGTAGCAACATCTCTAGACGTTGTTTGCATCCAATGGTAGCAGTCGCTGCCACTCCCTCTTTTAGTGTTCGTTTAAGGGGGTGGTGGGGACCACCTAGGAGATCTACTCCGTCCATTGGATCGACTAGCTCATGGTGGGCCAAGGAGCTTTGGATCAACCTAATTTTGGTATCTTTCCACCATTCAAAATTGTGTGACCAAATCAATAGGTTATTTGGAAAATAAACATCACGATGGACCATACAAGGTGGTCCACACTACGATAGCATGCATGATACTCTCTCTAACAGCATTGCCCACTTGTAGGCCCCATAACACCATCAAAGTAAGAAGAAGAAAGGAAAAGGAAAAGAAAAAGAAGAAAGATCCGGCTACCGGGGTGGCCCTTGCCACTATAGGGTCCATCATACACTCCATACAAGTTCAAGGTGGGTCCCACCTTGTGGGCCTACGAAAATGGGATACCAGAAAGAAAATGGAGTGTTTTATCCTCCCATGCACTCACAGTGTCAGATGAATAGTCAGATTGGGCCATATCGATGATTGGACAGTCATCAAGCTCCTCTCCACTCCTAATCTCTCTTTTCTTTTCTTTCTTCCTCTTACCCTCTTGATCTCTCCCTTATTCTCACACAAGGTCTCTCTTTTTCTCAAACCATCTCTCTAATCTTTCTTTCTTTTTTCTCTCTCTTAGTCTCTTCCTAATCTCTCTAATCTCATTTCTTCTTACTCTCTCTTACTGGGAAACATGTTGAAATGAGAGGGGTTCAGGGTTTTATGGTAGAACTTTTAGGATAGAGAGGGGATTAAGAAAATATTGAGAGGTAGAATGGGGAGAGGGAGAATGAGAGAGTGGCTTAGCATGGGTTGCATAGGCAAGGGCTTGGATTGCATGGTCAAGGGTATGGGCTTCTTTGAGTAACGGGAAGAGAGAGGTGATGGGTTGATTGATGGATTGATTGATTGGATAATTTTAGGATTTGTGGAAGTGGGACCCACGGGCGTTGCACGGCCCACCTTAGATTGTTCTAAAACTATAACTTCTAATATGGATAACCGCAATGGGGCGTGTGTTGAGGGTCAAATATTGCATATTAGACCCCAGTTATTACATGGATTTACAAACATGACACTGCTTAATGGATTAATTTAATCGTGTTTTTGTTGCAGGGCGTAATTAGGAGCGTTGACTGAAAAAGAGTATTAAAAGTATTGATTTGATGCTCTAGAGACACCAGAGCAAGGGACGGACTCCAGAGGAATGAAATCAATGGATTTACAAGCCAGGGATCTGAGGAAATCAGGCCGTTCACGTTAAAGATGGCCCAAAATTGGTCCATAATGCAAGATCACATGGTTCCCGCCATCCGATTGACCCGAAACTTCAAACATGTGATGGGGGCCATAAATTAACCGTACATATTAAATTTCAGCCATTGAAGATCTCGAAAAGTGGGCCAACAAATAGATCAGCCCATTAATATACAATTTGGGGCCCACTGAATATTTGGATATACATAAATTTTTGTTCTAACGGTTGAAATAATATGAGAAAAAGGATGGATGGTGCAGATTTTGCAGAAAAATCAAAGTGTATCCCGCACCTGTATGTGTGCATACACTGTGTATTAAGTCGCGCTGAGCACGAGACCCACCGATGCAATCAGCAGCGTTGACCCGCATAGCGCCCGCGACCATCTTCAAAAATGGAAGTTTCTGTTTTCGTCCAGTGTAACGAACGAAGGCTGCCGGTTTTACGGACCTCTGTGGGCCCCACCCGTTGCTCGTGCGGACGATCCAAGCCATCCACATTGTAGAGAGCTGCAAACACTATAAACCCATGTTAATTATTTTTGTCCATGTATACACATGTGTGTGATACAAGGGCCACAAAAGGGCTACCCTGGGACGTTCAAAATTGATTTTATTGCGATTTATTCTCTGGGACACGCCAATGGATGTTCAAAACTACCCATTCTTGACTGAAATTTCATCCTGAATCCAATGGATGGGGTAAATTTCTCTGAAAATACCTCTGTGGGGCCCACCAATCATGACAGCGAAAGAGTACGAAAGGTTTCGCACATCCGCGAAAACTGACTTTTTCAGGCCGTTGTGGCCCACCATCTTTGATCATATAGTAGATCTGAACCGTCTATCATGTAGAGGACCCAAAAATGTCTAAAGAGACGGTGTTTCTTTAGAAATTAAGCGAAGAAAGTGGCGTGTTTCGAGGCACTGAACTTGGCTGCGAAAAGGCTTTCGCTGCGCATGCGATAGCTTTCCAAATCCGATTCAAGTCCGATTTTCACCACTCCAGCAGCTATATAAGGAGGTTTTGGACGTGGGGAGCAATTATTCAGACCTGGGGAGGAAGATCCAAAGCTTGAAGAGAGAAGAAGGAGACAAGGAGAGAGAGAAGAGTTTGGATTTATTATTATTTTTTTCTATTTTCTTTCTATGACTTACATGGAGATCAGTCCATCCATGTCAGGCTAAACCTCGTAGCTAGGGCTAAGAGGTGAAGCTTGTAGCATGATGGGAGATCCTCTGCTTGTGCCTTCTATTTGAAACTGAATTGATATTGATTTAAGTTATTTAATGGGAATGTTTTTAGGTTTTAATGGTCTGTTGTGACTAAAATTACAATGGGTCTGCAATGGCTTTGAGCATGTCCTTTTCTCTTTTATGTTTATGACGTCAGAAAGCCCTGTTGTTCACCATAGTCTCCTGGGCATGGTCGGATGTCAGTACCCTTCCTAACCTTCATGGCATACTGATTGGTTGGTAATTAGTTTAATTCTGTTGTTTGCCATAGTCTCCTGGGCATGGTTTGGTGATGGAATCCATTCTAATTCATATACCTTTCATCTCTTGAAAATTAGATCAATGACAGTTCAGTTAATTTTCATGATTCATGAAACAGGCATAAGATCTCCCTGATCTCTACAAGTGAATCCTCTGAATCCCTAGTTTTCTTTCCTCTGAAGTTCTTAAGTTTTAGATTCAGTATTCCACAATTATTCCTCAAATTACATTTGATTTAGATTCCATCTTATTCTAGTTCTAGTTCTAGTTAATTTTAGATTACGTACAGGTTTCAGTCCCTTGGGATTCGACCTTGGTCTTACCGAGTTATTACTACATCACAACCCTGCACTTGGGGAGTGAACAAGTTTTTGGCACCGTTGCCTGGGACTGACGGTTGCGTTTCTGAAATTAATTGGTTTTAGAATTAGATTAAGATTAGGATTTTACTAACTTTATTTTATTTTTATTTTTTTTCCTATAACTAACTTGTTTTCCTATTTTGTAGGAGCCTGACATAAACTTCTAATTCGGTAATCCCTTCACAATTCTTCTACTTTTTCCCCTTTTTAAGAACTAGTTTAATTTTGGAAACTTTCTAATTCTAAGGTTTCCTATTTTAGAAATTTTCTAGGGTTAGGAAACTTCCCTTTTCTTTTTAGAAACTCTTTCTAATTTTAGAAACTAACTCATCCTTCCTTTATTAGAAACTTTCTATTTTAGGATTAGTTTTCCGTTTTAGAAACTAACTTAGCTTCTAAGTTTTCTTTTAGAAATTTCTAACTTTTCTATTTCTACTTTAGGAAACTAATCTCTTTTGTTTTCCTTCACAGGATCTTAACATAGTACTCCAATCTGGTAACTTCTCTCTAACTTCTCCTCTACCTACTTTCCATATTGTTGTAGGAACTTTTCTTCTATTCTTTAGGATTAGATTCAGATAAAGGGTTTCATCATGTATATGAATGAGTGGGTACGTCCGTATGTTGAGATAGCTTATGGAAAACAACCTATGCCTCAAAATTTTTCTGAAAATATCTTCAAGAACCGATCAGAATATGATGCTCCACCGATTAAGAAGACTTTCAGTGATTATCTGCAGGAGAATAATTGCATTCCACGAGTTAAGAGAACATTACGTGATTATTGGAATGATGACGCTTATCAACCCCTGACAGATGACCCGTATGATTCTGATCAGTGGAAATAGAAATATTTCAAAGATGAGTCAGTAAAACATCACGGTAATAACTCCCGTGGATCAACCACTTATGAATATCTACCAGAAACGATCCAGGAGGAGTTATCTCTGAGCTATACAGACTATATTACTGGCATGAGGAAATTACTAGAAGCGCTTGAATCACGCATCGATAGGCTAATGGAGGATAGGTCGTCCCAACCACAACCCAATCCAGAAATACAATGCGAGGAAAGTGATCCGCACTCACTTTTGAAAGAATCTGAAATTTGGAATGAGGAGTTGGATTCCGTTAATGAGCATATAGTTCAATTTCCCGATGAGTCAATCTCGATGACTGTTCGAAAGAATGGTGAAGATACATGGGTGTCTTTTGAATAAATTGATGATAACACACCTTCCTTACATGACGCACATGATTTCAATGATGAGGAGGTTAGTTTATTCGAACCTCAACTGAGTTTAGGAATAGAATGTGAGGAAGGCGATCTCATCCCAACTGTGCACTGCACTGGACTAGAACATGATTGTGATCCTGAATGTGCAGCCACAGTCCCCCTGGAATCCCTCTCAAGTTTGGTCCAGATCAATGATCAAGACGTACACGAAGTGGTCGGTCATAATGAGCCACTCCCCTCACCTGACATGTCTGATTTAAAGGTGGAGGATGAGACCCTTACGACCAACCCTCATAAATCTTATGAAACATGTTTGGACCACTCCTCTGAATTGAATGATGATGTGATTCAGGAGAAGGACGAGTTGCTCGCTACGACTCTGGAATTTAAAACCACTCAATTGAGGCCACCATCTGAGCTGCACACATTTGACAATTCAACGCCTCAATTGAGTAATTTCAATGAACAAAGTGATCACATCAATGCTTCACTTACTGATCTTCAATCTGTCTGTGTAGGACTGGAGTAAGAGAGCGTACCTCCATCCATTGTCAAGGACGATGGATTCTTTGCGCAAATCATCATGACCCACAATAAGTCACACTCAGCTAAACTTCCCAACTTTTGGGATTGCTTGGCACACTTTGTAGTTTCAAACGATCCCGTGTTAAGAGACAAAGTGGATGCCTTGCAAGACAACATCTCGGTAGTACCGAGAGAACCCTTATTCTGAAACCCTCTCTTCCCCTGATCCTAAACGTCTACCAGTAAAGGAAGAGAAGCTGAAAATTGAATCGAAGTTTGGAGCTTCGGAATGTGTTGAGACTACATCACTTTTTAAGAAGTTTTCTAAACTTTATTTACTTGTAGTCTCTGATTCACCATGTGATACTAACATGAAAACTTTTTCTGATATAGGTGAATCATATATATTATGGATACCTCAAGCAATTAAATAGAAAATTTCTTATGAAGTACATAAGTCTCTCTGGAAAGTCATGCTCCAGGGCGGCCAAGCCTATTGCAAAAAGGGCTTTTGGATGATCCTATTGAGGAACTTACTGAGAAACTTATAGAGTGGTTGGCCTCTTCCCCACTGGCCCAGGATCGAAACATTTGAGTTAGGATATACGTACAGTTAGGTCATTAAATAGGATTTGAACCTTCCTTAGAATGTCAAGACTAAAGTCTTGCTAGATACTCTTTACCCTTCGCCAATATCGGGGACGAAATTGTGTTTTAAGGGGGGTAGATTGTAACACCCCGAACTTTGGCCAACCTGGGATTAGACGTCCTTAGGCAATGGGTCAACTAAAACACCTAGGAAATCGCTCAGAACCCAATTCCATAGCCAAAGAAATCACTTAGGATTAATTCCTTTATAAACTAAGCATAAGTTAGCTAGCGCTACGTTGGAGTAGCTGGGAAATAGTCCCTGATCACTTTAAATACGTTCTATAAGACCCAAACCTTGTAGAATCAATGATGCTATAATACTCTAAAACCTCGAATCGAACTCTAAGCCGGTTTGTTCTCTGGACCTCTTTGAAACTTTGTATTGGATCTAGACCGCGCGTCGAAAGTCCGATACCTACAATCTTAGACCGTTATAACTGCCTAGCTGGACTTGACAATCATTTCGAAAATCAAGTCCAACCAACATTCGCAGGCTATTTCATTGAGCCTGGACTGAAGAGAGTGAGAATAGGGTTAGATTTGAAATTTGAAATTCAAATATGGCACATGACTTGACGCGTCAGTATTAAGCGTTCTGACCGTCAAAATTTAGCCAAATTACACACTTGGATCAGGAAAAATTTCTATTTCATATCATGAGACTTGCAGACCTGATCTACGTGCGGTGACCGCTGAACTGAAACTGGACCGCCACGTGCGATCTACGAACACTATGGTCTGAAAATGGGATGTGAGCGACATCCGACATGTACGAACTTAAGTCCAATCGCGTTCGGCCAGGGGACCACCAGAAATGCCTTTTTAGACCGAAACAGCTCCGATTTGGATACAACTTAAGTATACCTTGGCCTGAAGCCTGTTTTGGGCACATTTGGGATTATAAAAGGGCTTGAAACCCTCACTCCTCTCTCTCATCCGAATTTGGAAAAAGCCCTAGATTGAGAGAGAGAAAAGGTGAGAGATTGTGAGAGAGAGTGGAGGAGAATTTCTTGCTGCTCGTGCTACCTGCTACACGTGATTAAGCAACACGCTCCAATCACTTGGCCAGTGATTTCTCCGCATTTTTAGGTAAGAAAATACCCTAAATAGTTGCTGATTTAGTGTTCCTTAGTTTCCATGGCATGGTAGCTTATGGATCTTGTAAATTAGGTTGCCTATTCGCCGTAGACGAAGCGTATACGCTCCATTCGAATCGATACGCTTCTAGGAGATAAGGTGCGGATTTTAGACGCTTTGATTGACTGTTTCCAACGCTTTCAATGTTGTTTAATAGTAGATTATCGACGGCAACGCCGTTTGACATGTACAACATGCTGTCTGTTTCCTGTTTCGTAAGCAGACGAAGAATATGAAATTTAGGGCATTTTAGTCATTTGTAGGAAATACTGTTTTCATCCATAATTTACTGATGTGATTGACATGGCTTCTTGTCGCATTAGGATACTAGGAATACGTGCATAATTAGTTTGGCGAAGAGATTCGCCTAAATGCGCACTTTGAGTCGACATACTATATGTAGACTTAAGTGTGTAGTTTAAGTGTTTGTATAAATGCTTGTATTAGTATGTATTGAATTAAATGGTGTTATGAATTAGTTTGAGATTGAATTCTCAATTAATATGCTGATGTAAATGATTTCCTACATGTTAGCTATATGCATAATTTCATTATATATATGAAATGCATGTGCTTGATTTACTTAAGTTGTATGTTATAACATGTGTTAACATGCTCACATGGTTGTATTTCATTTCCATTACTCTTACATGATGGTTGATATGAATTCATAATTGTTTGGGACTATACCTAGTCCAGGCAGTCGGCAACCGAGCAAGTTCGTGGTTGGCTTATTTTTGCCACGAACAACGCGTCGATGAACACGAGCCGTGTTTTGGAGTTGGCGGCAGTGGTTAGGCCACACGAGGTGTTTTATGCACTTCATGTCGTTCGACTTGAGATGCGCTCGTGCTAGTCGAGCCCGTCAAGTAACCCGACTGGCCGTTGTACGTTCACCCTGTATGAGTCATAACTGCTTGAACCTAGGGTACTGAACTTACCATTGTAAACCCTGTCAACCATGGTACCTTGATCCACAAAGACTCATGAGCCGGGCATGGTGGTATGGGACACCGTGGTCGAGCTGTCGGCCTACGCTGGGGTCACAAACCTCCCCGTAGTGACCAGTGAGCACCTATGTCTCATGAGCAGATTATGGTGGTATGGGACACTATATTCTTGTTGTCGGCCTACACTGATCAGGCGACGAGTCCTTTGTAGTGACCGCGAGCGTATTCTGAGTTTACGGGAGGCGACGACCCTTCCGTAGCAGTGAGAGTACAGTAAGCCTGTATTGATAAGGTGATGGGGGAGCGGTGCAACGAGTGCGAGCAACAGCCCTGGCAGCCCTTGCAGCAACCTACAAAATATACATCGTATGAGATTACTAGGAGTGACGACCCTAGACAGGATCTGTGTTGGGATTGATATAAGGGAAGTATCTTAGTTTCCCAATCTTGCTGTTTGAATGGACTAATAACAACTCGAAAATCATATCACCATTACATTGCATGTGCACTGTGGAACGATTGCATGCCGCGGTCGTAAGATGGTGCCGTATGAGGGAGATCGTCGGTGAGAGCATACATCACGTCATGTCATATTGCATTAACAACAGTATTAGGATTATTTGATTTACTGCTTTACTATTATCGCATGATTGATTTGAGAACATGTTAATCCTTGCTCTATTATTCCACTGAGTTAGCTACTCACTCCCACGTTACGGGATCGTGTTTTCGGACACCCACCAGTCCCTATTTTGGTTGCAGATGATGGCGCTGCTTGAGAAGCGGAGCTGGACTTGATGATGATGAGGAGGATCCCTCCTTTATGCGTGTTCTGATTGACGGGATTACAGGGAGGTTGATTAGATGCCTTGACACTTGTCATTTTATATTTTTAGAGCACTCATGTATATTCTTTTGTTTACTTTTGAAGTATACATGTATGTATATAACCTGGTAACATGTTTACACTCTGGAGACATACAACAGTTTATATATGTTATACATATTATCACAGTCTTCCGCTTGTAAATTTAACTGTCTTTGGAGTATGATATGTTGTTCTGGCTTAATCTCACTCATGTTTAATACATTAACACAGACAACATTCAATCATATATATCTATGTTGCATAAATAACATTTTGGAACTCGGGAGTTGGGTTTTTACTCGACCCCCCGATTTTCGGGATGTTACACGAGCAGACTCTAGGACTGGTCATAGCTGGACAGAAAAAATTTGATAATTTACAACAAAACTTCGACTGGTCTTGGAATATCTTGAACTCATCGAACTAGTGCTTGGACTAGTCAAACAGGGTCTAGGACTAGTCTTAGAACAGACTAAAATCACTCGAAAAAGATATATGAATTATGTATCTAAAGTGACCTACTCTAAAGGTCAACCTAAGGTTTATCAAACCTCAATAAGTATGGACATTGAACCTTCATTTGCTTAGACGTTGAACTTTATGAAGCTTGAGTTCTTTTTAATTTAGCTTGAACACTTCACAAGCTTTGAAGTCAATGTCAATTTGAGTTGCGCTCAGTTCCATAACTATGCTTGAGTCCTGATCTTGAATATATGTGAACTTTGAGTCTTGAACTTGAATACCAGCTAGAGTCTTCACCTTGACTCTTCTTTAATATCGTCAATACTGTAGCTTGAACTAGCTTAAGGAGTTTATCTTCTTGTCTCGAAGTGTTGACGTGGTGCCTCGAACATATTTAACAAGATACAAACACAAGACGTATATAGAGGTTTTGACACACAAAATTTGACAACCAAAGAGGATTCAATCATAGCACTTATAATCTCCCCCTTTGTCAAATTTGTGACAAAACACACAATACAATAATACAATAAGAATACATAGAACACAAGCATCAATAAAGAATCATGCACCAGTTAGCATGAGATAACCAAGCATAATACACCCTGTAACACCCTGTAAGTTTATCAACTCCCCCTGCATAGTACACTATACATAATATGTGTACCAATACCAATCTATCCCACAATTCTCCCCTTTTTTGTCAAAAATATGACAAAGGAAGAATCAAAAATAGGATAATTAATAAAGGAGTCAGAATAATATATCATAAAACATTATCAAGTCAAGTCAGAAACTCAGTCATAAAACATTATCAAGTCAAGTCACACGAACAGAGATAAAGTAAAATCTTATAGTTATTACAAACCAAAGAGTAAAATCCTCAACCTGATCCAGAAGAAGGAGCAGGTATGGTAGGATCAATTTGATGAAGGCCTTTATATAAGCGCCTAAAATACTTGCACATATTTTTAAATTGATCATTGTGGCCAACATTCATCTGTTCTACCTTCTCCTCTAATGCACTCAGACGTGCATCAAAATCAGATGGTTCATAGTCAGGATCATTTTCAGAGTCAGAATCAATTTCATTAAAAATATCCTCCATATTGATATCATCTGGAGGAAGAGCATCACCCTCTTCATCATTCCCAGCTTCAGCAGTAGCTTCACCTGCACCAATATCAACTTGTCCTCGAGCCAAATTCAACTTCATTTTGTTTATGTTGGAGTTGTTAAATATAAGGTGTTGGATAAGAGCCTCTCCAATGGGCATAGCTACTAACATGTTAGTGGCTAACACATTCATCAAATACCCAAATGGGATATCACTGTGACCAGGATGAATACGGAATTGAATGATATAGTAACGAAACAACGAGAGAAAACATATATTAGCACCAGTAACGATTGAGTACAAAATACGAACCATAAGTAGAGTCGACTCAGTCTTATTTCCAGACCGGGGATACAGATTTAATGTGAAGATACGATATAAGACTCTGAATCTGGGCAACAAATATCTGGTTACGAGGGCATTCCCAGTACTATTCCATGGTGCACCCTTGTTACACAAAGCTCTAGTATAAACGTATTTTTCAGATTCTGACACTTTCTCAGCAAGTGTGCTAGGATGATTACCATCATCATTTACTGAAATATCCATAAGGCCTAAGATTAAATGTCGATCAATAGAAAAAGGCCCTTCTCTAGTAGCAATAGAGAAAGTCAGTTGCTCAGTAGAAAATTTAGTAATGCACGCGACCATGGCCTGTGCTAAGGACTGGTATGTCGGCCCGCCCCAGCGTAAAATTTTTCCCAACTTATAGATTGAAGGAGAGGAAATAGATTGAAAGGAACTATTTGGTTTAAATCAATGGCTTTTTCTACAATCACATTGCGCATACGCAAATCTCGAACATATGGTGGGTCATCTTCGGGAGCCCTAAGATGGCGTCTAGTAATAACATTTGATCTTGAAGAAGAAGCACCTCTAGAACTTTTCTTTTTAGCTCTTGGGTCCATTTTCTTGAAGAAATATAAGAAATTTCAAGAAAATAGAGATGAGTTTCTCTAGAATCAGCAAATGAGAAAGAAAACCCAAAAAAAAACTTGAAGAAAGAGTGGAAATAGACACCAACAATCAAGAAATTGAAGAGAAAAGACTATAATTCTTCAAGAAAAATAATGAAAATGCTCTAACCTGAAGGAATTAAACACAAGGGTTCGACTAGTCGTAGCTCAGCTCGTTGGAGAGGAGGGTTAGAATGAATAGGAAGAAGGTCTTTCTCCAAATAAACACAATCAGCGCGCTACACGACTGGTCGTGGGTCGTCCTTGACCAGTCGTAACACGACTGATCGAGTACGTCCTCGACTGGTCGTGTACCATAAAAAAATATGCAATTTTCTTTAAATTCTAAGATTTAATGTATTAAAGAATTTAATATATATATATACACTATGATATAGAGATGCATGATCAATCATTTTAAATTGCACATGCCAAGATCAACTTTCAATTTATTAAAACTGCTTTTGTCGAGTGGTTTAGTGAATATGTCAGCAAGTTGAGTCTCAGTAGGAATATATTCTAAAGATATTACTTTTTCTTCCACTAATTCACGAATATAATAAAATCTAATGTCAATGTGCTTAGTACGTGAATGCTGGATTGGGTTTTTCAAAATATTTATCGCACTGGTATTATCACAGTATAAAACCATTGAATCTTGTGCGATACCATAATCACTCAACATACATTTTATCCAAACCAACTGTGTACATGCATTTCCAGCTGCAATGCATTTAGCCTCAGCAGTTGAGAGTGATATGAAACTTTTCTTCTTACTAAACCAAGAAACCAAGCAATTTTCAATGTAAAAACAACCACCACTGGTTGATTTTCTATCATCAATATTACCAGCCCAATCAGCATCTGAATACCCAGCCAATTGAACTCCAGTATCATAAGGATACCAAAGACCCAAATTAACTGAACTTGCGACATATCTAATAATTCACTTAACAGCAGTTAAGTGAGATTCTTTAGGATTAGACTGATATCTAGCACAAATTCCAACAATTAAACCAATATCAGGTTTACTTGCAGTTAAGTAAAGCAAACTACCAATCATGGTACGATACAATTTAGGATCTACATCTTTACCTATAGAGTCTTTTTAAAGTCTTAGAGTTGTACTCATAGGTGTATCAAAATTCTTACCATTCCCAAATCTGAAGCTCTTAATCAAGTTTAAAGTATACTTGGTTTGAGAAATAAAAATTTCATCAAGTTGTTGTTTTACTTGTAACCCTAGGAAATAATTTAATTCCCCAACCATGCTCATTTCAAATTTTGATTTCATTAACTCTGCAAACTCATCAGTCATGTTAGTACACATTGATCCATAAATAATATCGTCTACATAAATCTGAACCATTAGAATATTATCGTTATGCTTCTTAACAAAGAGCGTCTTATCGACACTACCCATTTGAAAATTGTGACTCAGTAAAAACTTTGTCAATTTTTTGTACCATGCCCTAGGAGCTTGTTTCAGACCATAGAGAGCTTTTTTAAGATGATATACATGATTAGTAAACTTAGGGTCTTTAAACCCTGTAGGTTGTTCCACATATACCTCTTCATGTAAATCATCATTCAAAAAGGCACTCTTCACATCCATTTGAAAATTTTTAAACTTCCTGACACATGCGATGGATATAAAAAGTCTGATAGATTCAAGATGTGCTACGGGAGCAAAGGTTTCATCGTAATTGATGCCTTCAATTTGTGTGTACCCCTATACAACTAGTCTTTCTTTATTTCGAATAATATTTCCAAGTTCATCAGACTTATTTTTAAAAATCTATTTTGTTCCAATTATGTGTTTATCAGTAGGTCTAGGAACAAGATACCAGACATCATTATGAACAATTGATTAAGTTCTTCCTGTATCGCAACTATCCAGTTTTCATCAGAAAGTGCTTCTTTTACGTTTACCGGTTCAATCCGGGATGTAAAACATACATAATTACATATGTCTTCTATTTGTCTACGCGAACGCACACCAGTGAGAGGGTTTCCAAGAATTTGAGAAGTTGGATGATCTTTAACAGTCCTTGATTCAAAATTAATTTCATTTGATGAAGTATCTGGTTTTTCAATTACAACAACTTCATCATTGTCTGAACTAGGAGCAGGTGCATTCAGGTGATCATCAATGACCACATTAATTGACTCTTGAATCACACCGTTCCTGTTGTTCAAAACACGATAAGCATGACTGTTTAAAGAATATCCTAAAAAGGTCCCTTCATCACTTTTAGTGTCGAACTTTTTCAAGTTTTCACGGTCACGTAAAAGTAGCACTTGCTGCCAAAAACACGAAAGTATTTGACAGTAGGCTTCTTGTCAAACCACATTTTAAAGTTGTTTTATTATTTAATTTACAAGTATAAATATGGTTAATAATGTAGCAGGCAGTATTCACTGCTTCAGCCCATAGATTTCTATAGAGCTTCATGTTATTCAACATAATATTTCTCATTTCTTGGACCACTCTATTTTTCCTTTCTACAATACCATTTTATTGTGGTGTTTTGGTCGCAAAGAATTCATGCGATATTCCCTGATCGCTACAAAATTTCTCAAAACCACTATTTTCAAATTCAGATCCATGATCACTACGGATCTTACTGACTTGAGAATATTTTTCAGTTTGGATCTGTTTGATGATCTTTTTCACTTCATCAAGGGTTTCTGATTTGTCTCTTAAGAATGAAACCCAAGTGTATCTTGTATAATCATCTATGATAACTAAGATGTATTTTTTACCACCTCAACTTTCCTTTATAATTGGTCCTATTAGATCCATGTGGAGAAGCTCGAGTGGTCTTAATGTGGTATTAGAGTTCACATTTTTTTGAGTGCTCCTAGTTTGTTTACCGTACTGAAATTCACTACATATTTTGTCTACTTTTTGTAATTTAGGTAGACCTTAAATTAGTTCTCCTTTGCTCAATCTGTATAAATTTCGATAGTGTATATGTCCAAGTCGTTTATGCCAAAGTTCTGTCTCATTGGTATGGACCATGTAGCACTTTTGGTTAGATGAGCCACCATCACTTACTATATAGCAGTTTTCAGAAGTTCTGCGACCAGATAATATTACAGAACCCTTTCTGTTTATGATTTCACAACCTTGATTGGAAAATTTCACACTATGGTTGTTATCGTATATTTGAGATATGCTTAACAGGTTGTGTTTTAGCCCCTCAACATATAAAACATCTTTAAATAAAGGAAGGTTATAAAGTTGAACCGTACCTTTGCCAATAATCTTGTAATTGCTTCCATCACCAAATGTTACTGACCCATCAGTCATATCTTTAAGATCAGTGAATAAAGCTTTGTCTCTTGTCATATGCCTGGAGCATCCACTATCTAGGTACCACTTTGAATGGCTTGTTGCTTTAAAAGCAGTGGGGGCAACCAAGCTAGCAACTTTAGGAACCCATTTCAGTACTGTTTTGGGTTTAGGAGTATAGTTGGTCTTCTTTTAATTGTAATTGTAAGAATAACTTATAGAGTTAGATTTTAAGAGCTCCTTAAGTAAATCAACTATCTTTTCATCTAGAGGATTTCTGATCTGATTTTTGAAATTGACATAGCTACTTATAGGTTTTTGAAAAAATTTTAAATTTTTAGGAAAACCTCGATAAGTACTTTTCTCTTT
The DNA here is from genome assembly GCA_037074715.1 of Magnolia kwangsiensis. Classification (NCBI taxonomy): domain Eukaryota; kingdom Viridiplantae; phylum Streptophyta; class Magnoliopsida; order Magnoliales; family Magnoliaceae; genus Magnolia; species Magnolia kwangsiensis. The sequence goes on along the minus strand of CM073586.1, from coordinate 51,167,850 downwards.
TGAGTTTGAGGCTTCTCCTTTCACAAATTTGAGAGGAGTATCCTTCTGTTTAGGTGGTATATTCTTATCATAGCCCAACCCGGATCGATCGCCACATTTTCCTGATCTGGATAATAATTTTTCTAACTTCGGATCACCTTGGGCATATCTCCATGTGTCCTTCAAACTCAGAAGAGAAGATACTTCATTCTTAAGTTTCTCATTTTCAGATTTTAAATCTTCAATCTGGGAGGTTTTGAATTCCAAATCACATTTTGATTTTTCAAAACAATCTGAAATTTATGATTTTTCTAAAACAAGTGTCTCGAAAAATTCATTGAGTTTAGAATATTTTTCTTTTTGAAGTTTAAGTTTGACGGCAATTTTACAACTTTCCTTATATAAGGCATTATAAGCATCTTGAAGATCTTCTTCATTTTCATGATCACTATGTAAATTTTCTTCACTAGTTAAATCGTTGTGATCTGAAAATGTGAACTTAGCTAGAGTCATAAGGGCTTTTACATCATTACCCGACTCGATTTCAGAATCTTCTGATTCAGAAGAGGCTTCAGAATCAGATGATTCGTCCCATGTAGCCAACATACCCTTCTTTTTGGGTTTATCCTTTTTAAGACATTTGTTTGCTAAATGCCCATATTCTTGGTAGTTGTAACATTGATTATCTTTCAAAGACTTCCGAGATCTAGACTTTGGTTTAGATCATTTCTTCTCGTTTGTCTTTTAGAAATCGACCATTTTCTTACTTTTAAAAATCTTGTAAAACTTTTTTTCTAAAAGCGCCATATCATCTTCTGAATTTTCTAAATTCGAATTTTCTTGAGAAATACCTTTAGAAGATGTTAAAGCAATAGATTTACCTTTAGGAGCTTTAAAATTTAATTCATAGGTTTGTAAAGAACCAACTAGTTCTTCTACCCTCATGTTATCCGTATCATGAAGTTCTTGTATCGCGGTTACTTTTGAGTTGAACCGTTCAGGAAGAGAGCGTAGATCTTTGCACATACTTTACTTTTTAAGATTTTATCGCCAAGACCCCACATTAAGTTTACAATGTCATTCAATCTAGTGTAAAAGTCCATAAACATTTCAGTTTCCTCCATATGAATTTCTTCAAATTTAGTTGTGAGGAGTTGGACTTTAGATTTCTTGACAATTGATGTACCCTCGTGTGTCATTTCTAATATATCACAGGCTTTCTTTGCAGTATCACAGGATATGATTCTTTTGAACTCATCCGGTGATAGTGCGCAAGTGATAGTATTTAGTGCTTTAGCATTGGCACTACTCTCACTTTTCTGAAGTGTAGTCCATGAGAAATAAGGAGACACTCTCATTGTTTTTGAACCATCGGTTCTAGTTACTTCAGTGGTAGGGGTTTTCATTCGGTCACTGTAGCTTGCCACACACTCTCATCCATTGATTTGAGGAAGATCCACATTCTGGCTTTCCAATAGGCATAGTTGGAGCCATCAAATGGTGGAGGCCTAGTGACAGAAAGGCTATCAAAATTTGACATCTTATAGCTTAGATCGTTAGCTCAGGAAGTAAATCCAAATTAAAGTAATAAGAACGAGCTATTAGGCTCTGATTCCACTTGAAATGGCCAAGCTATATGTCATAGAGGGGGGGGGGGTGAATAGGACTATGCCAAATTAAAATTAAATACAGCAGAATAGAATAAAGAAATAGCCTAACAATAATAAATCAATTCACAATGGTGAAATTAAATCAATCTCAATAACCAAGCACTGAGAGGTTGATACAAATTCAGTTCTAAGGACAACCTTACACCTTAATAAACAAGGGCTTATGATAGGACAACCTTATTTCTAGAACATCTTTTGAATCAAGAACTCAATCTGAAAATAAATAGCAAGAAATAAATTGTAACCTTAAGAATTAATTATTCTATGAACAACCATGCACCATAAAAATGGCAGGGCAACCTTACTAGAATAATTTCAGAAATTAAAGCTCAGATTGATAAAGGAATAACAAGAGATAAATTGCTGAAATAAAGCTCTAAATTATTACAACATTCCCACACTTTCTTGAAATGTAAATCGTTACAGCATTCACATCCACATGTACAATCCACAAAACTGAATGATGAAAGATAAGGAATTAAGTAAGCATTCAATCCACAAGACAGAGTTATAGTGGTTCGCCTGTCTGTACACCAACTGTTTTACAACAGCCTCACAGAATGCTACTCCACTCCTAATATCCTCACACGGGGATGTTAGCGTTCACTATCAAAATAGGTTTCACAGGTTCACCTAAAACCTTCACAATTGTGTCTTTTTACACTCGGGCTTACACAATCCAAAAACCCACACTATTATGAGTTTTCTGGCTCTCCTCAGATAACCAACAAATGGAATTTTTCTGCCGAATCCCAAACAAAAACTAAAAGAAAGAAAATTTTATAGAATTGTAAAAACCTGGATTTCTCCTCTTGTAGCAGCCCAGAAGAACCAATTGGAGTAGAAGTTCGAATATGAGAGTTTAATGTCTAATACTCACTTTATAATGGTTCTAAGTTCTAATTGATTTTAAATTAAATCAAACTGGGCTAGCTCTATTTGATTTTAATTCCAAGAAGAAGGAAAACAATATTTCCTCTTTTCAAATCAGATTGGAATATCGAATCAAATCAAATAGTAAAAAGCTAACAAAAGGAAATAGAAGTATGCACAATATAGCTTAAGAACAAACACAAACTTATCTCAGAGTGGAGCTTCGAATTCACTTAATTTTCGATGAAAAACTCTGAAATTCGTGTACTATTTATAAATGCAAAAATTCATCTTCGACTGGTCCTAGGGTCACCACGACTGGTCGAAGAAGAAACAGATTTTTAAATTTTCAGGCGCGATCGGATAAATCCGTTACACGACCGATCGTAGGCATTCCACGACTGGTCGAGACCCACACACGACTAGTCGTGCGACCCTTGATTTAGTCGCTAGAGTTTGAGTTGTAGTTGTATGACTGGTCGAAGGTCTAGCCGAGACCATCCCACGACCGGTCGAGCAGACTCCAGGACTGGTCATAGCCGGCCAGAAAAAATTTGATAATTTGTAACAAAACTTCGACTGGTCTTGGAATATCTTAGATTGGTCAAACCAGTGCTTGGACTAGTTGAATAGGGTCCAGGACTAGTCTTAGAACAGACCAAAATTACTTGAAAAAGATATATGAATTATGTATCCAAAGTGACCTACTCTAAAGGTCAACCTAAGGTCTATCAAACCTCAATAAGTATGGACATTGAACCTTCGTTTGCTTAGATGTTGAACTTTACGAAGCTTGAGTTCTTCTTGATATAGCTTGAACACTTCACAAGCTTTGAAGTCAATGTCAATTTGAGTTGCACTTAGTTCTATAACTATGCTTGAGTCTTGATCTTGAATATATGTGAACTTTGAGTCTTGAACTTGAATACGAGCTAGAGTCTTCACCTTGACTCTTCTTTAATATCGTCAATACTGTAGCTTGAACTAGCTTGAGGAGTTCATCTTCTTATCTCGAAGTGTTTGACGTGGTGCATCGAACATATTTAACAAGATATAAACACAAGACATATATGGAGGTTTTGACACATAAAATTTGACAACCAAAGAGGATTCAATCATAGCACTTACAACTCTAACCTAAAACAAACCCTACAGCTCTAGATGATCTTAACCTAATAGGAATACTTAATTGATCATCCCTTAGCATTAGGAAACTAAGAAAAACATGAAAAACAAGGCTAGAAGAGGTGCGAAAATGTTGTGTAAAAGATAGCCCAAAATAGCACTTTTTGATGAGACTTCGATGGCATCAAGAAGCCATCAAAGCACCTTCGATGACATTGAACCCCTTTAATGATATCGAAGGCTTGATGTTCGATGACATCGAAGACCTTTGATGACATCAAAAAATGGTCAATATATGTCCAGCAAGAAAAGATCATATTGTCTTCCTCCATTTGAGAATGTGTTGTTTGTAGAGGGCCTTAAGCATCTTTCAAATTTGTGATAACAAACATAGCATCTTATTCACCAACAAAGGGGTGAGATTTCTAATGAGAATGGTTATGTGATATTAACTGGTCACAGAACATCTGAGAACTGCTACATAGTCAGTGATTCAAGCTCGTATAAGTTATCGTGTTACATGGTCCAAACCAATGAGACCGAACTATGGCGTAAATGCCTAGGACATGTATAACACCGTAATCTTTATAGACTAAGCAAAAGTGAATTAATAAGAGGTCTACCCAAGTTAAAGAAATTGGATAAAATTTATAGTAAATGTCAGATTGGAAAACAATCTAGGAGTGGTCACAAGAAAGTGAACTCCAGTGCCACATCCAAACCCCTTGAACTCCTCCATATAGGTCTTATTAGACCAACTAGAATGGAGAGTCGAGGTGGTAAGAAATATATACTGGTAATTATAGATGACTTTACCAGATATACATGGGTAGCTTTCATAAGAGAGAAATCTAAGACTCTCGATGAAGTGAAAAGGATACTCAAGCGTATCCAAACTGAGAAAGAATCACATGTCACCAAAATTCATAGTGATCATGGTTCCGAATTTGATAATAGTAATTTTGAGAAGTTCTGTAGCGATCATGGAATATCGCATGAGGATTCTGCACCCAAGACACCTCAACAGAATAGAGTAGTTGAAAGGAAATAGAATACTTCAAGAAATGGCCAATGTAATGTTAAATAATATGAAACTTCCTAAAAATCTTTGGGCTAAAGCTATGAACACGACATGTTATATCACTAACCATGTTTATACGAGAAAGTCTCATAATAAGACTGCATATGAACTATGGTTTAATAAGAAGCCTACTATTAAATACTTTCAAGTTTTTGGCAGCAAGTGCTACATTCTACGTGATCGGGAAAATCTGGGAAAATTTGACACTAAAAGTGATGAGGATATTTTTCTAGAATATACATTAAATAGTCGAGCGTATCATAATTATGTGTGCTTCACATCTCAGATTGAGCCGGCCAATGTAAAAGAAGCTCTTGCTTATGAAAACTGGATTGTAGTTATGCAAGATGATCTTAATCAATTCGTAAGAAATGATGTCTGGTACTTAGTTCCTAAACCTAATGATAAACACATTATTAGAACTAAATGGATCTTTAAAAATAAGTCTGATGAACTTGATAATATTATAAGAAACAAGGCTAGACTGGATTGTAGCTATGCAAGATAAACTTAATCAATTCGTAAGGACTGATGTCTGGTACTTAGTTCCTAAACCTAATGATAAACACATTATTGGAACTAAATGGATCTTTAAAAATAAGTCTGATGAACTTGGTAATATTATAAGAAGCTCTTGCTGATGAAAACTGGATTGTAGTTATGCAAGATGAACTTAATCAATTCGTAAGAAATGATGTATGGTACTTAGTTCCTAAACCTAATGATAAACACATTATTGGAACTAAATGGATCTTTAAAAATAAGTCTGATGAACTTGGTAATATTATAAGAAACAAGGCTAGACTGGCTGTACAAGGGTACAGTCAGATAGAAGGCATCGATTATGATGAAACCTTTTCCACAGTAGCTCATCTTGAATCTATCAAACTGTTTATATCCATTACTTATTATAAAAAGTTTAAAATTTATCAAATGGATGTTAAGAGTGTATTCTTGAATGGTAATCTATATGAGGAAGTATATGTTGAACAGCCTAAGGGTTTTGAAGACCATGAACATACTGATTATGTTTATCACCTGAAAAAATGCACTCTATGGATTGAAACAAGCTCCCAGGGCATGGTACGAGAAATTGACTAAGTTTTTACTAAGTCATAACTTTATAATGGGTAGTGTTGATAAGACACTTTTTGTTAAGAAATATAATGATCACATACTGATAGTACAGATATATGTTGATGACATTATCAATGGATCTACCTGTTCTGACAAGACTGTCGAGTTTGCAGATTTAATGAAGTCTACATTTACACTCTAAATTTGGTTAAAAAATTTATCTTTGAGAGCGGTAAAAATTTTGATACTCCTATGAGTATGACACTTAAACTCTCTAAGGATTTAACAGGTAAGAGTGTAGATTCTAAGTTGTATCACAGTATGATAGGTAGTTTATTATATTTAATTGCGAGTTGACTTGATATTGCATTCAGGGTAGGAATCTGTGCTAAATGTCAATCAGACCCTAAAGAGTCTCACCTGATTGCTGTAAAGCACATTTTGAGATATGTCACAAGTTCGGCCAAACTTGGCCTTTAGTATCCTCACGATACTAATGTTCAATTAGCTAGTTATTCGGATGCTAATTGGACTGGTAATATTGATGACAGCAAGTCTACCAGCGATGGATGTTTTTATGTCAGGAATTGTCTAGTTTCATGGCATAGTAAGAAACAGAGTTTCATATCACTTTTCACAGCTGAGGCTAAGTATATTGCAGCTGGTAATGCATGCACCTAGCTTATGTGGATGAAGAGAATGTTAAGTGATTACGGATTTATGCAAGATTCTATGGTATCATATTGTGATAATTCTAGTACAATTAACATTTCTAAAAATCTAATTTAGCATTCACGAACTAAGCATATTAACATTAGGTATCATTATATTCATGAATTAGTAGAAGATAAAATTATTTCTGTGGATTATATTCAAACTGAAAATCAACTTGTAGACATATTTACAAAACCACTTGACAGAAACAGGTTTGCTAAGTTAAAAATGGATATGGGTATGTGCAATATGAATTAAATTGTATGTGTTTATTTGTAATATATTACATATTTTTATTTATTTATTTGTATAAATTTTTAAATTTTAAAATATGAAAATATGTAGAATTTTCGAGGTATATGACCAATCAAGTACACACTCGACTAGTCGTGACACGACCGGCCGAGTATGTACTCGACCAATCGAGTCACTCGGGTTTAGGGCTTTTTATTGTGCAAAAAGTACTTTTTCTTCATTTGTTTCATCTTCCCCAACCAGCCCTACCACAATCGATTGAACCCACCTTCAATTCCTTTATAGTTTGTGCATCTTTTTCAATTTCTTTGTGGATTTAAGTTATTTGCTCTTCCATTTCCTTGATTTTATAGTTTATTTCGAGGTTTATGGTGGTTTATTAGGCTTTCTAGCTAAAAATATAATTTCTTTGAAACTCATCTTTTGTTTCTTGCATTACTTGTATTCCTTGTCTTTCTTGTGCAATGGATAGTAGAAATAAGAAGAGAGCCTCTTGTGGTCCCTCTTCTTCTCATTCCACTTCAATGATGGTACGCCATCTTCGGTCACTCGAAGAAGATCCCAAGTATGTGCGGGATATTCGACTACGCAACATGATTGTTGAATGGACGGTCAACTCTGATCATTTGGCACCTTTTGGTATTGTTCTTATTCTTCAAGTTGTAGGTTGGGCTAATATTTTAAATTGAGGCGGTCCGGCATACTGTTCCATAGCGCAGGTCATGTTTTCTTGCATTTTTGACTTCTCTACTGAGAATCTGATGTTTACTATTACAACCAGAGAAGGTCCAATTGATGTGGACCATCACTTAATTTCTGGATTGATAGTTCTTCCAGTTAATGATGATGGTATTCCTATCTCTACTCTAATGGCAAGATCTTATGAGTCTGAAAAATGGATGTTAACTAGAGTATTATGCAACATGATGCTGATTGGAACTCAGGTGTGGCACTCAATTCCAAATATATGTTACCCAGATACAGGATTCTCCATCGAATATTCATTTCTAATGTCTATCCTAAGTTTGGTAACAAGACGGAGCTTACTTCTTTCATGGCTCGCATCCTTCATTCTATTGTTACTGGTGTTCCTGTATGTCTTCCATCTCTTATCTGTTACATCATTATTTAGTTTTGTGTCCATCCGGGTCATAGTGAAATTCTCTTTGTCTATCTTATGACTGCACTAGCCACCCATAGTCTTGTAGCTATGCCTATTGGAGAAGCTCATATTAATCATCTTCCCTTCAACAACTCAAACATAAATAAAATGAATTTGAGGTTGGCTCCCAGCCAAGTTGATGTGGGTGCTGGAGGAGCTACTAAAGTAATTGAAGAGGAGGATGCTTTGTCTCCAGATGATGTTAACATGGATGACTTATTTGATGAGATTGATGAGTCGGACTCTGCGGATGATCCTGAATTTTAGCCTTTTACCTTTGATGAGCATTTGCGATCCTTTGAGGAGAGGGTGGAGAGTCTACATGTGTCCCAAGCTAATCAATTTAAATACATGCGCAACTATCTTAGGTGCATTAACAAGGGACTACATCAAATAGATCCTTCTATTCCTGCTCCTTCATCTGGATCTGATTAGTTTTTTATTCTGGATATGTATTAATACTTTCTACTTTCTACTCTTGGATTTGTGTTGGGATATTTCATGGACATACTTTTACTTTTTAGTATGTACTCATGATATTATGCTTTAAGTTGATATTTTAATTATCATAATGATATTTCCTATTTTATTTCATTTACTTCTCTTCTCTTTATACATCTTTCTTTTGTCTTATTGTGACAAAACGGGAGAGAAATTGTAAAGGTGTGTGATGATGATGGGGAATTTGGAGTGGTATACATAATTTTTTTTATAGGTTCTGCTAATCACCTCTCCTCTCCTGGATTGAGGGGGAGTGTTGGAATGAGAAGGAGAAGTGTCCATTGATCATTGTTGCATGATTCTTTATTTTGCATATATAACTGATGCATGATTCCTTATTAGAGCATGACCGGTGTCCTTATTAGTGCATGACTGGTGCATGATTCTTTATTGTGCATGATTCTTTATTTGATTTGGTTTTGTCACAAATTTGACAAAGGGAGAGATTGTAAATGCTATTGTGTAAATCAAGCACCCGTTGTACTATCAAATTTTGTTGTGCCAAACCATTTATATTTGTATCATGCTTTGAGTTGAAGTGATTAGGTTCGTACATTTTTATGTTCTGTGGATCTTCATCAAACTTTCTTACATCTTCAAGTTGAAGTGAAGAGTGTTAAAGTTCATGGTTTCAAGATCAAATTCAAGAACTCAAGTTCAAGTTTTGAAGTTCAACCTCTATACACTAAAGACTCAAGAAATCAAGCGTGACTCCAGCTCAAGTTCAAGACATCAAACTCAAGCTTCAAGTATCACAAGATATCAAGTCTCTAAAGCGAATGATGTTTCAATTATTCCTACTCACAAACAGGTTTGGATGACCCTAGATTGACCCTAGATTGTGTCATATTCATTGCATATTCTTTGTGGGTCATTTCATATATTTATAGGTCTTTTCTTGACTAGTCTTAGACTTTGTTCGACTAGTCCAAGTACTGGCTCAACCAATCTAAGATTTTTCTCGACCAGTCCAACGTTTGTTGCTATTTTTTAAAATTTTTTATTGGACTCTTGAGTAGTCTTGGAGACATATCGATCAGTCGAATGAACAGTGCTCGACCAGTCGTGTAGGTTCGACTCAAAGTCTAGCAACATTTTTTTATCCCACTCACCAGTCGAGTGCATTGCTCGACCAATCGATCAAGCCACTCGACCAATTGAGTAACGGTGTTATCTTATTGCGCTAGAAAATTTAAAATTTTGTTGGTCCTTTGATTAATCGAACAGACCCTTAGACCAATCGAGTGAATAGTATTTTCACCTATAAATAGAGCACGAATTTCAGAGATTATTCATTCATTAAAGCGAATTGAAGACACCACTCTGAGAGATAAGTTTGTGAATTTATTAAGCTATTCTATGCTCATTTTAGATTCTCTTTAATTAGCTTTTATAATTTGATTTTGAGATCTTTATTCTAATCTTATATTAAGAAGCGATTTGAGTTTTCCCCTTTCTTAAGATCAAAATCAAGCTAACCCAAGTTGATTTAATTAAAAATTATTTAGAATTAGAACCTTTTCATTTGTGAGACCAGACATTGAACATCTTTGTCTTCATTGGATCAGTTCTACCGGGCTTCTTCAAAGGAGAATTTCTAGATAAGTATTATTTACAATTCTGTATCTTTTTAGTTTTTGAGGTTGTGTCAAAAAATTTTCTTTTTGGTTTGTCTGGGGTGATCCAAAAAATCTCAGAGTGTGGGGTTTTTGAAATTACGTAAGCCCAATCAAAGACACAATTGTGAAGGTTTTAAGGTAAACCTTGGAAAACCTTTTTCATAGTGAACGCTAATATCTCGAGGGAGTGGATATTAGGAGCGGAGTAGTTGTGTGGATATTTTCTAACAATTGGTGTACACACAAGCGAACTACTATAATTCTTGGAGTTGTGGTAGATGATTGAATGTGCTTGTGTGTGTGAATGTTGTAATTTATTTTAATCATTTGTGGTGAATGGTGTAATTTATTTTATGCACTTATAAAAATGTTGTAATAACTTAGTTTATTTTATTTGTTATTTCCTTTGCCTCTTTATTGTTTAGGTTTTTGATACTTACAAACGTTCTAGTAAGGTTATCCTGCCATAAGCCTTTGGTTTTTGGTGTTAGGTTGTCCTTAGAACTAAGTTTGTATCAACCTCTCAAGACTAGTACATTTGAGGTTGTTATTTACTTGTGCTTCATTATTATTTGAATTGTGCTATCTTTCTTTAAATTCCACATTTATTTTTAAATTTGGCAACTCTAGGGCGTATAACTCAGCTTTTTCAGATTCCAACCTCAATAGTAAGATGTGCTTGAACTCCTCCATTTCCTACAGATTGGACTTAAGCATTCTTCATAAATCAATATCCAACTCTTCTAGGAGACCCATCTAATTGAATCACCTAGGATAAACAATTACCCACTAGTTATAGAAGATTTCACCCACTTCCATCACCATGTCCATCTTGAAGATACATCAAATGCAAGGAGATTGATCTAAGTGTTATGATGTTAAGCACACATACATTGTTAAATTTCATGAGACAAGAGTACTTCAAGGTAGAACCTGAAGATCAGCTCAAGATCGGCTTATGGTCAAGACAAGATTGACACATCTTCTCAAAGAAATCGTTGCCCGTATTCAAGCCAAAGTCTAAGACAAATTTCAAGTCAAAGTTCAAGACATAGTTCAAGACAAAGTACAAGTCAAAGTGACTTAGATATTTGATATATCTCAGGTAGTATAACCCTAGAAGGACCTTAGGATTAAGGGCTTTCAAAAATTCTTTATCATGAGTTTTTATAATTATTTTTGCTTTGGAATTCGGCCAGCCTAACTTCTAGTTCAGCCAGCTTAACTTCCTTGGCTAGCCCAACTTCAAATCCCGAAAAAATAATAACTTCTATTGAAAATTCGTCTAGCTTGAGTTTTGGTTTGGCTAGCCCAAGCTTAAAATTCGCCAGCCCGAGAAAGTTCGGGTGAAATTTTAGCAACACAATCTTTTAGAATTCACTGGAATTCAACTAGCCGAGTGAAAAATTCGACTTGTTGAATTGTGATGTTTAGCCAACCAAATTTAACCCCGGGCAAGCCAAATTTCAGATAATTCTTATCCCGCGTAATCCGATATCCATTGAATAGAATCTGGTGAACTCGGGTTAATCGAAGCCTATCTTAGACTAGCTGAAGTTCTAACTTCTTTGCTTATAAATTGGGTCTTTCTCTCATTCCAAATTACAACAAAAACTACTATAATTCTTCTACAAGAGAGAGAGAAGCTCAAGTCTTTAACAAGCTATTTGTTGGTATTTATAAATTTTATTTTAATATCTTATTCAATTCCTTTTTTCTCAATATCATTTTAGACTTACTCTAAGAGAGTAAACTATACTATTCTTTGAGATCTAAGAGAATTGAATCAAGTAGCATTTAGGTTTTTCATTTTTAAAATCTATAGGACTCTATACTCTTTATCTAATCGAACACTGTGCCATCTATATTCAAGAAAGAAGTCCTTCTGCTACATCTTCTACATTTGAAGATAAGTATACCTTTTGAAATTATTTTTAGGTTTTTTCTGAGCTAGCCTGTCAAAATCTCAGTTGACGTTTTGTCTAAGATAGCTTGTGAAAATCTTAATTGAGGTTTTATTTGAGATAGCCTGTGAAAATCTCAGTAGGGTTTTTATTATGATAGCCCGTGAAAATCACAAGGAACTATATTAAGTTATTAAGGTAACCATGTGAAAATATTTTTATAGTGAAAACCAAAATTATGAGGGTAGTAATTTTTAGAGTGGGGTAGGTGTGGTTGTTTTAAGCCCCGAACCACTATAAATCCTTGTGTTATTGGTGAATGCCTTATTATTTTTTATGATTGGATTTAATTTATTATTTCATTTCAGTGTGAATGTTGTAATCCTTTTATATTCTCTTGCTAGTTTGAAAGTTTAATTTTTAAGACATTTATGAAATAAGGTTGTCTTGCATAATATTTTAGGTGAAGATTGTCCTTCAAATTATTTGTAATCAAGGTTTAAATACTCAAGCGATTGAGATTTTTGTAATATTTTCATATTCCACATTTATTTCAATTATTTGGTATTGTCATATCTACCCTACCCCCCCCCCCCCCCCCCCCCCCCCCCCCCAAGGACATCGTTAACTCTCCATTTCAAGTGGTATCAGAGTGGGCTGCTCTTTTTATTTTTTGGATTTACCTCCTTGAGCTAGATCCAGAGCTATAAGATGTTAAATTTCAAAAGCCTATCCATTACCATACTACCTCCCTTTAATGGCTCTAATTATTCATTTTGAAAAGCCATGATGAGGATCTTCCTTGAATCCATTGATGAAAGTGTGTGGTAAGCTACTATAACTAAATGGATCCCTCCAATGATGGAAGTAATAGCCAATGATGGAACTGTATCAATAAAAGAAACCACATATACTTTTTGGACTACGATGCAGAAAAGTGAAAGCAGTGCAAATGCAAAAGCCTTAAATGCAATAACTTCTGATCTATCACCAGATAAATTCAAAAGAATCCTTTCATGCAATACAGCTAGACAAACTTGAGATATTTTCGAAATGACACATGAAGGAACTACTATAGTAAAAAAATTTAAAATCCAAATCCTCACAACCAAATTTGAGGAAATTCGGATGGAAGAAAATGAGCCTTATATGGACTTCTATATGAAACTTAATGACATAGTAAATTCCATGTGGGGTCTTGGAGATAAAATCACTTAAAGAAAGGTTTGTGTAAAGATATTGTGATCACTTCTTGATACGTTTAATTCAAAGGTTACTACTATACAGGAATTAAGGGATACAGATATTATGAAAGTTGAGGAGTTGGTTCTCTTCAAACTTATGAGCTGCTGCTAAAACTAAGTCCATTGCTCTTACATCTTCTGAATCTAATTCAAAGGAAACTAATGCAAATTCTGATTTTGAAGAAAACGAAGATGATATGGCAATGTTAACAAAAAAAATTTATAGAATTTTTAAAAACAAGAAAAGAACATAATTTCAAAAACCATTTGATAAAAGAAAAGGAAAATTAAAATTTTAAAAATCTAAAACAAAAGACACCCAATGTTTCAATTGTTCTAAATATAGGTATTTAGCTTCTAAATGTCCTAAAAAGGATAAATCTAGAAGAAAATGCATGATAGCTACTTAGGATGAATCATCAGATTCTGAAACTAATTCTGAAATTGATAAATCAGACCAGGAAAATGCAAATGATTTGAAAGTCTTTATGACTATAGCCAAAATCACATCTTCAGATAATTGTGATATATTTGATTATGAAACTCTAAGAAGTGACTCTAAAAATGAAGATCATCTTCAAGATGCATGTAATGCCCCATACAGAGAAAGTTATAAAATTGCGGCCAAATTGAAAATTCAATATATATATATATATATATATATATATATATATATATATATATATATATATATATATATATATATATATATATATATATATATATATATGTTAAACTACAATTACAACTTGAAAAGGTTATTTTAGAAAAATCTCATTTTTCTAATTATTTTAAAAAGTCTAAATTAGATTTGAGTTTTAAGTCTTCTGAATTATAAAAACTTAAAGCTGAAAATGAGAGACTAAAACTTGAAGTTTCTTCCCTTCAGAGTTCAAAGGACACTTGGAAATATACCCTTGGCGGCCAGAAACTTGAAAAATTATTAACCTCATCGAGACAATGTGGTGACAAGTCTGGACTAAGTTATATTAAAAATAACTCTTTGAAATTTAAGAATGCTGGTCCTACCTTTGTAAAAGGAGAATCCTCGAACACTAAAGCTAAGATTCTATAAGATTCAAACTATAAAAGGAATGACTTCAAAAAATCAAAACTTTTTTCAAGTCTCTAAAATAAATAATAATGTCAATTTTTATAAACATCAAAGAAATAATAACAAAAATCCTCCTTTAGCTAAAAAAATTGTGGACTTGCTTAAAGAGCTATTAAAATCCAACTTTGATGAGACTGGAATATTTTAAAAAATGATAAATCCTAACTCCCAAACACAGTATAAAGCAAGAGATCCTCTTAAACCTAGAATCGTAATGAAATAGGTTCCAAAGGTTAAGTGTCTTGTAATCCACACAGCTTTTAAAGCAATTAGCCATTCAAGATGGTACCTGGATAGTGGATGTTTGAGACACATGGCAGGTGATAAGGATATACTCTCAAACATCAACGAAGTAAATGGTGGCTCAGTTACATTCGAAGATGGAAGCAACTGCAAGATAATTGGCATATCTCAGATCTGTGATAATAAACATAGCATATCTCAGATCTGTGATAATAAACATAGCATAAAAATTTTCAGATCACAGATGTGAGATAATAAATGAAAAAGGAAATGTAATATTAAATAGTCGCAGAACATCTAAAAATTTCTATATAATTGATAACTCTTGCTCAACAAACCATTCATGTTACATGGTCCAAACATACGAGACTGAACTATGGCATCAACATCTTGGACATGTAAATTATATAAATTTATATAAATTGACCAAAAGAGATCACTTATGTGGCCTACCCAAACTAAAAAAGATAGAAAAAGTTTGTGGCACATGTTAAATAGGTAAGCAAGTTAGGAGTAGTCACAAAAAATGAACTCCTTAGCCATGGCTAGACCTCTTGAACTTCTCCATATGGATTTAGTCGGACCAACTACAAAGGAGAGTAGAGGCGGAAAGAAATATTTTTTTGTGGTAGTTGATAACTATACTAGATATACTTGGGTAGCCTTTCTAAGAGAAAAATCAAACACTCTTGATGAAGTCAAAAAACTTATAAAATGTATCCAGCCTGAAAAAGAGTAATCTGTGGTCAAAATTAGAAGTGATCACGGAACTAAATTCGAAAATAGCAATTTTAAGAAATATTGCAATGATCATGGTATATTGCATGAATTTTCTACTCTAAAAACATCACAGTAAAATGGGGTTGTTAAAAGAAAAAATAAAATTCTACAAGAAATAGCTAGTGTAATGCTAAATAGCATGAACCTACCTAAAAATTTATGGGTTGAAGCTGTTAATACTGCATGCTGTGTAATTAATCATGTTTATATTAGAAAAGCTAAAAACAAAACAACTTATGAATTATGATTTAACAAAAAGCCCACTGTTAAATATTTTCAAACTTTCAGAAGCAAATGTTTTATTTTACGTGACTGTGAAAATTTTAAAAATTTTGAATTCAAAAGCAATGAGGGAATATTTCTAGGTTATGCTCTAATTAGTCAAGCATACCATGTACTTAACAAAAGAACTAGGGTTATAAAAGAATCTATAAATATTGTGATAGATGATCGAAAGATCACTCCCAATCTTGATCAAGATGATTATGATATCAATTTGATTAATATACCTGAATCTTCATCTAAATTTAACAATACTGAGTTAAGGTTAGTCAAAGACCATCCGACTAATTAAATATTTGGTAACCTTCACACTAGCGTTCAGACAAGAAGACAACTAGAAAATATATGTAATCATGTCTGCTTTATTTTCTAAATTGAACAGGGTAATGTAAATTAAGTGCTTACTGATTAAAGTTAGATAAATACCATGCAAGATGAATTAAATCAATTTATTAAAAATGATATATATAGTATTTGGTTTATAGATCTACTGACAAACATGTGATTGAAACAAAGTAAATTTTTTAAAATAAAATTGATGAAATGGGGAACATTATCAGAAATAAGGCACGACTGGTTGTACAAGGTTATACTTACATAGAAGGTATTGATTACGATGAAACATTTGCACCAATTGCATGCATTGAATCAATTAGATTATTTATTTTCATTGCATGCCATAAAAAATTCAAAATTTATCAAATGGATGTAAAAAATACTTTTTTAAATGGTAATCTAAATGAGGAAGTCTATGTTGAACAACCAAATGGTTGTAAAGATCCTAAACTTCCCAATCATGTTTACCATCTTAAAAAGACTCTTTATGGTTTAAAACAAGCTCCCAGAGCATGGTATGAAAAGCTAACTAAATTTTTATAGTCATAATTCTGTTATGGATAGTGTTGATAAAACCTTATTCATCAAGAAATATAATGATCATATCCTGATAGTTCAAATCTATGTTAATGATATTATCTATGGATCTACGTACACTAAGTTATCTAGTGTGTTTGCATATCTAATGAAATCCAAGTTTGAAATGAGTATGGTTAACGAAATAAAATATTTCCTTGGATTACAAGTGAAATAACTTGAAGATGAGATGTTCATCTCACAGACCAAATATGTCACGCCCCAAACTCAGAAACTGGACTTACAAAATTTTTGATCATCGAATCCGGTGCAAATAGCCTCCGTAGTACCCCATTCTCAGCTCACAGCGCTCATATGCCAGATTTCGATCCAGAGATCCCAGAAGGAGGATTCTCCAACGTACATTTAACACGTAATAAGCATAACCACAAGTTTACCCAAATCATAAAGGCAACAGCATCATCACATATCCGCCAATATAAATATTTGAATACAATGCTAAAAGGAAAATACATATATCAAAAATCAAAGCTCCAGAAGATAGCTTCACACTCCAAGCTCAACGCTGCTGCAACCTAACACCACCTGCATGCATCTTTTAAGCATAAGCTTATAGAAAGCTTAAAGGATGGTGTAAGTGTGTGCGATGCATGTATCAAGCATATAAATATAAGAGTAAGTGGAAATACTGGTAATCCATAAATCATACAATTTTAGAGTAATGCGTAAACATGCTGGTAAGTCTATAAATAACATCAGCCTTATCTAGGCTATGTGATGCAAAATGTAATAAACCAATATTATATACTGAGGAAGTAACATAGATCAGTTATACAATGTGGAGACATAGTAAGCCAAATATCATATATTAGAATGCAATGCAATATACAAATCCTGATGAGTCCACAAATACCGTCGGGATCATCTAGGCCATATAAATGCATAAACATAATAACCTTATCACGTCCCAAACTTGAAAATCGAGTTCACAAAATTTTTGATCGTCAAATCCGATACTGACAGCCTCCGTAGTACCCCATTCTCGGCTTCCAACGTCCATACTCCAGATTTCGATCTTGGGATCCTACAGGGAGGGTTTTCCAATGTACATTTATCTCATAAGAAGCATAACCACAAGTTTGCCCAAATCACAAAGGCAACATCATCATCACATATCCACTAATATAAACATTTGAATACAGTGCTAAAAGGGAAATATATATATCAAAAATTAAAACTCCAAAAGACAGCTCTACGCTTTAAGCTCAACTCTACTGCGACCTAACGTCACTTGTACGCATCTATCATGCATAAGCTTAGAAAGCTTAGAGGGTGGTGTAACCATGTATAATGCACGTGTCAAGCATATAGATATCAGAGTAATGCAGAAACATACTGGCAAGTTCATAAATACCATCAGCCTTATCCAGGCTATGCGATGCAAAAACATAATAAGTCATTATCATATACTGAGGAAGCAATGTAAATCGATTATGCAATGCGGAGACATAGGGAACCAAATATCAGATGTCGAGGATGCAATGTAATATGCAGCGCGAATGACCATGCAAGAGTGTGAAGTTGGGATGATAGTACGTAGTATCATAGGCTATGGGTTCCATCATAAGGGACTTCTATCCAAACCAGTCTCATACCTAATTTGGATAGTTAGACTCAATGTAGTAAACTCCTGATCTCAGGTTGGTCGCGCGCCTCAACCGAAATCCTAGCCATTGTGAAGGTACACGTAACAAATAGTTGTGCACCACCAACCCAAGTGGATAGTGAATGAATGAATGAATGAGTACACAACTCCTGCTCAATAAGTCCACATATCATAATTTTACATCTCTGGGATCATCACCGGGGTCTAGTATACTCTACATGTAATCACCACCCACTAGACGCACAACCATGCAAGTGGAAGAGACCTCACTATCTGCCTAGCCAGTAGCCAGCCAATATCTACCCGGCACTTCAACAGCGGACCCATTTGTGAGCTAGTCAAACTCAGCTTAGCTATGCCCCCTACCCTCGGGCGAGTAAAACCACACCCCCTCCCAACCGACTATGACATTGTGGGAGAGGTGGCCTACTGGTATTCGGCACTCAGGCGCACATGTATCCACTCGGTCTCAATATTGGGGCATCTCCTGGCCACGTAGGTTTAGGGATTTTTACCCAGGGAGATTTATGGCACCTCGATGCTAGTAACAGATTTTCGGTGTCCCATCTAGCTATCCACGACATGACTGTGGAGGCTATGACATGCATGTTTGAGTAGATTTTTCTCAATTTGAAACCCTTTTCTTGTGGGTTTTTCATCAAAGTCTGATCTACTCTATTCTTTATATTTTTCGTTGAAATTTTTCTTGTGCGTTCACAATGGAACATAGAGTTAAAAAATCTATTCACAAGGCTCGAGGCAGTTTATCTTATAGATCAACTCCTCTTGGTGTACGGACCCTACGATCACCGAAGGATGATCCAAAAAATGTCTGGGACTTCCGCATAAGGGACATTATCATTGAAAAGTTATAAATTTAGACCACATTGCTTGGTTTGGTCTAGTTCCTATTCTTTCTGAGGTTGGTTAGGACCACATTTTGAACTGGGGTGGAACGGCTTACCAGTCCGTCGTACAAGGCATGTATGCATCTATATGTGATGATTCTCTTAAGAATTTGTAATTCTCTGTTAAATTTGTAGAAGAAACAGTTATAATTATGTCTTACATCATATCTACCTTAATGGAAATAGATATTGCAAATGATGGAATTCCAATCGCCACACTTTCAGAGAAATTGTTTAACTCTGAAAAGCAAACTATTAGTAGAGCATTGTGTGGTTTCAATGATGAATAGCGATCTATTTAGTAATGCCCTTCCCTCTAACAAAATGTTTCTTAAATACCGCGTCTTACAGCAGATTTTTACTTCAAAAGTATATCCTCAAGCTGGGAATAAGACTGATCTTACTCCCTTTATGCTTAGAGTTTTCCATTCCGTTGTATCTGGTATTCGTATTTTTTTGCCTTCCTTGATTTGCTACATCATTAGTCGGTTTCGCTTGGATCCCAAGCATGGGTTGATTCCATTTGGACATCTCATGTCCTGTCTTGCATTTCATTATAATGTCTAAATCCCTACGTATGAGGCATGAGAATTCGAACTCCCTTTTAACAACTCAAACTTGAATATGATGAACCTCACTCCTCTTCTTAAACAAAGAGAAGGAGAAGAAGAACCACAACCAGTAGGAGACATAACCATGGATGATATTTTTAATAAGTTAGAAGATTCTGATGATCTAGCAGATTCTGACTATCATCCCTCTCAGTTTGATCAGAGGCTATCTGCACTTGAGGAGAAGGTTGAGGCTCTGCATGTATCATAGGCTTCATTGGCTTAAACCCAACAGTGTATAATGAAGTACATGAAAAAGTACTTCCATCACATCAATCGGAGTTTGTAGCTTAATGATCCCTCGATGCTTGCACTGTCGTCTTCTGGGTCGGACTGAGCTTGATTTATTTTTCTTACTTAAGTTAGTTTTATACTAAACTTATTTTGTGGTTTGTTTCAATACTTTGGATAGGTTAGATGATGTGTTTGATGACATTTGGATATTTTAGATATTTCATGTGATCTCCTTAATTTACCTGCTCCATGTAAATTCTATATTTTGTTATTATGATATTCTTCCTTTGTCAACTTGTGAAAAAAAGGGAGAGAGAATAGTGCTATATATATATATATATATATATATGTGTGTGTGTGTGTGTGTGTGTGTGTGTGTGTGTGTGTGTGTGTGTGTGTTTGGAATGAATACTTTAAATGCATGTTAGTATGGAATAATAGATTATATATACTTATAGATAAAAAATGCTAGTAGAATGAATGCTAGAATGCTATATGTGTATTTCCTAAGGGGAGTGTCAGTTGAGAATCAGCAGTTGTGAGCTACGAAGATTACAAGGGCAACTTCAATGTTATTAAAGATTGTGTATAGTTGATCTTGTTAATGGTTATAGTATTGTGCAATGTTGCGTGTTTTGTCACGTAATTGACAAAGGGGGAGATTATAAGTGCTATTATGTTAAGCACACATAGATTGTCAAATTTCATAAGACAAAAGCGCTTCAAGGTAAAACTCGAAGATGAGCTCATGATCGTCTTATGGTTAAGACAAGATTGGCACATCTTCTCAAAGAAAGCATCACCCTTATTCAAGCAAAAGTTCAAGACATAGTTAAAGACAAAGATTCAAGACAAAGTCCAGGTTAAAGTTCAAAGACAAAGTACAAGTCAAAGTGACTTAACTATTTGATATATCTCAAGTGGTATAACCCCAGAAAGACCTTAGGATTAGGTGCTTTCAAAAATTCTTTATCATGGGTTTTTATAAGTATTTTTGCTATGGAATTCGACCAACCTAACTTCTGGTTCGGCTAGCCTAAACTCCCTCGACCAGCCCAACTTCAAGCTCGAGCAAAATAATAACTTCTATTGAAAATTCGGCTAGCCCGAGTTTTGGTTCGACTAGCCCAAGCTTGAAATTCAGCTAGCACAAGAAAGTTCAGGTGAAATTCCAGTAACACAAACTTTTAAAATTCACAGGAATTCAACTAGCCGATTTTGACCCTGGGCTAGCCAAATTTTGAGTAATTCTTATCCCATGCGATTCGAAATCCGTTGAACAGAATCCAGTGAACTTGGGATAGTCGAAGCTTATCTCAGGCTAGCCGAAGTTCTAACTTCTTTGCCTATAAATTGAGTCTTTCTCTCATTCCAAATTACAACGAAAATTACTATAATTCTTCTACAAGAGAGAGAGAGAGAGAAGCTTAAGTCCTCTGCAAGCTATTTGTTGGTATTTATAAAATTTTATTTTAATATCATATTCATTTCACTTTTTCTTAAGATCATTTAAGTCTTATTTTGAGAGAGAAATCTATACTCTTCTTTGAGATTTAAGAGAATTGAATCAAGTAGCATTTGGGTTTTCCATTTTTAAAATCTATAGAACCCTAGACTCTTTCAGTCTAATTGAACAATGCACCATCTACATTCAAGAAAGAGGTCCTTCTACTACAAGCTTCTGCTACGTCTTTTACATTTGAAGATAAGTATACCTATTGAAATTATTTTTAGGTTTTTCTGAGATAGCCAATCAAAATCTCAGTTGAGATTTTGTCTAAGATAGCCTGTGAAAATCTCAGTAAGGTTTTTATTGTGATAACCCGTAAAAATCAGAAGGAATTGTATCACGTTATTAAGGTGACCCTGTGAAAACCTTTTTATAGTGAAAGCCAAAATTACGAGGGTAGTAATTTTAAGAGTGGAGTAGGCGTGGCTGTTTTAAGCACCAAACCACTATAACTCCTTGTGTCATGTGGTGTATGTCATATTATTTTTAGTGATTAGATGTTATTTGTTATTTCATTCTTATGGTGAAAGTTGTAATCCTTTTATATGCTCTTGCTAGTTTGAAAGTTTAATTTTAAAGACATTCATGAAATAAGGTTGTCCTGCCTAAAATTTTAGATGAATGTTTTCCTACGAATTATTTGGAATCAAGGTTTCAATACTCAAGCGATTGAGATTTTTATAATCTTTTCATATTCTGCATTTATTTTGATTATTTGGCATTGTCCTATTCACCCCCCCCCCCCCCCCCCCCCCCCCCCCCCTCTAGGACATTGCTAGCTCTCCGTTTCAAAGGATCATACAAGTATAATGCAAGTTGACAATGTATCATAGAAAAATTCAAAATATGCCTATACATGTTATCTTGCAAAATATATAACAGGTCTATATTTCAATACTTTTTTATAGATTTACATTTCTAAAAATAAAAAATAAAACTAAAATATATGGGATGAAGCTCCCAGCCTATTATGGTCTACTAGGGTTTCTTGAAAAAAATAGAATTAAAGGCATAAGCTCAAAAGAACCCAATAGGATCCCCTCTTCACACCATCTAATAATCCAAAATAATATCAAATACAAGCAAGTATATACAAATAGGAAATAAAGCACTAACTAGAAAGAGTGGGTATGACATGCGAGATGAATGTAAGAGATGTCATCTCAGCATGTTCAAACCCCACAATATCCAAGATTGGACTGCTTTGCGGTAGACACCAATTGGATTTGAGTTTGACCCTACCATTTCCCACATCCATCTTCACAACCAACAATAGGTGGACATGGGTTCGACCCTAATATTCCTTATGTATTTTTTCATAATCCACAACATCCAAAACACCACTAACCATCATTTATCCTCCCATTAATACCATATGCAACATAAACACCAACCATCATCTATCCTCCCATCAATACCATATGCAATGCAATGGCATGAACAAAGCATGATACAAATGAAATATAATAGTAAATATTATAATTCCAAAATTCTATCTATCAGCCTTCTTCCTATCATAACTTAAAATAGGTGTTGGAGCATAAATTTAAGAAAGATTGAGAAGTGAGAATTAATGTATGTTGGTTGCACGGCAGGCAATAGAAATAAAGATAAGGGTCCATCACGCAGCGCACAATGGACATATGGTTCTCATGCAATGGGATTTTGATAATGGTCCATTGCGCCCCGTGCAATGGGATTCATCTTCCGCACAATAAGGAGTTGTTGTGCAAAAATCAAAGTTCGTATGTGTGGTTACCTATAAATACCCCTCCTCTCTCTCTATTTACAACATAAGAAGACTTTGGGAGCTAGCAAAGAACCAAAGAACTCTTCAGATTCGACAAGGTACTATAGTATACTTGTTGTGTGGCAACAAGGTGCCCGCGCAATAGTAAAATTGAGATTCGTTGTATGGCACGCAATACATGTGTTGCGAACGCAATGACCCCTTATTCATGAATTTCACTCTCATGATTATTCCAAGATTTTGGTTGATCTAAAAGGAAAGGAACTTATGAAGGATTGAAAAGATCTACAAAGAGATCTCGTTTCTGCATAATGGCTTCTGTAGTCGGAGGATCATATCACAAATTGAAATGATGCTGAAATCAATATTTGAAAAGATTTAATTATTATGTTTTATGATTGTATGCTTTATTTTGAAATCAAGGGTAACATAAGGATGTAAACGAATTCTAAAATCAATAAAATATTTTGTGATGATTGTTCTCTTATTCTTTCTTTGTTATTATTGAATGATAATTCCCCTATCAAAATACATTCATTTCTTGTCGAAATAAAATGGCGACTCTGCTGGGGATTTCATAATTCAATACTAACTTACAAGGGATTTAGAGAACCTTTATTACTGTTTGGCATCATATCCATGCCAAAATGGCGACTCTCAACGGGAACATCCTCCCCTTCATCTCTAAAATAAAATGCCAGTTCATTCGAATCCTTGTTATTAATATATTATCGTCTTTCTTAGGAATTACAATTTTGTTCAATCATGATGCTCGTCACTCTCGATAAAACCGATTTCTACTTCACATCGATTGGGTTTGTCATTGAGTATGCTCATGATAAATCTTTAAATTGAAAGAATCAGTCAGTTTTGATTACAAATAGTACACCACAAGTTATGACATGAGTGATTTCAGTATCACTGATCGCTCAAGATAATGATGAAGAATGGACCATGGTATCTCTAAAGAAATCAAGGACTTGATCCCGCACAATTGTCAATCCAGCTCTGTTACGAATTATCAAGGGACTGATTACGCGTAATGTCGTAAAACAGAATCCTGCACTTGCCCCACCTCCGCTCTATCCAGGAAGATCTTCCAGTTCTTTTACTCTACAAGATTTTTCAGCTCTCCCGATTACAACTGTTCAATGGACCAAAAAGGAAAAAGGCAAGTCGCCCATGGAACACAAATCATTCTCTACAAAATTCATTATGTCATCGTAAACAACGTCTCCGCAAGCTATACCAAGATCATCAATATCCTACGAGAGCATCAAAGGATACAATAGGAGTTCTTACCCGTCAAGCCCTCCCAAGACAACATATCTGTAACGACCCAGTTTTTGAAACGCGAGTATATGACTCGTTTTTTAAAAACCCGAGTGTTAACCTTTAAAGGTAGTCAATTCCATGTATATTTTTTCTTTTCTTTTCTTTTCTTTTTTAAAGTTAGTAGTTTAGCGGAAGAGAAACAAATCAAATATAAAGGGAACTTTCATACACATTCAAAATATACGAGCAGCTACCCAAATGACTTATGCGAACCGATGTCTCAATACTTACATTTATAAAATGAAACAATATGACATGTGAAACAAAGTAAATTGCAACTAGTCTTAAGCTGCAAAATCACATAGCTTCTCTTGGCAAATACAGTCGTGCATCCCTGACAATTGTACCCTACTCCTTATCAACCTAGACATGAATATCACTTAAACTACCTGCACTACTTGTATGGTTATATATTTGATAAATGAGTGACTAAGTCAGTGTGAATTCTCCTCAAGATTACACACCACCACATTAGTTAAGTATAGCTGTAAACAAGAAATCATACAAAACAATCTAATGCAATCTTATTAAATGCAGGGATGTGTAAATGCACATCGACTGGGGATGCTCATCCAGTTGGATTTTGGATTGTCACCCATGCATATGGCCGGTCACCAGCGAAAGTACATCTCGTACATGCACAGTGCCAAACTCACCAAAAGTGGGTCAATAGTCGACATTCTGTGAGCTAGCGAAACAATATCACGACTAAGGGCACGTGCTACAGCATCTAGAATTAGTCACCTATCATTACCCTTATGCTATGAATATATGATTAGCCCAACCATTATTATTTCAATTACAACCAGCTAATTTAAGAAAGCTCAAAGGTCACCATGGGGGGCTCAACACCTAGTATAGGCTGATAGCTCGGGCATAATGTCCCATAAGACCATCCCTTGCTCATGAGATTCCAACATTAGGATGTTTAATTGTAACATCTTAAAAAAATCTGTACAGAGACCTGAGTACCACTTCAGGCAGAAATCCCTAAGGACCGTATTCTATAGGAATTAGACGAAGATTAATTAAGTACTAAACCAAATTAATCGATGGATTTATCTTGAACCATCATTACACAAATGGCAAGACCCAAAACCATTAATATCATTGACTCAACACTATATAAAAACTTAGAAAAAATCCCAAAAGCCTGTTGCTCTCAGGAGCACATTAAAACTCCGTATCGGACCTAGACCGCAAAACTATAGGGTTGTGACCGCCTTACTGGGCTTGACAACCATCACGGGAATCATACCCAGATGGTGTTAAAAAATGTTCAATTTGAATGCTGAGTGAAGTGTGTGAGAAATGCGAATATCCTTAGAAAAGGTATTGAAACTTAAGTGAATTGGGTCATTCGCTCACAGGCAAAATTGAGGATTTCAGACAGTCTGCTTCTAACCGAACTCCATCCATGGATCAGGAAAATTTCCCATATCTGTATACTTGTGGCCCTGATCAAATGACGGCGACCGTTGATCTGACACAAGTCCTTCACGGTTGATCTACTTATCCGATCGCACTGAAAATACATCCTTGTATAGATCCATTGTCAGGGAACTTATCCTACGCCATAAGTGAGTAATGGACATCCAGATGAGCCCCTTCCACCTGAAACAGACGCCCTTTGGATACAAACTAGGTATACCATGGCCTTGTGGCCATTTGCATCAGTTATGGGCCCATATAAAGCCCTTAAACCACCCCATTCCCATTCCATACGAATTTTTCTAACCCTAGGAGAGAGAAGAGAGAGTTCAGGAGATCATTGTTGGGACTCCTCACAACTCCATGCACTGAATCGCCTTCCTGTTATGCTACACGATCCATCTCAGCTATGATTTAGGTAAGAAATCTTAACCCTAATCTCGATTTAGAAATCCAAATAGAGCAATCGATGAAATAGCTAACCTATTTCATTATTTAAGTGCCCGTTGTTTTGTATTCAGAAATATAGGATTCGAACCGAGTCTGAATCGAGTATTACAACGAAAGGTGTGGACTATAAACATTTAGGTTATGGTTTTCAATATTTTCAATGTCAGCATTGATTTATATCTGACTTGATTGCTGTCATACGATCTTAGTTACGCCGTTTTCAATACAATATACATGTGTGAACTTTGTTGAACAAAATATGCATCTCGTGTATTTGTTGAAATGTTTGAATGAACATGAAAATATGATTTGTATTCGCTATGCCTACTGATCTAGGATTCATCGTTATTATATGCATGCTGACCTCTTTGTATGAGGATTTGCTAAAACACATGGTGTAACTAACCTAGTGTATGTATTCGGCGAAGTGTAACCTAAGTGTTTGATAAAATGTCTGAATGAGAAAATGTTGATGATTTGTATTTATTAGGTGTATTAAGATAGGATTCTCTATTTCCTTAATCATATGTATAGTGTCATTCATGTAATCATATTTGTTGCTACGCAATTTATGGATAAAATGTAAATGCTTGGTGACAGTTCAATGTGTTTGATGAAATGCTCAAATAAGGCTTTTATTTGGATTGTTTGTTAAATACTAATATGATTATCACATGTCTCTCTATTGCACTTGAGTAACATTGGGGTTACAACGTGGCCTAGGCGATCGGTAACATTCCTTGTACAAGTGGCTGAATTAGTCTTGCCACATTCGCTAACTTGACGAATCTGTGTCGCACGGTGATTGTCGACAGTGGTTAAGCCACAAAGGGTGCTTATGTACTCCATGTCGATTAAGTTAATGTGTACTCATACCAATCGAACTTACCAAGAAAATTGATTGACTTGTTGTATGCTTACTATGTATGGACACCACTACTTGAATCTAAGGTACCACTTACCAATGTAAAGACCCGTTTCAACCATAGTAGCATGATCCGGTAAGACTCATTAGCTGGGCATGGTGGTATGGGACACCGTGGTCGAGTTGTCGGCCGTTGCTAGGGTGACGAGCCTCCCCGTAGTGACCAGTGAGTAACCTAAACTCATGAGCCAGGCATGGTGGTATGGGACGTAGTGTTCGATCTATCGGCCTACACTGAGGTTACAAGCCTCCCCGTAGTGACCGTGAGTATAAACTTTTGAATTTGCCTATCTATTTCTTTTCATTAGGAGTGATGCCCTACAACTTTCTTATCATATGTGGTTAACTAGAATTAACAACCTATAACACCCTAAATTTTCAGGACCCTCGTAGTGACCCATTTCCCAAAAACCCAAGTGTTAACCTTAAAGGATAATCAAATTCGAGTGTATTTCTTTTTCATTCTATCAAAATAAGCAGGTGAGCGTAGAATGGACAAGTAAGCATAAAGGAAAATTTTTAAATTTCATTAGAATATACCAGAGATTTCCCATAATGATTTATACAAACCAATGTCTCCAACATTAACAAATATAAGAATTACATAATCCAATACATGAGAAATAGCAAAATGTAAGTAAGTTTGAGCCGCAAGACTCCTCAGCTTTTCAAGGTAGATGCAGTCATGTAACCCTGGCGCTTAAACCCGGTTCCTCATCACTCTGAACCAGCATATCACTTAAGACACATGTACTACCTGTATGGTTGTATATTTGATGAATGAGTTACCAACTGTAAGACCCGTATCCTAGCCGTACCGTTCCGTAAACTTTCGCGGTCCTCCCAGTCGAATTCTGATGACCCGCGACTCGTAGATAGCATTTGCGCACGCTCTTGAGTCACATTCTGTCAACCCGAGCCGACTCAACCCGAGACCTATGTCATTGCGACCGCATCATCGCCGCGGTTCCGACAACGCGTCTCGTGCGTCAACCTGACGCTTAGATTATGATATCCGGCCCGTGTATTATCTCGGCCGTTGATCGCTTGATCGGGGGACCCACTTATCCCTGTTGTTGTACTTCCCTAGAAACATAATACTATGATGTCACCCTAGGTGGTGATATCACCCTACCCTACCCCTAGCCATAACTCCTTACAAGCAACCACTCCTTCCCTTTTCCCCATAAGTCAACTTTCTCATCACCTCACCATCTCTCTCCCATCACTTCTCTTAAATCACTTCCTCTCTCATCTCTTTTTGTCCAAGCAATCCCTCCATGGAGCAACCCACGTCCATAACTCCTATGAGAGAGCTAGTGTGGCCCACCTTCTTAACTCTTATCTCCACCATCCATGATCTATCTCAACCATTGAAGTCCGTCCATTGGGGTTCTAGCATACATTGGCGGAAGAATGAAGAAGAGATATTGAGGTGGGTCTCTCTCTCTCTCTCTCTCTCTCTCTCTCTCTCTCTCTCTCTCTCTCTCTCCATTTGATGAAGTGGGCCCCACTCCTTTTTCTATGGATGGTGGGACTCCACCGTGGAGTGCTCACCTAGGTCCATAGCTTAACTGGCAGACCGAGTGGATATACTTTGTTTAAGCACTTAAGGTCTTGGTTTCGATCCCTAGTAAGGGCGGCTAGCATGGAGTGTGTGTACTGACATGGCCAAATTAGTGAGTGTGGGCCCCACCACATGATGTATGTGTGGCAACAAACCGTCCATACATGAGAGGCCCACCATCAGTCGTCCATCTAAAGATGTTGAACGTGAATGGGAACAAAAAAATAATTTAAAAAAAATAAAATATATTAGCTTGATTCCAAACTTTTTGGTACGCCGCTCATGCAGGCCCCACCTTGATGGATGACTATAATCCAAGCTGTTTATCCCGTTCCCCAGCTCATTTTAGGCATTGAACAGAAATTTGAGACCAATCCGACTTTCTAGCAGGCCATAGCATAGAAAACAGTAGTTCTCACCGTTAAAATCCGCTTTGACATTTCAGTATACTAAAAATATTTTGGATATTGGACTCTTTTGGATGGTATCGAGCCATGAAATCCAATGGGTGGATTGAATCTTCCGAATACAGGCCCCACCTGAGAAAAACTGCAGGAAAATAAGTTTTTCAAAAAATAAAATAATATATATATATATATATATATATATATATATATATATATATATATATATATATATATATATATATATATATAAGCAGTTAACGCTGCTGCTACTGCTGACGCTGCAGCAGCATCCTACCGCGTGACGAGTGAGAGAGGTCAAGGTCATGGCCCCACTACAGGCCCCACCGTGATGTCTGTTTAACATCCATGCCGTACATTTGATGGCCCTTTAGGGCAGTGGGCCCCCTCCCAAAAATCAGCTATGTGTGGAGCTCAGGTGGCCCACGTCATAGGAAATAGTAGGCATGAACGTCTGCCATTGAGACCCTATTTGGGTCACAGAAGTTTCGGATCATTATGAAATTTGCTTTTCCTCTTTATCCGGGTCTATGTGACCATATCAACGGTTCGGATGGAAAATAAATGTTCTGGTAGTCCCCACGTGGGACCCACCTCTTTAAAACATGTTGGCTGCTATACAGCAGCTATATAGTTATTGTATTGATGTCGGCTGTAGGGTCTAATCATGAGGCCTATGTTATTTCCAAACCGTCCATCCATAGGGCCACCCTGCACTTGCGGTACATGCAGGGCATGGGCCAGCTTTGATGTATCTGCCTTGCAGCCACGTAGTGCACGTGGAGCCAGCCGTGATGTATGGATTTAATCCACACCATCCATCCAGAATAGATGCTGGACGCTGCATCCTTTCAATATATATATATATATATATATATATATATATATATATATATATATATATATATATATATATAAATAATATATTATATAATATTCAATAAGTACTACATGGACATCTAGTGGGCCCCACATGAGACCCACCTGCTGCAATTGTTTGGCTGAAGCACCTCACACCAGCTAATAGCTGATGTACGACGTCAGCATGTCTTGTGGCCCACCACAAGGTACGTGAGACCTGCACCATCCAACCACGTGGACGGTATGTCCCACCTTGAGGTAATATGCTATATTCCTAGCCGTCTACCCTTTTGGCATGTGTGGGGCCCACCCACACGTGCTACACGTGTAAGGTGGGGCCACCTTGCGGTATGTATTCTATATCAGTGCCATACATATGTATTGACTCTGTAAATTTTGTGGGCCTGATCATTTGGTACACCGTTCATCCAACTGATGTGGGACCCCACCTTGTGTTATGTGTTGTACACACATGTGACATGTGTGATAGTGGGACCCATGTGAGCTCTATTTCATCTACACTGTCAGCACGTGCACCAGTGGGATGGCCCACCACGTGGAAATCCACCATGATGAAAGTATTTTTGACTGCGTCATCCATGCCGTCCATCTATTGAAAGACCCACCGTGATGTATGTTTTGTAATCCACACCGTCCACATATTTGAACGGTGCTGGACAATGTTTGGGATGGTGCTTTCTAATGTTTGGATGGTGTTGATTTACCTGGGTAATGTTTGGACAGTGCTGATCATCGTTAGCAGGCCAAGTGCCCTATGGAATGATAGTGTGCAGTGATACGCATGTTATACCTACAACTATTGAAATGATTTTGGTGCGGCCCATGTGGTGAGGCCCACCTTTGATATGTTTATGGCCCATCTATGAAGCCCACATTTGATATGTTATGAGGTCCATTGTTGAGGCCCACCTTGTTGTGTATGGGGCCTATTGTTGAGGCCCACCTTGATGTGTATGAGGCCTGTTGTTAAGGCCCCTATTTGTATTTTGACCCATGTGACAGGGCCCACTTGCCTTGTATTTCGAGGCCCATGTGATAGGCCCACCTACCTTGTATTTAAGACCCATATGATAGGGCCCACTTGCTTGAATCTGAGGCCCATTAGTGCGGCCCATTGATGCAACCCACTTGATGTGTATGAAGCCCATTAGTGCAGCCCATTGATACAACCCACCTGTTATGTATACAAGGCCATTGGTGCGGCCTATGTAATGTGACCGACTTGATATATACAAGGCCCATTAGTGCAGCCCATTGATACAACCCACTTGTTATGTATATAAGGCCATTGGTGCGGCCTATGTAATGTGACTGACTTGATATATACGAGCCCTATTGGTGCGGCCCGTGGACGCAGTCCACTTGCTGTATTTGAGGCCCTTTGTGATATATATTAGGACCCATGGGTTGAGACCCATTGAGATGTATTTAAGGCCCAGATATTAGGCCCGGTGTGTTATATATAGGTCCATGTGAGTGGCCCATCTGTTATGTATTTTCGGCCCAGACGATGAGGCCTATTATGATGTGTATTAAGCCCATGAAACATGACCCATTGTGGTATATTTACGGCCTGTTGGTGCGGCCCATTGCTACAGCCCATCTTATGTATATGAGATTCGTTGGTGCGTCCCGTTGATACGACCCATGGTGATTGTATGAGGCCTTTGTGTGAGGCCACGGCCCTATGTGGACCACTTCTTGAGAGCAATGTAAGTTAAATGTCCACATTGATGGGCAATGATGGTTAAAGGTCCACATTATGACCTCCCTTTAAGCCTGGTTAGGCCCATTTTCATCATTCTCTAGTGGGTTAACCCAAATGAATGGGTCCTCATTGATATTGCTTAGGCCACCATCGGTTGTCCATCTACAGACCCCTCCTTACGTTGAGATCGATTATCAATTCTGATTTGTCTTGGTCGATCGTTGAGACCTATGTGGTGTATATGCGATCCGTAGTTGAGGCCCATTATGATGCATTGGAGGGTCAGGTGATGGAATCCATCATGATGTATATGAGGCCTATGTGAAAGGCCCATCGTGATATGTATTAAGCTCTTGAGTAAGGCCCATAGTGTTATATATTTGGCCATTGTATGAGGCTATGGGTCCATTATATGTTAGGCTCTATGTAGGTCATTCCTTGGAGGCAATGTTAGTTCAATGTCCACATTGTCAAGGACGATTGTCGATACCGGTTATTGATACTGATTATGAGTATTTGACTACATAGCATCATGATACATGCCCATACGCATCATCTGCATGTTTGTTATGAGATGTCGTTGACCGTTGCATATGTCATTGAGCAGGTTGTTATGAGACTCCCTGATAGGCGGAGATTATCTCACATGAGCACACGGTATGCGTAGGATTGATGCATGACTGGATTGTATGATTCATGCATCTTGCATTGTGTGCTGTGATTACTGTACGCCCTAGCGACATCATGTTCGTAGCCTCCACAGGCATATCGTGGATGGCCAGATGGGACACTAAAAATCTGTTCTACATAGGGTGTTATAAATATCTTTGGGTGAAAGTCCCAGAACCCTCTTGGTTCCATAGGTTGCTCCAACGTCTAGACCGAGTGGATGCATGAGCGCATGAGCGTTGTATACCGTTAGGCCGCGTCTCCCACTGTGTCGTGGTCGTTTGGAAGGGGGTACGGCCTTACCTGCCTAAGAGGAGGGGGCAATCCTAAGCTGAGTCTGACCAGCTCGAGGAATGGGTACGCTATCGACAAGCCAGGCCCGATATTGACAAGCAGATAGTGAGGTCTCTTCTACTCGCCTTATTGGGTGCGATGGGGCGGCAATCTAGTTTGGAGTGTAATAGACCCCGAAGATTTTCCAGAGATGAACCGTATTGATATGTGGACTTATTGAGTAGGAGTTGCATGCTCATTCATTCATTAACTATCCACTCGAGCTGGTGGTGTGCAACTAATTGTTGTGTACCTTCTTTATGGTAAGGATTTCGGTTGGGCACGTGACTAACCTGAGATCAGGAGTTTACCACGTTAAGTCTGACTATCCAAATTTAGGTATGGGACTGGTTTGGATAGAAGTCCCTTATGGTGGACCCCGTAGCCTGCGATACTACGTACTATCATCCCGACTTCACACTCCAGCATGGTCATTTCATTCACATTGTATATCGCGTTACCTCCGCAGGCATATGGCATTTTGGGTTGCTGTGTTTCTACACTTATATGACCTAGACAGACTTAGCAGGATTTGTATATTACATTGCATCCTCGGCATCTAATATTTGGCTCTTTATGACTCCTTATTGCATAGTTGTTCTATATTGCGTATTCTGATTTTGATTGACTTATGGACTTGACCATACTTCCGCTTACTCTGTTATCGTATGATGCATGATCTTGTCAGTATTTCTACTTATTCCGATAATGTACGATTTATGAATTACCAGTAATTTCGGTATTGTATGATGATGGCATTGTATTGAATACTTGACACTGACTTTGCGCACACACTTACACCACCCTCTAAGCTTTCTATAAGCTTATGCACGATAGATGCGTGCAGGTGATCTTAGGTTGCAGCAGTGTTGAGCTTGGAGCGTGCAGTAATCTTCTGGAGCTTGATTTTCGATTTATGTATTTTCCTTTCAGCATTGTACTCAAATGATTATATTAGTGGATATGTGATGATGATGTTACCTTTGTGAATTGGGTAATCTGGTGGTTATGCTTATTACGGGTTAAATGTACATTAAAAATAAATAAATAAATAAAATCCTCCTTGTAGGATCCCAGGATCAGAATCTGGTGTATGGACGCTAGAAGCTGAGAATGGAGTACTACGGAGGCTGTTGACATCAGATTCGGCGATCAGGATTCCTGTGAATTCGATTTCTGGGTTTGGGCCGTGACACCAACTCAGTGTGAATTTTCCTCAAGATTACACACCACCGCATTAGGTAAGCATGCACATCAACTCGGAATGTTCATTCAGTTGGCTTTTGGGCAAAGCCCATACAATGTGACTAGTCACCAACGAAAGTACATAATACATGCGTAGTATTATACTCACCATAAGTGAGTCGATAGTCAATGGTCTGGGAGCTAGCGAAATAATACCCCAACTAAATCCTATTAGGCACGTGCTACAGCATCCGGAATTAGCCACCCATCATCGCCTGAATGTTATGAATGCATGATGAGTCCAACCGTTATTAATCCGTTTACAACCAGCAAGTTTAATAAGCTCAAAGGTCAATACGGGGAGCTAAGAGCCCAATGTAGGCCGACAGCTTAGGCATAGGTCATATACCACCATTTTCGGCTCATGAGACTATCATCTTAGGATATTTAATGGACATCTATCGACTAGTGGCCAATTATAATCTAGTATATGGGGCTTACCATCACATGGTTGCGAAAATAATACAACGAACCCATATAGGAAAAATACTCAAACAAAGTCACCTAGGGTGATATCAAAACAAGTCACATAAGGCAAATATCAAAATAAGCCACATAGGGCGAGTATCAAAACTATACGATAAAATACCATCCTCGAAAATCACTTAGACACAACAACCCTAGATGGTAGGCCCACATCAATAATCCATTTATACCACCACTCAATAACTACTAAGTCGAAGGCCATTTCAATCACAGCTAGTCAGGTTACATCCCAAGCATAGATGTACATTTATACGTGTAGGTTTCCCACTAATGTACTAGTTTAAGTTCCATAAGCAATCCACAAATAATCCACAAGTAAGAAATAAGTATGCAGGATAAACATAAGGCATGAAATATAGCGATTCAATTTCCACCAGCTAACACATGTAATTGTAAAAGGGAGATATCAATTATAAACTGAAATAAAAACTATAACTTAAGCTAATGAAAAAATGGAAAGCTAAAGGGGAAGAATCATCACCTTATACTTTGAATCACCTTCTAGTGTCGCTAAGTGCTTGTGCCCTTAGGATTTGTATCCTGCCATAAATCATGAATTTGTACAATTAGGTCCAAGTTCTACTCACTTCTTAGGTTTAAGATCATGGCCTAGGATTTAAATTATTTATCTTAGAGTTTAGTCTTAAATTTAGTTTCTAGGATTTGAACTCTAGTTGGTGTATTAGTTACCATTTAACGTTAACAATATAACAATTATTTGTGACCAGGTATTAATCAGTATTACAATTGAAGTAAAATAGTACAACCAATTATTAGAGATAATATTTTCAAGTGATGGATACCATGCTAATATCACTAAAGGTAGTTTCATTTATAATAACTAATATTATCGTAACATGTTAATAATAATCATTATGATGATAGTTAATATTATGATCTACAATTATAATAATATTTAAGAGTAATGGATATAAATTTCTAATAATTGTAACTTTGTTTAATATAGCTAATATTAGCGTAAGTAGTCCATTAATGGTTAATCATGGTTAAGGTCTTAACCTAAGGTTTGTATTGCCTAGGTTTAGGGTTTCATCCCAGAGTTTGGTTATAAACTTAGATCATAGGATTTGAATGCTAATTTATGTAAAATTAATTATCACGTTAATTTATAACTATAACATAATTATTAATATTACTGACATAATTAATATTATTTAATCATGGCAATAATAGTCATTATGATTAGTACAATCTACTATCCAAAATAAATATCTAGGATGATAATAAAATATTACCATTAAATAATTAAAATTTGTTTATGATAACTAGTTCTAGCATAATGATCTACTAATGGCTAACCATGGCTAATATTAATAATCCTAATAATAACAATGGTAACAAATGATAACGGTGCATCGAAACAAAGCTAGAATAGGGAGGAAGGGTTGACTTACCTTGATGACTCGGCTCTACACAACCACCAACTCCTCTCCTTCTCTATTTCCTCATCTTCCTATGGTATGACCAGCAAGGTTACCAAGCCCATAACTCAGCCAACAACTTGCCCTAGTTCAAGTACCAGGAGTCAATCAGTGAGTTAACTCGATTCCATCCGAGTTGACTCGATCTTTTCTCTCTCTTTCTTCTTCTCCTTTTCTTCTTCTTTTCTCCCCTATTGGGGTGTCCAGCAGTGAATCTGGACAGACCAAACCCAACTCGACTCGGCTGGACTCGGTTCTAGCCGAGTCAACTCACCACCAACTCGATACAATCTCCAATTTCTTCTTTCTCTCTTTCTGCCTCCTCTGCTCTCTTCCACATCATCATTTCTTTTGTTGGAACCCCATGAATGCCCCGACTAGACCCAACTCGAACCACACCCATCAGCAATTCGAACTTGGCTAGAACCAACTACGCACCTACTCATTCCCCTCTTCTTTCTTCCTTCTTCTTTCTGTTTCTTTCTCCCAGCTAAAACGTCCAGTAATGGACGTTAGGCCTAGCCCAGACGCAACCATCTCAAGCCAAGACTCAGCCTGACTATAGCGGGGCGCGACGTTACAACGTGAGTAGCGGCTAGGTGCGGCAACAGCACCCCACTCCACTCTTTGTCCTCTCTACTCTCTCCTCTCTATTTCTTTTTTCTCTCTTCCGGTTAAGAATGTCCAGGAATGGATGTTCATACTAGGTTCAAGCTCGGTTGATCTGATTCATACTGGTGCGGCTGATCGGCGAAGAAGGAGACCCACCATTAATGGCGGATCTCAAACGAAGAATTCCTACTCCGATCAGCTTCCTTCAAACGGTCCGTATGGACCCCTAAGAGCTTATACACATGAATTTTTGAAGCTTGGGAGAGGTCTGGCTAGTGGGTTCGCGGCTGGAAGGTTTCAGCGATTTTTCTAGGTTTTTCGCAAAAAGGCAGGGAAGCTCCCATTGCATTTGATCCTTTCCTTCTTTATAACGTTACCTTAAGCTATCAAAGACCGTCGGATTGATACTAACGATCCGGATCTGATCTGGTAGAAAATGCTTTTCAATACCGTGGGTAGGAGCTAAAACCGACCCCTGGTTTTGCTTGGGGAAGCCCTAAGCAGATGGGTGGATGAGATACCCAGACAACTAAGATGGGTAGATCCGGCTTCACACGGATTGCTATCCTGGCAATAGCAGGTTTCCACATTTGGAAACATTGTGTTTCTGGGACCCGTTCGCAGCGAGATTCGCGTGCACGCACACGCCCTGAATCATATCAAAATTAAGCTTTCTGGTCGAAGGCGGACCCTCTACCAAACAGATGGTTTGGATCTT
Source organism: Magnolia kwangsiensis (assembly GCA_037074715.1). NCBI lineage: Eukaryota > Viridiplantae > Streptophyta > Magnoliopsida > Magnoliales > Magnoliaceae > Magnolia > Magnolia kwangsiensis. Next base: position 51,130,447 of record CM073586.1, on the reverse strand, counting down.
CCCCAGGGTGATCGAGGTGGGCCACAGGATGCCCGTCTATCAGTCGCTGGAAGACAGACAGAGACAGACAGAGAGAGAGAGAGAGAGAAATGCTCCTTTTTTTGGAGAAACACGGGTCAACTTATGCTGACCATGTTGACAAACTGGGTGCACCTCGAGTGCACAACCACTGTGCACATGCGTGCCACTAAGTGGGGTCTTTCATGGTATTTGTGATAAATCCACACCATCCATTCTATTTAGAGGTCCCTATTCAGGTCCTGTGATTAGAAATCCGGCAGATCCAAGAATCAGGTAGGGCCCACCGCTTGATTTGGGTTCCATATGTGGATTCTCACCAATGTAAGGGTCGGATCCTCCCGAAATTGAACATCGATGGTTAAAATGGTCTGAGGGACTATTGAAGTTAGGAACCAATGGTTAGATTATGAGTATATGACCTTTTATGATTTTATAACACTAAGTATCGTGTTATACTATTTTTAATAATATTATTTATCATTATCATTATTATTATTTTTATTTTTTTTTACCATTATTATTATTATTAGTTTTACTATTATTATTATCATTATTACTATTATCATTATTATTATTATCATTGTCATTATTATTTTTACTATTACTATCATCATTTTTATTTTCATTATTACTTCCCTCACATATGCATGCACTTTTAAGTCATGTTGTGGGTCCCACTTTGCAGGACTACCCATTTCATGATTTTATATTATTAATATTTAACCAATATCACCTATGCATTGTTATTTGTTTATCTTTATTTATTTATTTGTTCATTATTATTAGTATACCTATGTAGGATGTGAGACTACTCGTCGTGCGTCATTTAGCTACTTGCCCTAACTTTAGGGCTGCTTTGCATTAGTGAGAGCTACACCACATGAATCTCTAATTGCTAAATCATAATTTACTGAGCATTTAGACAATCCAACGATTGGATTGACGAACATTAAATTTTCAATAATCGTTGGGATATTAAAGAACGCTTAAGTGTGATCCAGGAGTTAGATATGAAACCATGTAACCCGATCTATGTTTTCAAACGGTGGATCCTAAGAAGATAAGTCTCTTTGGCGGTATGATGATCCATCTTGAGGTATGATGATCCATCTTGAAAATCGACGGATAGATAGCTTGACATATGGATTGGTACTATTTTCAATGGTCGGATTTAAGCTAGGGTGAACGTGAATGTTCACCTAGTCAGGCCTGTGTTATTCTAAATTTGGTTATACGGTAACACCTGAGTAGTGAAGGTACGGGGCATTACACGACCCTAGATGGATCTTTGTTTGGGTTAATGATATAAAGAGAGGTACCTTAGCTTCCCGAACCTGCTGTATGAATAAACTTAATTAAGTACTCAGATAACACGACCATGCATCGCATTGCATGTGCTCGGCGAGGAAGTTGCACTTTAGAGAAGTTGTCATGCGCGACCTAGTTTTCGGAGTCGCTTGTGAGGGAGCTTCGTTCGAGGGTATGCATCATTACTGCATATCATCCTTGCATTAACAAGAGTATTTAGGATATGATTGTTGTACTGCTTTATCATTACTACTTGATTGACTTGATAACATATTAAACTTTACCTTGTAGTAGCACTGATTTGATCACTCACTCCCACTCTGGAACGGTGTTTTAAAACACCAACCAGACTCTGTTGTAGATGCAGGTGATGATGGAGTTTATACGGCTGACTAGGACTTCATAGATGAGGAGGAATTCTCATATGTACAACTATCAAGTGAGTCTATGTAGACCTTGTTCTGACTCGATGCGATTACAGGGACACACGGATTACTTGGACACCTTACATTTTGACATTTTGTATATTTTGAAACAACCCTTGTCTATATTAAAACCTATTACATCATCATACTCTGGAGGTTGTAAAACATGTACCGTTTTGATATATGTGTTTCAGTCTTCCACTTGCTAAATTTAATTATATCTGGAGTATGATATGTTGTTTTAGTACAATCCCACTCATGTTTAATACATTGACATGGACAACATCTAAATATCATAATTCATGTTGCGTAAGTGATGTGTTGAATCTCAGGAGTAGAGCTTTGCTCGACCCTCGAAATCTAGGACGTTACATTAATGGAACCTCATCGACTAGTGGCCAATCATAGTTTAACGAGTGGAACTTACCATCACATGGTTACACAAAAAGAATGCATCGAACCCACATAGGGCAAATATCAAATCAAAATCGCATGCGATAATATCAAATCAATGTTACGTAAGACAAATACCAAATCGATGCGATAAAAAGACCATCCTCTAAAGCCACATAGACACGACAATCCATGGATGGGAGGCCCACATCAATATTTCATTTAACCTATCATTCAAATAGCCACTAAGTTGAAAGTCCATTATAATCACAAATAATCAAGTTACATCCCAAGTCTGGATGTACATATGTAAGTGGGGTTCTCCACTGATAAATGTACCAATTCAAGTTCCACAAGCAATCCACAAGTAATCCACAAGCATGAGAAAATATACAAGTGCAACATATAGATGTTCATGCAGGATAAATATTGAGCACGTAATCTAGAATTCAATTCCAACAACTAGCATAAGTAATTATGAGATAGAGATATCAATTATCAACCTAAATTAAAGCAGAAACTATCACTTAAGCGAATGGAAAAGTGGAAAGCTCAAGGGGAAGAAAGCATCACCTGATGAATTGAATCACCTACTAGTGTCGCTAGGTGCGTGAGCCCTTAGAACTGAATCCTACCATTCATTAAAAAATTTGAACGATCACATTCAAGTTTCATACACCATCTACGGTTAGGATCATAACCGATGGTTTGGATTACTTAGATTTAGGGTTTTATCCACTAATTTAATTTTAGGCTCTAGTTTAAAGTTTGAAATCTAATTCATATAATTAATTTATAATAAAATTAGAAATGAAGTAATAATAAGTAATAATTGTTAGTTAATACTAACAAGACTAATCTTATAAAATAAGAATAGCATTAATAATGATAAATGTTAATATCTAATACTAAGAATTAAGTAGTAAAATTAATATCGTCTAATAATAATTTCTAACAATAGTAAAAATAACGATAATTTGATTTCGACAATTCAAATGTATAAAAAATTGGAAGTTAGCATACCTAAGTTGACTGGTTCCCCGAACTCAGTCCGATCTAGTGAGAAGGCTTAAACTGCCACAGCATGCTAGACCAAACTGACCCTGACTTTATAATGCCCTGAAAATCGGGGGTCGAGCAGGAGCCCAATTCTCGAATTCCAACGCATTACTTATGCAACATAGAAAATGATAAGTAAAATGTTGTCAGTATTAGTACTTTAAACATGAGTGAGATTAGACTAAAGCAACATATCATATTCCAGAGACAAATTTAAATTACGCCAGCGGAAGACTGTAATAAATATGTATAAAGCATGTAAGAGGTGATACGTCTCCAAAGTATAATCATGTTCTAGGTTACACAATTACATAAATTGTTTGAAATACAAAATGTCAAAATGTGGTGGTCCAGCTACAGTATCTAAACCCTACTGCCCCATCGATTAGAACGATCTACATAAACTCGCCTGACAACTGCATATAGGAGAACGCCTTCTCGTCATCCTCGAAGTTGGGCTCCGCCACGTAGGCATCGTCATCACCTGTAGCTAAGACAGGGTCTGGTAGGTGTTTAAAACACCGTCCCTGTAACACCCTGGATTTTTGCTAACCTGGAATTAGACGTCTTTAGGCAATGGGTTAACCATAGCACCTTGGTAACTTCTCAAACCTCGATTTCAAAGCCAGAGAAATCATTTAGAACCTAATTCTTTAGAAATTTAACATGAATTAGCCAGCGCTACACTAGATTTCTTACAAAATTAGCACCAACCACTTTAAATACGATCTGTAAGACCCAAAACCTCTAGAATTATTACCGCTACGTTACCCTAAAATCTAGGATCCAACTCTAAGCCCAGTTGCCCTCGAGATCATTTGGAAACTCCGTATCGGACCTGGACAGCACGTCGAAAGTCCGATAGTGACAAACTTAGACGAATATGACCGCCTAGTTGGACTTGACAATCACTTCGAAAATCAAGTCCAGATGATGTCCTGAGACTGTTTCCTTAAGTCCGGAGTGAAGAGTGTGAGAAAAGTGAATTTATTTAGAAATTAAATATAAATTTAAGAAATCTGGAACGTTTCACTTACGCGTTGTTTTTAAGCGTTCTAACAGTTAGAATTCGACCAAATTTCACCCTCAGATCAGAAAAAATTTACCCTTACATGTCCAAGTAGTTGTGGCCTTGAACGAAGTTCGGTGACCGTTGAATTAAAGCAGGTTCACCACGGACGATCTGGAAACCCGATCGGACTGAAAACTTAACTGACTAAAGATCTGATGTTAGTGAGCTTAAGTCTGAACGCAATTGATAACAGGACCTCCAGAAGTGCTCCGTTGGATTGGAACAGACCCGATTTGATTATAACTGAAGTATACCTTGGCCTCAAGTCTATTTCTGTCATTTTTGGGCTTATAAAAAGGCCTTAAGCCCTCACTCTCTCCTCCCATACGAATTTGGGGAAAACCTTAGGAAAGAGGAGAGAAAGAGAGAGAAAGTGAGAGAGAGTTGGAGTTTCTCTTAGGGATTCTACCCTGTCACTCCACGTGCTTCAACACCTCTACCGTATCGCTATTACGGCGTTTCTGACTCCGTTCTTGGGTAAGTGAAGATAACCCTAACCTGTTTTGAAGCCTACGATAGTTCCAATGATGTTCTAGCTAACCTGTTTCGTGCCATAGGTAGCGTATCCACCGTTGACGAAGACTTATCGTCTGAATCATCTTGAATACGTCTTTTCTGGTTTAAGGTGCGGATTATATGCGTTTAGGTTATGGTTTTCAAGACTTTCAATGTTAAGTAATGATTTATTCTTGCTTAGGATGGTATTTCACATGTATAAAGAGTAGTCCGTTTTGATTTTCAGTTATACGTTAATTATGTTGAATATACTGTATTCCTCGTATTTGTAGAAAATATCATATCCGTATAAAATATGAATTTGAGTTTGTCATGATTAACTGTCGTCTACGTATACTAGATGTATGTGTAATAACTCCTAGGCTAAAGGTTTAGTCCAAATACATGATATGCCAACATATGACATGTATTTAGTATGTGTAGCCTAAGTGTATATGAAAATGACTGAATGAGTATAGACTTTGTATTCGTGCTTGCCAAGACAATTTGTCATGGATATATGGTTGTTGTATAGGCGATAACCCTTTGACGAAAGGATTCGCCCTAATACGTATGCTAATAAATGCAAAATATGTATGATATAATGTGTAATCTAAATGTTTGTATAAATGCCTAAGTGAGTTAGTAGTTAATAAAAATGTGATAGCTAAGGTTGTTGAGATATGAATCTCAATCACAATACTTAAGTATATGATTTCCTCCACGCATTGTGTAACTTAGATTATTTGTATTAACTAGTAAATGATTTCCTCCATGAATTGATTAACTTAGATGAATCATGTTAAAGGTGTATATGATTTCCTCCATGTACTCTATTTACATTTAAGTTATACTTCATGATTGTAGGATATGCCTCATATGTCTGTTATGGAATTTGTATGTGATTGGGGTTGTGATACAGTTCAGGAAATCGGTAATCATTCTGTAAATAGTGGTTGAGGTCGTTTTCACCACTTAGGATGAGTTTAATGAATCCGAGTCGTGCTTGGGGTGTTCGGCAGTGGTTAGGCCATACGGAGTGCTTATGCATTCCATGTCATTCAACTCAACGTGCGCTTGGCCTAGTTGAGCTTATCAACTAACCCGATTGACTGATATTTGTTCACCATGTTTGCTCGCTACTGTTTGAATCTAAGGCACTGAGCTTACCAGTGAAACTCCCGTTAACCATGGTACCAAGATCTCCTAAGACTCATGAGTCGGGCATCGTGGTATGGGACACCGTGGTCGAGCTGTCAGCCTACGCTGGCGCCACAAACCTCCCCGTAGTGACCAGTGAGCACCCTACTCTGAGCAGATTATGGTAGTATAGGACACTATATTCTTGTTGTCGGCCTATACTGATTGGTGACGAGCCCTCTGTAGTGACCTTGAGTTTATCCTGACACTGCATAGGAGCGACGAGTCATGTTGTAGTCTTAAGGATATAAATAGGCCTGTATTGATAAGGTGATGGGGGAGAGGAGTAACGATTGCGCGCAACAGCCCTGGCAGCCCTTGCAGCGACCGAGAACCATAATATCTTATGAGATTCCCTAGGACTGACGACCCTAAAATGGATCAATGTTGGAAAATGATACAAGGGAGGTGCCTTAGCTTCCCAATTCTGCTGTATGAAAAGGACTAATAAGAACTTGGTAATCATACTCATAACATCGCACTGCATGTGTCATTGGCGTTGGTGTAAGAGCACCGTGGTAGTGATTCATGTTGCGATCGTTATATGATGTCACATGAGGGAGTTTGTGGTGAGGAAATGCATCATACTTCATATCATCATTGTATTAACAAGAGTGCCTAGGACCTGTGTGATTGTACTGTTTTATCATTACTGCTTGATTGGATTGATAACATGTTAACCTTTACTGTATAAATTCCACTGAGTTAATTACTCACTCCCACATTACGGGACGGTGTTGGCCACACCAACTAGTCCCTATTTTAGTTTCAGATGATGGCGATGCTTGCAAACCAGAGCCAGACTTGATGATGATGAGGAGGATTTCTCCTATATGCAAGTTCTGATCGACGGGGTTTACAGGGTTACTGATTAGATGTCAATATACTTGGTATTTTGCATTTTATTTAAGCACTCATGTATATTCTTTTACTCCATTTTTTAGAGTATACATGTATATAAATAACCTGGTAACATGTTCACACTCTGGAGACTTACAATCAATTATACATCTTATATATTTATCACAGCCTTACGCTTAAGTAATTTAAGTGTCTCTGGAGTATGATATGCTATTTTGGCTTAATCCACCTCATGTTTTATGCACTCATATAGCCGACATTCATTCATCATAAAAAATGTTGCATAAGTGATGTTATGGAACTCGCTGAGTTTCTGCTCGACCCCCAATTTTTGAGATGTTACAGTCCCAGAACATGGGAGTGATCGATCAACTCAGTGGAACAATAAAAGCAAAGGTTAACATGTTATCAATTCAATCAAGTAATAATGATAAAGTAGTACAACAATCATATCCTAAATACTCTTGTTAATGCAAGAATGATATGCGATAATGATGCATGCCCTCACCTACACTCCCTCAGTGTCTTCATCTCACGGCGTGCATGGCATTCTCCCGAAAGTGCTCTTCCTCGCCAAAGCACATGCAGTGTGGTGCATGCACATGATTAGCCAGGTTCTTACTCAGGTTTTTTTTCATATAGCAGAATTAGGATGCTAAGGTACCTCCCTTATATCAATTTTCAAACAATGATCCATTCTAGGGTCGTCAGTCCTAGTAAATCTCATACAATGTTGTGGTTCTAGGTCACTCTACAAAGGGCTCATCACCTGATCAGTGTAAGCCTAGTTTATACTCTAGTGGCTACGAAAAGACTCATCACCTCAATGCAGTCTTAGAGTATGCTCGAGGTCACTACAAAGAGCTAGTCACCTGATCAGTGTAGGCCGACAGCTCAAATACAGTGTCTCATACCGCCATATTCGACTCACGAGTCTGGGTTGCTCACTGGTCACTACGGGTGGGCTCGTCACCTCGGTATACGTCGACAGGTCGACCACGATGTCCCATACCACCATGCTCAGCTCATGAGTCTTAGGGGATCAAGGTACCAAGGTTAAAATGGATTTTCACTGGTGAGTTTGGTACATTAGATTCAAACATTAGCGTCCATACATAGTGAACATATATTAGGTCAACCGGGTTAGTTGACAAACTCGACTGGTACGAGCATACATCGAGCTGATCGACATGGAGCGCACAAGCAACTCCGTGTGGCCTAACCACTGCCGATAAGCAGTGTACGACTCGGATTCATTATGCATGTCTGTCATGGTCAAGCAGTTCAACCACCACTCACAGACATTTACTGATTGCCTGGACTACATCGTAGCTCCAATCACACTCCACACTATAGTATTCACTTGTAGTAATCCAGAATAGCATGTGGCAACTGAAACCAGATATAAATCTCACTCGAGCAATTGAATAAAACACACACTACACATATTATCAAACATAAGCATTCTATCCATACATCACATAGTAATAAGATAGGCTATATGAAGGATAATATAAATCATAGTTAAGGGAATTGAGAATCCCATCTCAACTCCCACCATACATGCATTTAGGCAAGCATTTTCACATTCAGGTATTTTATCAAACAATTAGGCTACACATATCATATATATGTAACAAAGTAGTTATAATAGGTATTACAGCAAATCCCTTTACAAAAGGGTTTACCATACGTACAACAGACATGCATTAACAGTTAATAAACATAGCAAGCATAAATCATAATTCCATACTTATTCAAACATTTCAACAAACACATGGAATGCATGTAAATCAACATAGTTTACATATATGCATAATATACGGTAAACCTCATATCTAGGCACATGTGAAAGCAATCAAGTCAGTCATAAATCATTACTGACATTGAAAGCCTTGAAAACCATAACCTAAACATTTATAGTCCGCACCTTACGCTGATAGACAAGTATCGAACTTAGTTTGTAGATCAAGCCTTTTTCTACGGCACGACGACCACCTATAACAGGGAATAAGTTAGTTATTCCACCATCTGTTCTATTTGAATCTCTAAAACAGGTTAGGGTTAGGATTTCTTACCCAAGCATGGAATCAGAATCACTGCGTTAGTGATACAGATGGACTAACTCGGTACGTGAAGCAGTAGGGAAGAATCCCAGGAACAAACTCCAACTCTCCTTCACACTTTCTCTCTTTCCTTCTCTTTCTTCTCTTCTCTTTCCTAGGGTTTTCCAAATTCATATGGAATGAGAGAGAGAGAGGGTTTAAGACCCTTAAATAGGCCCAGAACTGATGGGAATGGCCCCAGGGCCAAGTTAAACTTAAGTTATAGCCAAATAGTATTGTTCCAATCCAACGGAGCACTTCTGGAGGCCCCTTCGTTGAATGCGGTCGGACTTAAGCTCCCTGACCATGGATCTAGGTCAAGCAAAGTTTTCGGTCCGATCGGGTTTACAGATCGGCCGTGGCGAACCAGTTTCAGTTCAACTGTCACCCCTACTCGATTAGGGTCACAAGTATACTAACATGTGTTGGAAATTTTTCCTAATCCAAGGGTGTAATTAGGTCACATTTTAATGATCTGAATCCTTAGGTTTGGCCTGCAAGTGAACCGACTCAATTCACTTAAGTTCCAGTTCATTTGCTAAAAATAATCACGTTTCTCACACACTTCGCTCCGGGCTCAAGTTATGCATTTTTGGGTGCTATTAGGACTTGATTTTAGCGGTGGTTGTCAAGTCTAGCAAGGCGGTCATAATCATGTAGTTTTATAGAAATCGGACTTCCGACACGCTGTCCAGGTCTGATACAGAGTTTCATGATGCTCCCGAGAGCAACTGGGTTTAGGGATGGATCATATATTTTAAGGTAACATAGCGTAAACGATTCTACAAGTTTTAGGTCTTGCAGATCGTATTTAAAAGTGATTAGTGCTAATTTCACAAGTAATTTAGTTTAACACTAATTATGTCTCGTTTAATTTCTAAAGGATTTGGTCCTTAATGTTTCCTGCCTAAGGTGGTACTCGGGTCTTTGTACGGATTTTTTCGAAACGTTACATACTTGGTCCCGATTCATCTCCTTAACTCAGTAACAACTTCTCTCCCTATCTCTTCTTCCTCCCCTATCCTTTCTTCTTCCCTTCCTCTAATAAGCTATCACAATCATGCCAGTGGGGTTTGTTAGACTAGACCAAAACCCATCTATCTCGGTGAGTCAGCATGACTCAAATGGTCCAAACTCGATCCGAGTCATAATCGTGACTCGACTTAACATGGTGCAGTGCTATCACGCTCAAATAATATCATCTTCCTTCTCTTAATCTCTTTTCTTTTCTATAACGTCCCGAAAAAATCCATACAAAGACCCGAGTACCACCTCAAGCAGAAATCACTAAGGGCTAAATCCTTTAGAAATTAAATGAGAATTAACTAGTGTTAAACCAGATTACCTGGCAAATTAGCACCAATTACTTTAAATACTATCTACAAGGCTCAAAACTTATATAATTGTTAACGCTACAATACCCTGACACCTAGGATCCATCTCTAAACCAGGTTGCTCTCGGGAGCACATTGAAACTCCGTATCGGACCTGGACCGCACATCGAAATTTCGATAGCAACAAACTTAGACAAATATGACCGCCTAGTTGGACTTGACAATCACCTAGAAAATTAAGTCCAGATGATGTCCTGAGACTATTTTCTGGAGTCCGGAGCGATGTGCGTGAGAAAACTGAATATTTTTAGAAATTAAATACGAATTTAAGTAATCTAAGTTGTGTCACTTGTGGGCTAACTATAAGCATTCAGACCGTCAGAATCTGACCCAAATATACCCTCGGATCAGGAGAAATGTCCCACACATGCCAATGTACTTGTGGCCCTGATCGAGTGTCAGTGACCATTGAACTGAAACAGGTCCGCCACGGGCGATCTGTAAATCCAATCGGACTGAAAACTTAGCTTGACCAAGATCCAATTCAGGGAGCTTAAGTCCGACCGCATTCAATAAATGGACCTCCAGAAATGCTCCGTTGGATCGGAACAGACCCAATTTGGACATAACCTAAGTATACCTTGGCCCTGGGGTCATTCCCATCAGTTCTGAGCCTATATAAGGGCTTTAAAATCCCTCTCACATATTCCATACGAATTTGGAAAAAACCCTAGGAGAGAGAAGAGAGTAAAGAGAGAGAAAGTGAGAGAGAAGTTGGTGTGGATTCCTGGGATTCTTCCCTGCTAATCCACCTGCTGAAACACCAATCCCGTATAGTTCTTCTGGTAGCTCCAACGTCGTACTTGGGTAAGCAAACCTAACCCTTATCCATTCTAGGGTTTCAAATAGTCTAAGTGCTGAAATAGCTAACTTATTGCGTGCTATAGGTGGCCCTCGCATCGTAGGCAGTAACTTGACATACAAACTGAGTTCGATGTGCGTTTACTGGCATAAGGTGCGGACTATATGCGTATAGGTTATGGTTTTCAAAGCTTTCAATGTTGGTTAATGATTTATTACTGACGTGGGTGCTATTTCACATGCCAAATGCGATGTTTGTTTTGCGTTTCAGTTGTATATGAACTATGTTATGAATAGGGTATTTCATGTGTTTATTGAAATGTTTGTATGCACTTAGAATCTAAATTTGTGATTGCCATGATTAACTGTCGTAAGTACATGGTTGTTATACATGCGGCAACTCCTTGGCAAGAGGATTTGCCCTAATACGCATTATGACCAACATACGTGATGTATGTTGAAAAGTGTAGTCCAAGTGTTTGCAAAAAATGTCTGAATGAATTAGTAGTTAGTAAAGTGAGATTTATAAGGGACTTGGGATATGAATCCCAACTACCTTAGTTATGTGTATGATTTTCATGTACTGTATAGTCTGTTTATGCATGTTTAACTGTGTGTATGATTTTCCTTCATGTATTGTATAATCATGTTTAAGTTATATTTCATAATATGCTCACATAATTGTAGGATTTGACTTAAGTTTCCTTATTGCTTACTTACCTCATATGCTTATTTGTTGTGATTCCACGCGGTTGGGACATAACGAAGTCTAGGAAATCGGTAATAGGCTTTGTTTTGGTGGCTGTAGTTGTTTCACCACATAGGATGTGTTCGATGAATTCGAGCCATACTTGGGATGTCGGCAGTGCTTAGGCCACACGGAGTGCTTACGCACTTCATGTCGATCATCTCGATGTGCGCTCATACCAGTCGAGCTCATCAAGTAACCCGATTGACTTAATGTATGTTCATTATGTATGGACGCTACTGCTTGAACCTAAGATACTAAACTTACTAGTGAAATCCTTGTTTAACCTTGGTACCAAGATCCACTAAGACTCATGAGCTGGGTATGGTGGTATGGGACACTGTGGTCAAGCTGTTGGCCTACGCTGGGGCGACGAGCCTCCCCGTAGTGACCAGTGAGCAACCCAGACTCGTGAGCCGAATATGGTGGTATGGGACACTGTATTCGAGTTGTCGACCTGCACTAGCATAGCCTAGCTGTGGTCCCCAGTCGGGTTGGTGATGAGCCTTTGAAAATAGACAGTTGGTAGGGCATTAGTGGAGTGACCTCGAGTATAAATAGGCCTATCTTGGTGCAGCCTGGTTGTGGTCCCCAGTCGGGTTGGTGATGAGCCTTCGAAAATAGACTAACAGTTGGTAGGGCGTTGGTGGTAGTGACCTGAACTTTCCTATCGTATGTGATTAACTAGGATTGACGACCTTAGATGGATCAATGTTGGGTAAATGATATAAAGGGTGGTACCTTAGCTTCCTAATCTTGTTATATGAAAAGGACTAATAAGAACTTGGCAATCATGCTCATAACATCGCATTGCATGTGCCATTGGTGTTAGTGTAGAGCACAGTGGTAGTGATTTGTGCCACAATCGTTAGATGTTGTCGTAAGAGGGAGTGCAGACGAGGGCATGCATCATTTCTACATACATCCTTATATTAACAAGAGTAATTAGGACATGTTTGATTGTACTGCTTTATCATTACTGTTTGATTGAATTGATAACATATTAGCCTCTGCTGTATAGCTCCACTGAGTTGATCACTCACTCCCACGTTACGGGATGATTTTTTAAACACCCACCAGACCCTATTTTTTCATTTCAGATGATGGCGATGCTTGCGAAGCGGAGCCGGAGTATGAGGATGATGAGGAGGCGTTCTCCTACATGCAGTTCTCAGGCGGGTTCATGTGAGTCGTGTCCTGATTGACGGGGATTCAAGGATTATACTTGTAGAGGACTATTACATTCCTTTTGACATTTTGTATCCTGACACAACACTTGTAAATATTAACCTGGCAACGCTTACATACTTTGGGGACTTATATTGGTTTATATATTCATTTCAGTCTTTCACTCACGTATTACAACTGTCTCAGAATTATGTTTTGCTGATTTGGCTTAATCTACTTCATGTTTTATGCACTGATACAGCCAACATTCATCCATCATTAAAAATGTTGAATAAGTGATGTTTTGGAACTCGGGAGCTGAGTTATGCTCGACCCCCGATTTTCAGGGCGTTACATTTTCTTTCCTTCTTTCTCTCCAACTTTCTCTCACTTTTCATCTATTAGGGGTCCAGTAGCACCAATGGACCTTGCCTAACTCGCTCATGACAGCCGAGACGGGTTGGTGCAACAGCCACCCCTTGTTCTCTCTCTCTCTCTCTCTCTCTCTCTCTCTCTCTCTCTCTCTCTCTCTCTCTCTCTCTCTCTCTCTCTCCCTTTCCTTCCATTGCAATCCAATGGTCTCTTCACTGAGACAAGACTCGGCCAGACACACCCAGACCTAACCCGTGGCTCGGGCGAGTTGAGTCAGTGCAACACAACGAGCAACATCACCCGCTCTCTCCCTTCCTTTCTATTTTCTTTTTTTCTTTCTTTCTGTTATCTTCTCCTTCTTCCTACTTGTTTGGGAGCTTAACAAGGCCTGAATGAACCCAGACTCAGACAGACTTGGTGTGGTGCGGCTCAACTCTGAACGAGGAAGAAACCTTGGGCGTTAATGATAAATCTCAACCCGAAGCTTGTTCCTTTAAGACGGAGCTTCTAGACGACCTGGATGTATCCCATGAAGCTTACGGAAGAAGGAAAACAAAGCTCCATTGAGTTTTCAGTAGTGGGTTCAAGCAAATAGGAAAATGGTTATTTTTTAGGGTTGTTGCAGAACGGGCAGTAGGATTGGTTTGCGCTCAATCCCAGCTTATCTTATATTGTTTCCCTAACATTTTTAAACCATCAAATTGATAGTAAATGGTCCAAATTTGGAAACCACCTCCACATACAGTCAATAGGGCCGAAACCGATTGTGGTTTTGCTTAGAAACCCTAAACAAATAAAGGGTTGAGATGCTTTACATCTAACGGTTGCAAATGAAGGAGAATAACGCACTCAGTTTGCCAGAAACAGCATAATGGAATTTCCATTTTCAAAAAAAATCACCACACATAGTCCAGATGCGTTTGGATTTGTGCCCACACACATGCACACCTTCATGCAAAACAGCCGAGGTTTTGGCCAGGCCCACTGTCTGAATGGGATGGATGGTTCGGATCACACATGCGATCACTTCTAGTGGGTCATGATCGATGCAAGCGGACAACATCCATTTGATGGCCAAAAATGATAAAAGAGAGGAATCCTTCCTCTTTGTGGGAAACCACGAGTCAAACCCAGTTTAACCAGGGTCATGGTCCAATGCACCTCGAGTGCACCTCCTTTGGTGCACACATGAAACATTTGTGGGGCCCACAAGGATGTTTTTGAGAAATCCACTCCATCCATGATGTTTCATGGGCTTAGCTGCGCCATCTTGACCGGAGATGTGGCAAATTCAATGCTTAGGTGGACCATACTAACTAAATCATGGTGTTTAGGTGTCGATTACATCTATCCGACGGTCAAATCAATTCCAATCTGACCATCAATGATCAGAAGGTCTTAATGGATCATTTGTACGTTTAAGACTTGTTACTATCCAAATAATAATTTAATATTAATTTTTTTAATTTAATTATTATTACATGTATATATATGTTTCATGTTGTGGGTACTCTGTAGGTTATTAGGACTATCGATCTCATGATTTTATGTTATTAAATATTTAACTATTATTACTATTATTATTACCAATACATTGTTATTTATTTATCTATTTTTTTAATACTTATATGTAAGATGTGGGACTACTTGTTGTGTGTCATTTAGCTACATACCCTAATATTAGGGTTACTTTGCATTAAAGTGAGCCACAGCACATGAATCTCTAATTATCAAATCACAGTTTACTAAGCATTCAAACAATCCAACGATTGGATTGACTGGCATTTAATTATCAATAACCCTTGGGATCCTAAACAATGTTTAGGTGTGATTTGGGAGTTGAATATGAATCCAGATCAATCTGATATACGTTTTCAAATGATGGACCGAACAACGAAAGGTTGTAAACCTGATGAACGGTGGATCTTTGGATTTAGATCCTTCAATCGAAGATGAATGGTTTAATTAGTATATACAATTTCCCTGTCCTACTCCAACAACAGCACAATCAAGGAGTGGATAAGTGATTGTATGTATGGTGGAAATAAATAAAAACCCACTAGCATCTACAGATGAACGTATAGCTGAAATGGCTCAGGCACAAACATCTTTGATGGATGAATGCAGAAGCCTCCAAGAAGCATTAGCTACTCTAACTCACAATGTACCCCAAGTCATGGCCCCTCCTATAAATGGTCACGAACAACAGCCAGAAGGTTCGTAACTGTGACGCCCCGATCACTGCTTCATGTGGACGGGCACATGTGGGCGGGCCCCAAGGAAGGCTGACAGGATACTATGTGGCTGGCAGGCTACTGTGTTGGGCGAGCTACTGTTGTAGTTGACTATAGCGTAACTTGTCCCACATCGGAAGAGTTGTCTAGAGTTGTGGTGGTTATATGTGAGGTTCCTTCCTTAACAGACATGACGCGTTTTAAATCCGTGAGCCCACCGGGCAAAGCGGACAATATCATGTGCTGTGGGGGTGGGCCTTACAGCAACCACCAAGAGCAGGGTCACATGGATCGGCTCCCACAGCAAGGGTAATAACACAAGATGAAATGTGCCAGGTATAACAAAGATTGTCAGAACCGAAAGAGACCAGGAACATCCAGGAACATTCCGATTCAGAACACCATAGCCCCGAGAGGTAGAAGATGTACCATTCCCTATGAATTTCAAGTATCCAGACTTTCAAAAATTCAACAGAGAGGGATCGCCAGAAGAACACCTCATGCATTTCATCACGACCATAGGTAATTTTTCCACTATCCCATAATATTGCCTACAATTGTTCAGATCTTCTTTGATAGGAAAAGCATTCCAATGGTATACCAGTCTAGTCCCAAAATCTATACGTACCTGGGAGCAGATGCAAGATGCTTTCTTGACAAATTTTTTCTCATCCAATCTAGATGTCAGCATCACCGAGTTAGCTTCTTTACGACAGAGAGAGAACGAACTGATAGACAAGTTCATCGATTGGTGGAAGACTCTAGGGGAATCATGCAGACAACAGCCTGAAGAGAAAGAACAAGTGAAAATATGCTTGAATTCAATGGAAGCGGGAATCATATTCAGCTTGACAAGTGCCGATATATGGACTTTTTGCGACCCTACCACAAAAGCACATGCACTTGAGATGATGATTAACAAAATACTATGCATTTCAGAATGAAACAAGTCAGAGAGAATCAAACAGATTGATAGCGAATGTCGTCGACCTAGAGAAGAAAAGGGACATTCCTCATGCTAGACAAAGAATAGAAAGAAGAGAAGATACAGATCCTTACAAAGGTCGAGCAAATGATAAAAGGCCTTGACCATACGATTCTCATGAAGGATACGCATTTGAAAGAAAAGATGGTATCCTCGTGATTAACCAACTACTGACTGCCGGAACGATTGAATTTCCTCCATCAAAACACTCGGAAGAAGCTAAAAAGATGAAAGAAAAGAATTGTTGTCACAGAAAATTCCTTCACATTAAAAAATATATTGCAAAGAATGATAAATGGGATGTCACACCCCAAACTCAGAAACTGGGCTCACAAAATTCTCAATCGCCGAATCCGGCGCCGACAGCCTCCGTAGTACCTCATTCTCGGCTCCCGGCACCCATATATCAGGTTCCGATCCTGGGATGCTATAAGGAGGATTTCTAATAACTATTTAATTCGTAATGAGCATAACATAAGCATAACCCACGAACAATAACCACAAGAACACCACCACAAAATCCACTATGATCAAAAACTTTTGAGTACAATGCATCTGAAGGGAAATACAAGATAATACAAGTACGGAAACTCCAAAAGCTCGGCTACACGCTCCAACGACGGCGAGACTAATGCTGCGTCCTGGTGTCACCTGCACGCATCAATCGTGCATAAGCTTATAGAAAGCTTAAAGGGTGGTGTAAGTGTGTGAGCAATACAAGTGTGCTCAGAATGTAAGGTCAGAGTAATGCAGATTCATGCTGATGAATACATGAATATAATCAGTCGTACCAAGGCTATGCAGTGCAAGATGTGAATGCGATCGGCCATATCCAGACCATGTGATGCGAGATGCAACTCAAGCATGCCAATCCTCATCATATATCAGTACAGTTCTCATTCTGAATAATCACCGGGGTCTAGTACACTCTAACCAGCCTACCGTCCCTATCCGAACACATAACTAGGAGAGCAGAAGAGACCTCACTATCTGCCTGCCAATATCGGGCTCGGCTCATCGATAGCGGACCGATTCCTCAAGCTCGTCAAACTCAACCTAGAAGTTGCGCCCTCACTCAGGCGGGTAAGGTCACACCCCTTTCCAACCGACCACGACACAGTGGGAGATGCGGCCTACTGGTATACGGCCATCGCGCACTCGTGTATCCACTCGGTCTGGACATTGGAGTCATCCTCTGGTACCATCGAGTTTAGGGATTTTCACCCAGGGACATCTATGGCGCCCGTATGATAGAACCAAATATTTTCGGTATCCAATCCAGCCACCCACGATGCATCTGTGGAGGCTATGGCCCTGATGTCGCTAGGGCATACAATAATCACAATCATACAAATGCTAGTGCATGAGTCACACTACCAGTCATGCAACAATCCTACGTGTACTATGCACTCATGTAGGGCAACTCCGCCTATCAAGGAGCCCATAAACAGTTCGCCCGAAGGCGTATGCTATGATCAGCCACTTCTCATATCAGTCATACATATGATGCGTATGTTAATGAATCATGAAACTATACTAAACATGTTATACAATAATGCACTATCTTTACAATGCAAGTGGCCTAGACAGCCGACACACAACAAGTTCGGCCTATCAATGGGCCTTAGGGAGAGTCGTAATGTGGACATCCAATCAACATTATACTCACAATGTGGACGTCAAACCAACATTGCTCCCAAGGTGTAGCCTGTAGAGAATATCATTATGTAAACCAGGTTGGGATCACACATTGCAATGGACCTTAGGTACACCCCATTGGGCCTTAAATATATCAGATGGGCCATATCATATGGGCATTTTTTTTCTCATCAAATGGGCCACATCAATGGGCCGCACTAATGGGCCTTATGTGCATTGCAATGGGTCAAAACCCATGGGCCTTAGATTGCATCAAATGGGCCTAATCTCATGTGTCTTATATGTGACGAATGGGTCACACCAATTGGGCCCCATATGAACATCAAATGGGCCTTAACCCATAGGCCCTAGTACGTCTCAATGGGCCTAATCCCATGGGCCTTACCTATGTATTAGAGTGAGTCTCAACCATGGGCCGTAAATATGTCAAATGACCCCATGACATGGGCCTTACATCCACATCAAAGTGGGCCCCAATGAACTACCATAAATTCATTAAGATGGTCCTCATAACATGCCAAGGTGGGGTCCACTTAGACTATGGATTTGACTCATTCTTTATGCCCATGCCATAAAATGGGGTTTCCAAAAGGATGGATGGATTGGATGCAACCCATGCATCATGGTGGGGGCCCACATGAAGGCCCACTATCATGTATATCATATGTAATATAATATACAACTATATATAATATATATATACACAATATTATATATAATATAATATTATATAAGTATAAATATACACATACACACACATACATTAGCTCACATGTGGGGGGTAGGTCCCACCATTAGATCACACGTGGGACTGACAACTCTCTGAACAATAAGAGATAGAGAGGGAGTGAGAGAGATATAGAGAGAGAGAATGAGAGATATAGAGAGAGTGAGAGAGAGAGAGAGAGTGAGGGCACGTGGCCCTTTTTCTCCTTTTTCTTTCTTTTTCTTTTCTTTTATTTTTTTTTCTCTTTTCTTGTCCTTTCACGCTGACACAAGAGAGGTGGGTCATACGCAGGGCCCACCATACAATTGTATATGGGAGAGGGTGGCAGCGAGCTCTCCACGAGGTCGAGCTGTGTGGGCCCCACCGTTGAGGTGGTCATACATTTGACCCACCAGTCAGACGCACCATTCCAGCGTGGGCCTAGGTCTCCAAAAAAAATCAAGTTAGGCCGTGATTTGTGTGAGCCGCAGCAGATACAACAGTTGGGAGGGCTACCCTCCCTTAAAACATTCAAAATCATTTATTAGCCCCACCGAGATGGGGTCCACAAATCCAGCCCACCCATCATGGGTGTCCCACTAGAATGAAGGGTTTAGACCAAGTTTCACCCGTATTCAAATTTCAAGTAGGCCCCACCGAGTGGTTTTATATGTTTCAGGCATATCTTCACATGATTTAAGATGGTATGGCCCACCTGAGTTTCGTATACGGCTGATATTTGGCATGGGGCCTACTGCCCTAAGGGACGACCTAATGAACGGCATGGATTTTAGAACATACATCATGGTAGGGTCTACAAGTGGGGCCAAAGGGGCCCTCCTTTTTAACGTGGACGTCTCTGGACATCATGGCACAAAGTCATGCCAAATTTTATTTTTTTTAATCCTAGGTGGGACCCACATTAATCAAATTTACCCCGTCCATTGCAAGTGTTTCACAAAAATAAGGCTCCAAAACAAGTTTCAGGTGGGTCCAAGCTTCTGGTGGACCCCAGCAATCATTCTTCTAAGTTTCAACGGAAAATACTACCATTCTTAATACCACGGCCCGCCAGATGATTGGATCGGTCTCATTTTTTGGCTCAATGCCTAAATGATCTCGAGAATAAAATGGATGGCTTGGATCATGTATAAACATCAAGGTGGGGCTTGCATGAGTGGCTCATTCTAAAAGAATACCTTTTTCTCTCTCTCTCTCTCTCTTTTTTAAGTATGGGGCCCATAATAAGATGATCCAAATCGTCTAATATGTGTGTCCCACGTGGTGGACCGTTCAGTCTAAGTTTAAGATGCATCCAAATTTCAGGTAGGCCCCACCAAGTACTTTTATATGTTCAGGCATGTCTCCATATGATTTTAGATGGTATGGCCCACCTGGGAATCGTATTGGTCCTAAATTTTGGCTCAACGCCTAAAATAGTCTGAGGAAGGTGGTGGACGGCTTGGATTGAATACATGCATCAAGTTGGGGCCTGCATGAGTGGCCCACTCTAAAAGAGTACTTTTTCTCTTTTCTTTTTTTTTAAACCATGACGCGTGCTGCTAGTCCAGCGTCCAGAGACGCTGGACAGCTTGCTAAAACAGATGCAAAAGGTGGGTCCCATGAGGACATGGCCCACCTGATGTATGTATACGTGTATACATACGTATATGTATACATGTATATATACATACATATATATATATATATACACACATAAATATATGTATAAATGCAATATATCATACAAATTAGGTCATCTCACCTAAAATGTGATGGGCCACCCATTTGATAGATGGAGTTGATTTAGCACAATTTGGTGGGGCCCACCACATTCAAGGGAGAGAAAAGAGGGAGGTAGAGAGATATACGGTGAGATAGAGGGACCCCGCCACTATGGGCCCCTCTCTACATCATTTACATCATTTTGGGTCCCACAACAAGTGACCCAAAAAAAAATCATGAATTAACGGTGGATCACCCACCTCTAAGCCTCCTCCTTGCTCCCTTGGCCTCCAATGCTCCTTACCTTCGCATTGGACGGTGGATGATGGACCTTTGATGGTGTGGATGAGAGATGAGAGGTGTAGATGGAAGATGAGAACGTGGGCCACACTTGGGATTTGGGAGGAGCTTGGACGTGTG
Organism: Magnolia kwangsiensis; assembly: GCA_037074715.1. NCBI lineage: Eukaryota > Viridiplantae > Streptophyta > Magnoliopsida > Magnoliales > Magnoliaceae > Magnolia > Magnolia kwangsiensis. Next base: position 51,109,297 of record CM073586.1, on the reverse strand, counting down.
GATTTTTTTTTCTTGGGAGAGATTTTAAGAATGAATGAGAGAGAGAGGGAAGTGATGGGTGATAAGGGTGATGGAGTGATGTGGTGTGATGGGTGATGGGTTTGGTGATGGATGAGGTGATGTGAAAGTTGACTTTAGGCTTGCTTGTGTAAGAGAAAGGTATGGGTTGTTGTACTTGACTTGATGTATGATGTGTACTTGATTGATGGGATTGATTGATTGATTGATGGGACATCTCGTAGAGATTTTCTCATAATCCGCAACGTGTGGTGTTTCTTCAAATTGAACGCGAGCCTATATCTTCTACCCTGGGTATCGGGTCGGTGCGCGAGTCGCTGCGTTAGAACCGCGGAGACGGCGCGGTCGCTAAGGTACAGGTTTCAGGTCGAGTCGACTCTGATATGCGGGACTCAGCTTATGTTTCAGGGTAGACGTCGGATACAGGTCGAAGATTGTCGAAATTCGACTGGGAGGATCGTGGAAGTCAAAGGAATGGTACGAACTAGGATACGGGTCTTACATGGGAAGATATTATAATAGGAAAAGAAAATAAAGAAATGGGAACGCAATGTGAAGGCATTATCTGTCCGAGACACTGTATATGAAGAGACAAAACATGAAGGAAGCAAATATAAACAATGCCAGCTATATGAATGTTATAAGAAAATGAAAAGAAAAGGTTGCAATATAATCACCATCAAATCCTCCAACGAACCAACCAAGACACCGCTAGTAGATGCATGTAAAGCAACGATAATCACCTCACGTTTGGGGAAAAGGATAACAAGTCCACTTTGAAAGCAGAGGCCCGAGATAATGCAAGGAGAAACATTTGAAATACCATCTATCAGCGAAAGGGAAGGAAAAAATAAAGTTGAGAAGGTAACCTATGACATTATGAGTCATCTGAAGGGCATCCCCTCCCACTTGAGTGTATATGACATGTTGCGGCTGTCGAAAGACTTCAGACAGGCATTGATTCAAGCTCTGTCCGATGATAGCATTAGAGAGGCATTACACATTGAAATGGAAAACACATAATTAGCAAAGCTGAATATGCACAAAATAACGAAAGAAAATGATTTCTTATTCATTGTTACCTTCTCCGACGATGATTGATCTGCAACAAGGAACATAACAGGCCATTGATGATTATTGGGCATATTCATGACAAACAGGTTAGGCGAATAATGCCAGACAATGGCTCCACAGTGAATTTGTTGCCATTAAAGGTATTGAATGAGCTTGAATAGCATCGTTCTCATTTAATTCCTAGTGGGATGATGATTTAGGGCTTCAATTAGGACAAGAAACGAGCATTGGGAAAAATTACGTTGATATTAGAAATAGGAGAATTAACTACAGATGTCATATATCATGTTATTGATGCGGTGACAACGTATAATCTCCTCCTCGATAGGTCATGGATGCATCAGTATGGTATCATACCGTCTACTCTACACCAATGATTCGAATATTGTAAAAATGGAGTTCAATATAAAGTGAATGCCAACACGAAACCATATATAAAGGAAGAGTCTTTTTTTCACAAATGCAAGCTATTATGATGGATTCACGATAGAAGACAAAGAAAGAAAATGAAGAAGACATAGTGATATAAGACAATCGAGCAGGGGCATTAGAAAATAAGGTTGCGAAAATGAAATTATTTGGGAAGGCAAGAAAGAAAAAGAAATTCTATTTTATTCCAAAACATTTAAGACAGCCTGGGCAACCCCCTCTAACATTAATATTGCCAAAACAATTAGAGATTCTACAATCAAATTATACAGTATCGATATCGCGTGCTGAGAGAAATAGGTCATTTTTTGCCATGCCAAAACAGTTTTGCGTCAAGTCTAACTTGATGAATCTCGAACCAATTGAATTTTATGCCCTTCCAAAAAAAAAAAAAGAAATGAAAGTGGAGAAGACTGGTGAGAAGGCGAATTATGACAAACTGACATCAGAAGATCTGAAGAGATACAATTCGATCAGCAGGAAGATTATGCAGAATATGGGTTTTGATTGTAAAGAACTGATCAGGTTAAATAACGGCAAAGGTAAACAAATCCCAATTGGTGTGAATGAAAGGAAACAAGAGTACTTTCATGGGGTGGGAGCATCGTCTTCTTGATTCACAAGTGAACATGATTATGACTGATCCAATGACTAGCCAAGAAGTAGATCTTGAAATAATCAAGCATCCCGAAGTAGTTCCAAAACAAGTAGAAGACGAAGGGGGCAACCAACAGTCAATACTCTATAAAAAATAAACTCGAGGACAGAAGAACCGCGACATATATTCATAAATGCTAGTCTGTCTGAACAAGGAACTGATCATTATATTAAATTATTAAAAGAAAATAGAGATGTGTTTTCCTATTACATAACTGCTTATTGACAACACAATAAAATACGTCGTTATGTTATCCATGGATGGATACGCTGGGTATAATCAAAACGAGTGGCCCCTGAAGCTGAAATAGCGACAGCATTCAAAACTTCTCTTAGAATCTATTGTTATAAAGTCATGCCTCTCGACCTCGAGAATGTCAGCGTACACATCAGAGAGCAATGCATAATATATTTTGAGACAAGATGCGTAAACACGTGGAATGTTATGTCAATGATTTGGTAATTAGGTCAAGTAATCATGAAGAACATGAACACTTATCTTCAATTGATAAATGAGCTTTACATCTCATCGAGAAAATTCCTCGAGTTCATTCATTAGGCACAGAGGAATCGAAGTTGATCCAGAAAAATCAAGGGTATTCAAGATATGCCACCGCCAAAGACATTGAAAGAACTAAAAAGCTTACAAGGAAAATTGGCACCATTTGCTCATCCGATGAAGAAATGAACGGAATTCATATAGGGTCAGGCATGTCAAAATGCATTCGATCCTATCAAAGAGTTACAAAAATAATCTCTGGCACTAGCAGTCCCTATAAAAGGAAAACCTCTGATTCTATATATCTCTACAGCCGAAAATTCCTTTAGAGCTTTACTGGCTCAAATAAACAGAAAAGGAATATCGAGGAAGTTTTAATTGCGAAGATTATCAGGAAAATCTATCCCAATCAAAAGGGGGGTAAAACATATAGTATGATAAAGAGAGAGAGAGAGAGAGGAGACTTAACAGATGGTAAGCCATATATTCTTCTCCATATGTGAATAAAAAGGCAAATTCACGAGCATATGACTACTCTTGGAAGAAATGCTCTCTACCTCAATAAAATATTATTATCTATTATCACCAAATTGATATTATAGCCAAACTGATACATTACTCCACTCACAAATACTATCATATATCATTTACAGCGGGAGAGACCTTTATTATCAACAATGGTGATATATCATTCACAGCAACGGTGAGTGCCCATGAAGGCCAACCACGCGTGAGACCAATATTATCAGCAATGGTGATATATCATTTACAGCAACAATGAGTGCCCATGAAGGCCAGCCCGTATGATGTAGCAATGAAAAGTCAGTGGCCCTAAAAAGCTTGTGAAGGCAATCGCATGCTTAGACCCATACAGGCAGTGGAGAGCGCCCACGAGCCCAACCACACGTAAGATCAGTGTCGTCTGTTTAGCTTCTGGCAGCGCCATGAGGGAAGGTGAAAAAAATGCCCTCTCATGAATGCATCAGACCTTGTAAGCGAAGAAAAAGTGAGCTACAATGTGCACTCTTTGGCTTGTCCATAGATAGGCCAACCATGCGTAAGGCCCCCCAGATTCCTGACTTGATTTTAGTAAAAACTCATGGGGAAGGGTTAACCTCTAAATGAGCTACCCCCTCATCAATGGACTGGCTGCCTTGAATTTGGTACCCAGACAGGTAGCCTTGTACGCCCTGTAAACTCTAGAGAGTTATCATGGCCAACCCTGTGCGTAAAACCTACCGAGTTCACTACTCCAGTAGCTTCACTGGGCTCCTCTGATGGATCGTGATCTGTGAACTCCTTGGTTGCAATGGTTCAATGAACTCTTAAGAGTTATGGAGACCATTTGCATAAGTCCACTAGCTCCAACTATTTAAGAGCTTAAAAAATTATGATTGCTCCAACTACTCAAGAGTTTAAACTGTGTGGCACCTTTAGAATTAACCAAATTATAAATTAGTTCCACCTATTAGAATGAAAACCACATAGGTGACACTAACAATAAGATGTTGTTGCCTCATCATATTATGAATTGCATATCTTATTAAGAATGTGATTATAAATCTTGAACTAGTGAATCAAAATCTAATATATGTATGTACATGTTCATTTTGTTATACTTTTGAAAGAACATGCTTATCATGCCACCATCATAATTTAAAGATCATTCCAAAGAAAAAACACTGAAATTTCATTTATATCAAGTTGAAATACATGATCAAAAGCAAAATTATTACAAATTTTCTGAAACTCCCAAAGTTATCATATATCTCTATAAATCTTGCTTCAACTGAACTTGGGCAGTAGCACTCGTTAGTTGAGCCTCAAGAATGATCTTAGCGTGATCAGGAGTATTAGCTAACTCTCTTTCCAAAGAAGCGATTGTTTCTTCATTCTAAGTTATCTCAATTTTTTCAAGATCAATGATATGAACGTTGACCTCTATGTCCACCTTAATCTTGCTTATGTTCAGCTCTCCTTCCTACTCTCGAACCTCGAGTTGAGTGATTTGCTCCTTCAGAAAAGCTATTTGATCCTTAATGACTTTTCTATTTTGGTTAGAGGACTTTAAACGCTCTTAGAGAGATTTGTATTCGTCATTATAATAGTAAATGACGATCGCGGTTTAAGAAATCTTCTCTTTCAGGGATATCAATTCTCTCTGACACTCCAAAATTTTTGGAGCAATAACTACACTGCATACTAATTCTAATTGATACAATGAAGCACAGAAGTGAGTTAGAGAGTCATGCAGAGGAAGAATGTTTATATGTGACACCGTCGCCGCATGATCAAGAATGGCTAGCGCGTTGTTCAAAAAGGGCCATTTCTCAAGATCCTTGAACATGCATGCAGTAGTAAAAAGAGCATTCTTAAACAGAACGAGCATGTAAGGAGGGACTTTGTCTAGAGAAAGCCTGTCCGATATCATAGCCAGAGAGTTTAAACTTACTGAACGACTAGAGAAAGGTATAGTTGTAATAGAAAAAGGAAAAGAAAATGATATAATGAAACATGTAAAACCAGAACGACAAAAAAGATGCCCAAGAAAGAAATATACCATCTTTAGGGGCAGGTTGCGAAACAGGTAATGATGAGACTCCTACTTCCAAAGAATTAGGAATATTTGTAGCAATAACCACAATGTTGAAAGACAATTCCCTAGTCCCAGTACTTGAATCTAGAGTTGTCGATTTTGCTACATCAATGGGATCAGAAGGGAACTAAAGACCACGTGCAACTGGTTAAAGGGTGGCAGGGTGTACCGGTGTCATCCTTTCAGCAGGGGCTTGTTCCACGATGACTCTATTCTCTTCAGCGATTGATAGAATATCTAAGGCATCTTGATTCACTTTCATGCTTCGAGGAGAAACTAATGCCTTCATCATTGTCCACACTTTTAGCATAGAAATTCCAGCCTCCTTTGACGATGAAACTTCCACAATGACTAAGAGAATATAGAGCATCAAAAGATACGAAAATATTAACTCCTGAAGAGAGACTAAGATCCCCATAATCGAGTTTCTCTTCATCAATGGGAGTACCTGCCAGAAAAACTAGTGAAGAAGCACCTTGGATTTCTTGCTGAATTTATGAGGTTGGGGCATCTTCGATCCCGCCTTCCTCATTGATATCTATCTCCTCATCCCCTCCCTAAAGATCATCTTGAATTTTACCCTCTTCAGTAAAGCTTTTTCTAGAAGACGTTTCGCTGATTTCAGTTTCTTCAAAGTAGCTAGATGAACTTTCTTCAAAAACTACTTGCTTGCCCTTAGACATAAGATCTACTTCAACAAGAGGAGAAGTGCTCTGTTGAAGTTGTACTTGGGGTGAGACAGATCTTATCTGAGAACGGGTCCTTGGAGAAGAACGAATTGACCCCACTGTAGGTGAGGTTGCGGCAACAATTTTATCCCTAATATCTTCCCTTACTCCTCGAGTAGGAGTGTATAAAGTGGTGGTTAGAAGTGTAGATGGCTCTGACTGACTCGGAGAAACGGTCATGGCAGACTGTTTTTGGATTACGTTATGAGGTCTAAAGAAGCCCCATAAGCTATCCATCCTTCCAAAGTGTTAGCAGGCTAGGAGGAGGAATCCAAATAGGTCGATCCACTAAATAGCAGTTGCACACAAGATGGAATTGATGCACCCACTGAAAAGGCCTAGCTATAATTCTTAGAGGGGGGGTGAATAGGATAATGCCAAGTAAAACTTGTAATGGTGGAAATTAAACAAATACAATAGTCAACAATTAAAGTAAACCGATCCCAATGCAGGAATGTAAAAAATATAAAGCAACCTCAAAATTCAGATCTTGAGAGGTTGATACAAATATTATTCTAAGGACAATTTTACACCAAAAACCAGAGTTTATGGTAGAACAACCTTATTTCTAGAAAGGTTTTTGTATCAAAACTCAAATCGAAGAGGAAAAGAAAATTAAATGCAAACAATACAGAAGAATAAACTGCAATCAATTATATATTGTTCTAAGGACAACCATGCACCATAGAAATGGCAGGGCAACCTTACTAGAACAAATAAGAATGCTGATAAAGGAATTGAAAGAAATAATTGCTAAATTATTACAACATTCCTACAAAGCTTGAAATAAATGATTACAGCATTCACATCCACATATATATCCCACAAATGAATAATAAAAGATATGAAATATAAACCATTCAACCACGAGACACAAGGGATTATAGTGGTTCACCTGTGTGTTCATCAACTGTTTAATAACAGCCACACAGAATGCTACTCCACTCCTAATATCCTCACACAGGGGATATTAGCGTTCACTATCGAGTTAAGTTTTTACAGGTTCACCTAAAACCTTACAATTGTGTCTTTCTATGTGGGCTTACACAATTAAAAAATCCCACTTCTGAGTTTTCCTAGCTTTCCTCAGATAACCAATACAATGAGATTTTTCTGCAAAATCCCAAACAAAACAAAAAGGAATTTACAATTAAATGTAAAATACCTAAATATCTCCTTCGTTGTAGCAGCCTAGAAGAACCAAGTCAGAGTAGATGATTGAATGTCCAAGTTCAATGTCCAAACTCACTTTACAATGGTTCTAATTCTTATTAATTTTAAATTAAACCAAATCGGGTATAGCTCTATTTGATTTTAATTCCAAGAAGAAGGAATACAGCAATTCCTCTTTTCGAATTAGATTAGAATTCAGGAACAAAATCAAATAATGAAAGCTAACAAAAGAGAATAGAAATTATGCACAATGTAGCTTAAAATGAACACTAACTTAACTCAGAGTGGAGCTTTGAATATACTTGAATTACATGTCAAACCTCTGAAATTCGTATTCAATTTATAGGCAAGCAAATCACGTCTTCGACTGGTCTTAGAACCAATAGACATTTGAAATTTCTAGCGGGATAAAATAAGACGGTTTCGTGACCAGTCGTGGGTACCCTACGACTGGTCGTAGGTCACCTTCGACTCGTCGTAGGTTCCACACAACTGGTCGTAGACCTATGAATTTCATTGCTGGACTTTGAGTCGAAGGTCTACGACTAGTCGAAGAACCAGTCGACATTGTTCCTACGATTGGTCGAACAGTCACCAGGATAGGTCGAAGAGTAACCAAAAAATTTAAAAATCCTCAACAACTAAGGACTGGTCGTGAAATTTCTTGGACTAGTCGAACAAGGTCCAGGACTAGTCTTCGAACAGATCAAATTTATGTACACAGAATATATGGATTATGTATCCAAAATGTCCTACTCTAAAGGTCAACCTAAGGTGTAACGTCCTGGAAAAATCCGTTCATTGATCCGAGTATCACCTCTAGCATAAATCCTTTAGAACCTAATCCTTTAGAAATTTAACATGAATTAACTAGCGCTAAACGCGATTACTTGTAAAATTAGCACCAACCACTTTAAATACGATCTGCAAGACCCAAAACCTATAGAACTGTTAACGCTACATTACCCTGAAATCTAGGATCCAACTCTAAACCCAGTTACTCTCGGGAGCATTCGAAAACTTCGTATCGGACTTGGACTGCGCGTCGAAAGTCCGATAGCGATGAACTTAGACAATTATGACCGCCTAATTGGACTTGACTATCATCTCGAAAATCAAGACCAGACGATGTCCAAAGACTATTTCCTTGAGTCCGGAGTGAAGAGTGTGAGAAAGTGAAGTTTTTAATAAAAATTAAATATAAATTTAAGTAATCTGAGTCATATCACTTGTGTGCCTTTTATAAACATTCTGACCGTCAGAATTTGACCCAAATTCACTCTCGGATCAAGAAAGATGGCCCATACATGTCAAAGTACTTGTGGCCCTGATCGAGTTTCGGTGACCGTTGAACTGAAACTGGTCCGCCACGGTCGATCTGGAAACCCGATCGGACTGAAAACTTAACTTGCTTAAGATCTAATATTAGTGAGCTTAAGTCCGACCGCATTTAATAAAAGGGCCTCCAAAAACGTTCCGTTGGATCAGAAAATGCCCGATTTGGTTATAACCTAAGTATACCTTGGCCCTAGGGCTATTTTCATCGATTTTGGGCCTATATAAGGGCCTTAAATCCTCTCTCACATATCCCATATGAATTTCTAACCCTATCTTATATAAGAGAGAGAAAAGAGAGAGAAAGTGAGAGAGTAGTTGGTGTTTTATCTTGGGATTCTTCCCATTTTTCTCTACGCACCAATTCATCGTACCTGAATCATTATTTCGGCGATTCTAATTCCATTTTTGGGTAAGTCAATCAAACCCTAACCTATTATGGAGCTTGGAATAGTCTAAGTGTTGTTGTAGCTAACCTAATTCATGCCTTAGGTTGCGTATCCACCGTTGACGAAGATTTATCGTCTAAATCATATCCATTACGCGTTTTTCGGTTTAAGGTGTGGATTATATACGTTTAGGTTATGATTTTCAAGACTTTCAATGTTAGATAATGATTTATTCTTGACGTGGATGCTATTACACATGTTAAATGCGCTATTCATTTTGTTTTACGTATATGTACAACTTATCTTGTAAATAGAATATTTCATGTGTATGTTGAAATATTTGTATGCATATGAAATCTAATGTTATGATTGTCAATTGTCGTTAGTGCATGCTTGTTATGTATGCGACAACTCCTTAGCGAAAGGATTTGTCCTAATATGCAATATGGTCGACATATGTGATGTATGTTGAATAGTGTAGTCTAAGTGTTTGTAAAAATGCCTGAGTGAATTAGTATTTAGTAAAGTGTGATTTATAAGGTTGTTGAGATATGAATCTCAATTACCTTGCTTGTGTGTATGATTTCCTCCATTAATTGTTTAGTCTATTTTATTCATGTTAACTGTGTCTATGATTTCCTTCATGTACTGTATTTATATTTAAGTTATATTTCATAACATATTCTTTTGAATTGAGAATATGAATCAAATGTCTAGTATTGAGCTTGTATGTGATTGGGACTATATTACAGTCCAGGTAGTTGGTAACAGCCTTTAAACTGGTGGTTGAGGTTGTTTTCACTACGCAGGATGTGTTCGACGAATGCGAGTCGTACTTGGGATGTTCGACAGTGGTTAGGCCACATGGAGTGCTTATGCATTCCATGTCGATCAACTCAATGTGCGCTTGTCCTAGTTGAGCTCGTCAAATAACTCGATTGACCGATGTATGTTCACCATGTTTGGACGCTACTGTATGAATCTAAGGTACTGTGATCCGCTAAGACTTATGAGCCAGACATGGTGGTATGGGACACCGTGGTTGAGCTGTCGGCCTACGCTGGGGCAACGAGCCTCTCCGTAGTGACCAGTGAGCAACCTAGACTCGTGAGCCGATTATGGTGGTATGGGACACTATATTCGTGCTGTCGGCCTACATTAATTGGTGATGAGTCTTCTGTAGTTACCTCGAGTATATCCTGAGACTGCATTTAGGCAACGAGCCTTATTGTAGTATCTAGGATATAACTAGACCTGTATTGATTGGTGACGAGCCCTTTACAGCGATGTAGAACTATACTATCGTATGAGATTGTCTAGGACTGATGACCCTAAAATGGATCATTGTTTAAAAATTAATATAAGGGAGGTACCTTAGCTTCCCAATCCTGCTGTATGAAAAGGACTAATAAGAACTGGATAATCATGCTTATAACATCGCACTGAATGTGCCGTTGGAGTTAGTGTAGAGCACAGTGGTAGTGATTCATGCCTCGACCGTTAGATGATGTCGCAAGAGGGAGTTTGTGGTGAGGGCATGTATCATTTTCTCATACCATTCTTGTATTAACAAGAGTATCTAAGACATGTTTGATTGTACTGCTTATCATTACTGCTTGATTGAATTGATAACATGTTAACCTTTGCTGTATAATCCCACTAAGTTGATCACTCACTCCCACGTTCTGAGATGGTGCTTAAACACCAACCAGACTCTGACTTAGCTGCAGGTGATGGTGATGCCTGCGAGGCGGAGCCAGAGTTCGATGAGGACGAGAAGGTATTCTCGTTCATGCAGTTCTCAGGTGGGTTCATGTGAGTCATGTCCTGATTGATGGAGATTTCGGGCTATGTTGTGGTGATTTATCACATTTTGTTATATGTATTTTGAAACATGACTTGTAATTATAACCTGGCAGAGCATACATACCTTGGGGACTTATGTTGATTTATATATCTATTTCAGACTTTCGCCTACATTTTCTGACTGTTCCTAAATTATGTTTGCTGACTTGGCTTAATCTACCTCATGTTTTATACACTAATACAGACAACATACATCCATCCATAAATATATTGCATAAGTGACGTTTTGGAACTCGGGAGCTGAGTTATGCTCAACCCCTGATTTTCAGGGCGTTACATAAGGTCAGTCTTACCTCAATAGTGAAGTAAGGACATTGAAACTTGAAGACAAGTGACCTTTGAGTATAACAAAGCCTGAGATCTTTGAGCTTGAAGGCTTCATGAACTTGAACACTTATGAGATCCTGAGATCTTGAAAGCTTCTTGAACTTGAACACTTCTGAGATCTTGAAAGCTTCTTGAACGTGAACACTTCTGAGATCTTGAAAGCTTCTTAAGCTTGAACGCTTCTGAGATCTTGAAAGCTTCTTGAACGTGAATGCTTCAAAGTAGTGTCTTTGTCACCACAAATTTGACAATAACAAAGGGCTATAAACTATAGCACTTACACCCACCACCGCATCCAGACATAAGAGGCTTGAACTTGATGATTGTAGCTAGGTAGAATAAAGCGGGAACCAAAATTTCTAACCAGTAATTATTTTCATATTAGAGCCCAGTTATAAGGACCTACCCCATAGCTCCTCATTATCCTAGTCACAGCCTCTCCATCCTATGGCACGGTCTGATCGTAACAAAACTATTGCGTAAATCTACTTAGGTAGTAAGGTTGGCGCCAAAAGTCACTACCTTCTCGAAGGGGGAGACTGCTTGACCGAATGCAGATGAAAAATGTTCGCTCGACTATCTCCAAATTGTGAGACCCGTATCCTAGCCCGTACCGTTCCGTAGGCTTCCGTGGTCCTCCCGATCGAATTTCGGCAACGTGTGACCTATATCCGACGTTTGCGCGTGAACCTAAGTCGCGTCCGGTATATCGGAGTCGGCTCAACTCGAAACTTGTACCCTAGCGACCGCACCATCACCACCTTTCTAACGTCACGTCTCGTATGCCGAGGTGATACCTGGACCAGAATATGTGGGCCCACGTTCATTCCAAAGAAACGCCCGCGTGTTGCGAATTCTGAAAGAATCTCTACAACATGTCTCATCAATCAATCAATCAAGTACATGCCCTATCTCAAGTACATCACCCATATCCCATGCCACCTCACCCCCTTACAAGTCAACTCTCTCTCTCCCCACCTATACCTCCTTTACACAAATTTCAACCCAACCCATGCTTTCCCATTCTCATCCCTTACAATAACCATTCCATCCATCCCTTTTCGTCCATCATTTCTCTCTCTCTCTCTCTCTCTCTCTCTCTCTCTCTCTCTCTCTCTCTCTCTCTCTCTCTCATTTCTATCTTCATTCTCCAAATTCCCAAGAGCAAGCACCCAACGTCCAAGTTCTCCCAAAAATAAATGTGGCCCACTTTCCCTCTCTCTCATCTCCTTCAACCCTTTATTCTTCATCAACCTCCATCAAGATTGAAGATAAGGAGCCTAGGAGTCCGAGGAGCTAAAGAAGGAGGCCTAATGTGGGTGATCCACCGTTGATTTTTAATTTGATGGCCCACTTGTGATGGAACCAAATTTGTGTATGTGTTGTCATCATATGAGAGGCCCATAGTGGCGGGGTCCCTCCACTACATCATCATATCTCTCTCTCTCTCTCTCTCTCTCTCTCTCTCTCTCTCTCTCTCTCTCTCTCTCTCTTTTCCTTTGTATGGTGATGATGATGATGAGGTGTGTAGCCCACCTGGTATGTGTGTATGGTCCACCATGATGTGTTATATCCATGCCATCAAACCATCTACATGTGGGACCCATCTTGCTGGACTGTCCAGCTATCGAGCTTGTTGCCCGACCATCTGGACAGACCCAGATGAGGAGAAAATGCAAATATCACCTTGTCTCATAGCCAGTGGGTCCCACACGTTTGGACCCACCCATGATGCACGACCCTTACACCTACATCGTTCATCCAGCGTCCAGACCCTGGACGCTGGACACTTTTCATATATTTATGGTAGGCCCACGTAGGACCCACCTGTTTGAGAAATATTATATAATATAATAATATATATTATGATGGGCTCCCTGATGTATGCGTTATATCTCACCGATCATCCAATTGGAACATGTGTGGGGCCCACCCCATACATGTTGCACATGTGGGATGGGACCCACCTTGCCGTACGTGTTATGTGTCCACACCATCCACTGTTGGACGGTGTTGTGTGGGATACATCGGATGTATGGGTCTTATCCACACCGTCCAACAATCTAGACGGGTGGGACCCCCCTCCAATGATGTATATGATTCATCCAAACCATCCATCCATTTGGTGAGCGCATCTTAAGGGCTTGAGAAGAAAATTAGGACAGATCTAGTTATTCAGTGGACCACACTACCATAAACAATGGGGATTGAACGTCTACCATTAAAACCCTTTTGGGTGCACAGAAACTTTAGATCAATATGATATTTGTCTTTCCACTTAATTTCGGTCTTTGTGACCATATACACAGATTGGATGCAAAATAAAATGTATGGTGGGCCCTATGGGGTTTTAACGATGGAAGTCACTATCACTACTGCTATTTGTGGTATGGTCCAAATGATCTTTCCATATGATTCATTTTTGGAGAATGCTCTAAAATGATCTCTAGCTATAGATGAATGGTTTGGTTGGTTTGGGCCCATTCGACTTAGCCCATTTGATTCAGCCCATTTGATACGGCCCATTTGACTTGGCCCATATGATTCAGCCCATTTGATACGGCCCATTTGATGTATTTGGAGCCTTTGAGTGAGGCCCCATGATGATGTATGGGGTCCATTGATGTGGCCCACTTATTGTATTTGAGGCCCATTATGATGTACTAAGGCCCATGGGTCATGGCCCATTGAGATGTATTTTCAGTCCATATGTCATGGCCCATTGTGATGTCTTTTCGGCCTATAGGTTGTGGCCCGTGCGATGTATCTAAGGCCCATGCACAGGGCCCACCTGTTGTGTATGTAGCCCTTGTATAAGGCCCATTGCGATGTATATTAGGCCTTTGTGTAAGACCATGGGCCCACTTTATGTTTGGCTCTATGTGGGCCACTGCTTGGGAGCGATGTTGGTTGAATGTCCACATTGAAGGGCAATGATGGTTGAATGTTCACGTTATGACCTTCCCTTAGGCCTTGTTAGGCCCATTCTCACCGATTCCGATTGTATAGGCTGATTGTCGAAGCCAATTCTGATTGTCGAGTCCGATTTCGATTGTCAAGGCCGATTGTTAAGGTCGATTTCAATTCCGATTGTCTAGGCCGATTATCAAGGTCAATTCCGATTGTTGAGGCCGATTCCAATTTCAATTGTCGAGGCCGATTCAATTTCGATTATCGAGGCGGATTATCAAGGATGATTCGATTGTCGAGGTCGATTGTTGATGTCAATTCCAATTCTGATTGTCGAGGCCGATTATCAAGGCTGATTCTGATTGTCGAGGCCGATTCTGATTGTCAAGGCTGATTGTCGTGGCCGATTCCGATTCTGATTATCGAGGCTGATTCCAATTCCGATTGTCGAGGCCGATTCCAATTGTCGATACTGATTTCGATTATTAAGACCGATTTCAATTATCAAGGCCGATTACAGAGGCCGATTTCGATTGTCAATATCAATTCTGATTGTCGAGTCCGATTCTGATTGCCAAGGCCGATTGTTGAGGCCGATTCCGATTGTCGAGGACGATTGTTGAGGCTGGATATCAGGGCCGATTGTCCAGGCCCTATGTGATGTATATGTGGCCTGTATTTGAGGCTCATTGTGATGTGCATTCGGCCCATGTTTGAAGCCCAATGTGATGTATATGCAGCCCATATTTGAGGCCCGTTGTGATGTGTATTCAGCCCGTGTTTAAGACCCAATGTGATGTATATGAGGCCTATGTGATGAGACCCATTATGATGTATTTGAGGGTCAAGCGATGAAGCCCATCGTGATGTATGTTAGGTCCATGTGAAATGCCCATCGTGATGTGTATTAAGTTCTTAAGTGAGGCCCATGGTGTTGTATATATGGCCCTTGTGTGAGGCCATGGGTCCACTATATGTTAGGCTTTATGTGGGTCATTCCTTGGGAGCAATGTTGGTTAAATATCCACATTGTCGAGGTCGATTGTCCATGCCGGTTATTGATACTGATTATGAGTATGTGATAACATAGCATCATGATACATGCCCATACGCATCATCTTCATGTTTGTTATAAGATGTGGTTGAACATTGCATATGTCATTGGGTAGGTTGTTATGAGACTCCCTGATAAGCGAAGGCTATCTCATATGAGCACACGGTATGCGCAAG
Organism: Magnolia kwangsiensis; assembly: GCA_037074715.1. Classification (NCBI taxonomy): domain Eukaryota; kingdom Viridiplantae; phylum Streptophyta; class Magnoliopsida; order Magnoliales; family Magnoliaceae; genus Magnolia; species Magnolia kwangsiensis. Next base: position 51,094,066 of record CM073586.1, on the reverse strand, counting down.
ATTAATGCATGACTGGATTGTATGACTCATGCATCTTTCATTATATGTTGTGATTACTGAATGCCCTAGCGACATTAGGGTTATAGCCTTCACAGTCATGTCGTAGATGGCCAGATGGGACACTTGTAAGATCCGTTTCCTAGCCCGTACTGTTCTATAGGTTTCCACGGTCATCCCGGTTGAATTCTGGCGACCTGCGATCGGTTATCGACGTTTGTGCACGACCCTGAGACGTGTCCCGTATATCTAAGTCGACTCGGCCCGAGACTTGTACCAGTGCGACCACGCCATCACCGCGGTTCTGATGCCGCGTCTTGCACGCCGATGCGGTACCCTGGCCAAGAGATGTGGGCCAGCGTTCAGTTCGAGAAAAACGCAGTGCGTTGTAAATCCTAAGAGAATCTATCACATCAATCACCTCACTTGTCAAAAGTACACCCATCACTTGACCCATTACTCTTCCCATTCCTAAGTCAACAACCCCCCAAAGTTAACTCTCTCTCTCCCTTACACAAGTACACCTATCACCTTTCACCTCACCCATCTTTCCCCCTCTCTCTCTCTCATTTCCTCTGAAGCAATCCACGTCCAATGCTCCATGAGAGAGCTAGGTGTGGCCCACCTTCTTACCTTCCATCTCCACCATATAAATCCAATCTCAACCATCCAAGTTTATCTATTGGAGCTCTATATCGCATTGGTGGAAGGAAGGGCTCGATTTTTTTTTTAGGTTTTATTTGTTTGGATTTGATCATTTTATAGCCCACATGATTTGGGACCCATTTCATCTTTGTAAGTAAGAGGGGCCCATTGGGCCAGGTCCCCCTTTCTCACCGATCTCTCTCTCTCCCACTCTCTCTCTTCCAATTTTATGGATCCCTATGATGCATGTATTTGATCCCCACCGTCCATCCATTTTTGCTGTCCAAGTGGTGGGATGTACCATGACGTGCGTGTTGTATCTACGCCGCAGTCCATCACTATGGAGCCCACCTTGATATGTGTTTCATCCATGCTGACGGTGGAGCCCACTTGATATATGCGTGGAATATTCACCGCCCAGCAGTGCCTGCTGCTGGAAGGAAAAAGTAAAATATCAGCTTAATTCAAAAAAAAATAAATTTGGTGGGCCACTCACATGGACCCCACCTTAATGTGTATATCTTATCCACACCCTCAATCCAATTTTTCAGCTCATTTTAAGCGTTTAGCCGAGAGATGAAGCCATTTCAAATCTCTGGTGGGGTATATCATAAGAAATAGTGTGTAGGTTGTTAAAAAAATCTGATAGGGGCCGCTATGATGTTTCTTTGCATAAAGATATTGAATATTAGACTCGTTGGATGCGTCCCAGGGTATAGAACCCAACCTATGGACTGGATCATCATGATATAGGTCCCACATATGTAAAACCTATAAAAAAAAAGAATTTAAAACAAAAATATATAATGGTTGACGCTGCAGCGAGCGGGGGCAAGGAGGGTGGGCCCATCTCAGGCCCCACCGTGATGTATGTGGAGCATCCACACCATGCACTTGATGGATTCTCTTTAGAAATGGGATGTCCCCAAAATTCAGCCATACATGGAACTCAGGTGGCCCACACCATCCAAAATCATATGGAAACATGCCTAAAACATATATATACACTTTCTGGGGCCCATCTGAAATTTTTATGCTTCTGAAACTAGGTGTAACCCCTTAACTAGGTGGGACACACTTATTGAATGGGCTGGATTTGTGAAACCATCTTGGTAGGCCCTACCCTGATGATGTGTTGAATCCACACTGTCCAACCACTAAACGGTGGAACACTAGCCAGGGTGTTGCAATGTCAGCAAGTTCCACGGGTTTGATCGTGAGTTATGCGTTATATTCTACTGTCCATACCATTTAGCAGATCGTGGGACCCATCCCACACGTGCAGCACGTGTGGGTGGGGCCCACCTTGATGTGGTGTTGCGTCCACTTCGTCCAGATCCAGAGTTTCTGGTGTACCGCACCATAATATAGGTGTTTTATCTGAGTCGTCCATCGGTGCAGGGCCCACCTGCATACGTCCAGGGAGATTAGTTATTTTTTTAAAAATAATAATAATAATAATATAAATATAAATATAAATAAATAAATAAATAAAAATATGTAATATAATATAATATATATACATATAGTATATCTGGAGGGGGCCACGTACGTGGACCCCGCCCCTGAGTATGTGATACATCGAAGCCGTCCATCCATCTGGCTGTTCAGCAGTGGTACCCATCTGGATTAGTGCTGATCAGCACGTGCTCTACCTTGGTGCATGTGATTATCCACACCGTCCCTACCTTGCATCCGGGCTGTCCGTCTAGGACGCTGGACACTGGACTTCATGTAATGTATATAGATACCATGTAATGTATATTATAATATGTATACTATATATGTAATGCATATTATAATAATATATTATATGTAATGTTGTGGGACCCACCTGATGCTGACGACAGCAAGTTCTGTGGGACCCACCCTGCACGTGTGAGGGTGGGGACCACCTTGATGTCTGTGATATCTAGGCCGTCCACCTGTTTTTGATCCCAGCCATCCATCTCTTGGACGGGGCCAGGGGCAACTCAGCAGCAGTGTGGCTGCTGTTTAGACATCAACAAGTTTTGTGGGTCCCGTGCATGATGTATGTGTTGTTGGTGTACACTGTCCACATGCTTGGACCACACCCTGATGTATTTGATGCAGCCCATCTATCTAGGTAGTGCTACGTGGGCCCACTTTGATGTATTTTGTGTCCCATTTGAGACGTCCACCCTAATATACTTGTGCCCCATCTATGAGGCCCACCTTGGCGTATTTGCAGCCCATTGTGATGTGTATTGGGCCCATGAGATGAGGGCGGCCCGATAATGTGGCTTATTAACATGCTGACTTGATGTATATGATGCCCAATGGTGTGGCCCATTGATGTGGCCCAATGAGATGTATATATGGCCCATGTTCCAGGCCCAATATGATTCATTTGTGGCCCATTCGTTTAGGCCCAATGTCATATATTTGGGGCCCATGGGTCAAGGCTCATTGAGATGTAATTGGAGCCCATGGGTTAGTACCTATTAAGATGTATTTGAGGCCCAGGTGCAGGGCCCACTTGTTGTGTATTCGAGGCCCGATGTGATGTATTTGAGGCCCTTGTATGAGGCCATGGGCCCACTATGTGTTTGGTTCTAGGTGGACTACCCCTTGGGAGAAATGTTGGTTAAATGTCCACATTGATGGACAATGATAGTTAGATGTCCACATTGTGACCTTCCCTTAGGCCTTGATAGGATTCTCACCGATTCCCATTATCGAGGTTGATTCCGATTTGTCGAGGCCGATTGTATAAGATGATTCTGATTGTCAATTTCGATTATCGAGGCCGATTCCGTTTGATGAGGCCGATTTCGATTGGTCGATTGCCGATTTCAATTTTCATGGCCGATTGCCGATCCCGATTGTCGTGACCAATTCGTCGATTCTAATTATCGATCGATTTCGATTATAGAGGCCGATTATATAGGTCGATTCTGATTGACGAGGCCGCGTATCAAAGCCGATTCCGATTGTCGAGGTCGATTGTATAAGCCGACTCCGATTGTTGAGGCTGGGTATCAAGGCCGATTCTGAGTGTCAATTCCGATTGTCGAGACCTATATGATGTATATGCGACCCGTAGTTGAGGCCTACTATAATGTATTCATGGCCCATGGGCAAGGCCCATTGTGGTGTATTCGTGGCCTATGGGCAAGGCCATTATGATATGTATTAGGCCCATGATGCATAACGTATTTGATGTATTCGAGACCCATGTGTAAGGCCCACATGTCATGTATTTGAGGCCCCATGAGCAGGGCCCACCTGTTGTGTATATTGATGCATGACTGGATTGTATGAATCATGAATCTTGTATTATGATTACTATACGCCCTAGCGACATCAGGGCCTTATCCTTCACAGGCATATCGTGAATGGCCAGACAGGACACCAAAAATTTGTTCTAGCATTGGGCTGTCATAGATGGCCCTGGGTAAAAATTCATAAACCCTCTTGGTACCAAAGGACGTCCCAACGTCGAGACCGAGTGGATATATGAGCGCCCGAGTGCTGAATACCAGGAGGCCGCGTCTCTCACTGTGTCGTGATCGGTTGGGAGAAAGTGTGGCCTTACCCACTCGAGGGTAGAGGGCATTACTAGGCTAGGTTTGACCAGCTCGTGAATGGATCCAATATCGACGTGCCGGATAGATGTTGGTAGACTATTGGCCAGGCGGATAGTGAGGTTTCTTACGCTCACTTGGACTGTGCGGTTGGGAGAGTAGCAGTACCATTTGGAGTGTACTAAACCCCGGTGATGATCCCAGAGATGAACCATACTATATGTGGACTTATTGAGCAGGAATTGCATACTCATTCATTTATTCATTCACTATCCACTCGAGCTAGTGGTGCGCAACCAATTATTACATGTACCTTCGCAATGGCCAGGATCTCGGTTGGGGCACGCGACTAACCTGAGATCAGGAGTTTACCACATCGAGTCTGACTATCCAAATTTAGGTATGGGACTGGTTTGGATAGAAGTCCCTTATGATGGACCCCATAGCCTGCGATACTACGTACTATTATCCTGACTTCATACTCCAACATGGTCATTCCATTCGCACTACATGTTGCATTACATCCACCGCATAGGGTACGACTGACGTTGTTTGTGTTACTCGTTAGGAATGTATATTACATTACATCCTTTGCATCTGATATTTGGCTCTCTATGACACCGCACTTGCATAGTTGATTTCTATTGCGTATTCTAATATTGTATGACTCATGCACTTGTCAGTATTTCCACCTACTCTCTTATTGTGTGATTTATGATTTTGTTAGTATTTCTATTTACTCTGATAATTCATGATTTTGTTAGTAATTCTGTTTACTCTGATAATTCATGATTTTCTCAGTATTTCTATTTACTCTGATAATTCATGATCTTGTAAGTATTTCTATTTATTCCGACATTATACGGTTTATGGATTACCTGTATTTCCGGTATTGTATGATTATGGTATTGCATTGAATACTTAGCACTTACCTTGTGCACACACTTACACCACCCTCTAAGCTTTCTATAAGCTTATGCACGATAGATGCGTGCAGGTAATGTTAGGTTGCAGCAATGTTGAGCGTGGAGCATTCAGTGGTCTTTTGAAGTTTGATCTTCGATTTATGTATTCCATTTTCAGCATTGTACTCAAATGATTATATTAGTGGATATGTGATGATGATGTTACTTTTGTGAATTGGATAATCTTGTGGTTATGTTTATTACGAGTTAAATATATATTGAAAAATAAAATTAAAAAAAAATCTTCCGTGTAGGATCCTAAGATCAGAATCTGGCATATGGATGTTAGGAGTCGGGAATGGAATACTACGGAGGCTGTCGGCACCGGATTCGGCGATCAAGATTCCTGTGAATCCGATTTTCGAGTTTAGGGTGTGACAATACCGAAAATCTGTTACTAGCATCGGGCCACCATGGATGACCCTGGATGAAATTCCCTAAACCCTCTTAGTACCAGAGGACGCCCCAACATCGAGACCGAGTGGATACATGAGCGTCCGAGTGCCGAATACCAGGAGGTCGCGTCTCCCATTGTGTCGTGGTCGGTTGGGAGGGGTTGTGGACTTACCCGCCCGAGGGTAGGGGCATAGTTAGGCTGAGTTTGATCAGCTCATGAATGGGTCCACTATCGACATAACCGGTAAATATTGGCTGACGACTGGCCAGGTGGATAATGAGGTCTCTTCCACTTTCATGGTCGCACGTCAGTGGGTGGCGATTGCATGTAGAGTGTAATAGACCCCGGTGATGATCTCAAAGATGTACAGTATTAATTTGTGGAGCAGGAATTGCATACTCATTCATTCATTCACTATCCACTCGGGCTGGTAGTGCGCAACTATTTGTTACGTATACCTTCGCAATGGTCAGGATTTCGATTAGGGCACGCAACTAACCTGAGATCAGGAGTTTACCACATTGAGTCTGACTATCTAAATTAGGTATGAGACTGGTTTGGATAGAAGTCTTATGTGATGAACCCCATATCCTGCAATACTACATACTATCATCCCGACTTCACACTCCAGCATGGTCATTCCATTCGTACAGCATATTGTATTACATCTGCGGCATATGGCATTTTAGGTTACTGTGTTTCTGCATTTATATAGTCTAGATACAGCTGAAGATATTCGTGAACCCATCAAGAATTGTATATTGCATTGCATCCTCGACATCTAATATTTAGCTTTTTATGATTCCGCATTTACATAGTCGATATGCATTGTGTACTCTGATATTGTTTGACTCATGGACTTGTCAGTATTTCCGCTTACTTTGATATCGTATGATTCATGATCTTACCAGTATTTCCAATATTGTATGATTATGACATTATTTTGAATACTTAGCACTGACCTTATGCACACGCTTACACTGCCCTCTAAGTTTTTTATAAGCTTATGCACAATAGATGCGTACAGGTGATGTTAGGTTGCAGCAGCATGGAGCTTGGAGCATGTAGCTGACTTCTGCAGCTTTAATTTTGACATATGTATTTCCCTTTCAGCATTGTATTCAAATGTTTATATTAGTGGATATATAATGATGATGTTGCTTTTGTGATTTAGGTAAACTTGTGGTTATGCTTATTATGAGTAAATTTATATTGAAAAATCCTCCTTGTAGGATCTCAGGATTGAAATATGGCGTATAAACACTGGGAGCCGAGAATGGAGTACTACGGAGGCTGTCGGCACCAAATTCAGTGATCGAAAATTTTTGTGAGCCCGGTTTCCGAGTTTGAGGCGTGACACAAATCGTTGTTGTCCAGTACATTTCTATCTTCAACTTGGTGAGATAGTGGAAACTGAAAGAAATCAATGGAATTCATTCTTTCGATCTTGTCATCCACCCAGTCATGTCTTCTTTGTCATCTTACGTTGTTAATAATGATATAGAGGGAGACGTTTTGGATTAACGTAAACTTTCTCAGGATCATCATATGTCTATGGAAAGTATACACCTAGCCAACCAGAAAAAGTAATGTCATGATGTATATGCCGATGAAGCTCCAATAGCTGGACTTGAGCAATGTGTCACAACATCTCTGAATGCTCTATAAAGAGAAAAGAGGATGGGAGGAGCTAACGAATACTTTTTGCATTCGGTTATCGCTCTGACAGCTACAAATAGAGTTGGTCGAATAGCATCTGCCACTTTGAACTTGGTAGCACTACCACACTAAGCCAATAGGAAAGAAAAGCGGATAATTTAGTACTAGAGCTGTAATTTACCAAACCTCTTACTTTGCGCCTGAGATTCTTTGTATCATGTGAATGGCTGCCCAAGAAACTATGAAAAGAGCAAAAGAAGAAAATGCCAAAAAGTATATAGCATAAAGATTTATGTTTTTTAATATAAAAGAGAGAGAGAGAGAGAGAGAGAGAGAGAGAGAGAAGAAGAAGAAGAAGAAGAAGAAGTCAAAGGATGTACCACAAGTCTCTCGTAAAGTGTGCAAGCCATTAGAAAGGTGATATCTTCCGGATGTCAGGAAATTTAGACATTTCCCAAAAAAGTTCCATGGTTGCTGCAAAATTGAAGGTTTTTTGTCGGGATCAAAGTAAACAAATTTTTTATTAGTGGGAATGAACTCATCAAAGAAGCGACCTGTAACAAGAAGTCCTGCCATACGATGAAGATCCTGTAGGGTTATGCTTACTTCACCAATAGGCAGATAGAAAAAGTTTGTTGTTGGAGACCAATACTTCAGGAAGCTCTTATACACCATAATATCTTTGCAGAAATGGTCTAAAGCAGCTTCAATAGCACTGTATAAATTGACATCAACCAAGACTTGCGTATATTTCCTCATAATGGCTCTTGCCCATGCATTATAGTAGACGCGATGGGAAAGGAAGCCACGAGTTCAAAACTCATCGTTACCCCACAAAGAATCTCCATTTCGGAAGCGTTGTTGTATGGTTTTGAAATAGTGAGTAGGGTAGAGAGTATGGGGATTATAACGACAGATCAAGAACTGCATATAGGATATATGTCTCATCTTCTGCTACAGTACTCTTTCCAAGAGGAAACCTTCCAAAATCTTCGGTTCTTTCCAATTGGCAGTAAAGAGAAGTTTGTTTTATGTTATCTGGTCAGTCGGCTCGCTCTGAAGCATCGAGAGATGACGATGAAGGCTCATTGAGATAATGATCGTCTCATCCTTATAAGGATTCCTAAACTTAATCACCTCTTGCTAAATTTTAATGTTATCCCATGCATTCTTATAACATTTCTTCGAGAATGTAGGAGGTGAAGATTCCACAACAACAGGGCAAGAGGTGTCAGTACAGAAGTTCACTATAGATTTCAACCAAGTCTCCCAGTCGAACTCATGACCTTCCCTAGGCAGCTTCTCGATATCTCCCATTATTATGGCATTCCATATGGGACTAGCAAGAAGAAGAATACGATCAGAGAAATCAACAATAAGAAGAGTTGGTTCTCTAAGAAGGGAAGAATGTTCATTATCCATTCGAGTCCTCTTCTGAGAATGACCTTCAAAAGGATTGGGTTGAGGATCAAAAGGCTTAGAATGTCGAGAAAAAGTGGCTTACTCTTTAAGGAGTACGTTGTCTTTTAGTACATGCCATTTCAAAATACAAATTTTAACAGAGTTCAAGTCACTTATACAGAAAAGCAAAGCGTTGTGCGAAAAAATGATTGCACGCAGAATTTCATTGCACGGTGTGATTGATTGCACGCAGAGTCTATTGCGTGAAGTGGTGGGTTGCGCGAGAAGTCTGTTGTGTGAAAGAGTTCTGCTCTAAAGGAAGTGATGGTTTGAATCTAACAATCCACATATATATAGTTGTTAAACTCAAGTCCGCGCAATGGACCCAACAGCGCAACAAGAATGATGTTGGGCGCAAATGATTCATATGAAGCATGATTTTTAAAAACAAATTAATCCTCCATATAAACTCTAAGAGAGGATTAAAAAAAGGATCAAGAGGACATTTATTGGACTATAAATTTAAGAAAGATTAAGAAGTGAGAATCAATGTATCTTAGTTGCATGGCATGCAACAGAAATAAAGATAAGGGTCCATTATGCAGCTCATAATGGACATATGATGTGCGTGCAATGGGATTTTGGTGATGGTCCATTGCACCCTGCGCAATGGGATTCATCTTCCGCATAACAAGGAGTTGTGCAAAAATCAAGGTTTACACGTGGTTGCCTATAAATACCCTTCCTCTCTCACTCTCTATTTACAACATACGAAAACTTTAAGAGCCAACAGAGAACTCTTCAAATTCAACAAGGTACTAGAGCATACTTGTTGCACGACATGCAATAGGGTGCCCATGCAATAGTAAACCTAAGACTCATCATATGGCGCGCAATGGAGGTGTTGTGCACGTAATGACCGCTTGTTCATGAATTTCACCCTCATAATTCTTCCAAGAGTTTGATTGATCTAAAAGGAAAGAAACTTCTAAAGGATCGAAAATATCTACAACGAGATGTTGCTTCCACATAACAACTTCTGCAGGCAAAAGATCATATCACGAATCAAAACGCTGTCAAAATCGATATTTGAAAAGATTTGATTATTATGTTTTACAACGATTGTTCTCTTATTATTTCTTTGTTATCATTGAATGATAATTCCCCTATCAAAATTCATTTGCATCTTATTGAAATAATAAATTTATCATTTTTCATAAAAAAGTAAAACATATCAAGTGAATTTTATCCACCATCATCATCTCCAAACAAGCATAATGTAAGATATTTATTTATCTAGCACAAGTTCTAACGTGCCATGTCCGAAATAGTGGTCCGTATACATAAGTTTACATTCAAGGCTGGCCCGCCATGCTAAAATACTTTAACACAAGGGTTTAGCTTGAGTATTAATATCCTAAACTACCCGACCACAGCCACATTTATGACAAATCGAGAACGTGCTAAGGTAGAGAGACATGCTATAGGGACATAGCTGAGCCCACCTGCCTCGTTGAAGAGTGACTCCCTTGCTTGTCCATCTTTAAGGGCAACACTCGCCAGGCTATTTCGAGAGTTCAACAAGTGGCAAAAGCATCAGTCCTCGTTCGGTCAAGGGCCCCCTTTTGTAACCCTAAGTCTCCATTGTGTACACAAGAGGCCATGGTATTGACAATGGGCTCTCAACAAGCTAGCCCATTAACTCGAGAAGATCCTTAGGCTCAGGTCATTCAAGTCCCAGGCGCTCGACAAGCTAGCCCATTAACTCAAGAAGTTCCTCTTGCTCAGGTCATTACGTCCAGACCATCATTCAAGTCCATACCAACATACTCAATAGTTCAAGGCATTGCAACTTTGGTTCTGGCCACCTTTGCTGACGCAGGTAAAGACGTGTTGAGGTCTTGAGGCCGACCACTGTCTTCAGGATAACTATTCCGAATCCACATAACTTCTACAAACACCTCACAAACATACCTCAAATCCAAGAGGAAGATAAGAAAAATAGAATAATTATTAAAAAAATCATAATAAATTGATTAAAGATGAAAAACGAGCTTACAACCTCTTAAATAATAACATAACCCTTATGAAGCAGTCTCAAAGTCATACAATAACTAAAACTACCAGAAATCATGACTTATTATAAATAGTAAACTTGCTATTTATAGACAGCCATGATTTCCACTAGACCTCAGTTTTTGGCCAAAAATAGTGTCCTGTTCAGCTCAACCATGTTATTCTCTCAGGGCCTGTTTGTTTTTTTGAGAGCAATGGAAATACACGGTAAATAGTAATTATTACAAATTCATCGCATTTGAAAATTTATAGAAATTTGTGCCTTTGAAATTAGTTTAAAAGAGATAATTTTAATTTTTAAACTGCAAAGTAATGCAAATGATATATCCATTCTGTCCATCTGTTTTATTACAATATTTTAGAGCATGAGACAAAAAACGAAACAAATGCAGCACTCAAGTGCCCACGCCAAAAGAAACAATGGCTCCACAAAGTTTTTAACAGTAAGTATTTGATTTCCTTTTTTGTATGACGTGATCCACTTGAGTATTAGATATACCTCAATTTTTTACTCATGCTATGAATTCAACTAGAATAATGGATGAACAGTGTAGATAAGCAAAATGTGTTACAATGGTACCCACAGATATTTTGTAATATTCTTAGTTTTCATGTCAAAAAGTAAGCAATCAAATCAAGTACAGGTACATTGTAAATGTAAGGGGAAATAATTATTACTTTTTTACACTATATTTACCATTTCATCCTAAAATCAAACACGCCCTTAGTTATTCTAAGCACTTTTCATGTTGAACAACTCTTAAAGCCCAATAAATGAAGAGTTATAATTAAACTAAAACTTATTATAAATAGTAAAAATAAAAATAAACAGGGATTTCAACCATTGATCTAATGGAATCTTGCAAATTCAGCATGGGCAACTCAAAATCATGCATAGTACATCCCATAACTCATTCCAGTTTGCAAGATGCATCCATTTTAAGTTCTGACAGGCCAAATCACCTCTATATCCAATTGGGCCTTTTCTAGTCCATCTTGGCCATAAAATTATCCACAACCCACTCTACATCATTTGCCTAGGCAGCAGCTCCATCAGCCACCCTTCCAACAAACAAAAACTGCAAGGTTAGGCCACCAAGCGACCAAGATACTTAAATGATTTGCCCACAGCTCCTTGAGGGATTGGGTCACAAAATTTCCATTTCCCCTCAACAATAAGCACTTGGACTGACAAAATTTCAACAACAACGGCTCACCCAAAGAGCACCTTATTAATTTCTTAATCACTTTGGGGAAATGCCTTCAACTGTTTGGGTCCTCATTGACCAGCAAAGCATTCAAATTACATTCACCCCTAGCACCTAGCTTTGTCTACTCATGAAAACAAATGTAGAATATGTTCTTAGCCAATGTCTTCTCCAAACAAGATGTTATGCTAACCAACCTTACCCAAGCAAAAGAACGCAAAACTAAAACAGTACAAGAGTACATTATTCATTAGAGATCATTGGACCTTACATGTTGTCAACTCTCTCAAGAAAATGAACAAGTCCAGCTGTGCATAGACAAATTAAATATGCCTGTGCCAGAGAGCAACTAGGATAATGTGCCAATGATAGAAGAAAAAAAAACGTGACATGGAAACTCCAGTAGCCAATCGAGCACAAAGGAGTCACTGGCCATTGGAGGCAAAAGAAGAAAAGAGGAATCACTAGTTGCCTGAAGGCAAGAATTGGAGTGTCTTAGTCCCTTAAAGCAAGGAATTATACAGAGTCCTTGTCACCAAAGGAAAGGAAGAAGGTATGGGTCACTCATTGCAGGCCAAAGGGGGATATGGAGGAGAAAAGAGTTGTTTCAATGCTCTCTTTATAAACAAGCAATGTTTACCTGTCAAACCTTTACAACGAAAAATTTATTAGTATCCAAAATGGATCCTAATGCAACAAGTCAATTGGATTTTGGTAGGTAGACGAAATTTAAGAGGAACAAAAACTAAAACCAATATAGACATCTAAAAGAGCAGACAATCAAAAAATCCAATGAAATATATTAGTTTTCAACATAATAGCCAACATCCAAATAATATGTGAGTGGACCATCAGTAACTCCTATCCTCCTCCAAAGAGGACAAGAAAAGAATAATAATGTGGAAGAGTGATGGTTTATGAACCCCACTTCAAATGGGCCATAGACCAACCTTATACTATCCTTCTGCTAAACCAGCCGTCTAGAGGCCATCTAGTGGATGGTTAAAATTGTAAGCATCCAACAGGCTGAATTCAACAAATAACCAACCATTAATCAAAGCTAGCATAACCCAATTAACATTCTTCTAAAGCCATAACCAATCTACATTGGATCCCACAACTTTAATCAGTTGAATTGAAGTAGGTATGATCCATGCACATAATTTCAAGCACATACCACCCAAAAAAAAAAAAAACTACATCCAAGTTCATCAAGCACACTATCCACATTTGTGGCATGTATGTATGCAAGACCAGGATCATATGCAGGGCCCACCACAGAGAGTCCAATCACCAGTATTCATGATCAGACCAACCTAGCATCCTTTAAGGCACTTTAGAGAAATACAAATGTACAACTAAAAACAGTTCAATCAATAGTCCACACACAATAAGAAAAATCCCTCCAATAACTGACTAAGATCTCCACCCAACCATTGCAAATGTTAGCAGAAAAAAGCAGCATTGTGTGACCCAACAGATCAACAGTTCAGATCTCATACATGTCCACCACATGTGCAGAGATAAGAGTGTACAATGACCAGACTCATTCCAAATGAAGATAGAGAAGAAACTAGAGGCTTCAACAGCTGCATAATGTACATGCAATTACAACAAACACACTCATTTTATAACAAAAGGAAAGGTAAAACTAAAAAGGGAAGGGGGAGGGAGTAAATCAGCACAAACTACTCATCTCAGTCCAAACCCACGACTGCAAATGGCGCCTTTGCCTTTGGTGGCCTCCCACGAGGCCTAGGCGAGCCCGTTGACATCCCAACAGCAGGACGGGCCTTCTTTGGGGGGCGTCCACGGGGTCTGGGCGGGCCAGAAACCTTAACTGGTGCAGCTGCCAGATCCGAAGGGTCCTTGGGCTTTGGCGGACGGCCACGTGGCCGCGGTGGGGAAACGACCGTCCCAGGTGGGATTGGCAGCTTCGCTTTGGGTGGACGACCACGCCCCCTCTTCAGCGGAGCATCAGGATTGGGCCGCATGTAGTTGTTCTTGAGCATGGTAAGCTCACCAGATTCCTTCATTCTGTTGAGGTAATCAGCCAGGAGCGTCGAGTGGTCTTGCGGGAGATCATCGTAAGATGACTCGATGTATTCTGAGATTGCAGATTTGCTGGATCCGTTCTTGTCATCTAAAGCTTCAATTGCTGCAAGAATCATCTAAAACCCAAAAAAACATAAAACAAAAACACATCAGACCTTGGGAAACATCTGGTAGAATACAGAACATGAAATGAAAGGTTGAAATGGAGATATGGATGCCTGTTTCTAACCTCGGAATATGGAAGGGAAGGAGGTTTATTGACTTCTTCTGTGGCCATGATGGTCGCGGAGAAAGATGAAAGGAACAGAGAGGGGAACTGTTTGCAAGGAAGAAGGAAAGGGGTGGGGGATTTTAAAAGGTGGGGTTGGGGATGTATCGACTTACAAAAGGCAGATGGACGGCTGACGATTCATGAGATGGTGAGTATCAAAACGTTGTGATTGGTCGAGGAGGGTATCACGCGGATCGCTGGCGTGGATCTTTGTGGTTACCTTCTTTGTAATGGCGAGTGTACTCGAGCAGTTTTAAACTCTTTTATAAGTCGTCTCCTGCCACGCATTTTTGAAATCCAAGCCGCTCATTGGATGGACCCTTCTTTAAGATGCACTTTGATAAAATCAAGCTTACAGAATTATTGTTTTTAGAAAATGGCATCAATTATTGTTAAGTAAAATCAAGTTTGACATTCATCTTTAGCTAAAATAGATGCATGCGTGTTCAGATCGATCCATCTGCGGAGTGGATTGGATCTATCACACGTAAGCTATTTCTAAATGTGTGAGACGTTCAGTCACTCTAGTTGAACTAGAGCCGCTTCCAGACTTCAGAGCAACTTACTGGACAAACTATCTATCTTCGTGCGTTTCGCAACATCGTTCGAGTATATTTAAGTGCATTCAGAATCAAAGCTTCCTATGGTCAAGCCAAATTATAGGTATTTAGAGTCAAAGTTATTTGAAAAATGCAGTTTTATTATATCTTTAAATATTTTTCTTTTGTTGTGATTTAGATTTAAATATCTTTTTTTAAGTTTTTTTTAATGATAGGAAAGTCGCACACAACAAAAGTTATCATTAGGCTACTAAACTATTGTAGATGTGCAAGCTGATGATATTTAAAATAGTAAAATTATTAATTGCATCATTAAAAATACGACTGGAACAATCCAAATATTAGCCATGTAAATCAACAATTAAAATACGATGGTAAGTCACTCATTTGTGATCTTATGCTTGTGGCATAGTCGAGGGTTAGAATTTTTTTATTTTTTGTCAAAGTATATATTTCGATGGTGTAAAATGTTGAGGGTTCAAAAACCACGTGTTTTTCTATCTTTGATTTTTCAACATATGAAGAATAAATATGTATATATAATGAATTTGACTTGGAGTTGCCAAATAGATAGTTAGCTCGAAATTCTGCAATCAACTACATCTTATATAATCTTGTAGAAATTAGAGAATTTGAAATTTCTATACATTGCACTGACTCCTGACCTAGGACTTGGGATTTTGTAAGAAACCAATTATAAAGAACAATGGTATTAGGCACCTACTCTGCCCGTACAAGAATATGGTCTTTATTATGAGCATCCTCACTCTCTCCACTCATGCATATAAAGCCACTAGTTCATTCATGAAATAGTCCAATTTTAACCGTTAAACATGCATTAAACCCATAAGCTTTAATGAGGCTTATGGGCCCCACCAATAGTGGAGAAAATCTCAATTCTTTAGTGGGTTCCAAGTTTCACAGCGACAGGCAAGATATCCCGGGATACAATGAGATCTTGAAAGAGAACTTGATTTCTATTATGGGAAGCTTCTAGGCTCTCTCTTAGGGTTAGTTTAGACACATGAGATTGATCGAGAATCCTATGAATGGCTTTGATTAGTTTTAGGGCAACTACTCTTAACAAGTAAGTTATTTTGACTTTTCATTCAGTTGTAGATGAAGACCTAGCACGAGGGGTTGAGATAATCTCCAATGGATGGCTAAAATGGTTAGAAGGATGGTCGCATGGATCACCCAGTTGTCATGGTAAAATAAAAATTTTGTCTTCAAAAAATGCTGCACACAGCCCTGGTTGTGGCAAAAATCATGTGCATGCACACATGTTCTAGTGAATGAAAGGGATAGGGTTCGATGTAACGCCCTGAAATTCGGGGGTGGAGTAAGAGCCCAACTCCCGAGTCCCAACACATCACTTATGCAACATAGATAATGATGATTAAATGTCGTCTGTATTAGTGCCTTAAACATGAGTAAGATTATACCAAACAGCATATCATACTCCAGAAACAGTTAAATTTTACAAGCGGAAGACTGTAATGGATATATAACGTACATACATGTGTTTCCCAACCTCCAGAGTATGATAGCATTACTTAGCTAAATAAATCCATATTTGTTTCAAAATAATACAAAATGACAAAATATGACTATCCAACTAATCATATATCCCTGTAATCCCGTTTAACAGAGCGGCCTACGTAAATCCTCCTGATAACTGCATATATGAGAACTCCTCCTCATCGTCGTAGAAGTCTGGCTCGGCCTCATATGTCGCGCCAGAATCTGCATCTAAGATAGAATCTGGTTGGTGTTTAAAACACCATCCCAAAACGTGGGACTGAGTGATCAACTCAGTGAAACTATGAAGCAAAGGTTAATATGTTATTAATCCAGTCAAGCAGTAATGATAAAGCAGTATGTAACACCCTGAAAATCGGGGGTCGTGTATAAACTCAACTCCCGAGTTCCAGACCGTCACTTATGCAACAAAAATGATTATGATTCAATGTTGTCTGAGTTAAAGCATTCACATGAGTAAAAGTATACCAAAACTGCAATTCATACTCCAGATCCAGTGATAAAAGCAAGCGGAAGACTAAAGTATATACATATCACTGTATGGAAAACAAAATAGATCTCAACTGTCTCCAAAGTATGAATACATCTCTGAGTCTCAAATACATATAAATAAATAAAAATCAAATGTCAAAATAGTCCCACTGAGTAGTCCCGTCAATCCAGGCCACCTAAGCAAAGTCGTCGTGGTACTGCATATATGAGAACTCGTCCTGGTCTCATCATAGTCCGGCTCTGCCTCCTGAATCGCTGCCTCACCTGCATCTAAGACAGGGTCTGGTGGGTGTTGCAAACACCATCCCGTAACGTAGGAGTGAGTAGCTAACTCAATGGAATAATAGAGCAAGGATTAGCATGTTCTCAAATCAATCATGCGATAATAGTAAAGCAGTAAATCAAACGATCCTAATACTGTTGTTAATGCAATATGACATGACATGATGGATACCTTCACCGACATTCTCCCTCATACGGCACCATCTGCATCCTCGGCATGCTTGCGTACCGCTCAGTGCTCCACATCTTCCAGGCACATGCAATGTGATGTTGATATGATTACCGAGTTATTATTAGTCCTTTTCACACAGCAATATTGGAAAACTAAGATACTTCCCTTATATCAATCCCAACACAGATCCTGTCTAGGGTCGTCACTCCTAGTAATCTCATACGATGTATATTTTGTAGGTCACTGCAAGGGCTGCCAGGGCTGTTGCTCGCACTCGTTGCACCGCTCCCCCATCACCTTATCAATATAGGCCTACTGTACTCTCACTGCTACGGAAGGGTCGTCGCCTCCCTTAAACTCAGAATACGCTCGCGGTCACTACAAAGGACTCGTCGCCTAATTAGTGTAGGCTGACAGCAAGAATATCGTGTCTCATACCACCATAATCTGCTCACGAGTCATATGTGCTCACTAGTCACTACGGGGAGGTTTGTGGCCCCAGCGTAGGCCGACAGATCGACCACGGTGTCCCATACCATCATGCCCGGCTCATGAGTCTTTGTGGATCAAGGTACCATGGTTGACAGGGTTTACAATGACAAGTTCAGTACCCTAGGTTCAAGCAGTTATGACTCATACAAGGTGAACATACAAAGGTCAGTCGGGTTACTTGACGGGCTCGACTAGCACGAGCGCATCTCAAGTCGAACGACATGAAGTGCGTAAAACACCTTGTGTGGCCTAACCACTGCCGCCAACTCCAAAACACGGCTCGCGTTCATCGACGCGTCGTTCGTGGCAAAGATAAGCCAACCACGAATTTACTCAGTTACCGACTGCTTGGACTAAGTATAGTCCCAAACATTTATGAATTCACATCAGCAATCATATAAAAGTAATGGAAATGAAATACAACAATGTGAGCATGTTAACACATGTTATAACATACAACTTAAGTAAATCATCAAGCACATGCATTTCATACATATAATGAAATCATGCATATAGCTAACATGTAGGAAATCATTTACATCAACATATTATTTGAGAATTCAATCTCAAACTAATTCATAACACCATTTAATTCAATACATACTAATACAAGCATTTATACAAACACTTAAACTACACACTTAAGTCTACATATAGTATGTCGACTCAAAGTGCGCATTTAGGCGAATCTCTTCGCCAAACTAATTATGCACGCATTCCTAGTATCCTAATACGACAAGAAGCCATGTCAATTATGTCAGCAAAATATGGATGAAAATAGTATTTCCTACAAATGACTAAAATGCCCTAAATCTCATATTTTTCGTCTGCTTACGAAACAGGAAACGGACAACATGTTGTACATGTCAAACGGCGTTGCCGTGGATAATCTACTATTAAATGACATTGAAAGCGTTGGAAACAGTCAATCAAAGCGTCTAAAATTCGCACCTTTTATCCTAAAAGCGTATTAATTCGAACGGAGCGTATATGCTTCGTCTACGGCGAACCGGGAACCTATTTTACAAGATCCATAAGCTACCATGCTAAGAAAACAAAGGAACCTTAAATCAGCAAGTATTTGGGGTATTTGCTTACCTAGAATTGCGGTGAAATCACCGGGAAAGTGATTGAGGTGCGTTGCTTAAGCACGTGCAACACGTAGTGTAAGCAGCAGGAAATTCTCTCCCTCTCTCTCACAATCTCTCACCTTTTCTCTCACACCAGATAGGGTTTCTAGCAAATTCGGATGGGTGAGAGAAGTGAGGGTTTAAGCCCCTTTTATAACCTAAAACTTGCCCAAAACAGGCTTGGGAACAATGTTCACTTGATACCCAACCAAATCGGGGCTGTTTCGGTCCAAAAAGACATTTCTGGTGGTCCCCTGGCCGAACGCGATCGGACTTAAGTTCATGCATGTCGGATGTCGATCACATCCCATTTTCAGACCAGCAGTGTTCGTAGATCGCATGTGGCGGTCCAGTTTCAGTTCAGCGGTCACCGCACGTAGATCAGGCCTACAAGTCTCATGATATGAAATAGAAATTTTTCCTGATCCAAGGGTGTAATTTGACTGAATTCTGACGGTCAGAACGCTTAATACTGACGCGTCAAGTCGTGTGCCATATTTGAATTTCAAATTCCAAATCTAACCCTATTCTCACTCTCTTCACTCCATGCTCAATGAAATAGCCTGTGAATGTCAGTTGGACTTGATTTTTGAAATGATTGTCAAGTCCAGCTAGGCGGTTATAACGGTCTAAGATTGTAGGTATCGGACTTTCGACGCGCGGTCTAGATCCAATACAAAGTTTCAAAGAGGTCCTGAGAACAAACCGGTTTAGAGTTTGATCCGAGGTTTTAGAATATTATAGCGTCATTGGTTCTACTCGCTTTGGGTCTTGTAAAACGTATTAAAAGTGATCAGGGACTATTTCCCAGCTACTCTAGCGTTGCGCTAGCTAACTTACACTTATTTTCTAAAGGAATTAATCCTACACGATTTCTAGTCGAGTTGGTACTCGAGACGAAGTACTGATTTTTCCAGGGCGTTACAATCTACCCCCCTTAACAAAAAAATTTGTCCTCAAAATTTGTACCGTTTCGTACTCCTCGAGAAGCTGTGGATAGTTCTTTCTGATCTCGGCTTCTGTCTCCCAGGTAGCCTCTTCCTCAGAGTGATGCGTCCACAATACTTTCACAAGGGGAATCACCTTGCTACGCAGTACCTGCTCCTTCCTGTCTAGGATACGTGTCGGTCGTAGGATATATGTAACATCCTCTCCTAACTGCACCTGCTCCCATCTGATGATATAGGAAGGATCAGAAACGTATTTCTTCAGCATAGAAACATGAACTACGTTGTGAACGCTCGCGAGAGGCGTGGGTAAAGCCAAACGGTATGCCACTGCTCCCACACGATCGAGGATCTGGAATGGACCAATGAATCGCGGTGCCAGCTTCCCCTTCTTCCCGAACCGAAGGACTCCCTTCATAAGAGAAACTCGTAAAAATACATGATCCCCAACTGTGAACTCTAGCGGCCGCCGTCTCGTATCGGCATAACTCTTCTGTCTGCTCTGCGCTGTGAGAAGCCGACGTCTAATAATATCAATCTTCTCCGACGTCGCCTGCACTAACTCTGGGCCAATCAAGCTACGCTCACCGACCTCTGCCCAGCAATGCGGTGCGCGACAAGGTCGCCCATACAACGCCTCGTAAGGTGCCATACCGATACTCGCCTGAAAACTGTTGTTGTATGCGAACTCCGCATATACAAGACAGTCATCCCAACTGTCCTTGAAGTCCAATGCGCAAGCTCGTAACATGTCCTCTAAGATCTGGTTCACCTGCTCTGTCTGTCCATTTGTCTGTGGGTGGAAGGCAGTACTGAACTTCAACTTCACACCCATAGCCTCCTGAATGCGGTCCAGAAAATAGAAGTGAACCGCATGTCTCTGTCTGACACGATCTCCAATGGAACTCCATGCAGACGCACAATCTCTCTGATGTATAGTCTAGCCAGCTCGTCTGTAGAGTTCGTGACTCTGATCGGTAGGAAGTGCACCGACTTCGTCAGACGGTCGACGATCACCTATATGGAATCATGTCCCTTCCTCGTGTTCGGCAGCCCCGAAAAGAAATCCATGGAAATGAAGTCCCACTTCCACTCTGCGATCGGCATAGGCTGCAAGAGTCCAGGTGGTGGGCGATGCTCTGCCTTTACCTGCTGACAAGTAAGACAACGGGACACGAACTCTTCTATGTGGGTCTTCATATGTAACACCCTGAAAATCGGGGGTCGTGAATAAACTCAACTCCCGAGTTCCAGACCGTCACTTATGCAACAAAAATGGTTATGATTCGATGTTGTCTGATTTAAAGCATTCACATGAGTAAAAGTATACCAAAACTGCAATTCATACTTCAGATCCAGTGATAAAAGCAAGCGGAAGACTAAACAAGATATATATCACTGTATGGAAAAACAAAGTAATCTCGACTGTCTCCAAAGTATGACTACATCTCTGAGTCTCATATACATATACATAACAAAAGAATAATGTTCAAAAAAGAAAAGTCCCACTGATGTCCCCTCGATCCAGGTCACCTACGGGAAGCCGTCATGATACTGCATATACGAGAACTCATCCTGGTCCTCGTCATCATCTAGCTCCACCTCCTGGATCTCATCGTCACCTGCAACTACAACAGGGTCTGGTGGGTGTTGCAAACACCATCCCGTAACGTGGGAATGAGTGATCAACTCAGTGGAATCATAGAGCAAAGATTAGCATGTTCACAATTCAGTCACGCGATAATAGTAAAGCAGTAAATCAGACAAGTCCTAATACTGTTGTTAATGCAAGATGATATGACGTGATGTATGCCCTCACCGACGATCACCCTCATACGGCAACATCTTACGACCGCGGCATGCCACACTCCCTAGAGTGCTCCACATCTTCCAGGCACATGCAATGCTATGGTGATATGATTACCAAGTTGTTATTAGTCCATTCAAACAGCAGGATTGGGAAACTAAGGTACCTCCCTTGTATCAATCCCAACACGGATCCTGTCTAGGGTCGTCACTCCTAGTAATCTCATACGATGTACATTTCGTAGGTCACTGCAAGGGCTGCCAGGGCTGTTGCTCGCACTCGTTGCACCGCTCCCCCATCACCTTATCAATACAGGCCTACTGTACTCTACTGCACGGAAGGGTCGTCGCCTCCCGTGAACTCAGAATACGCTCGCGGTCACTACAAAGGGCTCGTCGCCTGATCAGTGTAGGCCGACAGCTAGAATATAGTGTCCCATACCACCATAATCTGCTCACGAGTCAATGTGCTCATTGGTCACTACGGGGAGGTTTGTGGCCCCAGCGTAGGCCGACAGCTCGACCACGGTGTCCCATACCACCATGCCCGGCTCATGAGTCTTCGTGGATCAAGGTACCATGGTTAATAGGGTTTACAATGGTAAGTTCAGTACCCTAGGTTCAAGCAGTTATGATACATACAAGGTGAACAAACATCGGCCAGTCGGGTTACTTGACGGGCTCGACTAGCGCGATCGCATCTCGAATTGAACGACATGAAGTGCGTAAAATACTTCGCGTGGCCTAACCACTGCCGCCAACTCTCAACACGAATCACATTCATCGACGCGTCGTTCGTGGCTATGACCAGTCAGCCACGAATTCGCTCGGTTACCGACTGCCTGGACTAAGTCAAGTCCCACACATCTATGGAATTACATTAACACTATAAAAAGGTATTGGAATTGAAATACATCATGTGAGCATGTTAGCACATGTTATGACATTCAACTTAAGCAAATCTTCAAGGCATACTTCCCATGCATATTCAACTTAAGCAAATCCTCAAGCACATACATTCCATGCATGTAATGAAATCATGCATTTTGTCAACATGTAGAAAATCATTTAGGTCAGCATAATAATTGAAAAATCAATCACAAAGTATCAAATAACATCATTTAATTCAATACATACTAATACAAGCATTTATACAAACACATGCACTACACACTTAGGTCTACATATAGCATGTCGACCCAAAGTGTGCAACTAGGCGAATCTCTTCGCCAAACTAATTATGCACGCATTCCTAACTTCCTAATGCGACAACAAACCATGTCAATCACATCAGCAAAATATGAATGCAAACAGTACTTCCTACAAATGACTAAAATGCCCTAAATCTCATATTCTTCGTTAGCTTACGAAACGGGAAACGGAGAGCATTTTGTACATGTCAAACGGCGATGCCGTCAAGAATCTACTATTAAACGACATTGAAAGCGTTGGGAACCGTCAATCAAAGCGTCTAAAATCCTCACCTAGTGTCTTGTAGACTCGGGAATTGAAGCGGAGTGTATATGGTTCGTCTACGGCGAGTAAGGTGCCTAATACATAAGATCCATAAGCTACATCGCTATGGAAACAAGGAAACTCAAATCAACAACTATTTAGGGTTTTTACTTACCTAGAATCGCGGTGGAATCGCCGGGAAAGCGGTAGAGGAGTGTCGCTTAAGCATGTGCAACACGTAGCACAAGTGGCGGGAAGAACTCTCCCACTCTCTCACAATCTCTCACTTTTTTTTTCTCTCTCCCAAGCTAGGGCTTCTCTCAAATTCGGATGGGAGAGAGGAGTGAGGGTTTCAACCCCTTTTATAGCCTAAAACATTCCCAAAATAGGCTTGGGAACAATGTTTACTTGGTGCCTAACCAAATCGGGGCCGTTTCGGTCCAAAAGGGCATTTCTGGAGGTCCCCAGGCCAAATGCGGTCGGACTTAAGCTCATGCATACTGGATCTAGCACACATCCAGTTTTCAGACCGGTTGGGTTCCCAGATCGCACGTGGCGGCCCAGTTTCAGTTTAACGGTCACCGCACCAAGATCAGGCCTATAAGTCTCGTGATATATAATAGATATTTTTCCTGATCCAAGGGTGTGATTTAGCTGTATTCTGACGGTCAGAATGCTTAATACTGATGCGTCAAATTTGTGTGCCAGATTTGAATTTGAAATTCCAACTATGTCCCTATTCACACTCTCTTCGGTCCGGGCTCAATGAAATAGCCTGTGATAATCGGTTTGACTTGATTTTTGGAATGAGTGTCAAGCCCAGCTAGACGGTCCTAACGGTCTAAGATAGGAGGTATCGGACTTTCGATGCGCGGTCTAGATCCAATACAAAGTTTCAAGGAGGTCCCGAGAACAAACCGGCTTAGAGTTTGATCCGAGGCTTTAGAGCATTATAGCACCCTTGGTTCCACTCGCTTCGGGCCTCGTAGAACGTATTTAAAGTGATCAGGGACCATTTCCCAGCTATTCCAACGTTGCACTAGCTAACCTAGTCACATTTTCTAAAGGAATGAATTCTACGCAATTTCGGGTCGAGTTGGTACTCGAACCCAAGTATGGATTTTTCACGGGCGTTACATCATACCTTCCCACCAATAGGTCCTCTTCACGTCACGATACATCTTTGTACTGCCTGGATGCATCGCGAGCCTGGTACAATGCGCAGCCTCGAGAATCTCTCGTCTCAAGTCAAGGATATCTGGGACGCATAGGCAGCCACGATAATGTAAGCCCCCATCCGTGCCAACTCGCCACTCGGCATCCGCATCATCACTGGCCTGCTCTAGAAGCTCGGTCAGATGCGCATCATCCCTCTGCACCTCGATGACCCGGTCATCGATCTGAGATCGCACCTGCACATGTGCGATGAACTCATACGGCTCCTCTACAGTGAGTTTCTGCTCAAAGTCTCGCAAAAACTCAACCATATCCCACTCAGCAACCATCAGTAGAGCCGCAAACTCTATCACCTTCTTGCGGCTCAACGCGTCAGCCACAAGGTTCGCCTTCCCAGGATGGTAAGAGACTTCAAACTTGAAGTCTTTCAAAGTCTCCATCCATCGCCGCTACCTCATATTCAAGTCTCGCTGAGTGAATATATACTTGAGGCTCTTGTGGTCGCAAAAGAGCTCGAACTCCTCTCCATAGAGGTAATATCTTCAGAGTCTCAGTGCGAATATGACGGCTACCAACTCTAGGTCGTGTGTAGGGTAATTCTCCTGGTGCTTCCTTAATTGTCTCGAGGCATACGAAATTATCCTGTCCTTCTGCATAAGGACACAACCCAGACCAACGCTTGACGCGTCAGTGTATATAGTGTATCTAACCCCTTGCTCTGGCAATACTAGCACAGGGGCGAACGTAAGCCTGTCCTTCAGCTCCTGAAAAGCTGACTCCGCCTTGCCATTCCAGGCGAACTTCACGTCCTTCCGTGTCAACTGAGATAAAGGTCTCGCGATCTTCGAGAAATCCAGAATGAAGCGTCGATAATAGCCAGCGAGACCCAAGAAACTCCTCACCTCAGTGACAGAACTAGGCTGCTCCTAGTCCTGAACTGCAGCTACCTTAGACAGGTCAACTGCCATGCCATCCTTGGACACCACGTGTCCCAGGAACTTCACTTCCTGCTTCCAGAAGTCGCACTTCTTGTACTATACGAACAATTGATGCTGTCTGAGTGTATCCAGGACCAAGCGCAAGTGCTCTTCATGCTCCTCTCGACTCCTGGAGTATACCAAAATGTCGTCAATGAAAACAACGACGAATCGATAGAGGAAAGGCCGAATACCCGATTGATCAGATCCATGAACACGGCTGGTGCGTTCGTGAGACCGAACGACATCACAAGGAACTCGTAGTAGCCAAAGCTGGTCCTGAATGCCGTCTTCTGCACATCCTCATCCTTGACGCGCAACTGATAATATCCTGACTGAAGATCAATCTTCGAGAAGTACTGCGCTCCTCTCAACTGATCAAACAAGTCATCGATCCTGGGTAAAGAGTACTTGTTCTTCACCGTGATCTGGTTCAGCCTGCGATAATCAATACACAATCGCATCGAACCATCCTTCTTCCTTACAAACAAGATTGGTGCTCCCCAAGGAGACACACTAGGTCGAATAAGGCTAAGCTCCAACAGACCATCAATCTACGTCCTCAACTCCTCCATCTCACACGGTGTCATGCGATACGTCGGCAGTAAGACGGGCGTGGAACCAGGCACCAGATCGATAGTGAAATCAATCTCTCGTCGAGGCGGCAAACCAGGGATCTTCCTGAACAGATTCTCAAAATCACAAACGACTGGCGTATGCTCAAGCATCTGGGCACCAACGTCCCGTAGTAAAGTAGCGTACCTAAGTATGCGGAAGGGGAGATTTACCCGCATTGGGAATGTAAAGGATGCGCCCTCTGGCTCGTAGGCAGTCACTATACGAGTCTCGCAGTCAATCTCGGCCCTCGCTGCAGTCAACCAGTCCATGCCAAGAATGACGTCGAGATAAACAAGAGAGGGGTCGACGACAAGATCAAGAGCCATCGTCTTGCCCCCCAGATTCACCAAACAGCCCTCACACATCAGGGTGGCCCGTGAGCTGTATAAACTCGCACCCCATCCATCTTAATAGTCGGTAGCCCAATGTGCCTAACTATGGCATGTGATATCAATGAAATCGTGGATCTTGTGTCCACCATCATAAGAATAGGAATACCTCCGATGTGGGCAGTGACCTCAAAGGTAGAATGCTGAGAAGTCTCTGTCGCAGCTGCCTCAGCTGTCAAGGCATGCACCCGCGCCTGCTGTGGCCGGTTCGGCCACTGTGCCGTGGGCCGTAGAGGCGGCCTGAACTGAGATACCGGAGGTCTAAAGGAAGGGTGCGCAGGAGCCAACCATAAAGGCTGTGGTGATATAGCCTGTGGGCGTGTACGGTCGATCTTCTACGGCGGTGAGAACCCATTATCCTGTATCCGAGCAAAACAACTCTGTGCCGAATGGCCCGATCTTCCACAATAAGTACATGATAAATCAGGATACCGCAACGGTGGTACTGTCGCTGTAGCCCTAGAAGGAGGGTCGGCGCGAGGCCTCTTGCCCGCAAAGGGCCTGTCCTGCAACTCTGGTCATGGCCTAGGAGAAATAGGGCCACGAGATCGCGTAAGTCGATCCATATCCTGCTCTGCCCGCATGGACATGTGAATAAGCTCTGCGTAGGAGGGAATGCTCACGCAACACATCTTCGACCGAATATCCGGTCGCAAACCCTCTGAAAAGTGCCGTATGCGCATCTGCTCATCTGCCAGTATAGTCAGGACGAATCTGCCCAACTCAGTGAACCGATGCTCATACTCAGTCACTGTCATGCCTCCCTGTCTGAGGCGGAGAAACTCGTTCTCCCGATCATGCCTATACGTCTGGGGATAATATTTCTCGTGGAAGCGGAACTCGAACGCTGCCCAGGTCCATATGTAATCAGTGGCAACGGTCCGCAACACACTGTCCCACCATAAGCTGACCTCCCGCTCGAATAAGAACGTAGCCAACTTGACCTGCTCAGCCTCTGAACAATGCAGCATCCGTAGTATCTTCGACACACGGTTGAGCTAATACTCAGCCTCCTCGGGTCTATGAGAACCCGTAAAAGTGGGAGGCCGTAAGCGCTGGAATCGCTCTAGTAAGCCCCGTGTGTCTGCGACATTCTCCGCAGGGTAAGCAGGTGGTACAGGATGAGCCATGTCCTCATCCTGAGCATATGTATCGGCATCCTCAGCTGGATGTGCAGGTGGTGCAGGTGGAGGCACACTCTCACCCTGGGCTAAAGCCCCCACTATAGTAGTCAGGAGCTACTGCTGCTGCTGCATCATAGCCATCATCTGCTCAAATCTATCTAGAGGTGGAGCAGGCTGTGGCATGTACTGCGTCGAAGAAGATGCACGGTACTGCTCTCTGACGGGCGGTGTGAAAGGCGGTGGTCCAACTGTAGGACCAGTAGTAGGCTGAGACGCACGTGCTGTCTCAGGAATCGGGCCCACAGCAGGGTCTGCATGAGCATCAGACTGCAAAGGAACCTGATCCCTAGGCTCACCCAATATAAGCCGAGCTGTGCTCCGTGTAGCCTTCGGCGGCATTCTCTATATTCAAAATAGGGCGCAACCTTGTCAGTCTCAATAGCACAAACACACCGCAATCATTCATATAAAGAGTCAAAGGTATTCCATGCATTTCATTTAATCAAAATTGTCACAATACAAGGGATATCTCCTTATAAGCATCAAGACAAGAAGTACATGGGAACTAAGACAGTTAAATCTGCAACAACAACATAAGCAAACTACTAGCCTTAACAGGCTTACACAACATAAAGCAGGAAACGACAACTGCTGCTAAACAACATATAAGTTCTCATCGCTAGTCTGAGTCGGGAGATGGAGGAGGAGCACCCTTATCCTGCAAGCAGCACAGGATCGCCTTCAAGGTGCGAGTCACCTTGCCGAATTTCCTCTTCATAACGGCCTTGGTATCCTCGACCTCAGCCTGAAGTTCCTGAACTTCCCTTCGCAAGGCGACCTGGCTCTCCTCAATTCGGGCAATGCGATCATTAATAGTAGCCTGAGCAGAAGGAGGAGGGCTCTCATCTGTATCCTGAGCCTCCTCTTCCTGGACTTCTTCCTCAACTTCTGCTCCAGGTTCTCCCTCACTTGGATCCTCTTCATCATCAAAATCATCCTCGCTATCCTCCTCAAGCTGAGTCTCACGGTACTGAGACCCGATCTTCATCTTGACCATGGTAGACTCATCAATGCAGTGAATCAGAACTGGCAACTCCGGCCCAAGTCTGTAAGCAAACTCAAGCACGATCTTGCATATAAGTCGGCCAAAAGGAAGCGACTCAGACGTTCTTCTTGATTTCGCTATGAGGATAATCTATCGCAACACGAAAGTGGCCATACACACATTTTCTCCCTGGGCCACCTGATACAAGAAATCAACCATAAGGCACGTACACTCAATGCGATTTGTCGACTTGGGATACACGTTGAACGTGTAAATGTGGTGCAGCAGGCGCAAATCATCAGACATATGAGACGCCTTGAGGCTATTGTTAGGCTGCCATGGAACCAGACTATCGCATAGGAACCTGGTACGGCGATCTCGCTCACGCCTACTCCTCAAAATCTTCGCACTGGGATGCACATCACCAAGGGACACGTTCAGAAGTCGCGCTATCAACCGAACATCGATCGTAGCCATTCGGTCTCTACCAAAAGGAATCTTGAACTGCAATGGCTCCAATGTAGGACTCTGGATATGAGCGTAGAAGGTACGAATGGTGCTCACATTAGCACGAGAACGGGCTTCAAAAAGTGGACCCCAATGTGCAGCTTCAATGCGCTCGAATAACAAGAATTCACCGAAGAGTCGCCCTTCCACGCCCACCTCAAAAAATACCTTACGGTCAGTATATTCATCGTGAGGCATCTCTTCTAATATCACTCGCCCAAGTTGAGCATGGAGATCCAAATCTCACTTTGTATGGAACTCTCGAGTTGCGCTTGGACTTACGGCGGCGCTTCAGCTAGCGGCGCCACCCCTGGGTCTTCTTGATTGCGCAGGGTGACTAGGCCCAGCCTCATCCGCTGCGGTCTTTCTCTTTTCCATCAAAGAGAGGATGGTGGAGAGAAAAAACCCAGAATGGCTTCAACAAAAGCCATGGAAAATGTAGAAAAATGGCTGCCCAAACAGAAAAAAAGAAATTTAGGTGTTGTATAGGGATGCTTCAAGCTTCCCTAGGGTGGATTTTTAAAAAGAAAAGAGAAAGAAAAAGGGGAATGGAGCTCCACATGATTTCAGCACGTTTTGGCGGTTGTAAGAGCTTTAACGGATGAGATCGGAGAGGGAGAGGGTTGCTAATCACGTTGGAGGTATGGGATAGGGTCGTTTTTAGCAATGGAAGGATTTGGGAGTGATTTGGGGTCGCGGTTTGAGATAGGGCAGCAAAAAAATGAGCAAGGGAGCTAAGGAGGGGGCTGTTTGTGAAGGACGTACTCGTTTTAGGGGTTTTCTATGGACGGACCGCATGTGGTAGGGATGCCCTACCCCTAAAAGACCGTGCGCCAAAATTTTATTGCAAGTGGGGCCCACCGGATTGCGATGCATCGCCGGATCGACGATGACATCACCGGCCGGTCATCAATATGGCTGGTGGGACCCCATGGGTTGGGTCCCCCCTACCCCAAGGACTCCAAATATGTATGGTCCCCACCCCAGATCATTGTAATTTGACCTAGGGAGGCCCAAACTTCCATTCAAAGATTTCTGAGGCCAATCTGTAAACCTGAATACATTCTCCTATCATGTAGCATATGATTTTGGGGTAAAAGGAGCTAATACATCCATCTAGCCCATTAATTGCTAAATATTTCAAACTTAGAATGGCCTAATGGCCAGTTTTTATGAAATTTTACTATTCACTATAAAATTTTATCAATATATGATTTTATATCATTTTCACATTAGGATCAATGCCTAAAATAAAAATAATAATAAATAATTGAAGAATGGAGTGGTGAGAGGAAGAATTTTGAAGAAATTAGGTGAAACGGGGTTTTTAAGCCCTAGCAATTGAATGTAAGGGTCGTGGTTGTCCCACAGCCCAAGGATTTATATTTTCAGGTTTAGAACCATTCAAAGAATGTCTCAACCCACCTACCTACAACCTAGGAGCTACTTAGGTCGCTCCACGTGACCCTAGATGCGTTACGGACTCGATCGCGCGATCGATACGAATAGACTTCGCCTATTGGCGAATTTGTAATCTTATAAGTGTTTCTAGACCTTTCTCGCACCCACCTAAGTCAAAGAAAGTGACAGCGTACGTCGTGTGACCATAACCCAGGCTCGGTATAATCTCATTCATGCTATGATACCAACTTGTAACACTCTGAAAATCGGGGATCGTGTATAAACTCAACTCCCGAGTTCCAGACCGTCACTTACGGAACAAAAATGATTATGATTCAATGTTGTCTGAGTTAAAGCATTCACATGAGTAAAAGTATACCAAAACTGCAATTCATACTCCAGATCCAGTGATAAAAGCAAGGGGAAGATTAAAGAATATACATATCACTGTATGGAAAACAAAATAGATCTCAATTGTCTCCAAAGTATGAATACATCTCTGAGTCTCAAATACATATAAATAAACAAAAATTAAATGTCAAAATAGTCCCACTAAGTAGTCCCGTCAATCCAGGCCACCTAAGAAAAGCCGTCGTGGTACTGCATATATGAGAACTCGTCCTGGTCCTCATCATAGTCCGGCTCTGCCTCCTGAATCACTGCCTCACCTGCATCTAAGACAGGGTCTGGTGGGTGTTGCAAATACCATCCCGTAACGTGGGAGTGAGTAGCTAACTCAGTGGAATAATAGAGCAAGGATTAGCATGTTCTCAAATCAATCATGCGATAATAGTAAAGCAGTAAATCAAACGATCCTAATACTGTTGTTAATGCAATATGACATGACATGATGGATGCCCTCACTGACATTCTCCCTCATATGGCACCATCTGCGTCCTCGGCATGCTTGCGTACCGCTCAGTGCTCCACATCTTCCAGGCACATGCAATGTGATGTTGATATGATTATCGAGTTATTATTAGTCCTTTTCACACAGTAATATTGGGAAACTAAGGTACTTTCCTTATATCAATCCCAACACAGATCCTGTCTAGGGTCGTCACTCCTAGTAATCTCATACGATGTATATTTTGTAGGTCACTGCAAGGGCTGTCAGGGCTGTTGCTCGCACTCGTTGCATCGCTCCCTCATCACCTTATTAATACAGGCCTACTATACTCTCACTGCTACGGAAGGGTCGTCACCTCCCGTAGACTCAGAATACGCTCGCAGTCACTACAGAGGACTCGTCGCCTGATCAGTGTAGGCTGACAGCAAGAATATAGTGTCCCATACCACCATAATCTGCTCACGAGTCATAGGTTCTCACCAGTCACTACGGAGAGGTTTGTGGCCCCAGCGTAGACCGACAGCTCGACCACGGTGTCCCATACCACCATGCCCGGCTCATGAGTCTTTGTGGATCAAGGTACCATGGTTGAAAGGGTTTACAATGGTAAGTTCAGTACCCTAGGTTCAAGCAGTTATGACTCATACAAGGTGAACATACAAAGGCCAGTCGGGTTACTTGACGGGCTCGACTATCACGAGCGCATCTCAAGTCGAACGACATGAAGTGCGTAAAACACCTCGTGTGGCCTAACCACTGCCGCCAACTCCAAAACACGGCTCGCGTTCATCGACGCGTCGTTCGTGGCAAAGATAAGCCAACCATGAATTTACTCAGTTACCGACTGCCTGGACTAAGTATAGTCCCAAACATTTATGAATTCACATCAGCAATCATGTAAAAGTAATGGAAATGAAATACAACAATGTGAGCATGTTAACACATGTTATAACATACAACTTAAGTAAATCATCAAGCACATGCATTTCATACATATAATGAAATCATGTATATAGCTAACATGTAGGAAATCATTTACATCAGCATATTATTTGAGAATTCAATCTCAAACTAATTCATAACACCATTTAATTCAATACATACTAATACAAGCATTTATACAAATACTTAAACTACACACTTAAGTCTACATATAGTATGTCGACTCAAAGTGCGCATTTAGGCGAATCGCTTCGCCAAACTAATTATACACGCATTCCTAGTATCCTAATGCGATAAGAAGCCATGTCAATTATGTCAGCAAAATATGGATGAAAACAGTATTTCCTACAAATGACTAAAATGCCCTAAATCTCATATTTTTCGTCTGCTTATGAAACAGAAAACGAACAGCATGTTGTACATGTCAAACGGCATTGCCTTCGATTATCTACTATTAAACGACATTGAAAGCGTTGGAAACAGTCAATCAAAGCGTCTAAAATCCGCACCTTTTATCCTAGAAGCGTATTAATTCGAACGGAGCGTATACGCTTCGTCTACGGCGAACCGGGAACCTATTTTACAAGATCCATAAGCTACCATACTAAGAAAACAAAGGAACCTTAAATCAGCAAGTATTTGGGGTATTTGCTTACCTAGAATCGCGGCGAAATCGTCGAAAAAGTGATTGAGGCGCGTTGCTTAAGCACGTGCAACACGTAGTGCAAGCAGCAGAAAATTCTCTCCCACTCTCTCTCACAGTCTCTCACCTTTTCTCTCACACCAGCTAGGGAAATTCGGATAGGTGAGAGAAGTGAGGGTTTAAGCCCCTTTTATAACCTAAAACTTGCCCAAAACAGGCTTGGGAACAATGTTTACTTGATACCTAACCAAATCGGGGCTGTTTCGATCCAAAAAGACATTTCTGGTGGTCCCCTAGCCGAACGCGATCGGACTTAAGTTCATGCATATCGGATGTCGCTCACATCCCATTTTCAGACTAGCAGTGTTCGTAGATCGCATATGGCGGTCCAGTTTTAGTTCAGCGATCACCGCACGTAGACCAGGCCTACAAGTCTCATGATATGAAATAGAAATTTTTCCTAACCAAGGGTGTAATTTGGCTGAATTCTGATGGTCAGAACGCTTAATACTGACGCGTCAAGTCGTGTGCCAGATTTGAATTTCAAATTCCAAATCTAACCCTATTCTCACTCTCTTCACTCCAGGCTCAATGAAATAGCCTGTGAATGTCAGTTGGACTTGATTTTTGAAATGATTGTCAAGTCCAGCTAGGCGGTTATAACGGTCTAATATTGTAGGTATCGGACTTTCGACGTGCGGTCTAGATCCAATACAAAGTTTTAAAGAGGTCCTGAGAACAAATCGGTTTAGAGTTTGATCCGAGATTTTAGAATATTATAGCGTCATTGGTTCTACTCGCTTTGGGTCTTGTAAAACATATTTAAAGTGATCAGGGACTATTTTTCAGCTACTCTAGCATTGCGCTAGCTAACTTACACTTATTTTCTAAAGGAATTAATCCTACGCGATTTCTAGTCGAGTTGGTACTCGAGACCAAGTACTGATTTTTCCAGATCGTTACATAGTACAAAAATAAGGTCCTAAGTACTCTTATTAATGCAAGGATGGTATGTGTTAATGATGCATGCCCTCGCCTACACTCCCTTTTGCGACAACATCTTACGATCGCGGCATGCACCCCTTTCTCTATGCACTTCCTCGCTAAAGCACCGTACAATGCGATGCATGGTCGTATTAGCCAAGTTCTTAATTAGACATATTCATACAGCAAGATTGAGAAGCTAAGGCACCTCCCTTTATATCATAACCTAAACATTGATCCATCTAGAGTTGTCAATCCTAGTAGTCACATACGATAGATGGTTTCCAGGTTGCTACGGAAAGGCTCGTCACCGTCAGTGTAGGCCTGGTTTATACTCTAATTTACTACGGAAAGGCTCGTCACCTCAACGTAGTTTCTAGTGAATGCTCGAGGTCATTACGGGCTCTTCACCTAATCATAGGCTAACAGCTCGAATACAGTGTCCCATACCACCATATTCGGCTCATGAGTCTGGGTTGCTCACTGGACACTATAGGGAGGCTCGTCACCCCAGCGTAAGCTGACAGCATGACCACGGTGTCCCATACCACCATGTTCAGCTCATGAGCCTTAGCGGATCGAGGTACCAAGCTTAACGAGGTTTCCACTGGTGAGTTTAGTACCTTAGATTCAAGCAGTAATGTCTATACCTGGCGAACATATATTGCGACAATCGGGTTACTTAACAAGCTTGACTAGCACGAGCATACGTCGACTTAATCGACATGAAATGTATAAGCATTCTGCGCGGCCTAACCATTATCGTCAAACGACGTACGACTCGGATTCGTCGAACATATCTGCTGTGGCTAAATCAATTCGGCCACCAATCGTAAGCCATTTCTGATTGCCTGGACTACATCCTAGCCCTAATCACATTCCAAACGATAACATTCACGTAAAGTAATCCAAAACAGCATGTGACAACTAAAATCAGATATAAATCTTACTTGAGTAATTTAACAAACACATACTACACATATTATCATACATAGGTATTTCATCCATACAACACATAGTAGTAAGATAAGTTATATAAAGTATATACATAATTAAGAGAATTGAGAATCCCATCTCAACACTCTCAATACATGCATTTAAACAAGCATTTTCACATTTAGGCATTTTATCAAACACTTAGGCTACACATATCAAATACAAGTAATAAAGTAGTTATAATAGGTATTATAGCAAATCCCTTTACAAGGGTTCACCATACGTACAACAATCATGTATTTTTAGTCAGTAAACATGGCAAGAATAAATCACAATTCTATACTCATTCACACATTTCAACAAATACATGAAATATATTATAAAACAATATAGTTTATATATATGCGTAATATACGAAAAACCTCGTAACTAAGCACATGTGATAGCAATCAAGCCAGTCATAAATCATTACTGGCATTGAAAGCCTTGAAAATCATAACCTAAACATTTATAGTCCGCACCTTATGCCGGTAGACTCATAACGAACTCAGTTCGTTCTCTAACTCGTCATATACGGCACAACTGCAACCTACAGTATGAAATAGATTAGCTATTTCATCCTTTACTCTATTTGAAACCCTAAAATAGGTTAGAGTTAGGATTTCTCACCCGAAAATGGAACCGAAATCATTGGTATAGCAATACGGTAGCAGTGATATGATACGTAGAGCTGCAGGGAAGAATATCTGCAGCAAACCCTAGCTTTCCCTCACACTTTCTCTCTCTTTCCTTCTCTTTCCTTTTCTTTTCTCTCACTTAGGGTTAGAAATTCATATGTGAAGGGTGAGAGAGGGTTTTAGGCCTTTATATAAGCTTAGGACTGATGGAAATGGCCCCAGAGCCATGGTATACTTAGGCTATAGCCAAAAGTTCATTGTTTTGGCCCAACGGATCTGTTCTGGACCCCCATTTTCTACATGCTATTAGATTTAAGTTCCCTAACATTGGATCTAGGTCGAGTTAAGGTTTCGGTCCGATCAGGTTTACAGATCGACCGTGGTGGACCAGTTTCAATTTAACGATCACCGGCACTCGATCAGGGCCACAAGTGCACTGACATGTGTTAGACATTTTTCCTAATCTGAGAGTGTAATCGGGTTAAAATCCAACAGTCTAAATCCTTAGATTTGGCGTACAAGCGAACGACTCAATTCACTTAAGTTCAATTCATTTTATAAAGATATTCGCATTTCTCATACACTTCGCTCCGGGCTCAAGTTGTGTATTTCTAGGTACTATTAGGACTTGATTTTCGAGGTGGTTGTCAAGTCCAATAAGGTGGTCATAACTGTATAGTTTCAGGATAATCGGACTTTCGACGTGCAGTTCAGGTCCGATACGGAGTTTCGTGATGCTCCCGAGAGTAACTGGGTTTTGAGATGGATCCTAAGTTTTTAGGAAATGTAGCATTAATGGTCTTACCCGGTTTGGGTCTTACAGATCATATTTAAAGTGATTAGTGTTAATTTCACAGATAATCTAGTTTATCACTTAGTTAATTCACGTTTAATTTCTAAGAGATTTGGTCCTTAGTGATTTCTACCTGAGATGGTACTTGGGTCTTTGTACAGATTTTTTCGAGACGTTACATTCGGTTAAAGATGTCTCCTGAACATGATGGACGATTCAGATCATCCAACTAGATGCGATGGTGGTCCATGATCGAAAGCAACGAGTTGTTGTCCGTTTGAATGTGTTATGGCAAGAAAATTGAGAAAGAAAGGAGAAAACTCTTCATTTCGGGTGTTCGTCAGTCAAACTTGGTTTGACCAAGGTTACTGCTCGGTGCACAGTAGGTGCTACATGTGTACACACAATTTTAAAGTGGGGTCCATTGTGATGTCTTTGACAAATCTAGTCCATCCATTCATTTTAGAAGGTTAAATTAAGGCAAGGGATCAAAAGTGTGGCAAATCTAAAAGACTAAAACTAATGTGGGCCATGCCATATGTGAGAGGGTAGGGGCATGCCGACCACTAAGACTTCTTTAAGTCTACCTTAATGAGATGTTTGAATCACTGGCCATCCAGTGATGGACGACTGAGGCAAATGAATCTACTAGACTTTTAAAGTTTCGTCAATGTAGTAACAACATGTAGCCATGTGGTCTTGCTAGACTTGGATTTGTAACATTCATGCATGTGTTGATTAGTAGATCCATACAAGTGAAATTGCGTTGTTCTAATCACAATGCGTTAAACAATGAGTTCCAAAACGTCACTTATGCAACATAGATAATGATGAATGCATGTTGTCTGTAGAATGACATTAAACAAGATTGGGACTAAGTCAAAACAGCATATCATACTCCAGAGACAGTTAAATTTTACAAGCGGAAGACTTTGATAAATACATAAAATATATAATTGATTGTAAGTCTCCAGAGTGTGAACATGTTACCAGGTTAACAAAATACATGTATACTCCAAAATGGAAAGAAAAGAATATACATGGGTGTTTAAACAAGAAGCAAAATACCAAGTGTATTGGCATCTAATCAGTAACCCTGTAACCCCGTCGATCAGAACCTGCATATAGGAGAAATCCTCCTCAACATCATCAAGTCCGTTTCTGCTTCGCAAGCATCGCCATCATCTGAAACTAAAAACAGGGACTAGTTAGTGTTGCTAACATCGTCCCGTAACGTGGGAGTGAGTAGCTAACTCAGTGGAAACTACACAGCAAAGGTTAACATGTTATCAATTCAATCAAGCAGTAATGATAAGGTAGTACAATCAAATATTCCTAAATACTGTAATTAATGCAAGGATGAAATGACATGATGTATGCCCTCACTAACATACTTCCTCATGTGACACCATCTTACGTCTGCGGCATGCTTTCTTCCCTCAGTGCTCCACATCTTCCAGGCACATGCAGTGCGATATGGACATGATTACCGAGTTGTTATTAGTCCTTTTTCATACAGCAGGATTGGGAAGCTAAGGTACCTCCCTTATATCAATACCTAAACAATGATCCATTCTAGGGTCATCAGTCTTAGCATATCTCATACGAAGTACGGTGCTAGGTCACTGCAAGGGTTGTCAGGGCTGTTGCACGCACTCATTGCTCCACTCCCCCATCACCTTATCAATACAGGCCTAGTTTATATCCTTAAGACTGTATCAGGACTCGTCGCCCCCATGTGGTGTCAGGATAAACTCAAGGTCACTACAAAGGGCTGTCAGGGCTGTTGCTCGCACTCGTTGCTCCACTCCCCCATCACCTTATCAGTGTAAGCCGACAGCAAGAATATAGTGTCACATACCACCATAATCTACTCAGAGTAGGGTGCTCACTGGTCACTATGGGGAGATTTATGGCCCCAATGTAGGCCGACAACTCGACCACTGTGTCTCATACCACCATGGCCGGCTCATGAGTCTTAGGGGATCGAGGTACTAAGGTTAGAGGGGCGTTCCAATGGCAAGTTTGGTACCTTAGGTTCAAACAGTAGCGTCCAAACATGGTAAACAAACATCGGGCCAATCGGGTTACTTGACAAGCTTAACTAGGCCAAGCGCACATTGAGTTGAATGACATGGAATGCATAAGCACTCCGTGTGGCCTAACCACTGCCGAACACCCCAAGCACGACTCAGATTCGT
The DNA here is from genome assembly GCA_037074715.1 of Magnolia kwangsiensis. NCBI lineage: Eukaryota > Viridiplantae > Streptophyta > Magnoliopsida > Magnoliales > Magnoliaceae > Magnolia > Magnolia kwangsiensis. Next base: position 51,055,703 of record CM073586.1, on the reverse strand, counting down.
TAAACTCATCTTATGTGGCGAAACAACCTCAACCACTATTTACAGAATGATAACCGATTACCTGGACTGTAACATACCCCCAATCACATACAAATCTAATAACTAGCATATGATTCATTGTAACACCCCAGATTTTGGCCAATCTGGGATTTGACGTCCTTAGGCAGTGGGTCAATTAAAACACCTGAAAAATCGCTCAGAACCCAATTTCATAGCCAAAGAAACCACTTAGGATTAATTCCTATGAAAATTAAGCGTTAGCTAGCACAACGCTGGAGTAGCTGGGAAACAGTCCCTGATCACTTTAAATACGTTCTACAAGACCCAAATCGAGTAGAACCAATGACTCTATAATACTCTATAACCTCGGGTCAAACTCTAAGCAGGTTTGTTCTCTAGACCATTTTGAATCTTTGTATTGGATCTAGACCGCGCGTCGAAAGTCCGATACCTCCTATCTTAGACCGTTAGAACCGCCTAGCTGGACTTGACACTCATTTCGAAAATCAAGTCAAACCGATAATCACAGGCCATTTCATTGAGCCCGGACTGAAGAGAGTGCGAATAGGGACAGAATTGGAATTTCAAATTCAAATCTGGCACACGACTTGACGCGTCAGTATTGAGCGTTCTGACCGTCAAAATTCAGCCAGATTACACCCTCGGATCAGGAGAAATTTCTATTTTATATCATGAGACTTTCAGCCCTGATCTACGTGCGGTGACCGCTGAACTGAAACTGGTCCGCCACGTGCGATCTGCGAACCTTGCCAGACTGAAAACTTAATGCGTGCTAGATCTGGTACGCATGAGCTTAAGTCCAATCGCATTCGACCAGGGGACCACCAGAAATGTCCTTTTGGACCGAAACAGCCCCGATTTGGATATGCACTAAGTGAACTTTGTACCGGAGCCTATTTCGGGCAAGTTTGGGCTTATAAAAAGGGTTGAAACCCTCACTCCTCTCTCCCATCCGAATTTGCAAAAATTTCTAGATTGGAAGAGAGAAAAGGTGAGAGTTTGTGAGAGAAGGTGGGAGAGAATTCCCTGCTGCTTGTGCCACGTGCTGTACGTGCTTAGGCAACGCACTCCGATCACTTTCCCGGCGATTCCTCCGCGTTTTCAGGTAAGAAAATACCCTAGAAGTTGCTGATTTGAGGTTCCTTTCGTTTCCTAGCGAAGTAGCTAATAGAACTTGTGTATTAGGTTCTCTAATCGCCATAGACGAAGCGTATACGCTCCGTTCGAAACGACACGTCTATAAGAGACAAGGTACGGATTTTAGACGCTTTGATTGACTGTTTCCAAAGCTTTCAATGTCGTTTAATAGTAGATTCTCGACGGCAACGCCGTTTGACATGTACAACATACTGTCCGTTTCCTGTTTTGTAAACCAACGAAGAATATGAGATTTAGGGCATTTTAGTCATTTATAGGAAGTACTGTTTTCATGCATATTTTGCTAATGTGATTGACATGGCTTCTCGTCGCATTAGGATATTAGGAATGCGTACATAATTAGTTTGGCGAAGAGATTCGCCTAAATGCGCACTTCGGGTCGACATACTATATGTAGACTTAAGTGTGTAGTGTAAGTGTTTGTATAAATGCTTGTATTAGTATGTATTGAATTAAATGATGTTATGGATTAGTTTGAGATTAATTTCTCAATTAATATGCTGATGTGAATGATTTCCTACATGTTAGTTATATGCATGGTTTCATTATATGTATGAAATGCATGTACTTGATGATTTACTTAAGTTCTATATTATAACATGTGTTAACATGCTCACATGGTTGTATTTCAATTCCAATACTCTCATATGATTTGCTGATGTGATTCCTTAATTGTTTGGGACTATGCTTAGTCCAGGCAGTCGGTAACCGAGCGAATTCGTGGTTAGCTTATCTTCGCCACGAACGACGCGTCGATGAACGCGAGCCGTGTTCTGGAGTTGGCGGCAGTGGTTAGGCCACACGAAGTGTTTTACGCACTTCATGTCGTCAACTTGAGATGTGATCGCGCTAGTCGAGCCCGTCAAGTAACCCGACTGGCCATTGTATGTTCACCCTGCATGAGTCATAACTGCTTGAACCTAGGGTACTGAACTTACCATTGTAAACCCTGTTAACCATGGTACCTTGATCCACGAAGACTCATGAGCCGGGCATGGTGGTATCGGACACCGTGGTCGAGCTGTCGGCCTACGCTGGGGCCACAAACCTCCTCGTAGTGACCAGTGAGAACCTAGTCTCGTGAGCGGATTATGGTTGTATGGGACATTATATTCTTGCTGTCGGCCTACATTGATAAGGTGATGGGGGAGCGGTGCAACGAGTGCGAGCAACAGCCCTGGCAGCCCTTTGTAGTGACCGCGAGCGTATTCTGAGTCTACGGGAGGCGACGACCCTTCAGTAGTAGTAGAGTGCAGTAGGCCTGTATTGATAAGGTGATGGGGGAGCGGTGCAACGAGTGCGAGCAACAGCCCTGGCAGCCCTTGCAGTGACCTACAAAATATACATCGTATGAGATTACTAGGAGTGACGACCCTAGACAGGATCTGTGTTGGGATTGATATAAGGGAGGTACCTTAGTTTTCCAATCCTGCTGTTTGAATGGACTAATAATAACTCAGAAATCATATCACCATACCATTGCATGTGCCTGGAAGATGTGGAGCACTTGAGGGTCGATTGCATGCCGCGGTCGTAAGATGGTGCCGTATGAGGGAGATCGTCGGTGAGGGCATACATCACGTCATGTCATATTGCATTAACAACAGTATTAGGATTGTTTGATTTACTGCTTTACTATTATCGCATGATTGATTTGAGAACATGTTAATCCTTGCTCTATTATTCCACTGAGTTAGCTACTCAGTCCCACATTACGGGACGGTGTTCCTGGACACCCACCAGACCTTTTTGTGATTGCGGATGATGGCGTGGCCTGCAAGGCGGAGCTGGACTTGATGATGATGAGGAGGATTCCTCCTTTATGCGTGCTCTGATTGACGGGATTACAGGGAAGTTGATTAGATACTTTGACATTTGTCATTTTATGTTTTTAGCGCACTCATGTATATTCGTTTCGTCTACTTTTGGATTGTACATGTATGTGTATAACCTGGTAACATGTTCACACTCTGGAGACATACAACAGTTTATATATGTTATACATACTATCACAGTCTTCCGTTTGTTAATTTAACTGTCTCTGGAGTATGATATGCTGTTCTAGCTTAATCTCACTCATGTTTAATGCGTTATCACAGACAACATTCAATCATACATATCTATGTTGCATAAATAACATTTTGGAACTCGGGAGTTGGGTTTTTGATCGACCCCCCGATTTTCGGGATGTTACATTCATATCCTGCATCCATATGAACAATCATGAAGTATAACTTGAATATAAACAATACATGCAGGAATTGATACACACATTTAACATGTTTCAACTAAGTACATAATCCATGGAGGAAATCATATACACAGTTAATACAAATAATCTAAGTTACACAATGCATGGAGGAAATCATATACTCAAGTATTGTGATTGAGAGTCATATCTTAACAACCTTAGCAATCACATTTTTACTAATTACTAACTCACTTAGGCATTTATACAAACCCTTAGATTACACATTATATCATACATCTTATGTATTCAATAGAATACGTATTAGGGCGAATCCTTTCGTCAAAGGGTTACCGCCTATACAACAACCATATATCCATGACAGTTAGTCATGCCGAGCACGAAAGCGAACTCCATACTCATTCAATCATTTTCACAAACACTTAGACTACACAATATAACATACGAAACGTATGTTGATATATCATGCGTTTGGGCTAAACCCTTAGCCCAAAAGTTGTTACACATACATCCAGCATACATAGACAGCAGTTAATCATGGCAAGCACAAATCTAAATTTTATACGTATACGGTATTTTCTATAAATATGAGGAATACAGTATATTCAACATAGTTAACGTATAACTGAAAAATGAAACAGACGACACTTTGTACATGTGAAATAGCATCCTAAACAAGAATAAATCATTACTTAACATTGAAAGTCTTGAAAACCATAACCTAAACGTATATAGTCCGCACCTTAAACCAGAAATTGCGAAACGGAGTTGATTCAGACGATAAGTCGTCGTCAACGGCAAATAGGTTACCTAAGGCATGAAACAGGTTAGCTACAACATCACTACAGCTATTCTAAGCTTCAATACAGGTTAGTATTAGGGTTTCTTACCTAAGAATGGTGTCGGAATCACCGGAAAAGCGATGTAGATGGATGGCTTTGGCACGTGGAGCAGCAAGGAAGAATCCCAGGAGAAAAGCCCCAACTTCTCTCCCACTTTCTCTCTCTTTTCTCTCTTCTCTCTCCTAGGTTTTCTAAATTCATATGGGATTTGTGAGAGAGGGCTTAAGGCCTTTTTATAAGCCCAAAATCGATGGAAATAGCCTTAAGGCCAAGGGATACCTATTTTATAACCAAAACGGGCTTGTTCCGATCCAACGGAGCACTTCTGGCGGTCCTGTTACTAAATGCGGTCGGACTTAAGCTCTTTGATATTGGATCTAGGTCAAGCAGAGTTTTCAGTTCAATCGGACATCCAGATCGACCGTGGCCGACCAGTTTCAGTTCAGCGGTCACCGAAACTCGATCAGGGCCACAAGTGCTATGACATGTAAGGGCCAACTATCCTGATCCGAGAGTGAAATTTGGTCAAAATCTAACGGTCAGAACGCTTTAAAAATGTCACACAAGTGACACGTGTCAGATTTCTTTAAAAGGTATTTAATTTTCTAAATATCTTCCTTTTCTAACACTCTTCACTCTGGACTCAAGGAAATCATCATGGGACATCATTTGGACTTGATTTTTGAGATGATTGTCAAGTCTAACTAGGCGGTCGTAATGGTCTAAGTTCATAGCTATCGGACTTTCGACGTGCGGTCCAGGTCCGTTACAAAGTTTTCGAATGCTCCCATGAGCAACTGGGTTTAGAGTTTGATCCTAGGTTTTAGGGTAATGTAGCGTTAACGGTTCTACTTATTTTGGGTCTTACAGATCATATTTTAAGTGGTTCGAGCTAATTCTACCGATTGTTTAGTTCAGTACTTAACCAAATTCCGACCTAATTATGACAGAATAAGTCCCCAGGAAGTTCTACGCCCTTTCTTGACATTTTTAATTGGTATATTATTCTAATTATTTTTTTAGTAGTTCATCATCAAGTCTAATTCATCTTCACCAAATTTCATGATATTTCATATTGTATAAAAATTTTAAAAATTTCATAAGCAGCAGCTGTCCAAAACTATACTTTCCAAATAGTTATCACAATGACCCATTTTTAACTATAATAAATATTTTATTATATTTTTTAATTATTTTTATATAAATTAGACTCATTTAGCTTCAATCTAGCTTTTGAATCACCTAAATCGGAGTTATAATGAGGGAGATATAATTTTTCAAAGTTGAACCAAAATTACAGAAAATGTGGTCGAAAACGGGCTAGCCGATGAACTGAAGCCCGGCCAAGCCCGGTAATCGGTGAGGCCTCGCCAAACCGGCGAGTCCCTCGCCGCTCGCTGACCTGTTTGGGGTGATTTCGTCGTCTGATATTTGAAATAGGCATATATTTAGAACCTGAGATGAGTTATTTGACATGCAATATATGATTTTGGGGTAGGAGAAACTGATCTATTCAAATAGCCTACTTATTTCATGAGATTACAAAATGTTAATGGTTAAAAACCCTTTTTTTTATTTATTTACTATTCATAGTACTTTTTAGTTTAAGTATTGATCAACATCACCTAAACTTTAATATTTATGTCTAATATGAAAGCTCTTAGAAAATTTTGAAGGATAAAGTAGTGAAAGGTGAGATTTTCAAAGGAAATAGGGATTTGAGACTTTTGGATTGAGTTTTGAGAAGTTAATCAGGTGTTAGGATTGACCCATTGTCTAAGGACGTTTAAATTCAGGTTGACAAAAATTCGGGGTGTTACATCACCTCAACGTAGTTTCTAGTGTATACTAGAGGTCAGTACGGGCTCGTCACCCGATCATAGGCCGATAGCTCGAACACAGTGTCTCATACCATTGTATTAGGCTCATGATTCCGAGTTGCTCACTAGACACTACGGGGAGGCTCGTCACCCTAGCGTAAGCCGACAGCACGACCACGGTGTCCTATACCACCAAGCTCAGCTCATGAGTCTCAGTGGATCAAGGTATCAAGGTTAAACGAGTTTTTCACTAGTAAGTTGGTACCTTAGATTCAAACAGTAGCGTCTATACAAGGTGAACATACATCGGGTAAATCGGATTGCTTAATAAGCTCAATTTGTATGACCATACGTCGAGCCAATCGACATGGAGCGCATAAGCACTCCGCGTGGCCTAGCCACTGTCGACAAACAGTGTACAACTCAAATTTATCGGGTCTGTCAGTCATGGTTAAGTAGTTCAACCACCGTTCACAGACATTTACCAATTGCTTGGACTACATCGTAGCCCCAATCACATGTCAAATAATAGCATTCACATATAGTAATCTAAAACAGCATGTGACAACTGAAATCATATATAAATCTTATTTGAGCAATTTAACAAACACATACTACACATATTATCATACATAGGCATTTCACCCATACAACACATAGTAGTAAGATAGGTTATATAAAGGATACTATAACCATAATTAAAGAAATTAAGAATCCTATGTCCACACCCTCATTACATGCATTTAAACAAGCATTTTCACATTTAAGCATTTTTATCAAACACTTAAGCTACACATATTATATACATGTAGTAAGATAGTTTAACAGGTATTATAGCAAATCCCTTTACAAGGGTTCACCATACGTACAAAAATCATGAATTCTCAGTCAATAAACATGGCAACCATAAAATCACGATTCCATACTCGTTCACACATTTCAACAAACACATGGAATGCATTATAAATCAACATAGTTTATATATATGCATAATACACGGAAACTCTCGTAACTAAGCATATGTGATAGCAATCAAGCCAGTCATAAATCATTACTAGCATTGAAGCCTTAAAAATCATAACTTAAACATTTATAGTACGCACCTTACCCCGGTAGACTTGTAACAAACTCAGTTCGTTCTCTAACTCGTTGTTTACGGTATAACTGCAACCTACAGTATGAAATAGATTAGTTATTTTATCCTTTACTCTATTTGAAACTCTAAAATAGGTTAGGGTTAGGATTTTTCATCCAAAAATAGAACCAGAATCACTGGTATAACGATACGGTAGTAATGATACGATATGTAAAGTAGCAGGGAAGAATCTCTGTAGCAAACCCTAGCTTTCCCTCTCACTTTCTTTCTCTTTCCTTCTCTTTCTTTTCTCTTCTCTCTCTTAGGATTAGAAATTCGTATGTGAAGGGTGAGAGAGGATTTTAGGCCTTTATATAAGCTCAGGATTGATGGAAATGGCCCTAGGGCTAAGGTATACTTAGGTTATAGCCAAATGTTGGCTGTTTCGGTCTAATGGAGCTGTTCTGGAGACCCCTTTTTTACATGCGGCCAGACTTAAGCTTCCTGACATTAGATCTAGGTCAGGCTAAAGTTTCGGTCCATCGGGTTTACAAATCGACCATGGCGGACCAGTTTCAGTTCAATGGTCACCGGCACTCGATCAGGGCCACAAGTGCACTGACATGTGTTGGACATTTTTTCTGCTCCGAGGGTGTAATTAGGTCGAATTCTGATGGTCTAAATCCTTAGATTCGGCCTGCAAGTGAACGACTCAATTCACTTAAGTTTCAGTTCATTTTCTAAAGATATTCGTGTTTCTTACACACTTCGCTCCGTGCCCAAGTTCTACGTTTTTGGGTACTATTATGACTTAATTTTTGAAGTGGTTGCCAAGTCCAGTAAGGCGGTCATAATTGTATAGTTTTGAAGAAATCAGACTTTCGACCCGCGGTTCAAGTCCGATATGGGGTTTCATGATACTCCCGAGAGCAACTGGGTTTTGAGTTGGATCCTAAGTTTTTAGGTAATGTAGCATCAACGATTCTACACATTTTGGGTCTTGTAGTTCATATTTAAAGTGGTTCAAGCTAATTTCACAGATAATTTAGTTTAACACTTAATTAATTTTCGTCTAATTTCTAAAGGATTCGGTCCTTAGTCATTTCTGCCTGAGGTGGTACTCGGGTCTTTGTAAGGATTTTTTCGAGACATTACATGTAGTTATAAGACTGTTTATCTTATTGCACTTTTACATGGCCACACTGCCCCCCTTTTTATTGGGTAGAATTTTCCCTACATGATATTTGCAATTAAAATTTTTGTCATTGTTTTCTTTAAGGGGCCAAAAGGACTATCTCCTTTTGGGTTAAATATGCCATCCCCAACCTTTTGTATATGCGTGATAGGTCGTGCAAGCGTTAAAAGCATGACTCCTCCATTAAAGGACTTTTAATGAAAATTGTATTGGTTTATGATTTCTTCCCTTCATCATATTTTTCCATAACAATTTCACATTTATCAATCATCTTTTATAGCGTACTTTTAATGGTATAACAATTCTCAGTCTAATGCCCCAATATATAATGATAATGATAGTAATCATTTTCTTTTGTCTTCCCCATTTCTCCAGGGCATTTTGACTGAGGTAACTCGATCCTTCATATAGCTAATAATTAGTTCATCATGGAAAGTATGTCCTCATTTACAAATGCATACCTCTTATGGTTTTTATACCATCTTTACCTTTTATCTGTTGCTTTGATCATATAATTGTTCCTATTTTTTCCAATGATTTTTTTTTTTAATACTTTGTGAGCCTTCCCTTTTCTCTCGTTTACCAGCGGTGTTGGCTGATGTTCCATTAAAGTTTTGGCGCAACGACTTTGTACAAGAAGTGAACACTTTCTTAACAATCATCTCAAGAGTATGGTCCTTTCTAGCAAGATCATAAAAAGTTCATATATTAGCATTGGTTATATACAACTCAAACATAGTTTAACCTACTCTAATTCTCCTGGAAGTCGTCAACACGATGTCCCCAGGATTTTTCATTAGTTGATGAATTTTTCAACTGATTAATTCTCTCTTTGGCGGACAGAAGCCAATTTGGTCAAGCTAAGTTTTCTGTCATAAGAGAAAAAGTTCGCCCTAAAGGCATTTTACATTTGTTCCCAACTACGAATAGATCCCGAAGATAAAGCCAAACACCATCTAAAGGCGTTCCCCGTCAAGGATGACCCGAATAGTCGTAAGCAATACTGAGGAACTGCAGAAAAATTCTCCATAATTGTCATGAAGTGCATCATATGCTTTCTAGTGCACCATCTCCATTAAACTTTTGAATCTGGGTATTTGAAGTTAGTGGGAAATGACATCTCCTCAATTTTGCAGGGATACAATGTCTGATATCGGAACTTTTTCTTTTGACCTCATTCCCTTTATGGGAAAATGGTTTCAGCGACCACTTGTCAAATTTCTTCATATGTTACAATTTGAGCAATAGCAGGTGTAGACCGGTGAGGTCTGACCCTTTACAGTTGTGATTTTTCGTTGTTCATTATTGTCCATGGCAGTTATGATTAGAGGAGTAGGGACCTGAGTAGCATTACAGGTTAATTCCGCCAATGCCTCTCGAAAGTTCCTACGTTATTTTATCGAGAGGGTTTGCATGCGTGTGTACCATCTCAGCTAAGCGCTCATCTGGCGAAATCAGATCAGTTTAACTAGTGCCCATTATAAAGACATTTGCTTCTTTACTCCTCAATTGGTCTGATACTGGAGGAGGAGATGAATACATTATCATTGGTGATATTGAGAAAAATGAACCGTTGCTCGACTCGAAACTAGCACACCATCGTTCTGAGGAACTAGTTGACTCAAATTGTGGTATTTTTTATATAGAAGACCGCACTAAATTCATTACAGGGGGTATCACGGGCAAGGGTTTGCTTGTCATGATAGCTTTCCCCTTATCCTTTTAATCTCTTAATGAATCTACGGCGGGCGCCTCTTACTGTCATAATCAGCAGTGTAGGGAAACCTTGTGGGGTGAAGGGTATTTTAGTCCTTCCCAAGTAGAATAAATGTGGATTTAAGGCGGGATTACACCTTGCGGTATTCCACTCGATCGATCCTTTTATCACACTTGGACTATTCTTTTTTTGTAGAGGGGGGTCGAGCCTTCTGCATTCTGGATGTTACCACCGTCCATTTTCAATGTCCTTCTACATTGTTGGTGAGATGAATATCACCCCAGATATCATCTATTGTCGCCTATTTTTGGTTGCAGCTGACTTAACTTTCTCTGGTACCTTCTTAGACGGTGATTGCACATTGCTAATATAATCCACAACGAATCCATTGGGCGTGAAATAAACGATCACGTTGATTGGAAGGAAGGCCATCAAGGTTGTGTAAGAACAAAGCACCTAAAGTCCAAAACAGACTATTAATTATTCCAATTAAGTCGAATTGTACATTATTTTATAAACGAAGGGGGGGAAGTTCCCATTGAGAGTCATCATTTTAACGCCATTACGACATTAGTTGATGACGAGTGTCCTTTAATTATTTTGTTATTAACATTAAATGTAGACATTCCAATAAGAGATTAAGGGTTCGATCCCCAGTAAAGTCACCATTTTGTTTTGACAAGCAACAAGTATCAGGGATTAGAATATCCGCATTCAATAATAACAAAGGAAAATCAAAGAACAGACATCATTATTTATTTTATTAGTCTAAATTCTTATTACATCCCTCGCATTGCACTTGATTTTAAAAAAAGTACATTTAATCAATGTAATGAAAAGACAGTTTAATGATGATTTCAATGGCATATCGGCTTGTGTGGCATCCTCGCAATGACAGATGAGATGTGTGGGTTGAAACCCTTGCCTCACACCAATGTACGCATAATATATACATAAAAGATTGAATCGCGGGAGATTCTAGATCACGCGGGAAGACATAATCACCAAATATACATATTGGGGGTTTTGTTACGCGGTTGCGCAATAGGCCAAACTCTTGCTTTGCTTGAACCTCCCTCCTTTTCTCTCGAGCTACTTCTCGCGGGATATATGAACACGACAACTGTCAATTGTAAGAGCTCCCAAATGCTTCTCGAACTTCTCTGATGATTTAAATGAGAGGAGGGGGTATTTATAGGCCTCTGCACGTGTGAACCATCAAAATCCACGAGATAAGTCCCCATTGCGCAGTCATGCAATGTACCTATGTTGCGCGGGAACGCAACATGTCTTCTGTGTTAGAAACCATTGTGCCCTTTTGACACCCCATCTTATAGTCCTTTTCTCCATTGCGTGGTCGTGCAACTCAACTCTATATTATGCGATCATGCAAGTGTTGTCTTTTTCATGATTGCTTTATTTTTGTACTCCAATAGTGTGCTAGATTCGGGAGCCAAGTGCCTTCCCTAAAGGATACCGACTAATTATGATTGAGCCCTAATTTTATCCTGGATATGAGGGCACTAAGGTGCCCTATGTTGGAGGAAACTAAGTGTACTGAAGGATGTTGGACCATCTTAGGGAATTGGACTCCTTAGTTAGAGGATAAAAGATTGATAGAATTTTGTTATATTGGATTAGGGAACCGGGCTCCTTACCCTGAGGAAAACCAATTGACTGGAATCTGTTAAACAAAGTTGAGGAGCCAGACTCCTTCCTTGGAGGATGACCGAGTGACTAAAATTTCCTAGATTGAATTGAGAACCAGAATCCTCTTCGTAGAAGATGATAGGTTGACTGGAAATTGCTAGATTGATCTGGGAAGGTAGACTTCTTCCCTGTACGACAACTGACTAATTAAAATTTTTTGGACAAAATTGGGGAACCAAACTCCTTCCTTGGATGATGCTTCACTTTTCAAGTTCCGCTCGCTGCTTTTCAGCTAGTTCCTTTTCATCATACAATGTCATAATGTAACCATACATCCATGGTCTAAGGTTGGGTGGTCACATATCAATGGTGAGATGTAGGCTCCTGAATCAAAGTAGTTCCTCGAAGAAGATTTCTAATCAAATTTAGTCAAACCGATTGACTAAAATTTGTCAGATTGAACCAGAAAGCCATGTACTAAAATTTTTTGGGCTAAATTGGGGAACCAAACTCTTTTCTTAGAGGACAACCAACTTACTGAAATTTGTTAGACTAAATTGGGGAGCTAAACTCTTTCCTTGGAGGACAACCAACTAATTGGAATTTGTTGAATTCAGCTAGGGAGATGCATTCCTACCTTGGAGGATGACTAGTTAGTTGATAATTGTTGGATTGAATTAGGGAGCTGGACTCCTTCCTTAAAGGATGAATGGCCGACCAAAATTTTCTACATTGAATTCAGGTACCGTATTTTTTTTCCTTAGAGGACAACTGGCTGACTAAAGCTGGGCCCTAATTTAGCAATGGCATGAGGCATGTCGACTACTAGAGGAGCCTCCATTTGAGGATGATGACTGGATTGGGCACTGTGTTGGTGGACATTGCCCCTTGTAGAACTATGAGTGTGGATGATGCAAATACAGAACTAGGAGAAATTGCATTTAGGGCCAGTTTGGGACGTTACATTAGAGTGGATTAGAAGTGATGGAATTAGATTTAAGGTAATGAGAGGACTGTCAGTGGTTGTCTAGGAATTCCAGTGGATTGGAAGAGCCTAGGATAATCTAGGTTTTATGTTTGGATGGGTGATGGGATTCAGCCCTCTTCTAGTTGTAAACTCGTGGGAGTGTTTGGAAATGCAAACATTTTTCAACAGTGGGCGTCCTTAGCACCGTTGCTTCCTATGGTGTGGTCCATTATAGCCTTGGATCTACCTTTATTTTGGTCTAATTCTCTATATGACCTTACGTACAGACAATGTGGATCGAAGTTATACATCATGGTGGGCCGCTTATGGTCCCATCCCGTATCCCATGTTGTATTGAGGAATGGGTGAAGTTTGAAGGAAGGATTTCACAAATTCCTTAGGAGGGCGGTGCAGTTAATGAGGCATTATGCACTAGAGTAACATCCGACAATCTAAATAGACTATTAGATATAAATCAGGATCAACTCCCACTTAATACCTGTAACGTCTTGAATTTTTGCCAACTGGGAATTGGACGTCCTTGACAGTTACCTTTGATTTCTCGACTTGAGTGCATATCTGTGTGTCTATTTGTAAGTATTTAAGATCAAAAGGAGTGACCTTGGATCCACCAAAACTGCTCAACCAAGTGAAATTTGAGAATTTTGAAGAACACGAGCAGCAAGGTTCGGTTGAACTGAGTGGGACTCGATTGCACCTAGCAACCCCCCCTCCCCCAAAATTAATTGTCCTGGATGACCTTAAGACCTCTATCATAAGGATCGCATTGTCCCTACGGTCACAATGACGAAAACTGCGCGTCAATACGACACCCAAGCGCAATGATATGTCCAATTCATCATAACCATCAAAGCTGTCCAGATTTGTGTGGACCACTTGCTGCGGGGCCCACCTGAGTGGGGCCACGCCCAACACACTCCCTTAGGTAGCCATTCCAACACTCATTGCATGCTCAATCTCCCAAAACTCAATAATCCTTCTCTTGATTGCGTAACCATTAAAATATTAAATACATTAACTGTCTCCTTGAAAACTAAAATGGCATTATGACTCCGGCCCTTTCTTCCATGATAAGCTTTCCTTTCTCCATTTCCCATTGATGGAAACAACAGAAAAAAAAGAAGAGGAAAATAGAGAGAGGAGGGAGAGAGACGTCCCTCCTTAGAAGCCCTTCCCATGGACGCCCAACCCCTCTTGCTCACCCCCTTCCTCCTTCCTTCTCATCTTCCCTTCTCCTTTTCACCCTTATGCATGTCCTCACCTCAATGAGGGAGAGAGAGATGAGAGTGAAGAGAGATGAAGGATGTGAGGGAGAGGAAATGGAGAGGAGCAGCTTCCCCTCCATCAAGCCATCCACCCTTTTTATGCTTAAGGTGAGTCTATGTCATCACCTTCCATTCTTCTCCCTCCTTTCTTTCTTTTTCCTTTCTTTCTTTTTTGCATGAGTGGAGCCCGCTATGTAGCGGCCTTGTGTATGCATGTCACTGGCCATGAAAGTGGCTAGATTGCCCACCAAGGGGTGTTTATGAGAGGTCCCAACCAGACTGGCCTTGAAGTAGTGGGAGAAACCCACGTTTTGTGGGCTGTTGTAGGTCCCTACTAAATGTCAGGCCCACCCATGGTGTGTGGGTGCATGTGTGCTGCCATGGGGTAAAATTAATGGGGCCCACTGACCATGGACCCCACTGTTGAGGGTCAAATATCGCATATTAGACCCCATGTATTACTTGGTTTTACGAACATGATAATGCATAATGTTCTATTTTAATTATGTTTGTGTTGCAAGGTAAATTTAAGAGCATGGATTGAAAAGGATGCTAAAAGCATGGATTTAACGCTCAAGAATCACCAAGCCAAGGATTGAATCTTATACGACCAAGAATGAAAAAATCACATGCTAAAGATCCAAGAAAACCAAGTCAAGAATAATGAGAATTAAAGTTTTGAAGTAAATTTTTGTGATTCTTGACTAGTCCTAACTACTGCTCGACTAGTCCTGACTTCCGCAGGACTAGTCCTGGCTCTTGCTCGACTAGTCGAGGAAACTTCAACTTAAACTCCAACAATATCAGATTCTAAATTCGTGTGATCTTCGACCAGTCGAGGGTGGTCCACGACCAGTCAAAGGTGGCCCTCGATAGTCAAGAATGATCCCCGACTAGTCAAGGGTTACGCAGAGGTTGCGTGGACTGCATAAATTTGAGGTGATTTCTAAAAATTTTCAACTCGGTGCAAAAAGAGATGATGCAAAACTATAAATAGGAGTCCCTTAGATGTTCTTAGGCATCTTCTAGGGTTTGAAGAGTCGAGCAAAATGGTGAAGCCACCGTCCAGGAGTTCTTCTTCTTCCTCTTTAATTTATCCTTCTATTTTATTTAAGAGTCTTTAGTTCAATCATGTATGTGGTTGGCTAAACCTCTTAGCTAGGGCTAAGAGGTGAAGCTTGCAGCGTAATTGAGATGTTTTCTTTGTTTTAATTCATGTTTTATTGAACTCTCTTGGATTCTAGTTTGATTATGAAGGAATATTTTTAGTTTTTAATGGTTTATTGTGACAAATTACAATAGATTTAAGATAGCTTGAGATATCTTCTTTTCCTTAATTAAGATTATGAAATTAGTAAATCCCGTTGTTCACTATCGTCCCTTGGACATGATAGGGTGACGAAATCCTTCCTAACCTTGGGATTGGTAAATACTGTTGTTTGTCATGTCTCCTAAGCATGGGTAGGTGATGGAATTACTTCCAAATCTTCACCACTCTCATCCATTAATGATTAGATCCATGATAATTTCAGAGATCTGACAAATCTCTTCTTACCAACTGGATAAGATATGACTCTATTCCAGTTGTGTCCTTGAATCATGCAAGTAGCTTTCTAATTGCTACAAGTGGATCCTTGACACCCTAGTTCCTACCTTTAAATTCACTAATTTTAATTACTTTAATAACAATTACTCTCTCAAATATTCCAAATTTAGGTTTACATCTTCTTCTAGTTCTACTTCTAGTTACTTTCAGAAGACACAAGTTCAGTCCCTTTAGATTCGACCTCGATCTCCCTGAGATTATTACTGCATCACGACCCTACACTTGGGGTAGTGAACACCCACTGATGCATGTATTTGGTCCATTGCATGGATAGCTAAGCTTGGGCATGTTGCCTCTAACATGTTAATAATTATTAGAGTAGGGCTCATTGATCGTGATGCCTCAACATGATGTTTGCATGTAATTTTCTGAGTATTAAATATTGCATATTTTCCCTATTTATATCTTGATTTTATGAACATAAAAATTCTTAATGGTATATTTTATACATGTTTGTATTGCTAGGTGAATATGAAAACTTGGATTGAAAAGAATGCTAAAAGCATGGATTTAATGCTTAAGAATCATCAAGACAAAGGATGGATCTTAGGAGACTAAGAATGAAGAATTTACATGCCAAATATCAAAGAAAGCTAAGTACAAATGATGAAGAAAAACTAGAGAAGATTACAAAGTCTACCGCAAAAAAACAGGATATTTTGGTCCGACCTAAGCTAACTTCGGTTTGATCGAAATCACAGAAAACATTTCAATAAGAAAGTAAGATAATATAGTCTGACCTGAGCCAACTTCTATTCGACCGAAGCTTCAGTTAGAGACTTCGATTGGAGTTGGTCTGACCTAAATTTGACAGATTTTCTGCACAAGATTTTTCAACATCAACTTCGGTCCGACGAAGTCAACTTCGGTTTGACCGAAATCGCACAGAATTGTCCAGCGACAGTGCGATTTTAAATCTTAATTTGATCCGACCGCAATCATGTAGAATTGTCAGTGAGAAAGTGAAATTTTCAATCTTAATTTGGTCTGACTGAACCCAACTTTGGTATGACTGAAGCGTAATGCGGGACTTACGCGGAGTGCATAAATTCAAGACGGTTTCAAGATATTCTAAGGAATTGCATAAGATGGGGCTTCACAACTATAAATAGGAGTCACTAGGATGTTCCTAGGTATCTTCTAGGGTTTAAGGAGTGGAGAAAAAGGGCAGAGAGTCATTGCCAAGAGTCTTTCTTCTTCTTCCTTAGTTGTTTTTTATGCTTTCTTTAAGAGATTTTGGTTTAATCATGTCTATGGTTAACTAAACCTCTTAGCTAAGGTTAAGAGGGGAAGCTTGTAGTGTGATTGGGATGTTTATCTTGCTTTGATCCTTTTTTATTATTATTTGAACTTCATTGATTTCTAGTTGATTTTAAGAAATATTTTTAGTTTTTAATAGTTTGTTATGACTCAAATTACAATAGAAACTGTGATAGCTTTAAATATCTTCTTTTTCTATTTAAGATTGTGGGATTGCTAAATCCTATTGTTCACCATTATCTCTTAAGCATGGTAGGGTGATGGAATCCCTTCCAAATCTCCACAAACCTCATCCATTGAGGCTAGTTCAATGAAAAGTTTATAAATTTGATCATCTCTTCTTCCAATTGGATAAGATAGGACTCTGATTCTAATTGTGTCTCTTGAAACAAGTAAGGTAGCATCTTGATAACTACAAGTAGATCCTTGGCACCCTAGTTCCCACCTTTAAATTCATGAGTTTCAATTACATTATTCACAATTACTCTTTCAACTATTCCAGAATTCATATTTAGAATTTCTTCTTCTTCTAGTTCTTGTTCTTTTCAAAAACATACAAGTTTAGTCCCTGTGGATTCGACCTCGATCTCACCGAGATTATTACTACATCGTGACCCAGCACTTGGGGTTGTGAACACCATTCAAACCATATTTATGGCCCATAAATCGTGTGGGGCCTGCTGCTTTGAGTGGACATCCTTGTACACCCTTTCTCTCTCTCTCTCTCCCTCTCTCTCTCTCTCTCTCTCTCTCTCTCTTCTTCTTCTTCTTTCTTGTTCCTTTCTCTTTTGTTTGGGTTAGTGGGGCCGACTAATATGGGACCCTTATACACATGGCTCGTTGGCCATGAAAGCTAGCAGCATGGTCCACGAGTTACGGGGTCCACTAATTAAGTATGTGTTGTATAATCCACGCCATCCATCCCTTCCTTTCTCTTTTTTTTTATTTTTATTTTATCCTTCTTTTTCTTTCTTCTTTCCAATTGAGAGGGGCCCACTGGACATGGGACCCCACACATGCATTTGCTCACTAACTGTGGGAGGTCAACAAGTGGCCTACATGTAGTGGGACCCACTTACGATGTATGTGGTTTCATCTTTCTTGTCCATTACTATTGCTAAGTTGGGATAGTTTCCATTTCAAAAGTATGATCTCTAATTTTGTAAGTTTTTGGCCATGTTTGGGCGCGTGCGGTGGGTCCCACGTGTAAGATATGTGGGTACTACCACCTGGACTTCCTAGCTTATGCCCATATCTGGAGGAATAACGTTTTACTTGAATCCAAACAAACCCCACTTAATTAGGAACAACGTTTTACTTGAATCCAAACAAACCCCACTTAATTAGGAACTAAATACTAAAATGAGACCGAGCAAAGTTGCACAGAATATTTCTATTTAGAAATTTCGAGCACCAATGTTTATCCTTGTGCCAAAATTTGTATATACGCATTTAGTAGGCTATACCATATGGTTTTCAAAGGCCATACATAATTCTACCAAAAAAACCCGATGGTGCACTGTAAGACGACCCCATGTGATCGTGGGATGCATCCAAATTGGCCAAAAACCATTTCTGAATGGTTTTTCTAAACAACTCTTCTAAGAACTCAAGTTTGAGTCTTCACCAAAAATTTTATATGCATGATTAAGGAGGGTTACCTTATGGGTTTTGAAGTCCATATATAACTCTACTAAATTCCCTTTTTTCCTTCGAAAGTAGTGGACCCCAAATAATTGGGTAGTGGATCTCAAATAGGACCAGGCGTAGTTGTGTAGAAAATCCTGCGCAGAAAAATTGAAATGCCTATATTTGGCCTTGTGCAAAAACTCATATGCGTAAATCCAGTGAACCGCACTATTTGGATTTTGAAGGCCACACATAAGGCTACCAAGCGAACCTAATGGCATGCCAAAAGGTGGCCCCACTTGATCGTGGGACATGCCCAAAAAAGGTCGAGGGTCATTTCTGCACAGTTTTTTTGCACATCTCTCCTAAACACCCATGTTTGGGCCTTAACAAATACTTGTGTATGCATAATTAATGATAACTGAATTTTAGTTTTTGATGCCTATACATAGAACTACATATGAATATTTTTCTCCTTCAGAAGTGGGCTCTCGAAAGGAAACAGCCCCGCAACAAGAGAGAGGGCACCGACATGCTGATCAATGGACCCTAACCCTAGGGGTGGCACTAAAAATTGATGAACCACTTCTAGGTGCGGACCATTACCTTTAGGTTGCCAATTATCGAACATATGTCGTAAATAATGATTGTGTAGTGGAAATTGTGAATTGCATGCTAACTAGTGACTAATCCTTAGGCTTATTGTCCTCTATGGAGTGCAGTTTCCGTTCATGGCTACCGATTATTGATTGCATGCTAAAATAGACTAGAGTCACTAAATTTTCATGCCTACATACTCTATATTTTCCCCCTGATACATGTGCCTAATTAGCTGGTAGTTGTGAATTATGCGATGATTGAACAGTGCACTTGCACGGCTATTTGTTTGCTCATATTAGCTAGAATATCCTTGAATATTATTGAGTTAGTTGCCTATTCCTGAATACAATTGTTTGTGGCATGCTGTAGAATTTTAGTTTAATGGTAATTGGGTTAGCCAGCAAACTAGAAAAATTCACAAGGGTAGCCCTACTGGATCGGCTGCCCCGGGTTAATCCAATCGATTCAGGCTGAAGACAGATAATTGACAATAGTTGAACTATGTAGGATTCTTGCACCCAGTGTCAGTTGTGCCATAGTTTGCCTAAGTCGGCTGAACTTGTAACATTCTGAGATTTCAGGACCCGAGTTCATACTTGTACCCAAGAAAATCGGGTGTTAATAATGTACAAACTGGATGTTCTGAAATCGTGACCTATTTTTTTCGTTTGATTTACATCCAGATACATTCATGAAGGTAACATTCACAGGAATAAAATCAATTGTATTGATTATATTTCATTAGAGTAAAAGAATAATCAATGGCCTTCCTAATGGAAGCTTATTATATTCATCGAGTTCGCAACAGAAATATAAAATTAAGTAAACAATCTGTCTCATATTCTTTTGGTGTTGTCCTCTATAGAAAACTGGTCTTTTAAGTCTTCAATCTGTACATCACCTACAACATCTGTACAGTTGGGAGAGGGTTAATGCCCTACTCATAGTGATGGTTATCCTTTAAGATTAATAGTAATTCAAGAGATTCATGAAAGCAAGATAAATTTTCTGATACGTCAAGTAATTCACACTACAAGAGGTATCAATGCACAAACAATCTATATGAGATGCATGTCTAGCAAAGTATATGCAGTGTATCACACTTAGCGATCACCACAATGTGGAATATGATTAGAATAATCTGACTCGACCCGTATCCCATACTACGGATATTCGCCGGCGTGTCCCACGCTTAACATGGCCTTATACGGTTGTCCTAAGACGGCCATAACACATGAATCGAGAGAATACGCCCCCAGAGATTTGTAACATCCCGAAAATCGGGGGGTCGAGCAAAAACCCAACTCCCGAGTTTCAAAATGTTATTTATGCAACATGGATATGTATGATTGAATGTTGTCTGTGATAATGTATTAAACATGAGTGAGATTAAGCCAGAACAGTATATCATACTTCAGAGACAGTTAAATTTGCAAGCGGAAGACTGTAATAGTATGTATAACGTATATAAACTGTTGTATGTCTCCAGAGTGTGAATACATTACCAGGTTATACACATACATGTATACTTCAAAAGTAAACAAAATGAATATACATGAGGGCACTAAAAATATAAAATGACAAACGTCAAAGTATCTAATCAACCTCCCTGCAATCCCGTCAATCAGAACACGCATAAAGGAGGAATCCTCCTCCTCATCATCAAGTCCAGCTCCGCCTCACAGGCCGCGCCATCATCTGCAATCACAAAAGGGACTGGTGGGTGTCCGGAAACACCATCCCGTAACGTGGGAGTGAGTGATCAACTCAGTGGGATAAGAGAGCAGAGATTAGCATGTTCACAATTCAATCACGCGATAATAGTAAAGCAGTAAATCAGACAATCCTAATACTGTTGTTAATGCAGGATGACATGACGTGATGTATGCCCTCACCGACGATCTCCCTCATGCGGCAACATCTTACGACCGCGGCATGCCACACTCCCTAGAGTGCTCCACATCTTCCAGGCACATGCAATGCTATGGTGATATGATTTCCAAGTTGTTATTAAGTCCATTCAAACAGCAGGATTGGGAAACTAAGGTACTTCCCTTGTATCAATCCCAATACAGATCCTGTCTAGGGTCGTCACTCCTAGTAATCTCATACGATGTATATTTCGTAGGTCACTGCAAGGGCTGCCAGGGCTGTTGCTCGCACTCGTTGCACCGCTCCCCCATCACCTTATCAATACAGGCCTACTGTACTCTACTGCACGGAAGGGTCGTCGCCTCCCGTGGACTCAGAATACGCTCGCGGTCACTACAAAGGGCTCGTCGCCTGATCAGTGTAGGCCGACAGCTAGAATATAGTGTCCCATACCACCATAATCTGCTCACGAGTTTAGGTGCTCACTGGTCACTACGGGGAGGTTTGTGGCCCCAGCGTAGGCCGACAGCTCGACCACGGTGTCCCATACCACCATGCCCGGCTCATGAGTCTTCGTGGATCAAGGTACCACGGTTAATAGGGTTTACAATGGTAAGTTCAGTACCCTAGGTTCAAGCAGTTATGATACATACAAGGTGAACAAACATCGGCCAGTCGGGTTACTTGACGGGCTCGACTAGCGCGATCGCATCTCGAATTGAACGACATGAAGTGCGTAAAACACTTCGCGTGGCCTAACCACTGCCGCCAACTCTCAACACGAATCACATTCATCGACGCGTCGTTCGTGGCTATGACCAGTCAGCCACGAATTCGTTCGGTTACCGACTGCCTGGACTAAGTCAAGTCCCACACATCTATTGAATTACATTACGCTATATACCACGGTATTGGAATTGAAACACATCATGTGAGCATGTTAGCACATGTTTTAACATTCAACTAAGGCAAATCTTCAAGGCATACTTTCCATGCATATTCAACTTAGGCAAATCTTCAAGGCATCATTTCTATGCATGTGATGCAATCATGCATAAGGTCAACATATAGGAAATCATTTAGGTCAGCATTTTAAATCATGAAATCAATCTCAAACTACTACATAACATCATTCAATACAATACATACTAATACAAGCATTTATACAGACACATACACTACACACTTAAGTCCACATATAGTATGTCGACCCAAAGTGCGCAACTTGGCGAATCTCTTCGCCAAACTGATTATGCAAGCATTCCTAACTCACTAATACGGCGACAAACCATGTCAATCACGTCAGCAAAATATGCATGTAGACCGTACTTCCTACATATGACTAAAATGCCCTAAATCTCATATTCTTCGATAATTTACGAAATAGGAAACAGAGAGCACGTTGTACATGTCAAACGGCGATGCCGTCGATAATCTACTATTAAACGACATTGAAAGCGTTGTAAACCGTCAATCAAAGCGTCTAAAATCCTCACCTAGTCTCTTACGGTCGCGGGATTTTGAACGGAGCGTGTACGCTTCGTCTACGGCAGTAGGAGGACCTGATTTATGGAATACATTAGCTAACATGCCATGAATCTGAGTAAACCCTAAATCAGCAAGTTCTAGGGTTATTTTATACCTGAAAAAGGGGAGAAATCACCAGCCAGGTGATTGGGAAGAGGTGTTGAAGCAGCAGCAATCGGTGGCTCGGATGCGGGGAAAATCTCCTCTTCCCTTTCTCTCAAACTCTCTCTCTCTTTTCTAGGGTTTGTGAATTTCGTATGCAAGGAAGGAATGAGGGTTTCAACCCCTTTTATAAGCTTGGAAACGCCGAATATAGGCTCCGGGACGAAGTTTACTTATTGCCTATCCATTTCGGGGCTGTTTCGGTCCAAAAACTGATTTCTGGTGGTCCCCTGGTCGATTGCGATCAGACTTAAGCTCATGGGTACCAGATGTACCTCGTATTAAGTTTTCAGTCTGGCAGGGTTCGCAGATCGCACGTATCGGACCAGTTTCAGTTCAGCGGTCACCGCACATAGATCAGGGCTGAAAGTCCCATGATAATAAATAGAAATTTTTCCTGATCCGAGGGTGTAATCTGGATGAATTCTGACGGTCAGAACGCTTAATACTGACGCGTCAAGTCGTGTGCCAGATTTGAATTTGAAATTGTAAATTCGTCCCTATTCGCGGTCGCTTCAGTCCGGGTTCAACGAAATACTCTGTGATTATCGGATTGACTTGATTTTCGAGATGATTGTCAAGTCCAGCTGGGCGGTTCTAACGGTCTAAGATAGGAGGTATCGGACCTTCGAAGCGCGGTCTAAATCCAATACAAAAATTCAATGTGGTCCAGAGGACAAACCCGCTTAGAGTTTGATCCGAGGTTATAGAGTATTGTAGAGTTGTTTGTTCTACTCGATTTGGGTCTTGTAGAACGTATTTAAAGTGATCAGGGACTGTTTCCCAACCACTCCAACGTTGCGCTAGCTAACTTATGCTTAGTTTCTAAAGAAATTTATCCTAAGTGGTTTCTTTGGCTATGGAATTGGGTTCTGAACGATTTTTCAGGTGTTTTAATTGACCCATTGCCTAAGGACGTTTAATCCCAGATTAGCCAAAATCCGGGGTGTTACAATCTACCCCCCTTAAAACACAATGTCGTCCCCGACATTGGCGAAGGGCAAGGAGTACTTTCTCTAAGGAAGGTTCAAATCCTATTTAATAACCTAATCGTACATATAACCTAAATCAAATCTTTCGATCCTGGGCCAGTGGGAAAGAGGCCAACCACTCTTCCGCTGCGCCACACTGATCGAACGACAGTGTTGACTAATCCTAACTGGATTGGACTTAATACGTTCTACCCCCCTTAAAACTTGGTTTTTCTTAAATTCAAGAATCTATGCATCGCTCTATATATCGAAACAAGGTGCAACTTAGGGGCGATCTTTGACATGAATTAGGGAACAACCTCTCATTACAGTGGCTTTCCCTGATAATGATGCGTTCTATGGCATTGGTATCTATGGCGATAGAGATGAGCCTAAGCTCTATTGTGGATAGGTTCAGGTATGAGTTGGTGGCAAGATGCCTAATTCTCTACTGGCTTTAAGTCCTCGCCATTTCCCAAAGACACTATGATCCTGTTTAGTTGTAGATGGTCGAGCCAACACGGAAGAAAGGTTGTGTAATGGGTCTGAGCCGGATACATAGACTTTCTGTCTAGCTAGGACAGAAGATTTATTGTATCAATTCTTAATCCGAGTTGATTCCGATCTTCTGCTTGATCAGAGCATTGGATTTATTGGTAACCACTAGGATTAAGAAGTCGATTCAGACCGCGAATACATCGCTTACATGTAGTTCCTTTATTCCGCATTCTCGAATGCAATAAGCCCTTGGGGAAGGCAATTCTAGGGGGCGTGCTAGTACATTCTAAGTTCAATCTGAGGGAGTTATAAATGTTCCCTGAGAGTGTATGGTTCCTTCCTATGGGCAACAACAGAAATCTATTAGTCATAAAGAAATCTAACCTACTATCCCTTAGCATATATAGGCCTTACACTGCCTAAGTCAACTAGTAACCTAGTCTGTAACTCAGTACTTATAATCCAAAGCCTAAGTTTATACGTTAAATGGTTCCATACCATTTCTACTATAGGGAATTGTTCTATCACTCAGGGTCAAGATTATCTAAATAGAATTGGGTTTCCTATATCGTCAGATCCTTCAAATCTAGCAGTGCTAACTCTAGGACCAAAACGCCAAGGGCCTATGTGGCCAGTAGCATTCAGTTGTATTAAATAGAACCGCATTCTTAGTCCCATAGTGGGATCGGAAGTGGCATGCTTGGTAGGAGGGTGGGGTGGGATAAAAACTAATTTGTAGGCCGGATCTCAGGGAGTTATAATACTCCCAATCTAGAAACAATATCTTATAACGAAATGAAACAACATGCATTCCATTCAACAAATTTTGGCTATATTAAGCCCAAACCACAACACAAACACATTTTTCTACCTAAAAACAAAACAACCTAGAAATTTCAAATAGTAATCAAACAAGCAAAAGGGCAACGACATAAATGCCTAATTCTACCAAAGGACTTCTACCAGGGTCCCAACTGACCTTCTTGAATACTATCAAGTTCAGTACTGTCTGTTGCCCATTCGAGCTCTATCGGCCAAGTATTTTCACTACTTCTCACACGGAGAAAGTTGAGAAATGGGATTTGAGGTTAGCACGATTCTAAGACCCAAAAAGAGGGTAAAGTCTCAAATAAAAGGGACATGAGAAGGAGGATGGTGGAAAAGGAGAAAAAGGCTAAAATAGCTTAACAATAGCAATGGAAAATGGGAGAAATGCAAGGAAATGGCTAACCAAAATAGAAAAGGGAGATCTAGGCGTTGTAGAGGGATGCTTCAAGCTCCCCTAGGATGTATTTTCAGAAAGAAATGAAAACGAAAAAGGGGAATGGAGCACCTCACGAATTCGGCTCGATTTGGGGGTTTTAGGAGCTCCAACGGACGAAACCTTCAAGAGGGAGGGCTGCCAACTTCAAAGGAATGATGGAGGGTGGTCTTTTTTGGCCAAAGATGGATCTAGGGGTGGTTTGGAACCACAATTTTTGGTTAGGGCAGCAAGAAAACGAAAATGGGGCTAGGGAAGGGGACTTTTGTGAAGGAAGTACATCTTTTAGGGAGTTTCAAGGTACGGACCGCATACCAGGGGACTACCCTAGCCCCCAAACTCATCCAGCCCAAAGATCAAGCCCATCCGATAAGTTTGACCGGCGATGCATCGCCGAACCGGCGATGGCATCGCCGATGAAGTTGCAAATTGGCCATTGAGGCCATATGGGATGGATTCCCCTTGGCCTAGGGATTCCAAAAAGGTATGGTGCACACTCTGGTTCATTGTAGATTGCCCTAGGGAGGCCAATACATTTTTAACATCCATTCGAGGCTTTTCAGGTCCAATATTCAATCCCGAATACAAAACCCTATCATGCAGCATATGATTTTGGGGTAGAAGGATCTATTACATCCATCTAGACCATTAGTTGCTAAAGAAAGTGAAGTTAGAATGGCCTTATGGCCATTTATCATGAAATTTTACTATTCACTGTAAAATTTGGTGAATGTACTAATTTGTGTTATTTTCATATTATTTTTGATGCCTAACATGAAATGGATAAGAAAAAACTGAAGGTTGAAGTGTTTAGAGGAGGAATTTTGAGAATTTTTGGCAAAACGGGGTTTTTAAGCCCTGACGATTGATTACTGGAGTCGTGGTCATTCCACGGCCCAAGGATTTACTTTTGCGGTTTAAAACCGCTCATAGGACATCTCAACCTAACTTCCTATAGCTTAGCAGCGATTCGGGTGGCCTTACGCGACCCGAGATGCGTTACAGAGTCGATCTTGCGATCGATTCTAATAGACTTCGCCTATCGGCGAATCTGCGATCCTGGACGTGTTTCTAGACCCTCCTCGCACCCACCTATGTCAAAGGAAGCGACAGCGTGCGTCGCGTGACCATAACCCAGGCCCGGTTTAATCCAAATCATGCTCTGATACCATCTGTAACATCCCGAAAATCGGGGGGTCGAGCAAAAACCCAACTCCCGAGTTCCAAAATGTTATTTATGCAACATGGATATGTATGATTGAATGTTGTCTGTGATAATGTATTAAACATGAGTGAGATTAAGCCAGAACAGTATATCATACTTCAGAGACAGTTAAATTTGCAAGCGGAAGACTGTAATAGTATGTATAACGTATATAAACTGTTGTATGTCTCCAGAGTGTGAATACATTACCAGGTTATACACATACATGTATACTTCAAAAGTAAACAAAATGAATATACATGAGGGCACTAAAAATATAAAATGACAAACGTCAAAGTATCTAATCAACCTCCCTGCAATCCCGTCAATCAGAACACGCATAAAGGAGGAATCCTCCTCCTCATCATCAAGTCCAGCTCCGCCTCACAGGCCGCGCCATCATCTGCAATCACAAAAGGGACTGGTGGGTGTCCGGAAACACCATCCCGTAACGTGGGAGTGAGTGATCAACTCAGTGGGATAAGAGAGCAGAGATTAGCATGTTCACAATTCAATCACGCGATAATAGTAAAGCAGTAAATCAGACAATCCTAATACTGTTGTTAATGCAGGATGACATGACGTGATGTATGCCCTCACCGACGATCTCCCTCATGCGGCAACATCTTACGACCGCGGCATGCCACACTCCCTAGAGTGCTCCACATCTTCCAGGCACATGCAATGCTATGGTGATATGATTTCCAAGTTGTTATTAAGTCCATTCAAACAGCAGGATTGGGAAACTAAGGTACTTCCCTTGTATCAATCCCAATACAGAACCTGTCTAGGGTCGTCACTCCTAGTAATCTCATACGATGTATATTTCGTAGGTCACTGCAAGGGCTGCCAGGGCTGTTGCTCGCACTCGTTGCACCGCTCCCCCATCACCTTATCAATACAGGCCTACTGTACTCTACTGCACGGAAGGGTCGTCGCCTCCCGTGGACTCAGAATACGCTCGCGGTCACTACAAAGGGCTCGTCGCCTGATCAGTGTAGGCCGACAGCTAGAATATAGTGTCCCATACCACCATAATCTGCTCACGAGTTTAGGTGCTCACTGGTCACTACGGGGAGGTTTGTGGCCCCAGCGTAGGCCGACAGCTCGACCACGGTGTCCCATACCACCATGCCCGGCTCATGAGTCTTCGTGGATCAAGGTACCACGGTTAATAGGGTTTACAATGGTAAGTTCAGTACCCTAGGTTCAAGCAGTTATGATACATACAAGGTGAACAAACATCGGCCAGTCGGGTTACTTGACGGGCTCGACTAGCGCGATCGCATCTCGAATTGAACGACATGAAGTGCGTAAAACACTTCGCGTGGCCTAACCACTGCCGCCAACTCTCAACACGAATCACATTCATCGACGCGTCGTTCGTGGCTATGACCAGTCAGCCACGAATTCGTTCGGTTACCGACTGCCTGGACTAAGTCAAGTCCCACACATCTATTGAATTACATTACGCTATATACCACGGTATTGGAATTGAAACACATCATGTGAGCATGTTAGCACATGTTTTAACATTCAACTAAGGCAAATCTTCAAGGCATACTTTCCATGCATATTCAACTTAGGCAAATCTTCAAGGCATCATTTCTATGCATGTGATGCAATCATGCATAAGGTCAACATATAGGAAATCATTTAGGTCAGCATTTTAAATCATGAAATCAATCTCAAACTACTACATAACATCATTCAATACAATACATACTAATACAAGCATTTATACAGACACATACACTACACACTTAAGTCCACATATAGTATGTCGACCCAAAGTGCGCAACTTGGCGAATCTCTTCGCCAAACTGATTATGCAAGCATTCCTAACTCACTAATACGGCGACAAACCATGTCAATCACGTCAGCAAAATATGCATGTAGACCGTACTTCCTACATATGACTAAAATGCCCTAAATCTCATATTCTTCGATAATTTACGAAATAGGAAACAGAGAGCACGTTGTACATGTCAAACGGCGATGCCGTCGATAATCTACTATTAAACGACATTGAAAGCGTTGTAAACCGTCAATCAAAGCGTCTAAAATCCTCACCTAGTCTCTTACGGTCGCGGGATTTTGAACGGAGCGTGTACGCTTCGTCTACGGCAGTAGGAGGACCTGATTTATGGAATACATTAGCTAACATGCCATGAATCTGAGTAAACCCTAAATCAGCAAGTTCTAGGGTTATTTTATACCTGAAAAAGGGGAGAAATCACCAGCCAGGTGATTGGGAAGAGGTGTTGAAGCAGCAGCAATCGGTGGCTCGGATGCGGGGAAAATCTCCTCTTCCCTTTCTCTCAAACTCTCTCTCTCTTTTCTAGGGTTTGTGAATTTCGTATGCAAGGAAGGAATGAGGGTTTCAACCCCTTTTATAAGCTTGGAAACGCCGAATATAGGCTCCGGGACGAAGTTTACTTATTGCCTATCCATTTCGGGGCTGTTTCGGTCCAAAAACTGATTTCTGGTGGTCCCCTGGTCGATTGCGATCAGACTTAAGCTCATGGGTACCAGATGTACCTCGTATTAAGTTTTCAGTCTGGCAGGGTTCGCAGATCGCACGTATCGGACCAGTTTCAGTTCAGCGGTCACCGCACATAGATCAGGGCTGAAAGTCCCATGATAATAAATAGAAATTTTTCCTGATCCGAGGGTGTAATCTGGATGAATTCTGATGGTCAGAACGCTTAATACTGACGCGTCAAGTCGTGTGCCAGATTTGAATTTGAAATTCCAAATTCGTCCCTATTCGCGGTCGCTTCAGTCCGGGTTCAACGAAATACTCTGTGATTATCGGATTGACTTGATTTTCGAGATGATTGTCAAGTCCAGCTGGGCGGTTCTAACGGTCTAAGATAGGAGGTATCGGACCTTCGAAGCGCGGTCTAAATCCAATACAAAAATTCAATGTGGTCCAGAGGACAAACCCGCTTAGAGTTTGATCCGAGGTTATAGAGTATTGTAGAGTTGTTTGTTCTACTCGATTTGGGTCTTGTAGAACGTATTTAAAGTGATCAGGGACTGTTTCCCAACCACTCCAACGTTGCGCTAGCTAACTTATGCTTAGTTTCTAAAGAAATTTATCCTAAGTGGTTTCTTTGGCTATGGAATTGGGTTCTGAACGATTTTTCAGGTGTTTTAATTGACCCATTGCCTAAGGACGTTTAATCCCAGATTAGCCAAAATCCGGGGTGTTACAAGATTGGAGAGACTATTTGCGACAACCAACCCTCCCATAACTCAGAAATGATGTACTATGTATATAGAACGTATCACGTACACCAACTAGGAGACCATCAACTTGAAAAACATGGATTTATGTGTCGCCCTAGGGCCGCTACTGAAAGCGCATTACGTCCATGATATTTAATCGATCGCTAGAGGAGGGATTCCAACATAGTACTTGCATTAAGAGAGAATTCCTTTATCCATGGTCAATTAAGAATATTAAGACACCTGTCTAGCCCTTAAGGTAAAAGAGACGAGTGACAATAACCAACTTGAATAAGAGGCGAGTGACGATGGCCAACTCGATACGTGAGGAAAGTGGTTAAGGCCGTCTCATGAGTGATAATAACCAGCTCGAATAAGAGGCAAGTGACGAAGGTCAACTCGAACTGAGGAGAGTGGTTAAGGCCAACTCATGATGATTAAAGGCAAGATCAAGGCTTGTATCCACAGCCTCTCATAAACTCAGGAAAGCCTCTTGTAATGGATATCATGAAAATAAATCTCAAAAGGGCCAATAATTGATGTTATCTATTTAAAATGTAAACAGAGGGAAAGTAATAGACATCTGAGATTAGATAAAAGACGTGAAGGACAAGTGTAAAGGCAAAATAAATTGCATCAACTCAATTAAAACAAAACGTAGGTAAAAGGAGCGATAAAATAGCATGAAGGAAAAAAGGCAGGATGAATATATCAACTTAAATTATCAAAATCTTAAAGGATAAAACCCTCACCTTTGACGTTGGAGAGTCCTCTCCTCTTGTTAGAAACTAGTGCGTGCCCTCTAAATTCGACTTCAACCATAATTCCACTAACTATATGATTAGGGCTTAAGCCAAGGTTTCACCTTTAACAATTATCATTTGAATTTAAACTTATTATAAACCTTCATGTAAATGGCTACTTACCTTGATCTTACACCTGAGACTTGGCCCTTAAACGGGTTTAACGCCATTCTTTCACTGAGTCGACTCAGTCATGACCCGGGCATGGATCTCCTTTTCCTTTTCTTTTCTTTCTTTCTCTTCTCTTTCTCTTTTCTTCTTTCTCCCTTGCTACCACATCCAGCAAAGGCCGACCGTTGCCCCTTTCTCTCTCGCATTTCTTCCCTTCTTTCTCTCTCCCAGTTTCTTGTTTCTTTTCTCTCCCTTTCATTTCTGTTGGATGTTCGGTGAGGCCCTTCTTATAGGGTTTGGGCAATCTGCTAGGTCTATGGAAATCCTTACACCGCCTCTATTTGCGCAAAGGAGTTTTCTAGAAATCCTATTACGTTGGTGTGGCAAATCTTAGAATCTGATTTACGTCGGATCGGTTTTGGGCTGACTGGTCACCCCAGATTCCTGTTTCGGCTTCTTGGATGTGGTCGGAATTCACGTCCCACGAGCTCGGATGGTCCAGATCATTATCGGTTGTAACACCCCAGATTTTGGCCAACCTGGGATTAGACGTCCTTAGGCAATGGGTCAACTAAAACACCTAGGAAATTGCTCAGAACCCGATTCCATAGCCAAAGAAATCACTTAGGATTAATTCCTTTAGAAACTAAGCATAAGTTAGCTAGCGCAACGCTAGAGTAGCTGGGAAATAGTCCCTGATCACTTTAAATATGTTCTACAAGACCCAAAGCGAGTAGAACCAATGACGCTATAATACTCTAAAACCTCGGATCAAACTCTAAACCGGTTTGTTCTCTGGACCTCTTTGAAACTTTGTATTGGATCTAGACCGCGCGTCGAAAGTCCGATACCTACAATCTTAGACCGTTATAACCGCCTAGCTGGACTTGACAATTATTTCGAAAATCAAGTCCAACCGATATTCGCAGGCTATTTCATTGAGCCTGGAGTGAAGAGAGTGAGAATAGGGTTAGATTTGGAATTTGAAATTCAAATCTGGCACACAACTTGACGCGTTATTATTAAGCGTTCTGACCGTCATAATTCAACCAAATTACACCCTCGGATCAGGAAAAATTTCTATTTCATATCATGAGACTTGCAGACCTGATCTACGTGCGGTGACTGCTGAACTGAAACTGGACCGCCACGTGCGATCTACGAACACTGATGGTCTGAAAATGGGATGAGAGTGACATCTGACATGTATGAACTTAAGTACGATCGCGTTCGGCCAGGGGACCAACAGAAATGCCTTTTTGGACCGAAACAGCCCCGATTTGAATACAACTTAAGTATACCTTGACCTGAAGCCTGTTTTGGGCACATTTGGGCTTATAAAAGGGCTTGAAACCCTCACTCCTCTCTCCCATCCGAATTTAGAAAAAGCCCTAGGTTGAGAGAGAGAAAAGGTGAGAGATTGTGAGAGAGAGAAGAAGGGAATTTCTTGTTGCTTGTGCCATCTGCTACACGTGATTAAGCAACACGCTCCAATCACTTTGCTGGTGACTTCCCCACTTTTCTAGGTAAGAGAATACCCTAATTAGTTACTGATTTGATGATCCTTAGTTTTCATACCCTGGTAGCTGATGGATCTTGTAAATCAGGTTGCCTGTTCGCCGTAGACGAAGCATATACGCTCCGTTCGAAATGATACACATATAAAGTGAAAGGTGCGGATTCTATACGCTTTGATTGACTGTTTCCAACGCTTTCAATGTCGTTTAATAGTAGATTATCAACGGCAACACCGTTTGACATGTACAACATGCTGTCCATTTCCTGTTTCGTAAACAGACGAAGAATATGAGATTTAGGGCATTTTAGTCATTTGTAGGAAGTACTGTTTTCATTCATATTTTGCTAATGTGATTGACATGGCTTCTTATCGCATTAGGATACTAGGAATGCGTGCATAATTAGTTTGGCGAAGAGATTCGCCTACATGCGCACTCTGAGTCGACATACTGTATGTAGACTTAAGTGTGTAGTTTAAGTGTTTGTATAAATGTTTGTATTAGTATGTATTGAATTAAATGGTGTTATGAATTAGTTTGAGATTGATTTCTCAATTAATATGCTGATGTAAATGATTTCCTACATGTTACCTATAGGCATGATTTCATTATATGTATGAGATGTATGTGCTTGATGCTTCACTTAAGTTGTATGTTATAACATGTGTTAACATGCTCACATAGTTGTATTTCATTTTCAATACTCTCACATGATTGCTGGTGTGGATTCATCATTGTTTGAGACTATACCTAGTCCAGGCAGTCGGCAACCGAGCAAGTTCGTGGTTGGCTTATTTTTGCCACGAACGATGCGTCGATGAACGCGAGCCGTGTTTTGGAGTTGGCGGCAGTGGTTAGGCCACACGAAGTGTTTTACGCATTTCATGTCGTTCAACTTGAGATGCGATCGTGCTAGTCGAGCCCGTCAAGTAACCCGACTGGCCGTTGTATGTTCACCCTGTATGAGTCATAACTGCTTGAACCTAGGGTACTGAACTTACCATTATAAACCCTGTCAACCATGGTACCTTGATCCACCAAGACTCATGAGCCGGGCATGGTGGTATGGGACACCGTGGTCGAGCTGTCGCCTACGCTGGGGACACAAACCTCCCCGTAGTGACCAGTGAGCACCTATGACTCGTGAGCAGATTATGGTGGTATGGGACACTATATTCTTGCTGTCGGCCTACACTGATCAGGCGACGAGTCCTTTGTAGTGATCGCGAGCGTATTCTGAGTCTACGGGAGGCGACGACCCTTCCGTAGCAGTGAGAGTACAGTAGGCTTGTATTGATAAGGTGATGGGGGAGTGGTGCAACGAGTGCGAGCAACAGCCCTGACAGCCCTTGCAGCGACTTACAAAATATACATCTTATGAGATTACTAGGAGTGACGACCCTAGACAGGATCTGTGTTGGGATTGATATAAGGGAAGTACCTTAGTTTCCCAATCTTGCTGTTTGAATGGACTAATAATAACTCGGCAATCATATCACCATTACATTGTATATGCCTGGAAGATGTGGAGCACTGAACGGTACGCAAGCATACCGCGGCCGTAAGATGGTGCCGTATGAGGGAGAACATCGGTGAGGGCATCCATCATGTCATGTCATATTGCATTAACAACAGTATTAGGATTGTTTGATTTACTGCTTTACTATTATCGCATGATTGATTTGAGAACATGCTAATCCTTGCTCTATTATTCCACTGAGTTGATCACTCACTCCCACGTTACGGGATGGTATTTCCAGACACCCACCAGTCCCTATTTTGGTTACAGATAATGGCGCTGCTTGAGAAGTAGAGCTGGACTTGATAATGATGAGGAGGATCCCTCCTTATGCGTGTTCTGATTGACGGGATTACAGGGAGGTTGATTAGATGCCTTGACACTTGTCATTTTATATTTTTAGAGCACTCATGTATATTCTTTTTATTTACTTTTGGAGTATACATGTATGTACATAACTTGGTAACATGTTCACACTCTGGAGACATACAACAGTTTATATATGTTATACATATTATCACAGTCTTCCGCTTGTTAAATTTAACTGTCTCTGGAGTATGATATGCTGTTCTGGCTTAATTTCACTCATGTTTAATACATTAACACAGACAACATTCAATCATACATATCTATGTTGCATAAATAACATTTTGGAACTCGGGAGTTAGGTTTTTACTCGACCCCTGATTTTTGGGATGTTACATCAGTCGTGACGTCCTACGCACCTGATCGCCCAAATTTTTTGGACGTTCGTAGTCCCTGTATCGTCGACTACGGCGATGTCTGTGGGGTTTATAACTTCTGAATTCTGGTGAATCTGCTCCCTTCATCAGGTTTCGCTTGTCGTTGTGGCCTAGGAGAGTGTAGTTCGGATTGCATCACAATGGCCCACCCGATCCTTTCTTCAAACCATCAGCCTTACGTTTGGATAGCCGGATTTGTTCCCATAGGCTTTCCTTCGAATCTTTCTCTCAGCCCTGGGTCAAGTGATCTGTTAGTGTCCGATGGACAGCTCAGATCAGTCGTCTTGGGTCAGGAAATCAACCTATCAAGACCACACGCAGTCCCCCTGTTTGAGTTTCTGCGTGGCGACAGCTTGAGTGAAGAGAGGACTCTCTCTCTTATCACGGGCCAGCGTCATTTGACTAGCTTCTTAGTCTCAGTGCAGCGCAGCTGCACGTATTTGGTGCAAATGTACCCGGTACATGGTGTCCCGCGTACATCCACACCATCCACCTGCATTCCCATCTGATATAAGGGGTTAAACCCAAATTTGAAGTACATTCAATGATCATGTGGGTCATACTACATGAAATAGTGGTTGTTGCGATTTTCACCATTGAACCCTTTCTGGGCCTAACAATGAGGTTTGTTTGATCAGTCCATTTCACTCATCCTCTTGGTCGAACCTTGTAGGCCCATGTGTTCAAATATGGGGTTGATCCAAGCTTTAAGTGGGTCGTACTAATCTTTATGATAGAGGGTATTTTGGAATTAGAAAGTTGGAGAAGGAAGTTTCCTCCAACATGTCTTTGTACGTGAGATACTTTGGATGCGTAAACCATTGTTTACACATATAGTGTGGGGTCCACTGTGATGACAATTAAGAAGATCCACACTCTTCATCGACTTCTATGTGCTGTGTTGGCCCATGGCCCAAGCGTGGAGTTGATTGTGAAAGTTCCCTTGCAAGTGCCCTAGTTTGTCAATTAGTGTGAGTGTTGAGTCAGTTAGACTGTAGAGCCTCATAGGAAGATCAATTCAAGCGTCTACCTCAACCGGATGTGTGGAAGCTCCTCATAGGTAAATCTAAGCCTCACATCTCATGTCCCAAAACACCAGGTGAATAAAACCCTTAAAACAAGTTAGAAGATCATAGGGTTTCTAAGTGAGAAAACTTTTTTAAAAATAAAAAAATCTCTAAGTTTTCTTACTTTGTCGATCTTATCGATACACGTGTCGATATGATCGACCTGCGCTGTCAATGTCCTCGATAACAAATCAATCCTATCGGAATGAGGATAAAAGTGTCCAGCAACCACATACATATTTAGATAGAATTATCGATGTATCAATATACATATCGATATCATTGATATACTTATCGATATCATCGATATTTAAATCTCGAGTCAATCGGAGGTGACTCGATAATATCGACAGGCAGATCTTCGATGCCCCTGTTTTTACTTAAGAAATTCATATATGCTTTGATATATCGAAACCATCGTCGATACCATAGAAGTTTAAATCTTGATGATATCGGAAGGCTCTCAATGATATCGATCATGGGTGCGAAGTTGTCTAATAACATTTTTTTCAGGTGGTTTTCAATTCTGATCAGGGGTCACTCGATGGAATTGATATTCAAATATCGATGATATCGAGGCTAGATCGATTACATCGAGAATGGACACAAACTATCCAGCAAGCTCACTGATAAAATTCTTGGATTTATTGATGCATCGACACGACCTTCGATATCATCGACATTCAAATTCTGATGATATCGAGTATCCCTCGATCATATCTGATGACCTAAAAAATATCAAGCAAGTCTCTCTCATTTTAAAATGTCGAGGACTTGATCCTCATATCGATAATATCGGAGTTCAAAATTTGATGGCATCGACACGAGTCTCGATTCCCTCGACCAGCTGGTAAGAGGTTTTCAAAAGCGTATGACATTGAGTTTGTATCATCGAGTAGACCATCGATACAATCGAGAGTATATGCTCGATGATATCGGCCTTGCTTGATAATATCGAACTCTGTCATAAATGTGACCATTTTATATCCGTTGGAACCTTTTGCCTATTTAAAGAGAGCTTGGCTTTAGTTGCTGGTAGAGAAAGAAGAGAGTGCGTTTGAGTGTTTAACCTTAGATCATTTACCTAAAGCCCTTTCTCTCAAAGGAGTTCATCCTCCAATCCACCCTCATCATTGATATTCAATAGAGTGGATTGGGGAATGAACTTCCGCATTCAAGGATGCTCCAACTACTACCTTATTGTCAAATCATTAAGCTGGGATGCCTTGAATGCATAGATGATTAGAATCACTCTATCTTCCTAATAGGAAAATATTTAGAGAATAGGATTCCATCATAACCTTGACCCAACCCGTTGTCATATATTGGTACATCTTTTGAGTTGCGGATCAAGGGAGCAGAAGACTCTTTGTCAACAAGGAGAAGATTTACGTCAACGTGTTGAATGGGACTCATCGACTTTTCTGTAAGTATCTAGAGTCCAGAGGACCCTTTGATTATTCCTTTGTGGGATTGAGCCTAAGGTGTTCCTAACCCTTGCAAGTCCTCAAGGAGGCCTCCAGCGGGAGTGCACGTGGTGGGTGCATTGTGTGGACCCTTGCTCTATGGAGAGCATAAACATCTGGTTGAAGGTGAACTAGTCAAAACCTTAGGTTTGAGGTGAACAGTGTGAAACCTTAGGTTAGAGGTAAACCTCGTAAAACCTCTGTTAGGGTCTTATGAAAGATCCTTGGCCAGTGTGCCTAAAAGTGGGTGCGATGTGTTGATCCTTGCTCATGAGAGCATAAACAGTCAGCCTCAGTGTATGTTGTAAAGGTTGAAGGTGAACCTAATTTAAAACCTTAGGTTTGAGTTGAATCGCTATGAAACCTCCTTAGTGAAATTCGATACACTTAAGGGTTGAGTGCGGTTATCGGGAGTGGAGTAGACAAGTAGTCGAACCACTGTAAAAATGACTGTGTTTGAGATTATTATTCTTTGGTTTATGTGATTTGCATTAATATTTTCATATCTAAATATCTGATAACACACCTCATATACATATACAGTCATATCCATCATAAACTAATTTTCATATCATTCACTTCTTAAAAAGTTTGTGATTAGATCCTCTACTGGGCTTGGAAGCCAGTAGAGTTACTTATGAGTAATCCTAATATGTGCTTTTTGTTAGGATTAGTATAATAGGATTTTAAATAAATCATAAAAATTTTAAAAAGTCCTATTCACCCCCATCTAGGACATATTGGCATATTCCTACTTCAACTCATGCGGTCTTCATCGCTATTTCAGATTGGAGGCTTTATTTAGATAGTTCTATTCGTAGTCGTTAAAACAAACTTGATCTTAATTACTAGTCCACGCTTAATGATTAGAGCTAATTCTTAGAGGAATTGTGCATTCAGGATAGGTAGACACTTGGACTAGGTTTGATGG
Source organism: Magnolia kwangsiensis (assembly GCA_037074715.1). Lineage (NCBI taxonomy): Eukaryota > Viridiplantae > Streptophyta > Magnoliopsida > Magnoliales > Magnoliaceae > Magnolia > Magnolia kwangsiensis. The sequence goes on along the minus strand of CM073586.1, from coordinate 51,017,782 downwards.
TTGATGGGTGGTTGTAAGAGGCTAGATCTGAAATACCACCTTTTGCGTCAAAAGGAAAGAACTGACTTCAGCGTTCAACGATGTAAGATCATAGATCAGGGTATAAATTTTGTATGATGTTGTAGTCATGTGAGGCTAAGGTGTAGTCCAAGTTTGGGCTTTGATGTACGGTAAAAAGTGGCTAGATCTAAAAATCTAGATTTATAATGAGTTGATAAGCATTGGAAGGATAACTTCGCGCTTAAGGAAAGGTTTACCAAGGTGGGGTCTTTATATTTCTAAATAAGTTCATATGATGGGCAATCCAAGTCATTTAATGAAGAGAAATATCCAACTATGACTACCCACGAGGTTTCTTCGCTTAATGGACACCAAAATGAACAGTTACGGGACTGATCTGTCGATTGGGTCACTTTCGTAATGATCTAGGAGCTTAAATTCGACGTGTGTGGTTACTTTATGATACATAGGCATGGTTTAAAATTTCACATTAAACAAAAAGTGGGAACCATGTGATTTAGGGTAGTGGCATTTTCGTAATTATTGCTGATTTATGAGTTTTGTGAAATCTAATGGTTCTACATGGTTCTAGGCCCATTTCAAAACAATTCTTACAATATAATACACATCTAAATCATTATGGTTAAAGAGTTATTCACCGATTTAGTTAAAGTAATGTACATATATGAGACTACATGATTAACGGTTGGATGACTTAATTTATGGATAAAGATCATTCTTAATCAGTTAGATTCACATTAGAGGATGGATGTAGGGTCAGGTTAGCTAGATTGGTACAGTCCACGTGTACATAATAGGTTAAATTTATAATAACACTTGAGAACTTTCAATACTCGGGTATTGAAAAGTTTGGGGTGTTACAGAACTAGTCCACTAGTTAGCCAAACTTGCATGTTCACTATGTATGATCACTCCTATTTGAACCTGGGGTTCATAACCTTAAGTGTAGGGTCGCGATGTAGTAATAACTTGTAAGAATGAGGTTGAATTCATAGGGACTAAACTCGTACGTATTTTGAAAAGAACTAAAAGTAAAATTAGAAGAAGATCTAAATCTGAATTCTTGAATAAAAGAGAGTATTGTGAATAATGTTTAAACTATCAATTAAAGGTGGGAACTAGGGTGCCAAGGATCCACTTGTAGCTATTAAGATGTTACCTTTCTTGATTCAATAAACACATTTGGAATTGGAGTCCTATCCTATCCAATTGAAATATAAAGTAATTTAAATTAAATCTGAACTTTTCATTGACCTAATTCTCAAAGAAGGAGAATGAAAGTGTCCTGGTTTGTCAATTAGCGTGAGTGTTGAGTCAGTTAAACTGCAGAGCCTCATAGGAAGATCAATTCAAAGCGTTTGCCTCAATCAAATGCATGCAAGCTCGCCACAGGTAAATCTAAGCCTCACATCCCATGTTCCAAAATACCAGGTACTTAAACTCTTAAACAAGTTAGAACATCATAGGGTTTTTAAGTTAAGAAAACTTTTTCAAAAATAAAAAAATCTCTAAGTTTTCTTGCTTTGTCAATTTTATCAATACACATCTCGATATGATCGACCTGCGCTGTTGATGTCCTCGATGACAAATCGATTCCATCAGAATGAGGACAAAAGTGTCCAGTAACCACACATATCTCTGGATGAATTTATCGATGTATCGATATATCTATTGATATCATCGATATATGAATCTCGAGTCTATCGAAGGTGACTCGATAATATCAACAGGCAAATCTCTAGTGCCCTTATTTTTATCGAAAAATATCATATGTGCATCGGTATATCGAAGCCCTCCTCAATACCATCGAAGTTCAAATCTCAATTACAACGGAAGGCTCTCGATGATATCGATCATGGGTGCGAAGATTTTCAACAAAATATTTCAGAATAATTTATCTATGATCGAGGGTCACTCGATAGAATCGATATTCAAATATCTATAATATCGGTACGGTCTGGATGACATCGAATAGGGACAGAAACTGTCCAACAAGCTTAAACGAAAATCCTTTGGACTTATCGATGCCTCGACACAACTATCGATATCATCGACATTCAAATTCTGATCATATTGAAGGTCCCTTGATCATTCTTATATACCTGAAATATTTCAAAGTCTCTCTCATTTTCAAATGTCGAGGAATCGAATCTCACATCGATGAAATCGGAGTTCAAAATCTGACGACATCGACACGTGTTTCGATTCCCTCGACCAGCTGGTAATAAGTTTCAAAAGCATATGACATTTGAGTTTGTGTCATCGAGCGGACCGTCGATGCTATTGAGAGTATATGCTCGATGATATCGAACTCTATCATAAATGTGACCATTTTATATCCTTTGGAACCTTTTGCCTATATAAAGAGGACTTGTCTATTATTGCTGGTAGAGAAAGAAGAGAGTGCTTTTGAGTGTGTTACATTAGATCATATACCCAAAGCCCTTTCTCTCATAAGATTTTATCGTCCAATCCACCCTCATCATTGATATTTAATAGAGTGGATTAGAGAATGAACTTTTGCATTCAAGGATCCTCCAGCCACCACCTTAATGGTAAATCATTAAGCTGGGATGCCTTGAATGTATAGATGATTGGAATCACTTTATCTCCTTTATAGGAAAATATTTGAGAGTAGGATTCCATCATAACCTTAACCCAACCCATCATCATGCATTGGTATATCTTCTGAGTTGCGGTTTAAGGGAGCAGAAGACTCTTCATCAACAAAGGAGGAGATCTTCAATAATAAGCTAAAATGTGACTCATCCACTTATCTGTAAGTAACTAGAGTCCAGAGGACCCTTGTGATCATTTCTTTGTAGGATTAGGTCTAAGGTATTTCTCACCCCTTGCAAGTCCTCTAAGAGGCCTCCGGTGGGAGTGTACATAATGGGTGCGTTGTGTTGACCCTTACTCGTGAGAGCATAAACAATGAAGTTCCTTGTGTGGATCCGTGGCTAGTGTGCCTAAAATCGGGTGCTATGTGTTGACCCTTGCTCAGGGAGTATAAACAGTCAACCTAGGTGTAGCTTGTAAAGGTTGAAGGTGAACCTGATTTAAAACCTTGGGTTTGAGGTGAACCGCTATGAAACCTCCTTAGTGAAATCCGGTACACTCAAGGGTTGAGTGCGGTTACCGGGAGTGGAGTAGACAAGTAGTCAAACCACTATAAAAATGACTGTGTTTGAAATTATTATTCTTTTATTTGTGTGATTTACTTTAATATTTTTATATTTGAATATCTAAGATTACACCTCACATACATACACAGTCATATCCATCATAAATTAGTTTGATATTGTTCACTTCTTAAATAGCTTATGATTGGATCCTCTACCGGGCTTGAAAGCCGGTAGAGTTACTTTTGAGTAATCCTAATATGTGCTTGTTGTTAGGATTAGTGTAATAAGATTTTAAATAAACCATAAAAACTTTAAGAAGTCCTATTCACCCCTCTCTAGGATATATTGGCATATTTCTACTTCAACTAAACCGGTCTTCACAGCTATTTCAATTGGTATCAGAGAGGGTCTGTGTAAGACCCGCATCCTATCACGTACTATTTTATAGGCCTCCGCGGTCCTCCCGGTCGAATTTCGGTGACCTGTGATTTGTTATTGGCGTTAGTGCGCGATCCGGAGTCGTGTCTTGCATTTCAAATTTGGCTCAACCCGAGACTTATACCCTTGCGACCGTGCCGTCGCCGCAATTTTGACGCTGCATCTCGCTTGCCGAGGTGATACCCGTGTCAGGATATATGGGCTCGCGTTCAGTTTGAGAAAAATATCGCACGTTGTAATTCTGAGAGAATCTCTACAAAACGTCACATCAATCAATCAAATCAAGTACAAGCAACCATCCCCAAGTACAATCACCTCTCTCATAAAGTCAACTCTCTCCTTACACAAGTACACCTTTCACCCATCACTCCCCATCACACCCATCTCTCTCTCTCTTACATCCCATTCTCTCTCTTTCATCTTCCAAGCAAGAAACCGTCCATGGCTTCCATGGGGAAGCTAGGTGTGGCCCACCTTCTTACCACTAAATCCAACCCTTGGATCATCATCTCAACCGTTGAAAATGTCCTCTTGGAGTTCTAGAGTGTATAGGAGGAAGAAAGAATGGGCGATCAAAGGTGGGTGCTTCTCTCTCTCTCTCTCTCTCTCTCTCTCTCTCTCTCTCTTCCTGTCGATGGCCCACCTATGATGTTGAATTTTATCTATGTTGTCCATCCTATGGGCCACCTTGCTGACCACCTACGGCTCAACCATGGCTGCCCCGTATAGCCTGCATGACTGGTCGGTCATGCAGGGCTGGTTGAAGGGATAAACATATATCAGCTTAGTTGGTAGGTGGGTCCCACACATGTGGACCCACCTTAGTAACGTGGGAATGGATTGGCCGGTGTATCTCACTGCAGCTACGTAGCTGCTGTTTGGGTGTCAACACAAGACCATAGGGCCCACGTGAGCTACGTGGAATGTCCAAGCCATGGTACCCACCTGACGTGGGATATCCAGCACCGTCTCTACATGGGATGGTGGGACCCAAATTGATGTATTTATTTTATATCCACACCATCCATCTGGACAGTGCTTGTGAAGCCCACAGTGATGTATCTATTTTGTCCACCCTGTCCATCTGTTTAGGGTGTGGCCCACCCCACACATTTGGGTGGGACCCACCCTGATGTAAGTGATTTATATCCTCACTGTCCAGCCATTACCTGTCCAATGCATGGCTAGAATGGAATAAGATCAGTCGGGCCTGCTGCTGGACAGCAGCAGACACTGATGAAGGCAAACACAAATACCATCTTGTTTCAAGCACTGGTGGGCCACAATAGTGTGAACCCTATCTGCAAGACGTGGTGTACCCACACCGTCCAACTACTAGGGACGGTGGGTCCCACTATTATCTGACGTCAGAAAGTTAGGTGACCCCACCACGATGCATGTGTTGAATCAGGACCGTCCGTACGTCCATTGAGGTGGAGCCAGCATGATGTATATGTTATATTCATACAGTCCATTTATACTGGATGCTGCCACCAGGATGGTTTCACACACCCACACATAAATACATAAATAAATATATTGTATATATGTATATATATAATATTATATAATATAATATATGTTGTGGTGGGCCACTGTTACATGTGGACCCACCATGGTTGTATGCACCATATCTACACTATTCAGAGCACCCTGGGTCTGGACGGTGGCCCTTTTTGTAATTCATATATAACCTTTATATTATAATATAATATAATATATTATATTATATTATATAATATATGAATAGTGTGTCGCACCATGATGTGTGCCTCTATCTGCATCGTCCAGTTGCTGGACAGTGCAGCAAGCATGACAGCAACAGTCATGCCGTTCATCCATTTTACATACGGTATGGCCCAGGTGATGTGGGTGTTTCACCCATGCTGTCCGTCCTACGGACGGTGGTACCCACCATGCTGGCACGCTGTGGTTAGTACCATCCACTGACCCCACCATTAAGGTCTATGTTATATCAAAACGTCCATTTATATAATGAGCTCGCATTAGGCTTTTAACAGATATGTAGTGGATTTAGATTTTCTGGTGGGCCATGTATGTAGACCCCACACTAATGTATGTGTTACATCCAGTTGTCTATCCATTTAGCTAGCTTGTCTCAAGCTTGAGACTGAAAATTTATCAAGTGGACCACACCGTAGAAAATAATGGTGTTAAATGTCTACCATTAAAATCCCAATTTGGGTTGTAGAAGCTTTAGGCCAATATAATATTTGTGTTCCTCTAAGATTAGGTCTTTGTGACCTTATGAATAGACTGGATGAGAAATAAATGTTATGGTGGGCCCACTGGAATTTAACAGTGAAAATCCTTATCACCACTATTGTTTGTGGTATGGTCCAAATGATCTTTTGATATGATTCATTTATTTGGATAAGGCTCTAAAAATGATCTCTATAAATGGACGAATGGTGTAGTTGTTGTGGCCCATTTGATATGGCCGTTGGATGTACTTGGGGCCCATTTGAAGTAATTAAGGTCCAATATAATGTATTCGGGGCCCATCGGTTGAGGCCTATTGTAATGTATTTGGGGCCCATGGGTTGAGACCCATTATGATATATTTGGTGACTAAGGGTTGCAGCCCACTCGTTGTATTTGAGGTCGATGGGTTGTGGCCCGTATGATGTAGCTGAGGCCCATGTGCAGGGCCCACCTTTGTGTATATGTGGCCTTTGAATAAAACCCATTGTGTTGTATATTAGGCCTTTGTATGAGGTCGTGGGCCCATTATATGTTTGACTCTATATGGGCCACTCCTTGGAAGCAATGTTGGTTAAATGGCCATATTGATGGGCAATGATGGTTTAATGTCCACATTGTGATCTTCCCTTAGGCCTTGTTCGTCTAAGTGTCGAGTCTGATTTTGATTTATCGAGGCCGAATGTATAGGCCGATTTCGATTAACGTGACCGATTGGCCGATTCTGATTATCGATCAATTCTGATTGTCTTGACCGATTTGCTGATTAGCGATCGAGACCGATTATCATGACCGATTATTGATTTCGATTGTTGTGACCGATTTATCGATTCTGATTATCGATCATTTTTTATTGTCGTGATGATTGTCAATTCTGATTGACATGACCGATTTACCGATTCTGATTATCGATCGATTCTGATTGTTGTGACCGATTTACCGATTCTGATTATCGATCAATTTTAATTGTTGTGACCGATTTTCCAATTCTGATTATCAATCGATTCTGATTATTATGATCGATTTACCGATTCTGATTATCAATCGATTCCGATTGTTGTGACCGATTTGCTGATTTCGATTATCAATCGATTCCGATTGTCGAGGCCTAATATAATGTATATAAGGCCCATGAGATGCGGCCCTTTGTAATATATATTAAGCCGGTGTTAGAGGCTCATTTTGATGTATATGCGGCCTATGTGATGCGGCCCACTTAATGTATATGAGGCCTAATGTGACATATTTATGGCCATCCATTGGGGCCCATCTTGACGCGATACATAATGGACTCGTGTGAGAGGCCCATTGCAATGTGTTTTGGGCCAATGGGTTGTGGCTTATTGTGATGTATTCAAGGCCCATGGGACGTAGCCCATCCGATGTATATAGGCCCATGTGATGCGGCCCATTATAATTGTATGAGGCCCATTGTGGTACATTTGAGGGCCAGGCGATAGAGTCTATTGTGATGTATGTTAGGCCCATGTGATGTGGCCTATTATAATTGTATGAGGCCCATTGTGGTACATTTCAGGGCCAGGCGATGGAGCTCATTGTGATATATAAGGCCCCTGTGATGCGACCCATTATAATTGTATGAGGCCCATTGTGGTGCATTTGAGGGCCAGGCAATGGAGCCCATTATGATGTATGTTAAGCTCATGTGAAAGGCCCATCGTGATGTGTATTAAGGTCTTGAGTGAGGCCCATGGTGTTGTATTTTTGGCCCTTATGTGAGGCCATGGGTCCACTGTATGTTAGGCTCTATATGGATCATTCCTTAGGGGCAATGGTGGTTAAATGTTCACATTGTCAAGGTTGATTGTCGATGACGGTTATTAATGCCGATTATGAGTATGTAACAGCATAGCATCATGATACATGCCCATACGCATCATCTGCATGTTTGTTATGAGATATGATTGACCATTGCATATGCCATAGTACCGATTATTATGAGACTCCCTGATAGGCGAAGATTGTCTCACATGAGCACACAGTATGCGCAGGATTGATGCATGACTGGATTGTATGACTCATGCATCTTGTATTGTGTGTTATGATTACTGTACGCCCTAGCGACATCAGGGTCGTAGCCTCCACAGGCATATCGTGGATGGCCAGATGGGACACTAAAAATCTGTTCTACATGGGGTTTCATAGATATCCCTGGGTGAAAGTCCCTAAACCCTTTTGGTTCCAGAGGTTGCTCCAACGTTTAGACCAAGTGGATGCATAAGAGCATGAGGGTCGTATACCGTTAGGCTGCGTCTCCCACTATGTCGTCGTCAGTTGGAAGGGGGTGCGGCCTTACTTATCCGAGAGGAGGGGGCAATGCTAGGCTGAGTCTGACCAGCTCGAGGAATGGGTCCGCTATCGACGAGCCGGGCCCGATATTAGTAGGCGGATAGTGAGGTCTCTTCCACTCACCTTTTTGTGCGCGATGGGGCAACAATCTGGTTTTGAGTGTAATAGACCCCGGTGATTTTCCAAAGAGGAACCGTACTGATATGTGGACTTATCGAGTAGGAGTTGTATGCTCATTCATTCATTCATTCACTATCCACTCGGGCTGGTGGTGCACAACTAATTATTGTGTACCTTCGTTATGACAAGAATTTTGGTTGGAGCGCGCAACTTACCTGAGATCAGGAGTCTATCACATTGAGTCTAACTATCCAAATTTAGGTATGGGATTGGTTTAGATAGAAGCCCCTTGTGATGGACCTCATAGCCTGCAATACTACGTACTATCATCCCGACTTCACACTCCAGCATGGTCATTCCATTTGCACCGCATATTACAGTATATCCGCGGCATATGACATTTTGGGTTATTGTGTTTCTGCATTTATATGGTTTAGATACAGCTGTCACTATTCGTGAACTCATTAAGAATTATATATTGCATTGTATCCTCGACATCTGATATTTGACTCTTTATGACTTCTCATTTGCATAGCTGTTTTATATTACGTATTCTGATATTGATTGACTCATAGACTTGTCCGTATTTTTGCTTACTCTGTTATCGTATGATTTATGATCTTGTCAATATTCTATTTACTATGATAATTTATGCTCTTGTCAGTATTTCTGCTTATTCCAACATTATACAATTTATGGATTACCAGTATTTCTGGTATTGTATGATTATGGCATTGTATTGAATACTTAGTACTTACCTTGTGCACACACTTACACCACCCTTTAAGCTTTTTATAAGCTTATGCACGATAGATGCATGCAGGTGATGTTAGATTGCAGTAGTGTTGAGCTTGGAGCGTGCAGCGGTCTTCTGGTGCTTGATTTTCGATTTATATATTTTCCTTTCAGCATTGTATTCAAATGATTATATTAGTGGATATGTGATGATGATGTTGCCTTTATGAATTGGGAAATCTTGTGATTATGCATGTTACGAGTTAAATGTACAAAAAAAACCCTCCTTGTAGGGTCCCAGGATCAGAATCTGGCGTATGTACGCTAGGAGTCGAGAATGGGGTACTACGGAGGCTGTCAGCACCAGATTCAGCAATCAAGATTCCTGTGAATCTAATTTTCAGGTTTGGGGCGTGACAGTCTGTCTTTAAGGGCTTCATCGCCTAGAGAATGATCTTGACTAAAGTTAGAATCATGGTCAACAGTGTCTCAGAAGGTGTGATGAATCGAAACAATTGCCTAGTAATCCATACTACTCTGAAAGTTGGTAATAGTTCAAAATGGTACCTTGATAGTGGATGTTCCAAACACATGACTGGTGATCAAACTCACTTTTGTGAATATTCAGACTTTGATGAAGGATCAGTCACATTTGGATATGGTAGCTCTGCCAAAATTGTTGGACAAGGAATAATAGTTGTACCAGGCCTTCCAAAAATCAAACGTGTTCTTTGTGTAAAAGGTTTGAAACATAATCTCCTTAGTATCTCTCAAATAAGTGACAAAGAACATCTGGTCACTTTTTCAAAAGATGTGTGTAGGATTTTAGATCATACAGGAAAATCTCTCATAAAAGGTTTACGTACTAATGATAACTCTTATATTATTGAGAGTACAAATGAGAGTATGTTATCCACAAAATGTAATATCACTATAAAGAATGAATCCAAATTATGGCACCAAAGGTTGGGACATGTTCACTACCGAAATTTAGCTAATCTAAGTTCAAAAAATTTGGTTAAAGGTCTTCCCAAGATTAGAAAAGAAGAAAAAGTTGTTTGTGGAGAATGTCTAAAAGGAAAACAGATAAAAGTTAGCCACAAAAAGACAACCACTATAGCAACAACAAAACCTTTGGATTTGTTGCATATGGACTTGGTTCACTCGACCAAAGTAGAAAGCCATGGCAAGAAAAAATACTTCCCGGTGGTAGTAGATGACTACACCAGATTTACTTGGGTCGCATTCCTTCGAGAGAAATTAGATGCCTTTGAAGAATTTATAATTTTGGCAAAGCGACTTCAAAATGAAAAAGGATATTGCATCAATCGCATCAGAAGTGATCATGGTGGGGAATTTAAAAATGAAAAATTTGAAAAATATCGCAATGAGAAAGGAATTCATCATGAATTCTCAGCCCCAAAAACCTCACAAAAAATGTAGTCGTTGAAAGGAAAAATTGAGTATTGTAAGAAATGGGGTCAATTATACTAAATGGAAAAGATATGGCAAAAAGTTTCTGGGCAGAAGCCATCAATACTGCCTGCTACATCATTAATAGACTATATCTTAGAGCATGTTTAAACAAAACTCTATACGAATTATGGTATGGGAAACTACCTAGTGTGAAATATTTTTGAGTGTTTGGTAGTAAATGTTATATCTTAAAAGATAGAGATCACTTTGGAAAATTTGAGTCTAAAAGTGATGAAAGTATTTTTCTGGGGTATGCTATGAATAGTCGTGCTTATAGAGTATACAACCTAAGAACTCTCACTATTCAAGAGTCTATCAATGTGGTAATTGATGATCATCCTCATGAAGAAGATACCCCGGTAAATGAATTAGAAGATGATGTAGATTCATGCATACTAGAAAAATCTGATAATAGATCTCTATCATCCATTGAACTTCAACCATCATCTGACATACCCATCATAAAGGATCACCCTCGAGAGCAAATTATTGGAGATCCTAATGACGGTGTGAAAATGAACAGCAGATAGAAAATATCTATAGTCATTTTTGCTTTACCTCAAAGATTAAACCTAAAAATATTATAGAAGCTCTTCAAGATGAACTGGATAAATACTATGCAAGAAGAACTTCAACAATTCCAGAGAAATGAGGTATGAAAATTGGTTCCCAGACCAACTGATACAAATGTCATTAGAACCAAATGGGTCTTTAAGAATAAATTCGACGAGTCAGGCAATGTGATCAGAAACAAAGCAAGGCTAGTTGCTCAAGGGTACTCATAGATAGAAGGGATTGATTTTGATGAGACATTTGCCCCTGTCGCTCGTCTTGAGTCTATTAGAATTCTTATGTCTGTTGCATGCACACTAAAGTTTAAACTATTTCAAATGGATGTTAAGAGTGCTTTTCTTAATGGGGATCTTGCTTAAGAAGTTTATGTAGAACAACCAAAAGGATTTTTATATCCTAAGCACCCCCATCATGTTTATCGTTTGGATAAAGCTCTGTATGGTCTCAAACAAGAACCATGTGCTTGGTATGAACGATTAACAAAATTTCTTTTAGACTATGAATTCTGCAGAGGAAGTGTAGATAAGACACTGTTTACCAAGAGAATAAAGAACTCATTGCTTATTGTACAAATTTATGTGGATGATATAATGTTTGGGTCAACATGTGGAGAAGCTACATACAAATTCATCAACCTCATGAAATCAGAATTTGAAATGAGCATGGTCGGTGAATTAAACTTCTTTTTAGGATTACAAGTCAAGCAACTAAATGATGGAATTTTCATAAATCAGACCAAGTATGCAAAAGACTTGGTGAAAAGATTTGGGCTTGAGTCTGGACGCACTTATCACACACCTATGAGTACCACACTTAAACTTTTCAAAGATGCTAATGGTGAAAGTGTGGACCAACATCTCTATCGGAGTATGATCGAAAGCCTACTATACCTCACAGCCAGTCATCCAGATATATCCTATAGTGTGGGAGTGTGTGCTTGGAATCATGAAGATCCTAAGGAATCCCACCTAATAGCTGTTAAAAGGATTATCAAATATGTAGCAGGCACTACCACCTTTAGTCTATGATATTCATTTGAAACATCCACCATTATTGCAGGCTACTCAGACGTAGATTGGGCTGAAAATTTGGATGATAAAAAATCAACAAGTGGAGGATGTTATTATGTTGAAAATTGTCTGGTCTCTTGGTAGAGCAAGAAACAAAGCTCAATATCATTATCCACTGCTGAAGCTGAATACATTGCTGCAGGAAGTTGTTGTGCACAACTCCTTTGGATGAAACAGATGTTGTTGGACTATAGAATCAAACAACCCACAATGAGTCTGTTCTGTGATAACACAAGTGCGATCAATATTTCAAAGAATCTTGCCCAACACTCTCGGACCAAGCACATTGACATCCGTCATCACTTTATCCGAGAACTTTTATAGACAAGATTATTACATTGGATTATGTTTCCACAGAAAAGCAACTCACAAATATCCTCACTAAACCTCTTGATACAAATAGGTTCAGTGATCTTCAAAAATCCATTGGAGTATGCACTTATTAAAAATATCCCAGTGACCTTGTGTAACGACCCGAAAAATTCCGTACCAAGAACCGAGTACCACCTCGATCAGAAATCACTTAGGATTAATTCTCTTAGAAAATGAACCTAAGTTACCTAGCGCTACATTAGACTGGCTGTGAAATTAGTACTGTTCGCTTTAAATACGTTCTGCAAGACCTAAAACTTGTAGAATCAATGACGCTATAATACCCTGAAATCTAGGATCCAACTCTAAACCCAGTTGTTCTAGGGAATGTTTGGTAACTTTGTATTGGATCTAGACCACGCGTCGAAAGTCCGATATCTACAATCTCAAACCATTATGACTGCTTAGTTGGACTTGACAATCATTTCGAAAATCAAGCCCAACTGATGTCCTGACACCATTTTACTGAGTTCGGAGTGAAGAGAGTGAGAAAAGGAAAAGATTTAGAAAATTAATTCTATTTTAAAGTAATCTGGCACGTGTCATTTGCGTGACATTTTTAAGCGTTCTGACCGTCGGAATTCGACCAAACTTCACCCTCGGATCAGGAAAAATTTCCCTTACATGTCTAAGTACTTGTGGCCCTGATTGAAGTTCGGTGACCGTTGAATTGAAACTGGTCCGCCACGAGTGATCTGGAAACCCGATCAGACTAAAAACTTAACTGATTAAAGATCTGATGCTAGTGAGCTTAAGTCCGACCGCAATTGATAACAGGACCTCCAGAAATGCTCCGTCGGATCAAAAAAATCCCGATTTGGTTATAACCTAAGTATACCTTGACTTGGAGTCCGTTTTCATTATGTTTGGGCTTATAAAAGGGCCTTAAACCCTTAGCTTTCTAACCCATACGAATTTCCCAAACCCTAGAGAGTTGAGAGAGAGAAAAGAGAGAGAAAGTGTGGGTGAATCAGGTGAAACTCCGTCGGAGTTTTCCTAACCCATCTAGACATTGCACCAGCCTTTCTGAATCGTTCTTCCGACGATTCTGACTCCGTTATTGGGTAAGTTAAGCTAACCCTAACCTGTTTTGAAGCTTAGGCTAGTTGTAGTAGGGTTCTAGCTAACCTGTTTCTTGTCATAGGTAGCGTATCCGCTGTTGACGAAGACACGTCGTCTGAATCAACCTAAATACATCTTTTCTAGCTTAAGGTGCGGACTATATGCGCTTAGGTTATGGTTTTCAACCCTTTCAATGATAGTTAATGATTTATTCATGTTATGAATGCAATTACACATGCCAAATATGCTATCCATTTTACTTTTCGTATACGTATGCTGTATATTGTAAATACCGTATTTCATGTATATGTTAGAATACACGTATGCGTACGAAATTTTTTGATTTGCTTGCTATGATAAATTGTCTTTGTGATATGCCTAATATGTATGTGGCAACTCCTCGGTGAGAGGACTTGCCCTAATTTGCAACGGTGTCGACATACGTGATGTATGTTGAATAGTGTAACCTACGTGTTTGAATAAATGTCTAAGTGAGTTAGTAGTTAGTAAAGTGTGATTGTTAAGATGGTTGACATATGGATTTCAACTATAGTATTTGTGTGTATGATTCCCTCCATGAATCATGTAACTTAGGTTGTCCATGCTAAATGAGTGTATGATTTTCTCCATGGATTGTGTACTTAGTTAAATCATGATAAATGCATGCATGAATTCCTGCATGTACTATTTACATTCAAGTTATACTTCATGATTGCTCACATGGATGTAGAATATGAATCATATGCTAGTTATTCTCCTTATTTGTGAATGGAGCTGTACTACAGTCCAGGTAATCGAAAAATGTTCCGTAAATAGTGGTTGAGGTTGCTTTCGCCACATGGGATAAGTTTAGCGAATCCGAGTCATGCTTGGGGTGTTCGACAGTGGTTAGGCCACCGGAGTGCTTATGCATTCCATGTCATTCAACTCAACGTGCGCTTGGCCTAGTTGAGCTTATCAACTATCCCGATTGACCGATGCTTGTTCACCTTATTTGGTTGCTACTGTTTGAATCTAAGACACTGAGCTTACCAGTGGTATTCCCGTTAACCATGGTACTAAGATCCGCTAAGACTTATGAGCCGGGCATGGTGGTATGGGACACCTTGGTCGTGTTGTCGGCCTACGCTGGGGCCACAAACCTCCCCGTAGTGACCAGTGAGAACCCTACTCTGAGCAGATTATGGTGGTATGGGACACTATATTCTTGTTGTTGGCCTACATTGATTGGTGACGAGCCCTCTGTAGTGACCATGAGTTTATCCTGACACCGCATGGGGGCGAGGAGTCTTGATGCAGTCTTAAGGATATAAATAGGCCTGTATTGATAAGGTGATGGGGGAGTGGAGCAACGATTACGTGCAACAGCCCTGACAGCCTTTGCAGCGACCTAAAACCATAACATCGTATGATATTCCTAGGACTGACGACCCTAGAAAGGATCAATGTTGAGAAATGATACAAGGGAGGTGTCTTAGCATCCCAATACTTCTGTATGAAAAGGACTAATAAGAATTGGGTAATCACGTTCATGACATCGCACTACATGTGCCATTGGCATTGGTGTGGGAGTATAGTGGTAGTGATTCATGCCGTGATCGTTAAATGATGTCGCATGAGGGAGACTGTAGTGAGGGCATGCATCATTCTTCATGTCATCCTTGCATTAACAAGAGATCTAGGACATGTTTGATTATACTGCCTTATCATTACTGCTTGATTGGATTGATAACATGTTAACTTTTGCTATATAGTACCACTGAGTTGATCACTCACTCCCACGTTCTAGGACGGTGTTTAAACACCAACCAGACCTTGACTTTGCTGCAAGAGATGGCGATGCCCGCGAGCCGGAGCCAGACTTCGACGAGGACGAGGAGGCGTTCTCATACATGCAGTTCTCAGGCGGGTTCATGTGAGCCTCGTCCTGATCAGTGGGGGATTATTTTGGGATATGTATTGGATCATTTTGAACAGTTCATGTATGTATTTTGAGACACAGATATATGTATATTGCCCTGGGCAGAGCACGCATCATTTGGAAATTTATTTTGAATTATTTATGTATTTAAGTTTTCCGCTTGCATTTTCTCAGTATCCCTGAATTATGTCTGTTAATCTAGCTTGATCTATATCATGTTTTATGCATTAATATAGACAAAATACAATCATCATCGAATATGTTGCATAAGTAATGTTTTGGAACTCGGGAGCTGAGTTATACTTGACCCTCGAATTTCAGGGCGTTACACCTTGATCCACATAGGTAAATCTTCACACTGGGACATTCATGGTTAAGTTCAGCCACAAGTCTAAACCTTATGTATTCACCATGTTAGTTTTAGGATGTCAGATTATAACATTCTCAATGATATCTGAACCCTGTCGATACCATCGAAATTTACAGTTCAATGATATCGATATTCAACATCGATGAAATCGAAGGATCTCGGGAATGCAAGGTAATAACCAACGATCCTTCCCAATGGTTGGACTGAATCCACTAGATATTGGCATGTTCCTGATGATCATCAGCACGGTCTTTAATATCATTATGAGTGTGAGATCGATGCCATCGATGGTGGATCGATTTGATCGATAATGCTGCTATAAGAATGAGGGTGTATTCAATTTCAAGTTCTCATATCCCCTCCCTTCTCTGGTTGCTTCTTCTTCCTTTTACCTGGTTCACACTCTAAAAAATCATGATCAAAGGGAAAGGTAAGTCTCTTCACTCTTTACAATCAAAGAACATGCAATCAGAATCTAGTAGGCATCAACCTATTCCAGTGGAAGGACATCCATTCACCACTATTGAACGTCTAGTGCTCAATAGTGTCATTGAGCCTTTTGGAGTGGACCTACTTTTGGAAGTAATAGGTTGGCAGAACATCCTCAATCTTGGAGGATCGTATCAACTGGGGGTGATCTAAGAATTCTTCAATCACTGTCATATCATTAGTAATGATCCCCCTAGCATTTGAGTTGAACTAGCACATTACTCAAAACTTATCACTCCGATCACCTTAGCTCATCTTCTAATTCTTGATGTCACTCGAATCCCAGTGACTAATAGGAATCTCGACGGTTTGGGTGTGTGGGGAGAAATAACTTGTGCATTATGTTAAGGCACTACTATTTCACAAAATGATGAAAATTTGCTTCACATCAACTATCTTGGACCCACTTTCAAAATTCTTCATAACAATTTTGGGTTTAATGTATATCCCTATGATGGTTGGGATGGAGGAATGGCTGTACAATTGTGAAAGGTGCCTCACTGCAATTGAAGAGAAAGTTAACGTCCTCCAGCAAATAACTCAGCAAGTGGTGGACTTGCTCACACATAGCAATCCTTGAGGACATTAAGCGTCAATTGAGACGTGCAGTTGTTATTGGAGTACCAAGCGTGTTTATTGCTGTGTTAATTTTTCTGCTACTTTTTGGATGATTTTGAACTAACTAATGCTCTACTGTCAACCCTTGGGCAGTATGAAAGGGCCTAGCTATAAGCCCTAGAGGGGGGGTGAATAGGGCTATGTCAAATAAAACTTATAACAGTGGAATAATAAAATAAAATAATCCACAGTGCTGAATTAAAAAGTAACCTCAATAAACTAGTATTGAGAGGTTGATACTAATTCAGTTCTAAGGATAACCTTACACCAAAAACCAAAAGCTTATGGTAGGACAACCTTATTTGTAGAACGTCCTTTGTATTAAAAACTCAAACCGAGAGGAATAAATAAAGCAAGGAAATAACTTGCAGGAAATTAAACTTAAGTTATTACAACATTCCCCACACTGGCTTGAAATAAAATGATTATAACATTTAACCATAGATACAATCCACAAAAATGAATGAATAAAGGAATGAAAGAATAAAGCACATCCACAACACAAAGATATATAGTGGTTTGCCTGTGTGTACACCAACTGTTATCCAATAGCCACACAGAATGCTACTCCACTCCTAATATCCTCACACAGGGGATATTAGCGTGCACTATCAAAATAGGTTTCACAGGTTCACCTAAAACCTTCACAATTATGTCTTTTTATCTCGTGCTTACACAATCCAAAAACCCACACAATCTGAGTTTTCTGGCTCTCCTCAGATAACCAAAAAAATGAGATTTTTCTGGCAAATCTCAAACAAAACCAAAGAATGTTAATTACACAAATGTAAAATACCTGAATCTCCTTTTGAAGTAGCCCGGTAGAACCAATCGGAGTAGAAGTTTGATTCAACGTTCAAAGTCTAATTCTCACTTTATGAATGGTTCTAAGTCTAATTGATTTTAAATTAAAAGGGCTAGTTCTATTTGATTTTGAATCCAAGAAGAAGGAATATCAAAAATTCCACTTTTCTAATAAGATTGGAATGTAGATCAAAATCAAATACAAAACAAGCTAGCAAAAGGAATATTAAATGAGCACAAAGTAGCTTAAAAACAAACACGAACTTATCTCAGAGTATGGCCTTAAAATTGCTTAAATTGAATTGAAAAACTCTGAAATTCATGCTCTATTTATAGCCTGAAAAATCTCATCTACGACTGGTCTTAAGATCCCTAAGACTGGTCGTAGCTTCAACAGATTTTCAAATATTTTTACGGGATAAGGATTAGTTGTTCCACGACTGGTCCTGGATAGCGTACGACCGGTCGTGGGTCACCTACGACCGGTCGTGCGTCACCTACGACTGGTCGTGCGTCACCTACGATCGGTCGTAGGACCCCCAGATTAGTTGGTGGAGTTCGAGTCGTAGGGATAAGACTGGTCGAAGGACGAGTCGTACAGCTCACAGGACTAGTCGTAGGATGTCCAGGACTGACCGTAGGATAACCAGAAAAATTCAAAAATCTTCAACAACCTAGGACTGGTCCTAAAAAACTTAAGACTGGTCGTAGTAGAGTTAGGACTGGTCTTGAAGTCCCTAAGACTGGTCTTAGAACAGCCCGTACAAGCATATTTAAAATATACGAATTATGTATCCAGAATGACCTACAATAAAGCCCAACCTAAGGTCAATCTAAGGTAAAACAAACCTTGAAAGTGAGATGAACATTAATAGTCTGTACTCTCAGATGACCCTTAAGAGAAGCTTGAGAATTTACGAATCTTGTTGTAGGCCTTCTCGAGCTTGAACCTTTCTTAACTTGATAAAGTCTTCTTCTATTCTTGTACTTGTTAGAATCTTGAACATGCATACTTGAAGACTTCTATTCTTGTATACTTCATCCATGACTAGACTTGAAACTTTCTTCATTTAAGTTCTTGTCTTGAAATACGATGTCTTGAAGCAATGAATAGTATCAAACATGAAACACAAGATGTACAAGACATATATATATAGGTTTTGTCACCACAAAATTTGACAACCAAAGGGATATGAAATCATAGCACTTACAATCTCCCCCTTTGTCAAATTTGTGATAAAACACACATCATATAGATAAGAGGAAAATATGCTCCCCTAAGAGAAAAAACATGGAAACATTAAGCAAAGCGCAAGTTATCCACATTTTATATTATCAATCCACATATACTCCTCAATCAATTAATCCATACAAATTACTCCCCCTTTCCATACTACTCCCCTTTACCATACTACTCCCCCTTTTTGTCACAAAATGACAAGGAAAAGTCACAATAGGAAAGAGAACCACAACATAAAGAGTAATAATAAGCAAATAATGAGAAAGGAATATGGAAGGAAATATCATATCTCAAAATATACATCCAAAATCATCAAGCCATAACCAAGTTAATACAATATCCAAAAGATAAGATAAGATAATGTTATACAATCCAAAAGATAATCCGCCTAATTAGATTCAGAGGAGGGAGCAGGGATAGTAAGATCAATCTGGTGTAAGCCCCTATTAATGCAACAAAGATATTTTTGCATATATTTAAACTGCATATCGTGGGCTACACTCATGTTATCAATCTTCTCCTCCAATACACGAAGGCGTGCATCATAACTAGATGGATCGTAATCAGGGTCATTTGGTGAATCAGTTTCTATCTCATCAAATAACTCATCCATATTAACATCCTGTTGAGGAAGATCGCCAGCTTCCCCAAATCATATCAAGTTCATGAGCTCCATGACCGGTCAAGTGCTGTGTACGACCGGTCGTATCAGGATTGGTCATGTACAGCTACGACTGGTCGAGCATCGACCAAAAATACATATTTAATGTAAAAAATTAAAATTTCAACACATATAATATCAAATATAATACACTATGATACATGCAAGTAAGAATACTCAATGTAAAATGCACATTCCAAGATCAAATTTCAATTTATTAAACCTGCTTTTGTCCAGCGATTTAGTAAATATATCAGCAAGTTGAGTTTCGGTTGGTATATATTCTAAGGAAATAACTTTTTCTTCAACCAACTCACGAATGTAATAATACCTAATGTCAATGTGCTTAGTACGTGAATGCTGGATTGGATTTTTAGAAATATTTATAGCACTGGAATTATCACAATGTAAGATCATTGAATCTTGATTAATTCCATAATCGCTTAGCATGCGTTTCATCCAAACTAGTTGAGTACATGCATAGCTAGCTGCAATATACTCAGCCTCAATAGTGAAGAGCGATATTGAGCTTTGCTTCTTGCTGAACCAAGAAACTAAAAAATTTCAAATGTAAAAACAACCACCACTGGTTGATTTTCTATCATCGATATTACCGTCCCAATCAGCATCTGAGTACCTGGCTAATTGAACACTAGTATCGAAAGGATACCAAAGATCCAGATTTATAGTACTTGCGACATATCTAATAATCCGTTTAATAACAGTAAGATGAGATTCCTTAGGATTAGACTGATATATCGCACAAATACCCACACTAAACGCGATATCAGGTCTACTTGCAGTTAGATACAACAAACTACCAATCATACTACGATACAGTTTAGGATCTATATCTTTACGTGTAGAGTCTTTTGAGAGTCTTAACGTTGTACTCATTGGAGTATCAAAGTTCTTACCATTCTCAAATCCAAACCTTTTAACCAAGTTTGAAGCATATTTAGTCTGGAAAATGAAAATTCCATCAGGTTGTTGTTTTACTTGCAATCCTAGGAAATAATTTAGTTCACCAACCATGCTCATTTCAAATTTTGATTTCATTAACTCTGCAAACTCAATAGACATGTTAGTGCAAGTTGATCCATAAATAATATCGTCAACATAAATTTGAACCATCAAAATATCATTGTTATGCTTCTTAACAAAGAGTGTCTTATCGACACTTCCTACTTAAAAGCTATGACTAAGTAAGAATTTAGTCAATTTCTCATACCATGCCCTGGGCGCTTGTTTTAGACCATAGAGAGCCTTTTTGAGACGAAATACATGGTCAGATAACTTAGGGTCTTCAAACCCTGAAGGTTGTTCAACATACACCTCTTCAAGTAAATCGTCATTCAAGAAGGCACTCTTTACATCCATCTGATAAATCTTAAATTTTCTAAAGCATACGATGGAAATAAAAAGTCTGATTGATTCAAGGCGAGCGACTGGAGCAAAGGTTTCATCGTAATCGATGCCTTCAATCTGAGTGTATCCTTGTACAGCCAGTCTAGCCTTGTTTCGTATTATATTTTCAAGTTCATCAGACTTATTTTTAAAGATCCATTTTGTTCCAATAATGTGTTTATGTTTAGGTCAAGGAACAAGATACCAAACATCATTACGAATAAATTGATTAAGTTCATCCTGCATAGCAAGTATCTAATTTTTGTCAGAAAGTGCTTCTTTCACATTGACCGGTTCTATTTTGGATGTAAAACAAACATAATTACATATGTTCTCAAGTTGTTTGCGAGTACGAACTCCAGTGAGAGGGTTTTCAAGAATTTGATTGGTTGGATGATCTTTGACAGTCCTTAGTTCAGATTCTTTTTGACTTGATGAGGTATCTTGATTGTCGATAATAAGAACTTCATCATCATCTGAGCCCGGGGCTGGTGTATTCAAATGATCATCAATGACCACATTGATGGACTCTTAAATCACACCAGTTTTCTTATTTAGAACCCTATAAGCTCGACTGTTCAAAGAATAACCAAGAAAAATACCTTCATCACTCTTCGTATCAAACTTTCTCAAATTTTCATGAGCTCATAAAATATAACACTTTCTGCCAAAAACTCGAAAGTATTTGACATTAGGTTTCTTTTCAAACCATAATTCATAAGCAGTCTTATTATCAGATTTACTGGTATAAACCCGAATAATAATATAGCATGCGGTATTAACTGCGTCAGCCCAAAGATTTCTAGAGAGCTTCATGCTGTTCAACATAACATTAGCCATATCCTGAAGTACTCTGTTTTTTCTTTCAACTATACCATTTTTTTGTGGTGTTTTGGGCGCAGAGAATTCATGCGATATTCCCTGATCACTACAGAATTTCTCAAAACTACTATTTTCAAATTCGGATCCATGATCATTACGGATCTTACTAACATGAGAACCTTTCTCATTTTGGATTCGTTTAATGACCTTTTTCACTTCATCCAGGGTTTCAGTTTTGTCTTTTAAGAACGATACCCAAGTGAATCTGGTATAGTCATCTACGATAACCAGGATGTATTTTTTGCCTCCTCGACTCTCCGTTCTGGTTGGTCTAATAAGATCTATGTAGAGAAGCTCGAGTGGTCTAGATGTGGTATTGGAGTTCACTTTCTTGTGAGAGCTCCTAGTCTGTTTGCCCAACTGGCATTCACCACATATTTTATCTACTTTTTGCAATTTGGGTAGACCTCTAATTACTTCTCTTTTGCTCAATTTAAATAAGTTCCGGTAGTGTACATGTCCAAGGCGTTTATGCTATAATTCAGTCTCATCGGTATGGGCCATGTAACACGATTGAGTAAATGAGCTTGCATCACTAACGATGTAGCAGTTTTCAGAAGTTCTGCGACCAGTTAATATAACAGAACCCTTTTTATTAACTATCTCACAACCTTGATTAGAAAACTTCACACTATGGTTGTTATCGCATATCTGAGAAATGCTTAGTAGGTTGTGTTTCAAGCCCTCAACATATAAAACAGTCTTAAATAAGGGAAGGTTATAAAGCTGAACCGTACCTTGACCAATGATCTTGCAATTGCTTCCATCACCAAATGTGACTGACTCGTCAGTCATATCTTTTAGATCGGTAAGTAAAGCCTTGTCGCCTGTCATATGCCTGGAGCAACCACTATCTAGGTACCACTTTGAATGACTTGTAGCTTTGAAAGTAGTGTGGACAACTTAGCAGGAAACTTTAGGAACCCATTTCAGAACTGTTTTGGGTTTATGAGTATAAATGGTCTTTTTCTGTCTGTTGTTATAGGAGAGACTTATAGAGTTAGACTTTAATAGCTCCTTGAGTAAATTAATTATTTTTTTAGCCAATGGATTTCGGTTTTGAAAATCAAAGTTGACATGGCTACCTTTAGGTTTTTGAAAAGTCCTTGAATTTTTAAAAAAACCTTGATAAGTATTCTTTTCTTTTGAGGTTGAAGACTCTCCTTTTACAAATTTAGGAGTAATATTCTTTTGTTTAGAAGATGTATTCTTATCATATCCCAACTTGAATCGATCGCCACATTTTCTTGATCCGGACAATAATTTTTTCAATTTAGGATCACCTTGGGCATATCTCCATGTGTCTTTCAAACTCAGAAGAGAAGCTACCTCATTTTTGAGTTTCTCATTTTTTGGATCTCAAATCTTCAATTTTGGAGGTTTTAAAATCTAAATCACATTTGGTCTTTTCAAAAGAATCAGAAATATGAGACTTTTCTAAAACGAGAGACTCATAATCTTCTTTAAGCTTAGAAAATTTTTCTTTTTGTAACTTAAGCTTGACGGCAATTTTACAACTCTCCTTATAAAAGGCATTATAAGCATCTTGAAGATCATCTTCATTATCTCAATCACTATTTAGATTTTCTTCACTAGATATATCATCATTATCTAAAAAAGTGATCTTGGCTAGAGTCATAAGGGCTTTAACATCATCGCCCGACTCGGTTTCAGAATCTTCTGATTTAGAAGAGGATTAAGAATCAGACGATTCATCCCAAGTAGCCAACATGCTTTTCCTTTTTGATTTGTCCTTTTTAGGACATTTGTTAGCTAAGTGCCCATACTCTTGACAGTTGTAACATTGACTATCTTTCAAAGATTTTCGAGCTCTAAGTTTAGATCGTCTCTTATCATTTGACTTTTGAAAATCAACTTTTTTCTTGCTTTTGAAAATTTTGTAAAACTTTTTTGCTAAAAGCGCCATATCATCTTCAAATTTTTCTAAATCCGAAGTGCTCTCTTATGAAACATTTTTAGATGATTTGAGAGCAATTGATTTTCCTTTAGGAGCTTTAAAGGTCAACTCGTAGGTTTATAGTGAACCAACTAGTTCCTCAACCCTCATGGTATCCGTATCACGAAGTTCCTGAATCGCGGTTACTTTAGAATTGAACCGTTCAGGAAGTGAGCGTAGTATCTTTGTGCACACTTTACTTTCTGGAATTCTATCACCAAGACCCCACATAGAGTTCACAATGTCATTCAATCTAGTGTAGAAGTCCATAAACATCTCATTCTCTTCCACATGAATTTCTTCAAATTTAGTTGTGAGGAGTTGAACTTTAAATTTCTTGACAATTGATGTACCCTCATGTGTCATTTCTAATACATCCCATGCTTGTTTTGCATTTTCACAAGAGATGATTCTTTTGAATTCATCTGGTGATAATGCACAAGTAATTGCATTTAGTGCTTTTGCATTGACATTACTCTTACTTTTCTGAAGTGTGGTCCAATGAAAATAAGCGGTTACTCTCATTGATTTTGAACCATCGTCATCAGTTACTTCAGTGATAGGAGGGTTCCATTCATTCACTGTGGCCAGCCACACACTTTCATCCATGGATTTGAGGAAGCTCCTCATCCTGGCTTTCCAATAGGAATAGTTTGTGCCATTAAAGGGTGGTGGCCTAGTGACTGATAGGCTATCAAAATTTGACATCTTAATATAGCTTAGATCGTTAGCTCACGAAATAAATCCAATAAATAAACAATAAGCACGAGCTATTAGGCTCTGATACCACTTGAAAGGGCCTAGCTATATGCCCTAGAGGGGGGGTGAATTGGGCTATGCCAAATAAAACTTATAACAACGGAATAATAAAATAAAATAATCCACAATACTGAATTAAAAAGCAACCTCAATAAACTAGTATTGAGAGGTTGATACTAATTTAGTTCTAAGGACAACCTTACACCAAAAACCAAAGGCTTATGGTAGGTCAACCTTATTTCTCGAACGTCCTTTGTATCAAAAACTCAAACCGAGAGGAATAAATAAAGCAAGGAAATAACTTGCAGGAAATTAAACCTAAGTTATTACAACATTCCCCACACTGGCTTGAAATAAAATGATTACAACATTCAACCACAGATACAATCCACAAAACTGAATGAATAAAGGAATGAAAGAATAAAGCACATCCACAACACAAAGATATATAGTGGTTCACCTGTGTGTACATCAACTGTTATCCAACAGCCATACAGAATGTTACTCCACTCCTAATATCCTCACACAGGGGATATTAGCATGCACTATCAAAATAGGTTTCACAGGTTCACTATAACACCCTGGATTTTTGCCAACCTGGAATTAGACGTCCTTAGGCAATGGGTCAACCATAACACTCTCAAAGCTCAATCCCAAAGCCAAAGAAATCATTTTTCAACTCATTTCCTTCAAATCTCATCTTTCACCACCTCATTTTTTAAACTTCTCCAAGTACTTTTATATTAGACACGAATCCTCAAGTTTAAATAGTGAAGAACTATACTTAAACTAAAACTCACTAAAAACGGTTGCCGAGATTGAGTCCGTGCACACTCCTGATCACACACAACGACCCCAAATCACTTCTAGACCATCAATCGAAGGGTTTAGACTATGTTTCATTCCATTCCAAACCTAGAAATGAATGTCCTTAGGTGGTAGGTCAACCCCAACATCTTACACTCAATCTCAAAGCCTAAAACCTCTTTTTATCCAATTCCTTCAAAATCTCACCCTCCACCACTTTATTCTTCATTTATTTTTAAGCACATTCATCATACACACCAATCCTAGGGTATAAATGAGGAAGAACAATACCGAAACTAAAACTTATCATAAATAGTAAATAAATGGATAAAATGGGTTTTGACCCTTAACCTTTTGGAATCTAACAAAATAAATAGGTTAGTTGGATAGATTAGCGTCTCCTACCCTAAAATCATATGCAACACATTGCATAAACTCATTCCGGTTTACAAATTAGTCTCAAAAATGCCTCAAATGGAGTTGGAGGCCTACCCACCCCAATCCAGAGGGATCCAGGGTGGGCCCCACACCTTTTTGGGACTTGGGGGGCAGGAGGACCTCGCCCAAGGGGCTAAGCCTCGCCAGTTAGCCCAGTTGTCGGCGAGGCCACGCTGGTAAATGGGCCAGGTCGGGCGAGCCGCTCGGGCCGATCGTATGTGGGGCCTAGTGGGACCCACTGATGCAGGGTTCGACCCCTATTTCTTTCCCATTTTGGTACTTCCTTCACAAACCACCCCTCCAAGCTTTCCGTTTCTTAAAGAATCTTTCGAATCTCTCCCAAAATCCTTCTTTAAACACTTCCTTGTTCATTTTCATATACCACTCACTCCACCCTTCAAATCCCATCTCAAGCAGAAATCACTAGAGGTTACATCCTTTAGAAATCAGATGAAATTAACTAAGTGCTAGATTAGACTACCTGTGAAATTATCACCAAGCCCTTTAAATACGATCTGCTAGAGCCAAAACGTGTAGAATAGTTGACACTACAATACCCTAAAACCTAGGATCAAACTCTAAACCCGATTGCTCACGGGAGCATTTAGAAACTTTGTATCGGACCTGGACCGCACATCGGAAGTCCAATTATCCCGAACTTAGATAATCCTGACCGCCTAGTTGGACTTGACAATCACCTCAAAAATCAAGTCCGGATGATGTCCCACGATGATTTCCTTGAGTCCAACGTGAAGAGTGTGAGAAATGTTAGAAATTAAATATAAGTTATGAAATCTGGCACGTGTTGCTTACGCGCCTTTTCTAAGCATTCTGACCGTCAGAATCTAATCCAAATTCACCCTCGGATCAGGGATGATGGCCCACTCATGTCAACACACTTGTGGCCCTGATCGAGTGCCGGTGACCGTTGAACTGAAACTGGTCCGCCACGGGTGATCTGTAAATTCGATCGGACTGAAAACTCTGCTTAAGCTAGATCCAATGTCAGGGAGCTTAAGTTCAACCGCACGTAGAAAAGGGGCTACTAAAAGTGCTCTGTTGGATTAGAACAAGCCCATTTTGGATATAAAATAAGTATCCCTTGGCCCTGGGGCCATTTCCGTCGATTTTGAGCCTATATAAGGGCCTTAAACCCTTACTCTCTCTTTCCATATGAATTTCCTAAGCCCTAAGAGAGAGAAGAGAGAAGAGAGAGAGAGAGAGAAAAGGGAGAGAGAGAGAGAGATTTAGAGCTTTTCTTCCATGGATTTTTCATTGCTGCTCCTTGTGCTTCAATGCCGCTTCTGCATCGCCATTCCGGTGCTTCCAGATCCGTTCTTAGGTAAGAAAGCCTAGCCCTAACCTGTTCTAGGGTTTCAATTGGTGCAAGTGGTGTAGTAGCTAACCTAAATCATACTGTAGGTTGTCAATCAGTCATTGATAAAGACTTAGAGTCTCTATTGAATTCATTACACTTCTACGGTGTAAGGTGCGGATTATAGACGCTTAGATTACCTGTTTTCAAAGCTTTCAATGTCGTTTAATGGTAGATTGTTGACAAGGATGTTGTTTGACATGTAGAACATACGTACGAAGAATATGAGATTTAGGGTATTTGTAGAAAATACTGTATATATACGTATTTTGCTGATATGATTACCATGAGTATTTGTCATGTACCTATGCTACTTATGCGTGTATGTTCTGTTTGGTGAAGAGATTCTCCCTAATACACACTTTGGCCGACATATGCTATGTAGACTAATGTATGTAGACTAAGTGTTTGTATAAATGTATGTATTAGTAAGTATTGAGTAAATAGTGTTGTAGATTAGCTTTGAGATTGGATTCTCAACTAATTTGATGATGTACATGATTTCCTCCATGCTTGTTGTAGTTGAATTGATTACTGTATGTGTGAAATACCCGTGTATGGTTAACTGCTTATGATGTATGTTATAACATGCTGATAACATGCTGGAATTACTTGTATTTTCAATTGTCTCTCTCATATGATTATTGATTTAGATTACAAGTGTTTGGGGCTATACTTTAGTCCAGCAGTCGGTAACAGATTTGAGCTCGTGGTTAGCCTCTATTCACCACGCAAGACGTGTTTGACGAACTCGAGTCATGCGTTGCTTGTCGACAGTGGTTAGGCCACACGAAGTGCTTATGCACTTCATGTCATACAACTCAACGGGCGCTCGTACTAGTCGAACTCGTCAAGTAACCCGATTGACCATTGTATGTTCACCTTATATTGATCATAACTGCTTGAACCTAGGGTACTGAACTTACCAGTGAAAACTCTGATAACCGTGGTACCTTGATCCACTAAGACTCATGAGCCGGGCATGGTGGTATGGGACACCGTGGTCGAGTTGTCGGCCTACGCTGGGGCCACGAGCCTCCCCGTAGTGACCAGTGATCTACCCAGACTCGTGAGTAGATTATGGTGGTATAGGACATTATATTCTTGCTGTCGGCCTACACTGATAAGGTGATGGGGGAGCGATGCAACGAGTGTGTGCAACAGCCCTGACAGCCTTTTGTAGTGACCTCGAGCGTACTCTGAGTCTATGTGAGGCGACGACCCTTCCGTAGCAATAAGAGTACAAACTAGGCCTGTATTGATAAGGTGATGGGAGAGCGGTGCAACGAGTGCGTGCAACAGCCCTGGTAGCCCTTGTAGCTACCTAGAAATATATCATCGTATGAGACTACTAGGAGTGACGACCTAGACAGGATCCTTGTTTGGGAATGATATAAGGGAGGTACCCTAGTTTTTCAATCCTGTTGTATGAAAAGGACTAATAACAACTCGATAATCATGATCATATCGCACTGCATGTGCATGGAAGATGTAGAGTACTGAGGGAAGAAAGTATGTCACGGACGTAAGATGGTGTCGCATGAGGGAGTATGTTGGCGAGGGCATACATCATGTCATTTCATCCTTGCATTAATTACAGTATTTAGGAATGTTTGAGTTGCTTACTTTATCATTATCGCTTGATTGATTTGATAACATGTTAACCTTTGCTCTATGATTCCACTGAGTTAATCACTCACTCCCACGTTACGGGATGGTATTGTACACACCAACCAGTCCCTGTTTTAGTTTTAGATGATGACACTGCTTGTGAAGCGGAGCCGGACTTGTATGATGATGAGGAGGATTTCTCTTATAGGCGGTTATCAGGTGGGTCTATGTAGACCGTGTTCTGATCGACTTAATTACAGGGATGTTGATTAGACACCATGACACTTGTCATTTTGCACTTTTGGAGCACTCATGTATATTCTTTTTGTTCATTTTTGGAGTATACATGTATATATTGAACCTGGTAACATGTTCACACTCTGTAGACTTAGAACAGTTCATATATTTTATATATCTATCACAGTCTTCCGTTTGCTTATTTAATTGCCTCTAGAGTATGATTTTCTGTTTGGCTTAATCTCACTCATGTTTACTATACTAACAGACAACATTCAATCATCATCATCATATATGTTGCATAAGTGATGTTCTAGAACTCGGGAGTTGGGTTTCTACCCGACCCTCGATTTTCGGGGCGTTACATTCACCTAAAACCTTCACAATTATGTCTTTTTATCTCGGGCTTACACAATCCAAAAACCCACACAATCTGAGTTTTTTGGCTCTCCTCAAATAACCAAAATAATGAGATTTTTCTGACAAATCTCAAACAAAAACAAAGAATGTAAATTACACAAATGTAAAATACCTGAATCTCCTTTTGAAGTAGCCCGGTAGAACCAATCAGAGTAGAAGTTCGATTCAACTTTTAAAGTCCAATACTCACTTTATGAATGGTTCTAAGTCTAATTGATTTTAAATCAAAAGGGCTAGTTCTATTTAATTTTGAATCCAAGAAGAAGGAATATCAAAAATTCCTCTTTTCTAATAAGATTGGAATGTATATCAAAATCAAATACAAAACAAGCTAGCAAAAGGAATATTAAACGAGCACAAAGTAGCTTAAAAATAAACACGAACTTATCTCAGAGTATGGCCTTAAAATTGCTTGAATTGAATTGAAAAACTATGAAATTCGTGCTCTATTTATAGCCTGAAAAATTCCATCTACGACTGATCTTAGGATCCCTAGGACTGGTCGTAGCTTTAACAGATTTTCAAAGACTTCCACAGGATAAGGATTAGCTGTTCCACAACTGGTCCTGGGTAGCCTACGACCGGTCGTGGGCCACCTATGACTGGTCATGGGTCACCTACGACTGGTCGTAGGAACCCCAGATTAGTTGCTGGAGTTGGAGTCGTAGGATTAAGACCGGTCGAAGGACGAGTCATACAGCTCATAGGACTAGTCGTAGGATGTCCAGGACTGATTGTAGGACAACCAGAAAAATTTAAAAATTTTCAACAACCTAGGACTGGTCCTGAAAAACTTAAGACTGGTCGTAGTAGAGCTAGGACTGGTCTTGAAGTCCCTAGGACTGGTCTTAGAATAGCCCGTATAAGCATATTTAAAATATATGAATTATGTATCCAGAATGACCTATAATAAAGCCCAACCTAAGGTCAATTTAAGGTCAAACAAACCTTAAAAGTGAGATAAACATTGATAGTCTGTACTCTCAAATGACCCTTAAGAGAAGCTTGAGAATTTACGAATCTTGCTGTAGGCCTTCTCGAGCTTGAACCTTTCTTGACTTGATAAAGTCTTCTTCTATTCTTGTATTTGTTAGAATCTTGAACATGCATACTTGAAGACTTCTATTCTTGTATACTTCATCCATGACTAGACTTGAAACTTTCTTCATTTAAGTTCTTGTCTTGAAATACGATGTCTTGAAGCAATGAATAGTCTCAAACATGAAACACAAGATGTACAAGACATATATATAGGTTTTGTCACCACAAAATTTGACAACCAAAGGGATATAAAATCATAACACTTACACAGTATTATTTTGTTTTTAGATATTTTAGCTATGGATGATTATCATTTGTATCTATCTACTGCCATCCTGATATATGTTCTCCCACATGTCTTTAAACTTCAGTCAATATCTTCTATAATGCAATCTTTGTCAATGACTAATAAAAAGGGGGAGAATGACTCAAACACCCTGACAGGAAATATGTATCTTCTTGAGTATGGTGTTGCAGGTGTTAGGGGGAGTAGCTGCACCAAGCAAGGGGGAGTAGCTATACTGACTTGTGCGTATGGTTTCATTAGACAATGTACAATTGTGTAAATTACATGTACACACAATTTAGGATGTGTTTATCTAGATGCTAGTCTATGTGTTTTTGTATTTTGTCACGTAATTGACAAAGGGGGAGATTGAAAGTGCCCTGATTTGTTAATTAACATGAGTGTTAAGTCAGTCATACTGTAAAGCCTCATTGGAAGATCAATTCAAAGTGTCTGCCTCAACTGGATGTGTGTAAGCTCCCACAGGTAAATCTAAGCCTCACATCCCATGTCCCAAAACACCAGGTACTTAAACCCTTAAAACAAGTTAGAACATCATAGGGATATGTATCTACTTGAGTATGGTGTTGCAGGTGTTAGGGGGAGCAGCTGCACCAAGCAAGGGGGAGTTTGCAGTCAAGGGGAGCAACTATACTGACTTGTGTGTATAGTTTCATTAGACAATGTACAATTGTATAAATTACATGTACACAAAATTTAGGATGTATTTGCCTAGATGCTGGTCTAGGGTGTTTTGGTATTTTGTCATGTAATTGACAAAGGGGGAGATTGAAAGTGCCCTGGTTTGTCAATTAGCGTGAGTGTTGAGTCAGTCAGACTACAGAGCCTCATAGGAAGATCAATGCAAAGCATCTGCCTCAATCGTATATGTGTAAGCTCACCACAGGTAGGCCTAAGCCTCACATCCCATGTCTCAAAACACCACGTACTTAAACCTTTAAAATAAGTTAGAACATCATAGGGTTTTTAAGTTAAGAAAACTTTTTCAAAAATTAAAAAATCTCTAAGTTTTCTTGCTTTGTGGCTTTTAGCGATACACATCGCGATATGATCGACCTATGCTATCGATGTCCTCGATGACAAATCGATTCCATCAAAATGAGGACAAAAGTGTCCAGTAACCACACATATCTCTGAACAGATTTATCGATGTATTGATATACCTATTGATATCATCGATATTTGAATCTCGAGTCCATTAAAGGTGACTCGATAATATCGACAGGTAAATCTCCAGTGCCCCTGTTTTTACCAAATAATATCATATGTGCATCGATATATCAAAGCCCTCCTCGATACCATTGAAGTTTAAATCCCGATGACATCGAAAGGCACTCGATGATATCGATCATGGGCGCGAAGATTTCCAGCAAAATATTTCAGGATAGTTTATCTATAATCGAGGGTCACTTGATAGAATCGATATTCAAATATTGATAATGGGTACGGTCTCGATGGCATCAAACAGGGATAAAAAATCTCCAGCAAGCTTAAACGAAAATCCTTTGAATTTATCGATGCCTCGACATAGCTATTAATATCATCGACATTCAAATTTTGATGATATCGAAAGTCCCTTGATCATTCTCATAAACCTGAAATATTTCAAAGCAAGTCTCTCTCATTTTCAAATGTCGAGGAATCGAACCTCACATCGTTGAAATCAGAGTTCAAAATTCGATGACATTGACACATATTTCGATTCCCTCAACCAGCTGACAATAGGTTTCAAAAGCGTATGACATTTAAGTTTGTGTCATCAAGCGGACCGTCAATACTATCGAGAGTATACGCTCGATGATATCGATCCCGCTCGATGATATCGAACTCTATCATAAATGTGACCATTTTATATCCGTTGGAACCTTTTGCCTATATAAAGAGGACTTGTCTATTATTGCTGGTAGAGAAAGAAGAGAGTGCTTTTGAGTGTTTTACCTTAGATCATATATCCAAAGCCCTTTCTCTCATGGGAGTTCATCCTCCAATCCACCCTCATCATTGATATTTAATAGAGTGGATTGGAGAATGAACTTTCACATTCAAGGATCCTCCAGCCACCCACTTAATGGTAAATCATTAAGCTGGGATGCCTTGAATGTATAGATGATTGGAATCACTCTATCTCCTTTATAGAAAAATATTTGAGAGTAGGATTCCATCAAAACCTTAACCCAACCCGTCGTCATGCATTGGTATATCTTCTAAGTTACGGTTCAAGGGAGCAGAAGACTCTTCATCAACAAAGGAGGAGATCTTCAACAATGAGCTAAAATGCGACTCATCCACTTATCTGTAAGTAACTAGAGTCCAGAGGACCCTTGTGATCATTTCTTTGTAGGATTGGGTCTAAGGTATTTCTCACCCCTTACAAGTCCTCTAGTAGGCCTCTGGCAGGAGTGTACATAATGGGTGCGTTGTGTTGACCCTTGCTCTGTGGAGAGCATAAACAGTTAGGGTCTTGTGGAAGATCCTTGGCCAGTATGTCTAAAAGTGGGTGCGTTGTGTTGACCCTTGCTCGTGAGAGCATAAACAGTGAGGTTCCTTATGTGAATCCTTAACTAGTGTGCCGAAAACTGGATGTTATGTGTTGACCCTTGCTCAGGGAGTATAAACAGTCAGCCTAAGTGTAGCTTGTAAAGGTTGAAGGTGAACCTGATTCAAAACCTTAGGTTTGAGGTGAACCACTGTGAAACCTCCTTAGTAAAATTCGGTACACTCAAGGGTTGATTGCGGTTACCTGGAGTGGAGTAGATAAGTAGTCGAACCACTACAAAAATGACTGTGTTTAAAATTGTTATTCTTTTATTTATGTGATTTACTTTAATATTTTCATATCTGAATATTTGAGATCACACCTCACACACATACACAGTCATATCCATCATAAACTAGTTTTCATATTGTTCACTTCTTAAATAGTTTGTGATTGGATCCTATACCGGGCTTGGAAGCTAGTAGACTTACCTTTGAGTAATCCTAATATGTGCTTGTTGTTTGGATTAGTGTAATAGTATTTTAACCATAAAAACTTTAAAAAGTCCTATTCACCCCCTCTAGGACATATTGGCATATTCCTACTTCAACTAAAGCAGTCTTCACAGCTATTTTAGAGAATTTTAAAGATTGGAAGGGATTCCATCACCCTACCATGCCTAGGAGATGATGGTGAACAATGGGACTTATCGATCTCACTATCTCAAAATAGGAAAAGAAGATATCCAAAGATATCACTACATCTATTGTAATTTGAGTCACAATAAATCATAAAAAACTAAAAATATTCCTTTAATATCAAACTAGAAATCAATGAAGTTCAATAAAAATAAAAATCATAGCAAAATAAACATCTAACACGCTACAAGTGGGCTAAGAGGTGTAGCCGACCATAGACATGATTGAAACCAAATCTCTTAAATAAAGTATGAAAAATATCTTAAATAAAGTATGAAAAATAAACTAGGGAAGAAGAAAAATCTTTGACGGCTGCTCCACCCCTTTGTTATGCTCATTGAGACCTTTTTAAACCCTAGAAGATGCTTTAGAGCATCATAGAGAGTCCTATTTATAGCTGTGGAACTCCAACTTTCGCACCTAGTTGGAAAAATCTAGAAACCGCCTCGAATTTAAGCACTCTCTGCAGTTTGCTAAATTAAACTTTACTCTGCATAGTTTTTCAAAATATACTTCACTCTGCACAACTAAAATAAACTCTGAGTTTCAGAATATGCTTTTTTAGGATAATTTCAGGAATATGTTTGTTTGCAGGATAATTTCATGATTCCTTTTCTTCACTTCAAATATTTGATTCTCTTCATTCCTCACTTAGTTTTTTTGGATCTTTTCCATGTGAATTCTTCATTTATAACTTCCAAATCTTCAAATCTTCATTTAATAATCTTTTGAGCATAAATCTTTGAAATTGTGGTAATGACCGCTTTAGTTGAAGTGGGAATATGTCAAGATGTCCTTTGGGGGGGGGGGGGGGGAGGGGGAGAATAGGACTTTTTAGTATTTTATGATATTTTAAAATATATCACCTTATCCTGAATAAATATGCATGTATCAGGATTTCTTCAATACAGCTCTAATGGCTTCCAAGTCGAATAGAGGATCCAATTACAAAGCTATTCAAAACATATATAAGATAAGAAACATAGTTTATGATGGATGTGATTGTGTGTGAGGTGTGATTCTACTTAGATCCAGATAATTATGTGTACATGTATGTAACACCCTGAAAATCGGGGGTCGTGTATAAACTCAACTCCCGAGTTCCAGACCGTCACTTATGCAACAAAAATGGTTATGATTCAATGTTGTCTGATTTAAAGCATTCACATGAGTAAAAGTATACCAAAACTACAATTCATACTTCAGATCCAGTGATAAAAGCAAGCGGAAGACTAAACAATGTATATATCACTGTATAAAAACAAAGTAATCTCATCTGTCTCCAAAGTATGACTACATCTCTGAGTCTCATGTACATATACATATCAAAAGAATAATGTTCAAAAAGAAAGTCCCACTGATGCCCCCTCGATCCAGGTCACCTACGGGAAGCCGTCATGATACTGCATATACGAGAACTCATCCTGGTCCTCGTCAATCTCGGGCTCCACCTCCTGGATCTCGTCCTCACCTGCAACTACAACAGGGTCTGGTGGGTGTTGCAAGCACCATCCCGTAACGTGGGAATGAGTGATCAACTCAGTGGAATCATAGAGCAAAGATTAGCATGTTCACAATTCAATCACGCGATAATAGTAAAGCAGTAAATCAGACAATCCTAATACTGTTATTAATGCAAGATGATATGACGTGATGTATGCCCTCACCGACGATCACCCTCATGCGGTAACATCTTACGACCGCGGCATGCCACACTCCCTAGAGTGCTCCACATCTTCCAGGCACATGCAATGCTATGGTGAAATGATTACCAAGTTGTTATTAGTCCATTCAAACAGCAGGATTGGGAAACTAAGGTACTTCCCTTGTATCAATCCCAACACGGATCCTGTCTAGGGTCGTCACTCCTAGTAATCTCATATGATGTACATTTCGTAGGTCACTGCAAGGGCTGTCAGGGCTGTTGCTCGCACTCGTTGCACCGCTCCCCCATCACCTTATCAATACAGGCCTACTGTACTCTACTGCACGGAAGGGTCGTCGCCTCCCGTGGACTCAGAATACGCTCGCGGTCACTACAAAGGGCTCGTCGCCTGATCAGTGTAGGCCGACAGCTAGAATATAGTGTCCCATACCACCATAATCTGCTCACGAGTCAAGGTGCTCACTGGTCACTACGGGGAGGTTTGTGGCCCCAGCGTAGGCCGACAGCTCGACCACGGTGTCCCATACCACCATGCCCGGCTCATGAGTCTTCGTGGATCAAGGTACCACGGTTAATAGGGTTTACAATGGTAAGTTCAGTACCCTAGGTTCAAGCAGTTATGATACATACAAGGTGAACAAACATCGGCCAGTCGGGTTACTTGACGGGCTCGACTAGCGCGATCGCATCTCAAGTTGAACGACATGAAGTGCGTAAAACACTTCGCGTGGCCTAACCACTGCCGCTAACTCTCAACCCGAATCACGTTCATCGGCGCGTCGTTCGTGGCTATGACCAGTCAGCCACGAATTCGCTCGGTTACCGACTGCCTGGACTAAGTCAAGTCCCACACATCTATGGAATTACATTAACACTATATACCAGGGTATTGGAATTGAAATACATCATGTGAGCATGTTAACACATGTTATAACATTCAACTTAAGCAAATCTTCAAGGCATACCTTCCATGCATATTCGACTTAAGCAAATCTTCAAAGCATACTTCCTATGCATGTAATGCAATCATGCATAAGGTCAACAAGTAGGAAATCATTTAGGTCAGCATTTTAATCATGAAATCAATCTCAAACTACTACATAACATCATTCAATACAATACATACTAGTACAAGCATTTAAACAAACACCTACACTACACACTTAAGTCTACATATAGTATGTCGACCCAAAGTGCGTAACTAGGCGAATCTCTTCGCCAAACTAATTATGCACGCATTCCTAACTTCCTAATGCAACAACAAACCATGTCAACCACATCAGCAAAATATGAATGTAAACAGTACTTCCTACAAATGACTAAAATGCCCTAAATCTCATATTCTTCGTTAGTTTACGAAACGGGAAACGGAGAGCATTTTGTACATGTCAAACGGCGATGCCGTCAAGAATCTACTATTAAACGACATTGAAAGCGTTGGGAACCGTCAATCAAAGCGTCTAAAATCCTCACCTTATGTCTTGTAGACTCGGGAATTGAAACGGAGCGTATACGCTTCGTCTACGGCGAATAAGGAGCCTAATACACAAGATCCATAAGCTACATCGCTATGGAAACAACGGAAACTCAAATCAACAACTATTTAGGGTATTCACTTACTTAAGATCGCGGTGGAATCGCCGGGAAGGTGGTAGAGGTGTGTTGCTTAAGCACGTGCAACACGTAGCACAAGTGGCAGGAAGAACTCCCCCACTCACTCACAATCTCTCACTTCTTTTTCCCTCTCCCAAGCTAGGGCTTCTCTCAAATTCGGATGGGAGAGAGGAGTGAGGGTTTCAACCCCTTTTATAGCCTACAACATGCCCAAAATAGGCTTGGGAACAATGTTTACTTGGTGCCTAACCAAATCGGGGCCGTTTTGGTCCAAAAGGGCATTTCTGAAGGTCCCCTGGCCAAATGCGGTCGGACTTAAGCTCATGCATACTGGATCTAGCACACATCCAGTTTTTAGACCGGTAGGGTTCCCAGATCGCACGTGGCGGTCCAGTTTCAGTTTAACGGTCATCGCACCAAGATCAGGCCTATAAGTCTCGTGATATATAATAGATATTTTTCCTGATCCAAGGGTGTAATTTGGCTGTATTCTGACGGTCAGAACGCTCAATACTAATGCGTCAAATTGTGTATCAGATTTGAATTTCAAATTCCAATTCTAACCCTATTCTCACTCTCTTCGGTCCGGGCTCAATGAAATAGCCTGTGATTATCGGTTTGACTTGATTTTTGGAATGAGTGTCAAGTCCAGCTAGACGGTTCTAACGGTCTAAGATAGGAGGTATCGGACTTTCGACATGCGGTCTAGATCCAATACAAAGATTCAAAGTGGTCCAGAGAACAAACCTGCTTAGAGTTTGGTCCGAGGTTTTAGAGCATTATAGCACCATTGGTTCCACTCGCTTTGGGCCTTGTAGAACGTATTTAAAGTGATCAGGGACCATTTCCCAGCTATTCTAACGTTGCACTAGCTAACCTAGTCATATTTTCTAAAGGAATGAATTCTACGCAATATCGGGTCGAGTTGGTACTCGAGCCCAAGTATGAATTTTTCACGGGCGTTACAATCTACTCCCCTTAACAAATAATTTCGTCCTCAAAATTTTATACCTTTTCGTACTCCTCGAGAAGCTGTGGGTAGTTCTTTCTGATCTCGGCTTCTGTCTCCCAAGTAGCCTCCTCCTCAGAGTGATGCGTCCATAGTACCTTCACAAGGGGAATCACCTTGCTACGCAGTACCTGCTCCTTCCTGTCTAAGATGCGTGTCGGTCGCAGGATATAAGTAACATCCTCTCCTAACTGCACCTGCTCCCATCTGATGATATGAGAAGGATCAGCAACGTACTTCTTCAGCATAGAAACATGAAATACGTTGTGGACGCTCGCAAGGGGCGTGGGTAAAGCCAATCGGTAAGCCACTGCTCCCACACGATCGAGGATCTGAAATGGACCAATGAATCACGGTGCCAGTTTCCCCTTCTTCCCGAACCGAAGGACTCCCTTCATAGGGGAAACTCGCAAAAACACATGATCCCCGACTGTGAACTCTAGTGGTCTCCGTCTCGTATCGGCGTAGCTCTTCTGTCTGCTCTGCGCTGTAAGAAGTCGACGTCGAATAATATCAATCTTCTCTGACGTCGCCTGCACCAACTCTGGGCCAATCAAGCTGTGCTCACCGACCTCTAACCAGCAATGCGGTGTGCGACAAGGTTGCCCATACAGCGCCTCATAAGGTGCCATGCCGATACTCGCCTGGAAGCTATTATTGTACGCAAACTCCGCATATGCAAGACAGTCATCCCAACTGTCCTTGAAGTCCAATGCGCAAACCCGCAACATGTCCTCCAGGATCTGGTTCACTCGCTCCGTCTGTCCGTCCGTCTGTGGGTGGAAGGCAGTACTGAACTTCAACTTCACACCCATAGTCTCCTGAATGCGAGTCCAGAAAATAGAAGTGAACCGCGTGTCTCTGTCCGACATGATCTCCAACGAAACTCCATGCAGACGCACAATCTCTCGGATGTACAATCTAGCCAGCTCGTCTGCAGAGTTCGTAACTCTGATCGGTAGGAAGTGCGCCGACTTCGTCAATCGGTCGACGATCACCCAAATGGAATCATGCCCCTTCCTCGTCTTCGGCAACCCAGAAATGAAGTCCATGGAAATGAAATCCCACTTCCACTCTGCAATCGGCATAGGCTGCAAAAGTCCAGGTAGTC
This sequence comes from Magnolia kwangsiensis, assembly GCA_037074715.1. Classification (NCBI taxonomy): domain Eukaryota; kingdom Viridiplantae; phylum Streptophyta; class Magnoliopsida; order Magnoliales; family Magnoliaceae; genus Magnolia; species Magnolia kwangsiensis. The sequence goes on along the minus strand of CM073586.1, from coordinate 50,978,339 downwards.
GGCGATGCTCTGCCTTCACCTGCTGACAAGTGAGACAACGGGACACGAACTCAGCAATGTGGGTCTTCATACCTTCCCACCAATACGTCCTCTTCACGTCACGATACATCTTCGTACTGCCTGGATGCATCGCGAGTCTAGTAGAATGCGCAGCCTCGAGAATCTCTCGTCTCAAGTCAGGGACATCTGGGACGCATAGGCGGCCACGGTAACGTAAGCCTCCATCCATACCAACTCGCCAGTCAGCGTCAGCATCATCACTGGCCTGCTCTCGAAGCTCAGTAAGATGCGCGTCGTCCCTCTGCGCCTTGATGACACGGTCATCGATCTGGGATCGCACCTGTACGTGTGCGATGAACTCAAATGGCTCCTCTACGGTGAGTTTCTGCTCAAAGTCTCGCAAAAACTCAACCATATCCCACTCGGCAACCATCAGCGGAGCCGCAAACTCTATCGCCTTCTTGCGGCTCAACGCATCAGCCACAAGGTTCGCCTTCCCAGGATGGTAAGAGACTTCAAACTTGAAGTCCTTCAGCGTCTCCATCCATCGCCGCTGCCTCATATTCAAGTCCCGCTGCGTGAATATGTACTTGAGGCTCTTGTGGTCGCAAAAGAGCTCGAACTCCTCTCCGTAGAGGTAATGTCTCCAGAGTCTCAGTGCGAATATCACGGCTGCCAACTCCAGGTCGTGTGTAGGGTAATTCTCCTCGTGCTTCCTTAATTGTCTCGAGGCATACGAAATTTCCCTGTCCCTCTGCATAAGGACACAACCCAAACCAACGCTAGACGCGTCAGTGTATATAGTGTATTTAACCCCTTGCTCTGGCAATACTAGCATAGGAGCGGACGTAAGTCTGTCCTTCAGCTCCTGAAAAGCCGACTCCGCCTTATCATTCCAGGCGAACTTCACGTCCTTCCGTGTCAACTGAGATAAGGGTCTCGCGATCTTCGAGAAATCCTGAATGAAGCGCCGATAGTAGCCAGCGAGTCCCAAGAAAACCTCAGTGACAGAACCAGGCTGCTCCCAGTCCTGCACCGCAGCTACCTTAGACAGGTCAACTGCCATGCCATCCTTGGACACCACGTGTCCCAGAAACTTCACCTCCTGCTTCCAGAAGTCGCACTTCTTGTACTGTGCGAACAACTGATGTCGTCTGAGCGTATCAAGGACCAAACGCAAGTGCTCCTCATGCTCCTCTCGACTCCTAGAGTATACCAAAATGTCGTCGATGAAGACAACGACGAATCGATAGAGGAAAGGCCGCAATACCCGGTTCATCAGATCCATGAACACGGCCGGTGCGTTCGTGAGACCGAACGACATCACGAGGAACTCGTAGTGGCCAAAACTGGTCATGAATGCTGTCTTCTGCATGTAAGACCCGTATCCTAATCCGCACTGTTCCGTTGATTCCCGCGACCCTTCTCATCAGATTCCGGCAATCCGTGACTTATGGTTGACGTTGCGCACGACCGTAAGTCGTATCCTATTCATTCGAGCCGGCTTAATCCAAGACTTGTATCGTTGCGACCGCACCGTCGCCGCGGTTCCAACGCCGCAACTCACGCACCGATCCGATACCCAGACGATGAGATACGGACCCACGTTCAGTTCGAGCAAAAACACCGCGCGTTGCAAATCCCAAGGAATCTCTACAATATGTCCCATCAATCCCATCGATCACCCATCAATCACCTCTCATGTCAAGTACACACACACCCATACTTCCTTTCTCCACAAGTCAAGCAACCACCCAAGTCAACTAACACATCACTTCACCCATCACTCACTTCACCCATCACTCACCTCACATCACTCCATCTCTCATTAATCACACATCTCTCTCTCATTTCTCAACACTCCAACCTAAGCAAGGGAGAGCATCCAACGTCCAAGCCTCCCCATGGAGAGAAGTGCATATGTGAGGCCCACTTTCCACTCCCAAATCTCCATCCTAGCCATCTAATTCCCATCTCCACCATCTAAGTAAAGCTCTAGGAGACCGGCTATCCAACGGACCAAGAAGATCTAGAGGTGGGTGCTTCTAAAGGGTAGATTTATGTGTTTTTATGGTGGACCAAGTGAGGCCCACCGATCAATGGTGTGGATCTCACTTGGGACCCTTATTTGTGGCCGATGGACCACTTGGATCATCATGATCGTTCCATGATGGGGCCATTCTCCATGGACCCCATCATGATGTTTATTTCATTCCAAAAAGGTCATCTAGACCGTCCATGACGGTGGAGAATGGATCTCCACCATTGATTTACATTTTTGATGGTCCTTCGTTCAAAGGGGTCCGTTGTTGTATGATTTCATGTAAGGGAGGGCCCATAATGACGGGGACCCTCCATCATAAGCCGTGACCCACTCTCCATGTCTCTCTCTCTCTATTTTATTTTTATTTTTATTTTATTTTATTTTATTTATTACAAAAGGATGGGGTGGCCCACTTGAATAGATCCCATCTTGATGCATTTATTTTATCCAAGTGGGGCCCACCTTTCACGCCATTCCCATGCCGCCCATCATGTGGTGGCCCACTTCATTAGGGCCTACCATTTGAGAAGAAAGGAAAAAAAAAATATATAATAAATTAAATTATATAACCGTCCAGCGTCCCAGACGCTGGACGTTGTGAAGGAAAAAGAAAGAAAAAAAAAAAAGAATGGAAGAAGAGATTTTGGGTGGCCTCCTTGCATAGGCCCCACCCTGATGTTTATATCCGATCTGAGCCGTCCATTCCCTTTCCCGACTCATTTTAGGCGTTGAGCCGAAAAATGAGGATGATCAGAGCATCCAGTAGGCCATATCGTCGAAAATAGTACTATTACCATTGAAAGACGCCTTGGTCATTTTATACACCAATAAAAAGGCGGATATGGGTCTCATTCTAACTGTTTCGAGGCATAGAATACGGTGGATGGAGTGGATCTACCAGATATGGGCCCCACACCTGAAAAACCCCAAAAAAATGGGTTTCCATTTTTTTTAAAAAAATTCACACAGCAGCAATGCTGCTGTGTCAGGACGCTGGCCGCACGCCAGCGGGCGGGCGGACGTGGGCAGGATCCCACAGCCTTGAGCTTGGGCCCCACCATGATGCATATTTTGTATCTGCACCGTCCATAAGGTGGCCCACCCTCTGAGGTGGGCCGTCCCCAAAAATGAGACACATCCAAATTTCAGGTGGCCCACACCATGAGAAATAGTGTGAAATGAACCCTACCATTGAAGTTTTCTTTCAGGCCCACCAGAGTTCGGGATCAAGCTGAAAATTGTTTTTACCCTTCATTCGGGTCTGTGTGACCTAATGGATGGGTCGGATGTCATATAAACATTATGGTGGGCCCCCCCCATGGGACCCACAGTGGTGTACGTGCCTGACTCCACCGTTCGCCCGGACGGTGGAGCCCACTGCATGTGTGAGTGTGTGTGAGTGTATGTGAGTGTGTATGAGTGCGTGTGAGTGCACGTGTGTGTATGCATGTGTGTGGGTGCGTGCGTGTGCATGTGTGTGCATGCATGTGTGAGTACACATGTGCGTGGGCATGTGTATGTGTATACATATATATATATATATACTGTATATAATTATATAGTATATTATAATGATGGTGGCCCTCCCTGTGATCCCCGCCATGATGCATGAGTTGCATCCTAACCGTCCATCCATTTATCAATCAAAATGAAGTAGATCCATGGTTCAAATGGGCCTATTTTTGGCACGCATATAAGGCCCATGTTGATCCATTTATGGCCATTCATTCAGGCCCACCTTGGTGCACATCTAAGGCTATGGGATTAAGCCCATTTAGCATGTGCAACGGCCATGGGATTAAGCCCATTTGGCATTTGTAATGACCATGGGTTTCGGCCCATTTGACATATGCAATGCCCACGGGATCCGGCTCATTTATACATAAAGGGCCCACGGGATTCAAGCCCATTGGATGCACAGGGGGCGCAAATGGAGCGGCCCATTTAGTAGGTTTAAAACTCATGAGTGTAGGCCAATCTGACATATTTAAGGCCCAAGTTGTGAGGCCATTTTGATGTGTTTCAAGGCCCATGGATCATGGACCATTGCAATGTACATAAGGCTCATTGGTGAGGCCCATTAATGCAACCCATTTGGTGAATGTGAGTCCCATGTAATACAACCCATTTTGATATATCCAAGGCCCAGGGATCAAGGCCCAACGGAAGTCCTTAGAGTCCATTGCAATGAACGTTTCCCATGGTTCATGAAATGATATTTATGGCAAGCAGTGCCTAGGAAACAATGTTGGTTTGACGTCCACATTGTGTGTACAATGTTGGTTAAATTTTCGCATTGTAACTTTCTTTAGGGTCCATTGATAGGTCCATACCTGTTGCTATTCATTGCCTTACAACATGCTTAGAATAATCTCATGACTCATGCCCATACGCATCATATGTATGCTTGATATGAGTAATGACTGATCATAACATACGCCATTGGGCAGACCATTTACGGGACTCGTTATGTGACTGAGTGCCCCACATGATCGCGCAGTACGCGCTGGATTGCTGCATGTTTTGACAGCGTGATTCATGCATCTCGCATACGTATGACTTGATCACTGCACGCCCTAACGACATCAGGGCCGTGGCTCCACAGGTACATCGTGGATGGCCATATTGGAAACCGGAAATGCATATTCTAGCACTGTGGGCACTTAGGATGTCCTTGGGTGAGAGTCCCAGAACCTTTTTGGTACCAGGAGATGCTCCAACGTCTAGACCGAGTAGATACACGAGCGCCCGAGTGCCGAATACCAGTAGGCCGCGTCTCCCACTGTGTCGTGGTCGGTTGGAAGGGGGTGTGGCCTTATCCGCCTGAGTGAGAGGGCTATAAGCTAGGCTGAGTTTGACTAGCTCGCAAATGAGTCCGCTATCGACAAGCCGGGTAGGTATTGGCATACTACTGGTCAGGCGGATAGTGAGGTCTTATCCGCTTGCTTGACTGTGCAGCTAGGGAGGTGGCAGTCTCTGCATGTGTATTGGACCCCGGTGATATCCAGAGAGGAACTGTACTGATATACGCATTTGAGGAGTACCGACTTGCTTGGGTTGCATTTCGCATATGACATTTGGCTATGTAGGCCTTGCATTGCATCGGTGTGGCCAATGGCATTCATATCTCGCATCATGCCTTGCATTATATAGCCTTGGTATATTCATGGACTTACCACATACTTCCGCATTGTTCTGATACTGTACACTTGGCATTTGCCTTACGCACACACTTACACCACCCTCTAAGCTTTTGTAAGCTTATGCACGATAGTTGCGTGCAGGTAGCGTTGGACGACAGCAGCGCTGAGACAGGAGTGCACATCAGGACCTTTTGGAGCTTTTTGTTCACCTTGTATTTCCCTTTCTGCATTGTACTTAAAATTGTTGTTATAGTGGATATGTGGTGATGTTATTTTGTGACTTGGTTATGTCTGTGGTTATGCTCCTTTACAAAAAAAAAATTCATTCTGAAAATCCTCCTTGTAGGATCCCAGGATCGGAAATCTGGCATTAGATTATCAGAAGCCGAGAATGGGGCACTACGGAGGCTGTCGACACCGGATTCGGCAATCGGGATTCATGTGAATCCGATTTTCGGGTTTGGGGCGTGACAGAAGTTGGTATCAGAGCATAACTTGGGAATACCTGAGTAATACATTACATATCTACTATAAATAGGTTCCGAGTCTGAATGGTTTAACGATTTTTCGACGCAACGCTTAATGTATGTGCCTTCGAGGATTCTCAAGACTGATAGGCCATTATTCCTTCCTGTAGGAGACATTATGGCTAGAAGAACGACTCGAGCGAATCCCGCTCCACCACCCGCAGCTCCTGCTTTACCAGCTGCTACTCCTACTCCACCACCAGATAGTCCTGCCTTTGAGCCTGAGGATGCCACTCATTTTCCTGAGACAGGTGCGGATCCTACCGTACCTGTGAGTGCTACTCAGCTGCAGCAGATGTTGCAGGCGATGACAGCCATTCTTCAGGGGCAGAGCAGGCGTCCCACAGTGTCACCGGCCGAGGCTGAGCAGGAGCGTGCGAGCGCTCTTCTCAAGGATTTCCGACGGCACGATCCCCCACGTTTTCGGGGTGAGCCGGACCCTACTGCTGCAGAGTTATGGTGCTCCGAGGTGGAGAAGATATTCGACACCATGAGATGTACCACTCAGCAGCGAGTTCCATTGGCTGTATTCCTTCTGCAGGACGAGGCTCAGTGTTGGTGAGCATCTGTGGCCCGATCAGTAGCCACCGATTTTGAGTGGACCTGGGAGGACTTTATAGACCGGTTTGACCGGAAGTTCTTCCCCGAGCATGTGCGACAGCAGCGCGCACTTGAGTTTGAGACGTTGGTCCAGGGGGACATGTCTGTGTCCCAGTATGAGGCTCGGTTCGTCGCACTATCCAGATTCGCGACGTATCTTGTTGATGATGAGGGGCGGAAGGCCCGCCGTTTTGAGAACGGCTTACGTCCTGCCCTCCGGAGCTGTGTGATCGGACATATGCTTCCGACATTTGAGGAGATAGTAGAGAGAGCCCTGATATATGAGACAGATTGGGCCAGTGTGCAGAGAGCCCGTGATCAGAGGGGAGATCAGAAGAGGAAGGCACCCTCTAGTAGCTCCCATCAGCAGCATCGTTCACAGCAGAGGCGCACAACCCGCCCAGCATTCCGAGCACCAGCAGTACCCCCAGCACCATCTTCGGGATCGTTTTCAGGTACTTGCTTTGGGTGCGGTCGTACAGGGCATCGTAGGCACGAGTGTCCCCATCCGCAGCAGCAGCAACAGCCGAGAGCACCGCATCCACCTCCACGACAGCCACCACAGCAGCAGCGACCGCAGCACCAGCCTCCTGTACCTCCTCCACAGCAGCTGAGGCAGCAGACTAGGCCCCCACAGCGACCACAGCAGCAGCAGAGACCTCAGAGGGGACCTGCACCTCCTCAGCAGGCTCAGGGCAGATTTTATGCCACCCAGCAGGACCCTCAGTCATCAGGAGGGGTCGTCGAGGGTACTCTTCCTGTCTCTGCATGCATTGCACGTGTACTATTTGATTCTGGTGCATCGCATTCATTTGTCGCCGATGATTTCTGTCGATCGACCGGTTTGCCGTTGGAGTCTGCCCGTGAGGATTTGGTAGTATCGACGCCGTTAGGGAAGACGGCAGTGTTGAGCCGATTTTGCGCGTCTTGCCCAATTTTGATTGGGGATATCTTCTTGCCTGCCGACCTATTTGTTTTGCCGATGTCCGGTTTTGATGTTATCCTGGGCATGGACTGGCTTGCCGAGTACTACGCCATATTAGACTGCTCTGCGAGGACAGTCACGTTCTGCATACCCGGCGTGCCAGAGTTTCAGTTTGTTGCCGAGCCCAGAGGAGGGCAGCTTTCTTGCTTGTTATCATGTGCCGTTGAGGAGCCAGCTGCTTTGAGTATCGATCAGCTGCCGGTTGTCTGTGATTTTCCTGATGTGTTTCAGGAGATTCCGGGATTACCACCTCGTCGGCATATCGAGTTTCAGATTGATCTTGTGCCTGGTACTGCGCCTATTTCGAAGGCCCCGTATCGTATGGCACCATTGGAGTTACGGGAACTGCAGAAGCAGTTGGACGAGTTGCGCGAGCTAGGCTTTATTCGTCCGAGCAGTTCGCCGTGGGGAGCACCGGTACTCTTCGTAAAGAAGAAGGATGGCTCGTTGAGGCTTTGCGTAGACTACCGCGAGCTCAACAAGGTCACGATCAAGAACAAGTACCCGCTTCCGAGGATCGATGACTTGTTTGATCAGCTGCAGGAGGCGCAGTTCTTTTCAAAGATAGACTTGCGGTCCGGTTATCATCAGGTTCGGGTTCGAGATGAGGATATCCCGAAGACAGCCTTTAGGACGTGATACGGTCATTTTGAGTTCCAGGTCATGTCCTTCGGACTGACCAATGCGCCCGCAGTATTCATGCAGTTAATGAACGAGGTCTTCCGTCCGTATCTTGATCAGTTTGTCGTGGTGTTTATTGACGACATCCTGATATATTCGAGGACTCATGAGGAGCATGAGCGACATCTTGAGATTACATTGCAGACCCTCCGTGCACACCAGCTTTACGCGAAGCTGGAAAAGTGTGAGTTCTGGCAGGAGGAGGTGAAGTTCCTCGGCCATGTAGTGACGAGGCAAGGTGTTGCGGTAGACCCCTCAAAGATAGATGCCGTGCGTCAGTGGGATCAGCCCACGAACGCATCCGAGATCCGCAGTTTTCTTGGTTTGGCGGGCTACTACCGACGTTTTATTGAGGGATTCTCTCGCATTGCAGCCCCGTTGACCAGGTTGACCCGGAAGGGTGTCGAGTTCATTTGGAGCGACGCTTGTGATCAGGCGTTTATGGAGTTGAAGGACCGCCTCACGTCCGCTCCTGTCCTCACTCTTCCCTCTGGGAGTGATGGATTTGTTGTATTTACTGATGCGTCACGAGTTGGCTTAGGTGCTGTCCTGATGCAGCACGGGAAGCCGGTGGCTTATGCGTCCCGACAGCTCAAGGTCCATGAGCTGAACTACCCTACGCATGATCTGGAGCTGGCAGCGGTTGTCTTTGCACTGAAAGTGTGGAGACACTATCTTTATGGGGTGAGATTCGAGCTCTTTTCCGATCACAAGAGCTTGAAGTATTTGTTCTCTCAGTCCGAGCTGAACATGAGGCAGAGGCGTTGGATGGAACTCCTGAAGGACTACGATTTTGATCTTCAGTACCACCCGGGCAAGGCGAACGTGGTGGCGGATGCCCTCAGTCATCAGCCACGAGGCCTGGTGGCGCATATGATGATTCAGGAGTGGAGGATGCTCGAGGATATAGCAGAGTACGACTTTGAGTTTGGTCTGCAGTCATTTATCGTTCAGCTATCGAGCTTGTCGATTCAACCCTCTCTTGTCGCAAGGGTGATCGAGGCTCAACAGACAGACGAGTCGTTACAGGATTACCGAGCAGAGGCAGCATCTGAGGGTCAGACAGATTGGCAGATCGGTTCTGACGGTGGACTTCGCTTCAGAGGCCGATTGTGTGTCCCGGATATCCCTGATTTACGCCGAGATCTTATGACCGAGGCACATCGATCGCGCTTCTCTATTCACCCTGGCTCGACGAAGATGTATCGCGATATGAGACGCCAGTATTTTTGGTCAGGGATGAAGCGCCAGATAGCCAGTTTTGTGGCCGAGTGTGACACCTGCCAGCGTGTCAAGGCCGATCACCAGAGACCCCCTGGCCTATTGCAGCCGCTGTGCGTTCCGATGTGGAAGTGGGAGCATATATCTACCGATTTTGTCTTGGGTTTGCCGAGGACTCAGCGCGGTCATGACGCCATCTGGGTTGTTGTGGACCGTCTGACGAAGTCATCACATTTTCTTGCGATTCGTGAGACTTGGCATACAGATCGGCTCGCTAGGATGTTCATTGATGAGATCGTGAGATTGCATGGTGTTCCTGTCTTGATTGTTTCAGACCGAGATCCGAGGTTCACATCTCAGTTTTGGAGGAACTTTCAGAGAGCGATGGGCACTGATTTGCAGCTCAGCACCGCGTATCATCCGCAGACCGATGGCCAGACCGAGAGGGTCAACCAGATCCTTGAGGATATGCTTCGGGCTTGCGCGATTGATTTCGCGGGTAGCTGGGACGAGCACCTGCGATTGGCTGAGTTCGCATACAACAACAGCTATCAGGCGACCATTGGCATGGCTCCTTTTGAGGCATTATATGGCAGACCGTGCAGATCTCCGAGTTGTTGGACCGAGGTTGGAGAGCGGCGTCTCCTAGGTCCCGAGCTTGTGCTGCAGACGTCAGAGGCTATCGACATCATCAGACAGAGGATGCGCACAGCTCAGAGCCGGCAGAAGAGTTTTGCTGATCGTCGGCGTCGTCCCTTGGAGTTTGTCGTCGGGGACTATGTGTACCTCAAGGTCTCACCCATGAAGGGTGTAGTTCATTTTGGGACGAAGGGCAAGCTTGCCCCGAGATTCATAGGACCTTTCGAGATCACTGGGCGCATTGGCGCTGTGGCTTACCGGCTTGCCTTGCCATCGCAGTTGTCTGGCGTCCACAACGTCTTCCATGTCTCTATGTTGAGGAAGTGTGGGTCAGACATCGTTCCTGTTATCGATTGGCAGCCGTTGGAGGTTCGTGAGGACGCTTCTTATATTGAGCAGCCAGTTCGTATCCTCGATCGAAAGGAGCAGGTCCTCAGAACCAAGGTCATTCCCTTGGTGAAAGTGCAGTGGGGCCACCATAGTGTGGATGAGGCATCTTGGGAGCGCGAGGCAGAGATCCGCGAGCGTTATCCCCATCTCTTTGACGATTGATTGTATGATGTATCATGGTGCTTGATTATATATATGATGTTATATTCCCTATTTCCTCTTTGAGTTATGGTCAGTTGCCATGGTAGTGTAAATTTCGAGGACGAAATTTTTATTAGGTGGGGAGAGCTGTAAGACCCGTATCCTAATCCGCACTATTCCGTTGATTCCCGCGACCCTTCTCGTCAGATTTCTGCAATCCGCGACTTATGGTTGACGTTGCGCACGACCGTAAGTCGTATCCTATTCATTTGAGCCGGCTTAATCCAAGACTTGTATCGTTGCGACCGCACCGTCGCCGCGGTTCCAACGCCGCAACTCACGCACCGATCCGATACCCAGACGATGAGATACGGACCCACGTTCAGTTCGAGCAAAAACACCGCGCGTTGCAAATCCCAAGGAATCTCTACAATATGTCCCATCAATCCCATCGATCACCCATCAATCACCTCTCATGTCAAGTACACACACACCCATGCTTCCTTTCTCCACAAGTCAAGCAACCACCCAAGTCAACTAACACATCACTTCACCCATCACTCACTTCACCCATCACTCACCTCACATCACTCCATCTCTCATTAATCACACATCTCTCTCTCATTTCTCAACACTCCAACCTAAGCAAGGGAGAGCATCCAACGTCCAAGCCTCCCCATGGAGAGAAGTGCATATGTGAGGCCCACTTTCCACTCCCAAATCTACCATCCTAGCCATCTAATTCCCATCTCCACCATCTAAGTAAAGCTCTAGGAGACCGGCTATCCAACGGACCAAGAAGATCTAGAGGTGGGTGCTTCTAAAGGGTAGATTTATGTGTTTTTATGGTGGACCAAGTGAGGCCCACCGATCAATGGTGTGGATCTCACTTGGGACCCTTATTTGTGGCCGATGGACCACTTGGATCATCATGATCGTTCCATGATGGGGCCATTCTCCATGGACCCCATCATGATGTTTATTTCATTCCAAAAAGGTCATCTAGACCGTCCATGACGGTGGAGAATGGATCTCCACCGTTGATTTACATTTTTGATGGTCCTTCGTTCAAAGGGGTCCGTTGTTGTATGATTTCATGTAAGGGAGGGCCCATAATGACGGGGACCCTCCATCATAAGCCGTGACCCACTCTCCATGTCTCTCTCTCTCTATTTTATTTTTATTTTTATTTTATTTTATTTTATTTATTACAAAAGGATGGGGTGGCCCACTTGAATAGATCCCATCTTGATGCATTTATTTTATCCAAGTGGGGCCCACCTTTCACGCCATTCCCATGCCGCCCATCATGTGGTGGCCCACTTCATTAGGGCCTACCATTTGAGAAGAAAGGAAAAAAAATATATATATAATAAATTAAATTATATAACCGTCCAGCGTCCCAGACGCTGGACGTTGTGAAGGAAAAAGAAAGAAAAAAAAAGAATGGAAGAAGAGATTTTGGGTGGCCTCCTTGCATAGGCCCCACCCTGATGTTTATATCCGATCCGAGCCGTCCATTCCCTTTCCCGACTCATTTTAGGCGTTGAGCCGAAAAATGAGGATGATCAGAGCATCCAGTGGGCCATATCGTCGAAAATAGTACTATTACCATTGAAAGATGCCTTGGTCATTTTATACACCAATAAAAAGGCGGATATGGGTCTCATTCTAACTGTTTCGAGGCATAGAATACGGTGGATGGAGTGGATCTACCAGATATGGGCCCCACACCTGAAAAACCCCAAAAAAATGGGTTTCCATTTTTTTAAAAAAAATTCACACAGCAGCAATGCTGCTGTGTCAGGACGCTGGCCGCACGCCAGCGGGCGGGCGGACGTGGGCAAGATCCCACGGCCTTGAGCTTGGGCCCCACCATGATGCATATTTTGTATCTGTACCATCCATAAGGTGGCCCACCCTCTGAGGTGGGCCGTCCCCAAAAATGAGACACATCCAAATTTCAGGTGGCCCACACCATGAGAAATAGTGTGAAATGAACCCTACCATTGAAGTTTTCTTTCAGGCCCACCAGAGTTCGGGATCAAGCTGAAAATTGTTTTTACCCTTCATTCGGGTCTGTGTGACCTAATGGATGGGTCGGATGTCATATAAACATTATGGTGGGCCCCCCCTATGGGACCCACAGTGGTGTACGTGCCTGACTCCACCGTCCGCCCGGACGGTGGAGCCCACTGCATGTGTGAGTGTGTGTGAGTGTATGTGAGTGTGTATGAGTGCGTGTGAGTGCACGTGTGTGTATGCATGTGTGTGGGTGCGTGCGTGTGCATGTGTGTGCATGCATGTGTGAGTACACGTGCATGGGCATGTGTATGTGTATACATATATATATATATATATACTGTATATAATTATATAGTATATTATAATGATGGTGGCCCTCCCTGTGATCCCCGCCATGATGCATGAGTTGCATCCTAACCGTCCATCCATTTATCAATCAAAATGAAGTAGATCCATGGTTCAAATGGGCCTATTTTTGGCACGCATATAAGGCCCATGTTGATCCATTTATGGCCATTCATTCAGGCCCACCTTGGTGCACATCTAAGGCTATGGGATTAAGCCCATTTAGCATGTGCAACGGCCATGGGATTAAGCCCATTTGGCATTTGTAATGACCATGGGTTTCGGCCCATTTGACATATGCAATGCCCACGGGATCCGGCTCATTTATACATAAAGGGCCCACGGGATTCAAGCCCATTGGATGCACAGGGACCGCAAATGGAGCGGCCCATTTAGTAGGTTTAAAACTCATGAGTGTAGGCCAATCTGACATATTTAAGGCCCAAGTTGTGAGGCCATTTTGATGTGTTTCAAGGCCCATGGATCATGGACCATTGCAATGTACATAAGGCTCATTGGTGAGGCCCATTAATGCAACCCATTTGGTGAATGTGAGTCCCATGTAATACAACCCATTTTGATATATCCAAGGCCCAGGGATCAAGGCCCAACGGAAGTCCTTAGAGTCCATTGCAATGAACGTTTCTCATGGTTCATGAAATGATATTTATGGCAAGCAGTGCCTAGGAAACAATGTTGGTTTGACGTCCACATTGTGTGTACAATGTTGGTTAAATGTCCGCATTGTAACTTTCTTTAGGGTCCATTGATAGGTCCATACCTGTTGCTATTCATTGCCTTACAACATGCTTAGAATAATCTCATGACTCATGCCCATACGCATCATATGTATGCTTGATATGAGTAATGACTGATCATAACATACGCCATTGGGCAGACCATTTACGGGACTCGTTATGTGACTGAGTGCCCCACATGATCGCGCAGTACGCGCTGGATTGCTGCATGTTTTGACAGCGTGATTCATGCATCTCGCATACGTATGACTTGATCACTGCACGCCCTAACGACATCAGGGCTGTGGCTCCACAGGTACATCGTGGATGGCCATATTGGATACCGAAAATGCATATTCTATCACTGTGGGCACTTAGGATGTCCTTGGGTGAGAGTCCCAGAACCTTTTTGGTACCAGGAGATGCTCCAACGTCTAGACCGAGTAGATACACGAGCGCCCGAGTGCCGAATACCAGTAGGCCGCGTCTCCCACTGTGTCGTGGTCGGTTGGAAGGGGGTGTGGCCTTATCCGCCTGAGTGAGAGGACTATAAGCTAGGCTGAGTTTGACTAGCTCGCAAATGAGTCCGCTATCGACAAGCCGGGTAGGTATTGGCATACTACTGGTCAGGCGGATAGTGAGGTCTTATCCGCTTGCTTGACTGTGCAGCTAGGGAGGTGGCAGTCTCTGCATGTGTATTGGACCCCGGTGATATCCAGAGAGGAACTGTACTGATATACGCATTTGAGGAGTACCGACTTGCTTGGTTGCATTTCGCATATGACATTTGGCTATGTAGGCCTTGCATTGCATCGGTGTGGCCGATGGCATTCATATCTCGCATCATGCCTTGCATTATATAGCCTTGGTATATTCATGGACTTACCACATACTTCCGCATTGTTCTGATACTGTACACTTGGCATTTGCCTTACGCACACACTTACACCACCCTCTAAGCTTTTGTAAGCTTATGCACGATAGTTGCATGCAGGTAGCGTTGGACGACAGCAGCGCTGAGACAGGAGTGCACATCAGGACCTTTTGGAGCTTTTTGTTCACCTTGTATTTCCCTTTCTGCATTGTACTTAAAATTGTTGTTATAGTGAATATGTGGTGATGTTGTTTTGTGACTTGGTTATGTCTGTGGTTATGCTCCTTTACAAAAAAAAAATTCATTCTGAAAATCCTCCTTGTAGGATCCCAGGATCGGAAATCTGGCATTAGATTATTAGAAGCCGAGAATGGGGCACTACGGAGGCTGTCGACACCGGATTCGGCAATCGGGATTCATGTGAATCCGATTTTCGGGTTTGGGGCGTGACACTGCACGTCCTCATCTCTGACGCGCAGCTGATGATAACCTGACTGAAGATCAATCTTCGAGAAATACTGCGCTCCTCTCAACTGATCAAACAAGTCATCGATCCTGGGCAAAGGGTACTTGTTCTTCACCGTGAGCTGGTTCAGCCTGCGATAATCAATACACAATCGCAGCGAACCATCCTTCTTCTTCACAAATAAGTCCGGTGCTCCCCAAGGAGACACGCTAGGCCGTATAAAGCCAAGCTCTAGTAGGCCATCAATCTGCGTCCTCAACTCCTCCATCTCACATGGTGCCATGCGATACGTCGACAGTGAGACGGGTGTAGAACCAGGAACCAGATCGATAGTGAAATCGATCTCACGTCGGGGCGGCAAACCAGGGATCTTCCTGAACAGATCCCCGAACTCAGAAACAACTGGTGTCTGCTCAAGTACCTGGGCACCAGCGTCGCGCAATAGAGTGGCGTAGCTAAGAATGCGGAAAGGAAGATTTACCCGCACTGGAAATGTGAAAGGCGTGCCCTCAGGCTTATACACCGTCACCACACGAGCCTCGCAGTCAATCTCGGCTCTCGCTGCAGTCAACCAGTCCATGCCAAGAATGACGTCGAGATAAACGAGCGAGGGATCGACGACCAGATCAAGAGTCATCGTCCTGCCTCCCAGATCAACTAAACAACCCTCACACATCTGGGTGACATCCGAATAATCTCCATGAGCTGCAAGGACTCGCACGCTATCCATAGTGATAGTCTGCAACCCAAGACGTCTGACTACGGCACGCGATATCAAAGAAAGCGTGGAACCAGTGTCCACCATGACAAGAACGGGAGTACCTCCGATATGACCCGTGACCTCGAAGGCTGAATGCTGGAAAGTCGGCGTCGTAGCTGCCTCAGCGGTCAGTGCATGAACTCGTGCCTGCTGTGGCCGGTTCGGCCGCTGTGTCAAGGGCCGTGGAGGCTGTCGAATCTGCGATACCGTAGGCCGGAAAGAAGGATGCGCAGGAGCTGACCGTATAGGCGGTGCTGATATCGCCTGCGGACGTACACGATCAATCTTCTGCGGCGGCGAGAACCCACTGTCCCGCATCCTGGAAAAGCAACTCTGTGCTAAATGGCCCGCCCTCCCACAGTATGTGCATGATAAATCAGGGTGCCGAAACGGTCCTACTGGCGTCGTGGTCCTGGTAGGAGGATCAATGCGAGGCCTCTTGCCCGCGAAGGGCCAGTCTGGCAAATCCGGTCGCGGCCTAGAAGTAGTCGGGCCTCGAGTTCGCGCAAGTCGATCCACGTCCTGCTCTGCCCGCATGGACATGTGAACCAACTCCGCATAGGAGGGAAAACTGACACAGCACATCTTCGACCGAATATCCGGTCGCAAGCCCTCCAAAAAGCACCGTATGCGCATCTGCTCATCAGCTAGAATCGTCGGGACGTACCTGCCCAACTCTGTGAACCGATGCTCATACTCGGTAACCGTCATCGCTGCCTGCCTGAGACGGAGAAACTCATTCTCCCTCTCGTGCCTGTAGGTCTGGGGATAATACTTCTCATGGAAGCGGAACTCGAATGCTGCCCACGTCCATACGAAATCTGCGGCAACAGTCCGCAATATACTATCCCACCACATACTGGCCTCTCTCTCAAATAAGAAGGTAGCCAGCTCTACCTGCTCAGCCTCGGTACAGTGCAACATGCGTAGAATCTTCGACACTCGGTCGAGCCAGAACTCAGCCTCCTCGGGTCTGTGAGAACCCGTGAAAGTAGGAGGCCACAAGCGCTGAAATCGCTCCAGAAGGCCCCGTGTGTCGGCAGGATTCCCCGCAGGGAAAGCAAGCTGCGCAGGGTGTGCTATGCCCTCATCCTGGGCGTAAGTATAGGCATCCTCAGCTGGATGCGCAGGTGGTGCAGGCGGAGTAGATGCAGTCGCACCCCCACCCTGGGCTAAAGTCCCAACTATGGTGGTCAGAAGCTGCTGCTGCTGTAGCATCATAACCATCATCTGCTCGAATCTATCAGGGGGTGGAGCAGGCTGTGGCGGATGAGGTGCGGAAGTAGATGCGCGTTGTGGCTCTCTAACAGATGGTGTAAATGGCAGTGGTCCATCTGTAGGACCAACAGCAGGCTGAGACGACCGAACCGTCTCAGGAATCGGGCCCACAGCAGGGTCCGGACGAGTGCCAGACTGAGAGGGAGTCTGATCCATCTGCTCTGACAATGAAAGCCGAACCGCACTCCTCGTAGTCTTAGGTGGCATTCCCTATATTCAAAATAGGGCGCAACCTTGTCAGTCTCAATTGCACAAATACACCACAATCATTCACTAAGGAGTCAAAGGCATTCCATGCATTTCAATTAATCAAAATTGTCACAATACAAGGGATATATCCTTACAAGCATCATGACTAGAATGACATGGAAATTAAGACAGTTAAGCAACAGCAACATAAGCAAAGCACTAGCCTCAACAGGCTTACACACATAAAACGGGAAATGGCTAACTACTAATAACAACATCAAAGATCGCGTCGCTAGTCGGAGTCTGGTGACGGAGGAGGAGCACCCTTATCCTGTAAGCAACACAGGATTGCCTTCAAGGTGCGAGTCACCTTGCCAAACTTCTTCTTTGTAACGGCCTTGGCATCGGCGACTTCTGCTCGAAGTTCTTGGACTTCCCTTCGTAAAGCGGTCTGGCTCTCCTCCATCCGAGCAATGCGATCGTCGATAGTAGTCTGCGCAGAAGGAGGAGGGCTCTCATCAGTATCCTGAGCCTCCTCTTCTGCTTCTTCCTGAGCTTCTTCCTGAACCTCTGCTCTAGGTTCTTCTTCACTTTGATCTTCCTCTTCATCAAAGTCATCCCCACTATCCCTTTCAAGTTGATTTTCACGGTATTGCGACCCAATCTTCATCTTAATCATTGTCGACTCATCGATAGTGTGAATCGATACCGGTAATTCGGGTCCAAGTCTATAGGCAAACTCAAGCGCAATCTTGCAAATGAGTCGGCCAAAGGGAAGCGATTCGGATGTTCTCCTCGACCTGGCTATGAGAACTATCTTCCGTAAGATGAAAGTGGCCATACATACGTTCTCTCCCTGGGCCACCAGAAATAAGAAATCAACCATAAGACGTGTACATTCAATGCGGTTCGTCAACCTGGGATAGACATTGAACGTGCAGATATGATGCAGCAGGCACAAATCCTCAGACATGTACGTCGCCTTGAGGCTATTATTAGGCTGCCATGGAACCAACTTACCGCACAGAAACCTGGTGCGGCTATCTCGTTCACGTCTAGTCCTCAAATTCTTCTCACTTGGATGCACATCACCTAGAGGCACATTGAGAAGTCGCGCAATCAACCGGACGTCGATCGTAGCCATCCGATCTCTACCAAAAGGGATTTTGAACTACAAAGGCTCCAAGGTAGGATTCTGGATGTTAGCACAGAAGGCACGAACGGTGCTCACATTAGCACGAGCGCGAGCTTCAAAGATCGGTCCCCAGTGCGCAGCTTCAATGCGTTCGAACAACAGATACTCGCCGAACAATCGCCCATCTACGTCCGCCTCAAATAACACTCTACGATCAGTGTATTCACCATGAGGCATCTCTTATAGAATGGTTCGTCCAAGGTGTGCATGGGGATCCAAATCCTGCTTTGTACGGCACTCCAGGATTGCAGCTGGACCTGCGGCGGCGCTTGAACTTGCGGCACCACCCCGCGGTCTTCTCAATCGAGCAGGGCGGCTCGGCCCAGCCTCGTCTGTTGTAGTTTTCCTCTTACCCATCAAAGACAGGATGGATGAGAGTGACAAAAGACCCAAAATGGCTTCCACGAAAGCCATGGAAAATGCCGAAAATGCGGAGAAATGGATGCCCAATCTGACAAAAGGAAATCTAGGCGTCGTAGAGGGATGCTTCAAGCTTCCCAAGGCTATACTTTCAGGGAAAAATACAAACAAAAAGATGGGATGGAGCACCTCACGATTTCAGCTATATTTGGGGGATTTTGGAGCTCCAAATGGTGATATCTTCAAGGAAAGAGGCTGCCAACACCCAATAAATGATGGGTGGTGGTCGGTTTTGGCCAAGGAAGGTTTTAGAGGTGGTTTGGGACGCCGGGGTTTGGAATTGGTTGCTGAAAATCGAATCTAGGGCTATGTAAGGGGGCTGTTTGTGAAGGAGAGGTGGGTTTTGGGGGTTTTCGTGATGTGGGAGGTACCTAGGGGTGATGTGGAGCCTGTTTAAGGGGGTGCGCCCGAAGGACGGCCCCATCGGAGCTCGCCGGCCGGCGACGCATCGCCCGGCCGGCGATGGCATCGCCGGCCAACTCTCAAGTTGGCCGGTGGGACCCCATGGGCCTGGTCCCCCATGGTCTCAGGATCCCAAAAAGTTAGGTCCCACCCCTTGGTTCACAATAATTTGGTCTGTATGAGCCCAAACATGTGTTCGGGGCTTTCTGGGTCCACATCGCAATCCCGAATACCAAACCATATGATGCAGCATATGAATTTGAGGTAGAAGGAGCCGGTACACCTATCTAGCTCCTTATTTTCTAAAGAAAGTGAAGTTAGAATGGCCTTATAGCCATTTTTCATGAAATTTTACTATTCACTATAAAATTTGGTGAATGTACTAATTTGTGTTATTTTCACATTAGGTTTGATGCCTAACATGAAATGGATAAAAAAAAACTGAAGGTTGAAGTGTTTAGAGGAGGAATTTTGAGAATTTTTGGCAAAACGGGGTTTTTAAGCCCTGGCGATTGATTACTGGAGTCGTGGTCATTCCACGGCCCAAGGATTCACTTTTACGGTTTAAAACCGCTCATAGGACGTCTCAACCCGACTTCCTACAGCTTAGAAGTGATTCGGGTTGCATTACGCGACCCGAGATACGTTACAGATTCGATCTTGCGATCGATCCTAATAGACTTCGCCTATCGGCGAATCTGCGATCCTAGAAGTATTTCTAGACCCTTCTCGCACCCACCTAAGTCAAAGGAAGCGACAGCGTACGTCGCAAGACCATAACCCAGGCCCAGTATACTCTCATTCATGCTCTGATACCAACTTGTAACACCCTGAAAATCGGGGGTCGTGTATAAACTCAACTCCCGAGTTCCAGACCGTCACTTATGCAACAAAAATGGTTATGATTCAATGTTGTCTGATTTAAAGCATTCACATGAGTAAAAGTATACCAAAACTGCAATTCATACTTCAGATCCAGTGATAAAAGCAAGCGGAAGACTAAACAATGTATATATCACTGTATAAAAACAAAGTAATCTCATCTGTCTCCAAAGTATGACTACATCTCTGAGTCTCATGTACATATACATATCAAAAGAATAATGTTCAAAAAGAAAGTCCCACTGATGCCCCCTCGATCCAGGTCACCTACGGGAAGCCGTCATGATACTGCATATACGAGAACTCATCCTGGTCCTCGTCAATCTCGGGCTCCACCTCCTGGATCTCGTCCTCACCTGCAACTACAACAGGGTCTGGTGGGTGTTGCAAGCACCATCCCGTAACGTGGGAATGAGTGATCAACTCAGTGGAATCATAGAGCAAAGATTAGCATGTTCACAATTCAATCACGCGATAATAGTAAAGCAGTAAATCAGACAATCCTAATACTGTTATTAATGCAAGATGATATGACGTGATGTATGCCCTCACCGACGATCACCCTCATGCGGCAACATCTTACGACCGCGGCATGCCACACTCCCTAGAGTGCTCCACATCTTCCAGGCACATGCAATGCTATGGTGAAATGATTACCAAGTTGTTATTAGTCCATTCAAACAGCAGGATTGGGAAACTAAGGTACTTCCCTTGTATCAATCCCAACACGGATCCTGTCTAGGGTAGTCACTCCTAGTAATCTCATACGATGTACATTTCGTAGGTCACTGCAAGGGCTGTCAGGGCTGTTGCTCGCACTCGTTGCACCGCTCCCCCATCACCTTATCAATACAGGCCTACTGTACTTTACTGCACGGAAGGGTCGTCGCCTCCCGTGGACTCAGAATACGCTCGCGGTCACTACAAAGGGCTCGTCGCCTGATCAGTGTAGGCCGACAGCTAGAATATAGTGTCCCATACCACCATAATCTGCTCACGAGTCAAGGTGCTCACGGTCAGAACGCTCAATACTGATGCGTCAAATTGTGTGCCAGATTTGAATTTCAAATTCCAATTCTAACCCTATTCTCACTCTCTTCGGTCCGGGCTCAATGAAATAGCCTGTGATTATCGGTTTGACTTGATTTTTGGAATGAGTGTCAAGTCCAGCTAGACGGTTCTAACGGTCTAAGATAGGAGGTATCGGACTCTCGACGTGCGGTCTAGATCCAATACAAAGATGTAACGCCCGTGAAAAATCCGTACTTGGATTCGAGTACCGATTTGACCCGAAATCGCGTAGAAATATTTTCCATGGAAATTAAACGTAAGTTAGCTAGCGCAACGCTAGAGTAGCTGGGAAATAGTCCCTGATCACTTTAAATACGTTCTACAAGACCCAAATCGAGTAAAACAGACAACTCTACAATACTCTATAACCTTGGATCAAACTCTAAGCAGGTTTGTCCTCTGGACCATGTTGAACTTTTGTATTAGATTTAGACCGCGCGTCGAAGGTCTGATACCTCCTATCTTAGACCGTTAGAACCGCCCCGCTGGACTTGACAATCATCTCGAAAATCAAGTCAAACCGATAATCACAGAGTATTTCGTTGAACCCGGACTGAAGCGACCGCGAATAGGGACGAATTGGAAATTTCAAATTCAAATCTGGCACACGACTTGACGCGTCAGTATTAAGCGTTCTGACCGTCAGAATTCATCCAGATTACACCCTCGGATCAGGAAAAATATCTATTTATTATCATGGGACTTTCAGCCCTGATCTATGTGCGGTGACCGCTGAACTGAAACTGGTCCGCCACGTGCGATCTGCGAACCCTGCCAGACTGAAAACTTAATACGAGGTACATCTAGTACCCATGAGCTTAAGTCTGATCGCAATCGACCAGGGGACCACCAGAAATCAGTTTTTGGACCGAAACAGCCCCAAAATGGATAGGCATTAAGTAAACTTCGTCCCGGAGCCTATTTTCGGCGTTTCCAAGCTTATAAAAGGGGTTGAAACCCTCATTCCTTCCTTGCATCCGAATTTCACAAACCCTAGAAAAGAGAGAGAGTTTGAGAGAAAGGGAAGAGGAGATTTTTCCCGCATCCGAGCCCCTGACAGTGCTGCATCAGCACTTCCTTCCAATCACCTGGCTGGTGATTTCTACACTTTTTCAGGTATGAAATAATCCCAAAAACTTGCTGATTTAGGGTTTGCTTAGATGCACAACATGTTAGCTAACGTAATCCATAAATCAGGTTCTCTTACAGCCGTAGACGAAGCGTACACGCTCCGTTCAAAATCCCGCGACCGTAAGAGATTAGGTGAGGATTTTAGACGCTTTGATTGACGGTTTACAACGCTTTCAATGTCGTTTAATAGTAGATTATCGACGGCATCGCCGTTTGACATGTACAACATGCTCTCTGTTTCCTGTTTCGCAAATTAACGAAGAATATGAGATTTAGGGCATTTTAGTCATTTGTAGGAAGTACTGTCTCCATGCATATTTTGCTGACGTGATTGACATGATTTGTCACCGCATTAGAGAGTTAGGAATGCTTGCATAATCAGTTTGGCGAAGAGATTCGCCAAGTTGCGCACTTTGGGTCGACATACTATATGTGGACTTAAGTGTGTAGTGTATGTGTTTGTATAAATGCTTGTATTAGTATGTATTGTATTGAATGATGTTATGTAGTAGTTTGAGATTGATTTCATGATTAATATGCTGACCTAAATGATTTCCTATATGTTGACCTTATGCATGATTGCATCACATGCATAGAAATGATGCCTTGAAGATTTGCCTAAGTTGAATATGCATGGAAAGTATGCCTTGAAGATTTGCCTTAGTTGAATGTTATAACATGTGCTAACATGCTCACATGATGTGTTTCAATTCCAATACCCTGGTATATAGCGTTAATGTAATTCAATAGATGTGTGGGACTTGACTTAGTCCAGGCAGTCGGTAACCGAACGAATTCGTGGCTGACTGGTCATAGCCACGAACGACGCGTCGATGAATGTGATTCGTGTTGAGAGTTGGCGGCAGTGGTTAGGCCACGCGAAGTGTTTTACGCACTTCATGTCGTTCAATTCGAGATGCGATCGCGCTAGTCGAGCCCGTCAAGTAACCCGACTGGCCGATGTTTGTTCACCTTGTATGTATCATAACTGCTTGAACCTAGGGTACTGAACTTACCATTGTAAACCCTATTAACCGTGGTACCTTGATCCACGAAGACTCATGAGCCGGGCATGGTGGTATGGGACACCGTGGTCGAGCTGTCGGCCTACGCTGGGGCCACAAACCTCCCCGTAGTGACCAGTGAGCACCTTGACTCGTGAGCAGATTATGGTGGTATGGGACACTATATTCTAGCTGTCGGCCTACACTGATCAGGCGACGAGCCCTTTGTAGTGACCGCGAGCGTATTCTGAGTCCACGGGAGGCGACGACCCTTCCGTGCAGTAGAGTACAGTAGGCCTGTATTGATAAGGTGATGGGGGAGCGGTGCAACGAGTGCGAGCAACAGCCCTGGCAGCCCTTGCAGTGACCTACGAAATGTACATCGTATGAGATTACTAGGAGTGACGACCCTAGACAGGATCCGTGTTGGGATTGATACAAGGGAAGTACCTTAGTTTCCCAATCCTGCTGTTTGAATGGACTAATAACAACTTGGTAATCATATCACCATAGCATTGCATGTGCCTGGAAGATGTGGAGCACTCTAGGGAGTGTGGCATGCCGCGGTCGTAAGATGTTGCCGCATGAGGGTGATCGTCGGTGAGGGCATACATCACGTCATATCATCTTGCATTAACAACAGTATTAGGATTGTCTGATTTACTGCTTTACTATTATCGCGTGATTGAATTGTGAACATGCTAATCTTTGCTCTATGATTCCACTGAGTTGATCACTCATTCTCACGTTACGGGATGGTGTTTGCAACACCCACCAAACCCTGTTGTAGTTGCAGGTGAGGACGAGATCCAGGAGGTGGAGCCGGAGATTGACGAGGACCAGGATGAGTTCTCGTATATGCAGTATCACGACGGCTTCCCGTAGGTGACCTGGATCGAGGGGGACTTCAGTGGGACTATTTTGAACTTATTCTTTTGTCTATTTACATGTATATGAGACTCAGAGATGTAGTCATACTTTGGAGACAGCTGAGATTACTTTGTTTTTCCATACAGTGATATATATATTGTTTAGTCTTCCGCTTGCTTTTATCACTGGATCTGAAGTATGAATTGCAGTTTTGGTATACTTTTACTCATGTGAATGCTTTAAATCAGACAACATTGAATCATAACCATTTTTGTTGCATAAGTGACGGTCTGGAACTCGGGAGTTGAGTTTATACACGACCCCCGATTTTCAGGGTGTTACAAAAGATTCAAAGTGGTCCAGAGAACAAACCTGCTTAGAGTTTGGTCCGAGGTTTTAGAGCATTATAGCACCATTGGTTCCACTCGCTTTGGGCCTTGTAGAACGTATTTAAAGTGATCAGGGACCATTTCCCAGCTATTCTAACGTTGCACTAGCTAACCTAGTCATATTTTCTAAAGGAATGAATTCTACGCAATATCGGGTCGAGTTGGTACTCGAGCCCAAGTATGGATTTTTCACGGGCGTTACAATGTAATATGATAACATTCAGAGAAATCATATAAGTAATATAAGTAAATTGAAATCATAAACACGGTCATTTTTATAGTGGTTTGACTACTTGTCTAATCCACTTCCGGCGGACGCACTCAACCCTTGAGTGTAACGGATCTCATTAAAGGAGGTTTCAAATCAGGTTCACCTCAAACCAATACAACCTACACTAGGCTAACTCTAACGTGTCTACATGACACAAGTTTATGCCTCACACACGATCAAGGGTCAACACATAGGTCCAAGATTTTAGGTCACACAGGCCAAGGATCCACACATGGAACCTACCAGTTTATGCTCCCATGAGCAAGGGTCAACACACAACACCTAACTTTTAGGCCACATAAGCCAAGGATCCACACACAGAACCTGACAGTTTATGCTCTCATGAGCAAGGGTCAACATACAGCACCCAGGTTTTAGACCACACAGGTCAAAGACCTATACAAGGACCTAATAGTTTATGCTCTCCACAGAGCAAGGGTCAACACAAAGCACCCCCACATACACTCCTGTCGAAGGCCTCCTATGAGGACTTAAAAGGGGTGAGAAGCACCTTAGACCTAATCCTATAAAAGGAATGATCACGAGGGTTCTCTAGACTCTAATGACTTACAATAAGTTGATGAGCCTCATTCAACACGTTGATGAAGATCACCTCCTTTGATGACGAAGAATCTTCAGCTCCCTTAAATCGCAACATAAATGATATACCAATGTAAGGCAACGGGTTGGGTCAAGGTTATGATGGAATCCTACTCTATTAGATGTTTTCCTATAAAGGAGATAGAGCAATTTCAATCATCTATACATTTAAGGTATCTCAACTTGATGATCTACCATTAAGGTGGTAGTTGAAGGATCCTTGAATGCGGAAGTTCATTCCTCAATCCACTTTATTGATTATCAATGATGAGGATGGATTGGATGATGAACTCTCATGAGAGAAAAGGCTTAGGATATATGATCTAGGTTTAAACACTCAAAAGCACTCTCTGTTTTCTCTAAAAATAACTAAAGGCAAGCTCTCATTAAAAAGGCCAAAACTTCCAATAGATATAAAACAGTCATATTTTTTACAGAGTTTGATATCATCGAGCGTATACTCTCGATAGCATCAACTGGTCGCTCGATGATACGAACTCAAACTGTCAAACGCTTTTGAACCTTTTTGTCAACTGGTCAAGGAGATAGAACATGCTTCAAGGTCATCGGATTTTGAACTCTGATTTCATCAAAACGAGGTTTGAATCATTGAGCTGATGCCTTTGAAACTTATCAAGTATATGATATGATCGAGGATCCTTTGATATAATCGAAATTTGAATATCGATGGTATCGATGATGGAGTCGATTCATCGATAATTTCAAGGAATTTTCCTATAAGCTTGCCGGATAGTTTATGTCATATTTCGATGACATCAACCACGTATCGATATGATCAATATTTGAATACGATTTTATTGAGTGATCCTCAATATGTGAAATATTTTACCTAAAAATTTGTTGGGTAGTTTAGTGTCCAAATCCGATATCATCGAAGGGCTATTGATATCATCAAGATTTAAATTTTGAGGATATTGAGCCTCTCTTTAATATATCGAGAATCACATGATTTACCTTAGCAGTATATTGGACACAACTGACCAGATGTCAATTTTATCAAGACGTCTCGATGGACTCGAGATTCAAAATTCGATGATATTGAACAGTCCATTGATTCATCGATAATTCAATCCAGAGTTCTTTGTGGTTGTTGGACATTTGAAGTCCTCATATCGATAATATCGAGTGTGTTTCGAGGACATCGATAACATGGTTTGATTTCATCGAACCATGTATTGATAAATTGACAAAGGCAGAAAACTTAAAGATTTTCTTGATTTTGCAAATTAGTTTTCTCACCCAAAAAAACCTATGATGTTTTATCCAATTTTAAGGGTTTTATATACCTGCTGTTTTGAGACATATGATGTGAGGCTAAGGTTTACCTTTTGCGAGTTCAGGCACACATCCAGTTGAGGCAGATGCTTGAACAATCTTCATATGGAGCTCCTTTGTCTTGTTGACTCAACACTCACGCTAATTGACAAAGCAGGGCACTTTCAATCTCCCCCTTTGTTAATTACATGACAAAACACCCTAGAACAACATCTACACCAACACCCTAAATTGTGTGTACATGAACTTTACACAATTTTACAAAACTAGTGAGTTCACACACACACGACTGTATCATTCAGTAGTAGCTGCTCCCCCTGTCTTCTTGTAGCTGCTTCCCCTAACACTGTACCACCATTAACAAATAGATACACACAATTTTCCTCCATGGTGGGATTTGTTCTCTCCCTTTTTGTCAGTCATTGGCAAAGGGCAATATAGCAAGATATTTTGACTGAAGTTGAAGCATATGGGAGAATCAAGACCCAGAAAGTAGTTCAAAATGCATAATGAAAAGAGATAGATGTAAGATAGATAATGACATCTCTTATAGAAAATACTTATGCAGACTAGGTCAAGGGAGAGATGTGAATTGAACAAATAATAGCATTGTAGACATAAAGCACAGAATTAATTCTCAGGTGATAAGGAATATGCGGAAGTAAGCAAACACAATGTATACCAGTATGCCACAGACCTAGGTGTATAATGGATAGCAGAGAAAAATGGTAGTAAATATATGAATCATCAGACAGCCATAAAACATATCCAAAAAAAAAACTGCCCAAGCTTAGCAGTATTTTATCATCTAACCCAAAACAATCACACCAAAATTCTGGCCCAACCATGAGCACATCAAAATAAGGTATTTTCCTCTTCCAATGGGTGAATAACCCCAAAATGTTTCAATCATCAAAATGCCAATCTATCCAGGTCAATAGTTCATAACACACACACACACACACACACACACACACACACACACACACACACACACACACACACACACACATACTTAGGCCATTCAAAAAGATATTTATGCCCTAAGCACTCCATGGATAATCTAGGTATGTGATGAGGGAAGAGGACTACAAATTATGGAAGCTTAGGTGTGCTTTAGTGTTAAGGTAGGGAATCCAGAATTTGTTCTGTAGTACGTTGCAGAGCCATCATCATGTACTTAATCTCTGAAAGACAGGCTTCACAGTTGTCAAGTTGTCTCATCATGTGAGATTGTCCATTTAGAAGATGTTGTGCAATTTCTTGTTCTATGAAAGCCTTAATGATATTGACGGTGTTAGGGCTGTGCACTAAATTTCCCTTCCCTGAGGTTTATTTGGTTGGACACCCACGAAACACGTTGTCAATGATATTCAAATTGTAAATATCTTTGTAGTTGAACCAAGCACAAGGGTGCAGGAAATCATTTGCCAGAGGCAACCCAATCTGTCGGGAAAGCTTGGACATATGACATGGGAATGGAAGGGTAGTGATGCACTCCTTTGTAGTCACACGAATTAACTGTTGTAGAAGAAGAGTTGTTAGACACACTTGAATACCTTGATGAACATCATACAGAATATTGAGAATGTATGGAGAAAGCTTGTTGCCAGAAACTTCACATGGGTAGACATTTGTGCTAAAGATGCTGTGAAGTATTTTATAGACGGGATCGAGGTGCTTAACATGAAGAACGTTCTTCACATTTCTAGGTATTGTAGCACCGTTACAAAATGCTCGAGTAACTTCTCCCCATACTCCAAGACCGTTCATATTCCGTTCAGTTATAGGTATCCTAGTGACTTCTACCCCTACCAGATGACTTATTAGTCCTGGAGTGATGTGCTCAGTCCTATTCATGACAGCGACTGAAATGAGTGGGGGATTATTCTCAACGTTATAGATTAAGTTCAGAAACTGATGTACAAGATCATAATGAAATTTCCCACCAAAATTCACGATATTAACCCACCCAATCATTTCCAGGAGATTGATGATCCCAAAGGGTTCAATGCACTTACTATGGACAACTCATTCTGCCACGATTTCCAAGTCTAAAAATGAAGATGAGATAGTTGCATTTTCCTTACCTTTCTTAAACTTAGTTGAGTCACCTTGTAGGAGAACCAGACCCTTGTCTTTAGGCATTGCTCCTTTGAATGAAAGGAGACTCAAATTCTAGATATAGACAACTAACCAAGATAAGGAAGAATGCTCTGGAAGATGAAACGCCAAAATGAGATGGAGGAAGAAGACAAGTGAAAAACCTTTTTCCCGTAAGCCCGACTTTTATTGAACAGTAAACTTCGATATCATCAAACATGGTTTCAAAGATATCGATATACCCTAATCGATGTTAATGATGATGAGTTAAAGAGCAGATCAAACGACCCGACGTTTCAGATTCTCGAGAGGTCGTTGATGGGATCGATTTTTTTCAGATGATATTGACGATTAGTTCGATTTAATGATTCACTTATCGAGAGGATGGGACAGGTGATCTCCAGTTTTTTATAATCTTCCATATATGTATATCTTCAAATATTTTCATGTCAGCTTTAGTATACACATCTAAATTTGTACAAACATTGTACCAACCAAAATTGTAAACATCAGTAATGTTTATGCATAAAAGAAGTTCCTAAGGTATAGAAACCTCGAATATGTCATGATAATCATTAAAATAGCATCATTTCAACTACCATCCAGATCTAGATGCATGACCTAGACATGTTTTCCATGCTTAATTGTTACCAGGCATATGAATCAACCTTTCCAATGCCTTTAATGATATAGCAGTGGTTACTTATGCGACAACCCTTCATCACAGGTTTACCTGATAGGTTTAGGATCTCACATTCTTGCTTGTTGAATGTAACCACATGCTCATTGTCACATATTTGAGAAATTCTTAGAAGATTATGTGTCAATCCTTTTATGCAAAAGGCATTCTCATTTGTTAGCATATTCATTCCTTTGATAGTTCCTTGTCCTATTACCATAGCAATGCTCCCATCTCTATAGGTGACTATCCCATCATTAAGATTTGAATAATTTACGAGGAGAGATTTGTCACTTGTGACATGTCTAGAGCATCCACTATCCAGGTACCACTTAGCATTATTGCCTATTATATGATTTGAGTGAGTAATTGAGTGAGTAACAAGGAAATTTTTCTTCTCTTTCACTACCCATCGTGTGACAGGATTTCTTACTACAGTATTTTTTACTTCATTGATCACATTGGGTAACTGAATTTTCCTTGTTCCATAAATTCATTTATTTTTTAATTTAATTCAGCCACCTGATCCAATAGCTCCTTCATTCTCTCGGTCATTCTGGGTGGAGATGGATGTGTATTACTTCTAGCCATATTCCTAGGTGGACTCCTGACTTTTTGTACTGTTTTTCTGGTTGGTCTGTATTCACCAATATGCTTTTGACCAGACTTAAATTGAGTCCTCCTATGAGTCATGCATTTAAATTTATAATGATCAGAATCTCCACATGAATGACAGATAGGAGTAGTTTTTATTTTACCTCCTGATGCAGTAGATTTTTCAACCATTGGAGCCGCATTTCTTGATTTTGTTTTGAACTTGTCATATCCTAAACCACTCTTGTCTTTCCTAGGTCTTCCCATTCCTAAGATTTTTTTTCCAAGTTTTCACTACTCTGGGAAAATTTATAATTCAGTTTAATAGATTTTCAGGATTTCTCCATATCAAACATGAGTGTGTGGTTTCATTCTGAAGGTGCATGTTTTTATCTTTTAATAGTTCAATTTGTTTATTCAGTTTTTCATACTCATATTTGAGAAAAGTATTGATTCTCTCGAGCCTATCATTTTCTGAGTGGCATTGTTGTATATCATTAATCAGGTGTGTATTGATTTCCAATGTTTTGTCTAGATCTTTTTGTAGTAATTTATTTTTGTTTTCAGTTATTCCAAGTCTTTTAAGGATATTGATGCAATGGATATAGAGTTGATTATAGGCATCCTGTAGTTTATCCTTTTCTTCTTCTTCTTTCTCTATTTCCTCATTATCTGATGGAAATGATTCAGTGGCTTGAGGTTTTTCTATTTTCTCAGTTTCTATGGGAATGATGAAGGCTATAGAGACCATAAGAATTTTTGGAGATTTTCAGTCTTCATCACTCTGTGAGTCACTACATTCAGAATTTGACTCTTCAGTATCATCCCATGTGGCTGTCATTACCTTTCCTTTGGTTTTTTTATTTGAGCATTCAGTGGATAGATGTCCAAACTTTCAGCATGTATAACATTAAGGTTCTTTGGACTTTTTACCAGATTTACCTGTAAAATGTTTGTTGTCCAACTGTCTTCCTTTAAATGGTCGATCGCGATTTTTATGAAAGAATTTTCTGAACCGTTGAACCAACAAAGTCATTTCATCATCTTCTTTCTCCCTTTCACTTTCATCTTCGTCATTTAGAGTATTCTTTGAAGTTTTAAGGATAGTATTTTTAGGTTTAGGAGTTTGCTTAAAGTGTAGTTCAAATGTTTATAGGGAACCTACAAGTTCTTCTACTTTCATCCCATCCATATTTCTACATTCTTCAATAATTGTGACTTTTGAATTGAATCGTTCCGGTAATGATCTCAGTATTTTCCTATAGATTTTTAGGATCGAAAATTTTTCTCCTAATCCACCCATGGAGTTGTCACGCCCCAAACCCGAAAATTGGATTCACAGGAATCCCGATCACCGAATCCGATGCCGACAGCCTCCGTATTACCCCATTCTCGGCTCCCAGCGCTCATATGTCAGGTTCCAATCCTAAGATCCTACAAGGAGGATTTTTTTTAAAAATGTACATTTGTCTTGTAAGAAGCATAACCACAAATTTATCCAAATCATAAAAGCGACATCATCATCACATATCCACTAATATAAATTTTAAATACAATACTGAAAGTGAAAATACATAGGTCAAATAAAATCAAAGCTCCAAAAGTCAGCTACATGCTCCAAGCTCCACACTGCTGCAACCTAATATCACCTGCACGCATTTATCGTGCATAAGCTTATAGAAAGCTTAGATGCTAGTGTAATTGTGTGCACAAGGTAGGTGTCAAGTATTCAATACAATACCATAAGCCTACCATACCGAAAATACTGGTAATCCATAAATTGTACAATATCGAAATAAGCAGAAATACTGACAAGATCATAAATTATCAGAGTAAGCAGAAATACTGACAAGATCATAAATTATCAAAGTAAGCAGAAATACTGACAAGTCCATGAGTCATATAATATCATGAGTCATATAATATCAGAGTATGCAATACAGATCAGTTATGCAAATGAGAAGTCATAAAGAGTCAAATATCAAATGTCGAGAATGCAATGTAATGTACAATTCCTTATGTGTTCACAAATACATCAGTCGTAATGCAGAAACACAATAACCCAAAATGTCATCTGTCGCGGATGTCATGTAATATGCCGTGCGAATGGAATGACCATGCTGGAGTGTGAAGTCAGGATGATAGTACGTAGTATCGCAGGCTATGCGGTCCATCACAAGGAACTTTTATCCAAACCAGTCCCATACCTAAATTTGGATAGTCAGACTTAATGTAGTCAACTCCTAATCTCATGTTAGTCACGCGCTCAATCAAAATTCTGGCCATTACGAAGGTACATGTAACAAATAGTTACGCACCATCAGCAGGAGTGGATAGTGAATGAATGAATGAATGAGTATGCAACTCCTGCTTAATAAGTCCACATATCAGTACAGTTCATCTCTGGGATCATCACTGGGTTTAGTACACTCCAAATGGCACTGCCCCTCTCCTAGCAGCACAGTCTAAGTGAGCATAAAAAACCTCACTAACCGCCTAGCCAATTAGTCTGTCAATATCTATCCGGCATGTCGATAGCGGATCCATTCACAAGCTAGTCAAACTCAGCCTAGCTATGCCCCTTACCCTCGCGCGAGTAAGGTCACACCCCCTCCCAACTGACCATGACACAGTGGAAGACATGGCCTCCTGGTATTCGGTACTCGGGCACTCAAGTATCCACTCAGTCTAGACGTTGGGGCATCCTTTGGTACCAAGAGGGTTTAGAAATTTTCACCCAGGGCCATCTGTGGCAGCCTGATGCTAGTAACAGATTTCCAGTGTCCCATCTAGCCATCTACGATATGCCAGTGGAGGCTATGGCCCTTATGTCGTTAGGGTATGCAGTAATCACAATACACAATGCAAGATGCATGAGTCATACAATCCAGTCATGCATCAATCCTGCACATACATTGCGCTCATGTGAGAAAGTCTGCGCCTATCAAGGAGTCTCATGACAACCGACATTATGGCATATGCAATGGTCAATCATACCTCATAACAAACATGCAGATGATGCGTATGGGCAAGTATCATGGTGTTATGCTGTCACATACTCATAATTGGTATCAATAACCGTCATCGACAATAGACCTCAACAATGTGGACATTTAACCAACATTACCCCCAAGGAATGACCCATATAGAGCTTAACATACAGTGGACCCATGGCCTCACACAAGGGCCAAATATATAATACCATGGGCCTCACTCAAGGGCTTAATACGCACCACGATGGGCCTCTCACATGGGCCTAACATACATCATAATGGGCTCCATCACCTGGCCCTCAAGTGCACCACAATGGGCCTCATCACATAGGTCTCACATACCTTACATAGGCCTCAAATGCATCAAGCTGAGGCCGAATACTCATCAGAATGGGCCTAAAATATGGGCTGCATATACATCACAATGGGCCTCGGCAATTGACCTCGATAATCAGAATCGGTAATCGGCAATCAGAATCGGCTTCGACACAAGGCGGGGTCCATAGATCGATGGCCGATGATGGATCAAGCAATGTTAATGGGGCCCAAGCGTTTGGGTTAACCCACTACAGAACGATGAGAATGGGCTTATCCAGGCCTAAGGGAAGGTCACAATGTGGACATCCAACCATCATTACCCATCAATGTGGTCATTTAACCAACATTACTCCTAAGGAGTGGCCCATACAAGGGATTCATACATAACTTAATGGGTCATACATACATCGCACTGGGCCTCAACCATGGGCCTTAAATACATCACAATGGGCCTTGCCAAATGTGTCAGAAATACATCACAATGGGCCTTACCAAATGGGTCAGAAATACATCACAATGGGACTTACCAAATGGGTTGGAAATATATCACAATGGGCCTTACCAAATGGGTCAAAAATACATCACAATGGGCCTCTACCTATGAGCTCCAAATACATTACATCGGGCCTCATCAAATAGGCCCCAAATACATCAAATGGGTCATAACCCATAGGCCTCAATATACATCAAGTGGGCTATATCACATGGTTCGCATTAATGGGCCAATATACATCAAGTGGGCAGTATCAATGGGTCGGGCCTCATATACAACAAGTGGGCCGTGTCAGTGGGCTGCACTAATGGGCCTCATGTACATCAAAATAGGCTACAATTACATCAAGGTGGGCCCCATAGATGGGCTACAAATACATCAAAGCATACCTCATACAACAAGTGGGCGTCATATATATCAAGTGGGCCTGATGGGGCAGCCCAAGGTTTAACAAAATAGGTGGATAGCATGGTTGAAACACATTCATCATGGTGCGCCCCACCACACACAGGTGGGCCTCATCCCAGAAAATGGATGGACAGCGTGGTAGACTTAAGCATCAAGGTGGCCCACTGCATAGACTCTGCAGATCCAATACTGCATCATAGTGGGGCAGTACATAGCACCATCTAGATGGACGGTGTAGATCAGACACATACATATATGGTGGGTCCCATGGAACTTGCTGATGTCAATGGGCAGCTGAGGCTGCTGGGACCCGCCATCCTACTTAATGGACGGATGGTGTGGATAGAAATAGATACATCACAGTCGGTCCCATAGCATAAACAAATGGATGGCAGGAAATAAAAAATACAACATGGCACGTCCCACGCACACCGTCCAGGGACAGATGGTGTGGATATAAAACATATACATTACAGTGGGGGCCACACCATCTGGACAGATGGTAGGGTGAATATACAATTCATACATCAAGGTGGGTCTCATTCCACACGTACAACACGTGTGGAATGGCCCTACATGAGCTGAAAATAGATGGACTATGTGTGTGAAACATGTACATCACCATAGGGTCCACCATCCTGGACAAGGACGGAGTGGATATAGAACAAATACATCATGGTGGGTCTACACATATATAGCAGGTGAGCCCGCACCTCCAAAGGGGCCCACCAAATGAACAACTTGGATATACAATACATATACATATACCAAGTGGGCCGCACGTCCAACGGACTGGACGGCGTGGCTAAAACACATACATCAAGGTGGTCCACGAAACTCCGTCAAGATGGACGGTGTGCATGTGCAACACATAAATCAAGGAGGGCCCCACCCAGCAGAGCGTCCAGATGGACGACTGGATGAAACAGATACATTATGGTGGTTCGGTACAAATATATAATGCATACATTGAGTGTGGGCCCCACGTCCACGCAATGAATGGAGTGGGTGACGCATATACATCACGTGGGCCCCAAGGCTACATTTAGAGAAAGAGGCGGGTTCCACTGTCCCAGAAGTGGACGGTGGTGATTAAAGCATGCATCATGGTGGGCTATCCACGTGGGCCCCACCAGCTATACAGATATAGTATATTTATATAGATAGAGAGAGAGAATCGTCCAGATGCATCAAGGGTCCCACGTCCAACATGGATGGACAGTTAGGACATATCATATACATCATGGTCAGGGCCCCACTAGCAGATGGACGGTGTGCCCAGAACACACACATCATGTTGGGTCCTGAGCCTGCTGATGTACACGACAGCTCCCAGCAGCAAGATTTCCACCACCCAGATGGATCATGGGATGCAACACATACAATCATGGTGGTCCACCAGAGGAAATGGACGAACGGTGGTGGATGGAGTGGATATATAACATATATATCAAGGTAAGCTCCAAACGTGTGGGGCTCCACATCCATAAATGGACAGCAGTGATCAAACATGTGCATCAGGTGGCCCCATACCTATGGCCCACCAGTGATCTGGATCTGCCTCATTCAG
The DNA here is from genome assembly GCA_037074715.1 of Magnolia kwangsiensis. Classification (NCBI taxonomy): domain Eukaryota; kingdom Viridiplantae; phylum Streptophyta; class Magnoliopsida; order Magnoliales; family Magnoliaceae; genus Magnolia; species Magnolia kwangsiensis. The sequence continues at coordinate 50,942,605 of CM073586.1, read as the reverse complement.
TGAATGAACAGTTTAGATACAACGCATATCTCATGTCTAACCCACCGTCCAGAGGTCTGGACGGTGTGGATTTACAACACATCAAGGTGGGTTCCACGGAACTTGTTGACATTTGCTGGTGTGAGATACACCAGCCTTCCACTTCTCTCAGCAGGTGGGTCCCTTGCTGCTGTGACCCAAAAAGGTTTCAATGGTAGACGTTCAGTCATGCTGTTTCCTGCCATGTGGGCCACCTGAGCTTCACCTACGGCTGATTTTTAGAGAGGGTCCTGCTACCCTAAAGGGCCATCAAATACATGGTGTGGATGTTCAACACACATCACGGTGGAGCCTGTAGTGGGGCCCACGGCCCTGGCCTCTCTCACCCGTCACGTAGCAGGACGCTGCTACAGCGTCAACAGCAGCACCAGCGTCGACTGCTTATATATTATTTATTATTTTTTAAAAAAAACTTATTTTCCTGTGGTTTTTCCCAGGTGGGGCTCACATCAGGTAGATACACCCTGTCCACTGGCTCCCATGGCCCTAGACAAGCAAAAAAAACTCAATATTCAAGGTGTTTTGGAGTATAGAAACATCAAGTGATTTTTCAACGGTAAAAATCTCAATTTTTTGTACTGTGGCCCACCAGAAAGTCAGATCAGCTTCATTTTTCGACTCAACGTCTAAAATGAGTTGGGGAATAGGATGGATGGCTTGGATTGAATCCATACATCAAGGTGGGGCCTATATGAGTGGCCCACCCAAATAGGTTAAATTTTTTTTGTTAGTACACCCACTGTCTATTCACATGTCCAGCGTCCAGGACGCTGGACGGTGTGAAGATGATTCATCCAGGTGGGTCCCACATGGACGTGGCCCACCTGATTTGTATCTTTATAATATTTTTATTTTTCCCAACATCAAAGGGTAGGGCCCACATGGCTTGGACGGCCATGGGGTTCATTTGATGGATGGTTTGGATGCCACATATAATCATTAAATGGACTACAAAATAAAGGAAGGGGAGAGAGAGAAACACCCACAGATTGGCCTTCTTCTTAGACTTTCCTCTTCCATCAACGCACCATAGAACTCCAAAGAGTGTGATTCAGCGGTCGAGATTGATTTTAGAGGGTAGGATTAGGTGGTAGGGAGTGGGCCATGCTAAGCTTCTCTCATGGAGCTTGGACGATGGACTCTTATGGGTTGCTTGGGAGAATGAGGAAGAGAGATAAGAGACTGAGAGGGATGGGAGTGATGGGTGTGAGTGAGTGATGTGTACTTGTGTAAGAGAGAGTTAACTTTAGGGGAGGGGTGGTTGTACTTGGAGATGGGTGAGTGATGGAGTGTGATGTGTATTTTGATTGATGAGATTGATGTGATGGATTATCTCAAGATTGCAACACGCGGCATTTTCCTCGAACTGAACACGAGCCCACATCTCTTGGCCCGGGTTTTGCCTCGGTGCGCAAGACGCGGCATTGGAATAGCAATGACGATGCGGTCGCAAGGGTACAAGTCTCAGGTCGAACCGACTCAGTTATATAGGACACGACTCAAGGTTGTGCGCAACTACCGATAACAGATCACGAGTCACCGAAATTCGACCAGAAGAACCGCGCAAGCCTATGAAACAGTACAGGCTAGGATACGGGCCTCACTGGAGTTACAGATGATATTCAATTTTGTGAAAAACTCCATGAAGGTCTCATGCTCTTTCATTCTGAGACTTTCAAATTGTGATGTTAGGAGTTGTAGTTTGGATCTTTTCACTATGTTGGTTCCCTCATGAGTTGTTTCCAACGAGTCCTAAGCTTCTTTAGTTATTCCACACATATTAATTTGGTTGAAGACTTCTTGGGACACAACACAGTAAATAGCATTCCTTACTTTATCTTCAGAGGTTTGTTTTTCCTTATCGAATGTTGCCTACATTTCTTTGGATTTTAGTTTGGTGATAGTTGTGTCATTTTCAAGTACTATTTGTTCGGTTGGTGGCACTTATCCTTTTTCAACAATATCCCAAACATCATGATCCAAAGATCTCAGAAAGTAATGCATTCAAGCCTTCCAATACGCATAATTTGATCCATCAAATATTGAAGGTTTAGTTACTGATGAGCCCTCTCCTTTGGCCATATTACCAACTTCAGTCAAGGTCATTCTCTAGGCAGTGAAGCCCTTAAGAGAGACCCGCTCTGATACTAATTGAAATTGCGATAATGACTGCTTTAGTTAAAGTGAGAATATGTCAAGATGTCCTAGAGGGGGGGGGCAGGATTTCATCAATACAACTCTTATGGCTTCCAAGCCGAATAGAGGATCCAATCAAAAAGCTATTCAAAACATATATAAGATAAGAAACATAGTTTATGATGGATGTGACTGTGTATGAGGTGTGATTCTACTTAGATCTAGATAATCATGTGTGCATGCAATATGATAACATTCAGAGAAATTACACAGGTAATATAAGTAAATTGAAATCACAAACACAATTATTTTTATAGTGGTTCGACTACATATCTACTCCACTTCCGGCAGACGCACTCAATCCTTGAGTGTACCGAATCTCACTAAAGGAGGTTTCAAATCAGGTTCACCTCAAACCAGTACAACCTACACTAGGCTGACTTTAACGTGTCTACACGACACAAGTTTATGCCTCACACAGGAGCAAGGGTTAACACACAGTACCAAGATTTTAGGCCACACAGGCCAAGGCTCCAAACAAGGAACCTACCAGTTTATAATCCCATGAGCAAGGGTCAACACACAGCACCCAACTTTTAGGGCACACAGGCCAAGGATCCATACACAGAACCTGACAATTTATGCCTCCCATAAACAAGGGTTAACACACAACTCCTAGGTTTTAAACCACACAAGTCAAGGACCTACATAAGGACCTAACGGTTTATGCTCTCCATAGAGCAAGGGTCAACACAAAGCACCCCCACGTACACTCCCGTCGAAGGCCTCCTATGATGACTTAAAAGGGATGAGAAGCAACTTAGACCCAATCCTACAAAAGGAATGATCACAAGGGTTCTCTAGACTCTAATGACTTACAATAAGTTGATGAGCCTCATTCAGCACGTTGATGAAGATCTCCTCCTTTGATAATGAAGAGTCTTCAGCTCCCTTAAACCACAACATAAATGATGTACCAATGTAAGCCAACGGGTTGGGTCAAGGTTATAATGAAATCCTACTCTATTAAATATTTTCCTATGAAGGCGACAGCGATTCCAATCATTTATGCATTCAAGATATCTCAGCTTAATGATCTTCCATGAAGGTGGTAGCTGGAGAATCCTTGAGTGTGGAAATTCATTCCCCAATCCACTCTATTGATTATCAATGATGAGGGTGGATCGAAGGATGAACTCCCATGAGAGAAAAGGCTTAGGATATATGATCTAGGTTTAAACACTCAAAAGTACTCTCTGTTTTCTCTAAAAACTACCAAAGGCAACCTCTCATTAAATAGGTAAAAAGTTTTAACGGATATAAAATAGTCATATTTTTTATAGAGTTCGATATCATCGAGATGGGTTCGATATCATCGAGCGTATACTCTCGATAGCATCGACTGGCCGCTCGATGATATGAACTCAAACTGTCAAATGCTTTTAAACCTTTTTGCTAACTGGTCAAGGAGATCGAACATGCTTCGATGTCATCGGATTTTGAACTCCGATTTAATCGAAACAAGGTTCGATTTGTCGACATGTGAAAATGAGAGAGCTATTGCCTTTGAAACTTATCAGGTATATGATATGATCGAGCATCCTTCAATATCATCAGAATTTAAATATCGATGGTATTGATGACGGTGTCAATTCATCGATAATTTCAAGGAATTTTCCTATAAGCTTGCTGGACAGTTTATGTCATATTCTGATGACATCGACCACGTATCGATATGATCGATATTTGATTAACGATTTTATCGATCGATCCTCGATATGTGAAATATTTTACTTGAAAATTTGCTGGGTAGTTTAGTGTCCCAATCTAATATCATCGAAGGGCTATCAATATCATCAAGATTTGAATTTTGAGGATATCGAAGCTCTCTTCGATATATCGAGAATCACATGATTTACCTTAGCACTATATTGGACACAACTAACCAGATGTCGATTTTATCAAGACGTCTCCATGGACTCGAGATTCAAAATTCGATGATATCGAACAGTTTATCAATTCATCGATAATTCAGTTCAGAGTTCTTTGTGGTTGTTGGACATTTGAAGTCCTTATATCAATAATATTGAGTGTGTTTCGAGGACATCGATAAAAAGGTTTGATTTCATCAAACCACGTGTTGATAAATCAATAAAGGCAGAAAACTTAAAGATTTTTCTGATTTTACAAATTAGTTTTCTCACCAAAAAAACCTAGGATGTTCTATCCAATTTTAAGGTTTTATATACCTAGTGATTTGAGACATGGGATGTGAAGCTAAGGTTTACCTTTGGCGAGTGGCACACATCTAGTTGAGGCAGACGATTGAACAATCTTCATATGGGGCTCCTTTGTCTTGGTGACTCAACACTCACGCTAATTAACAAACCAGGGCACTTTCAATCTTCTTTTTGGCATTAATTTCATCTTTAGCTCTTGAAATCACCTCGCACATGAAAGCATGCATAATTAGATCGATTAAACACTATTATATTTATAAAACCAAGGTATAAATAGGGAGAAATATGCAATACTTCACACTCAACATCTGGGACACCCCGCGCCCTTGGAACACCCACTTATAACCATTAGCGAAAAGATTCACAAGTCTCGAGAGCCAGGCATGGTGGTATGGGACATTATACTCTAGCTGTTGGCCTACACTGGGGTGACGAGCCTACTCGTAGTGACTACGAGCAATCCAGTTTACAAACCTGCCGTTCATATGAGTGTAGCTGAGAATGACGAACTCAGATGAATCAAGGATAGCAAGCACGATGTAACACCCCGAACTTTTTAATACCCGAGTATTGAAATTTCAAGAGTGTTATCGTGAAAATTTAATGTATTATGTACATGTGTGTGGTACCAACACAAATCCGACCATTGGAAATAGTCTCCATTCATATATCAAGCCATCTAACCATTGATTTTAAGATAAGACCAACCATCATGTGATTTGACAAATGTACCTTTCCTTAAATTGGAATGGTTTCCCAACCGATCCAGAATGTTTTCCAAGCTGACGGCAGATAAGATGTCACGCCCCAAACCCAAAAATCAGATTCACAAGAATTCCGATCGCCGATTCCTGTGCCAATAGCCTCCGTAGTACCCCATTCTCGGCTCCCAGCGCAGCATATGCCAAATTCTGATCCTGGGATCCTACAAGGAGGATTTTTCAACGTACATTTTGTCTTGTAATAAGCATAACCACAAGTTTACCCAATCATAAAAGCAATATCATCATCACATATTCACTAATATAATCACTTGAATACAAAACTAAAAGATAAATACATATATCAAAATCAGAGCTCTTGAAAAAAATGCTGCATGCTCCAAGCTCAACGCTGCTGCAACCTAACGCCACCTGCACACATCTATCGTGCATAAGCTTATAAAAGCTTAGAGGATGGTGTAAGTGTGTGTAAGGTAAGTGTCAGGTATATAATAAAGCTCATAAATCATACATCATCAGGATAATCAGAAATACTTACAAGATCATGAATCATACGATATCAGAGTAAGCGGAAATAATGATAAGCACATAAATCATACAATATCGAAAATACTAGCAAGACAAATCAACTATGTGAACGAGGAGTCACAAAGAGCCAAATGTAAGATGTTGAGGGTATAATGCAATATGTAAATCCTGCTAAGTCCGTCTAGGCCATATAGGTGCAACAACATAGTAACCAAAAATGCTAAGTACTGCGGATGCAATGTAATATGTAGTGCGAATGAAATGATCATGCTAGAATGTGAAGTCGAGATGATAGTACATAGTATCGTATGTTACGGGGTCCATCACAAGAAAATTCTATCCAAACCAGTCTCATACCTAAATTTGGATAGTCAAACACAATGTGGTAAACTCCTGATCTCAGGTTAGTCGTGCGCCCCAATCAAAATCCTGGTTATTGTGAAGGTACACGTAACAAATAGTTGCGCACCGCTAGCCCGAGTAGATAGTGAATGGATGAATGAATGAGTATGCAACTCCTACTCAGTAACCTGTGAACACAGTAGCCTGCCAACCTCTGGTAGCTCACCCAGTGTGGTAGCTCGCCCAGGCCTCAGCCCCGCCCACTTCACACCCACCCACATCAGCGTTCGCCCACGTGTGCCCGTCCACATGTACAACAGTGACGGGGTGTCATAATATCACGTCAGTCCTCATATCAAGTCCACATATCAGTACAATTACTCTCTGGGAAAATCACCGGGGTCTATTACACTCCACACCGACTGCCTCCTCCCGAGCTGCACAGCCCTACGAGTGGAAGAGACCCGCTATCCGCCTAGCCAGCAGTCTGCCAATACCTACCCAGCTCGTCAATAGCGGACCCATTTACGAGTTGGTCATACTCAGTCTAGCTTATAGCCCCCTCACTCGGGCGGATAAGGCAACACGTCCTTCCAACCTACCACGACACAGTGGGAGACACGGCCTCATGGTATAGGCACCGGCGCTCATATTCCACTCAGTCTAGACGTTGGAGCAACTCCTAGTACCAAGGAGGTTCTGGAATTTTCATCCAAGGACATCCTAAGTGCCCACAGTGCTAGAACCAATTATTTTTAATATCCCATCTAGCCATCCACGATGTGCCTGTGGAGGCCACGGCCCTGATGTCGCTAGGGCGTACAATGATCAAGTCACATATATGCGAGATGCATAAGTCATACTATCCAGTCATGCAACAATCCTGTGCATACGACGCTATAATGTGGGCACTCCGTCTCATAGGGAGTCCCTTAAATGTCTCAGCCCAACGGCTTATGCTATGATCAAACATTCCTCATATCAAGCATACATATGATGCGTATGGCATGAGGCATGGAGTTATACTAAGCATGTTACAAAGTGATGAACTATCCTCACAACGAAGATGGGCCTAAATGGCCTACACACAACAAGTACAAGCCTGTCAATGAGCCCTAGGGAGAGATACAATGAGGACATTTAACCAACATTATCTGTACAATGTGGACGTCAAACCAACATTGTTCACAAGGCATGGCCCGCCATAAAAGTCAACACATAAACCACAATGGAATCTCATTACAATGGGCCTTAACACATGGACTCCAAATACATCACAATGGGCCTCAACCCATGGGCCGGGAATACACCACAATGGGCCTTAACAAATGGGCCGAAAATATGTTACAATAGCCCTCTACCCATGGGCCCTAAATACATCACAATGGGACGTAAACACATCAAGGTGGGCCTAATCATATGGGCCTTATATATGTACTAAGGTGGGCCTCAATAGAAGGCCACAAATGAATCAAGATGGACCTCATACATATACTAAGGTGGGCCTCAATGGACGGGCCATGAACACATCAATATGGGCCTATTCACATGGGCCTTATGTATATCAAATGGACCATACCAATTGGCCCTATGCATATCAAATGGGCCATACCCAAAGATAAGTGGTGAAAATGATTTTCACCATTAAAATTCCTAAGGCGTCCTGTTAAACGGGCCTAAAAACCCATTTAGAATGTAAGATTACGGAGTTTCCACCATTCGATCAGCTCGAAACTTTATATGCAGCCTAAGAACAACAAATTAGCTGTACAGGTCAAATTTCTGCTCCTAGATCCTTCTAGAAATGGTTAAACTGATAGATCAGCCCCTGAAATCATGATTTGGGGCCCGCCTGATATCTGGATACTCTTTAAATTCGATCTCAACGCTTTAAATGAGCTGACAATGCGGATGGACGGAGCAGATTCCTCACGATCATCACCATGGACCTATATGTACATTACGTACACATCACGTACATGCATGACATTTCTCATTTATGTAAACAGTGTTTACACTGTGCATTAAAAAAAAAAATAGTACGGCCTACTCCACATTTAAATCATCGATCAGTACTATCTATTGTGTTCAGAAGGAAGATTTAACCCTTGCCAAAGTGGCATTCTGAAACTATGCAGGCTGTTACAACATCCTAGCTGTTCACTCCCCAAGTGCAGGGTTGTGATGTAGTAATAACTCGGTAAGACCGAGGTCGAATCCCAAGGGACTGAAACTTGTACGTTATCTGAAACTAACTGGAAATAGAACTAGAATAAGATGAAATCTAAATTGAGTTGTAATTTGAAGAATGATTATGAAATATTAATCTAAAACTTAGGAAAAATCAGAGATGGGAAACTAGGGATTCAGAGGATCCACTTGTAGAGATCAAGGAGAACTTATGCTTACATCAAAAATCATGGAAATTACTGAACTGCCGTTGATCTAGTTTTCAAAGAGATGAAAGGTAGATAAATTAGAATGGGTTCCATCACCAAACCATGCCCAAAGACTATGGCAAACAACAGAATTAAACTAATTACCACCCAATCACATGTATGCAAGTTAGGAAGGGTACCGACATCTAACCATGCCCAGGAGACTATGGTGAACAACAGGGCTTCCTGACATCATAAACATTAAAGAAAACAAAAATATTCAAAGCCATTGCAGACCCATTGTAATTTCAGTCACAATAGACCATTAAAAACCTAAAACATTCCCATATTAATTAACTAAAATCAACGTCAATTCATGCATTAAAATTTAAATAAAATCAAATCTCCCATCTCACTACAAGCTTCACCTCTTAGCCCTAGCTAGGAGGATTTAGCCTGCCATGGATGGGCTCAATCCAAATAAATAAAGAGAAAAAGAAAAGGAAAAGAAAAGGGAAAGAAAAAACCAAGCTCCTCTCTCTCTCCTCTGCCCACGTTGAAACCCAAGCTTGAGCCCTCTGTTCTTCCTCCCCAGACCCTGAATGAATGCTCCCCACGTCCAAAAACCTCTTTTTATAGCTGCTGGAAGGCTGGAGTCAGTGACAGAGTTGTAGCAGGACACGGAGTGTAATTTTCGCAGCCAAGTTCGGTACCATGAAACACGCCACTTTCCTCGCTCAAATTCCAAAGAAACACCGTCCCTTAGTACTTTCTTGGGTCCTCTACATGATAGACGGTTCAGATCTGCCATATGATCAAAGATGGTGGGCCAAAACTGTCCGAAAAAGTCAATTTTCGCGGATGTGCGAAACCTTTCGTACCATTTCGCTGTTGTGATCGGTGGGCCCCACAGAAGTATTTTCTGAAAAATCCACCCCGTCCATTGGATTCAGAACGAAATTTCAGTTAAGAATGGGTAGTTTTGAACGTTCATTGACGTGTCCCAGAGAAGAAATAACTAAAAGATCAAATTTGAACGCTACTGGGAAGCCCTTTTGTGGCCTCTATATCTCACACGTGTGCACGCATGGGTACAAAAGGTTAGCATGGTTTTGTAGTTCTCGAAGCCCTCTACACTGTGGACGGATCAGATTGGCCAAACGAGCAATGGGTGGGGCCCACTACCGTTCGCAAAAACGGCCAGCGGCGTGCGTCCGCTGTGCGAAATTTTATTTTATTTTATTATTTTTTTTTTTTTAAGAAGAAAGTCGGTCAACGTCTTGCTGACCGACTTAACTCGTTTGGTGCACGACGAGTGCACATGTGCACTGTACACACTCATCTCATATGGGGTCCATTGCACTGTTTAGGAGAAATCTGCACCGTCCATCTGTTTTGACTCCTCATTTAAGGCGTCAATAATAATTTTGAGACAGTTCCAGATATCAGGTGGGCCCAGAATCAACGGTTTATGGGCTGATCTGTCAGTTGGGGCACTTCCCGAGATCTTCAATGGCTGAAATTTTATATGTACGGTTAATTTATGGTCCTCAAGCGACGTATGAAGTTTCGAGCCGAACGGATGGTGGGAACCTCGTGATCTTGCATTCTGGACGTTCTTCAGGCCACTTGAGCTTCAATTTCTAACTTTTCTCGGATTTCTGACCGTGTATATTTGTCAATCTTGGTCCCCTGGAGTGTGTCCCTTGCCTTTGGCGTCATCAGATCGTTAAATCTCAACTTTTAACGTCCTTTTTCCATCCATGCTCATAAAATCACTTTGCCACACAAGAATGAGAAAATGAGCAATTAGACAGCATTATATTCGTAAATCCAGACAATATCTGGGGTTTAACATGCAATATTTTACCCTCAACACAACCCCCAACCAGCATTTTGCTAGTCCCGAGCAAAGTATGCGAAAAATAAGTTGAGAATTATAGGAGAACTTTCTATGAAATCAAGTGAGATTTTGAACAAAATACGAGAAATTTAATATTCATGAATGTTAGAAATTGTATTCTCCTGAGCTCAAGCGCACCGGAGACTTCATAATCAAGTGTAAAGCATTAATCCATCAATTAGAAAAATTTTAAACATTGAGATCCATGGATGTATAGTGTAATCTCAGCTAATCACATTAAGATTGAATTTGTTATTTCAGGATCTCATTGGTAACCAGCAAGAGAATTCATGATAACCAAACTTGCCTCATAAATTTCATCTTTTGATCTTTTCAACTTTTTGTTTTTCTATTAATAGTCATGCCAAAAAGAGGAATCAAATCCTTACCAATAGGGAGCAAACCTATGGCAAAAGACTAATTACCTAATAAATTTTATTTTTTTTTTGAATGTTTAACCTTGGGGAATCAAACCTTCACCTGTAGGGAGCAAACCCATGGTGAAGATTAATTGCCCAACCTGTTCAATTTTTATACCCTGATGGCAAGATATTTCAGACTGGTTCCCTTCGTGCTTAGTGATTACCAAGTTAATCCTTCGATATGGAACTGAAATCTTAATGTGTAAGCAAGACGTGTCCTGAAATCATGATTCAATCAATGTTTACAACTTCTAATCATGGATTAATAATTCACTTAACTATGAAATCTAACAGATACGGAATTCAAGAGTCATAAATCCAACATTATTTATCTTGAACTTCTAAATCAAGGGTATCCATCAAAATCACTTTGAATTCATAAAAATTTTCAAAAAAATTTTAAAATTTTTCACAATCGTTGCTCAAGACCAAGAAAATACGGATTAGGAAGCCTAATCTCCCACCCCCAACCTAAAATCTACATTGTCCTCAATGTAAAAGATATGAACATGCCATACACATGGAACAACGAAAGTAAAGTGATGGGAAGATAGTACCTGGATAACGAATCAAGAGAGAGACTTTCCAAGAGATCACGGCATGGAAGCTTGTCAGCATGAGAGAGAAAGCAGAACAAAAATAATGAAAATAAAATCCTACCTATACCACTTTCGCAGGTGCTCTCGATTGCATTTAGCGAATGCAACAAGCCTTTAAACCCCTAGGTTACCCCTAGTGGACGAGTTGTAGTCTCGTGAGGGTTTGCAGTAATGTTACCCAAAAACATTGAATCGATCATCCCGCAAGGTTCCCCTTCCGGCCAATATCTTGATAAGTCTCTCAGTAAGCTTCTCAATAGGATCATCCAAAAGCCCTTTTTACAATAGGCTTGGATGCCCTGGAGTTTGACTTTCCAGAGAAACTTATTTACCTCATTAAAAATGTGTTGATGATTCGCCTGAGGTATCCAAAGTATAAATGATTCACCTGTGTCAGAAAAAGTTTCAGAGTTAGTATCCCATGGTGAATCAGAGACTACAGATAGATCAAGTTGAGAAAAATTTTCAGGAAGTGGTGTAGTCTCAACACTTTCCGAAGTATCAGACTTCGGTTCAATTTTCAGCTCCTCCTCCCCTAATGGTAAACATTCAGGATCTGTGGAAGAAAGGGCTTCAGAGTAAGGGTTCTCTCGGTCAGTGCTGACTGCCGAGATGTTGTCTTGCAAGGCATTCACTATGTCTCTTATCATGGGATCATTTGAATCTACAAAGTATGCCAAGCAATCATCAAAAGAGTTGGGACATTCTTCTGAGAGTGACTTATTTTCCACCTTGGAGCTCGTGATGATCTGCTCAAGGAATCCATCATCCTTAAAAGTGGACGGATGTACGCTCTCTTGCTCCAGCCCTGCACAGACAGATTGAGGGTCAGTATGCGAAACATTGATATGATCACTCTGTTCATTGAAATTACTCAGAAGAGGCATTGAATCGTCCACATTCAACAGTTTAGATGGTGGCCTCAACTGGGTGGTTTCAAATTCCAGAGTCGTAGCGTGCAACTCCTCTTTCTCCCGAATCATATCATCATTCAATTCAGGGGAGTGGTCCAAATATGTTTCACAAGAGTTATAAGGGTCGGTCATAAGGGGCTCCTCCACTTTTAGATCAGACATGTCAGGTGAGTGAAGTATCTCATTATGACCGTTCTCTTCGCGTACTTCTTGATCATTAACTTGGACCAAACTTGAGATTAGTTCCAGGAGAATTGTGGTTATACATTCAGGATTGTCACCCCAATACTCATCATATTTTGGTTCAGTGCAGTGCACACTTGGGATGAAATCACTTTCCTCATATTCTTCACCTAGAATGGGTTGAGATTCGCATAAACTAACATCTTCATCATCATTAGAATCTAGTGTGTCATGTGATTGAAGTGTATCATTATATTTGAAAGACAGCCATGTCTCTTCCCCATTCTTTTGAACAGTCATAGAAATCGACTCATCGGTAAATTGGACCATATGCTCGTTAATGGAATCCAACTCCTCATTCCAAATTCCGGATTCTTTTAAAAGTGGGTGCAGATCACTTTTTTCGCATTGTTTTTCTAGATTAGGTCGTGGCTGGGATGACCGAGCCTCCTCTATCCTATCAAGACGCGCATCGAGTCCTTTCATTGTTTCCATTACTTTTCTCATTTCCACAAGACAGGCCGAAAGATTACGCTGATACGAATCCTCTTGGATCGTTTCTGGATGGATTTCAAAGGTAGGGAATCCAAGAGAATAATCATTATAACATGTTATTGGTTCATCTTCACAGCTTTGATGTTTCCACTGGTTATAGTCATACTGATCATACATGGGAGAATATGATGGCTGATAATAATCCTCATTCTCATAATTACGATCGTATACAGCCCTATTAACCGATGGAAGATAACGTTCTAGTCGGTTCTCAATGTCTGTTTGTGATGGAGAAAAATCTTGAGGTATACGTTGAATTCCACAACCCTCGGGCATTCCCCAATATCTCCTATCCATCTCAGCGTATGCATGTACCCATGATTCCATGGTAGAACCCTGACTCTGAGTCTAATCCTAGAACAAAAGAAAAGTCCTATAAAAATATAGAAAGAAAGAGAAGAAGTTAGAAGGGTGTTACCAAATAAGAAGTTCCTATGTTAAGATCCTGCAGAAAAAAAAAAACAAGTTAGTTTCTAAAACAGTTAGTCTAAGATTATAAAATTTCTAAAAACCCTAATAGAGAAAAAATAAAGAAATTAGAAAAGATATCACCAAATTAGAAGTTTCTATCTCAGAATCCTACAAAACAGGAAAGACAAGTTAGTTCAAAAAAAATCAGAAAAATCTAAACCTAAAACTGAAGTTAGTAAAAATCCTAATCTTAAACTAATCCTAAAACTAATTAATTTCAGAAAAACGTAGCCGACAGTCCCCGGCAACGGCGCCAAAAACTTGTTCACTCCCCAAGTGCAGGGTTGTGATGTAGTAATAACTCGGTAAGACCGAGGTCGAATCCCAAGGGACTGAAACTTGTACGTTATCTGAAACTAACTGGAAATAGAACTAGAATAAGATGAAATCTAAATTGAGTTGTAATTTGAAGAATGATTATGAAATATTAATCTAAAACTTAGGAAAAATTAGAGATGGGAAACTAGGGATTCAGAGGATCCACTTGTAGAGATCAAGGAGAACTTATGCTTGCATCAAAAATCATGGAAATTACTGAACTGTCGTTGATCTAGTTTTCAAAGAGATGAAAGGTAGATAAATTAGAATGGGTTCCATCACCAAACCATGCCCAAAGACTATGGCAAACAATAGAATTAAACTAATTACCACCCAATCACATGTATGCAAGTTAGGAAGGGTACCGACATCCAACCATGCCCAGGAGACTATGGTGAACAACAGGGCTTCCTGACATCATAAACATTAAAGAAAACGGAAATATTCAAAGCCATTGCAGACCCATTGTAATTTCAGTCACAATAGACCATTAAAAACCTAAAACATTCCCATATTAATTAACTAAAATCAACGTCAATTCATGCATTAAAATTTAAATAAAATCAAATCTCTCATCTCACTACAAGCTTCACCTCTTAGCCCTAGCTAGGAGGATTTAGCCTGCCATGGATGGGCTCAATTCAAATAAATAAAGAGAAAAAGAAAAGAAAAAGAAAAGGGAAAGAAAAAACCAAGCTCCTCTCTCTCTCCTCTGCCCACGTTGAAACCCAAGCTTGAGCCCTCTGTTCTTCCTCCCCAGACCCTAAATGAATGCTCCCCACGTCCAAAAACCTCTTTTTATAGCTGCTGGAAGGCTGGAGTCAGTGACAGATTTGTAGCAGGACACGGAGTGCAATTTTCACGGCCAAGTTCGGTACCATGAAACACGCCACTTTCCTCGCTCAAATTCCAAAGAAACACCGTCCCTTAGTACTTTCTTGGGTCCTCTACATGATAGATGGTTCAGATCTGCCATATGATCAAAGATGGTGGGCCAAAACTGTCCGAAAAAGTCAGTTTTCGCGGATGTGCGAAACCTTTCGTACCATTTCGCTGTTGTGATCGGTGGGCCCCACAGAAGCATTTTCTGGAAAATCCACCCCGTCCATTGGATTCAGAACGAAATTTCAGTCAAGAATGGGTAGTTTTGAACGTTCATTGACGTGTCCCAGAGAAGAAATAACTAAAAGATCAGATTTGAACGCTACCGGGAAGCCCTTTTGTGGCCTCTATATCTCACACGTGTGCACGCATGGGTGCAAAAGGTCAGCATGGTTTTGTAGTTCTCGAAGCCCTCTACACGGTGGACGGATCAGATTAGCCAAACGAGCAATGGGTGGGGCCCACTACCATTCGCAAAAACGGCCAGCGGCCGTGCGTCCGCTGTGCGAAATTATTATTATTATTTATTTTTATTTTTTTTTAAGAAGAAAGTCGGTCAGCGTCTTGCTGACCGACTTAACTCGTTTGGTGCACGACGAGTGCACATGTGCACTGTACACACTCATCTCATATGGGGTCCATTGCACTGTTTAGGAGAAATCTGCACCGTCCATCTGTTTTGACTCCTCATTTAAGGTGTCAATAATAATTTTGAGACAGTTCCAGATATCAGGTGGGCCCAGAATCAACGGTTTATGGGCTGATCTGTCAGTTGGGGCACTTCCCGAGATCTTCAATGGCTGAAATTTTATATGTACGGTTAATTTATGGTCCTCAAGCGACGTATGAAGTTTTGAGCCGAACGGATGGTGGGAACCTCGTGATCTTACATTCTGGACGTTCTTCAGGCCACTTGAGCTTCAATTTCTAACTTTTCTCGGATTTCTGACCGTGTATATTTGTCAATCTTGGTCCCCTAGAGTGTGTCCCTTGCCTTTGGCGTCATCAGATCGTTAAATCTCAACTTTTAACGTCCTTTTTCCATCCATGCTCATAAAATCACTTTGCCACACAAGAATGAGAAAACGAGCCATTAGACAGCATTATATTCGTAAATCCAGACAATATCTAGGGTCTAACATGCAATATTTTACCTTCAACACTAGCCGTTAAATATAAGATGGACGATGAAGTAGATAAACCCGTGGATTGCACGGATTTCACTCCAAAAATAGTCCTTTCCGGATGGTTTTTCATCCTGAAATCAATGGATGGAGTGGATATAAAACAAACACATCATGGTAAGTCCCACCGTCCGGGTGAGGACGGTGTGAATAAAACACATAAATCACGGTGGTGCTGTGGACGGTGTGACTAAACCACATACATCATAGTGGGTTCCACCGTCCACTGTTGTGGACGGTGTGGACAGAACACATACATCTTGGGGTCCCATGTGGGGCCCACTACAATGTTTATTTGACGTCCAACCTGCTGACAAGGCCATGCTGGCCTGGATGGAAGGAAAAACAAATTTCATATTAACCCAAAACTTTGTGAAACCAAAGATGGGTTTTCAATGGCAGAATTCAATCACCGCTGTTTCCAATGATGTGGACCACCTAAGTCTTGTATGTGGCTGAAATTTAAATGGGGCCCACTCAGGAAGGGGCCCACCCAATGAACAGGTTGGATGACAAATATACATCATGGTGGGGCCATGGTTGGGGCCGTGGGTCCCTGTCCATTGCACGCTGATGCTAGCAGCATCCTGCTGCACAGTAGGCGCTGCACCCTCCTTCCCTTTGTATTTTTTTAAAAAGGAAAACCGTCTTTTACGGTTTTTCAGGTGTGGGGCCTACATCAAGTAAATCCAACTCATCCATTGCACTCTGTGGCTCAAGACCTTACAAACTAGCCCAATATTCGATGTTTCTCTGGTGCATAAAAATGTCAGGATGACTTTCAACGGTAGAAACTACTTTTTTACATGTTATGGCTCGCCTAAAGATCGAATGGAATTCATTTTTCGGCTCGACGCCTAAAACGATCTTCTTAATGGAATGGACGACATGGATTGAATACATACATCAAGGTGGGGCCTGCACGAGCAGCCCACTCCAAGGCTTGAACCAAGCCAATATTTTATTTTTTTTTAGTTTCATTTCACGTCCAGCGTCTCTGGACACTGGACGGCTTGGCCATACACATGCATTTAAGGTGGGCCTTGCTCAGGTGGGCCACCAAATGTATTGATGGTATATATACAACACATATATATAGTGGGCCCCACCCACAAGAGGCTTGGATAAAATACATGCTTTAGGGGGGTTCATCCAAGTGGGCCACACAACCATGTCATGACCACATATATATAAAAAAAAGAATAGAGAGGAAGAGAGAGAGATAGAGAGTGGGGCACACGTGATGGAGGGACCCCGGCATTATGGGCCCTCCCTTCCATGATCTACAACATAAATCAAGTGGGTCCCATAACATGTGAGCCCATAAACTTAAAATCTAACGGTGGAGATCCCTTCTCCATGAAAATGGACGGTCTAGATGACCCATATACAAGCTAGGAAGGTAAACATCATGATGGAGTCCATGGAGAATGACCCCATCATGGAATGATATTGATGATCAAGAAGGGTCGTTGACCACATCTTAGGATCCAAAGTGAGATCCATACCATTGACCGATAGGCCTCACTTGGCCCATCTTAAAAATATGAAAAACCTAGCCTATAGAAGCACTCACAATTCGATCTTCTTGGTCCGTTGGAATGCCGGTCTCCTTGTGCTTTACTTTGATGGTGGAAGATGAGAAGTGGATGGCTAGGATGAAGGATTTGGGATGAAAAGTGGGCTACACATGCACTCTTTTCTCTCATGAAAATCCATGGACGTGTGAGCCTCTTGCTCTTGGTGTTGCTTGGAAAAAGTGAAGAGAAAAGGAGAGAAATAGGATGGTTGAAAGAGAGGTGACGAATGGGTGTGATGGGTGAAAGGGTGAGTGATGTGTGATGTGAGTGATGGGTGAGGTGAGAGCTTAGTTGACTTTTGAGTTTGCTTGACTTGTGGAGAAGGAAAGCATGAGTGTGTGTACTTGACATGAGGTGATTGATTGATTGGTTGATGGGACATGTTTTAGAGATTCTCTTGGGATTTATAACATGCGGTGTTTTTTCTCGAACTGAACGTGGGTCCACATCACCTCGTCTGGGTATCGAATCGGTGCGTGAGTCACGGCGTTGGAACCGCGGCGACGGTGCGGTCGCAATGATACAAGTCTCGGATTAAGCCGACTCGAATGTATAGGATACGACTTACAGTCGTGCGCAAACATCGATTACAGGTCACAGATTGCCGGAATTCGACGAGAAGGATCGCGGGAGTTGACGGAACAGTATGGACTAGGATACGGGTCTTACATAAGATGGGTAAGAGTTTGAAAGGAGCAATGTGATCAAGATTTACAGTCCTTTCTATGATTATATCTCTAGTGCGAAAATCCTGTACATGCTACGAATCTTCTTTGGGAGCTCTCAGGGTTCTCACCCTAGTTGGAATCGTCCAGGAGGAGGAGCCACTAGGGCCCTTGCGAGAAGCCTTTCTTTTAGGCCGATGCTCTATGTAGAGTTTGCAAAAGAAGATGTAAATGTTGGGTTTGATTTAAATCAGATTTTTGCCCAAAAACCCTCTATGAAAAGAATGCAAATCTCAACTCAACTACAAAATGAAGATTAACTAGCATACAAGAACCTAAATTTGTATATATTATAATATATATATATATATATATATGTATGATGGTGGGCCTTTATGTGGACCCCCACTATGATGCATGTGTTACATCCAAATCGTCCATTTATTTTATGAGCTCATTTTATGGCTTGAGCTAAAAATGAGTCAGATCTATGGTTCAAGTGGGCCCACCTTGGTATGTGTATAGGGCCCATGTTGATTTATTTGTGGCCATTCATTGAGGCCCACCTTGGTGTACATATAAGGCCCATGGGATCAGGCTCATTTGACATATATAAGGCCCATGGGATTAGGCCCATTTTGATGTATTCCAAGGCCTTGGGTTAAGGCCCATTGTGATGTACTCTAAGGCCCGCAGGTTATAGCCCATTGTAATGTACATCAGGCCCATTAATGCGGCCCACTTTCTTGATAACCAGAAGGCCCATGTGATTAGGCCCATTTGATGTATTTAAGGCCCAATGGGAGGTACCTAAGGTCCATTGCAATGTGTGATTCCTCCATGGTTTATGTAATAATGTTTTATGGCGGGTCGTGCCTTAGGAGCAATGATGGTTTGACGCCCTGGTTAAATGTCTGCATTGTATCTCTCCTTAGGGCCCATTGGTAAGCCCATACTAGTTGTGTATAGGCCGTCTAGGCTCATCTGCATCGTAAGAGTAGTCCATTACTTTATAATGCTTAGTATAATCCCATGACTCATGTCCATACACATCATATGTATGGTTGATATGAGTAGTGATTTATCATAGCATACGCCATTGGGCAGACCATTTACGGGACTCGTTATAAGACAAAGTGCCCCACATGATCACGCAGTACGCGCTGGATTGCTGCATGATTTGACGATGTGATTCATGCATCTCGCATATGTGTGACTTGATCACCGCACGCCCTAGCGACATCAGGGTCGTGGCCTCCACAGGCACATCGTGGATGGCCGTATCAGATACCGAAAATACTTTATTCTACCACTGTGGGCACTTAGGATGTCCTTGGGTGAAAGTCCCAGAACCTTTTTGATACCAGGAGTTGTCCCAACATCTAGATCGAGTGGATACATGAGCGCCCGAGTGTCGAATACCAATAGGCCGCGTCTCCCACTGTGTTGTGGTCGGTTGGAAGGGGGTGTGGCCTTATCCGCCTGAGTGAAGGGGCTATAAGCTAGGCTGAGTTTGACCAACTCACAAATGAGTCTACTATGGACAAGTCAGATAGGTATTGGCAGATTATTGGTCAGGCGAATAGTAAGGTCTATTTCGCTTGCTTGACTGTGCAGCTAAGAAGGAGGCAGTCACTGCGAAGTGTATTAGACCTTGGTGATATCCAAAGGGGAACTGTACTGATATGTGTACTTGATGAGGACTGGCATGTTTGCTTTGCATCTCGTATATGACATTTGGCTACATAGGCCTCACATCGTATGGCCTTGGTATGGCTAATAGTATTCATGGACTTACTGCATATTTCTGCATCACTCTGATATTGTACACTTGGCGCTTGCCTTGCGCACACACTTACACCACCCTCTAAGCTTTTGTAAGCTTATACACGACCGTTGCGTGCAGGTAGCGTTCGACAGCAACAGTGCTGAGGCAGGAGCGCGCATCTAATCATTTTGGAGTTTTGAATTCACCCTGTATTTCCCTTTCCACATTGTACTTAAAGTTTTTGCTATAGTGGATATGTGGCGATATTATTTTATGACTTGGTTATGCTCCATTACAAAAAAAAAAATCATACTGAAAATCCTCCTTGTAGGATCCCAGGATCGAAACCGAGCACATGAGTGTCGAGATCAGAGAATGGGGCACTACGGAGGCTGTCGGCGCCGGATTCGACGATCAAAAATTTTGTGAGCCCAGTTTCTGAGTTTGGGGCGTGACATAGAAGGAAATAAAAAATAAATCACTTACAATAACTCCATAAAGATGGGTTTGAGGAATGGAGCCATGACTAGTTGAGGAAGATGAAAGAATGGCATGAAAAAGGAATTTTTTCCTCTTTTAATAAGTCAGCCCGTGGTCCACGACCGGTCGAGTGTTGTCCTCGACTCATTGAGAGTTGACCAATCGTGGACGTACTTGACCCGTCAAGCAAATGGAGAAAGATTTTATTTTTATTATTTTTTAAATGTTTTGCAAGTTTTATTTATATGCAAACAAAATAATAAATAAACAACATGATTTAATTAATTAGAAATACATATACCAATATCATGTTTTAATTTGGAATATCTATTATTATCAAGCGTTTTAGTCATAATGTCAGCAAGATGATTTTCAGTTTGGATATATTCTAATGAAATGCTTTTATCCTTAACTAATTCTCGAATATAATGATATCTAATGTCTATATGTCTAGTATGAGAATGTTGAACAGGATTATTTGAAATATTGATTGTGCTAGAGTCATCACAATACAAGATCATTGTATCTAGCACAATTCTGTAATTAGATAACATCATTTTCATCCAAACCAGCTGGGTACAAGCATTACCAGCTGCGATGTATTTAGTTGTAGCTGCAGATAAAGATACAGAACTCTGTGTTTTACTGTGCCAGGAAACTAAACAATTTTCAACATATAAACATCCACCACTAGTAGATTTTCTATCATCAATGTTTCCTGCCCAGTCAGCTTCGGTATATCTGACAAGTTGTACATTTGTATCATGTGGATACCATAATTTGAAATTAGCTATACTTACTACATATCTGACTGTATATTTAACAACAATAAGATGAGATTCTTTTGGATCAGATTGATATCTAGCACATATTTCAATACTAAAAGCAATATCTGGTTTACTAACAGTTAAGTATAAGAGACTACCAATCATGTTGCGATATAAGTGAGAGTTTATACTTTTACCTGTTTCATCATTTGAAAGTTTGAGAATTGTACTCATAAGAGTATCAAACTTTTTGACATTCTCAAATCCAAATTGCTTTACCAAATTCAAAGCATATTTGGTTTGAGAAATGAAAATACCATCTTCTTATTGTTTTACTTATAAATCTATAATGTAATTCAATTCTCCAACCAGACTCATTTCGAACTTGGATTTCATAAGTTCTACAAACTCAATGGACAAGTTAGTGCTTGTAGACCCATAGATAATATCATCAACGTAGATCTTTACAATCAGTATGTCTTCATTATATTTTCTGATAAATAAAGTTTTATCAATGCTTCTCATGATAAAGTTGTGACTAAGTAAGAACTTAGTCAATTTCTCATACCATGCCCTGAGAGCTTGTTTTAAACCATAAAGCATCTTTTTAAAATGATATATATGATTTGAGAGTTTAGGGTCCTCAAAACCCTTAGGTTGTTCAACATAAACCTCTTCATGTAAATCACCGTTTAAAAATATGCTTTTAACATCCATTTTATATATCTTGAATTTTTTTAAGCATGCAATTGATATAAACAATCTAATGGATTCAAGGCGAGTTATTGGTATAAAGGTTTCATCACAATCGATTCCTTCCATCTGAGTGTATCCTTGTACAACCAGTCTAGCCTTATTTCTAATTATATTTCTCATTTCATTAGATTTGGTTTTGAAAATTCATTTGGTTCTAATTATATGTTTATCAAATGATCTTGGAACCAAATACCAAACATCATTTCTTATAAATTGATTTAACTCTTCTTTTATGGCTACCATCCAATTTTTATCGGTAAGTGCTTCTTTTACAGTAGTTAGTTCAATTTGAGAAGTGAAGCAAACGTAATTACAGATATTCTCTAACTATTTTCTTATTCGCACACCAGTAAGAGGATTACATAATATTAGATCAGTAGGATGGTCATTGACTGATCTTAGTTTAGCATTAACTAGATTAGATGAAGAGTCAGGTTTCTCAACAAAGTTGACTTCATCATCATCTAGACTTGATGTGGGTGTGATCAGGTGATCGTCAATTACAACATTAATAGATTCCTGGATCACTCCTGTTCTTTTATTAAGAACATGATATGCTTAACTATTCAGAGCATAACTCAAGAATATTCCTTCATTACTCTTAACTTTAAACTTCCCTAAATTTTTCTGGTCACGTAATATGAAGCACTTACTTCCAAAATTTTGAAAGTATTTGAGAGTGGGTTTCTTATTGAACCATAACTCATAGGTTGTTTTATCTTTTGATTTTCTTAATACACATGATTTATAATGTAGCATGCGGTATTAACAGCTTCATCCCACAAGTTTTTTGGTAAATTCATGCTATTTAACATAACATTGGCCATCTCTTGTAGCACTCTGTTCTTCCTTTTAACAACCTCATTCTGTTGAGGTGTTTTAAGAGCAGAGAACTCATATGATATGCCATGATTTATACAAAAAAATTTTAAATTGTTATTTTCAAATTCAGTACCATGATCACTTCTGATCTTGATTATATTTACTTATTTTTCAATCTGAATTCATTTAAGTATTCTTTTGACTTCATCGAGAGTCTCAGATTTTTCTCTCATGAAGGCTACACAAGTAAATCTAGTAAAATCATCAACGATAATCAAAAAGTACTTCTTTTCACCTTTACTCCCTGTTCTTGTTAGTCCAACTAAATTCATATGGAGAAGTTCAAGAGGTTTAGTTGTAGCTAAGGATTTCACTTTCTTGTGACTACTCCTTGTTTGTTTGCCAATTTGCATGCGCTACATATTTTATCAACCTTTTTTAATTTGGGTAGACCTTGAATAAGATATATTTTTCTCAATCTATAAAGATTTCAATAGTTAACATATCCAAGACGTTTATGCCATAATTTCGTTTCGTCTATGTAACGCCCCAAAAATCGAGGGTCGAGCAGAAGCTCAACTCTCGAGTTCCAACGCATCACTTATGCAACATAGATAATGATGTTTAAATGGTGTTTATAGTAGTGCATGAAACATGAGTTAGATTATACTAAAACAACATATCATACTCCAGAGATAATTAAGTTAAGCAAGCGGAAGACTGAAATAGGTATATAATGTTTAGAAGTGTTTCTCAATCCCCAAAGTATGAGTATGTTACTAGGCTGAATATATACATGTGTTGATCCAAAATTTACAAAATGATAAAAAGTGAAAGTTCGACTAAATCATATAATCCTTATAATCCCATCGATCAGTACATGGTCTATATAAACCCGCCTAATAGTTAAACATAGGAAAATTCTTCCTCCTCGTCTATGAAATCCCAATCAGCAACGTAAACATCATCGCCACTTGCATCTATAACAAAGTCTGGTAGATTTTTTAAAACACCATCCTAGAGTGGGAGTGAGTGATCAACTCAGTGGAGCCATAAGGCAAAGGTTAACATGTTATCAATTCAGTCAAACAGTAATGATGGAGTACAACAAACATTCCCTAACTACTCAGGTTAATGCAAGGATGATATGCGGTAATGGTGCATACCCTCACCTGCACTCCCTTAACGACACCATCTCACGGTCGCACATGTTACTCCCACTATGCCTTCATCGTCAAAGCACATACAATGTGGTGCATGCACATGTTAGCCGAGTTCTTGATTAGGCTTATTTATACAGAAGATTCAAAAAGCTAAGGTACCTCCCTTTATACCATTTACTCAAACAATGATCCATCCAGGGTCATCAATCCTAGTTAATCACATGCGACAGGCAAGTTATAAGGCAACATCACCGCTGATTTAAAAAGTAATGGATATGCAAGTTCACGAGTTTTCACTCGAGGTCACTACAAAAGGCCCATCACCTTAGCGTGGGCCTATTTTATACTCAAGGTCACTATGAGAGGCTCATCACTTGATCATAAGTCGCCAGCTCAAATACAGTGTCCCATACCACCATATTCGGCTCACGAGTTTGGGTTGCTCACTGGTCACTATGGGGATGCTCGTCACCCCAACGTAGGCCGACAGCTCGACCACCAATTTTCAGGGCGTTACAAGTTGGTATCAGAGCATGATTTAGATTAAACTATACTTGGGTTATGGTAGCATGATGCACACTGACGTACTTTGACTTAGGAGGGGGCGATGAAATGCAGAAACAGTTGTAGGATCCCAAGTTTCATCGATGGGCGAAACTGACAGTTGAAACCCACGCCGTACACGACTGAGACCATGTAAAATGATCTCAATTCCTCCTTAGGCCATCAAACGACGGGTTTAGACTATTACCCGACAAATCCTCAACTCAAAACACACCAAAATGCATGAATATGTGCGAGATAAGGCGAGAAAACACACTTCACAGCCATAGGGGCCCAAATCGCATGAAACGGGGTGAACCAGAGTGGCCCCCTCATATTTTTAAAACTTCGGGACGGAGGTCACCACCCTTAGGCGGCGGCACCTCGGCCGGTTGAAAAGGCCTAGCTATATGTCCTAGAGAGGGGGGGGTGAATAGGACAATGCTAAATAAAACTTATAACAGCGAAAATTAAACAAATACGATAGCCAACAATTAAAGTAAATCAATCCCAATATAGGAATGTAAAGACTGTAAAGCAACCTCAAAATTAAGATCTTGAGAGGTCGATACAAATGTTATTCTAAGGATAACCTTACACCAAAAATCAGAGTTTATGGTAGGACAACCTTATTTCTAAAAAGGTCTTTGTATCAAATCTCAAATCAAAGAGGAAAAGAAAATTAAATGCAAACTATACTGAATAATAAACTGCAATCAATTATATACTGTTCTAAGGACAACCATGCACCATAGAAATGGCAGAGCAACCTTACTAAAACAAATAAGAATGCTGATAAAGGAATCGCAAGAAATAATTGCTAAATTATTACAACATTCCCACAATGTTTGAAATAAATGATTATAGCATTCACATCCACATATACATCCCACAAATGAATAATAAAATATATAAAATATAAATCATTTAACCACGAGACACAAGGGATTATAGCGGTTCGCCTGTGTGTTCACCAACTGTTTAATAACAACCACACAAAATGCTACTCCACTCCTAATATCCTCACAGAGGGGATATTAGCGTTCACTATCAAGTTAGGTTTTTACAGGTTCACCCAAAATCTTACAATTGTGTCTTTCTATGTGGGCTTACATAATTAAAAAAAACTCCACTTCTGAGTTTTGCTTGCTCTCCTCAGATAACCAATACAATGAGATTTTTCTGACAAATCCCAAACAAAATCAAAAATAAAAAGGAATTTACAATTAAATGTAAAATACCTAAATATCTCCTTCATTGTAGCAGCCCAGAAGAACCAAGTCAGAGTAGATGATTGAATGTCCAAGTTTAATGTCCAAACTCACATTACAATGGTTTTAGTTCTAATTGATTTTAAATTAAATCAAAATGGGCTAGCTTTAATTGATTTTGATTCCAAAGAAAGTGAAACAGCAATTTCTCTTTTTAGATTAGATTGGAATACAAGAAACAAAATCAATTAAAAAAGTTAATGAAAGAGAATATTAAATATGCACACTTAGCTTAGAATGGAGCACAGTCTTATCTCTCAGAACGCCGAATTAATTAGCTTGAATTTTTTATTTTAATTTGAGATTCATGATCCATTTATAACTAAGCAAAACATGTCTTCGACTAGTCTTAAGACCTCTACGACTGGTCTTAGAACCAACAGAAATTTAAAATTTTGAGCGGGATAAGATAAGATGGTTTCACGACTGGTCGTGGGTACCCTACGACTGGTCGTAGGTCATCTTCGACTGGTCGTAGGTTCCACACGACTAGTCATAGACCAATGAATTTTATTACTGGACTTTGAGTCGCAGGTCTATGACTGGTCGAAGAAGCAGTTGACATTATTCCTACGACTGGTCGAACAGTCACCAGGACTGGTCGTAGAGTAACTAGAAAATTTTGAAATCCTCAACAACTTAGGACTGATCGTGGAATTTCTTGGACTGGTTGAACCAGTGCTAGGACTAGTCGAATAAGGTCCAGGACTAGTCTTAGAACAGACCAAATTTACGTATAAAACATATATGGATTATGTATCCAAAACGGCCTACATTAAAGGTCAACCTAAGGTCAGTCTTACCTTAATAGTGAAGCAAGGACATTGAAACTTGAAGATAAGTGACCTTTGAGTATAACAAAGCCTGAGATCTTTGAACTTGAACTTGAACACTTCTAAGATCTTGAAAGCTTCTTGAACTTGAACACTTCTGAGATCTCGAAAGCTTCTCTAACTTGAACACTTCTGAGATCTTAAAAACTTCTTAAACTTGAACACTTCTGAGATCTTGAAAGCTTCTTTTGTTCATCACATATACAAGCTTCAAAGTAGTGTCTTTGTCACCACAAATTTGACTGTAACAAGGGGCTATAAACTATAACACTTACACCAGCACAGGAAGGAGCGGCCCCATTGCACCGACCGCGATGCATCGCGATCGGGTCCAGCGGGCTGCGGCGGGCTCACGAGTTCGGTGGCCCGCCGCCCCTCCTACACATATGTGGGGCCCAATTTCACATGGGACTACCTTGTTTAGGTTCCCTTTACCCCTCCTTTGCTCATTTCACCCCTCCCCTAGCTTTCGAACCCCTCCAAACTTGTAATTTCTCTTTCAAATCTCTCCTCCATACATCACAAACTTCATCTTCTTCCTTTTCTTGCACCCACCTCCACCATTCTCTCAAATCCATCTCCTACTACCTTCAATCCCCTTTATTTCTTCTCATTTGAGTGCACAAACCCACCTTTGTGTCTCATAAACCTCAAAATCCACCAACCCATCTTCTCCTTCAATCTTGCTTCACCCTCATGCTCTTTTTAAGCTAATGGCTACCATCTTTTTCCTTTCCACACTCTTTTCCCTTATGGAAAAGAAGAGGGCGCCCGCGGATGAAGCCGGGCCTAGCCGCCCTACCCGTCCAAAGAAGTAGAAAGGCGCCGAGACTAGCACTAGTATTGAGCATGAGCAAAGGACAAAGCGGGATCTCGATCCCCAAATTCCTCTTGAAAGAGCTCTACCGGCAGGCATCGGACATGGTAGGTTTCAAGGCCGTAGAGTTATCTTTGAAGCACGCATGGACAAAAAACTATTTGGGCTTTATCTGGTGATGGATCTCTTGTTGGATGTCGGGTGGGGTCCCATATTTGAAGGCAAGTCACGTGGGTGTGAGAGCACTGTCCGAGCCTTCTACACCCACATATAAGATCCACTACTGGAGCCTATACAATTCACTATCCTCGTGGGAAGGTGGGAAGCCATTGTCAATGTTGGTGTGATAGGCCGAATCATGGGGATTCTATGTGGCGAGGTGCATGCTAGCGAGAAAAATCTCAAGAGTATACGTGAAAGACATCGTCGCGCGCGATATCTTTGTGGCCAACTAGTTCACTGGAAGCGAGGCAATTGCCTCCCAGCGACCGAGATGACTCATAACTTCCACCTACTCCACCACATCTTCATATACAATGTGTATCCTAGGTGGAGCAACCATGCCAAATGCACACATTTGATGGACTTCCTATATAGAGTTGGGCAGGCAGACAAGCTGTGTCTGCCTACGTACATACTACTACAGATAGTCTAGACCATACGCACCGTTAAGATAGATATTTCACTCCCATTTGTCGACTCATATGCAAGCTTGCTCGTGAATTCGGCTACAGACTTAACACGGATGAGCTTACGCCAATCCATTTCATCAATGAGACCACACTCAACGACATGGGCATTGGGCCTCGACAATGTCAAGCCCGACTTGATGAGTATGATGACAAGATAAAGGAAGAGGAAGGAAGTAGTGAAGAGGAGGAGGAGGAAGAATTTGAAGAAGGAAGTGTGGGAGAAGGAAGTGATGGTGAGAGAAGTGATGATGAAGAAGAGCAGGAAGAGGAAGAAGAGGAGGCCCAAGACTCTGATGGGGGCTCTCCTCCTGCTACACATGAGCACCACCATGATCGAGCTGCCATAGAAGCCCACTTGGCTTAAAATGAGGAAACTCAGGCTACCCTGAGACAGGTGGTCAGAGAGACCCAGGCCGAAGTGAAGCAAGGGCTTGAGGAGAATAAGGCCTATATGAAGAAGAAGTTCAAGAAGATTTCCCACACCCTAAAGATCCACCTGTGCTGTATGCAAGATAAGAGTGCTCCACCATCACCAAAGTAGGACGACTAGTCATATGCTGTAGTCGTCTTTGAATTTTCTCTATTTTTCTTGCTTTTTATGTTATAGCCTTGATAAGCTTAGTAGCATGGTAGAGTTGTTGGTGTATTTTAGTGTTTAAAGCTTTGTTAGATTAGCTCACATGCATCTTCTATCATGATCCATGTAAAACTACAACTCATGTATTGTGACTAAATGAAATGCATGAAGCTCCTTTTGTTATGAAATGTGTAGAATGTTTGAGAAATTGAGTGTTGTTATGCTAAATCTTATACGTGTTGTACCTTATGTTATGTATAGGGAATGCCTCCGAAAGTCACTCGGAATACAACACATCCTGCACTCAATGGATCATCTGACGAGGCACCTCCCCTGAGTGATAGCCACACAGACCCTAGTTTGGGCCCTGACAGTGACACTATGCCTGATTCACAGCCGACCACTAGCCCCACCAATGGGCCAACACCTTTTACACCACTGGTTCCAGAACAGAACCGTGCGTCTACCTGACATCACACATGCCTCAGTCGGCTCTTCCTCCTAATAGGTTGGAGTAAATGATGGTCCTTGTGCAGTAGCAGCAGCTGATTTGGACCACCATTGCGAGGGCTCTTACCCAGAACATGAACATGGTCCCGCCAACACCACCCATGCACCCTACTAGAAACATGAATGCCAGCAGTTTATTTGAGCGATTCTAGCACTTCCAACCTCCTACTTTTGCGGGTACTCACAGACCTGAAGAGGCCGAATACTGGCTTGACTGCATCTCTAATATGTAGAAATCATTGCACTACATTGAGGCAGAGCAGGTTGAGCTAGTTACATATATGTTTGAGAAGGAGGCTAGTCTATAGTGGGATAGTATCCTACGGACAATGGCTGCTGGGTATGTATGGACATGGGAAGCTTTTGAGACCCGCTTCCATGGAAAGTACTTCCCCCTCACTTTCCACAATGAGAAGGAGGGAGAGTTTCTTCACCTTCGACAAGGAGGGATGACCATTGTTGAGTATGAGAACCGCTTCACGGAACTAGCCAGATACGCTCTTGTGATACTAACGAACGAGCCGATGAAGATGCGGCGATTTTCTAAGGGTTTACAGCATGAGATCCGCATGAAGATGTGTTGCACTAGCATTCTCAACTATGCTAAGCTAGTGAGCATGTCCCTGCGAGCTGAGTAGGATGGGGATAGACTATCCCGTACATGTATGCCCATGGGCCCAAGGCCTCGACCTTACTTGACGAACCGACCCTTCCTCGGTAAGAGACCATGTCCAGATTCGCCTCCTAGGGTCATGGTTCCATCGACATAGCCTAGGCGATCAGATGTGTGGTGTACCTATTGTAAGAGGTTGGGTCATACTGACACTTACTGCTTTACCAGGATGAGCGACAACGACTTTACGCCGCCTCAGAAGAATAACCGTCAGTTACCTCAGGCTATTTCAGCTCCACCTCTACGATCAGCACCGCCTGCACAACCATCTTACTAGCCACCCACACCTCGATTTAGGCCACCTCAACAACCTATGGCAGAGCAGCCGAATCATCCTCAATAAGCTCGGGTGTACTCACTTGCAGCTCAGGCTTCTGAGACAGTAACCGTAGCACCATTGGCTTTCGAAGTCACAGCACACATCCAAGGTACACCCGTATTTCTGTTGGTGGACACCGTGTCCACTAATTCGATCATATCATGTGTAGTAGTCAAGTGACTAGTGTTGAAAACTACTCCTATGGTTGGAGTGAGACTCCTTACTACCACAGGGACCTTCTCAGACTCCACCAAGACTGGTAGAGGTTGCTCGATAGACTTAGGAAGCAGAATAGTACTCGTTAACTTGATGGTCATCCCATTATATCATTATGATGTCATTCTTGGTATGGATTGGCTCACCAAGATGAAGGCAGAAATCGATTGCGATACCAGATTGATGACAGCCTATGGACCTGAGGGCATGACCTTTACTTTCTCAGTGCAAGTCAGTTGGTACTACCATATTAGTTATTATGCTACCTTGCTAGAGAATGTTGATGGTCCAACACTTGGGAACATGCCTGTAGTCTGAGATTTCACAAACGTGTTCAGGATGATACCTGGACTACCTCCTCGGCGCGAGATCGATTTTACCATTGGCGTAGTGCCAGGTGCGACACCTATGTCTCTACCGACATATCGCATGCCTCCGTGTGAGATGGAGAAACTGAGGAGACAGATCAATGATCTGTTGGATGCAGGCTTTATACGACCGAGTGTATCTTCTTAGGGAGCACCCATGTTTTTTGTGAAGAAGAATGATGGATCACTGCGATTGTGTATTGATTATCGCAGGTTGAACCAAGTAATAGTGAAGAACAAGTATCCTTTGCCCAGGATAGATGATCTATTTGATCAGTTGAAAGGGGCACAGTATTTTTCAAAGATTGACTTACAGTCAAGGTATCACCAGTTGCGCATCATGGAAGAAGACTTGCAGAAACCAACGTTTAGAACTAACTTTGAGCACTACGAGTTCCTTATGATGTCGTTTGGACTCACAAATGCACCAGCCGTGTTTAAGGACCTGATGAACCAGGTGTTTCGGCCATATCTATACCAATTCATCATCTTATTTATAGATGATATCCTGATATACTCTAAGAGTCAGAAAGATCATTAGGAGCACTTGCGAGCAGTCCTTGATACTCTTAGGAAGACCAGTTGTTTGCTTAGTATAAGAAATGTGACTTCTGGAAAGAAGAGGTCAAGTTTCTGGGACATGTGGTGTCCGAGGAAGGAATAACTGTGGACCTTATTAAGGTGACCATTATTTAGGATAGGAAGTAGCCCAGTTCGGTTACTGAAGTGAGGAGCTTCCTAAGACATGCTGGCTACTACTGTTGGTTTATTAGGGACTTTTCCAAGATAGCCAGACCGTTGTCTCAGCTCACTCAAAAGGATCTCAAGTTTGTCTGGAATGAAAAGGCAGAAGCAGTCATTCAAGAATTGAAGGATAAGTTGACGTCTGCACCCGTGGTAGTATTGCCAGAGTAGGGGATCAGATATACCATTTACACTGACACCTCTCGTGTTGGTTTGGGTTATGTTCTTATGCAGAAGGACAGAGTGATTGCTTATGCCTCACGACAGTTGAGGAAACATGAGAAGAGCTACCCTATGTACCACTTAGAGTTGGCGACCGTCATCTTTGCATTAAAGCTCTAGAGACATTACCTCTACGGAGAGGAGTTCGAGCTCTTTTGTGACCACAAGAGCCTTAGGTATATATTCACGTAGAGATACTTGAATATGAGGCAACGACAATGGATGGAAACCTTAAAGGACTTCAAGTTTGAGGTCTCCTACTATCCTGGCAAGGCCAACCTTGTGGCAGATGCGTTGAGCTGCAAGAAGACAATAGCATTTGCAGCTCCGTTGATGATAGAGGAATGGAATATGGCAGAGTTTGTGCAAGACTTCAAACAGAAGCTTACAGTAGAGGAGTCATTCGAGAGTGTCGCACATATTCGTGTGCAGACACTTATCGATGAATGAATCATTGTGGCTCAGAGAGAAGATGAATGGTTGTTGAAGTTGAGAAAATGAGCTAGTGACGATGAAGACTCTAAATGGAGAGTTGGTTCTGATAGGGGTTTACATTATCGTGGCTGCCTATGTGTCTCAAACCTTCATGACTTGAGAAGGAAAGTTCTCAAAGCTGCTCACAATTCAAAGATGGCGATACATCCTGGTAGTACAAAGATGTATCGGGATACGAAACATTCGTACTGGTAGGACAACATGAATGCCCACATAGCAGACTTTGTGTCCCATTATCTCACGTGCCAGCAAGTCAAGGCCGAACAACGCCGACCTCCTGTTTTACTTCAACAAATGCCTATAGCTGAATGGAAATGGAATTTTATCTCTATGGATTTCATTTCAGGGTTATTGAAGATGAGGAAGGGACATGACTTCATTTGGGTGATTATGGAACGACTCACGAAATTGGCTCATTTCCTACCGATTAGAGTCTTAAACTTTGCAGACGAGTTGGTTAGGTTGTACATCAAGGAGATAGTACGTATGCATGGAGTGCCTATGGAGATCGTGTCGAATCGATACATGCGATTCACATCTATCTTCTGGACTCGTATCTAAGAAGTAATGGGTATGAAATTGAAGTTCAGTACCGCGTTCCACCCACAGACTGATGGTGTAACACCCTGAAAATCGGGGGTCGTATATAAACTCAACTCCCGAGTTCCAGACCGTCACTTATGCAACAAAAATGATTATGATTCAATGTTGTCTGAGTTAAAGCATTCTCATGAGTAAAAGTATACCAAAACTGCAATTCATACTCCAGATCCAGTGATAAAAGCAAGCAGAAGACTAAAGAATATATATATCACTGTATGGAAAACAAAGTAGATCTCGACTGTCTCTAAAGTATGAATACATCACTGAGTCTCATATACATGTAAATAAATAAAATCAAATTGTCAAAAGTAGTCCCACTGAGAAATCTCGCCAATCCAAGCCACCTAAGCAAAGCCGTCGTGGTACTGCATATATGAGAACTCGTCCTGGTCCTCATCATAGTCCGGCTCTGCCTCCTGAATCGCCGCCTCACCTGCATCTAAGACAAGGTCTGGTGGGTGTTGCAAACACCATCCCGTAACGCGGGAGTGAGTAGCTAACTCAGTGAAATAATAGAGCAATGATTAGCTGTTCTCAAATCAATCATGCGATAATAGTAAAGCAGTAAATCAAACAATCCTAATATTGTTGTTAATGCAATATGACATGACATGATGGATGCCCTCACCGACAATCTCCCTCATACGGCACCATCTTACGCCTGCGACATGCTTTCATCCCACAGTGCTCCACATCTTCCAGGCACATGTAACGTGATGGTGATATGATTACCGAGTTATTATTAGTCCATTCAAACAGCAGGATTGGGAAACCAAAGTACTTCCCTTATATCAATCCCAACACAGATCCTATCTAGGGTCTTCACACCTAGTAATCTCATACGATGTATATTTTATAGGTCGCTACAAGGGCTGTCAGGGCTGTTGCTAGCACTCGTTGCACCGCTCCCCCATCACCTTATCAATACAGGTCTACTGTACTCTCACTGCTACGAAAGGGTCGTCGCCTCCCGTAGACTCAAAATATGCTCGCGGTCACTACAAAGGACTCGTCGCCTAATCAGTGTAGGCCGACAGCAAGAATATAGTGTCCCATACCACCATAATCTTCTCACGAGTCATAGGTGCTCACTGGTCACTACGGGGAGGTTTGTGGCCCCAGCGTAGGCCGATAGCTCGACCACGGTGTCCCATACCACCATGCCCGGCTCATGAGTCTTTATGGATCAAGGTACCATGGTTGACAGGGTTTACAATGGTAAGTTCAGTACCCTAGGTTCAAGCAGTTATGACTCATACAGGGTGAACATACAATAGTCAGTCGGGTTGCTTGACGGGCTCGACTAGCACGAGCGCATCTCAAGTCGAACGACATGAAGTGCGTAAAACACTTCGTGTGGCCTAACCACTGCCGCCAACTCCAAAACACGGCTCGCGTTCATCGACGCGTCGTTCGTGGCAAAAATAAGCTAACCACGAACTTGCTCGGTTGCCGACTGCCTGGACTAGGTATAGTCCCAAACAATTATGAATCCGTATCAGCAATCATATAGGAGTATTGGAAATAAAATACAACAATGTGAGCATGTTAACACATGTTATAACATACAACTTAAGTAAATCATCCAACGCATGCATTTCATACATATAATGAAATCATGCATATAGCTAACATGTAGAAAATCATTTACATCAGCATATTAATTGAGAAATTAATCTCAAACTAATTCATAACACCATTTAATTCAATACATACTAATACAAGCATTTATACAAACACTTAAACTACACACTTAAGTCTACATATAGTATGTCGACTCCAAGTGCGCATTTAGGCAAATCTCTTTGCCAAACTAATTATGCACATATTCCTAGTATCCTAATGCGACAAGAAGCCATGTCAATCACATCAGCAAATTATGGATGAAAACAGTATTTCCTACAAATGACTAAAATGCCCTAAATCTCATATTCTTCGTCTGCTTACGAAACAGGAAACGGACGGTATGTTGTACATGTCAAACGGCGTTGCCGTCGATAATCTACTATTAAACGACATTGAAAGCATTGGAAACAGTCAATCAAAGCGTCTAAAATCTACACCTTTTCTCCTATAGGTGTATTAATTCGAACGGAGCGTATACGCTTCGTCTACGGCGAATAGGCAACCTAATACACAAGATCCATAAGCTACTTCGCTATGGAAACGAGGGAACAACAAATCAGCAAGTGTTTAGGGTGTTTTCTTACCTAGAAACACAGTGAAATCGCCAGGAAAGTGATTGAGGCGCGTTGCTTAAGCACGTGCAACACGTGGCACAAGCAGCAGAAAATTCCCGTCTACTCTTTCTCACAAACTCTCACATTCTCTCTCACTCTTGCTAGGGTTTCTAGCAAATTTGGATGGGTGAGAGGAGTGAGGGTTTAAGACCCTTTTATAATCTAAAACTTGTCCGAAACAGGCTTGGGAACAATGCTTACTTGATACCTAACCAAATCGGGGCTGTTTCGGTCCAAAAAGACATTTCTGGTGGTCCCCTGGCCGAACGCGATCGGACTTAAATTCATGCTCATCGGATGTCGCTCACATCCCATTTTCAGACCAGTAGTGTTCGTAGATCGCACGTGTCGGTCTAGTTTAGTCGTCACCGCACGTAGATCAGGTCTACAAGTCTCATGATATGAAATAGAAATTTTTCCTGATCCAAGGGTGTAATTTGGCTGAATTCTGAGGTTCAGAACGCTTAATACTGACGCGTCAAGTCATGTGCCAGATTTGAATTTCAAATTTCAAATCTAACCCTATTCTCACTCTCTTCACTCCAGGCTCAATGAAATAGCCTGTGAATGTTGGTTGGACTTGATTTTCGAAATGATTGTCAAGTCCAGCTGGGCGGTTATAACAGTCTAAGATTGTAGGTATCGGACTGTCGGCGCGCGGTCTAGATCCAATACAAAGTTTCAAAGAGGTCTAGAGAACAAACCGGTTTAGAGTTTGATCCGAAGTTTTAGAGTATTATAGCGTCATTGGTTCTACTCGCTTTGGGTCTTGTAGAACATATTTAAAGTGATCAGGGACTATTTCCCAGATACTCTAGCGTTGCGCTAGCTAACTTACACTTATTTTCTAAAGGAATTAATCCTACGCGATTTCTGGTCGAGTTGGTACTCGAGTCCAAGTACGGATTTTTCCAGGGCGTTACAGACGGGCAGACAAAATGGATAAATCAGGTGTTAGAAGACATGTTATGGGCATGTGTGCTCGATTTCAAAGATTGTTAGGATGACTGTCTTCCCTATGTTGAATTCACATACAACAACGGCTTTCAAGTGAGTATTGGCATGGCTCCCTACGAAGCACTGCAAGGGTGCCCATGTTGAGCACCGTATTGCTGGGCAAAGGTTGGCGAGAAGAGTTTGATCAACCCAGAATTAGTGCAGGCGACCTCAGAGAAGATTGAAATTATCAGGAGTCAAGTTCTTCCAGCACAAAGCAAATAGAAGAGTTACGCCGATACAAGGCAGCAACAGCTAGAGTTTGAGGCTGGGGACCATGTATTCCTAAAGGTTTCCCCAATGAAGGGAGTCCTTCGATTTGGCAAGAAGGGGAACCTCACGCCACGATTTATCGGTCCATTCCAGATTCTAGATCGAGTGAGTATGGTAGCATACCACCTCGCTTTGCCCACTCCACTCATAGGCATGCACAATCTATTTCACGTATCGATGTTGAAGAAATACGTTCCTGATCCTTCCCACATTATCAAATGGGAGCAAGTATAGTTAAGTGAAGATGTTACTTATGTACTACGACTGACGTGTATCCTAGATAGGAAGGAACATGTGCTACACAGTAAAGTTATTCTGCTTATGAAGGTACTGTGGACTCACCACACTGAGGAAGAGGCTACTTGGGAAACAGAAGCCGAGGTTTGTAAGAACTACCCTCAGATTCTTGAGAAGTACAAAAAGGTACTAATTTCAAAGATGAAATTTTTCTTTAAGGGGGATAGATTGTAACGTCTCGAAAAAATTCGTATAAAGACTCGAGTACCACCTCAGGCAGAAATCACTAAGGACCGAATTGTGTTGAAATTAAGTGAAAATTAATTAAGTACTAAACTCAATAAATCAGAGAATTATCTCAAATCACTTTCTATACGAACTGCAAGACTCAAAACCATTAAAATTGCTAACCCAACATTACCTAAAAACCTATGATCAATCTTAAAACCCAGTTGCTCTCGGATGCACATTGAAACTCCATATCGGGCTTGGACAGTGCGTCAAAAGTCCGATGACTGTGAAACTATAGAGTCATGACCATCTTACTGGGCTTGACAACCATCGCGGGAATCGAGTCCAAATAGTATCCATAAATGCACAACTTGAGCCTGGAGCGAAGTGTGCGAGAAACGTAAATATCATTAAAAAATAAACTCAAACTTAAGTGAATTGGGTCATTCGCTTACAGGCCAAATTTAAGGTTTCAGACGGTCAGATTTTGACCCAACTACACCCTTGGATCAGGGAAATTTTCCTTCACCCATTGGTATACTTGTGGCCCTGATCGAGTGACGATGACCGTTGAACTGAAACAGGTCTTCCATGATCGATCCCCTAATCCGATCGGACCAAAACCTTAACCTGGTATAGATCCATTGTCAGGAAGCTTTCTTCAGACTGTATGCGAGCAATGGACCTCCAAATGAGCTCTATTAGCCCGAAACAGATGCCTTTTGGCTATAACCTAAGTATCTCATGGCCCTGGGGCCATTGACATCACTTCTGGGCCTATATAATGCCTTAAACCCACCATTCTCTCATTCTATACGAATTTTCTCTAACCTTAGGTGAGAGGAGAGAAAAGAGGAGAAAAGAGTGAAAATTGAAGGGAAACCTTTGGGGTTTTGTTGCAATACTCCTGTTCTGCTACTCCACTCATCGAATCACCTTTACGTCTAGCTACTCAACTTGTTTCAACTCCATTTTTGAATAAGAAATCCTAACCTTAATCTATTTTAGGAATCCAAATAGAGAAACCGGTGAAATAACTAACATATTTCAATGTTTAAGTAGTCGTTGTGTTGTAGATAAAGACGTGGTGTACGAACCGTGTTCGTAACGAGCGTACCGACGAAAGGTGCAGACTATAAACATTTAGGTTATGGTTTTCAAGGCTTTCAAAGTCAACAATGATATATGTCTAACTTGATTGATGTCATATGATCTTAGTTATGACGTTTTCGATATATCATGTATGTGTAAACTAGGTTGTATAGTAAATGCATTCCATGTGTTTGTTGAAATGTTTGAATGAATAGGAAATTATGATTTATGCTTGTCATGACTATTAATCTAGAATTCATGTTTGTTGTACGTATGACAACTCCTTATGAAAGGATTTGTCATAATATATGTTATAACTAATTTATTACATGTATGTTGAAATGTGTAGTATAAGTGTTTGATAAAATGTCTGAATGAGAAAATGCTTATTGAAATGTTGAGGGTGTTGAGATAGAATTCTTAATTACCTTATCTATAGTTACAGTTTCCTTCATGTAACCTATCTTGCTACTACATGATTTATTGTTGAAATAACTATGTATGATAACATGTGCAATATGGTTATTAAAATGCCCGAATGAGAATTGTATTTGAATTAGTTGTTAAATATTGTTTTGACTATCATATATGAATGCCTATTGTATTTAAGTATGATTAGGACTAATACATAGTTTAGGCAATCGGTAACCGTTTCCGATCGAGTGGTCAAACTAAACTCACCACAACGGATATATTCGGTGAATCCAAGTCGTACGGTGATTATCGATAGTGGTTAGGCCACGATGAGTGTATATGTGCTCCATGTCGATTTATTTAGCGTGCGCTCATACCAATCAAATTTGTCAAGTAACCCGATTGACCTAATGTGTGTTTACCATGTGTGAACGCTACTGCTTAAATCTAAGGTACCACTTACTAATGTAAAGCCTGTTTAACCTTGGTACCACGATCCGCTAAGACTCATGAGTCGGGCATGGTACCATGAGACACTGTGGTCAAGCTGTCGGCCTATGCTGGGGTGACTAGCCTCCCTGTAGTGACTAATAAGCAACCCAAACTCGTGAGCTGAATACGGTGGTATGGGACACTGTATTCGAGCTATTGGCCTACGATCAGGTGATGAGCCTCTCGTAGTGACCTCGAGTATAAAATATGCCTACGCTAAGGTGACGAGCCTTCCATAGTGACCTCAAGTGAAAACTCATGAACTTGCCTATCCACTTCTTTTCGAATCAGGGGTGATGTTGCCCTATAACTTGCTTATCGTATGTGATTAACTAGGAATGACGACCCTAGATGGATCATTGTTTAGGTAAATGATATAAAAGGAGGTATCTTAGCTTCTTAAATCTGTTGTATGAATAAGCTTAATCAAGAACTCGGCTAACACGTGCATGCACCGCATTGCATGTGCTTTGGTGATGAAGGCACGGTGGGAGTAGCATATGCGATCGTGAGATAGTGTCGCTGAGGGAGTGTAGGTGAGGGCATGCACCATTACCACACATCATCCTTACATTAATCAGAGTAGTTAGGGAATGTTGTTGTACTACTTCATCATTACTGCTTGACTGAATTGATAACATGTTAACCTTTGCCTTATAGTTCCACTGAGTTGATCACTCAATCCCACTCTGGGACGGTATTTTAAAACACCAACCAGACTGTTGTAGATGTAGGTAGCGATGATGTCTATGCCGCTGATTAGGATTTTATATATGAGGAGGAAGAATTCTCGTACGTTCAACTATCAGGCGGGTCTATGTAGACCATGTACTGATCAATGGGATTATAGGGATTATATGATTTAGTCGGACTTTCACATTTGTCATTTTGTAAATTTTGGATCAACACATATATATATCCAGCCTGGTAACATATTCATACTCTAGGGATTGAGAAACACTTTTATACATTATGTTCCTATCTCAGTCTTTCCGCTTGCTTAACTTAATTATCTCTAGAGTATGATATGTTGTTTTAGTGTAATTTCATTTATGTTTAATGTACTAATACAGACAATATTTAATCATTATTATCTATGTTGCATAAGTGATGCATTAGAACTCGGGAGTTGAGCTTCCACTCGACCCCCAATTTTCGGGGTGTTACAGTCTATTTGGACCATGTAACAAGAGAAGTTAGGAGAGCATGACTCATTGATAATATAATAATTTTCAGAAGTTCTATGACCGTTTAATATCACACAGCCTTTCTCATTTTTTATCTCACATCCATGATTAGTAAATTTCATGATGTGTTTGTTATCACAGATTTGAGATATACTTAGAAGATTGTGTTTAAGTCCTTCAACATATAAAACATTTTCAAAAGGAGGAAGGTTACAAAGTTGAATAGTACCTTGGCCTATAATTCTGCAGTTGTTTCCATCACCAAAAGTAATTGAACAGTCATTCATTTCTCTGAAGTTGGTGAATATCTCTTTGTCACCTGTCATATGTCTCGAACATCCACTGTCCAGGTGCCATTTTTAATGATTAGAAGCTTTGAAGGCAGTGTAGGCAACAAGACAAGTAACTTTTGAAACCCATTTCATTATAGTTCTAGGTTTAGGAGTTTCATTAGTTTTTCTCTATTTATGAAAGTTAGAATTTCTCCGTTTATTAACTTCAATATCATTAGAGTTAGATTTAAGAAGCTCTTTAAGTAAGTCCACTATTTTTTCAACTAAAGGATTATATCTTTGATTTTTATAGCTAATGTTATTAGAATTAATCTTAGAAGCTTGAAAAGGTTTTGAATTTTTGAAATCGTTTTGGTTATAATTTCTCAAATTCTTACCTATCGAGTTTGAGGATTCTCCTTTTACAAATATAGGAGATGTATTTTCATTTTTCATAAAACTATCTTTGATGTAGCCCAGACCCGATTTATCACTACATTTTCTAGATGCTGTTAATAATTTTTCTAGCTTAGGGTCTCCATGGGCATATTTTCAAGTATCCTTATAACTCAAAAGAGAAGAAACTTCAAGTTTTAGATTCTCATTTAGAGTTTTTCTAATTCAGAAGTTTTGAAATTTAAATCAAGTTTTGTTTTTTCCAAAATATTAGAAAGATGAGATTTTTTCAAAATATTATTTTCAAGTTCTTCTTTTAGTTTAAGATATTTTTCCTTTTGAATTTTTAGTTTGGCAGCTATTTTGCAACTTTCCCCATATAGGGCTTGTAGGGGTCTTGAAGATCATCTTCATTTTCATTTTCAGGGTCACTCCTGAGATTCTTGTAATAAGATAAATTATAGCTATCTGAGGAAGTGACTCTGGCCAAAGTCATCAGGGCTTTTACTTCATTTGAAATTTCTTGTTCTGAATCATCTGACTTAGAAGAACTTTCAGAGTTGGATGATTCTTCCCAAGTAGCAATCATACCCTTTCTTTTTGACTTATCCTTTTTAGGACATTTATTTGCCAAATGCCTGTATTCATGCCAGTTAAAATATTGACTATCTTTCACAAATTTTCAAGTTTTAGATTTTCTTTTTCTTTTATCAGATAGTTTTTGAAAATAAGATCTTTTCTTATTTTTAAAAATCCTGTAAATTTTCTTAGCAAGTTAAGTCATGTCATCTTCTGTATCTTGAACATCAAAATTAACACAGTTTATCTTTTGAAGTAGATTTGGATGACTTAAGAGTAATGGACTTACATTTAGGGGCTTTAAAATTTAACTCATATGTTTGAAGAGAACCAACTAACTTCTCAACCTTCATTAAATCAATGTCTCTCAGTTCATAAATAGCAGTCACTTTGGAATTAAATCTCTCAAGAAGATATTACAGTATTTTAGCACAGACCTTGCTTTCTAGGATTCCATTTCTTAAACCCGACATGGAATTTACTATATCATTTAATTTCGTATAGAAGTCCATGAAAGTTTCATTTTAGGGTATAGTCCATAAATAAAATGGAGTTTCTTTCATGGACTTAGTTCCATCACTGCCTAGAACTTCAGGCAAGGGTGGTTTCCATTTAATTACAATGGCTTGCTGCACGCTTTCATGTAAGGATTTTAAGAAAATCCTCATTTTGGCTTTCCAATAAGCATAGTTAGAGTCATCAAAAGGTGGTGGTCTGGTAATAGACAAGTTTTCGAAGTTTAACATAATAAAAGCTCTAGATCTTTAAACTCAAGGAACTTAATCCAATAATGAGCAACTTAGCTTTGAAACCACTTGAAGGAGTCGAGCTAACACTCCTAAAGGGGGGGGGGGGGGGGGGGTGGGTGAATAGGACTATGTCGAATAAAAATTTTAAGGTACTGAAATAATAAATAAATCACTAATATCAATAGCAGCAATATTAAGAAATTGATTCAAACTTTGTTCATAGGACAACTTTACACAAAAAACAAAGCTTTGGGTAGGACAACTTGATTCCATGAACGTAGTAAGGTTCAAGATCACAAACTAAACAAGAGGCAAGAGAGAGCTATATATTATAAGTATTCACCACATAAGCATAAACAAATTACAACCATCCACCACACATACAAAAATTTAAACCATTCACCATAAACACTAGAAGTTATAGCGGTTCGGTGTGTACACCATTTGTTCTTGAACAACCACACCTACTCCACTCTCAATAATCAAAACCCACGTGATATTGGCATTTACTAATAAATAAGGTTTTCACAGGTTCACCTTAAAACCTATACAGTTGTGTTTTTAGATGGGTTATCATAAACAAAACCCCACATTGAGATTTTCTAGCTATTTCAGTCAAAACCAATACAAGAGATTTTCTGGATATCTTAAAGAAACTAAAAAAAAAAGTACAGAATGAAAGCTCTAGATCTTTAAATTCAAGGAACTTAATCCAATAATAACAACTTAGCTTTGATACTACTTGAATGAGTCGAGCTAATAGTCCTAAGGGGGGGGGGGGGGAGAGGGTGAATAGGACTATGCCAAATAAAAATTTTAAGGTACTGCAATAATAAATAAATCAAAATAAATTGCTAATATCAATAGCAGTAGTATTAAGAAATTGATTCAAATTTTGTTCATAAGACAACCTTACACAAAAAACAAAGCTTTAGGTAGGACAACCTGATTTCATGAACGTAGTAAGGTTCAAGATCACAAACTAAATAAGAGGCAAGAGAGAGCTATCTATTACAAGCATTCACCACATAATCATAAACAAATTATAACCATTCACCACACATATAAAAATTTAAACCATTCACCATAAACACTAGAAGTTATAGCGGTTCGGTGTGTACACCAACTGTTCTTGAACAACCACACCTACTCCACTCCCAATAATCACAACCCATGTGATATTGGCATTCACTAATAAACAAGGTTTTCACAAGTTCACCTTAAAACCTATACAATTATGTTTTTAGATGGGTTATCATAAATAAAACCCCACGCTGAGATTTTCTGGCTATTTCAGTTAAAACCAATACAAGAGATTTTCTGAATATCTTAAATAAACTAAAAATAAAAATACAGAATGATACTTATCTTCTTCTTTGAAGATGTTCTTAATGTAGCATGTAGAACCACTTTGTTTGATGTAGAATATTCAATGTCCAGTAATACAATCAAGGGTTCTAGGTTCTAATTGATTTAAATTAATTCAAACCTCAGGCTATTTGTTTGAATTCTTTAGATCTC
Organism: Magnolia kwangsiensis; assembly: GCA_037074715.1. Lineage (NCBI taxonomy): Eukaryota > Viridiplantae > Streptophyta > Magnoliopsida > Magnoliales > Magnoliaceae > Magnolia > Magnolia kwangsiensis. The sequence continues at coordinate 50,899,226 of CM073586.1, read as the reverse complement.
AAAAGAAGAGTGATTACTCTCTTTCTTTAAAAAGTAAGATTCATAAATGAGAGATTAAAGAATCAAAGTAAAAGCTATATAAACAGAAATATAAAATACCATGTAATAGCTTGATGATAGTGGGGACTTCTCTCTTTCTGAATGAAGACTTCTCTTAGCTTGCATTAGTAATTTCAGAATGAGAGAAGGCTTTTATTTATAAGTTGAAATGTTGTTGCTTCGACTTGTTTAAGGTCTCCTTCGACTCATCTAAGATCCAACTAAATTTTAAAATTTGGGCGTGATCAGATAAAACTGTTCTTCGATTGGTCGAAGGCCCTACTCGACTGGTTAAGGGCCCTGTTCGACTGGTCGAGCATAGCCTTCGACTAGTCGAGGATGTTAAAAATTAGTTGCTGGACTTTGAGTTGATCACCCTTTGATTGGTCGAAGGTGTCTCTTCGACTGGCCGAGCAGCCTGCTCGACTGGTCGAGAAACCACCAGAAATATCTATTTTTTGAGTTTGAATCTTGGACTAGTCAAAGATATTCTTAGACTGGTCGAACCATAGCTTAGACTAGTCGAACCGAGGCTTAGTTAGTCAAACGAAAGCCTAACCAAAGTATATAAACCCGTATAAGTTTAACATTTGAAAGCACTTAGGTCTAAGGTCTTTCTAGAGTCATTTATACCTAAGAAAATTGGACAATGAAGTATGTAGGATGAATCTTCTACTTGAAGGTGAAGCTTGATCTTCTACTAGAAAAGTAATAGACCTTGAATGCTCTTTAGCTTGAATTATCCATGACTTGAACTTGTTCTTACACTATCCAATCTTTAAGGTTTGTTCTTGAAGGTGAACTTTCCACCTTTCTCAAAGATGAATTTTTCATCTTTCTTTAAGGTGAACTTTCCATCACTTAAGATGTTTTATCTCATCGAAATTTGACAAACAAAAGTGTGCACAACACTTACAGAGACAAGTTGCGCAAGAGGAAGAAGAAGACAAAGAAGAACAAGGTTGGAAAGACCACCTGAATCCACTGAGTCACTGACAACTCTAGTCCGAGTCCAATCAACCACTCGGATGCGGTTCAGATTCGACCTCCCCTAGCTTACTTACAGTTCAGATCTTTTTTTCTTTTCCTTGCTAAATTCCATTGATAGGACTCCATCTTACAAAAATAAGTCGACTCCATAGCAGGATGGACCCAAAACATGATTGATACCTAACTTATCTAGGATATAATCTGAATTAAGTTTCCTCGAGATTTATTAAACCTAATTGAAATATAACTTGGACAATCTGAACCAGGTGAATGAGAGTAGAAGACGATTCAACAAACTAAGGTGAGGGTTTTATCCTTTAAGTTTACTTTGATTTAAGTTGATGTGATTTATTCTGCCTTTTATATACCCTGTTATCATGCTATTGTGATTCTCTTCTTAAAATTGATTTATGTACCACCAATGATTATTATCTTTTGGGAATGATAGTTAAGGCCTTAATTAATTACGTGTGTCTTTATGCAGGGCAATGGATACAAGCCTAGCCCTTGTCCTTACCAATTTGTTGAGTTAGCCCTTGCTACTCTTCTTTCTACTGAGTTGCCCATTGACACTTTCCTTATTATCAAGTTGGTCATTATCACTCTCCTCTCTGTTGAGTTAACTATTGCTACTCTCCTCTTTTGTTGAGTTGGCCATTGCCACTCTCCTATTTGTTGAGTTAGCCATTACTACTCTCTTCTCTATTTTGTTAGCCTTGTGCTATTTAACTGTATGGCTTGGATATGTGTCTTGGTATTCCAAAACCCCTGTAATTTAAATTATCTTTCTATGAATGCACGTGATGTGTTAGAGGTATCACAACTAGTGATACAATATTTATTGTGGACGTAATGCATTACGGGTAGTGACCCTCTTAGTCGGCACGTAATTCCGTGGGTTGGTTAGCGTGGTGCACAATCTATGTAAATAAATCGTCATGCATATTGCATCACTTCCCGGTATTAGATGTCGCAAATAGTCACTCCAAGAACACATCGTGTTACGTAAATTTCCTAATCGCGTTGTTGTGTCGCCTTGAGATGTTTGCATAAATCTGCGTTAATGTTGGACACGCTAGTAAATATCCGTAGTTATGGGATATAGGTCGAGTTGGGTTTTCTATCAATTATATTCCACATTGTAATGATCACTACATGTGATAAGACACACACATTTTGTTAACCATGCATCTCATGTAGGTTGCTTGCGCATGCTAATACCCCTTGTAGTAGTGGAGTACGAGACGTATCAGAACCCTTATCTTAATTTTATGAATATCTTGAATTATTGTTAATTTTAAAGGATAATCATTACTATGAGTAGGGCATTAACCCTCTCCAATCATACAAATGATGCAAGTGATGTACAAATTGAAGACTTAGAGGACCATCTCCCTATGAAAGACTACACTGAAAGAATAAGAAGATATTTCTATGATTTAGTTTTATACTTTCGCTGCAAACTTGATAAATGTAATAAACTCTCATTGAGAGGGCATTTGATTATTTACTGTGATGAAATAATCAACACAGTCGATTTTATTCTTGTAAATGTTACCTTCACGAATGTATCTGGATGCGATCTAATATTTATATATAGTGCGATTTTTAAAGTATCCAATTTATACATTATTAACACCCGGTTTTATCAGGCATGAGAATAAACTTTTGCAGTAAAAATTTAGGATGTTACACACGAGACCGCTACGGCCGCCCTGAGCCTCACGATCGAATTAGGGCCTTGATTTTGTGGGAGTGCCTTAATTTTTCCAATATTGCCGGATGAACAAACATAACTAAACATTCGGTTAATATGATCATTTTCGTATTACATTAGTTAGGTTGACAACTCGGTAGTCGAGATCACAATGAAAGAGTGTTGGTTATATGTGAACGCATAGATGGAGTCGCTTGAGGGAGTGTTGGATGGCGAGGGCAGGTATCATATCATAATAGTATGCATGCACATCAACAAAAGTATTTAGGGACTATATGTTTAAATTACTTTTCATTAATTGTGCATGTGGATTTGATAGCTTATGTAACTTGATGTTAATGGAACCACTTAGTTGATCACTCACTCCCACTATGGGACGGTGTTTTAAAACACCAAACAAATAATATTATTGATGCAGGTACTAGTGAGACCTTAAACGGGTAAGCTTAGATCGGTTTATATCACTGTCATTGTATTTCAAAGGATTAGACCAAACCACAACCTTTAAACTTTAATCGTCTTGGGTATGTATATTGTGGTTTGTATAATTCATATTTGGGCAAACACCACTTTTTAATTGTACTTTACTGGTAGCCCCATATTTATTTATTTTTGTTATCTCTATCTCGCTTTGGATCTGTTAATTTGAATTGCGCTACTCTAATTGCCCATGTGTGAAATGAATGTGAATCTGAATGAGCTCACACATGTATTTTTATTTAGTTAACACCTGAAAACTCGGGATTGAAGTTTATGTACTCAGGTGCTGATTTTCGGGAAGTGAGAATGCCATCCATTTATGTCCAGTGCATTAGGCCAAACATGCCCTTATGGAGTGGATGAGAGGGCTAGTGACGTAAGTGGACTCGGCCTCAATCATGCTAACTGTAAGGTTACCTGATGAGCTCAGGATAGCTTGATGTTTGTGGTAGAGAATTTAGGAGGATATTATTAGTGACAAGAGAAATTGTGACTTTAATTTTTTATGAACGATTAAGTCATGAACCACATGTTCCAAGATAAAGCACTGAGCTATCATGTCACACCAAGATTGGTGGTATGCAATACATGTTTTAATTGTAATTGAGAGGTAGATGGTTTGGTAGAATCCTAAGTTTGAACAAGGTGATGATTTGATTCTTGAACTAGCATTGCCAAGTACCTTGACGTAAGGTTGAGCTAGTGGTGTGAGCATCTGTAACGCCCTGAAAATTGGGAGTCGGGCATAAACTCCACTCCCGAGTTCCAGAACATCACTTATGCAACATTTTCAATGATTGATGAATGTCGGCTGTAATAGTGCATAAAACATGAAGTGGATTAAGCCAAAACAGCATATCATACTCTAGAGACAGTTAAATTATCAAGCTGAAGAATGTGATAGATATATAAAATATATAAATGAAAGTAAGTCTCCAGAGTGTAAACATGTTACCAGGTTAACTAAATACATGTATACTCTAAAATAGAAAGAAAAGAATATATATGGGTATGGAAATAAAAGATAAAATACCAAGTGTATTGGCATCTAATCAGTAACCCTGTAAACCCGTCGATCAGAACCGCATATAGGAGGGATCCTCCTCATCATCATCAAGTCCGGCTCTACTTCGCAAGCATCTCCATCATCTGAAACTAAAATAGGGACTAGTTGGTGTGCGCAACACCGTCCCGTAAAGTGAGAGTGAGTAGCTAATTCAGTGGAATCATAGAGTAAAGATTAGCATGTTATCAAATCAATCAAGCGATAATGATAAAGCAAGCAATTCGAACATTCCTAAATACTGTGATTAATGCAAGAATGAAATGACATGATGGATGCCCTCACCGACATACTCTCTCATACGACACCATCTTACCTCCGCGACATGTTTTCTTCCCTCAGTGCTCCACATCTTTTAGGCACATGCAGTGCGATATGAATATGATTACCGAGTTGTTATTAGTCCTTTTCATACAGCAGGATTGGAAAACTAGGGTACTTCCCTTATATCATTCCTAATAAGGATCCTGTCTAGGGTCGTCACTCCTAGTAATCTCATACGATGATATATTTCTAGGTCGCTGCAAGGGCTGTCAGGGCTGTTGTACGTACTCGTTACTTCGCTCCCCCATCACCTTATCAATACAGGCCTAGTTGTACTCTTGTTGCTACGGAAGGGTCGTCGCCTCACGTAGACTCAGAGTCCGCTCGAGGTCACTACAAAGGGCTGCCAGGGCTGTTGCTCGCACTCGTTGTACCGCTCCCCCATCACCTTATCAGTGTAGGCCGACAGCAAGAATATAGCATCCCATACCACCATAATCTGCTCACGAGTCTAGGTTTCTCACTGTTCACTACGGGGAGGTTTGTAGCCCCAGCGTAGGCCGACAGCTAGACCACAGTGTCCCATACCACCATGCCCAGCTCATGAGTCTTAGTGGATTAAGGTACCACGGTTATCAGGGTTATCACTTGTAAGTTCAGTACCCTAGTTCAAGCAGTTATGACCAATACAAGGTGAACATACAATGGTCAGTCGGGTTACTTGATGAGTCCGACTAGCACGAGCGCACGTTGAATCGACCGACATGAAGTGCACAAGCACTTCGTGTGGCCTAACCACTGCCGACGACTCTAGTACGACTCGGGTTCGTCATACACATCCTTCGTGGCGAATAGAATCCAACCACGAATTCTAAAATGTTACCGACTGCCTGGACTAGAGTATAGCCCTAAGCACATGTAATCTAAATCAATAATCATATGAGAGAGACAATTGAAATACAAGAAATTCCAGCATATTATAACATACATCATAAGCAGTTAACCATACACGAGTACTTCACACATAAGGTAATCAATTGAAATACAACAAGCATGGAGAAAATCATGTACATCATCAAATTAGTTGAGAATCCAGTCTCAACGCTAATCTACAGCACCATTTACCCAATACTTACCAATACATACATTTATACAAACACTTAGACTACTCAACTCCAACGTACTTGGCGTATGTTGATTTCAACATATAATATGACAGATCCTTATATCAAAAGTTGTCTAATACACAACGATCATGTTCTTACATTCAAAGCATATGGTAGGCATAAATCATATTGATTTAGGCATTTCAACAAACACTTAGACTACACTTAATAACATACATAGCGTACGTTGGCCGAAACATGTATTAGGGCGAATCCTTTCACCCAATAGATCATACATCCATAACTAGCATATATGCACGGTAAATACTCATGGCAATCATACAGCAAAATACGTACGTATACAGTATTTCCTACAAATACCTAAAATACCCTAAATCTCATATTCTTCGTACATATTCGAAATGAAAAACAGACAGCATGTTCTACATGTCAAACAGCATTCTTGTCAACAATATACCATTAAACGGCATTGAAAGCTTTGAAAACAGGTAATCTAAGCGTCTAAAATCGGCACCTTACCCCGTAGGAGCGTAATGAATCGAATAGGAACTCTACGTCGTCGTCAACGACTAATTGGCAACCTACAACACAAGGTGAGTCAGCTACTTAGCTACTTGTACCCATAAGAGCCTTAAAATAGGTTAGGATTAGGGTTTTCTTACCTAGAACGAAACTGGAATCGCCAGAATAGCGATGCAGGTGGATGGATTTGGCATGTGGAGCAGCAGGGAAGAATTCTAGGAGAAAATCCCAACTTCTCCCTCACTTTCTCTCTCTTTTCTCTCTTCTCTCTCCTAGGTTTCCCCAAATTCGTATGGGTTAGAAAGCTAAGGGTTTAAGGCCCTTTTATAAGCTAAAAACTCACCTATACAGACTTAGGTCCATGGTATACTTATGTTATATCCAAATCGGGTCTGTTTCGATCCAACGAAGCACTTCTGGAGGTCCTATTACTTAATGCGATCAGACTTAAGCCCTCTAATATTAGATCTAGGTCAAGCTAAGTTTTTAGTCCGGTCGGGTTTCTAGATCAACCGTGGCGGACCAGTTTCAGTTCAGCGGTCACCGAAACTCGATCAGGGCCACATGTGTTATGACATGTAAGGGCCACCTATCCTGATCCGAGGGTGAAATTTGGTCGAATCATAACGGTCAGAACGCTTAAAAAATGTCGCACAAGTGACATGTGTCAGATTTATTTAAATTGAATTAATTTTCTAAATATTTTTCTTTTCTCACTCTCTTCATTCCGGACTCAGTAAAATGGTCTCAGGATATCAGTTGGGCTTGATTTTTAAAATGATTATCAAGTCCAACAAGGCGGTCGTAATTGTCTAAGATTATCGCTATCGGACTTTCGATGCGTGGTCTAGATCGAATACAAAGTTTCAAAGGGTTCTTGAGAACAAACAGGTTTAGAGTTTGATCTTGGATTTCAGGGTAAGGTAGCGTCAATGATTCTATAGGTTTTGGGTCTTACAGATCGTATTTAAAGTGGTTGGTGCTAATTTTGCAGGAAATCTAGTGTAGCGCTGACTAATTCACGTTAAATTTCTAAAGAATTAGGTTCTAAATGATTTCTCTGGCTTTGGAATCGAATTTTGAAAAGCTACCAAGGTGCTATGGTTGACCCATTGCCTAAGGACGTCTAACCCCAGGTTGGCAAAAATACGGGGTGTTACAATCTACCCCTCTTAAAATAAAATTTCATCACCGAAATTGGCTAAGGGTAATGAGGAAAGATTAATCATTTCCTTTACCTAAGTTTTGTTGATTTCATGTTTCTATACGTGGTAGGGTGTATACGATCTATATAAGTCTAGTTCCTTTTGGTCTACCCTCCTTAAAACTTACTCTTTATGCATTACTTACACCCTAACGGTTTGCTACAATTTATTTCTTTACCTATTTGGCGTCTTGACGACAATTCCCATCTACTTAGAGTAAGATATATATTTTCAATGGTTGACCAGTACAGAGAGCCGGTTGTAGTGGGCTTGATCCCGATACGTCGAATGTCCGCCTGGCCAGGGTAGACAACGTTGTATCCCTTCCTAATCCTTGTAGATCCTGGTCTTTTACTCGGCTAAGCAGTGAGTCCATTGGTAGTCATCTAAGATTGAGAATTTGGGTCAAGCTGCAAATGTTTCGCATTTATTCATTTCAGTAACTCCATAGTCCGATCACTCTAAAGGCTTAGGGAATGTCAATCACTAAAAGATTCAAAAGTCTTATTTATAAGGTTGTGCTTTGGCTCTTGATCTAGGAGAGTTCTCGCCTGAATCTATGTCCAAGGTAGGGATTAATAAACACTTTAATAGATCATCCTAAAGGATTCCTAATCGTACAGAATCAGTCAAGGCTTCTATTATGCTCATATTTAACGAGTAGGTTTATGGTTACACTAACCTTCGCCTGCTCACACTGTTAGGTCTATGATTTAATATGAATGGGTCCAACACTTAAGCCTTAATTGTTTTCCTGAATTTCCTTCGATCCTAGGCCAGTGGGGAGAGGGCTAACTACGCTTCCGTTGCACTACTTTGATCCAACGGTTGCGTTAGCTAATGCTAATTAGATTAGGTTCGGTACGTTCTACCTCCTTTAAAACTTAGTTCTACTTAAGGCTCAAGAATCTATGTCTCGATCCGTATATCAGAACGAGATGTAACTTAGGGCCTATTCTTGACATGAAATGGGAAACAACCTCTCACTACATTGGTCTTCCTTTATTAATGATGCGTTCTATGGCATTGGTACCTATGATTATAGAAAATAGCTAAAATGATGGGTGTTGTGGTTGATTTTAAGGACGGATGTGAGTTGGTAGTAAGATATCTAATTCTCTACTGGCCATAAGTCCTCGTCATTTTCCAAAGACAAAGCGATAACTTTTAGTTGTAGGTGGTTGGGCCAACACGGAAGAAAAGTTGTGTAGTGGGTCTGAGCCGGATACATAGACTTTCTGTTTAGATAGGACAGAAAATTTGTTGTACCAATTCTCAATCCGAGTCGATGCCGATCTTCTGCTTGATCAGAGCATTGGATCATTAGTAACTACTAGGATTAAGAAGTCGATTCAAACCGCGAATACATCGCTGACATACAGTTTCCTTACTCCGCGTTCCCGATTGTAGGAAGTCCTTGGGAAGGCAATTCTAAGGGAAATTCTAAGGGGCTTGCTGGTTTATTCTAAGTTCAATCTGAGGGATTTGTAAGTTTTTCCTGAGAGTGAATAGTTCTAAGTTAAAACAACTTTCCTAAAGGTTATAACAAAAGTCTATAAGTATCAAGGGGATCTATCGAAGGAATGAGGTTTTACTCCAACCAAATCTAACCTATTATTCCTTAGCATATACAGGCTTTACATTACTTAATATAACTTAGTAGACTAGTCTATAACTCACTAGCTGTAATCCAAAGCTTAAGCTTATACGCTAAATGGTTTCATACCATTTATACTATAGGGGATTGTTCTATCGCTTAGAGTCAAGATTATCTAATTGAAATTGGATTCCTATATCGTCGGATCTTTCGAAATCTAGGAGTACCACTCTAAGTCCAAAACTCCAAGGGCATATGTGACCGGTGGTCTCAAGTTGTGTTAAATGGGACTGCTTTCCTACTCCCACCTAAGAATTGGGAGTAACATGTTTAGTAGGTGGGTGGGTTGGGATTCAAATCAATTTCATAGCCTTTGGAAAATGGATCTTGTGTTGGAAAGTGTGAGATGGGATTTCCAAATCCCATGATGATGAATTCTTAAGTATAAGTTGAAAGAAAGAAAAAAGTGAAAATCAAAAATACGACCATAATGAACTCAAATAGAGCCATAGGAAGTGGAAGAAAGGGATAAAAGGAATGGGGTTTGATGGGTTGTTGAGTTGTGAGGTAATGAGCCACAAAGAGAAGACAAGTGAAAAGAAGGAGATGGGAGATGTATGCAACATGGAGGCCAGTTGGAAGCATAAAATGATGAAGGAAATCTATTTCCTAGGAAGGAGAAAATGGGATTTAAGGTTTGCACGATTTTGAGACCAAAAAGAGAGTGTAAAGGCTCAAATAAAAGGGACATGAGAGAGACCACAGCTGTAGGAGGGAGTTTTCGAATGGGTGACGACGGTGGTGCACTAAATGGAAGGAGTGATTGGAGGGGCATTTTGTATGAAAAATCAGAAAATTTGTGGAGAAAGGAGAGCTTAGAGGGGTGCTTTACGAAGGAGGGGCATCTTTTATGGGGTTTTACACGACCGACCGTACACCAGGGGGTCACACTACACCCCAAAGTCGATCGGCTCGAAGGCCCGACCCCACTGAGCCCGTTGGTCGGCGAGGTCCTCCTCCCCCCTTAGGTCCAAAATGATGTGGGTCTCCCCTGGGTCCCCCTAAAACTGCCCCGATTGGGCCCTACCTCCGTTTTGAGCCTATTCGGGCTAGTTTGGGTCATTTCTGAAGTACAATCATCTTTAGCGATTTCTGGAGGCTGGGATACGATCAATAGGGGTCTAGACCCGTCGATAGACGGTCTAAGAGTGATTTGGGGTCCTTGTGTGTGATCAGGAGTGTGTACGGACTCGATCTCAGCGATCGTTTTCAGTAAACTTTCGCTGACAAACAAACTGGGGGTCCTAAACTTGTTTCTAGATTGTTCTCGTACCCTCCTACATTAAATTGGCGTCAGCGTGCTGTGTGTGACCATAACCCAGGTCCAGTTTAATCCAAATCATGCTCTGATACCATCTGTAATGCCTTGAAAATCGGGGGTCGAGCATAAACTCCACTCCCGAGTTCCAGAACATCACTTATGTAACATTTTCAATGATGGATGAATGTCGGCTGTAATAGTGCATAAAACATGAAGTGGATTAAGCCAAAACAGCATATCATACTCCAGAGACAGTTAAATTATCAAGCGAAAGAATGTGATAAATATATAAAATATATAAATGATTGTAAGTCTCCAGAGTGTGAACATGTTACCAGGTTAACTAAATACATGTATACTCCAAAATGGAAAGAAAAGAATATACATGGGTGTGAAAATAAAAGGCAAAATACCAAGCGTATTGGCATCTAATCAGTAACCCTGTAAACCCGTCGATCAGAACCTGCATATAGGAGGGATCCTCCTCATCATCATCAAGTTCGGCTCTACTTCGCAAGCATCGCCATCATCTGAAACTAAAATAGGGACTGGTTGGTGTGCGCAACACTGTCCTGTAACGTGGGAGTGAGTAGCTAACTCAGTGGAATCATAGAGCAAAGATTAGCATGTTATCAAATCAATCAAGCGATAATGATAAAGCAAGTAATTCAAACATTCCTAAATACTGTGATTAATGCAAGAATGAAATGACATGATGGATACCCTCACCGACATACTCCCTCATGCGACACCATCTTACGTTCGCGGCATGCTTTCTTCCCTCAGTGCTCCACATCTTTCAGGCACATGCAGTGCGATATGAATATGATTACTGAGTTGTTATTAGTCATTTTCATATAGCAGGATTGGAAAACTAGGGTACTTCCCTTATATCATTCCTAATAAGGATCCTGTCTAGGGTCGTCACTCCTAGTAATCTCATACGATGATATATTTCTAGGTCGCTGCAAGGGCTGTCAAGGCTGTTGCACGCACTCGTTGCTTCGCTCCCCCATCACCTTATCAATACAGGCCTAGTTGTACTCTTGTTGCTACGGAAGGGTCGTCGCCTCACGTAGACTCAGAGTCCGCTCGAGGTCACTACAAAGGGCTGTCAGGGCTGTTGCTCGCACTTGTTGCACCGCTCCCCCATCACCTTATCAGTGTAGGCCGACAGCAAGAATATAATGTCTCATACCACCACAATCTGCTCACGAGTCTAGGTTGCTCACTGGTCACTACGGGGAGGTTTGTGGCCCCAGCATAGGCCGACAGCTAAACCACGGTGTCTCATACCACCATGCCCAACTCATGAGTCTTAGTGGATTAAGGTACCACGGTTATCAGGGTTATCACTGGTAAGTTCAGTACCCTAGTTCAAGCAGTTATGACCAATACAAGGTGAACATACAATGGTCAGTCGGGTTACTTAATGAGTCCGACTAGCACGAGCGCACGTTGAATCGACTGACATGAAGTGTACAAGCACTTCGTGTGGCCTAACCACTGCCGACGACTCTAGTACGACTCGGGTTCGTCATACACATCCTTCGTGGCGAATAGAATCCAACCACGAATTCTAAACTGTTACCGACTGCCTGGACTAGAGTATAGCCCCAAGCACATGTAATCTAAATCAATAATTATATGAGAGAGACAATTGAAATACAAGAAATTCCAGCATATTATAACATACATCATAAGCAGTTAACCATACACGAGTACTTCACACATAAGGTAATCAATTGAAATACAACAAGCATGGAGGAAATCATGTACATCATCAAATTAGTTGAGAATCCAGTCTCAACGCTAATCAATAGCACCATTTACCCAATACTTACCAATACATACATTTATACAAACACTTAGACTACTCAACTCCAACGTACTTGACGTATGTTGATTTCAACATATAATATGACAGATCCTTATATTAAAGAGTTGTCTAATACACAACAATCATGTTCTTACATTCAAAGCATATAGCAGGCATAAATCATATTGATTTAGGCATTTCAACAAACACTTAGACTACACTTAATAACATACATAGCGTACGTTGGCCGAAACATGTATTAGGGCGAATCCTTTCGCCCAATAGATCATACATCCATAACTAGCATATATGCACGGCAAATACTCATGGCAATCATATCAGCAAAATACGTACGTATACAGTATTTCCTACAAATACCTAAAATACCCTAAATCTCATATTCTTCGTACATATTCGAAATGAAAAACAGAAAGCATGTTCTACATGTCAAACAGCATTCTTGTCAACAATATACCATTAAACGGCATTGAAAGCTTTGAAAACAGGTAATCTAAGCGTCTAAAATCCGCACCTTATGCCGTAGGAGCGTAATGAATCGAATAGGAACTCTACGTCGTCGTCAACGACTGATTGGTAACCTACAACACAAGGTGAGTCAGCTACTTAACTACTTGTACCCATAGGAGCCTTAAAACAGGTTAGGGTTAGGGTTTTCTTACCTAGAACGAAACTGGAATCGCCAGAATAGCGATGCAGGTGGATGGATTTGGCACGTGGAGCAGCAGGGAAGAATTTCAGGAGAAAACCCCAACTTCTCCCTCACTTTCTCTCTCTTTTCTCTCTTCTCTCTCCTAGGTTTCCCTAAATTCGTATGGGTTAGAAAGCTAAGAGTTTAAGGCCCTTTTATAAGCTAAAAACTCACATATACAGACTTAGGTCCATGGTATACTTATGTTATATCCAAATCGGGTATGTTTCGATCCAACGAAGCACTTCTGGAGGTCCTGTTACTGAATGCGATCGGACTTAAGCCCTCTAATATTAGATCTAGGTCAAGGTAAGTTTTCAGTCCGGACGGGTTTCAAGATCAACCGTGGCGGACCAGTTTCAGTTCAGCGGTCACCGAAACTCGACCAGGGCTACATGTGCTATGACATGTAAGGGCCACCTATCCTGATCCGAGGGTGAAATTTGGTCGAATCCTAACGGTCAGAACGCTTAAAAAATGTTGCGCAAGCGACATGTGCCAGATTTATTTAAATTGAATTAATTTTCTAAATATTTTTCTTTTCTCACTCTCTTCATTTCGGACTCAGTAAAATGGTCTTAGGATATCAGTTGGGCTTGATTTTTAAAATGATTGTCAAGTCCAACAAGGCGGTCGTAATTGTCTAAGATTATCGATATCGGACTTTCGACGTGCGGTATAGATCCAATACAAAGTTTCAAAGGGTTCCTGAGAACAAACAGGTTTAGAGTTTGATCCTGGATTTCAGGGTAAGGTAGCGTCAATGATTATATAGGTTTTGAGTCTTACAGATCGTATTTAAAGTGGTTGGTGCTAATTTTGTAGAAAATCTAGTATAGCGCTGGCTAATTCACGTTAAATTTCTAAATAATTAGGTTCTAAATGATTTCTCTGGCTTTGGAATCGAATTTTGAAAAGCTATCAAGGTGCTATGGTTGACCCATTGCCTAAGGATCTCTAACCCCAGGTTGGCAAAAATCTGGGATGTTACAACATCCTAGGCTCCTACGCCACCCTCACCTAACGTTTTTTATTGGAGTACTACATAATTCCCCTTCATCGTTGTCTCTCTTGGGAGTTGAAGGTGGTGCCTTGAGTTGTGGCAATGAGATTGTTGACTTTTGCCTAACATTGGACAGGAGCAATCCCATTTCCCATTCCCACATCCCAACCCACCCCTTCCTTGTGAGGGTGGCCTAATGAAGTTTTGGACCACGTTTTCCATTCACCCAAGGTAGTGCCGCCTCGTGAATAAGCTGAATGGTAAAAAGACATCACAGTGAGCCTAATAAGGCTTTGACTGGGAATGTCATTATTGGACGCAGTTTGGCTAGTGCCCCACCACCAGCCCCACCATGCTGTAAATATTTTATCCAGGTTGTTCATTCATTTTATAAGCTCATTTTAAGGCATGAGCCACAAAAATTAGGTAGAGCCAAATCTCACTCTGTGGACCACACCATAGGAAAACAATGTTTGTTGAATGACCACCATTAAAAACTTACTAAGGCCACTTTAATATTTATATTCCATCATATTGATAAGGTCATACGAATCTGGATGAAGGTAAAACACAAATATCAATTGATTCAAAATTTTTATGTCCGCTAAAATGTTTTCAACGGCAAGCATTCAATCCCTACTATTTTTGTGATGTGGACCACTTGAGACCTGGATCTGTCTCATTCCGCGGCTCATGCCCTAAAATTAGATGGCAAAAATGGTTGGAGCCGAACGACGTCCGTCATTATCCCCACTGTTGCATATGGTGCGGTCCACTTGATATTCCGATGTGCCTTTTTTTCATTTATTTTCTTTTCTCCTCATATCCCTTGACGTAGACATAATGCAAAAACCCAAGGTGGCACTACAGGGAAACGGATTGGTTACTCCCCCTGGCTGGTGGTCGTGCTCTGTGAGCCTTATCAAGATGTATGTGTTTCATCGATCCCGTTCATCCATTTTTAAAGATTCTCTTGATCCCAAAAATTAGAGGTATATAAATCTTAAGTCCACACCACATGAAAACAATAGTAATTAGATATCCACCATTAAAATCCTCCTAAGGCCCACTGTATTGTTTCTTTGATATCCAATATATTGATTAGATCATACGGGCTCAGATGAAGGGAAAAAATAAAAATCAACTCAATCCAAAGCTTTTATGCCCCCCAAAATGTTTTTAATGGTCGATGCTCATTTAACACTGTTTCCTGTAATGTGGTCCACTTTAGATTAGAATATACCTCATTTTTAGTTTCTTACTGTAAAATGATATGTAAAAATAGATGGATAGAATGGATGAAACACATACATCATGGTGGGGCCCAACCATTGGTGGTGTCAGGGGAGTAGCCAATCCGTTTCCGCTCCCAAGTCGATCACACGAGAAGAAAATTTCGGGAAAGAAAATTCTACCGTTGAAACATTACTGGGCTCCACCTTGATATTTATATGCTATCCAAGCCGTTTATAAGGGCATTCTCAATGGGATAAAGTGAAAACATAAAAAATATAGCTTGGTACAAAATTTTATAGCTATAAGAATGATTTAACGGTACTCATTGAATTCCCACTGTTTCTGATCATGTGGCCTACTTGAGTGTTGGATACAACTCATTTTTTGTAACAATTTTTAAAATGATCTCTTAAAACGGATAGACGGTGTGAATTTCTCACGAACATTTCATTAGCCCCGCCGAACATCCTTGCGCAAGAACTCCCTGCAAAAGGCTTTCGCAGGAAATTCGCGTCCTGGAAAAATATGCCTGATACAAAAATTTTAAGAAAATTTGTGACAGTACGACCCATTTATGGCCCATTTAGGAGATTAAACTCACCTCATTTTCTTCCGCGAGAATACGCCCCAGCTGTACGGATACCTTGCCAAAGGTCGAAAATGCCCTGTCTTTTCCTTCAGCGGGAAGACAGCGTTGACGCTCCTCGAACTCCAGGTTGTACGAACGGTTCAAAACAGATCAACGTTACGTGGGCCTCACAGTTATGTATTTATTATATCTACAACGTTCATCCATATTTTGACATCATTTCGAAGCATTATCCAAAAAAGAAATCACATTCAAAGATTAACTGGATCACACTACAAAGAGCAGTGAAAAATTGATTTTAATATCAACATCAACTCGATATTATCAAAAATACCTTTTAAAAACATTTTGTCACTGGACAGTTGGTGACAGTTATCAATCAATCGAACCTCAGTTGTAAGGATGACTTAGTACGATCATATTGATTAGATTTCCATGTAATCAACAACTTAAGCTATATTTAATCCATTAGGTTTCGATTACATCGAAATGCCAGGAATCTATCCGTAGCCATAACTACATCCTATGCTTTTTCAATATGTTGTTTGTTATGTTTTCGATTAATCGAAAGTCTTTCAATTAATTGAAAAAAGTTCAAAACTTTTCAGCGACCTTGTATAAAAAAATTCTGTAATTTTCGATACATATAGAAGTGTACTCGATATTATTGAAGATATAGCTACGGATTATAGCCGTAGCCATAACTACAATCCATAAAAGCTTATGCAAATTTTTAAAATTTTAAAATTTTTAATATTTAAATTTTTATTTTTTACATGGATAACTTTATTCTACGTACAATTTCCTCTAATACATATTTATATAAATATGTAAATATAAGCATATAAAAAATTTTCTATTTCTTTATTCATTTAACAAGAATATCTTTTAAACCAAAATTAGTTACTTGATATACTCTATATGATTTTGGGGTAGGAGAAGCTACTTTAGCCAACTAACCTAGTTATTTTCAAAGATTTCATCAAGTCGATGGTCGAAAATCCATTTCATATTCACTTTGTAGTCAATTTAAATCAGTTCGCGGTCAGTTTCATTCATTTCATTTACTTCATGGTCATTTTCATGCATATCACGGTCATTCCCGCCTATTCCGTATTGATTCACGGTACTTTCGGCGCATTTAACGGTCAATTCCCTTCACTTCACGGTCATTTGCATGCATTTCACGGTCAATTCACTTCCATGCATTTCACGGTCTTCCGAAACAATTCCATGTTGATTCATGGTCATTTCGCGGTCAATTCCCTTCACTTCACAATCATTTGCATGCATTTCACAGTCAATTCGCTTCAATTCATGATCACTTTCATGCATTTCACGGTCATCCCAAACAATTCTGTATTGATTCACGGTCATTTCAAGGAATTTCGCAGTCAATTCCCTTCACTACATTGTCATTTGCATGCATTTCGTGGTCAATTCGCTTCAAACCATGATCATTCCCATGCATTTCACGGTCATACCAAACAATTCCATGTTGATTCACGATCATTTCGAGGCATTTCGCAGTCAATTCATTTCACTTCACGGTCATTTGCATGCATTTCGCGGTCAATTCACTTCAAATCATGCTCACTTTCATGCATTTCATGGTCATCCGAAACAATTCCGTGTTGATTCACGGTCATTTCGAGGCATTTCGCGGCCAATTCCCTTCACTTCACGGTCATTTGCATGCATTTCACAGTCAATTCGCTTCAATTCATGATCACTTTCATGTATTTCACGGTCATCTGAAACAATTCCGTGTTGATTCACGGTCATTTCGAGGCATTTCGCGGTCGATTCCCTTCACTTCACGGTCATTAGAATGCATTTCGCGGTCAATTAATTCCATGTTGATTCACGGTCATTTCGAGGCATTTCGCGGTCAATTCCCTTCACTTCACCGTCATTTGCATGCATTTCGCGGTCAATTTACTTCAAACCATGATCATTCCCATGCATTTTACGGTCATCCCAAACAATTTAGTGTTGATTCATGGTCATTTTGAGGCATTTTGTGGTCAATTCCCTTCACTTCACAGTCATTTGTATGCATTTCGTGGTCAATTCGCTTCAAATCATGATCACTTTCATGCATTTCACGGTCATCCGAAACAATTCCGTGTTGATTCATGGTCATTTCGAGGCATTTCACGGTCAATTCACTTCAAACCATGATCATTCCCATGCATTGAACGATCATCTCAAACAATTCCATGTTGATTCATGGTCATTTCGAGGAATTTCGCTGTCAATTCCCGTCACTGTACGGTCATTTGCAAGCATTTCAGGGTCAATTCGCTTCAAACCATGATCATTCCCATGCATTTG
The DNA here is from genome assembly GCA_037074715.1 of Magnolia kwangsiensis. Lineage (NCBI taxonomy): Eukaryota > Viridiplantae > Streptophyta > Magnoliopsida > Magnoliales > Magnoliaceae > Magnolia > Magnolia kwangsiensis. Next base: position 50,881,208 of record CM073586.1, on the reverse strand, counting down.
ACGGTCATCCCAAACAATTCCGTGTTAATTCACGGTCATTTCGAGGCATTTCGCAATCAATTCCCTTCACTTCACGGTCATTTGTAAGCATTTCGCGGTCAATTCGCTTCAAACCATGATCATTCACATGCATTTCACGATCATCCCAAATAATTCCGTGTTGATTCACGGTCATTTTGAGGCATTTCGCGGTCAATTCCCTTCACTTCACGGTCATTTGCAAGCATTTCACGGTCAATTCGCTTAAAACCATGATCATTCCCATGCATTTCACGGTCATCCCAAACAATTCCGTCTTGATTCACGGTCTTTTCGAGGCATTTCGCGTTCAATTCCCTTCACTTCACGGTCATTTGCATGCATTTCACGGTCAATTCGCTTCAATTCATGATCACTTTCATGCATTTCACGGTCATCTGAAACAATTTCGTGTTGATTCACGGTCATTTCAAGGCATTTTGAGGTCAATTCCCTTCACTTCACGGTCATTTGCATGCATTTCACGGTCAATTCGCTTCAAACCATGATCATTCCCATGCATTTCACGATCATCCCAAACAATTCTGTGTTGATTCACGGTCATTTCGAGGCATTTCGCGGTCAATTCCCTTCACTACACGGTCATTTGCATGCATTTCGAGGTCAATTCGCTTCAATTCATGATCACTTTCATGCATTTCACGGTCATCTGAAACAATTCCGTGTTGATTCACGGTCATTTCGAGGCATTTGCGGTCAATTTCCTTCACTTTACGGTCAATTCGCTTCAAACCATGATCATTCCCATGCATTTCACAATCATCCCAAACAATTCCGTGTTGATTCACGGTCAATTCGAGGCATTTCGCGGTCAATTCCCTTCAGTTCATGGTCATTTGCAAGCATTTCGCGGTCAATTCACTTCAAACCATGATCATTCTCATGCATTTCACGGTCATCCCAAACAATTCCGTATTGATTCACGGTCATTTCGAGGCATTTCGCGGTCAATTTCCTTCAGTTCACGGTCATTTGCAAGCATTTCGCGGTCAATTCACTTCAAACCATGATCATTCTCATGCATTTCACGGTCATCCCAAACAATTCCGTATTGATTCACGGTCATTTCGAAGCATTTCGCTGTCAATTCCCTTCACTTCAAGGTCATTTGCATGCATTTTGCAGTCAATTCGCTTCAAATCATGATCAATTTCATGCATTTCACGGTCATCCGAAACAATTTCGTGTTGATTCACGGTCATTTCGAGGCATTTCGCGGTCAATTCCCTTCACTTCACGGTCATTTGCATGCATTTCGCGATCAATTCGCTTCAAACCATGATCATTCCCATGCATTTCACGATCATCCCAAACAATTCCGTGTTGATTCACGGTCATTTCTAGGCATTTCGCAGTCAATTCCCCTCACTTCACGGTCAATTGCAAGCATTTCGCGGTCAATTCGCTTCAAACCATGATCATTCCCATGCATTTCACGGTCATCCCAAACAATTCCGTGTTGATTCATGGTCATTTCGAGGCATTTCGCGGTGAATTCCCTTCACTTCACGGTCATTTGCAAGCATTTTGCGGTCAATTCGCTTCAAACCATGATCATTCTCATGCATTTCATGGTCATCCCAAACAATTCCGTGTTGATTCACGGTCATTTCGAGGCATTTCACGGTCAATTCCCTTCACTTCACGGTCATTTGCATGCATTTCGCGGTCAATTCGCTTCAATTCATGATCACTTTCATGCATTTCACAGTCATTCGAAACAATTCCGTGTTGATTCACAGTCATTTCGAGGCATTTCGCTGTCAATTCCCCTCACTTCACGGTCATTTGCAAGCATTTCGCAGTCAATTCACTTCAAACCATGATCATTCCCATGCATTTCACGGTCATCCCAAACTATTCCGTGTTGATTCACAGTTATTTCAAGGCATTTCGCGGTCAATTCCCTTCACTTCATAGTCATTTGCAAGCATTTCGCGGTCAAGTCACTTCAAACCATGATCATTCCCATGCATTTCACGGTCATCCCAAACAATTCTATGTTGATTCGCGGTCATTTCGAGGCATTTCGCGGTTAATTCCCTTCACTTCACGGTCATTTGTAAGCATTTCGCGATTAATTCGCTTCAAACCATGATCATTCCCATGCATTTCACGGTCATCTCAAACAATTCCGTGTTGATTCACGGTCATTTCGAGGCATTTCGCAGTCAATTCCCTTCACTTCACGGTCATTTGGAAGCATTTCGCGGTCAATTCGCTTCAAACCACGATCATTCTCATGCATTTCACGGTCATCCCAAAAAATTCCGTGTTGATTCACGATCATTTCAAGGCATTTCGCGGTCAATTCCCTTCACTTCACTGGCATTTGCAAGCATTTCGCGGTCAATTCGCTTCAAACCATGATCATTCCCATGCATTTCACGGTCATCCCAAACAATTCCGTGTTGATTCACGGTCATTTTGAGACATTTCGTAGTCAATTCCCTTCACTTCACGGTCTTTTGCATGCATTTCGTGGTCAATTCGCTTCAATTCATGATCACTTTCATGCATTTCACGGTCATTCCTGCCTAAACATATAACCTATAACCTATACCTAAACCTTAAACCTAAATGTATTCTCAAATCCCTAAACCTAAACCTACACCTAATCATAATCTCATCTCCCTAACCTAAACCTAAACCTAAACTTGAAAACCTAAACCTAGACCTAAATTAAACCTAACCTAAACCTAAACTTAAACCTATAACCTAACCTAAATCCATGGGCATATCACGGTCATTCCCGCCTATTCCGTGTTGATTCACGGTCCTTTCTTGGGATTTCACGGTCATGCCCTTTCACTTCACAGTCATTTCCGTGCATTTCACGGTCCAATCACTTCACTTCACGGTCATTTCCATGCATATCACGGTCATTCCCGCGTATTCTCTATTGATTCACGGTCATTTTGGCGCATTTCACGATCATGCCCCTTCACTTCACGGACATTTTCGCATATTTTCGTGCTATACTACACAAGGTAAACTAAAGTGAAAACAATTTCATTTATAATCTGAGATTGTACATTGTTCCCATTCACTCCTTTCACCAGGGGATTATGATATATATATATATGCACATACAAATGAAGTTTAATCGATACAAATCGAAATGTGTCGAAAGGACCGTGAATCAACACGGAATAGATGGGAATAACCGTGATATGCCCATAGATTTAGGTTAGGTTATAGGTTTGGGTTTAGGTTTAGGTTAGGTTTAGTTTAGGTTTAGGTTTAGGCTTAGGTTAGGGAGTTGAGATTAGGATTAGGTGTAGGTTTAGGTTTAGGGATTTGAGAATACATTTAGGTTTTAGGTTTAGGTTCAGGTTCAGGTTATAGGTTATAGGTTTAGGTTTAGGTTTAGGTTTAGGTTCAGGTTTAGGTTTAGGTTATAAGCTATAGGTTTAGGGAATTGAGAATAGGTTAAGGTTTAGGTTTAGGAAATTGGGTTTGGGTTCGGGATCGGGTTTAGGTTTGGGTTTTCAAGTTTAGGTTTAGGTTTGGGTTAGGGAGTTGAGATTAGGATTAGGTATAGGTTTAGGTTTAGGGATTTGAGAATACATTTAGGTTTTAGGTTTAGGTTTAGGTTATAGGTTTAGGTTAAGGTGTAGGTTTAGGTTTAGGGATTTGAGAATACATTTAGGTTTTAGGTTTAGGTTTAGGTTATAGGTTATACGTTTAGGTTAAGGTTTAGGTTATAAGCTATAGGTTTAGAGAATTGAGAATAGGTTAAGGTTTAGGTTTAGGAAATCGGGTTCGGGTTCGAGATCGGGTTTACGTTTGGGTTTTCAAATTTAAGTTTATGTTTAGGTTAGGGAGTTGAGATTAGGATTAGGTGTAGGTTTAGATTTAGGGATTTGAGAATACATTTAGGTTTTAAGTTTAGGTTAAGGTTTTAGGTTATAAGTTACGGTTTAAGTTAATGTTAGGTTATAGATTATAAGTTTATGTTATAGGTTATATGTTAAGGTTTTATGTCATAGGTTTAGGTATAGGTATAGGTTTAGGTTTAAGTTTAGGTTTAGGGTACACACTATAGGTTTAGTGAATTGACAATAGGTTAAGGTTTAGGTTTAGGAAATTGGGTTCGGGTTCGGGATTGGGTTTAGGTTTGGGTTTTCAAGTTTAGGTTTAGGTTATAAGTATTGGTTTAGGTTAGGCTATAAGTTAAGGTTTAGGGAATTGAGTTTAGATTATAGGTTCAGGTTATAGGTTTTGGGATTTGAGAATAGGTTTAGGTTATAAGTATAGGTTTATGTTAGGTTGTAGGTTAAAGTTTCGGGAATTAACCATGAAATGCATGCAAATGACTGTGAAGTGAAGGGAATTGACTGTGAAATGTCTCGAAATGATCGTGAATCAACACGGAATTGTTTCGGATGACCGTGACATGCATGAAAGTAATCATGAATTGAAGCAAATTGACTGTTAAACACATGCAAATGACCGTGAAGTGAAGGGAATTGACCGCGAAGTGCCTCAAAATGACCGTGAATCAGCACGGAATTGTTTCGGATGACCGTGAAATGTATGAAAGTGATCATGATTTGAAGCGAATTGACCGCGAAATGCATGCAAATGACCGTGAAGTGAAGGGAATTGAACGCGAAATGCCTTGAAATGACCGTGAATCAACACGGAATTATTTGGGATGACCGTGAAATGCATGGGAATGATCATGGTTTGATGCGAATTGACCGCGAAATGCTTGCAAATGACCGTGAAGTGAAGGGAATTCACCGCGAAATGCCTCGAAATGACCGTGAATCAACACAGAATTGTTTGGGATGACCGTGAAATGCATGGGAATGATCATGGTTTGAAGCGAATTGACCGCGAAATGCTTGCAAATGACCGTGAAGTGAGGGAAATTGACCGCAAAATGCCTCAAAATGACCGTGAATCAACACGGAATTGTTTGGGATGAGCGTGAAATGCATGGGAATGATCATGGTTTGAAGTGAATTGACCGCGAAATGCTTGCAAATGACCGTGAAGCGAAGGCAATTGACCGCGAAATGCCTCAAAATGACCGTGAATCAACACGGAATTATTTGGGATGATCGTGAAATGTATGTGAATGATCATGGTTTGAAGCGAATTGACCGCGAAATGCTTGCAAATGACCGTGAAGTGAAGGGAATTGACCGTGAAATGCCTCGAAATGACCGTGAATCAACACAGAATTGTTTGGGATGACCGTGAAATGCATGAGAATGATCATGGTTTGAAGCGAATTGACCGCGAAATGCTTGCAAATGACCGTGAAGTGAGGCGAATTGATCGCGAAATGCCTCGAAATGACCGTGAATCAACACGGAAATGTTTGGGATGATCGTGAAATGCATGGGAATGATCATGGTTTGAAGTGAATTGACCGCGAAATGCATGCAAATGACCGTGAAGTGAAGGGAATTGACCGTGAAGTGATTGTGAATCAACACGGAATTGTTTCGGATGACCGTGAAATGCATGAAAGTGATCATGAATTGAAGCGAATTGACCGCAAAATGCATACAAATGACCGTGAAGTGAAGGGAATTGACCGCGAAATGCCTCGAAATGACCGTGAATCAACACAAAATTGTTTCGGATGACTGTGAAATGCATGAAAGTGATCATGATTTGAAGCGAATTGACCACGAAATGCATGCAAATGACCGTGAAGTGAAGGGAATTGACCGTGAAATGGCTCGAAATGACCATGAATCAATACGGAATTGTTTGGGATGACCGTGAAATGTATGGGAATGATCATGGTTTGAAGTGAATTGACCGCGAAATGCTTGCAAATGACCGTGAAGCGAAGGGAATTGACCGCGAAATGCCTCAAAATGACCGTGAATCAACACGGAATTGTTTGGGATGATCGTGAAATGCATGAGAATGATCATGGTTTGAAGCGAATTGATCGCGAAATGCATGCAAATGACCGTGAAGTGAAGGAAATTGACCGCGAAATGCCTCGAAATGATTGTGAATCAACACGAAATTGTTTTGGATGACCGTGAAATGCATGAAAGTGATCATGAATTGAAGCGAATTGACCGCGAAATGCATACAAATGACCGTGAAGTGAAGGGAATTGACCGTGAAATGCCTCGAAATGACCGTGAATCAACACGAAATTGTTTTGGATGACCGTGAAATGCATGAAAGTGATCATGATTTAAAGCGAATTGACCACGAAATGCATGCAAATGACCGTGAAGTGAAGGGAATTGACCGTAAAATGCCTCGAAATGACCGTGAATCAACACGGAATTGTTTGGGATGACCGTGAAATGCATGGGAATGATCATGGTTTGAAGTGAATTGACCACGAAATGCTTACAAATGACCGTGAAGTGAAGGGAATTGACCGCGAAATGCCTTGAAATGACCAGGAATCAACACGGAATTGTTTGGGATGATCGTGAAATGCATGGGAATGATCATGGTTTGAAGCGAATTGACTGTGAAATGCATGCAAATGACCGTGAAGTGAAGGGAATTGACCGCAAAATACCTCGAAATGATTGTGAATCAACACGGAATTGTTTCGGATGACCGTGAAATGCATGAAAGTGATCATGAATTGAAGCGAATTGACCGCAAAATGCATACAAATGACCGTGAAGTGAAGGGAATTGACCGCGAAATGCCTCGAAATGACCGTGAATTAACACGAAATTGTTTCGGATGACCGTGAAATGCATGAAAGTGATCATGATTTGAAGCGAATTGACCACTAAATGCATGTAAATGACCGTGAAGTGAAGAGAATTGACTGCGAAATGCCTCGAAATGACCGTGAATCAACACGGAATTATTTGGGATGACCGTGAAATGCATGAGAATGATCATGGTTTGAAGTGAATTGACCGCGAAATGCTTGCAAATGACGGTGAAGTGAAGGGAATTGACCGTAAAATGCCTGGAAATGACCGTGAATCAACACGAAATTGTTTGGGATGACCGTGAAATGCATGGGAAGGATCATGGTTTGAAGCGAATTGACCGTGAAATGCTTGCAAATGACCGTGAAGTGAAGGGAATTAACCGCGAAATGCCTCGAAATGACCGTGAATCAACACGAAATTGTTTGGGATGATCGTGAAATGCATGAAAGTAGTCATGAATTGAAGCGAATTGACCACGAAATGCATGCAAATGACAGTGAAGTGAAGGGAATTGAACGCGAAATGCCTCGAAATGTAACGCCCGTGAAAAATCCGTACTTGGGCTCGAGTACCAACTCGACTCGAAATTGTGTAGAATTTATTCCTTTAGAAAATATGACTAAGTTAGCTAGTGCAACGTTAGAATAGCTGGGAAATGGTCCCTGATCACTTTAAATACGTTCTACAAGGCCCAAGGCGAGTGGAACCAATGGTGCTATAATGCTCTAAAGCCTCGGATCAAACTCTAAACCGGTTTATTCTCGGGACCTCCTTGAAACTTTGTATTGGATCTAGACCGCGCGTCGAAAGTCCGATACCTACCATCTTAGACCGTTATGACCACTTAGCTGAGCTTGGCAATCGTTTCGAAAATCAAGTCCAACTGACATTCAGAGGCTATTTCATTGAGCCTGGAGTGAAGAAAGTGAGAATAGGGTTAGAATTGAAATTTGAAATTCAAATCTGGCACACGATTTGACGCATCAGTATTAAGCGTTCTGACCGTCAGAATTCAGCTAAATTACACCCTTGGATCAGAAAAAATTTCTATTACATATCACGAGACTTATAGGCTTGATCTTGGTGCGGTGACCGTTAAACTGAAACTGGACCGCCACGTGCGATCTGGGAACCCTACCGGTCTGAAAACTGGATGTGTACTAGATCCAGTATGCATGAGCTTAAGTCCGACCGCATTTGGCCAGGGGACCTTCAGAAATGCTCTTTTGGACCGAAAAAGCCCCGATTTGGTTAGGCACCAAGTAAACATTGTTTCCAAGCCTATTTTGGGCATGTTTTAGCTTATAAAAGGGGTTGAAACCCTCACTTCTCTCACACATCCGAATTTGCTAGAAACCCTAGCTTGTGTGAGAGAAAAGGTGAGAGATTGTGAGAGAGAGTGGGAGAGTTCTTCCTGCTACTTGTACTACGTGTTGCACGTGCGTAAGCAACGCACCTCTATCGCTTTTCCGGCGATTACACCGCGATTCTAGGTAAGTAAATACCCTAAATAGTTACTGATTTGAGGTTCCTTTGTTTCCATAGCGATGTAGCTTATAGATCTTGTGTATTAGGTTCCCTATTCGCCGTAGACGAAGCGTATACGCTCCGTTTCAATTCACGAGTCTACAAGACATAAGGTGAGGATTTTAGACGCTTTGATTGACGGTTTCCAACGCTTTCAATGTCGTTTAATAGTAGATTATTGACGGCATCGCCGTTTGACATGTACAACATGCTCTCCGTTTTCCGTTTCGTAAATTAACGAAGAATATGAGATTTAGGGCATTTTAGTCATTTGTAGGAAGTATAGTTTACATTCATATTTTGCTGATGGGATTGACATGGTTTGTTGTCGCATTAGGAAGTTAGGAATACGTGCATAATTAGTTTGGCGAAGAGATTCGCCTAATTGCGCACTTTGGGTCGACATACTATATGTAGACTTAAGTGTGTAGTGAATGTGTTTGTATAAATGCTTGTATTAGTATGTATTGAATTGAATGATGTTATGAGATAGTTTGAGATTGATTTCTCAATTAATATGCTGACCTATATGATTTCCTACATGTTGACTATATGCATGATTTCATTACATGCATGGAATATATGTGCTTGAAGATTTGCTTAAGTTGAATGTTATAACATGTGTTAACATGCTCACATGATTGTATTTCAAATCCAATACTCTTACATAAATTACTGATGTGATTCCATAATTGTTTGGGACTATGCTTAGTCCAGGCAGTCGGTAACTGAGCGAATTCGTGGCTGGCTGGTCTTGGCCACGAACGACGCGTCGATGAACGCGAGTCGTGTTTGGAGTTGACGGCAGTGGCTAGGCCACGCGAAGTGTTCTACGCACTTCATGTCGTTCGACTTGAGATGCGGTCGCGCTAGTCGAGCCCGTCAAGTAACCCGACTGGCCGATGTACGTTCACCTTGTATGAGTCATAACTGCTTGAACCTAGGGTACTGAACTTACCATTGTAAACCTTGTTAACCATGATACCTTGATCCACGAAGACTCATGAGCCGAGCATGGTGGTATGAGACACCGTGGTCGAGCTGTCGGCCTACGCTGGGGCCACAAACCTCCCCGTAGTGACCAGTGAGCACCTAAACTCGTGAGCAGATTATGGTAGTATGGGACACTATATTCTAGCTGTCAGCCTACACTGATCAGGTGACGAGTCCTTGGTAGTGACCGCGAGCGTATTCTGAGTCCACGGGAGGCGACGACCCTTCCGTTGTAGTAGAGTACGGTAGGCCTGTATTGATAAGGTGATGGGGGAGCGGTGCAACGAGTGCGAGCAACAGCCCTGACAGCCCTTGTAGCGACCTACGAAATATACATTGTATGAGATTACTAGGAGTGACGACCCTAGACAGGATCTGTGTTGGGATTGATACAAGAGAAGTACCTTAGTTTTCCAATCCTGCTGTTTGAATGGATTAATAACAACTCGAAAATCATATCACCATAGCATTCCATGTGCTTGGAAGATGTGGAGCACTATAGGGAGTGTGGCATACCGCAGTCGTAAGATGTTGCCGTATGAGGGAGATCGTCGGTGAGGGCATACATCACGTCATATCATCTTGCATTAACAACAATATTAGGATTGTCTGATTTACTGCTTTACTATTATCGCATGATTGAATTGTGAACATGCTAATCCTTGCTCTATGATTCCACTGAGTTGATCACTCACTCCCACGTTACGGGATGGTGTTTGCAACACCCACCAGACCCTGTTGTAGATGCAGGTGAGGCTGAGATCCAGGAGGTGGAGCCAGACTTTGACGAGGACCAAGACGAGTTCTCGTACATGCAGTATCACGATGGCTTTGCGTAAGCGACCTCGATCGATGGGACTTCAGTGGGACCATTTTGGACATTTACTTTTGTTCATGTATATGTATATGAGACTCAGAGATGTATTCATACTTTGGAGACAGATGAGATTTACTTTATTTTTCCATACAGTGATATATATATTGTTTAGTCTTCCGCTTGCTTTTATCACTGGATCTGAAGTATGAATTGCAGTTTTGGTATACTTTTACTCATGTAAATGCTTTAAATCAGACAACATTGAATCATAATCATTTTTGTTGCATAAGTGACGGTCTGGAACTCGGGAGTTGAGTTTATATACGACCCCCGATTTTCAGGGTGTTACACGAAATGACCGTGAATCAACACGGAATTATTTCGGATGACCGTGAAATGCATGGAAGTGATCATGAATTGAAGCGAATTGACCGTGAAATGCATGCAAATGACCGTGAAGTGAAGGGAATTGAACGTGAAATGCGCCGAAAGGACCGTGAATCAACACGGAATAGGCGGGAATGACCGTGATATGCATGAAAATGACCATGAAGTAAATGAAATGAATGAAATTGACCGTGAACTAATTGAAATTGACCACAAAGTGAATATGAAATGGATTTTCGACCATCGACCTGATGGAATCTTGGAAAATAATTAAGTTAGTTGGCTAAAGTAGCTTCACCTACCCCAAAATCATATAGGGTATATCAAGTAACTAATTTTGGTTTAGAAGATATTCTTGTTAAATAAATAAAGAAAGAAATGAAAAAAAGAGAGAAAATTTTTTTATGCTTATATTTACATATTTATATAAATATGTATTAGAGGAAATTGTAGGTAGAATAAAATTCTCCATGTAAAAAATAAAAATTTAAATATTAAAAATTTAAATTTTTTAAAAAATTGCATAAATTTTTACGGACTGCAGTTATGGCTACGACTATAATCCGTAGCTATATCTTCGATAATATCGAGTAAACTTTGACATGTATCGAAAATTACAAGATTTTTTATGCAAAATCGCTGGATAGTTTTGGACCTTTTTCGATTAATCGAAAGACGTTTGATTAATCGAAGACATAGCAAAGGACATATCGAAAAAGCATGGGCTGCAGTAGCCATAGACTCCAAGCTTTTTTTTTTTCTCCCTTGTTGTAATCCCTACTGCCTTTGTGGGTCCTTTTATGATGTATGTGTTATATCCAAACCGTCCATCTATTTCGTGAACTCGTTATAAGTCTTGAGAAGAAAAATAAGGCAGATTTAGCTATCAAGTGGATCACCCTCTAAAAGCCATTGGAGGATTGAACGTCTACCGTTGAACCGCTTTTAGGAGTCGCGGAAGTTTTAGATCATTACAAAATTTGTTTTTCCTCTTCTTCCATGTCTTTGTGACATTATGAATAGATTGGATGGAAAATAAATGTTACGGTGGGCCCTACAAAAGTTTCAACAGTGAAAATCAATTATCTGCTGCTCTTTGTGGTGTGGTCCAGTTGATCTTTGGATATAATTTATTTTTTTTGGATAACGGCCGAAATAATCTCGAAATATGGATGAACGTTGTGGATATAATAAATATGTAACTGTGGGGTCACATAACTTTGATATCTTTTGAGCCGTCCGTATAACTTGGAGTTCGAGGACCGTCAGCGCTTTATTCCCGCATGAAGGAAAAAACAGAGGTATTTTCGACTTTTGGCGAGGCGTCAGCTGGGGCGTATTCTCGCAAGGGAAAATGAATAGGGCTTAGTCTCCTAAACGGGCCATAAATCGGTCGTACAGTCGCAAATTTCTCAAAATTTTATCGCTATAAGAATGGTTTAGCGGTGCTCACTGAATTCCTACTTCTGATCATGTGGCCTACTTGAGTGATGGATACAGCTCATTTTTGGTCACAAGTTCTAAAATGATCTCTCAAAACGGATGGACGGTGTGAATTTCTCACATACATTTTATTAGGCCCCACCCAGCATCCTTTCGCGGGAACTTCCTGCGAAAGCGGAAATCCGCGTCCGGCGTAGGGCTATATAAATCTTCCTGTAGCCAGGCGATGTTGGCAATCCGTATTGCCTCGTGGGGACGTGCTTGGTATTTTAAAAAGATAAAATACGACTCGCTTCCTCTGTCTCCCCACCGTAGCCAGCGGCGAAGCAGCTCCGTCTCTCAGGTCGTTCTCTCATCCCCCCCCCCCGCCCCCCGCCCCTCTCTCTCTCTCTCTCTCTCCGTCCTTGCAATGGGCTCTCTCTCTATCCGTCTCTGCAATTGGCTCTCTCTCATTCTCTATCCGTCTTTGCAATCGGCTCTCTCAATCTCTCTCTCTCTCTCTCTCTCTACAATTGCTATGCGCCTCTCTCCGGTTGCTAGGGTTACAAGCTTCTTTTTTTTTTTTTTCTTGCTTTTGAATAGGGCCTGATTCAGTGAGGCCGTGACAATGGGGCCCATCTTATGTGTTGATATATCCACACTGTCCATCAGTTATGGAATCTCGTTTTAGGGCTCTGGCCAAAAAATGAGGCAAATCCAAATCTCAGGTGGGTCACATCATAGGAAACAGTGGTGATTGAATGTCCAACATTAAATACTATACTAGGCCTATCGTTACGTTTATTTGCCATCCAACCTGTTGTTAGGGTCACACATACGTAGATAAGGGAAAACATAAATATAAGCTTGATCCAACTCGTTCGTGGCCCACAAGAAATTCTATTGGTGGGTATTCAATTACGATTGTTTCTTGTGGTGTGGCCCATCTGAGATTTGGATTTTTTTTCGGGCCATGCCTTGTAATGAACTGATGAAACATACATCAAGGTGGGTCCCACAGTCCAGTCCATCATGGTGGACCATTGCTCTTATATTAATTAATTAATTAATTTATTTAACTATTGCCGATTAAGGTGGACCATTTTTATTTTATTAAACCACCTTGTGTGCAGTCCTGAAAGTTATACAATGATCAGGCTCTATTGAGGCTTTCAAGATTGGCATTGAGTAAGAAAGCCGATTTGCTTCCAACAATTTGAATCATATGCGATCCAGCTCTATAAATGAGTTGTTATCAACATCTGCTTCTGGAGTTCTGACTGTAATGTCTTCAATAGCCTCGAAAGAATCCATAGTCTCTTTGTGGGATGTTTCTTTAATATGCTGCACTATTTTCTCATAGTCGTTCTTCTTGTCGTAAATCCAGCAAAGAACCCAATCATCTAGCTACAACAAAAAGATTTCTCAATAAGCCCCAATTAAAATTTTCCCATAGTTTCCTACCAATTCTTATATTGAGTTATTGCTCTATATTATAGGTATTTTGAATCCATGGGCCCACTTTTATGGCCAACTTGATGATTGGTTTTGCTTAGAGCCTATTTGGATGCCTGTAAATTGGGTAAGTGGAAGTGACTTACAGGGAGGTCACTTACAGGTGGTGTTTGGGGGAGAAAAATCACTTGTAAGTAACTTAACAACTTGTAAGTCACTTACAGGAAAATCTACAAAAAAACTACAGGGGGATGGGGGTGGGAAGTCACTTCCCTGTAAGTCACTTACAGGCTCAACGGTCAGATTTTTCAAAAGAGGGGAAAAGGGAGAAACGCACCAACCCACCAGTCTCTCTCCATCTCTGCAATCTCTCGCTGCGTTTATTGACTTCCGTCTCTTCTCCTCCTAAAACAGTAGGGTTTCATCTACCCTTTTTTTCTCCATTGAAAACGGGAGTGGTTTGACGTTACTTTATAAGGCACACTGGCATCCAAATAGTCACTTATACGCACTTGCGCACATGCGTATAAGTGATGGGCCTCTAATCCGAACGGACCATGTGATGCAGCATCCCATGAAACTGTCAGGGACTAATTTGTGCCCTGATTTAAAACTCTTGTGGGCTATAGAAAAGAGAGATGCAAATGAAGGTAGGAAAATGTTTTCTTTTGTCATGGCCCACCAATATCTTAAATCAAAGTAAAAGTTGGGTAATGGGGGTTTCATGGGGTTCTGCATCACGTGGACCGTTCAGATTTTGGCTCAAATCACGTACGATGAGTTCTCAAAAAGTACTCTTGCCAACTTTTGCACGACTGAGTATTATGCAGGAAGGGATTGCATGCTGAGTAATGCATAAACTCTGTGGGATCCACCATGATATATGTATTTGATCCACACTGTCCATCCATTTTAATACTTAATTTTAAATCCTGATCCTAAAAATTAGCTATATCTAAAGATCAAGTGGACCACAACATAGGAAATAGTGGGGGCCACGGAAATTATGGATTAAGATGATTTTTTTTTTCCCTTCATCCAGGTGTTTGTGATCTTATGAACATGTTGGATGACAAATTGAGTTTTTACTCCATATTATAGATATTTTGAATTTGTGGGCCCACTTTTATAGCCCACTTGATGATTGGTTTAGCTTAATAATTATCCCAAATATTCATTTTGATGGGCTCATATTTAATCTCATGTTATGTGTGTGTGTGTGTGTGTGTTAAGCTCTGCTCGATGTGAATATACAACTTTCTTCCTGTAAGTAACTCACATGTTATCCAAACAGAAAAACTAACTTACCTATAAGTGACTTATAACTTACATCCAAACAGGTTACCTGTAAGTGACTTACAAGCAAGTCACTTACAACTTAAAAGAACTTATAGGCATCCAAACGGGCCCTTAAGAATTGGCTTAAATATTTATTTAGACGGGCCTAACAAAATTGTATATTTGGTGTCAAGTTTTGTTTTTTGTTCTTTGTTTATTTATGTAATCATAACATTTTGGAATGATTCCCTATGGTAAACTTGGTTCGATGTGAACATACAACTTCTTACTTGTAAGTAACTTATAGGTCACCCAAACACAAATACCAACTTACTTGTTAGTGACTTACAACTTACACCCAAACAAGATTACCTGTAAGTGACTTACCTGTAAGTCACTTACAACTTAAAGAACTTATAGGCATCCAAACATGTTCAATTTGGTGGAATTTTCTATGATCGTTGCTTTCAGAGATGATGAATGGAATCAAATGAATGGGCTTTTACAGGTTTTGTTGAACCATGAACATCCATCTTACTCTCCAAAATTCGAAGAGCTGGATATGATGACCATTTTACACCTTGGCAGCAGATAGTTCATAACATTCAAAAGGCCACTCAGGTACGTTGGATATGGGATGTTAGTAAGTTTGTTTAAAGCATCTACCTATTTTAATGTAAGGTGTAACTCTGTGTCTGTTCTTTTCAATACACTGTCAGCATCATTACAGTGGGGAGGTGGGCCTATTTGGTTCATGGGATTAAGTGGCATGGAATTGCATTAGATGGAATTAGCACCATTATTGCATTGTGATTGCATGTCTAGAAATGCCATGGTATTTTGACCATCCAATCCCACATTCGGGATCAAATTCTTCCTTTGGAAAGAACACTGTATCTGCGTTTGGTGGACCATGGAATTGTAATCAACGGACTAGATTCACAATGGACGTCGGTCTTTTGTATGCATATACAACTCGCATGTCATGCGTGGATAAAACACATGCATCAATGTGGGGCCCACGAATGTAGTGGATTTCTAAATCTACCACAAATCCTGTGGTACCTACTTTTGAGACTGGATGATATGATTCCAAGATTAATCCAATCCCTAGGGTTGTTTTCAAATGCTAGATGGAATTTGTATGGGACCAAATGTAATTCCATACCACCTAATTCTAATACCATACACCAAACAGGCGGGGGACAATCCAGATGCATTTCTGCCCTTCTAGATAAGGTTGGAGGGGCTATCTATCATTATGATAGATAGGGTTGAAAAGAGTCTCTTTTAACGTGTTGTTGAAATTAGAAAAAAAAAATAAATCTTTCCTTCAAGCTACCAGATATTTATTTTGGAGACAAAACCATAGCTCCATTCGTAGAAATTTGATGCATTTTTTCATCTTTTTTATTTTTAATGATTGCATTTTAATAATTTATTCGTGGCATTCAAATTCATTTTGGGTGATCTAGATTGCATTCATACCTCCATATGTATGGTAAAATTCATGTATGAGCATGATCTACCATGCTCTGCATGATAATCTTATGGTTCCCATTTGGACATCATGCTGAGAAATGCTAGGACCGCTGCTCATGGTCTCCAAAATCTAAAAGAAAATAACTTGTAGTCTGCTTTTGATTCTTATGTTCAGATCTATCAATTGTGAAAAGGACATCGAAGCTGCTTTTGTTAACAGGTGCTGCAAATTATATGGCATATTGTCACGGGCGTGACTTTTTGTTTTGTGATCTTTGTGGGACATTGCTTTCATTGGATTCGCTCAAGCATGCAGAATGCCCCCTATGTGGATTCAAACGGAACATGAAAGGTAGTGGTTGGATTTTCCTTTGAAAATTGTCTATACTTAGTGTATATCGGATTTCTAAATCTATTTATGCTTATCAATAATTGAATATGGCATGAAACATTTTGATTTTGCATTATTTTCACTTTGTGAAATTGGTTTTGGGCCATTCTCTTCGAGTTTCTTTTATATATATATATATATATATATATATATATATATAAAATTTTTAGGATCAACAACACAGCAGTTATATATATATATATATATATATATATATATATATATATATATATATATATAAAGGATCAACAACACATGCATTTTATTAAAAGGTGACGAATATGAACATCCATCGAGGTAATGGATAGGCACCATCAACACAAAGGGAAAGTTGAGAGACCCTTCTATCTAGATACATGCCCAAAGGATATAAAAAGGGTCAAAATGATATGACTAAGGGTGCGTCTGGTGCATGTTGTACTGCTGTTAGCACAAAAATAGGCCTATGAGGATTGATAATCTTGTGTTGGCGCTTTAATAAGCTGTGCTTATAGTGCAGTTAGCAAAATAGTGCTATTTAGTGCTTTTTACTTTTGTGTTAATTGCCACATTATGCTTATAGTTGAATCGTGAGAAAAAAGCAAAATCCAGCTATTTTGATAAGAACTAGATTAGCATTCCTCATGTAGCCACGTGGAGGGAGGGAATAAGCATGTGAGCCACACTGCAATCAAGTGCGCTGCCTCATGTTCACCCTAGAGCCCGTAGGTGGGCCACACTACAACTGGATGGGGATGCCCACCATTAGTTGTGTGGGGTCCACCATGGTCTGTATATGCCATCCAATTCATTCATCTGATGAGCCCTAATGCAATTCCAAAACTATGGTGGAATCACCACATGAAATGTGTGGTTTTACGCATGCTTTTAAACTGTTCCCCGTTGTTTGGCCCACCAAAGTTTCGGATCAATCTGATTTTTGGGATCAGGTCTGAACATGAGGTGGTGCACCTGATGGATGGGTTGGATATCATGCAAATAAATTGTTCTTCCTGCTTCAATGGTAGGCGATGGATGGGTTGGATCTCATGCAAATAAGTCATTCCTGCTTCAGTGGTAGGCACCGCCCGCCTGTGTTAGTCATGCCCATTGTAGCTTCCATAAACAATGAGGGAAGCGGATTTCAATGGCTGTAGGAAATCTTTGTTGACATGCACTGCTCCCCCCTCTGGCACCCATAAAATGAACTTGGATGGATGCTCCTTTGACACTCTGAGGCCAGCAGGTGTTGGGGGATTGTTCATGATTATATTGGGTATTTGTTGGTGACGTTTTCAGGCCTCACAGCAATCTAGGTTCCAACTTTGCTGAGATTCATTGGAACCAGCAAAGTGCAGTTAAATTCAATTTCTTGCCGGCTATTATCGAAGAGATTCCTCTAATGGGATTGATTGGGCATCTTCAAGTTGATGTCTGGGGAGCGTTGCCAATATGATCGAAGAAGTGTGGAAAATTTGCAGTAACTGAGATTTTTTAAAGAGAGAGAAGTCAACGGTGATGATGATTCTCTAACCAAAGAGTGGGCTGCAGTTGATGTTTTTTCTTTTATTGAGAAGAAAAGGGCTATTCTATTAAGATTGGGGTTTTGTTTTGGGCAATTTGCTAGTCGTTACTCTTTCACTTGGGGGGGCTATGATTTTTGCTTGTCTCTTATATTTCTGGCGGTTTTTCTCCTTTTCATTTCATTTTGTTTTGTTTTTGCTTCCTCCCCTCTTCTTTTGGTGGGCTTCAATAAAGTTTTAGATCACTCATGAAAAAACAAGGGAAGGGGATTTCGGTGTTTGGTGGAGTGTGACAGTTGATCTCAGTTGCAGGATCCTTCTAATTAGGTTTCGCTTCCGCTTTGAATCGCACTCCCGCTCTTGCTTTCAGTTGCACTCCCACTTCCTACCAATTGATGCTTGAAAACATTTTGAAACAAATGCTTCCTTGCTCATGCACCCGAATCTGTTGTTGCTTTGCTTCTCTTCGTGTAATTATATGGTTAATACAGAGGCACTCTGCAAATTGTACACATGTCTTGGTTGTTAGATAATCTAGACCATCAAAATCACTGACTCCACCTTGAATGGGTCATAGCAAAAAAATTGCACTCGCCTCTTACACGCGTGGTGAAGTGAGCAACTATCCAGTGTTAAATATTTTGCACCATCCACAAGCTTGTACCCATAGGTAGTTTCACTGGAAAATACCCCGCATCAATTGTCATCGCAATTGTAATCATCATAAAATAATCATATTCCAATGACGCTATTTATGCAGCTATATGATGTGCTCCAAATAGACCTTTAATCTCATTAATAATAAGACATTGTTTTCTGTAGCAAACCCCATGTCAACATTGTCCCCTTCATCTTCCTACCATTCTTTGAAAGAGATTTGCCCTTTTTGGTTGGTCTCGTGGTTGAGGACTAAGATGAAGTGGGTGAAGACATGGGTGAAAAGATGATGGTGGGAGAATGAAACTAAAGAAGAAATTGGAGGAAGCTTTATTTTAAAGTAGAAAGGCAGGGATGATCAATTTGGATCATGAGCCGCATGCTTGCATTGTTATTCAATGCAGAAAAGTAGTTGGATAATCTTTTTGCTAAATTGGAGGAGAGAGATGAGAGTCCTAGGAAGGTAATAGAAGCACAGATGACTGGAAAAGCGGGCAGACGAGAACTGGCAAGCTTGAATTGCTTGGTGAATTATGAAAAGGCAGCAGAATCGGTTGGATCAAAGCTGAGATTAAGGAGGGAAGGAAAAGGGGCACATCAGTTGCACAATGAAGATAGTACCATAGAATGTTGGACAATTTGGCCACTCTTGTTGTAGGCTTGTGGTTAGAGATTTGTTAGGAAAGAAAGCTGACATCATATTGCTGCAAGAGTCTAAGCTTCCAACAGCAACGAATGCTATGAGTGACGATTGTGGAAATGCAAAAATAAGGGGCATGTGATTTTGCTGGCAGTAGGGTCATCAGGAGGCATCATTGTCATGTGGTGATTGATTATTTGTAAACTGGTAAGAACTCTTGTTTCGGCGGATGGGGAGAGGCACTTTCTGGTTGTAGTTCAATCAGTATTCCGAGACCGGTATCAATCATTTGCCCATTTGTTTGGATTCGGTGGGCATCTCTATGAGGTGTATTCCATTGAGATTTGGATGTTGGTGGCTGAAGGAGGAGGAATGCGTCCAAGCAATCGCACAATGGATGGAGGAATGCGTAGAGGGTTGGGCAGTATACAAATGCTCAAAAATAAAAATAAAAAATAAAAAATTGAACTATGTTAAGTTGAAACTCAAAGAGTGGAGTAAAGCTAGGTTTGGTCATGCTGGGGTGAAGAAAGAGGACCTTCCACGCCAAATTGAATCCATCGATAGGAAGAGGAGGAAGGTCGTCTCAATTAGAATGTAGTGATTGAGAAAGAATGTGTCAAAGTGGATTACATGAAGATTCTAAGAAGAGAGGAAGCTCCGTGGAGGCAAAAATCAAGAGTAGCTTGGTTAAAATAAGGTGATGAAAATTCAGGTTTTTTTCCCCAAAGGATGGTAAATGTGAGGAGAAGAACGGACACAATGCATAAGCTTGTTTTGAACAATGCGCTGGTTGAAGACCACTTTCATATTAGAGATGTGATCATTGATTTGTATTCTAAATTGTATTCAAAAGAAGGTTTCTGTCATTGGATGGACTTTCTTTAGATTTGTTATCATTGAGGTGGCTGAATGGTTAGAAAGAAGTTTTTTAGAGGAAGTGAGGAAGTGGCATTTTTTATGTGGATAGCGACAAAGCACTCGGTCTAGATGGTTTCATGATAGCTTCCTTTCAAGAGTGTATGAGATATCATCAAAATGGATATTGTTGATGCATTAATGACCACACCTGTGGGCCACCTTGGCCACACGTGTGGTCCCAGGGTCTCTCATGTGGTCCTCATATGTTTGGGTTTATATTGTGCCTTTGTCATATGTGTGGGCTATTCTTTAGGCCCATAAGTCATGGTTTATTTTATCTTTTAGTTAGAGGGTTATAAGGGCTGACCCAACGTAATCCTTTTTCCTTGTTGTACCACCGCTTGGTAGGTGGTATAATCATGTTAATGTACCACCGCTTGGTAGGCGGTATAATCATGTTAAAAAAAGGGGTGTAAGACCCACTTTTATGTTTACCTGTGTGATGGGTCAAAGCAGACCATTTCTCATCAATAGTTTGATCTACAAACATTTGAAGGGTAAGTTCAGATTTAAAGGCAGATATTGTGTGTGAAGGTTGTTGATGGTATAAATTGAAAAAAAGAGAGTATACTATATATGGGTGAAAGTCAGAAAGCAGGTAATGATCTAGGTGATTATGTTTGTGGATGTGTGTGTGTGTGTGTGCACGTGCGCGCGACATCCAATTTAGTTGAAAGTTTTCTCTAGTGTGTATTCAAAGTTCTTCCCTTTGTCAAGATGGATACCAAAAAAGAAACAAAGAATAACTTTATATCTCCATTTGAGTCAATGTCTCTACAAATCACATTGACTAAACTGAATGGAACAAACTATTTACAATGGGCTGCATCTGTAGAGATTTTTTTGATAGGAAAAAGATATATAAAATATCTTACTCTGCCTAAACTTGATGAGACTGCAATGGACTATGATGATTGGGTAGTAGAAGATGCCCAATTAGTGCGTTGTTGTGGAACAGTATGGAGTCACATATTAGTGTAAATGTTATCTTCATCAAGACCACCAAAGAAGTCTGGGATAACTTGAAGGAGATGTATTCAGGTGAGAAAAGCTAACTCATACCTATGAGCTTCTATAGAACATATTTTTATTCCAACAGTGAGATAAAGAGTGTGGGAGAGTACTATTCTACTCTGCGGGGTATGTGGGAACTGGGAATAATTGAATGTGTATCAACCGATGTCAATAAACATTGAGATAATGCTTAGGCAGAGGGGGGGAATTATGTGTCACCAAATTCCTCTTTTGCCTCCTTCCTAAGTTCGAAGCTTTGAGACCGTTGATCCTTAGAGGAAGGGAGATCCCATTAGTTACAGAGAATTTTGCCAGAGTTCAGTTTACAACTTGTATAACCACACAGGGTTTTTCATCATTTGATCGGTTTGCATTTATCTCAGCATTTGGTAGAGGTGATGGGGGAAGTTGCGGCAGTCATGGTTGTCGTGGTTGGTTTAGAGGTAGAGACTCGAGGGGAAGTTGGGTTGGAGGTAAGAATATTTGGGGTGGTTGTGGCACAGATTCTTGTGATGGATGTAGTCATGGTCATGATAATCGACACTGCACGCACTATGGCTTTAACAATCACTGTGCACATTGTTGATGCATATCGAGACTTAGTGGGAAAGCCAGCTTGGGCTAATTAAGTCCACTTATTACTTCAGGTGACATAGTTACCATGTATAAGGAAGAATATGCCAAGCTTCTGAGAGATCACTCCACCCATGCCTCTTCCTCTATAGCTACTTTTGCCTAGTCAAATACAACTTGTTTTACTTTTTCCGAGAATGTCTCTTGGATTACTAATTTTGACACTTTCAATCACATGACTGGTGATCGTAGTATGCTCTTTAAGTTAGTTTAGTTTAGTCCTCATCCACATCTTTTGTGACACTAGCTAATGGTACATCAACTTGTGTATTTGGGGTGGGCACGGTTTGTCATTCTCAAGATCTCTCATTATCTTCAATTTTGCACATTCCTAGGCTTCATTTAAGCTTATTATCTGTTAGTAAACTAACCAAAGCCTTAAATTGTTTTGTCCAATTCTTTTATTCTTATTGTGACTTTCAGCATGTAAGAACGGGAAGGATGATTGGTGGAGGACATGAATTAAATGGACTCTATTACCTCGATCATGGAATAACAAGGTCTGGAGTTGCATTGCAGACCAATGTCTCTCCTCATTAGTGGCATTGTAGGCTTGGTCACTTGTCTTTAAATAGTTTTAAGGGTCTTGTCCCATCTTTGTCGTATATGTCTAAGTGAGAGTGTGAAGTTTGCAAGTTAAGCATGTATAGTGTCTTTTTCTTTTCCACGTGAGGATAAAGTAAGTGATAAAGCCATTTACTTGATACATTTAGATGTTTGGGGTCCAGTTCATGTTTCCAGTTTATAAATACTTTGTTTTCTTTGTGGATGATTGCTCTAGAATTCTAGTTTAAAGGATTTCATATGCAAATACAAACTCAGGTTGATGCTAAAGTGTTTATTTTAATATCTATGCTAAGGAATATACATTGAATTATTTTTGTTCCAATCTTTTTTCCCATGGAATCATTCATCAAACATCAGGTGCGCACACCACAGTAGAATAAAGTTGTAGAGTGTAAAAAGCGTTATTTACTTAAGGTTGCTAGGGCATTGTTGTTAAATATGGAGCTTTCAAAAAGTTTTTGGAGTGTAGTTTTGACTGCATGTTATCTCATAAACCAAATGCCTTCATCAGTCTTAGGTGGTAATTTTTTTTGCCATATATCCCCAACGTCAACCGTTTTCAATTCCTAAAGTTTTTTTTTTTTTGGTATATGCTTTGTACATCAATTTAACCCTTTTCGGTAAATTTGAACCTAAGCCATCTCTTGCTCGTTAGATGAGCTGGTAGAGACAATGTAGTGTGTGTAAGTGATCCAGGGTTCAATCCCTAACAATGTTACCTTTAAAAAAAAGATTTGAACTTAAGGCTATAAGTTGTGTTTTTCTGGGATACTCTTATACTCAGTGGGGTTACAAATGTTATAATCTAGTCACTCGTAGACGATGTGTTAGCTGATGTCACCATTTTTTTGAGGTACTCAATTTTTTTTTTCCTGAGGGAGGAAGATTATTGCAACTTGCAAATGGTTCCATCACTATTCCTATGGGGCTAGGCATAACTTCTTCTGTAGAGCGAGTACTTGTATGATATTTAGATTTGCCATCACTGTAGGTCTCCAGACATTCCAAGAGAGGCGATGAAGTGCATGCCAACGTGTCGTCTATCAATCCTGCCACCTCATTTGAAGATCATTCTCTTGAGTCTTCACCATTACTATCAAATGAAGCCATGAAGGTGATCTGCCCTTTGCTCTTCGTAAGGGTATACGTTACCTGACATCCTATCTCTAAATTTGTTTCCTTTGATGGCGTATTTCCTTTTCGACAGTTTGCGTTGTCTTTATCCTGTGTCTGTTCCTCGCTCTTTCAAGGAAATTGTTAATAGTGATGGGTGGAAGCGAGCTATGGAAGGAGATGGCTGCACTTGATCAAAATCAAACTTAGACCTTGGCTAAATTACTTATAGGAAAACATGCAATAGGCTACAGATAGGTATATACTAATACCATCAAGTACAATCCTGGATTGTTTAAAGGCTTGATTGTTATGACAGGATACACATACTCTAGGGGTTGACTACTCTAAGACCTCTCTCGTGGTCAAGCTTCATTACTGGTAACACGGATTTTTGGAGGGATTAGGGATGATTTTCATAGACATTGTAGGGCAACAAGAAGCTACACATAAGAAAGAAAGGAAGTACGACCATTTGAAGAGGCATTTATTAATATGTGTTCAAATATATAATCCAGGCTATAGTCTGGCACAAGCCCTTATACATTCCATGGGGAAATGCCCTTGATTCTAAGGCAAGGCATAAATACAGTGACTAACACATGTATTATATAAGTGAAATAAATAAGGTGCAAGGCATGCACTCACCACTTGAGAATCAATATTAGTCTAAATGCATGAAAGGTACATGAGCATGTACAAGGTGGAGCCTTTGGGAAGAGGTAATGTGCTATTGAGAGGATGTGGAGCCCTAGCAAGGTGTCCCATATCGGTATCGGTTGGCGTAACGGTGTCCTCCGAAACCGATACAGATACGGGGGCGTAACAGCCCATAACGGCGCAAATTTTTTTTTTTTGCCAAAAAAATATGAAAAAATATGTATTAAATCCGGAATATTCTAAGCATTCCAAATATGCATTCATTTATAAATTGGAACATGTTTATGGTGGTGTAACGGTCCACTCTTTGGTGAGAAGTTGTATCGGACTGTCTGATGAATTTATGAACCAGATAACCTGAATTTGACTACAAAATTCATATATTTAATTTTCTAACTATCTACTATCAATGATAAATATATTAGAATAAATGTAATATGAAAATATCTTACATTTAGGTGTTTGCAATTATTTTTGAGGGCCAAAATTCATGCGTAAATATTAAAAAATATAAAAAAAATATAAAATGGCACCCCAAATATGTAAAATGCACATTAACATGTTCTACTATGATTAACACATCGCATGGCATCATTAAAACAACAAAAGAATCATTAAAAAACGATTTTTCGAATTTTCAGAAAAAGGGCCAAAATAAATGCGTAAATAGAAAAAAAATATAAAATGGCACCGCAAATCTGTAAAATGCACATTAACATGTTCTACTATGATTAACACATCATATGACATCATTAAAACAACAAAAGAGTCGTTAAAAAATGATTTTTCGAATTTTCAAAAAAAGGGGAAAAATAAATGCGTAAATAGAAAAAAATATAAAATGGCACCCCAAATCTATAAAATGCACATTAACATGTTCTACTATGATTAACACATCATATGGCATGATTAAAACAACAAAACAACTATTAAAAATTGATTTTTTGAATTTTAAGAAAAGGGGCCAAAATTCATGCGTAAATAGAAAAAAAATATAAAATGGCACCCCAAATCTGTAAAATGCACATTAACATGTTCTACTATGATTAACACATTATATGGCATCATTAAAACAACAAAAGAATCATTAAAAAATGATTTTACAAATTTTTAAAAAAAGGGCCAAAATAAATGCGTAAATAGAAAAAAATATAAAAAAAATATAAAATGGCACCCCAAATCTGTAAAATACACATTAACATGTTCTACTATGATTAACACGTCAAATGGCATGATTAAAACAACAATACAACCATTAAAAATTGACTTTTCGAATTTTTAAAAAAGGGGCCAAAATTTATGCGTAAATAGAAAAAAATATCAAAAAAATATAAAATGGCACTCCAAATCTGTAAAATGTACATTAACATGTTTTACTATGATTAACACATCATATGGTATGATTAAAACAGCAAAACATATTAAAAAAAGTATAAATACCTATTTTTGACGAATTTTGAAAAAATGGCCCACCGAACTTTGATTTAAGAAAATCCATAATATAATGTGTTTTTATCTCAAATACCCAGCTAAGGTTGATCGAAATTAGTAGTAAAAGGAGAGAAATAGTTTGGAAGCAAGAAGTTTCAAAAAAATAGCAAAAACAAAGCTTAAAATGGAAAAAGGTCGATACGGGCCTGTAACGGCCCGTAACGGCCTGTAATGGCCTGTAACGGCCGTTACGCTCCGTAACGGGCCCGTATCGGTTGATACGGGTACAAAAAATCGTATCGGCCGTTACGGCCCCGAAATACGTAACGGTCACCCCCGTTACCGTTACGTATTGGCCATAACGGCCGATACGTAACCGTTTTGGCATACCATGAGCCCTAGGGGGGTGCAGGCCTCCAGGGCGGCCGACCACTAGAGGGATACGACCCTTATGGGGCAAGCCTTGGGCACACCTAATGCAAGCTATGGACTCTTTCGGATGGTGCTAGATATTTCCCCTTCCTTTTAATCAAACCACCAACATATAAAAAGACATTTACATGGTTTGACAATATGCTTACTCCACGGGTAGCAGTATGGAGCTTTCACTAAAATGAGGGAAATTAATAATAAACATATCGTTTCTCCAAGCATAAAAGAAAAAAAAAACATGCAATGCATGTGCCTTGACTGGGGATCCTTCGCATTTAAAATGTCTAGATCACTAGTTGGGACATTTGTAATGTCAGGAAACGATTAGCCTTCTGTCCCATGTAACCATATAAAGGACATGCCTACTGCCTTAATAGCTAGTGCAGGGTCTCTTGAGACCATACAAGAGTTGGATTGTCAACTCATCTGAGTGAGTAGAGGGGTGCGCTCATATAGCTTCCACTCATGACTATCCAGTATCAAGTACCAAATGCATGGCTGAACTTAGATTCACACAAGGCCATATGGAGATGAGAGTGAAGAGGATCAGTGTGTGACATCGTCCAAGTATGAGACATGTAGCATAAGACTGTGCTAGGTATGAAACGAACAACATAGCGCTGTGCCATGCGTGGGACAGGGAGCTCAGGGCTGTGTCTGGGTAGGCAAGGAGCATAGAGTTGTGTTTGTATATGCAAGAGCTCATAGCCGTGTATGTGTGAGCAACACAAGGTTGCATTTATGTAATATGATGATGAGGTTAGTGCTTGGCATTGTCTGTGCATGTAGTTCAATCAACTGGATAACACGGGAACGAGCATGGGTGAGGGTAACATAGACGATGCTCGCTTGGATAGGTGAGCCCAGATCTGTGCTCCACTAGGAGATCGACAACAAGCACTGTCCTGGTAGCCCTGTTAGGGTCATCATCCTAGCCCACTAACATGTATGAGTGAGCGAGAGTCTCTTCTCACTTGTTCCAGAGAGAGAGAGAGAGAGAGAGAGAGAGAGAGAGAGAGAGAGAGAGAGAGAGAGTTTCTGAATGAATCAAATGAAGACCCTTGAGGCATATTTATAGGAGTTGAACAATGACCTCGCGTGGTAGCATTGATATCGGGGCTCTGCCACTTGGGCGTTGTGCTACCACGGGGCCGCGACGGCGCTGTGCCTTACCGTGGGGCCATAACATTACCAGGACGCTGCTGCCCTAACTGCCGATGTTGAGCTGTGGCTAAGTCGCTATCGGGGTGCTGTGGTGACTCGGGCCGGTGTTGTGCTATCGTGGGGCCGGCGTTGTGCTAGCTTGGGGCAACGCCAACATCGGGGCTTTACTGTTGTGGCGTTGACGTTGTGTTGCAGTTGCCACTGGCGTTGGGGCATTGACATTGAACCATGGCTAACTGATGTAGGATGTAGCACATACATTCCTAGCATGGCAAACCAAAAGAAGGCCAACTGGAAGCGGAAGTAGTAAGCCAAATTCGGGCCCAATCCTACATAGGGCATGATGTAATTGGGACCCTAGGTGTGTCCGATTCGAATAAATTCAATCTGGATACGGAGAAATTGCCGTTTGAAGTGTGAACCATAAATCAATCATAACTTTTGATTCATGCATTGTTACGAGATGCATGACCTATCAATCTTTATTGTAATGGGCCATCCAGGGTCGACCGACCCACATAGTGGGTCCCATCTGTTCGTTTTGCGAGAAAACACAAGCTTACAGTTCAAAAATGGTATTTTAGGAAAAATTTACTATTTTTAATAATTCTAATTTTTGTCGTATTTTCCTATTTTTAGAGTTTTAGGTTTCCATCTTTTTTAGAAATTACTTGTAATCATGATAGGACTCCTCCGGTAAAGTTTATCTGGACTTTCTATTTTTGGCAAAGTAGGCTTTAGGTGAGTTTTACTATTTTGGGTAACTTTCAATTAGGGTTAGAATTTTGCTATTTTAGGTAGTTTTGAACTAGTTTTTTATTTTTTTTCTTTATTAGTGGTGTAATAGAGAATCATACACATTAGACTTATTCAATAAAGAGTTTTCTCTCTTTTTTCTTGTGGATTCAAGAAACTCTTCTTGTGGATTCAAGGTTTTAATCACTTGAGGATGACGGTGATCTTCCTCTTCACTTTTCACGCTCTTCCCTGGCGGCTACGTCACTAAGGTGTCGCCAGGGCCATGGCCCCGAGTCACTTTTTTTTAGTGTCAACAATTTCGTACACGTGGTGATCTCTATTGCTGCAAATATAGACTGTCCTCTATACCAACTTGATGTGAACGCCGTTTTTCATGGGGATTTGCTAGAAGAGGTGTATATGGAGAACTTGCCCGACTTTGTTGCTTAGGGGGAGTCAGATAAAGTTTGTCCCCGAAAGAAATCAATTCATGGATTAAAACAGTCTCCTTGTGCTTGGTTCGTCAAATTTAATAAGGTGGTGCTTCGATTTGGGATGAAACGTAGTCAGGAAAATAATTCGGTTTTTGTTCGACAGAGCAAGATAGGTACCATTGTGTTACTTGTGTATATCGATGATATCATTATTACTAACATTGCTTGTATAGATATTTCTCAGTTAAAGTTTTGCAACAAATATTTTTGCCCAAAGGATTTAGGTTGCCTCCAATACTCTCTAGGTATTGAGGTATCAAGGTTAGAAGTGGGAATTAACTTGTTACAGGCTTGCAACAGAAGTATGTGATGGATTTATTTGAAGAGACAAGTCTACTGGGGGGGTAAGCCATTTGAAAATTGATGTATGACGAATGTATGTACTCAAATAATGTGAGAGATCAATCGGAAAATTTAAATTAATCAATGAAAACTATAAATTTTGCTACCATCATCACAAATATCAAGATTCTAAAAGGAAATCATGCATAATTTAAGCCTAGGTTGCCAAGCATCGTCCTACAAGACCATTAAACATGAGAAACTAGAATCAAATGGATGTAGAAACATCCAAATAGCATAGGGTTAGGCCTATTTTAGAGAGGAAGGTCTAATACTGCCCGGGGTTAGGGTTAGGGCTAGGGTTTTGGATAAGGGAAGATACGGTTTTAGAGGAATGGTTCAAGGCAAGGGGGACTAGAGGAGTGGTCGTACGGACTAGCCTGTGGGCTCGCACGTGTGGTCATTTGGGCACACATGTGGGGTCCGGTTGGCTAGGGTTTGGTCTGGAACTTTAGGGTTGCGAGGAAAAAGATTAAGAAGAAGAAAGGAAGGCGTTGGAAGATGTTTTGGATGAAGAACTAATGAGATTTCAACAAAATACCTTGCACGGAGAAGAAAAACTCATAGATGGATAACTGGAAGCCTCGCACTCCCATGATTGAAGATACGCATCACACTGATCTTCGTTCCAAATCGCATGAAAAAGAATAAACAAATGAACTTTGTTTTTTTTTTTTTCCCAAAGAGAATCTACCATAGAGAGGTCAATCCCCTCCCCACTCTTTATATAGTCTCAAGAACTTTCAAAATTACAAAACAGACTACGTTTTATGACTGTCGACCAAAATAATCATAGTCTAATGAAAAATCAAATAAAACAACTCATAAGGTGTCCAAAGCACAAATGATTATAAACTAAATCCTAAAACATAAATGTCCTATGATGAC
Source organism: Magnolia kwangsiensis (assembly GCA_037074715.1). Classification (NCBI taxonomy): domain Eukaryota; kingdom Viridiplantae; phylum Streptophyta; class Magnoliopsida; order Magnoliales; family Magnoliaceae; genus Magnolia; species Magnolia kwangsiensis. The sequence continues at coordinate 50,851,550 of CM073586.1, read as the reverse complement.
AAGAATGGTCCATGATCTACGGCTCAATCATGTAATCCATGCGATCCAACGGCTCGATTGTCATGTCCCTCAAATCTAATGTTCCCAGTCACCCCCTAAAGCAACCCATGTGCATCTTCCCGGCGTGGGATCTTCTAGATGCTCACGCATGCACATGGGGTCTTCAACATGGAACTTACCTAGCCACAGAGAAATCGGGGCAGCCTACCTCCTACTTTGATACGTACGCAAATGTGTACGTGATGTGATATCCTCATAAAAAATCCATAGATACTAACTTGAGTATAAATGAAGGCGAACTATTTGATGATCCAAGGAGATATTGCCTGCTAGTTGGAAAATTGATCTATTTAACGATTACATGGATGGACGTCTCTTATCCAGTTAGTGTAGTTATTTAGAGACAATTTCTAGGAGTGAGAGGCTTCTACAAATCTTATGTGAGAGATTTTTCTTTGTTTTGTGTGGTGGTGAGAGTCCACATGTTGGTCAAGTCAGCTTTGGCTAACTTGCCTTTATTCCATTGTCCCGTTATTGTTTTTAATAGGGTGGAAAGGATGCAGAGGAAGTTCTATTTTGCGGAGATATTTCATCATTTGGGAAGAGGTGTGCTAGCCGAAAGAAGTGGGAGGTCTCAGTATTAGATCTCTAAAACTGTTAACTTTCCCCCATCTAGCTAAATGGTTGTGGAGATTTGTATATGAAAGGGACAACCTTTGGAACAAGTTGGTTTCTAGCAAGTATGGGGTCGATGCCCAGGATGGTTCACGTTCCCTTTATCTTAGGTTCAATGCTCTTTGGAAAGCGGTGCTTAGGGCGGCTAATTCATTCAGAAGTGAGATCTCATTTGTTCTTGGGATGGTTTCCTGTGCCCATGTTTGGGAGGACAATTGGTCTGGGGAATGTCCTCTTAGTTTCTGCCTTCCCCCAGCTGTACAGACTGGCATGGCAGAAGAGGCCTTCATATCTCAGTTCGTGTCTTGAGTTAGTGAACAAGTGGTTCCAAACCACTTTTACTGATGATGAGATTATTGACTTTGCTAGACTGATGGAGCTTCTCCAAGCCAGGTCCTGAGAGAGACATGCAGGTGTGGAAGCCTAGTTCAGGAAGCTTCTCCGCTAGGTCCTTTTATTTATATGGCTCATCCACTCTGGCCCAGAACCCTATTTGCCACATTTGGAGGTATCCATCTGGAACCTCATGTTAGCTGTCAGTTGGTTAGTCGGCAAGAACAAGGTGCTTATAGCATACCCAGTGGGTGCATTTTATGCTTGTGGGATACGAAAGCAGTTGATCATTTATCCTGCCCATTCTTTTGTGCAGAAAAATTGGTGGCTTTTTATTTATTATTATTTTAAAATGCTGTTGGAAGCCACTTAATGCCCGGAAAGATTTGGGACATCTTTAGCATGTGGCATTTTGTAAAAATATGGAGGAAAATGACCCTGTGGAGGTTCATCTTGCTAGCTGCTCTTTGGTCGGTTCGACAGCAACAATTACCAGATGTTTAGAGATAAATCGTGCTCCCCAGGTCAGGATTTTCGAAATGCAAAGTCGCTTGTTGACTTGTTGTTGAATGGGCCATGGCCTCCAACACCTTTGCTGGCTATCCTATTGAAACTTTATAGAATAGTTGAAGGGGAAAATTCATCCTTGTTCCCATTTTTTAGTTTTTTTAATAAAGTTTATTCAACTATGCTTAAAAAAAAAGGAGTCCACATGTTTGTCCCTTTTTAATGTTCTTCTTTAATTTTCCATTACAATTGGGAGTGATTGAGAAGTGTTGGTGCATGTATAGAGGAAATTTATCTTCTGCTGGGCACGTATCAAATCTTCTACATTTAAGTCAATTCATTTTTATTGCTTCTCAGTATGTCATCTGACCAAACACCCTCAGCCTTTTGATTCCATTTCCTGTTTATTTTTCTTTAGTTTTGTTGTCAAGTGCATTTCAAATGTTATTGTAGTTACATTATAATGGCATTCTTGCATGGGATTCCTGTCCTACGGTTCCATGACTGCTTATCCATGTGGTGATAAGGTTTTTAAAGATACCTGTTTTTCTTTTCCTTATTTTACATTTCTAATAAAAAAACTGCCTTTCACAGAAATTGAGGGAAGGGAAACATGCTACACTATCACTGCTGAGGTATGCTTTCAGCTACTGTTTTTTATCCTTTTTGTACTCTACCATTTTCCAATGTGGATATCCACACTCCCATGTGGTGAAGGGCATAGACAAGAAGGTGCCCGGTGGTGGAGATTAATATATCCCAACTCATTGTTGGTTTCTCGTCACACAGGATGACCACGAAACTACTCCTAGGTCACCCAAACCCATTGGGGTGGTGGTGAAATTTAGGGTACTCAAGAACCATGGTAACACAACTAAGCCTTGTTGGCTGTTTTGTCCACTTCATTCTTTCCATAGGGGCCCACTAGAGAGACCACAACAGAATGCCTGTAACCCATTAAACATAAAATGGCAAGTTCCATAGACAACTAATAGTAGATCGATGAAATGAAGAAGACACTAATGACTTAATTCCAATCAACACAAAAAGATCACAAATGATTAAGTCCAGCCAGTGTTCGAATTATCTCTGATATTATCGAAATATCTCTGATATTATCTTTATCTCCAGCTCAGCGATACCGATAACACTGGTGGTATCAGAAATTTCAGGTATTAGCAATGTATTGCTAAGTATCACCAATATATCAATATTGCCAATGTAATCGCCAATATTTTTAACTATGTAAATTCTAAGTGTTGCTTGTATTGCCAATGTATCAATAACACCAACGTATCGTCAATATTTTTGACTATGTAAATTCTAGGCAATGCTTGTATCATAAGCGTATCGATTATATTTCAATAATATTGCCAACGTATTGATATCATCAAAATTTTGTTTATTAGAAAAAAATTATTTCAAAATTTTTTAATGGGCACATGGTTGTATGTAGTGTTTAATTTGTCATTGATAATATTCATAATATCTTGATATTATCGATATCGCAACATGTGCGCTATTATCAATATCGCACTTGAGACCACAATCTTTCACTTCCTTTCCAATTGTTGTTGATTTCTTGGTGAAATATCATGTGTTGTTGATATTTTGCAATATCGATGGATGTTCGAATGGAGGATTGGATGGTTAAATAGGTCGGATGGGATTGTTGGACTGATTTCTTACAACAACATATGCTTTCGGATGGGATGGTTGGACTGATTTCTTACAATAATACATGCTTTTAAGGCCCCTTTTGCAAATTTTTTTTTTCTCTAAATATGCAAGTATGTACATTTTAACTTCTCTTGAAGATTTGCTGAAAATTCCACCGTTTTTCTCATGTTTCTCTGCATTTCCAGTTATCAGCAATATTATCGGCAATATCGATATTATTTCCATATCCCTGGCTAGTGAAATTTGTAGCGATATCGATACTTGGAACACCAAGTCCAGCAAAACCAAAAAAAGTCTAGAATGCTCTTTTTGGGCTTGCATTACTAGAAAGGTGTCCTAGCCTATAATGTGGGCTGTACAACCCCCATTCCCATGACACACATATGAAACATAGGTGGACAGCGATCCATGATCTGTCAATATGGTGGACCACACAACAGGTATGATCAACAAAAGATAAGCCGGTCGTCTCTACCAATCCTCAAGATGCCTATAATTTGGCCTTATGAATGTCCCAAGTGGCAAGTTGATCTTGCTGAAGGCGATGAAGTAGATGAGGCGGACAGTTTTTGATGATAAACCTATCTATTCCAAAGCAGAGGAGGAAGAAGGTGAATAGTTACAATGGACCAACTGCACTCGTAGTTTTAAAGTTGTTGAAGGAGCACTGGTAAATTCCATTTCAATTCAAACTGCAAATTGAGTTTTTTTCAACATCGGGAATGATTCCAAGGAGTATAAAATAACATCAAAACTTGCCCCATAGAACAACCAGAAATCACCAAAAAAAAAGAAAAAAAGGAAAAAGAAAAAAAGAACCTCAAAGACTGCCCTTTTTTCTGTTGGAAACTATGATTATATTTCATTAACAGGCTGAAGCCACAAATTAGAAATGTACAAAAATACAAAAGGAATCGACCAAAACTAACTGCCAAAAACACATTTTACATTTCTGCTTACTCCTTTACATTGTGAATTGCCCTTCTAAAGACATCTAAAGCTCCTCTCTTTTTATCCCTAAAGTATAGATCATTTCTTTCCCACCATAGAGCCCATAGAATCGCTAACAAGCTCAATCTCCATGTCCTTTTACCCGCTTTCCCTATCCCCCCACCATGCCAAGATGGTAGGAAATCGCCAACCGATTTAGGGAAGATCCAAAGGACCCTGAATAATTGAAGCAGAAGATTCTGGAAGTCATAGGACCCTGAACAACTGAAGCAGAAGACCCATAGGACCCATAGGATCCCATAGTTTGCTCAAATGACGGGGGGGTTTTCTGGAAAATTCTGGAAGTTTCTCTTTTGGTGTAGTTTTCTGGTTGATGACATCATCAATATGCACTTGCCCATGTTAGAAGTGGCAGCAGCAGTTGCAGAACATTATGAAAACGATTCAAGTATTTCCTGATTTAAATCATTTGAATGAGTTGTGCAAATCATTCAACAATATATGAAAACAACGGCAATGGCTCCTTTAGAAGTCAAGAGAACTCATCAAAAGAACAAAACCATTTAAAAGAATAAACTTGAAATCTTTGATGTGGGTCATGGGTCCTAGCTAAAAACCAGATGTGAGAGGAAACCTCTTTTAATGATTTCTTTGGCACAAACAAGCCAACCAAAATAAATGCAAGGTTATTGAGAATTTCAACCGAGAATGGCCGAGTTTTCTAAACTCTCCTCGATTGTACATGATGGCTTCAGAAAAGGGGGTCTCTCATGAGGCACGTGCGTTTGAGAACTCAAGTTCGCACACGTGCGAACTCAAGCCAGAAATAGGTTTCAACTCTATTGCCCTCCGTTTTCGCAGTTTCTCGGCCCCTCGACCTTCCGCATCTAGAGAACTCTACGGGAACAAAGTTTCTCGCTCAGAGCTACCCCATTATTCCGAACAGCTACATGTTTCCTGAAGTATTGTCGGACAGATCTGAAGAGGCGAATTGTGTTTCTGGCGTTTCAACAGCAATCGAGACTACAAATAGAAAGAGCAAAGTTGCTAATTCGGGTGATTCGAGTTGCTTCCAGTTCCCTGAGTTAATGTTGTGCACTCTTGATGAATCCAATCGCTTTTCTGGTGATTCTGTAGCCCTCAAGTCTGTTAACGAAGTGGGGGACTTCTCTGATCATGACGATTCAGCTCAATCAGAGGTGTGGCTGTCATGGGAGGCCTCATATGCAGCAGATTTATACCAAATAGCCATAGAAACAAATGTAGAGGCCCTGGATTCTCGATGACAAATGGTAGTTTACAAAAACAGGGGGTCTAAGATGTTTCCAGATTCCGATAGACTCTCTGATGCGGGCGTCGTTCCGGATCCTGAAGACAGTACTGGGAGTTCGTTTTTTATTTCTCCGTTGGCAATCGACTGTCAGATTCGAAACACAGTAACAGTGGATAGCTGGTGTTCCAATCAGTCAGGGGTCCCTGATATTCCAGTTCTTTTTCAACTGCAGAATACAAGGTTGTCAATGGTGCAGGGAATGAGAAGGATTAAACTTGTTACGATGTAGGTGGATCTATTGGTGGTGGGGGTCAGATTTGGGGACGGGCCGGAGGACTGTATTGCATATTTTGAATTTGTTGAGGAGGGGGAGGCAAATAATCCCCAAACAGGTTCACTTTAATCTAAATGGAGGAGATGAACCAAAGAAGGAAGGGTATGGGTAAATCGGGATCAATGAGTTTTATATGAAGATCAAGACATGGAATGTTAGGGGCTTGGGCTGTTCACAAAAGCAGGGTCAAATAAAAGATCTTTGTAAGAAATTCAAAATTCAAATGGCAACCTTTCAGGAAACTAAATTGAAAGATTTAGATCAGAAGTTGACAAATTCGATATGGTGGGGCAATCATAAAGAGTGGGTTGCTGCTGATGTGGTAGGAGCATCAGGAGGAGGTATATTGGTGATTAGGAATTTCGACAGTGGCAAAAAGAGGATGGTTTGGGAATTATTCGGTTTCAGTTATGTTGAAAGAAATTGCTTTGGGTTTAATGTGGATGTTTATTGCAGTATATGGACCATGTAAACCAAAGTTGTGTGGTGATTTATGGGCTAAACTCGATAAATGCTGAGATAGATGGTGTTTACCGTGGTGTCTGGGAGGGGATTTCAATGTCATAAGACTCACTCACGAAAAGTCGAGGAGGGGAAATTAACCACAAGTATGAAACATTTTCCTAACTGGATTTCGAAAAATGAAATGGTGGATCTACTGATGGGAAGTGTCAAATTTACATGGTCAAATGAGAGAGCCAAGCTGACAAAGTCTAGGTTAGATAGATTACTCATTTCAACGGAATGGGCGGAAAAATTTCCAATGATTCATCAGAGTGGTATGCCTAGACTTTTCTCCGATCATTGCAAAGTACCGCTAGAGGTAGATGAGGATAATTGGCGCCCACGTTCGTTCTGATTTGCGTTAGCTTGATTACAAGTAGAAGGCTTTGTGGAAAGGATAGTGGAATGGTGGACATCGTTTTCGGTTTATGGGGGTGAAGGATTTACCCTTTTTCAAAAGCTCAAATTGTTGAAGAGAAAAATAAGTGATTGGAAAAAAATGGTTCTACAGGGCAAGGAGGAAACGTCTAGTTGGTTACATGAATTGCCAAGGTTTGATAGTATAGAAGATGCGGGGAATTTATTGTAGGAAGAGAGAGCATGACAAGAGGCTAATTGTGTAAAATATGCTGCTAGATTACATGAAGAAAAGATTAAACGGTGTCAAAGATCGAGGGCATTGTGGTTGAAAGAAGGGGACAAGAATACCAAGTTCTTTCATGCAATGACTAGTGCTTGGGCTCGAACAAACAAGATCAAAGTTCTTCTGGAAGATGGTCAAAGACTTGAGGGGAAGGCGGATATTGGTGGTGCTATAGTCGACAATTACAAAAATCTTTTATCAAAAGATGGGTGGCATTGTCCTTCGCTTGATAAAGGCAACGACCTCGTTGGAGCAACCCTTCTCGGAGGAAGAAGTCAAGAGAGCAATTGGTGAGTTGGGTAGTGATAAAGCCTTGGGGTTGGATGGTTTCCCACTAGCATTTTTAAAAGAAAATTTGTAACTTGATTAGGGGAGATGTGCTTTGCTTCATGAATGAATTTTTCGAGAAAGGTTTTATAGCTGCAGAATTAGGGGCAACTTTCATGACTTTGATCCCAAAAAAGGAAGGAGCAGAAAACCTTAAAGACTTTGGTCCTATTAGTTTGTTAGGAGGCCCTTAAAAGATTTTGGCGAAGGTTTTGATGTATAGATTTCGGTTGGTGCTGGGGAATATAATCTTGGCTTCTAAAGGGGCCTTTGTGAATGGGAGACAGATAATTGATGGGTCCTTATTGGCTAATGAATGCATTGATTTGTGTAAGAGAAGAGGGAATCAAGGTATAACTTGCAAACTTGATATTGAAAAGGCTTATGACCATGTGGATTGGGTCTTTCTTGACTACATGTTGGGAAGGCTGGGATGTGGGGTCAAATGGAGAGCATGGATCCAGGCGTGTGTTAAGTCGACAAAATTTTCTATCTTGGTTAATGGTTCGCCGAATGGCTTCTTTTAAGCTTTTAGAGGTTTATGGCAAGGTGACCCTCTATCACCTAATCTTTTTACTTCTGCGATGGAAGCCCTTATCAAAATGTTAGAGAAATGAGAAGAGATATGTTTGGTGAAAGGATTTGGGGTGGATAGATCAAATTTTTAGATTTCGCATTTATAATATGCAGATGACACACTTCCGTTTTGTAAGGTAGATAGTTTTAAAGTGCAAAATCTCAGGTCGATTATTGTTTCTTTCGAGGCAGTCTCAGGGATGAAGGTGAATATTAGTAAGAATGAGACTCTTGGAGTTGGGATCTCGAAAGAAGATACTAAAATTTTCATGTCTATTTTTGGGTACAAGGAGGGATCTTTTCCGACTACTTATCTTGGCCTTCTATTGTGTATAGGCAAACTAGCAAGGCATATATGGGACAATGTCATTGAGCGATGCGATCAGAAGATGTCCAAATGGAAATCGAGCTATCTATTGGTAGGTGGGAGAATGATTATGATAAATGCGTCTATGTCTAATCTTCTAGTTTATTTCATGTCGTTATTCAAGTGCCCAAAATCTGTGCTGAATTCTTTGGAAAAATAGAGGAGGGATATCTTATGGAAAGGTTTGGAAGAGAATCACAAGTTTCATCTCATGAAGTGGGAAGATGTATGCAAACTGAGGGATCAAGGACAGGTTTGAGGAAATTAGAGGAAATGAATCTAGCATTACTAGGGAAATGGGTATGGAGGTTCGGGGTAGAGGTTGGAGCTAGGTGGATTGAGATGATAGAAATGAAATATGGGGTGGATGAGAGTGGGTGGCGGACAAAACCTTCTTCTTTGTATCACGCTTCTTATTTGTGGAAGTCAGTGGCGTCCCTAAAATAAAGGGTATGGGAAAGGATAGGGTTTGAGTTGGGGAATGGGAATGACATTTGCTTTTGGGAAGATAGGTGGTTAGGGGAGACGTCATTTGCAACCAATTTCCCAATGTTGGCATGGTTGGCTAAGGAGCCAAATATGAAGGTTTCTAGTTGTTTCTCTTAGACGGGTGATGAAGTCATCTGGGCTCCCCCTTGTAGAAGGCATTTCCAAGATGAAGAAATTGAAGATTTTTTTAGGCTTCTCTATCTTTTGGCAAAGGTTTCTCCATTTTCTTCAAGCACGGTTTCGTTAAGATGGTTAAAAGATAAAATAGGAAAGTTTTCAGTTAAATTGTTGTACTAGTCTCTAACCGAGGGTGAAGGAAATGTGGGGATATCTTCGACGACATACATTTGGCAATATAGGGCTCCTTTGAAGGTAGCGGTTTTTGGTTGGCTAGTTGGAAGGAATGAGGTGCTAACGATTGACAATCTTCGTATGAGAAATATGGTTGTTCCGAATGATTGTCTTCTTTGTCTCCAAGATGCATAATCAGTGAATCATTTGTTCTTTCTTTGTCCTTTTGCAAGGGAGGGTTGGAATCATTTCTTTTAGCTCTTTGGGTGCTTCCGTCCACTATAGAAGATTTTTTGCTATCCTAGCATGGAGGCATTTTTGGGAAGTGACAGAAAAAGTCATGGAGATTAGCTTGTCTAGCGGGGGCTTTGGGCATAATGGTTAGGAAGAAACGGTTGATGTTTCAAAAACAAGAGCAAGAAAGCGATTTTGGTTTTTAGGAGGGCTAAATCGTTTGTAATAGAATGGGAGATGGGGTTGAGTAGTTTGCCTCAACTTCCGTCGGGTTGCAAGTAGTGTAAGGTTTTTCAGGGTTCTAATATTCTTTTGTGCATATTGGCTTTTTGGCTTTTAATGAAATTATCACTTCTTAAAAAAAGAAAAAGAAAAAAAAAAGAAGAAAAAAGCAAAAAAGCCAGACTCCCCTTAGGGAAGGGAATGAATGAAGAACATTATGAAAATAATTTTCGTATTTCCTGGTTTAAATCATTTGAATGAGTTGTACAAATCATTCAACAATTTATGAAAACAATAACAATGGCTCCTTTAGAAGTTAAGAGAACTCATCAAAAGAACAAAACCATTTAAAGAATAAACTTGCAATTCTTTGATGTGGGTCATGGTTCTTAACTAAAAACCAGAGTGTGAGAGGAAGCCTCTTTGAATGATTTCTTTGACACAAACAAGCCAGACCCACCTCAGGGAAGGGAATGAATGAAATTTCATAAATATAGCTATTGCATGGCCTTTGTGTTGTAACTACAAATCCTTGATTCAAAATGGAAATGGACCATTGTTGTCTTACACGTCATGCTCCTTTGTGAAGGGTTTTTGGTCTATAGCCTACATTGAGCATGTTAGTCGTGGATACCCACTGACTTAAACAGAAAATAGTTTGGTCAGTGATGTTGATAGTTGAGGTGTTCTTTTACATGGTAAGACTAGTGATATACTACTGGGTCTAAGAAATTATTAACCTACAAAAGATCTGCGAACCAATAGATGCAGTTCGGTGGATAATTGTTTGTATGGACCTGGCTTTCCTCTGCTAGAAATTCTTATTGTTTTGTGGCCTAGCAAAGCATTTTGAACCTCTTAAACTCTTGAGTTTTTTAATACGGATAAAATGGCAATAAGTATTTGGACCAAGTGGGTGGAGGTGGTAAGAGAAAACTTGAGGACCTATGATTTAATGGAGGATATGGCCCATGATAGAGTGGATTGGTGTAACAGGCTTCCTTTAACTGACCCTAATTGGTTGGGATCAGTGTTCGTAATATCGATACTATCGGCCGATATTATTGTTATTGCTGGCCAGCGAAACGAAACTCGTTGAAACCCCTCGGAAATTAAAAAAAAATATAGATTTCTATTATCGTGTGATATATCGCACCATATCGCACAAGTTTTTGTGATATCACCAAAAAAATCGAAAAAAATAGGGAAAATCATTCAATCTAGAGGATTTTGGTACCTATGGAAGAACATTGCGTGATCGGAAACAGAATTTGGTGGGCCACTTGATCGAATCATACAGTGCGTCGTAAGCTCCACGAAATCTCGATTTCCCTTGATTTTCTTCGAATAGATGCTCCATTTACATTGTATATGAGATTTCGGCAAGAAATCTGCGAAAGCCCTAGGGATTTGGGTTTAATCAAGAGATTTCCCTTGATTTTAGGGATTTTTTTTCAAGAGATTTTTTGAAACCCTCTTTGTTTGCAGGTTTTCGGAAATTGGCTTTTAAATCGTTTTACCAATGCGGGTGCGTCGCACTAGCTGAAGACGGACGATTGTATCACGGGCTTAGTGGGGTCCATCTTGATGTATATGTTTTATCCAATCCATCCATTCATTATGGAAGATCATTATAGGGCATGAGTCCAAAAAATAGGAATTTTTAAGACTAAAATGGACCACACTACAAGAAGAAATGGAGATGAATGCTGACCATTGGTAACTTTTTGATAGGGTTAGAAGTTTTGGATCAAGTTGATATTCAATCTTTACCTTCATTCTGGTCCGTGTGACCTTATGAACAGCTTGGATGGCCAAATAACCATTACGGTGGGCCCTACCACGTTTTGGACAGGTTGGATGGCAAATAACTTAATTACAACTGTTTAATGTGGTGTGGTCTACTGGAGCCTTCAATCTGTCTCTTTTTTCAGATCATGTACTAAAATGATCTGTTAAAATGGATGGACGACATGGATAAAACATACTTAATATGGCGGGCCCCATACAGTTCTTGATAGGTCCATCCGTCTCTTACTATGCACAGGCAGAGGGAGCTGATTAGCTGTTACTGGATAAGAGGTTGGTGGGTGTTAACCTTACTGTGCGGGGCCCACCTTGATGATTTTTATCCATATCCACGACGTCCATCTGTTTTATTAGCTCATTCAAGGACGTTTTCACAAAATTTATGCAGATCCAAATCTCTAGTGGACCACACCACTGGAAAAAGTGGTAAATAACTATTAAAAGCTTCTTGTAGGCCACAAGTTTTGGATGAAGCTTATATTTGTATTTTTCCTTCATTCATTTCTGCTTGAACTTATCAACGAGTTGGATGGAAAATAAACATTACGGATCTGCTTGAAGTAGGCCTTGGGAAGTTTTTAATGGTGAATATTCAATCATCACTGTTTCTTATGGTGCAGTCCACCTAAGATTTGGACATGCTTAATTTTTAGCAACTTGTCCTAAAATATTCTGAAAAAACGAATGGATAGAGTGGATATACTAAATGTCATCAAGGTGGGCCCTATAGCTGTAAGGGTAACACCCAAAGAATTGTTACCCAGATAACACCTAATCTGCGTCCGATGCAACTTGGATGAGTCCCCGAAACCAGCAATGTGTGTGGGACCGTTGATCATAGGGCCCACCTTGATGTATGAATTATACATCCACGCTGTTCATATATTTTTTTTTAGTTTATTTTATGCCATGGTACCAGAAATGAATAAGATAAAAGTTTAAGGTGGACCACAGTACATGAAACAGTGATTAATGACCACTCCGTCCATCCATGTGTATTATTTATCCACGCTGTTCATATGTTTTTTTAGCTTATTTTTGTATCCACTCCTTACATCTGTTTTTTTAGATCATTTTACAGCATGATCCCAATAATTAAGAAAATCCAATTATCAGGTGGACTATACTCAAGAAAACAGTGGTAGTTGAATACGGTACTATTAAAAACTTCTTAGGGTGCACCTTAAATTTCCCTATATTTTATTAGGCATCCAATCTGCTTGTAACTTCACATAAGTTTGAATGAAGAGAAAAAACAATTATCAGATTGATCCAAAACTTTTTGTGGTCCACTAATGGTCAATCACCATTGTTTCATATGGTATGGTCTACCTGATTATTGGATCTGCTTCATTTTTTTGGATAATGTCCTAAAATGATATGGTAAAACGGATGGACGGGGTGGAAACTGAATATAGTTGTCTTAGTTCAATGGGACCGCGCATAGCTTAGTCCCTATACAAAGGAAACCTATTATGTGCACTTTTTTTTGAGATTTTATTATTTAAAAGTGTATATTAAGGTCTTATTTAATAATCCCCGAAGTTTCATGAAAAAATTCAACTATTTTCCCAATGCATCCCCATGTTTCCCAAAAAGTGCGATAAATTACGCAATACAAACGATATATCCCGTGCGATAACTGATACGTATTTGTATCCCAAGGTGCGATACATTGCGCGTTAAAACACTGGTTGGGATAAGGCTTTGGTGATGATGATAATGACCATGACTTGGCCCAAGTGGAACAATTAAACCCTCAGCATCCGAGTTGCCAAGAATCATGCATTAAAGAAGGCTGGGAATGGTACAGGAACCCATCCCACGGAGATCATGGGATATGAGACAAACTGGATAAGCCCTCCATGCTGAACCAGGGAATATTACCTAGGGGATATTTGATGGAATTGGCTACAAAGGATGGAACGAGGAATGTATGGAATCTCTGCATCACTTGTTGGCATGTGACTTCTGTGTCAAGGGGATCTGTAGATGGCTAATGGAAGCCAGTACTTCATTGACTGACTTGATCTTTTTTTTTTCCTTTTGGAATTGATGATATAGAGAATAAACACATCTTAAGCTCATAGACTTGCTGACATAGTGCATTCATTTGAGGAAATGCAAAAATGTGTACTTTGGCATGTGTCACGCCATGCCCTGATACAATATGGTGTCATTTGAATATGTTGGGTGCCAGTGCAATCTTACTCATCATTATCATCATTACAGCCTCGTCCCTAATATTTGGGATCGCCTTTACAAATCCCATTTCGCCAATATAAAAATTTCCATATAAGGCCCTGTCTTAAACAAGGGAAAATGCTTTCATGTCCTTTCTCACTACCTCGATCCTAGTCCTAGGTCTTTGCTCATTCTCCTTTCATGCCTAAAATGCTAATTAAAGTTCCATTCTTACCAAGACTGTCTCTGATTTTCTTGGCGCATGGCTGGACTATCTTAATTGGTCTCCATCATCTTATTACTCTTAGATTGCTATGGTTGACTCGATTCTTGATTATTTCCGTGCCAGTCTTCCCCTATATCCATCTCTACATCCTTATCTCTATGACACCTGTACTCTGTTTAGATTGCCTCTTAATTGCACTCATCCTCTATTTACATTGCTTACTAATTGCCTAACATTCCACCCCATATAATATCATTGATAGAACATTTTTCTTAATTGGCCATAAATACCTTTAATAAAATAAAATAAAATAAATCATTGGCATAAAAGGGTAAAATTTAGAATATCTAATTCTTATCTATTCAATTATGCATGGTTGGCTTGTCTTACAAGGCCTCCACATTGTCCACAATATGGATTGATTAAAGTAGTACCAGTTATTAGCTTAGTGGAAATTCTACTGAAAATGGCAAATTAATTTTGTTAGAAATCTCTCTAATAAATTCACATCAATAACAAAATTTTATATGCATTAAATATTTCATTTTGGGGTAAACGATTGTCATGTATTTTCTTTTTCAGTTAAAAAAATGAAAACCCTTTTTTTTTTTTTTTAGTTTTTGTTTTTGTTTTTGTTGAAACGATGATATAACATTATAACTCAAGGGCCAAGCCCAAAGTTACAAATGTTTTGCGAAAACCCATTTTTGTGGAATTCCACTTAATTTAAAAGATAGGTTGTGTGAATAATAATTTTGAGAGGTTTATTTAGTGGCTCTCGTACTTAATGGGTAAATATGCATTTGTATATTTGTATGCTTTGGTTCCAGCCTTTTTTTAATATCATCATTGTTAAAAAAAAAGGGTAAATATACATTATCTGATGGTTAATTTCGTAATTTATGCACTATCTGTAGGAGGACCAATGTCTTGAAAGTTGAATTGGATCATAAAATTGCAAGTGGATTGAAATCAGTAAGCCATAAACCACATATCATAAATTGTAATGTTTTTTATGATCTTTTACACAAAATAAAAAAATCCGAAATAATATTCATAAAATCTAAAGAAAAAAACAACAGGATAAGATTAAAGAACTATCATTGCTCATGATAATATGTAGATAATTGCAGAATGCATTATTTGTTTGGCATCATTTTGATAAAAATCAAGCTAAATGCTGTTATTTCATTGCTTCAAAGATTTTGAAAAAATCATTATCTAAACCTAAGTTGAAAAACGTGACTACTAATTAAAGAGTAGCATTATCAAGAGATTGAGATGATTAGTAGTCCAAAAATATTTTCCAAAATGATTAAAATTCTAAGGACTCAAAAAACAGAAAAACTGCTTTTCAAAATTGTGCAAAATCATCAATTTCAAGTCTCATATAGATTTATTATACAATTTACATATAAACTTAAATCCACAAAAGTGCTGCCACTAACTGGATGGACTTCGAATTAATGTTCCCCTCAAAACTTAAAAATTATCATGTTTTAAAGTCAAAAGTCACAATGAATCCCTAGAAAAACGCAACTTGAATTCAAGATATGAGACCAAGAAGAAGAAGAAATAGAGAAAAGGTCTTAAAGTTGAAGTGAAATCCTAACCAATACATATAGGTCAATGTGATTGCAGCTGTCAGCTGTCCGTAAAAACATTTAAAATAGGTCATGGATCAATTCGGTGTCTTAACCAGTTACAAGGTAAGGAATCATCAAAAAAGCTGTACAATTTAAGGTTGAAGAGAAGTTCCATCATTTAATTTCTTATCAAGAATAAAATAAAACAATTGACCTATTTTAAAAGATTCTTAAAGCCTCCATCGGGTTAAAAACATAACATGGAAGCCACACACACACACACACACACACACACACACACACACACACACACACACACATATATATATATAAAGTATAATTTGAATCGTAATTCGGGAATCAAATTGTAAATAGTAGGATTCAAATCATAAAGTCGTAAAATTCATCCAAAAAGGGATTCAAATTGTTTTGCCTAAAATTTTACTTAATCAAATCATAGGATTTTGACAACTATAGGGAGGACTCTATTGTCCTTCATAAAAGAGAACATACATGATCGGTCCTAGAGTTTTAGGAAGGTGTCTTAAAAAATTCACCGTGATCCTACTTCATTGTCCTATGTATAGGAATGTGAGGGAAGTGCCATTGAAAAAACACCAAGGTAGGGGGCTGATTTAGAGGCTTATAGGTCCAAGCAAAGAAAGAGATCAACTGGACTAGAGAGATCTAGGGAAGTCTACATTCTTGTCAAGGCAAATTGAATGCATATTTTGGGAACTGGAGAACCTGACGAAGAAATTTATTTTGGGTCAAGATGACTTGAAGATGGCTGAAAACTTTGACTTTCTAAATATATTATTAAATGGAAAAAAAAAGATGCTTAGGAAAGGATGACCAGTGGTCCATGCTTAAATGTTCATATGTCACCCACTCGACAAATGGATCGGCCTAATTTTTTGGGCTGGGGAATTTTCCTGGTGGCCCCACCAGATGAATAGCTTTCTCACATGCATTTGACATTGTCAAATGTGTGGCAAGGCCCCTTCTTCCTCTCAAAAGGGGGGCCTTCTACAATGCTTAGGTTGTGGTTTTGTTTATTATGCTCATGTTTACAACTTGCAGAAGTGGGGCCCATCGTTCGGTGATCCAAACCACTGATACTATGGCTCAATTGCATATGACCACAAATCAGCATCTCAGCCCAAAGAAGGAAATGCAGGGGCATTTTCACACCGGGCTTGAGTAGAGTCGCCTGTGGGATGCAGGGGCACACACGGGGTGGGCGGGGCCTACGGGGGAGGTATTGTGTACGAGACTCCTCACTGGGAGTGATTAATGGGCATTTCACATCGGGCTTGTGTGGGGTAGCTTGTGGGATACGGGGACACACTCGGAGTGAGGCGGTACCCATGTGATTTGGGGCTCACAAAGGGGGTTCGGCCAAGGTCCTAACCCATGAGATGTGGGGCTTAGGTTATGAGATAAAGGGATTAATTTGTAATGCTCTTACAGTTCGACCTTTTAGAGCAAGTGGTTAATTGTCTTGCATCAAATTGGTATTAGAGTGAGAGGTCTCGTGTTCGAGACTCCTCACCAGGGATGATTAATGCATGGGCATTTTCACACTGGGCACGAGTGGGGTTGCCTGTGGGATGTGGGGGCACACTCGGGGTGGGCGGGGCCCACGGGGGAGGTCTTTTGTTTGAGACTCCTCACAGGGAGTGATTAATGTGCATTTCACACCGGGCTCGAGTGGGTAGCCTATGGGATGTGGGGACACACTCAGGGTAGGCGGCTCGTGTGAGGCGGTACCCATGTGATTTGGGGCCCATGAGAGGGGTTCGACCGAGGTCCTAACCCATGAGATGGGGGGCCTGGGCTATGAGATAAAGGGATTAATTCGCCATGCTCTAACAGTTCGAGCTTTAAGAGTAAGTGGTTAATTGTCCTGCATTAGAAGGGGGATGGTTGAGACATCTATGGTGTATACTCCGAAAATAATGCTGATCGGGTGATCCTAGCCACTAACGGGTGGCATCTTGAGTATTACAAATGGGCGGTTAAGGAAAGTCCAATGAATTGATCGGCGTTCTGTGCGCAAATTTTCTGATCTATTGCTAGGATCATGTAAGTGTAAATTTGGCATGTGACCTAATCCCCATTCGGGTACAACAGATTTAGTCTGGAACTTGTGTAAGTATGCCACGTGGGGGGAGATGCTAGGAAAAGATTGTGTGACCTATGGCTTAGCTGAGGATATGGTTCTTGATAGAGTGGAATGACAGAATAGGACTCGTGTAGCTGATCCCAAGTAGTTGAGATGAGGCTTAGATGATGATGGTGATGATTGAATACTAGTTCATTATGACATTCCAACCTCTTTTCTCCACGTGTCCAAAGTATGTATTATATTCTTCTTCACATTGCAGGACATTAGAAGGGAGCTAAGCATCGAACCTTTTGTGAAACTTGGCACAATGACCATGGAAGTAAAGGTGCAAAAGCCACTGGTAAGTGAAGGTCATGGTAATGATGCATGTCTCTGTAGGGTCGCAACTGGGCCCATACTGGTTCCATCCCGCCTTGACCCTGGTTTGAACTGAGCTTTGAGGCCTGTGTGGCTATGGACCTTTTACTGACTTTGAGATCCAATGGCTAATTGAGCTGGACCTTAAGAGCATCTTGCATAAATGTCCTACTAGTAGGTTCATTGCAGCCTGACTTTTCTCAGTCCTGCAGAGCCCAGTTGCAATTCTTCATGACCGACAAAATTCCTTTGCTTTTAAGAATACGGTGTTGGCTGATGTCCTTCTTCAATGCCTTTGACAGACGAACGAACCCTGTCCAGAGTGCAGTCACCCACAACTTGAATATGAAACTAAACAGGTAAAGACCCATCATTCCCGGATCTACTTTCCCCAATAAGTATGATCTTTTGTATCTTTGTTTGTTGCAGTCATCAATCAATCTTTTTTTTTTTTTGTACCTTTCTTTATCTTGCAGATGAGATCAGCAGATGAAGGGCAGACTACTTTCTATACATGCCCAAACTGTGGACACAACTTTTCCAATTCGTAAATTTCATCTTTTGCTCGGATTCAAATTCGGTTCATGCTCTATAATGCAAGATTGATTGTGAGAGCTGAGAGGTGAGCTCTCTCAATGTGGAAAACAGTTTTTTCAACAGCATGCAGGTGACGATTTTCAGCAGCAAAAAATCTGACACTTTGAAAATAAATAAATAAATGGGAATCATATATAAACATCTAGTAATTAGCTGGTTGTTGTTGCAGTGATTATTTATTGATGACACATCTCTGATGGCAGTGTTCTCCTCTCCCGATGCAAATGGAATTATGAGAAAACTCCATTTGCAGTCGTTGTAGGTCTCTTCTCTTCATGGCCTACCCAAAGCACCTGATATTTTTGGTTTGGGGGCTTGGGAAATTGTATTCTAAAGATGTGGTTCTGATATTGATCAAGCTGACTAAGGGCATGTGTAGCGGCGACCAAATTACATTCCTCAGCGAATCAGTGATGCGAAGAGTGCTTTCTCCTTCTGATACAATGTCAGCCAGGTTGCCCTAAGAGGGGTTATTGATGGGTCATTCAGGTATTTGATCAGACGGGTTCCATTACAGGTCATTGCCCCTGTCTCTCCAAACGGATCAATCATGGTTCTTTAATTAGATGGGCCCACCAGATCACTTAGCACGGGCCTGCTTGTACGTACTCAAGGGTGTGGGAAGTTGTATATCTCCTTTGTCAACCGTTCATATGTTTGTTTGAGAGGCGCAACATTTGAATAAGCTTATTCTGCAAAGTGGGATTTGGGGCCCACAGTGATGTCTGTTACGTTCAATCTGTCCATCATGTGCCGCCCGCATATTCTACTTAAAAGGCTAAAAATAAGGCTGTTTTGTAAAATCATGCCAAAAACATATAAAATCATGTGGTCTGACTCACCTGAGTTTCGAGTGTGTACTGATTTTTCAGCGGTGTCTAATTAAATAGTGGGAAGCATCTTATGAAATGTACACAAAACATGGGCCTCAATCCATAATGTTCGTCATCCCTGTTCCCTGTGGTGTGATCCTGGCTGGGTTTTGGGATACAAGGAGAAGTTGGAAAAGGGTGCACCTTTTTAACAGGCTGGACGTGGCCTGTACGATTGTGGAGGAACCGGCCTCGAGAAAGCCGCGTCATGCTCATATAATCAATTGGGAAATAAATGCAGGAGAGTTATCTGATACTGGGGTAGAATTTGATGGTTGATATTCATGCACAGGCCATGCATTAATTCAAATTAAACCATCCAAATTGTGGGACGTACCAAGGATAGCTCATCAGCTCAAAATTAGATTGACTGAGGAATCAGAAAATCTGATTAACGGACGCTAGCTGATTGAATTTGGACCATGGAATAGTTTTTCACGTTAAATGTCCATTAAATGTGCAAAGATCATCCAGTTTAAAGCTCCAGTAAACTTAATTATATACGATCATCTAAATCAGGGATTTAGTTTGAATTAGTTGTATACCACATGTTCTATTTCTCAGGGCCTGTTTGGATGCAAGTTACTTTACATTAGTTACTTATGCCTCAAGTAGTTTCTACTTATTAAGCAGATAAGTTTATTTGGTAAACATACTTATCTTGTGGGTCGTCTCTTCTCCTTTCAACAACTTTTGAGGAAGTTACCAAAATAAAAGAGAAAAAAGAAAAGCCCTCAAGTTTAAGGTTACTTTAAAATAAAAGTACCTTATTATCAATCACTTATCTGTACACGAGCCAAGCGAGCTTTTTGACTCGATCTAGCTCAGCTTGAATGACGACTCGAGGCAAGCCAAACTTCATATAACTCAATTCGCTTTGAAAATAAGTTGAGTTCGATCATAGTGGATCTCGACTTGGCTCGAATATATATTATTACTATATTTAAGAATTAAAAAAGTTAAAACTTAAATGTCATCCATCCTTCCCTTTCTTACCATTTCCCTTCCTTACCCAACACGCTATACCTAAGCTCCACAGTCTCTCTCTCTCTCTCTCTCTGCATTAACGACAAGGTACCTCTTTGGCTTTATCTAATATTATATATATATATATATATATATATATATATATATATATATATATATATATATATATATATATATATATATATATATCTATCTATCTATTATTATTATTATTATTAATTGAATATTTGATTTGGGAGTTGGGTCAGGTGCAGGTCGGGTCAGGTGGCTAGGTTGGGTCAGGTGCAGGTCGGGTCAGGTGGCTAGGTTGGGTCAGGTGGCTGGGTTGAATTGGGTGTAGGTTGGGTCGGGTTGAGAGCAGGCTCGACTCGATTTGAGGTAAGCTCGCCTTAATTTGATTTACTAGCTCGCCTTGAGCTCGACTCGAAAGGTTTGACAAACAAACCAAGCTTCAATGGTAAGCTCAAGCTCGAGCTCGGACTTGAGGACAGCATGGACGAGTTAAGCCAATCTTAGCTCACCTCGACTCGACTCGGCTTGATGTACAACCTTAATCACTTGCCAAACTTATTAAAAAAATAAATTTTTTTTTTTTTAATTTACTGCTATAAGTAAAAAAAGAAGAAGCCATAAATGAAAAAAAAAACAAAAAAAAAACTAATGCTAGTGTTGCCAAGCAAAGGTGGCCCCCACATGATGAATGACTCACTTCAAAGGTAGGCCCCACATAATAATGGACAATCCACATCAAGGTTGCTGATGATGAATGATCCACATCTAAGGTAGGCCCTGCATGATCACCAATTTTGGACCGTCTATCATGCATGTACTACCTTTAATTGACTATAACTCTCGGGAATCACTTTGATCAAGTAATTCTAACCATCCAATCAATGCTCAGGGAAATGGATGGTCTAAAATGATTGTAGTTAAAAAAGGCCTTGTCATTGATTTGGACCACAAACCATATAGACTCCCCTCTCATTAACTACACCTCTCAAGAGCCACTTTGATTGGGTGATAATAACCATTCAATCAATGATAAAGGACATCAACGATTGAGATTTATCATACAAGAAAACTTTTAATCATGTATTAACCCACACGAGCTAACATGTAATTCCCAACATTGATTGACAATAACTCTTAAGAATCACTTTTGATTAGTGGTCCTGCGATAGGACCAATGGTCATTAAAATAGATGGCCCATATTAATTAATACTAGAAAAGCTAGATCATAGATCTCGACCCTTTAATCATGTATGCAGCACCTTTGATTGGTCAGGCTTCACAGCAATCATGTTGGTTGGATACTTTGAACAAAATTGAAAAATGAATAAGAAAATGATCGGTTCACATTTAGGTAGCTTTTTTGCCTTCCATTACGTGGGCCCATCCCATGTTTGATTTCCTATGCCATAAGGTAGCATTTGTGCTATCCATCACATGGATCCTATTTAGTCAACCATTTGAGAATCTCACCCACTTTTTAAATTGCATTTCTATTTTCTACTTGGAATAGAAAATGGCAAATAGCTTTTTTTTTTGTGCTTCAAATGGTATTTTGAGTCAATGGTATTTCACCGTCCAAACGTTGAATACCATTTGGGTTAAATAGTATTTAGCTTTACTTGAATCCAAATTGCAATTCAGGGTCCTCTCCAAACGCACACTAAAAGAAAGAACCGGATCTCAAACTCCATTTGTGTTGGACATAGGCCAGTGGGGCCCACTGGTGAGCAATCACTAGTGGGTGGGTCCCACAAGTTTAGGCTTCTTCAAGCCTTTTTCTTTTTCTGTTATATTTCAAATTCAATTTTGAATTTGATTTATGATAGGAGATAGGGATAAGATGGAATGATATGGTCTCATCCAATCTCATGTGATCTTTCATTCCTTTCCTATATAAAGGACGAGACCCTCTCTCACGTGAGATATAATAAGTAATACCGAGAGTATATGGGAAGAGATATAGTGTGCACATTAGCCTGTCCATTTTGGCTTGTCCTTGGGACAATCTAATCCATATATCGTAATCCGGGACCACTTTATACTGCAGGATCAAAGGTGTGAATAGATCCATTTGCTCTAGTAGTAGATAGGCAGGCTGTTGGAGCATCAATCTTCTGCTTTGTGGGGATTCCAAAACTCGTGTAGACCATCAGATCTTGAGGGCTCACCTTCCGCGCTTCCCTGCGGTGGTATCAGAGCGATTTAACGGCGGATCTCCGATTCTTATCATCTAAAAAGGTAAGTGGCCCATCCTTTCTTTTAGGATTGGAATCCATGGCCTGTCAATTAGAATGATCTTGATACCATACATGTAAAATCATGTATACGGTGGATTAGATTTTGGTTTTGTATACACGTACTTCATACCATTTTAATGGTTTATGTAACGGTGCACATGCTGTACCTCATGCGTGTACATCATATCCACCAATAGTTGTTGTATTAAACTATACCACATGTTATTGCACACATGTATACCATCAGATTCATGTATATTGTGCATGTATACCTCATGTATACCATCAGATCCATGGATTCTGTGCACATATATCACATGCACGTATCCCACATGTAGTGACGTGTTGTACTATAATTAGATAACAAGCCATATGCTACACGTGTTATAGTGCATGTAGGCAACACGTCAACCAACGTGTTATAGTGCATGTAGCTACGTGTGGTGATCTATAAAGTGAACCATTACACGTGTTGATGTACACATGTTACACATGTTGATGCACACGTGTTGAATGCACACACGCTGGCTGTTGATGACTGTATATCAATAGTTGTGTTGATGGATGTATTATATTACAACACAAATACCACTTGTACACGTGTTGGATGCACTTCATATTTGTTGTTTGCACATGCACATGTGAGATGTACATCCCAACGAATCATACAAGCAACGTATCATATATGAGCTATGAAACGTTTGAGATATCGTTGCCAATATGTGTACAGCTATGTATGCCAATATGCAAAACATGATTTGTTCACGTGTTGAGATATAACTAAGATGAGCATACATGAAACATGTTCGCATCACAGCTGCTGTACATGTGCAACGTTGGTTGAATTATAACATGTTGGCTGAAGTATTATACTATAACACATGTGGGTATATACATCAGCCGCACATGTGGATCTGATCCATGTATTACACAGATTTCTTCACTACATACATGTTGAATCCGAACTGTCCAGATCAAACATGCATGCCAAGACTCTATATAGGTGTATAACCCATGCACTGCATGTGTTATATATATGAGCTATGTATAGTTCAACACGCCACTGTACTATAATGTGTTTGCATGACCAACAATAGATGTGTTATATTCGCATGTGTCATAGTAGCTTTCTATGCTGTACTATTTACGTGTTATAGTATAACAAGTTGCTGAACCATAACGTGTTGGCTAATGTATTATGCTATAACATGTTGCTGGACTATAATACGTTACTATACTATAACATGTTGCCTGATGTACATGTATACATCTGACATGAGATGAACAAGAATTTATAGCTTATACCTACAGTACACATGGGATAATGAACGACAGATGTACAACAGCTTATAGCTTAAAGCTATTTTTTTTAGTAACGTGTTGGAGATGGGCTGATGTACATCTCACGTGTTGGCTGACATATTATACTGTGAAATAAATCCAAAAATTAGCTCGAGGCATACACGCCTCCCTGCTGTGTAAAGCAGATGGCTTGATGAACATCTCACGTAATTGACTAACATATAAGTGTTAACTGATGTACACATGCAACAACTATGTTTTAGTTTTGCTAATTCCACATGTATAAATCTATTGAAGGATGATGGACTCATATAAAAAAATGTAGTTTCCTTTATAATATCTTCTTTACTGTTGATCTAATGCTCATTAGTGAACGAAACGATCATCAACCATGATGATCAATGTTGATGAAAGGATCCATCATCAACAATGATCATTAACGGTAATGATCGGATGTATCAATAATGGTCATGATCACAGGTGAAGACAAAACTCTCTTGATATCTTAGTACTTTATTTTTTCTTTCTGATGATGATGTTTATATATGTGATATAATTAGGCTTGATGTGTTTAGATCTAAGCCCCCCTTATTTTTCATTAGAAAATATAGAAAAAACTTAGTGCTTAAATTCTCTCTGTATACATATAAATAGGTTGTGCATAACCTGAGTGAGAGTTTATTCTCCTTCATCAAATGATACATGCAACCAATAATGGAAGGTTGTATGTTATACAAATTTGTTCTTATAAAAGTATTAAACCCATCTTAATTAGAGAACTTGATTGTTCTACACCGCCTATTAGGGTATGTGAACTTTCAGATCTCATTAAGATGTGTTAATTGCTTTTATACTTTGAAAATTTATATAACACGTAAAAATGTTGATGATTAGTGTCAATACCTTAGATCTTAGCTAAGTAGTGATACTCATGCAATGTAGAGATGATCACCAAAGCGTTAATCGCTGAACAACTGAAAGGACAACATTTCAACGGCAACAACTACGAAGATTGGTCTCGCGCGGTGCGATGCCTTCTGGACGAGGATGATATATCTCACACACTTAATGTAGTTCAAGAGGAACCTATATTGGTTGACAATGGAAATTTTTAAGAACATAGGGTTGCGATGATTGCTTGTTGATGGTCAAATATTGCATATTAGACCCCAGATATTGTCTGGATTTACGAATATAATGCTGTCTAATGGCTCGTTTTCGCATTCTTGTGTTGCAAGGTGATTTTATGAGCATGGATGAAAATGGGTGTTAAAAATATGGTTTTAGCGCTCAAGATGCACCAAAGCAAGGGACACACTTCAGGGGACCAAGATCGACTGAAATTACACGCCAGGGATCCACAAAAATCGAAGAACTGAAGCTCAAGTGGCCTGAAGGACGTCCAGAATGCAAGATCACGAGGTTCCCACCATCCGTTTGCTCGAAACTTCATACGTCGCCTGAGGACCATAAATTAACCGTACACGACAAAAATCACCCATTGGATCAATGTGAAAGTGGCCTAACGGGCAGATCAGCCCACAAAATCCTAAAGTGGGGCCCGCCTGATATCAGGATATGCTTCAATTTTGGGTATCAACGGCTCAAATGAGGCGACAAAACGGATGGACGGCACAGATTTCATATATACATCATGACTGGACTGCACTGGCAGCGCCAGTGCACAGTGCGCAAGTGCACTTGACGTGCACTGGACTAGGAATTAAACTCAAAAGAAGGAGACCCGTCTCCTTCTCCTTCTCTGCGTAAAAAAAAACTCCAGCGACCGCACATGGCTGGCCAGTTTCGTATAGTGGGGCCCACTCATCATTTGGATCGACGATCTGGACCGTCCATTATGTACGGAGGATGGATATTAACCTCACCTAGGTGATCTTTTGAACCCATGCAATCTATGATAAAATCTTAGCCGTTGGAAGCTGAATGGACGGCGGAATCAACGATCAAGTGGACCACACCGAAATGGCTCCAAAACTCAGCGTTCCTGGACGGTTTTTCATCCTGAAGCCAATGGACGGTGTGGATTTTTGAAAAGGAAGCTAAGTGGACCCCACCGATCATCACAGCGGAAGAAAATTCTGCTTTTTTACCGCGTAATGCACGGCCGCTGGCCATTTTTGCGATCGACTGTGGGCCCCACACGTGCCCCATAAGATCAATCCAAACCGTCCACCGTGTAGACAGCCGCGAGCACTACAAAACCATGTTGTCACTTTTCACCCATGCGTGCACACGTGGGAGATACAGAGGCCACAAAAGGGCTGCCCGGTAGCATTCAAATCTGATCTTTTAGTTATTTCTTCTCTGGGACACGCCAATGGATATTCAAAACCACCCATTCTTGACTGAAATTTCGTTCTGAATCCAATGGACGGGGTGGATTTTCCAAAAAATTCTTCTATGGGGTCCACCGATCACAACAGCAAAATGGTGCGAAAGGTTTCGCACATCCGCGAAAACTGACTTTTCCAGGCAGTTTTGGGCCACCATCTTTGATCATATCGCAGATCTGAACCGTCTATCATGTAAAGAACCCAATAAAATCCTAAGGGATGGTGTTTCTTTGGAATTTGAGCGAGAAAAGTGGCGTGTTTCGAGGCACCGAACTTGGCTGCGAAAATTGCACTCTGTGTCCTGCTATAACTCTGTCACTGACTCCAGCCTTCTAGCAGCTATAAAAGGAGGTTTTGGACATGGGGAGCATTCATTCAGGTCTAGGAAGGAAGAGAAAGAGAGACGTGGAAGCTCGGGAAGGGACGTGAAGCAGAAGAAAAAAAAATGTATTTTCTTTTTATTTTTTAGTTTATTTCAATTGTAGAGATTTAGCCATCCATGTCTGGCTAAACCTCTTAGCTAGGGCTAAGAGGTGAAGCTTGTAGTGAGATGGGAGATTTTATTTTAGTTTAATTTTAATTCATGAATCGACGTTGATGTTAGTTGATTATTATGGAAATATTTTTAGTTCTTAATGGTCTGTTGTGACTGAAATTACAATGGGTCTGCGATGCTTTGAATATTTATATTTCCTTTTCATGTTTATGACGTCAGGAAACCCTATTGTTCACCATAGTCTCCTGGGCATGGTTGGATGACGGTACCCTTCCTAACCTTCATACATGTGATGGGTTGGTAATTAGTTTAATTCTGTTGTTTGCCATAGTCTTTTGGGCATGGTTTGGTGATGGAATTCATTCTAATTCATACACTTTTCATCTCTTTGAAAACTAGATCAACGGCAGTTCAGTAATTTTCATGATTTTTGATGCAAGCATAAGTTCTCCCTGATCTATACAAGTGGATCCTCTGAATTCCTAGTTTCCTATCTCTGATTTGTTTCCTAACTTTTAGATTAATTATTCTACAAGTATTCCACCATTGCTAATTGATTTAGAATTCATCTTAGCCTAGTTCTAGTTCTAGTTAGTTTTAGATAACGTACAAGTTTCAGTCCCTTGGGACTTGGGATTCGACCTCGGTCTTACCGAGTTATTACTACATCATAACCCTGCACTTGGGGAGTGAACAAGTTTTTGCCGCCGTTGCCGGGGACTGTTGGTTACATTTTTCTGAAATTAATTAGTTTTAGGATTAGTTTAAGATTAGGTTTAGATTTTCTTAATTTTTAGAAATTAATGTGTCTTTCTTGTTTTATAGGCTTCTAAGATAGAGTCTAAATTAGTAAATTTTTTCTTAAATTCTTCCTTTCTATTCTAAATTTAGATTAAGATTTATTTCTTCTTTTTTGTGAGATTCTAATTCTAAATCTTTTTCGGAATCCTAACTCTGTTTCTTGTTTTAGAATTTTTCTATAAGTTTTTGTTTAGGAACTAACCCAATTTTTCTGTTTTGTAGGAAGTTTCTAATTTAGTAAGCTCTTTCTAATTCTTCTTTCTTTGGAATTTCTTCTTTTCCCTAGAAATTAGTTTATTTTTAATTAGGACTTTCTACTCTTAGAAACTAACTTATTTTGGTTTGTTTTGCAGGTTTTTAACTTAGGAACTCCGATTTGGTAACTTCTCTCCAACCCTCCCTTTTTCTAGATTTTCATTTTCTTTTTTAGGTTTAAGTTAGAATTTGAGGGCTGAGTGTGTTTTATGCCCCATTGGGCACGCGACAACACTCGACGTCTCGTGACTGAAGGAGGATTAGTTGAGGGGTTGACTGTCCATCGCAGGACTAGACACCACTTGAATTCTCCTGAGTTAGAAGACGTTATGGCTGAAAATCAACCTCAAGCACTACCCCAACCAAGGGTTGAGGAAGTACATGATGAGAATGAGGTGCATCAGGCACCCCTGCCTCGTACTTTACGAGATTATTTACAACCGGCGGGGGTGAGTATGCCCTCATGCATGATTTTTCCTGAGAATACAGGACATACGGACATCAAGCCAGGGGTTATCCAACTCCTTCCTAAGTTCCATGGGCTTGAGTCTGAAGAACCATATTTGCATCTGAAAGAGTTCGATGAAATCATAGGCACCTTATACTTTCCTAATGTATCTGAGGATACTATTAGGCTGAAACTCTTTCCATTTTTCTTGAAAGAAAAAGCCAAGACGTGGTTACATTCACTGCATCTAGATCCATTGGCACATGAAATGATATGCAGAGGGAATTTATAAAGAAATTTTTCCCACATCATAAGACAATTACCCTCAGGAGAGCAATCATGAACTTTTCCCAAAAGGAAGATGAAACATTCTTCCAATGTTGGGAAAGGTTCAAGGATCTGGTTAATGCATGCCCACAACATGGCTTTGAAATATGGCGCATTACGAATTTTTTCTATGATGGGCTAACATCTTCCATGCGCCAAATGGTCGAGATAATGTGTAACGGAGATTTTATTAATAAAAATGTCGACGAGGTATGGGATTACCTCGATAGTCTCGCGGAAAAAACACAATCATGGGACTATTACCCAAGAACGAACACCACGTCTAGGCCGACTCATTCAAGGGAAAAAGGAGGAATATATCTCCTGAAAGAGGATAATGATCTTAACGCTAAGGTGGCCAATCTCACCAGAAAATTTGAGGCCATGGAAGGAAGGAAGGAAAAGGTTAATGAAAGTGTTTGCGGCATCTGTGATTGCAACATTCATACTACTGAAAATTATCCTTCAATACCTGCCTTTCGAGATGTATTGAATGAACAATCTAATGCCGTAAATAACTATCAAAGACCTTTCAATGGACCACCCTCTAATACTTACAATCCTGGCTGGAAAAATCACCCGAATTTTAGTTGGAGGAACGGACAAACTGCTACCCCTCAAGGTTTCTTCAATTAAAATCCAAATCAGGGGAAACCTCAAGAAGAATCGGTTCAAATTTCCATACAAGAGCTGGCGCGGACAATGCAAGGAATTTCAGATTTTATGCAAAAAATAGATTCACGTATGACGGCTATGGAAAAAGGGATGCTCCCTGCACAATCACTCCCTAATCCGAAACCGCAATACGAGACAGGTGATCGTAGTTCTTCAAATCAAATGGGGCACGCTAAATCCATCACCACTCTCAGGAGTGGGAAGGTTATTGACAAAACCCTTCCGGTTAGGCCCGAAAAGCCTCAAGAACCAGAAGAGGACAACAAGGATGGATCTAGTGGCGCCCTACAAAAATTTGAACCGGAACCTCTAGAAAAGCCAGTTGCTCCGTTTCCCCAACGGTTGGTTGAACCAAAATGTCTATCTAACTCTCAGGATATCCTAGAGGTGTTGAAACAAGTGAAAGTCAACATTCCTCTGCTTGACGTTGTAAAATAAATTCCTTCATATGCTAAATTTCTAAAGGATTTATGCACTACCAAACGACGAAAAAATGTTCAAAAGAAGATCTCCTTGACTGAGAAAGTGAGTGCCATCCTGAAACAAGATGTGCCACAAAAATTCAAAGATCCCGGTTGCCCAACCATATCATGTGTGATCGGGAACTATTGAATTGATCACGCACTTCTTGACTTAGGAGCAAGCGTCAATCTGATTCCTTACTCGGTATACCAACAGTTAGGTTTGGGTGAATTAAAACCCACTCGAACCACACTACAACTTGCTGATCGTTCTGTTCGTATACCAAGAGGGATCATCGAGGATGTGTTGGTCCAGGTGGATAGATTCTACTACCCTGTTGATTTTATCATCTTGGACACTGAACCCATCAATGACACGAGCACTCAGATTTCCGTCATTCTTGGTCACCCATTCCTGTCTACTTCAAATGCAATTATCAATTGCAGGAATGGTGTCATGACTATGTCCTTTGGAAATTTGACATTGGAATCGAATATCTTTTTCAATAACGGCAGCAACTCAGATGATGATGACGATTTTCACGATGTTAACATGATTGATTCTTTTGTGGAAGATAGAATACCTCTCACCTTATCCTCTAATCCTCTAGAGACGTGCCTGGCCCACTCCCATGATCTTGATGATGATATAATTAGGGAGACGTGTGCCATGCTTGATACTGCACCGGTACTTGAAGTTAACCGGTGGAGGCCACACATTGAAGAATTGCCCCAAACTGATGTAGTGCCTCTACCGTCTAACCTCAAGCCACCGAAGCTTGACTTAAAACCTTTACCCTCTGATTTAAAATATGTCTATTTAGGTCAAGATGAGACATATCCGGTGGTGATCTCTGCCCACCTGGAGAAAGAACAGGAGAGTATGCTGATATCTACTCTCATTGAGCATAAGGGAGCTCTTGGATGGACGATAGCGGACCTCAAGGGAATTAACCCATCGATTTGTACTCACCGTATATATCTTGAGGACAATGCAAAGGCTGTTTGGCAATCACAACGTAGACTAAATCCAAACATGAAGGAAGTAGTTAAGGCCGAGGTTCTCAAACTATTGGAAGTGGGGATCATTTACCCCATATCCGATAGTCAATGGGTGAGTCCAACTCAGGTGGTTCCTAAGAAGTCCGGGATCACCATCGTAGCCAATGCCAATAATGAACTCGTGCCAACCAGAGTTACTACTGGTTGGAGAATGTGCATTGACTATAGAAAGCTGAATACCGTCACAAGGAAAGACCACTTTCCTTTG
The DNA here is from genome assembly GCA_037074715.1 of Magnolia kwangsiensis. NCBI lineage: Eukaryota > Viridiplantae > Streptophyta > Magnoliopsida > Magnoliales > Magnoliaceae > Magnolia > Magnolia kwangsiensis. The sequence continues at coordinate 50,820,756 of CM073586.1, read as the reverse complement.
CCCTTCATTGATCAAATCATAGAAAGGCTAGCTGGTCATTCCTATTATTGTTTCCTTGACGGGTATTCAGGTTATAATCAGATTGAAATCGCCCCTGAGGATCAGGAAAAGACCACATTTACATGTCCCTATGGCACCTTTGCTTACAGAAGGATGCCATTCGGGCTATGTAATGCCCCTGCCACCTTTCAGCGATGCATGACGAGTATCTTTTCTGACATGGTGGGGAAATATCTAGAGGTCTTCATGGACGATTTCTCTGTTTTCGGTTCATCTTTCAGCGAGTGCTTAGCAAGTCTTAAATGTGTGCTGAAAAGATGTGAAGAAAAAAATTTGGTACTTAACTGGGAGAAGTGCCATTTTATGGTTCAAAAGGGAATTGTCCTTGGGCATATCATCTCGTCCAAAGGAATCGAGGTAGATAAGGCAAAAATTAATCTTATCTCTAACCTACCTCTACCCAAGAATATCAGGGACGTGCGATCCTTCTTAGGACACGCAGGCTTTTACAGATGATTCATAAAGGACTTTAGTCTCCTCTCTCGTCCTTTATGTAATCTTCTTCAAAAGGATACACCATACGAGTGGACTGAGCAGTGCCAAGAAGCTTTCACTAAGCTTAAGGGCATGCTAACCACTGCACCTATCATGCAGCCACCTGACTGGAGTCTTCCTTTTGAACTTATGTGCGACGCCTCTGATTATGCTCTTGGAGCGGTTCTAGGCCAGAGAAAAGATAAGCGGCCTTACGTTATTCACTACGCAAGTAGGACTCTAAATCCTGCCCAAGTAAACTACTCGACTACGGAAAAGGAACTCTTAGCCGTAGTGTTTGCTTTGGACAAATTTAGGTCCTACCTGATCGGATCCAAGATCATCATCTACACAGATCACGCGGCACTTAAGTATCTTCTTTCTAAGAATGATTCTAAGACCCACCTGATACGATGGATCCTTCTACTCCAAGAATTTGATTTGGAAATTAAAGATAAAAACGGAGTAGAGAACGTAGTGGCCGATCATCTTTCTCGCCTTAATACCTCTGATTCCCTTGAGGTGACCCATATCAATGACATGTTCCCTGATAAACAACTGTTTAGAGTCTCCCATTCACCTTCGTTCGCTGATATTGCTAATTATCTTGCTACAGGTTCCATACCGACACATTGGACATCACAAGATAAGAAGAAATTTTTTACCAAGGTGCGTAACTTTTTCTGGGATGATCCAAATTTGTTTAAATATTGCCCAGACCAAATCTTAAGGAGATGTGCGCCAGACGATGAGCATCAGAGTGTCATCTCCTTTTATCACTCACAGGCCTTTGGTGGTCACTTTTCTGCTAAAAAGACCACGAGCAAGATTTTACAGTGTGGCTTCTACTGGCCCACTATGTTCAGGGATACTCATGAGTTTTGCAAAGCTTGTGAACATTGTCAGAAATTGGGAGCATTGTCCCGTCGAAATATGATGCCCTTGAATCCCATCCTTATTATAGAAGCATTTGATTGTTGGGGCATCGATTTCATGGGACCATTCCCCCAATCATTTGGAAATCTGTATATTTTGCTCGCCGTAGACTATGTCACTAAATGGGTCGAAGCAATTCCGTGTCGCAAAAATGACCATCGCACGATCATTACATTTTTGAAAGAAAATATCCTGTCGCGGTTCGAAACACCTCGAGCCATCATTAGTGACAGGGGCTTACACTTCTGCAATAGACCATTCGAGAGTTTAATGAAGAAATACGGTATCTCGCATAAGGTGAGCACCCCATACCATCCACAAACAAGGATAAGCTGAGATTTCCAATAGAGAGATCAAACATATCCTAGAGAAAACGGTTAACCCTGATAGTAAGGACTGGTCAATCCGATTGACCGATGCCTTATGGGCATACCGTACTGCTTTCAAAACTCCTATTGGAACATCTCCCTTTAGACTTGTCTATGGAAAAGCCTGTCACTTGCCTGTGGAATTGGAACATAAAGCATACTGGGTGATCAAAAATCTGAATTTCAATCTGGACAACGCTGGCTCGCTACGCAAACTTCAATTAAATGAACTTGAAGAAATCCGGAACGATGCATATGAAAACTCGAGAATTTACAAGGACAAGATGAAGGCGTTTCATGATCATCATATTCTACGAAAATCATTCACGCCAGGTCAGAAAGTCCTCTTATATGACTCTCGACTACATCTCTTTCCGGATAAGCTTCGATCTCGTTGGACCGGTCCTTACATTGTTGTCACTGCTTATCCTCATGGGGCCGTCGAGATAAGAGATCCCGACAATGGCAAGAAGTTTAAAGTAAATGGACATCGATTAAAGCCATTTGTCGAGGCATTTGATTCAGAGGACATGTCCATGCCTCTGATTGCTCCTGTTTACCAGGACTGATCTCCTAGTCTGATGGAGGTATAGGTAGGTTTATCGCTTTCATAGGTCTAGGATAGTTGTTTTATTTGTCTGGCTGAAGACGATAAATTTAGCGCTCCTGGGAGGCAACCCAGCTTTTTTATTCCTTTTCATTCTCTAGTTAGATGATTCAATGTTTGTGGATAATATTACTGCAAACCCTCACGAGACTACAACTCATCCACTAGGGGTAACCTAGGGGTTTAAAGGCTTGTTGCATACGCTAAATGCAATCGAGAGCACCTGCGAAAGTGGTATAGGTAGGATTTTATTTTTGTTATTTTTATTCTGCTTTCTCTCTCATGCTGACAAGCTTCCATGCCGTGATCTATTGGAAACTCTCTTGATTCGTTATTCAGGTACTATCTTCCCATCACTTCTCATTTACTTTCGTTGTCCCATGTGCATTGCATGCTCATATCTTTTACATTGAGGAAATGTAGATTTTAGGTTGGGGGTGGGAGATTAGGTTTCCTAATCAGTATTTTCTTGGTCTTGAGCAAAAATTGTGAAATTTTTTTTAAAAAGTTTTTTTCTGAAAATTTCTACAAATTCGAAGTGATTTTGACGGATATCCCTAATTTAGATTTTCAAGGTACATAATGGTGGATTTTTGACTCTTGAATTCTGTATCTGTTAGATTTCATAGTTAAGTGAATTATCAATCCATGATTAGAGATTTTAAACATTGATTGAATCATGATTTCAGGACACGTCTTGCTTACACATTAAGATTTTAGTTCCATATTGAAGGATTAACGTGGTAATCACTAAGCACGAAAGGAACCAGCCTGAAATATCTTGCTATCATGGTATAAAAATTGAAAAGGTTGGATAATTAATCTTCACCATAGGTTTGCTCCCTATAGGTGTAGAGTTAATTCCCCATGAATGATATGTGAAAAAGAGTCAGGTGTACGATCTTCACCATAGGTTTGCTCCCTATAGGTGAAGATTTGATTCCCCTTCCTTGGCATTACTTTGAATAGAAAAATCACAAGTTAATAGGTTAATCTATGAGGCAAGTTTTGGATTAGGTTTTGGTTGTCATGAATTTTCTTGTTGGTTACCAATGATATCATGAAATTGACGATTGGATCTCTTAATGATGATAAGCCGAGATTAGACTATACATCAATGGATCTCAATGTTAAAATTTTTTCTAATTGATGGATTAATACTTTACACTTGATTATGAAGTCTACCGCTCACTTGAGCTCAGGAGAAAACAATTTCTAACATTCATGAATATTAAATTCCTCGTATCTTGTTCAAAATCTCACTTGATTTCAAAAAAATTTTCATATAAGTCTCAACTTATTTTTCGCATATCTTGCTCGGGACTAGCAAGATGCTGGTTAGGGGTTGTGCTGAGGGTCAAATATTGCATATTAGACCCCAGATATTGTCTGGATTTACGAATATAATGCTGTCTAATGGCTCGTTTTAGCATTTTTGTGTTGCAAGGTGATTTTATGAGCATGGATGAAAATGGGTGTTAAAAACATGGTTTTAGCGCTCAAGATGCACCAAAGCAAGGGACACACTCCAGGGGACCAAGATCGACTGAAATTACACGCCAGGGATCCACAAAAATCGAAGAACTGAAGCTCAAGTGGCCTGAAGGACGTCCAGCATGCAAGATCACGAGGTTCCCACCATCCGTTCTTCTCGAAACTTCATACGTCGCCTGAGGACTATAAATTAACCGTACACGACAAAAATCACCCATTGGATCAATGTGAAAGTGGCCTAACGGGCAGATCAGCCCACCAAATCCTAAAGTGGGGCTCGCCTGATATCAGGATATGCTTCAATTTTGGGTATCAACGGCTCAAATGAGGCGACAAAACGGATGGACGGCACAGATTTCATATATACATCATGACTGGACTGCACTGGCAGCGCCAGTGCACAGTGCGCAAGTGCACTTGACGTGCACTGGACTAGGAATTAAACTCAAAAGAAGGAGACCCGTCTCCTTCTCCTTCTCTGCGTAAAAAAAAACTCCAGCGACCGCACATGGCTGGCCAGTTTCGTATAGTGGGGCCCACTCATCATTTGGATCGACGATCTGGACCGTCCATTATGTACGGAGGATGGATATTAACCTCACCTAGGTGATCTTTTGAACCCATGCAATCTATGACAAAATCTTAGCCGTTGGAAGCTGAATGGACGGCGGAATCAACGATCAAGTGGACCACACCGAAATGGCTCCAAAACTCAGCATTCCTGGACGGTTTTTCGTCCTGAAGCCAATGGACGGTGTGGATTTTTGAAAAGGAAGCTAAGTGGACCCCACCGATCATCACAGCGGAAGAAAATTCTGCTTTCGCACCGCGTAATGCACGGCCGCTGGCCGTTTTTGCGATCGACTGTGGGCCCCACACGTGCCCCATAAGATCAATCCAAACCGTCCACCGTGTAGACAGCCGCGAGCACTACAAAATCATGTTGTCACTTTTCACCCATGCGTGCACACGTGGGAGATACAGAGGCCACAAAAGGGCTGCCCGGTAGCGTTCAAATCTGATCTTTTAGTTATTTCTTTTCTGGGACACGCCAATGGATATTTAAAACCACCCATTCTTGACTGAAATTTCGTTCTGAATCCAATGGACGGGGTGGATTTTCTAGAAAATGCTTCTGTGGGGCCCACCGATCACAACAACGAAATGGTGCGAAAGGTTTCACACATCCGTAAAAACTGACTTTTCCAGGCGATTTTGGGCCACCATCTTTGATCATATGGCAGATCTGAACCGTCTATCATGTAGAGAACCCAATAAAATCCTAAGGGACGGTGTTTCTTTGGAATTTGAGCGAGGAAAGTGGCGTGTTTCGAGGCACCGAACTTGGCTGCAAAAATTACACTCCGTGTCCTGCTACAACTCTGTCACTGACTCTAGCCTTCTAGCAGCTATAAAAGGAGGTTTTGGACGTGGGGAGCATTCATTCAGGTCTAGGAAGGAAGAGAAAGAGAGACGTGGAGGCTCGGGCAGGGACGTGAAGCAGAAGAAAAAAAAAGAGTATTTTCTTTTTATTTTTTAGTTTATTTCAATTGTGGAGATTTAGCCATCCATGTCTGGCTAAACCTCTTAGCTAGGGCTAAGAGGTGAAGCTTGTAGTGAGATGGGAGATTTTATTTTAGTTTAATTTTAATTCATGAATCGACGTTGATGTTAGTTGATTATTATGAAAATATTTTTAGTTCTTAATGGTCTGTTGTGACTGAAATTACAATGGGTCTGCGATGCTTTGAATATTTCTATTTCCTTTTCATGTTTATGACGTCAGGAAACCCTGTTATTCACCATAGTCTCCTGGGCATGGTTGGATGACAGTACCCTTCCTAACCTTCATACATGTGATGGGTTGGTAATTAGTTTAATTCTGTTGTTTGCCATAGTCTTTTGGGCATGGTTTGGTGATGGAATCCATTCTAATTCATACACCTTTCATCTCTTTGAAAACTAGATCAACGACAGTTCAGTAATTTTCATGATTTTTGATGCAAGCATAAGTTCTCCCTGATCTCTACAAGTGGATCCTCTGAATCCCTAGTTTCCTATCTCTGATTTGTTTCCTAACTTTTAGATTAATTATTCTACAAGTATTCCACCATTGCTAATTGATTTAGAATTCATCTTAGCCTAGTTCTAGTTCTAGTTAGTTTTAGATAACGTACAAGTTTCAGTCCCTTGGGATTCGACCTCAGTCTTACCGAGTTATTACTACATCACAACCCTGCACTTGGGGAGTGAACATTGCTACAATAAGTGACGAAAACAGAATCGTTCAACTTGTAATGTCCTTCTTAGCACTATGCACAAAGAACTCATACCTACGTATGAAGTACATGAAACTACTAAGGAAATTTGGAAAACACTGACAAATGCCTATGCGCAGAAGTCAGATGCGAGAGTTCGGACAATGGAATTAGAATTCCAGAAGTATAGGATGCCTGTCGGCTGCCCCATCAAAGATCATATTCGTAAGATGGAGCCAATGATAGGTGCCCTTAGGAATGTTGGGTGTAAATTGACTGAAAATCAGAAGATTATAGCCATGCATTGTTCCTTGCCTGAATCTTGGGCCCAAATCAAAAGAATTCTGAACCATAAATGTAGGCGTCTGTTCTGAAATCTTTTCCGTTGATACCATATCTAGCGAGTGGATTTTGGATTCAGGTGCAACAAAGCACGTGACACAGAGTCAACGAGGACTCGAGGAATTTCGGCCTACAGCGAAGGCAAGTTATAAGTTGTACATGGGCAATAACGCTGTTGAAGACGTATTAGGGATTGACGTTTTCAATCTCCGTACACACATAGGGCAAACAATAATCCTCCATGATACTCTTTATACAACAGGGATGCGTCGGAATTTAATTTCTGTCTCTAGTTATTATTTGATGGTTTTGATATTCGACTTTATGGGACGAGTTTCTTTGAGACTGAATAACCTCATCTTTGCATGAAAAAATTTAATTTCAGATTTATTTATTTTAGACGTAGATTGTGATAATGCCCCTTTTGCTTTATTTGCTATGTCGAATAAAAATGTAGTATCTGAACCTTAAAAATGACATGCGAGATTAGGTCACATCGGAAAGGATCGTATGATAAAATTAGTACGTTCTGGTCTGTTCGACTCCTTATCCAAAGTTGATTTGCTATTTTGTGAACAATGTGTGTTCGGGAAGACTTCAAAGAAACTATTTTTCAAAGCAGCTAGGTCCAAGGGCACACTAGAGATAATCCATTCAGATATCTATGGACCCTTTAACGTACATGCCAGAAACGAATGTCAATATTTTGTCACTTTCATTGACGATTACTCGCGCTATGGATATGTGTATCTCATCTCATACAAATCTGAGGCTTTTGATTATTTTCTTAAATATAAAGATGGGGTGAAAAATCAGCTTGAGAAAAAGATTAAAATTCTTTGATCTGATAGAGGTGGCGAGTATACATCTGAAACGTTTAAATCATAATGTGAAATATTGAAATTGTTCGACAGTACATAATGGTTTACACTCCACAACAAAATGGTGTTGCAGAGAGAAGGAATAGGACACTATTGGACATGGTTAGATCGATGATGGCACAAGCCAATCTCTCTACCATATTCTGGGGAGACACACTATTAACAGCCATCTACGTCTTTAACTTCTTCGGCCAAATACGATATACAAGTGGGACCTGCGCTATGAGCAAGCTGTGCGAAAAACCGCTTCTTTTTTCCGGTTCCGCAACTTGGTCGAAATGGGGTTCTACCGGGAAACCATGTATTTATATGAGATGTGGTCTGGGAGGATTCCTTCTCTAGCCAACCTACGCCCTTGGAGATCTTTAGGATATATTTTGCTACCTACTCCGTATAGAGGTAAACTTGATAGTAAAACCATTGAATGCGTATTCATTAGGTACCTTATGCATTCAAAGGGATACGTTCTAGTTTATGAGGATCATGGACGATGGATTGAGATAAAATCCCGGAACGTAACCTTCGTTGAAGATAGATACCCAAGCTGAATGCAGCTAAATGTTCCATTAAAATTTTTTAAAATACCCGATGTATCTTAGGAGAATGGGAGTACTCTTCTTACGATGATGATGCTCCTTTCATTCGTTAAGACAGTGGGAGGATATCTCAGCAGGCTCCTGAGTTACGTCGAAGTGAAAGAGGATTAATTCCCCGAAGATATTTCGATATTGAGGGGCAAACATTCTCTTGCGTTGCAGTTGATGATGATGAACCTGATTCGTATTATGATGCATTATTATCTTCTAACTCGGTCAATTGGTTGAATGCTATGGACGAAGAGATCGTTTCCATGGAGAAGAATAAAGTCTGGGAACTTGTTGATTTGCCTTCCAATCGTAAAGCGATAGGTAACAAATGGGTACTAAAGATTAAAAGAAAGGCAGATGGTATAGTGGACAAGTATAAAGCATGATTAGTTGCTAAAGGTTTTGCACAACAAGAAGGCATAGATTACGAGGAGACCTTTTCACCTGTTGCAAAGTTTTCCTCAATCCGCATGATCTTGTCCATTGTCGCAAGTTTAAACTTAAAGTTATATCAGATGGATGTAAAGATCGCATTCTTAAATGGTGACTTCGATGAAGAAATATATATGCAACAACCCATGGGTTATGTAGACAAAAAGCATCCAAAGAAAGTCTGTAAGCTGTTGAAATCTATTTATGGGCTAAAGCAATCTTCAATACAGTGCTACATGAGGTTCCACTTGGCCATCACCACTTTTGGATTCACGATGAATGAAGAAGATCATTATGTATACATGAAATGGTCTGGAAGATCTTTTCTGATACTATCTCTATATGTAGATGATATCCTGTTAGCTGGTAATGACATGCAATTGTTGATATTGACTAAAGATTAGCTATTCTCAAACTTTGAGATGAAAGACCTAGGTGAAGCCAACTTTATTCTTGGGGTAAAATCATTAGGGATCGCCTTAAGAAATTTTTAGATTTGTCTCAAGCAACCTATATACAAAAGATCTTAAATTGGTTCAGGATAAAAAATTCAAAAGCTGCTGAAACCCCTATAGATAAAGCTACCAAGCTAGATAGGAAATCGTGTCCCCAGACTGAAGCCGAGAAATTGGCTATGTCCTCAGTACCTTATGCAAGCGCAGTAGGGAGCTTAATGTATGGTACGCTTTGCACTAGATCGGATATTAGCTATGCAGTTAGCATAGTTAGTCGTTAACAGAGTAACTCTGGACAGTCTCATTGGCAAGCCGTCAAACGTATATTCCGCTATCTCAGAGGAACAAAAGACCTAATGTTGTGTTATGAAGGTACAAACTTTGAGCTCAAAGGATATTCTGATACTGTTTGGGGTAATGACGCCGACGAGAGAAAGTCTACTTCAGGGTATGTATTCTTACTCGGAGGAGGAGCTATCTCATAGTCGAGTAAGAAACAGACATCCATAGCTCTTTCATCTATGAAGGCCGAGTACATTGCATGTTGTGCTGCTGTTTAGGAGTGTGTATGAGTTCGTAGATTGCAATTGAGTCTAGGTGTTGTACCGAGTATTCGTCAGCCTATATCGCTGAAGATAGACAATACTTCCACCATTGACTTGACAAAGGACCCTAAACACCACTAGAAATCTAAGCACATTGAGATCAAGTATTATTACGTCTGTGATCAAGTGAGAGATAAGAAGATCTCCCTCAGCTATATTCCTACTAAGGAGATGATGGCTGATCCCATGACGAAACCTATAGCTAGAGATATATTTCAGGTTCACGTCAGGCAGATGGGATTGAGGAAAGCTTGACTGATGTACTTGTTTGTAATATCTTTGATCTTTCATGCATAATAGATTCCATTTATTCAGTATTGAACACTAATATAACTAGGTATGAAGATCATTAGCATTTACTTTAAAATCATGTAGGATTTTTATTTTTGTCGGCAGGCCGGTCACCCACTCGCACGAGTTGACCAACCTTGAATGTATAAGAGAGGTACATTTGGGGCCTTGTTTATACATTGAGGTATGAACTTTTCTTTATTATGAATAATAAAGGATGAGGATATGAGTGAATCATATCCGCCTACAATCTTAAAAAGATTGAAGATGAGACTGATAAAGTCGAATAACATAATCACACCATTCTATTACATGCAATCAATGTTATGGCCTAAATTTAAAGCCAGGTTATGAGGTTATGAGATGAGTCATACCTCATGTAGAATGGCCTGTGTATTGTAGACCCGACATTCACCTAGTATTGTCTACTTTACGACGTGGATTGTAGCCACGTGCTGGGACCTTTTACCTACAGATTGCTTTGATTCGATCTAATCATTGTAACGTGCGAGTAACCAGTCCCGTAGGTGACTCTTTGTGTCGTTAGTTACCATCCTCTTGTGTATATGAGAATGAGATTGAGTTTCGCTACTTTAGTGTACAATGACGAAAGGTCCTTGATTGACTAGACTCGGCTATGCTAGAAAAGCAGCTTGATTGATTCCAAATTACACATCCGCGTGGAGAAGATCCCGTGATAGCTACACCAAGTTTCTAGAACTTTAAATACGTGTTGAGGGTCAAATATTACATATTAGACCCCAGATATTGTCTGGATTTACGAATATAATGCTGTCTAATGGCTCGTTTTCTCATTCTTATGTGGCAAAGTGATTTTATGAGCATGGATGGAAAAAGGACGTTAAAAGTTGAGATTTAACAATCTGATGACGCCAAAGGCAAGGGACACACTCCAGGGGACCAAGATTGACAAATATACACGGTCAGAAATCCGAGAAAAGTTAGAAATTGAAGCTCAAGTGGCCTGAAGGACGTCCAGAATGCAAGATCACGAGGTTCCCACCATCCGTTCGGATCGAAACTTCATACCTCGCCTGAGGACCATAAATTAACCGTACATATAAAATTTCAGCCATTGAAGATCTCGGGAAGTGCCCCAACTGACAGATCAGCCCATAAACCGTTGATTATGGGCCCACCTGATATCTGGAACTGCCTCAATTTTAGTCACAATGGCTAAAATGATATGTCAAAATGGATGGATGGATTGGATTTTGCAAAAACATTACATTGGTTCCTCTATACGCAATGTGTACACAGTGCATATATACACCAGACGTGCACCAAAAATGGCTGACCCGATTTTTGTTTTAAAAATGAAAATTCCAGCTTCTTCTTTCGCTGGCGTCTGCACAGACGATCTCTGTGATGGGTTGTGGCCCACCATCATTGCTCTTTTCGATGATCCAAGCCGTTCATCTAATCTGGGAGGTGGCCATAACTCACGCCTAGGTGTTGGAATTCCATAGGACAACTTTGATCGGTTTTTAACCGTTTAAATGAAGATTAAACGGTGCGTGGATTTGATACAATGGGCCACTTCAAACTCGACAAAGACCACACCTTCTCGGATGAATTTTTTCCAGGAACTCAATGGACGTGGTGGATTTTATTTCTGATGTCAATAAGTGGGCCCCACCAACATTAACGCAAGAACTGCGACGCCTCTGTTCCGCAACAGAGGTTGCGGTTGAGCGTTGTGGGCCCCACTCATCATCCGTTGAGTAAATCAGTACCATCCATCGTGTATAGGGGCTCGAAATAATCAAGACCATGCTGACCTTTGTCAGCCATGAAAGCACACGTGCTGGCTACAGAAGTTACAAACGAACCGTCTGCTATCATTGCATAAGGATTTCTTCCCTGGTTTGCATCATCGGACAACAAAAACCATCCATTTCTTATTAGAATCTCGAGGCACATCTAATGGGCGGAGTGGATTTCACAGATAATGGAAGGAGTGGGCCCCACCGACAGCCAGAGCTCCTCACGTAAGCTCTGTTACGCGTTTGGAAAAACCAAACGTTCCGGATCTTCTTGGCCCATCATCTTTGATCGGATGGTTGATCCGATCCGTCCATCATGAAGGCCATCGGAAACAGTCCCAGGGGACGTTGATTTTATGGGTAACATGCACAGAAAATGGGAGTTTGGAGGCTCCGAAGTTAGCTGCGTAAAGGAGTTACGCGGCTGCCGCTGCGTATTGTTTCCACCGACCGACGTAGCTCTACTTTCCACCGCCCTAACAGCTATAAAAGGGTCTTGGAGGCTGGGGGAGAAGGGGGAGATCAGGAGGGAGGCAGCCACGGCTAGGAGCCTGACGTGGAGCAAAGAAGAGAGAGAGAGAAGAGCTTTGTATTTTTCCTTTCTTTCACTTTTCTTTTCCTTCTCTTTTTCTCTTTAATTATTTGGATTTTAGCCTAATTATGTTATCAGGCTAAACCTCTTAGCTAGGGCTAAGAGGTGAAGCTTGTAGTGAGATGGGAGGTTTTAATTTATGTTTTTATTTATTTATTTATGAATTGACGTTGAATTTAGTTGATTATTAATGGCATGTTCTGTTTAGTTTTTAATGGTCTGTTGTGACAGAAATTACAATGGGTCTGCAATGGCGTAGAGCATGTCCTTTTTCCTTTATGTTTATGATGTCAGGAAGCCCTGTTGTTCACCATAGTCTCCTGGGCATGGTTGGATGTCGGTACCCTTCCTAACCTTCATACATGTGATTGGGTGGTAATTAGTTTGATTCTGTTGTTTGCCATAGTCTTTGGGCATGGTTTGGTGATGGAATCCATTCTAATTTATCTTCCTTTCATCTCTTTGAAAACTAGATCAACGACAGTTCAGTAATTTCCATGATTTTTGATGCAAGCATAAGTTCTCCCTGATCTCTACAAGTGGATCCTCTGAATCCCTAGTTTCTCTTCCTCTGATTTATCTCAAGTTTAGATAATTAATTCACCATTATTTCTCAAATTACATTCAGTTTAGATTTCATCTTAATCTAGTTCTAGTTCTGGTTAGTTTTAGATAACGTACAAGTTTCAGTCCCTTGGGATTCGACCTCGGTCTTACCGAGTTATTACTACATCACAACCCTGCACTTGGGGAGTGAACAATACGCACTTGAAGAATTATCTGCTGGCAATATCGAGTTATTTTTAATAGACTTTTTTAAACAATATTTTTTCTTAAAAGCATATATATAAGTATTACTTTAAATCGATTTTAGTCGAAGTTTGTGAAAAATCAAGCTTTCAGAAGAACTCGATAAGTTGGATAAGTGCGTATGTTAGCCGAGTACTCCAGATCGGGAGTTAACTCCATCCGGTGTGGTTATGCGGACTAGGACAAGCATTGCAAAGCTTGAGTTATTGAGTACTAGTTAGGTGGTCACTTAGTACTTAAATACCCGTGAGAAGATTATGGTGATCTAGCTGGTCCCACGCCTCTGAGTTTTTTGATCGCGATGTTTGGTCTTTGCTTGTTATTAGGCAAGTTAGATGGAAAATTTTTTGTACCTATCCCACAATGTGATTTAGTAGGAGATGTTGGACGTAGGCCAGTGGGGCCCACTGGTGAGCAATCACTAGTGGGTGGGTCCCACAAGTTTAGACTTTTTCTGGCCTTTTTTCTTTTCTTTTATATTTCAAAATTAACTTTGAATTTGATTTATGATAGGAAGCAGGGATAAGATGGGATGATATGGTCTCATCCAATCTCATGCGATCTCTCATTCCTTTCCTATATAAAGGATGAGACTCTCTCTCCCATGAGATATAATAAGTAATAGTGAGAGTATATGGGAAGAGATATAGTGTGCATATTAGCCTGTCCGTTTTGGCTTGTCCTTGGGACGATCTAATCCATAAATCGCAATCGGGACCACTTTATACCGTAGGATCAAAGGTGTGAATAGATCCATCTGCTCCAGTAGTAAATAGGCGGGCTGTTGGAGTGTTAATCTTCTGCTTTGTGGGGGTTCCAAAACTCGTGTAGACCGTCAGATCTTGAGGGCTCACCTTCCGCGCTTCCCTGCAATTTGTTGCAAGCTTCTCAATACAATCCATCAGCTATTTGAAGCTCCATATCAAAACTCATACCTTTGAAAACCCATAACAAAAGATAAATGTTACCTTTGGAAATGGAAAAATAAAAAGAAACCACTTGAGTCGTTGAGTGTATACATATAACTTGATGACGGTTTCATTTCAAGTGGAGATGCACAGGAGTATTTCTACCTCCTTCCAAAGGAAAATAAATGAGCAAACAGCCAAACAGACAATATATCCAAAGATAAAAATAGGGACGATCGACTATCCAAAAATCACAACATCTAAAAGCCACTCTAGTAAACTCTCAGCCCGTCATGCTTTGATTCATTGGAGGCATCATAGCAACTTGTGGCTGCTGATTCTGATTCTTCATCATGTTTCCGTGCCATCCTACAATAAGAAACCACAAGTTATATTTCTCAAAATACAAAAATACTTCACCCTGTAAATGCTGTGAGAATAGCTGAAGATAAGTCCTTGTTCGAAATGGTTGAAAATGTCAATTGATCTCAACCATCCAAGTGATGGGCCATTTTTTTATGGACTAGGGCACAAAATTCGAATATTAAAAGGCTCCTAACAACCCGATCAATAGTCTATTGGTTGGACAGGAATGAGTAGTGAGAAAAGATCTCCATTTATGGGAATGATTAGGATCATTCAAATAGTTCCATCTCTTCGTGTGTTAATTGGGTGATCATGATCTATAGGAACAAGAAAATTATTTGTACGTATTGTCTAAACAGAGGAGTAATCAACTTATAATCAGCATTTCTGCATAATAAAAAGAGAAATTAAAGAGGAAGGAATACCTATCTCAGGGTCGAGGCCTCGATTCCGAAGTTCCCTGTATTCCTGGCAGAGAGCACACCACTCACAAAGGAAGTGTGTGGCCCAATCTGGGGCGGGGGCCTCTACCAGATCATATTGGCTCCTGAGTTTGGTACGGTAAGTGCATGATAACAAGCATGGCAATGCAATCAGACAAGCTACACAGCCATACATGAGCCCACTTGTACCGCACGCTGCACAAACAACAATATCAATACAAATAAAAAATAAAAATGCTGCTTGACTAATGGAGTCATATCCAGGATCGAATTTCTCACTGATTCTAAGTTGACTCATCTGAGTTTCGAGTTGAGTCAGCTAGTTTTAGAACTATGGTTGGGAGTTAAACATCAACCCTGGCTCACGAAAGACACATATGCACATGAAATCATGGCTCCATTTTTTTAAACCTAAAGTCCGACTGGGCCCACTTATTTGCTGTGAAAGGTAATCGACCAGGTCCAATGCAAAAGCTTTAAATTGAAGCCTGAAGCATGCTTGTTGCCTAGCCCGCCCACTAATACAGACTCTCTGCAGTAGCTGCTTTGAGTAGGGATTGCAGTAGCATTTTGGCCGTATTGCCATATGGACTTAAACAGATGCAGGACAATTAACTAATTGCTCTGAAAGCTTAAACTAATAGAGTATAGCGACTTAATTCCTTTATCTCATATCTTAGGCCTCACATCATATGGGTTAGGACATTGGCTGAACCCTATCATCAGTTTCAAATCATGAGTACTGCCTCACATGAGCCACTCGCCTCACATGGGTGGGGCCTACCTCACACGAGCCACCCCGAGTGTGCCCTTGCATTCCACAGGCAACTTCATTCGAGCCCGGTGTGAGAATGCTCCTGCACTATAAACCCATTACTATGGTTGATCTGATCGATTCTAGACAACTATATTCACCTTATCCCACATCTCGTGAATCTATGGCAAATGAAGAGATCTGGTATCTATACGGTCTAATAGCCATGAGATTCACCCATAGTCAGGTTCGACCAAGTCAGGCTATATCATGACTTCCGATTTCTAGAACAACAACACTTACTTGTGTGGCCACTGTCGACTATCTCTGCTATCTGTCCAAATGTCAAGCACGGGAAGAAGGCCGTAATGAGAGCTGCAACACAACAAAGAAGATAGATATTTCATTCGTAGACCATCTCATTTCATGAAAAGCAGCAGCTACATATCAAAGATCATACCATTTTGGGGATCATCCATGCAATCGAAGAGCCCAGTCGTCCACGCAGATGTGCCCATGTTAGGTCCATACCTTTGCACTGGGACAGGTGTAAACTGCTGCTGCTGCACCGGAATTCCCTGTGCAGCAACATTTTGCTGGAAGTGTTTGTGGGGAGATGGAAATTGCTGTGGGACTGTAGCAGCTGGATCCCGTGGTGGAAAGTTAACTGGCTGTGGACCATAGCCCATTGGCTTAGGAAATTGCGACGGATGATTGTTAGGTGGATATGTCGTCGCTTGAGGAGGATAAGTTATATTGTTTGGTGGGTTTTGTGGTGGGAACAGTTGTGGGTTGGAGGAATCGTTTCTTGGAGGGTATGATGAGGGGGTTTCGTTGTAAGCTTGTGGAGTTTCGGTGTTGTAGGATGATTCGTAAGCTGTTGATGGAGTGATCTCTTCAGGAGGGTATGCAGTGGGGACGTGATGTTCGGTTGCATACGAAAAGGGTTGCGGTTGTGGGTCAGATTCTGGTAGTGGTGGTGGTGGTCGTGTTGGAGGGTAAACCGCCGGAGAGTCAACCTGGGGACGTCCCATTCTTTCTTTCTATTTACGTGGGTTTGAGGCTTCGATGAAAATGGGGATTTAAGGTGGGTTTAAATATATAGAGAGAAAGGTTGGTGAGAGAGAGAGAGAGAGAGAGAGTGAGTGTGAAGATCTGTGATGGTTGATGTATTGTGTGCGCCAAAGAGAGAAGACTTCATGAAACAAATGGATTTGACTCTGAGAGGTTTACTTTGAATTAATTTTTTAAAAATAAAAATAAACACTAAATGCCATTTATCGTGCACAACCTTTATAAACACGTATAGTTGACTTTAAATAGTCAATCACCAACATGGTGCGACCCTCTGTATTGTATATCATGCTGTCCATGCTTGTATACAGATGATTTTAAGGCATGAGACCAAAAATGATTAGATCTAAATCCCAGGTGGGCTATACTATAGGAAAAAGTGGTGATTGATCACCCACCGTTTAAAACTTACTAAGGCACTGTAATGTTTATTTCCTATGTCGTGGTTAACTCAGATTTGGATCAGCTACATTTTTGGTCTCACACCCGATCTGGCCAAACGTATGGACAGAGAGGATGCACTGCACATACATCAAAGTGGACCCCACCATCAGGGCCGCACCTAACCCCTCCCTGGTTTGCCTGGCTGGCATGAATGCGGATCAGCTGCGACCCCGAATCCAACAAGTTGGGTGCGGCCCTGACTAAGTGGCCAACTTCGATGTATGCCTGGTATATCACTGCCGTCCATCTGGTTTGTTAGTTTATTTTAGGGCATGATCCCAAAAATGAAATAGATATAAATCTCAAGTGGACGTGATTGAATTCCTACACTTGATAGCTTTTTGATGGCTACAAAAGTTTTCGATCATTTTCCCTTCATTCAGGTCTCTGTGATCCTGTCAACACAAGTTGAAGGGTAAATAAGCATTAGTAAGACTTCTAATGGTGGGTGTTTAATGACCACCATTTCACGTGGTGTGGTCCATCTAAGATATATATATATATATATATATATATATATATATATATATATATATATATATATATAATTTTGTGACAATGCTATAAAGAAGTATGGAAAAATGGACGGATGACATGGATACACAACGGATGCATCAAGGTGGGCTTATTGATGAGCATCGCACCCACCAGCTAGAAGCCAATATCCAGATCACAAAAAAAAAGAAACTTTTAGCTTTAATTCAAAACCATGGCTAAAAATGTTAAAAATTAAAGCTAAAGCCTTTAGCCTTGGTTTTGCTTCAGTTATTCGAATCAAGTTTGTAATCCCCCGCCTAAAGGCTTTATCCTCGGTTTTAGTGGCTTTTATAGACTCAGTTCTTCAAATGAAGGTAAAAATCTGTTGCCTCAAAATAAGGCTAAATTAAGTTTTTAGCATCGGTTGCTTTCAACTGAAGTTAAATTTAATTTTAAATTTGGTTCCTAACAATTGATGCTAAAACCTTTAGCTATGAGAGTTGTAGCCTCAGCTTGGATAACTGAGGTAAAATCGAGGTTAAAAATGGATTTAGCCTCTTGGCATCAACTGAGGCTAAATTCAAATTTGTGACCTCGGTTCTCAGCAACCAATGCTAAATCCATGCCTCATTTATAAAACTATGGCTAAAAATGTTTATTTTATTTTTTTGAAAATATGTGTTTAAACTATTCATCCATTCATTCAATCCACTCATTTATCAAAATAAAATAATAATGAAAGCATTAGGTTCCACACAGTACAATACCAACAAAATAGTTAACAATCGTCTATTAAATGTCAGATTTTCTATTATTGTATTTCTTTTCTACTTTTTTTTTTTTCAGAGATATTATATAAATATATAAGAAGATTAGCAACCCTATTCTTGGATATAATAGATATTATACAATCATGAATATAATCTTTCTAATTTTTTCTTAATTAACAACTCATTGATTGATTTGACAACTCATGCCAACACTCCTTCTCAAGTGGAAACATCTAAATCTTCAATACGCAACTTAGTTATTGAGTTGTAGAAATCCTTGCTTGATACGACCTTTATAAGAATATCCGCTAGTTGGTCTTTGGACTTCACGAATGGAAACCGAATTATTTTAGCTTTGAGATTTTCTTTGATAAAGTGTCTGTCAACCTCCACGTGTTTGGTATGATCATGTTGGATCAAATTATGTGCAATGGCGATAGCTGCCTTGTTATCACAAAAGAGGTCCATATCGGATGTAAGAGCAAACGCAATTTCAGTTAGAAGTCTTTTGAGCCACAGGAGTTCACAAAGTCCTTTAGCGATTCCACGAAACTCTGCTTCAACACTTGATAATGCCACCACTTTTTTCACTTTTTGCTTCTTACTTCTCCATGTAACAAGATTCCCTCCAACAAACATGAAGCATCCTGAGGTGGATCTTCTGTCTGTGGTATTCCTCGTCCAATCTGTGTCTGTATAACCATTAACTCTGAGATGATTATTTTTCGAAAACATAAGCCCTTTTTCCAGAGAGGATTTTTAAGTATCGTAAAATCTGAATCACCGCCTCCATATGATCCTTACTAGGTTGATGCATGAATTGACTTACTACACTCACTACGTAGGCAATATCTGGATGGGTATGGGAGAGGTAAATAAGTTTACCAACTAATCTCTAATACTTTCCTTTGTCCGTTGGCATTTGACTTGGATATTTTTCGAGCTTGTGGTTCTAAATGATTTGAGTGTCCGCTGGCTTACAATCCAACATTCCAGCCTCACATAGTAAGTCTAATATATATTTTTTTCGAGAAAGAAATATACCTCGTCTTGATCTAACAACCTCTATTCCTAGGAAATATTTGAGTCCTCATAGATTTTTCATCTCGATTCGGTTGCCAATTGTTTCTAAAGCATAGCGATTTCCTCCTTATCATCCCCTGTGATGATCATATCATTGACCTATACAATTAAAGCTGTTACCTTGCCCCGTTGGTGCTTCAGAAATAATGTATGATCTGAATTATTTTGGTGGAAGCCATACTTCTTCATTGCTAGATTGAACCTCCCAAACCATGCTCGAGGTGATTGTTTTAATCCATACAGTGCTCGCTGCAATTTGCACATAACTTCAGCTTTTAAAGATGTTGTGTAGCCTTAAGGAGTATCCATGTAGACTTCCTCTTCAAGGTCACCATGGAGAAATGTGTTCTTTACATCAAACTGGTGCTATGGCTAGTCCAAGTTAGCTGCGAGAGATAACAGGACCCTTACTGTATTTAACTTAGCTACTAGCGAAAAAGTTTCTTGATAATCTACGCCATATGTCTGAGTGTATCCCTTTGTGACTAGCCTTACCTTGTATCGTTCTATAGATCCATCTACCTTGTGTTTAATAGAGAAGACCCATTTACACCCGACTATTTTTTTTTTTTTTTCCTTTGGGCAATGGAACTAAGGTCCATGTTTGATTCTTTATTAGTGCTCCCATTTCTTCTTCAATTGCTTGCGTCCACTTGGGATCAGTTAAAGCTTCCTGAACTGTAGTGGGAATATGAGATGCGGATAACTCGTGTGAGAATGTCTTGAGAGGTTCAGGTAACTTTTCAGTGGAAACATAGTTAGCAATTGGATACCTCGACCTTCTTTCCTCAATGTTTGGAGAATATCTGTTTGGTGGCTTGCCACGGTTATGCCTGAAAGGTAAGGTATACCCAGTAGATGTATTTATGTTATTCATAAATGAGGGTGTAGTGAAATTGTTTACCTTAGGAATATTCTCAGGAGATGGGTTTGTAGGCACTGAGAGATGGGGGGATTCGGTTTCTTCTCCTGATGATGTGAGCTCAGTTGTTGAAGGCCTTTTAGATTCAGAGGATATGTCAGGCCCTGAAGATGTATTTGTTGATTCCTTGCCAATTATTGGTGTGTCATTCCGATCTTCAAGCCAGTTAAAACTCAGCCAATTCAACTCTTCATCTAGTGTCTTCCCCGGAAGAGAAGAAGTGGATGCCGAAGAAGGATAGAACAGTTCAGATTGCATAAAGATGACATGTATAGTCACATAAGTACGCTTGATAGCAGGATTATAGTAGCAATAGCCTTTTTGATGCATAACATAGCCCAAGACGAGGCACCGAAGGGTATATGGGTCAAGTTTGGTGCGCTGGTTCTTAGGGGGGTGCCACACACCCAAATATGCAAGGAGGGAGCATTAGGGCCATAGGTAGAGAGACCGAGGTTGACAAAGACTGTAATGGGGTTTTAAAATTTAATATTTTGGAAGGAAGGCGGTTGATTAAATGTACAACAGTGGTAATAACATCGGGCCAATGTCGTGTGGGGACATGAGCGCCTAGAAGGAGAGCCCGGGCAGTCTCAAGAATAATCCGATTCTTCCGTTCACCAACTCCATTTTGCTAAGGGGTCTGAGGACATGAGGTCTCGTGAATTAGACCATATTGTTGAAAATATGAATGAAAGTGGAGATTAACATATTCACTACCATTGTCAGAGCGGAGAATCCGAATCTAAGCGAAAAACTGGGTTTGAACCATAACACGAAATGACTGAAAGATACTAAACACTTCATCCTTATGTTTTATCAAATATAACCAGGTCATCTGGGTGCAATCGTCAATAAATATTACAAACCACCATACAACAGATATAGTAGATAAAGGAGAGGGTCCCCATACATCAGAATGAATTAACGCAAAAGGTGTATTACTTTTATTCATACTTAATTGATAAATAACACGATAACTTTTGGCTAAAATGCAAATATCACAGTGAAATTCAGAAGTCTCCACATTAGAGAATAAATTAGGAAATAAATGCCATAAGTACCCAAATGATGGATGTCCCAAACGACGATGCCACCGCCAAATCTGTCAAGCCTTGGAACCAAGTGTAGAACACACGTGATGCACATGACCCAAACTGAAATCTTCCATGTAGTATAATTTCCCCTCTTAGTATCACGTCCAATTATCTCCTTGGTGAGAATATCTTGAATAAAATAAAAACTGAAAAACATTAGCACCACACAGTTTAGATATGTAGTAACTCCGCTAACAGATAATAGTTTGTGAGATAAAGAGGAAATAAGTAGAGTGTTAGGTAAATGAAGAGAGGGTGATAGGGTTACAGATCCAACCCCTGTGACAGGTGAGGTCACTCTATTAACATTCACAATGCTGGTGCGCCTTGGAGGTGAGTGATGGGAGAAATCCATGGGATCAAACGTCATATGATCCGTGGCCCCATAGTCGATGAGCCAATCACTACTGTTTACATGTAACACCCTGAAAATCGGGGGTCATGTAGAAACCCGACTCCCGGGTTCTAGACCATCACTTATGCAACAAATATGATTATGATTCAATGTTGTCTGAGTTAAAGCATTTACATGAGTAAGATTATACCAAAACTGTAATTCATACTCCAGATCAAGTGATAAAACGCAAGCGGAAGATTGAAAGATATATATATATATATATATATATATATATATATATATATATCACTGTATGAAAATAAAATACTCTCCAACTATCTCCAAAGTATAAATACATCTCTGAGTCTCATATACATGTAATAAAATAAAAATAAATGTCAAAAGTAGTCCCACTAAGAAGTCTCGCCGATCCAGGTCACCTACACAAAGCCGTCGTAAAACTGCATATATGAGAACTCGTCCTGGTCCTCATCGTAGTCCGGCTCTACATCCTGAATCGCCACATCACCTGCATCTAAGACAGGGTCTGGTGGGTGTTGCAAACACCATCCCGTAATGTGGGAGTGAGTGATCAACTCAGTGGGATAATAGAGTAAAGATTAGCATGTTCTCAAATCAATCACGCGATAATAGTAAAGCAATAAATCAAACATTCCTAGATACTTTTATTAATGTATGCATGACATGACATGATGGATGCCCTCACCGACATACTCCCTCATGCAGCACCATCTGCGTCCGCGGCATGCTTTCTTCCCACAGTGCTCCACATCTTCCAGGCACATGCAGTGCGATGTGGATATGATTACCAAGTTGTTATTAGTCCATTCATACAACAGTATTGGGAAACTAAGGTACATCCCTTATATCAATCCCAACACAGATCCTGTCTAGGGTCGTCACTCCTAGAAATCTCATACAATGTTATATTTGTAGGTTGCTGCAAGGGCTGCTAGGGCTGTTGCTCGCACTCGTTGCACCGTTCCCCCATCACCTTATCAATACGGGCCTAATGTACTCTCATTGTTACGGAAGGGTCGTCGTCTCCCGTAGACTCAGAATACGCTCGCGGTCACTACAAAGGGCTCGTCACTAATCAGTGTAGGCCGACAGCTCGAATGTAGTATCCCATACCACCACAATCGGCTCACGAGTCATAGGTGCTCACTGATCACTATGGGTTGGTTTGTGGCCCCAGCGTATGCCGGCAGCTCGATCACGGTGTCCCATACCACCATGCCCGGCTCATGAGTCTTTATGGATCAAGGTACCATGGTTAACAGGGTTTTCAATGGTAAGTTCAGTACCCTAGGTTCAAGCAGTTATGTCTCATACAGGGTGAACATACAACGGCCAGTCGGGTTACTTGACGGGCTCGACTAGTACGAGCGCATCGCAAGTCGAACGACATGAAGTGCGTGAAACACTTCGCGTGACCTAACCACTGTCACCAAGTCAAAACACAACTCGCGTTCATCGACGCGTCCTTCGTGGCAAATCAAAGCCAACCACGAATTTGATCATTTTCTGACTGCATGGACTAGGTCATAGTCTCAAACATTTGTAAATCAGCATCAGTAAATATATGAGAGTAATAGAAATGCCATACAACAATACAAGCATGTTGCCACATTTTATAACATACAACTTAAGCAATTCATCCAACACATGCATTTCATACATATAGTGAATTTATACATTTAGCCAACATGGTGAAAATCATATACATCAGCATATTACTTGAGAATTCAATCTCAAAACTCATTCACAACTCCATTTACTCAATACATACTAGTACAAACATTTATACAAACACTTAGTCTACACACTTTAGTCTACATAGCGTATGTTGACCTAAAGTACGCATTAGGGCGAATCTCTTCGCCAAACCGACCATGCACGCATTCCTAATATCCTAACACGACAAAAATCCATGGAAAATATTTCAGCAAAATATGGATGTAAACAGTATTTTCTATAAATGACTAAAATGCCCTAAATCTTATACTTTCCATACATTTACAAAATGGAAAACGGATAGCATGTTGTACATGTCAAACAGCGTTGCCGTCGATAATCTACTATTAAACGACATGGAAAGCTTTGAAATCAGTCAATCAAAGCGTCTAAAATCCTCACCTTTTGCCCTAGACGTGTATCGTTTCGATTAGAACGTATACACTTCGTCAACGATGTACAGGTGACCTAATACACAAGTTACATAAGCTACATTGCTAACGAATCAAAGGAAACCCCAAAACAACAAGTAGTTAGGGTTTTCTTACCTAAGAGTGCGTTGAAAATTACCGGGAAAGTGATTTGAACGCGTCGCTTTAGCACGTGCAAAAACTAGTGCAAGTGGCAGGAAGATTTCTCCCACACTCTCTCACAATCTCACACTTTCTCTCTCTCTCTAGCTAAGGTTTCTAGCAAATTCAGATGGGTGAGATATGTGAGGGTTTAAGGCCCTTATATAGGCTAAAACCTCACCTATTTAGACTTAGAAACAATGTATACTTAGGTTATAACTAAATCGGAGCTGTTTCGATCCAAAAGAGCATTTCGGGAGGTCCCCTGGTCGAACGCGATCGAACTTAAGCTCATGGTCACTGGATGTTGGTCACCCCCAGTTTTCAGTCCTGCAGAGTTCATAGATCGCACGTGGCGGTCCAGTTTCAGTTCAGCGGTCATCGTAC
Source organism: Magnolia kwangsiensis (assembly GCA_037074715.1). Classification (NCBI taxonomy): domain Eukaryota; kingdom Viridiplantae; phylum Streptophyta; class Magnoliopsida; order Magnoliales; family Magnoliaceae; genus Magnolia; species Magnolia kwangsiensis. The sequence goes on along the minus strand of CM073586.1, from coordinate 50,796,385 downwards.
CTAAATCAGGTGTACAAGTCTCATGATATGAAAGAGAAATTTTTTCTGATCCGAGGGTGTAATTTGGCTGAATTCTGACAGTCAGAACGCTTAATAATAACGCGCCAAGTCATGTGCCAGATTTGGATTAAAATTTCCAAATCTAACCCATTTCTCACTCTCTTCACTCCGGGCTCAATGAAATAGCCTCTGAACGTCGGTTGGGCTTGATTTTCGAAATGATTGTCAAGTTCAGCTAAGCGGTCATAACGGTCTAAGATTGTAGGTATCGGACTTTCGATGCGCGGTCTAGATCCAATACAAAGTTTCAGAGAGTTCCTGAGAACAAACGGGTTTAGAGTTTGATCCAAGGTTTCAGGATATTATAGCGTCATTGATTCTTCGAGTTTTGGGTCTTGTAGAACGTATTTAAAGTGTTCAGGGACAATTTCATAGCTATTTTAGCGTAGCGCTAGCTAACTTACGCTTGATTTCTAAAGGAATTAATCCTACGTGATTTCTGGTCGAGTTAGTACTCGAGTCTCAGTACGGATTTTTTCAAGGCGTTACAATCTATCCCCCTTAACAAAAAATTTCATCCTCGAAATTTGTACCTTTTAGTATTCCTCGAGAAGCTGTGGGTAGTTCTTTCTTATCTCGGCTTCTGTCTCCCAGGTAGCCTCTTCCTCAGAGTGATGCGTTCACAACACCTTCACAAGGGGGATCACCTTGCTACGCAGTACCTGCTCCTTCCAATCTAGTATACGCGTCGGTCGCAGTATATATGTAACATCCTCTCCTAACTGCACCTGCTCCCATCTGATGATATGGAAAGGATCAGAAACGTATTTCTTTAGCATAGAAACATGGAATACGTTGTGAACGCTCGCGAGAGGTGTAGGCAAAGCCAGACGATAAGCCACTGCACCCACAGATCGAGAATCTGAAATGGTCCAATGAATCGCGGTGCCAGCTTCCCCTTCTTCCCGAACCAAAGGACTCCCTTCATAGGAAAAACTTGTAAAAATACATGATCCCCAACCTTGAACTCTAGCGGGCGCCGTCTCGTATCGGCATAACTCTCTTGTCTCCTCTGCGCTGTAAGAAGCCGGCGTCTAATGATGTCAATCTTCTCCGACGTCGCCTGCACTAACTCTGGGCCAATCACTATACGCTCACCAACCTCTGCCCAACAATGTGGTGCTCGACAAGGTCGCCCATACAACGCCTCATAAGGTGCCATACTGATACTCGCCTAAAAACTGTTGTTGTACGCGAACTTTACATATGCAAGACAATCATCCCAATTGTCCTTGAAGTCCAATGCGCAAGCCAGTAACATGTCCTTTAGAATCTGGTTCACCCGCTCTGTTTGTCCGTCTGTCTGTGGGTAGAAGGCAGTACTGAACTTCAACTTCACACCCATAGCCTCCTGAATGCGAGTCCAGAAAATAGAAGTGAAATGCGTGTCTCTGTCCGACACGATCTCTAACGAAACTCCATGCAGACGCATGATCTCTCTGATATACAGTCTAGCCAGCTCGTTTGCAGAATTCGTAACTCTGATCGGTAGGAAGTGCGCCGACTTTGTCAGACGGTCGACGATCACCCAAATAGAATCATGTCCCTTCCTCATCTTCGGCAGCCCTGAGATAAAATCCATGAAAATGAAGTCCCACTTCCACTCAGCTATAGACATAAGCTGAAGGAGTTCAGGTGGTCGGCGATGCTCTACCTTCACCTGCTGGCAAGTGAAATAACGGGACACGAACTCTGCGATGTGGGTCTTCATACCCTCACACCAATACATCCTCCTCACGTCGCGATACATCTTTGTGCTGCCCGGATGCATCGTAAGTTTGGTACAGTGCGCAGCCTCGAGAATCTCTCGTCTCAAGTCGGGAATGTCTGGGACGCATAGGCAGCCACGATAACGTAAGCCCCCATCCGTGCCAACTCGCCACTCGGCATCTGCATCATCACTGGCCTGCTTTCGAAGCTCAATCAGATGTGCATCATCCCCCTGCGCTGCGATGACTCTATCATCGATCTGAGATCACACCTGTACATGTGCGATAAACTCATACGACTCCTCCACAGTGAGTTTCTGCTCAAAGTCTTGCAAAAGCTCAACCATGTCCCACTCAACAACCATCAGCGGAGCTGCAAACTCTATCCCCATCTTGGGGGTCAACGCGTCAGCCACAAGGTTCGCCTTTCCAGGATGGTAGGAGACTTCAAACTTGAAGTCCTTCAAAGTCTCCATCCATCGCCTCTGTCTCATATTCAAATCTCTCTGTGTGAATATGTACTTAAGGCTCTTGTGATCACAAAAGAGCTCGAACTCCTCTCCATAGAGGTAATGTCTCCAGAGCTTCAATGCGAATATGATGGCTGCCAACTCCAAGTCGTGTGTAGGGTAATTCTCCTCGTGCTTCCTTAATTGTCTCGAGGCATACGAAATTACCCTGTCCTTCTGCATAAGGACACAACCCAAACCAATGCTAGACGCGTCAGTGTATATTATGTATCTAACCCATTACTCTGGCAATACTAGCACAGGGGCGGACGTAAGTCTGTCCTTCAGTTCCTGAAAGGCTGACTCCGCCTAATCATTCCAGGCGAACTTCATGTCCTTCCGTGTCAACTGAGATAGAGGTCTGGCAATCTTCAAGAAATCTCGAATGAAACGTCTATAATAGCCAGCCAGACCCAAGAAACTCCTCACCTCAGTGACAGAACCAGGCTGCTCCCAGTCCTGAACTGCAGCTATCTTAGACAGGTTAATTGCCATCCCATCCTTGGACACCACGTGTCCTAGGAACTTCACTTCCTGCTTCCAGAAGTCGCACTTCTTGTACTGTGTGAACAAATGATGCTGTCTGAGTGCATCCAGGACCAAGCACAAGTGCTCCTCATGCTCCTCTCGACTCCTAGAGTATACCAAAATGTCGTCTATGAACATAATGACGAATCGATAGAGGAATGGCCGAAATACCTTGTTCATCAGATCCATGAACATGGCTGGTGCGTTCGTGAGATCGAACTACATCACAAGGAACTCGTAATGGCCAAAGCTGGTCCTGAATGTGGTCTTCTGCACGTCCTCATCCCTGACGCGTAACTGATGATATCCTGACTGAAGATCAATCTTCGAGAAGTACTGCGCCCCTCTCAACTGATCAAACAAGTCATCGATCATGGGTAAAGGGTACTTGTTCTTCACCGTAATCTGGTTCAGCCTTCGATAATCAATACACAATCGCATAGAACCATCCTTCTTCTTCACGAACAGAACTGGTGCTCCCCAAGGAGACACACTCGGTCGAATGAAGCCAACCTCCAACAGATCATCAATTTGTTTCCTCAGCTCCTCCATCTCACACGGTGCCATGCGATACGTCGGCAGTGAGATGGGTGTGGAACCAGGCACCAGATCGATAGTAAAATCAATCTCTCGCTGAGGCGGCAAACTAGGGATCTTCCTGAACAGATTCCCAAAATCACGAACGACTGGCGTATGCTTAAGTGTTGGGGCATCAGCGTCCCGTAGTAAAGAAGCGTAGTTAAGTATGCGGAAGGGGAGATTTACCCGCACTGAAAATGTAAAAGGCGTGCCCTCTGGCTCGTATACCGTCACTACATGGGTCTCGCAGTCAATCTCGGCCCTCGCTGCAGTCAGCCAATCCATGCCAAGAATGACGTAGAGATAAATGAGAGAAGGGTCGACGACAAGATTAATAGACATGGTCCTGCCTCCTAGATCCATCAAGCAACCCTCACACATCAGGGTGGCATCAGAAAAATCCCCGTGAGCTGAAAGGACTCGCACTCCATCCATCCGAATAGTCGGTAGCCCAAGATGCCTGACTATGGAATGCGATATCAATGACATCGTGGATCCAGTATCCACCATCACAAGTATGGGAGTACCTCCAATATGGGCGGTGACCTCAAAGGCCAAGGGCTGAGTAGTCTCTATCTCAGCTGCCTCTACTGTCAAGGCAGGTACCCAAGCCTGCTGTGGCCGGTTCGGCAGCGGTATCATAGGCCGTAGAGGTGGCCGGAAGGGAGGTACGGGGGGTCTGAAGAAAGGATGCGCAGGAGCCGACCGTAGAGGCAGAGCAGATAATGTCTGGAGGCATGGACGGTCGATCTTCTGTGGCGGCGAGAACCCATTATCCCGCATCCGAGCAAAACAACTCCCTACTTCATGACCCGGTCTGCCACAATAAGTACATGAGACATCAGGGCACCGTAACGGGGGTACTGGCGTTGAAGCCCTAGGAGGAGGGTCGATACGAGGCCTCTTGCCAGTAAATGGCCTGTCTTGCATATCCGGTCATGGCCTAGGAACAATAGTGCCATGAGATCACGCAAGCCGATCAACATCCTGCTCTGCTCGCATAGACATGTGAATCAGCTCAGCGTAGGAGGGAATGCTGAAGCAACACATCTTCGACTGAATATTTGGTGGTAAGCTCTCAGAAAAGCGCCGTATGCACATATGCTCATCAGCAAGTATAGTCGGGACGTATCTGCCTAACTCGGTAAACCAATGCTCATACTCTGTCACAGACATGCCTCCCTGCCTGAGGTGTAGAAACTCATTCTCCCGCTCGTGCCTGTAAGTCTGGGGATAGTATTTCTCGTGGAAACGGAACTCGAACGCTGCCCAAGTCCAGATATAATCAGCAGCAATAGTTCGTAAGACGCTATTCCATCACAAGCTGGCCACTCGCTCGAACATGAACGTAGCCAACTCTACCTGCTCGGACTTTGAGCAGTGCAGCATCCGTAGTATCTTCGACACACGGTCGAGCCAGTACTCAGCCTCCTCGGGTCTGTAAGAACCTATAAAAGTAGGAGGCCGCAAGCGCTGGAATCGCTCGAGTAGGCCTCGTGTATCAGCGGTATTCCCCGTAGGGTAAGCAGGTGGTGCAGGATGAGCCATGCCCTTATCCTGAGTCGAAGTACCGACATCCTCAGCTGGATGCACAGGGGGTGCAGGTGCCACCCTGGGCTAGAGCCCCTGCTATCGTAGTTAAGAGCTGCTGGTGCTACTGATGCATCATGGCCATCAACTGCTCGAACCTATCAGGAGGTGGAGCGGGCTGTGGCACATACTGAGTCTAGGAAGACGTACGGTACTGCTCTCTGACAGGCGGTGTGAAAGGCGGTGGTCCAACTGTAGGACCAGTAGAAGGCTGAGACTCATGTGTAGTCTCAGGAATAGGGCCCACAGAAGGGTCCATATGCTCATCGGTCTGGAGAGGAGCCCGCTCCATAGGCTCTCCCAATGTAAGTCGTACCGTGCTCCGCGTAGCCTTAGGCGGCATTCCCTATATTCAAAATAGGGTGCAACCTTGTTAGTTTCAACAATAGCACAAACACACCACCACACAATCATTCACATAACGAGCCAAAGACATTTCATGCATTTCATTTAACCAAAACTGTCACAATACAAGATATATATCTTTACATGCATCATGACAAGAAATACATGGGAAACTAAGCCGGTCAAAGCTACTACAGCAACATAAGCAAACTACTAACCTTATCAGGCTTACACGCAGAAAGAAAGAAACAATTAACTACAACCAACAACATCTCGATCTAGATCACTAGTTTGAGTCTGGGGATGGAGGAGGAGCACCCTTATCCTGCAAGTAACACAGGATCGCCTTCAAGGTGTGAGTAACCTTGCCAAATTTTCTCTTCATGACGGCCTTGGTATCCTCAACCTCGGCCTGAAGTTCCTAGACTTCCCGTCGTAAGGCAACCTGACTCTCCTCAAGTCAGGCAACGTGAGCATCTCTAGTAGCCTGAGTCGCTGGAGGAGGGCTCTCATCAGTATCCTGAGCCTCCTCTTCTTCTTCTCCCTGGGCTTCTTCCTCTATTTCTGCCCCAACTTCTTCTTCACTTGCATCCTCTTCGCCATCATAATCACCCTCGCTATCCTCATCAAGCTGAGCCTCACGCTGCCGAGGCTCGATCTTCATCTTGTCCATGGTAGACTCATCAATGAAGTGGATCGGTACAGGTAACTTCGGCCCAAGTTTGTAAGCAAACTCAAGCGCAATCTTGTATGAGCCGGCCAAAAGGAAGTGACTCAGACGTTTTCCTCGACTTTGCTATGAGGATGATCTGTTGCAACATAAAGGTGGCCATACACACATTCTCTCCCTGGCCAACTTGATACAAGAGATCGACCATGAGACGCGTACATTCACTACGGTTTGTCGACCTAGGATACAAATTGAACGTGTAAATGTGGTGTAGCAGGCAAAAATCATCCGACATATGGGACGCTAGGAGACTCCTGTTAGGCTGCCACGGAACCAAACCACCACATAAGAACCTGGTGTGGCGATTTTGCTCACGAACACTCTTCAGATTCTTAGCACTTGGATGATCTTCACCAAGAGGCACCTTCAGAATGCGGGCTATCAACCGAACATCGATCGTAGCCATCCGGTCTCTATCAAAGGGAATCCTGAACTGTAATGGCTCCAACGTAGGATCCCGGATACGAGCATAAAAGACACTAACGGTGCTCATGTTTCACACGAGAGCGGGCTTCAAAGAGCGGACCCCAATTGGCAGCTTCAATTCGCTCAAACAACAGAAATTCACCGAAGAGCCTCTCCTCCACATGCACTTCAAACAGGACCTTACGATCTGTATAAGCGCCATGAGGTAACTCTGCTAACAGTACTCGCCCTACGTGAGCATGGGGATCCAAATCCCACTTTGTGTGAAACTCACGAACTGTACTTGGACTTACGGCGGCACTTGAGCTAGCGGCGCCACCCCTCAGCTTTCTTAATCGTGAAGGGCGACTAGGCCCAACTTCATCGACGACGGTCTTCCTCTTTCCCATGAGAGAGAGGATGGTGGAAAGGGAGAAAAAGGCCAAAATAGCCTCCACAAGAGCAATGAAAAAAGAGGGAAATGGGAAGAAACGGCCGCCCAAACGGATTGAGAAAAATCTAGGTGCTGTAAAGGGATGAATCAAGCTCCCAAAGGCTGGATTCTCAAAGGAAAAAGAGAAAACTAAATGGGAATGGAGCTCCACACGATTTCAGCCTTGAATGAAGGTTGTGAGAGCTTCAAACGACGAAAATGGAGAGGAAGAAGTGCACCAACAACTGTGGAAGATGGGTTGGCGTCGGTTGTGGCTAAAAATGAGAATGGGGGCAATTTAAAGTGGGTTTAGAAAGAGGAGGCAGCAAGGAAGTGAAGAAAGGAGAGCTTGGGGACATTTTTTGTGAAGGAGGCAGGACTTTTAGGGGGTTTTAAGGTGTGAACCACCTATGGGAGAGGTGTCCTAACTGAAAAATGGCGTCGGCCCAAATTTCAAACCCAGTGGGGCCCACCGTATGGCGATGCATTGCCAAATTGGCAATGCCATCGCCGGCCAACTTCCAATCCGACCGGTCTGGCCATGTGGGCTGGGTTCCCCCTGCCCTAAGGACTCTAAATATGTGTGGGACCCACCCTAGTTCATTGTATTTTGGCCTAGATAGGCCCAAAACTCCATTTGGGGCGTTCCGGGGCCAGTTTGTAAACCAGAATAAGTTTATGCATCATGTAGCATATGATTTTAGGGTAGGAGAAGCTAATCCATCCAATTAATCCATTTATTATAAGATATTCCATAATTGGAATGACTAAAGTCCAATTCTTACCTATATTTACTATTTATAGTAAATTTTTATCTAAGTATCATTTTCTATCTTTTACACATTAGGATTTATGCCTAGTGTAAAAAGACTTAGAACAAGTTAAAGAATGGGGTGGTAAGAGGAAGGATTTTGAAGGAATTGGAGAAAATGGGGTTTTCAAGCCTTAAAATTGAGTGTAAGGGTTGTGGTTGCCCCACAACCCAAGGACTTGCATTTTTGGGTTTGAAATTCTTTTGAAATCATCCCAAACTCACCAACTAACGACCTAGAGGCAACTTAGGTCGCTTCACACGACCAAAGATACGTCATGGACTCGATCAAAATGATCGATTTGAATAGACTTCGCCTATTGGCGAAACTAAAGTCCTACAGTGTTTCTAGATTTTTCTTGCACCCACCTAAGTCAAAGGGATGACAGCGTATATCATGTGGCCATAACCCAGGTCAAGATTAATCTCAATCATGCTCTAATACCAACTTGTAATACCCTGAAAATTGGGGGTCGTGTAGAAACCCGACTCCCGAGTTCCAGACCATTACTTATGTAAAAAATATGATTATGATTCAATGTTGTCTAAGTTAAATATTTACATGAGTAAGATTATACCAAAACTGCAATTCATACTCCAGATCCAGTGATAAAATGCAAGCGGAAGACTGAAAGATATATATATCACTGTATGAAAACAAAATACTCTCCAATTGTCTCCAAAGTATGAATACATCTCTATGTCTCATATACATGTAATAAAATAAAAATAAATGTCAAAAGTAGTCCCACTAAGAAGTCCCGTCGATCCAGGTCACCTACACAAAGCCGTCGTAAAACTGCATGTATGAGAACTCGTCCTGGTCCTCGTCGTAGTCTGGCTCTGCATCCTGAATCGCCGCATCACCTGCATCTAAGACATGGTCTGGTGGGTGTTGCAAACACCATCCCGTAATGTGGGAGTGAGTGATCAACTCAGTGAGATAATAGAGCAAAGATTAGCATGTTCTTAAATCAATCACACGATAATAGTAAAGCAATAAATCAAACATTCCTAGATACTGTTATTAATGTATGCATGACATGATATGATGGATGCCCTCACCGACATACTCCCTTATGCGGCACCATCTGCGTCCGCGGCATGCTTTCTTCCCACAGTGCTCCACATCTTCCAAGCACATGCAGTGCGATGTGGATATGATTACCAAGTTGTTATTAGTCCATTCATACAGCAGTATTGGAAAACTAAGGTACTTCCCTTATATCAATCCCAACACAGATCCTGTCTAGGGTCGTCACTCCTAGAAATCTCATACGATGTTATATTTGTAGGTCACTGCAAGGGCTGCTAGGGCTGTTGCTCGCACTCGTTGCACCGCTCCCCCATCACCTTATCAATACAGGCCTAATGTACTCTCATTGCTATGGAAGGGTTGTTGCCTCCCGTAGACTCAGAATACGCTCGCGGTCACTACAAAGGGCTCGTCACCAATCAGTGTAGGCCGACAGCTCGAATGTAGTGTCCCATACCACCACAATCGGCTCACGATTCATAGGTGCTCACTGGTCACTACGGGGAGGTTTGTGGCCCCAGCGTAGGCCGGCAGCTCGACCACGGTGTCCCATACCACCATGCCGGGCTCATGAGTGTTTATGGATCAAGGTACCATGGTTAACAGGGTTTCCAATGGTAAGTTTAGTACCCTAGGTTCAAGCAGTTATGTCTCATACAGGGTGAACATATAACGGCCAGTTGGGTTACTTGACGGGCTCGACTAGTACGAGCGCATCGCAAGTCGAACGACATGAAGTGCGTGAAACACTTCGTGTGGCCTAACTACTGCCGCCAACTTAAAACACGACTCGCGTTCATCGACGCGTCCTTCGTGGCAAATAGAAGCCAATCACGAATTTGATCGTTTACTGACTGCCTGGACTAGGTCATAGCCCCAAACATTTGTAAATCAGCATCAGTAAACATATGAGAGTAATAGAAATGCCATACAATAATACAAGCATGTTGCCACATGTTATAACATACAACTTAAGCAATTCATCCAACACATGCATTTCATACATATAGTGAATCTATACATTTAGCCAACATGGTGAAAATCATATACATCAGCATATTACTTGAGAATTCAATCTCAAAACTCATTCACAACTCCATTTACTCAATACATACTAGTACAAACATTTATACAAACACTTAGTCTACACACTTTAGTCTACATAACGTATGTTGACCTAAAGTGCGCATTAGGGCGAATCTCTTCACCAAACCGACCATGCACGCATTCCTAATATCCTAACACGACAAAAAGCCATGGCAAATATTTCAGCAAAATATGGATGTAAACAGTATTTCCTACAAATGACTAAAATGCCCTAAATCTTATATTTTCCATACATTTACAAAATGGAAAACGAATAGCATGTTGTACATGTCAAACAACGTTGTTGTCGATAATCTACTATTAAATGACATGGAAAGCTTTGAAATTAGTCAATCAAAGCGTCTAAAATTCTCACCTTTTGCCCTAGATGTGTATCGTTTCGATTAGAACGTATACGCTTCGTCAACAGCGTACAGGAGACCTAATCCACAAGTTACATAAGCTACATCGCTAACGAATCGAAGGAAATCCCAAAACAGCAAGTAGTTAGGGTTTTCTTACCTAAGAGTGCGTTGGAAATCACCGGAAAAGTGATTTGAATGCGTCGCTTTAGCACGTGCAAAAACTAGTGCAAGTGGCAAGAAGATTTCTCCCACACTCTCTCACAATCTCACACTTTCTCTCTCTCTCTAGCTAGGGTTTCTAGCAAATTTGGATGGGTGAGATATGTGAGGGTTTAAGGCCCCTATATATGCTAAAACTTCACCTATTTAGACTTAGGAACAATGTATACTTAGGTTATAACCAAATCGGAGTTGTTTCGATCCAAAAGAGCATTTCGGGAGGTCCCCTGGTCGAACACGATCGGACTTAAGCTCATGGTCACTGGATGTTTCTCACCCCAGTTTTCAGTCCGACAAAGTTCATAGATCACACGTGGCGGTCCAATTTCAGTTCAGCGGTCATCGTACCTAAATCAGGTCTACAAGTCTCATGATATGAAAGAGAAATTTTTTCTGATCCGAGGGTGTAATTTGGCTGAATTCTGACGGTCAGAACGCTTAATAATAATGCGCCAAGTCACGTGACAGATTTGGATTAAAATTTCCAAATCTAACCCATTTCTCACTCTCTTCACTCCAGGCTCAATGAAATAACCTCTGAACGTTGGTTGGGCTTGATTTTCAAAATGATTTTCAAGTCCAGCTAAGTGGTCATAACGGTCTAAGATTGTAGGTATCGGACTTTCGACGCGCGGTATAGATCCAATACAAAGTTTCAGAGAGTTCCTGAGAGTAAACGGGGTTTAAAGTTTGATCCAAGGTTTCGGGATATTATAGCGTCATTGATTCTTCAAGTTTTGGGTCTTGTAGAACGTATTTAAAGTGTTCAGGGACAATTTCATAGCTACTCTAGCACAGCGCTAGCTAACTTACGCTTAATTTCTAAAGGAATTAATCCTACGTGATTTCTAGTCGAGTTAGTACTCGAGTCTCAGTACGGATTTTTTCAAGGCATTACACTACATCATGGTGACGACTAAGCAAGGCATGATAGAGGTTACCTGGATCTGCCTGAGAGAAATCCGATTTAGGTGAGGCAGTGGGCGGGACGAGAGAGAGATAAGGTTTAACTGCTACCACAACAACCTTTCCCGCACCTTCAGCTGTACCATCTCATTTTTTCTAGCTTGAAGCTTGTGCCACCAATCGAGGTACCCATGCAATTGAAAGTTGTTTTCATGAGTATGTTTCGTATTGCCACAATGAGAGCATTTGAGACCATCGGATAAGGTACGAGCTTTAGAGGAAGGTTTCCCAGTATGCCGAGAAGCCGATCCAGATAGGCTAAGATTTAGGCCTTTCGTAGCAAGTACCACCCCTGGAGGTGGTTTGTGGTCGTCGACGTTCATCATCACCTGACGAAGAGCCTCCCTGCGGACATGGGCATATGCTTGCTCCACGGTGGGAAATGGGTGCATCTGCAACACGTCACTGCGACTATTGTCCAACTTGTCATCAAGACCATCCAAGAATACATAGACCCGATCTTCTTGGAAAAGATTATTATAACGTTCAATATCGGCAAGGCACTCCATCGGATTGGGGCATCAAAAATTAATCTTACACTAGAGTCCTTGCAAATTGGTGTAGTATTTTTCCAGGGAGTCACTCGCTTGACGGAGACGTGAGATGTGGCACTAGAGATCATAGACTTGAGAGGTATCGCCACCATCAAAATAGGTGGTAGCAACCGAATCCCAAACCATTTTGGCTGTGGGAAATCAAATGAAATTTTCGATTAACGCTGGATCCATGAAGTTAATTAGCCATCCTTTGACAATGGCGTTGTCAGTACACCATTTGTGGAAGGACAGATTGGTCAGAGATGGCAGAGGTAACTCGCCATTGATGTAGCCCAACTTGTCTTTGCCGAAGATGTACATCTCGACAACTTGGAAACATAAAGCATAGTTGGAACCATCCAACTTAATGCGGATCGGGACAACTGGAGGTTCAAAAAGCATGGTCGGGGCCTAAGCTTTGGACAGAGCTTCGACCATTTTTGTGGTGAATATTTCAGAGAGGAGCGTATTATGGTCAATGGAAGAGTCACCAAACTTCGATGGGGTTTCGGTGTCTCCCATATGTGAAGGTGGTAGCGGAAGGAAGCTATGAACTAGGGTTAGACGTGAACCAAGAGCCAGAAATCGACTAGCTCTGATACCATGTCAGATTTTCTATTATTGTATTTCTTTTCTACTTTTTTTTTAATAGAGATATTATACAAATATATAAGGAGATTAGTAACCCTATTCTTGGCTATACATAGATATTGTACAATCACGTATATAATCTTTCTGATTTTCTCTTAAATGACAACTCATTGATTGATTTGACAACTCACGCCAATATTTAAAGTTTTTAAAACAAGCTCAATTAAACTATTACATAACATTAGGTTCCACACATAACACAAAGTTACACTGTAGGATTTGGGTATTACTTTTGCTTGCTCGGTTCTCCGAAAGCATCTGCAAAGAATATAAACTCTCCAACCCATCATATTAATAGTCCGAGTTACTCCACTGGCATGTCCCTCGCTCCCAATTTTACTTTTAACATCTCTAGAAGTTTCTTTCTCTGCATTTAAACGTCGAAGAAAGAAAAGTTAATTTATGAAGTATAAAATAGACTTGTCTAACCCATGTATAAGCTCATGGATATCCAAACAAAAATATATGAGAGCAACATAAAGAAAATATACCTTCATTGCCACTTTGCAATAAGACATGAACATTAGCAATCATCATCATTGTGAAAAAAATGGTATAGGTCTTAAGTGGGGAAAAAGTTCTTTAATCCAACAATAAGAGTTACTTGATGTTAGTATAATATGTCAACTTGTAATGATGCACATAAACACTGCACATGTGGCACTACCTAGACACATGACACGTGCCAAGTGCCAAAGTGTCTTGAAATACCCAACATATTAGTGTATAAAGAATAGCAATTGAATGTTAAAATGAGTGCCAGTGTCAACAGTCAAGAATCTCAATAGGAATTAATAAATATACTAAAGAGGTATGGTCCACTTAAGCCTTGGATCTACCTCATTTTTGGGTTCATATCCTAAAATAATATTCCAAAAATGGATGGATAAATTCCATACATCACGGCGGGCCTTGCAGAGGGTTGCTTGGACGGATTAACATTCAGGTGGGGGTAGGACACAATTCGCGTCCATCCCGGTGGGGTAGTATCTGATCTGTGCTCGAGACATTTTATGATCTTTAAAGGCTGGGTATGTACCATTTGTAATTCGTTTCCAATGTGAGAGGATGGATGAAAATGAAAGGGTAAAAATGTCTTTTTACCTTTAGATGCAAGTTTGGAAGAATGATTTCCTAAATATAAGATTTAAAAAAATCTTATGGTAAAATGACTCTCTAGAAGGAATTTTGGGGTAAATTTTCCAATAAAATTTTAATTTTAAATATTACTTTCTTACCATTAATATGATTATATTATTTCCATACAATGTGATATTTTAAATGGATTTTGACCCTAATAGCATTGTGGTATGGTTGAATTCTCAAAACTGAAGGAAAGTTTCAAATAGTCCGAGGGTAGTCATTTGACAGGTCTTAAAAAGTTTTTCAGAACAAATTGTCCTTGTCCTTAGATAAGTAGTTACACGGTTTTTGAGTGAAGAAGAAATTACCTTGTATTCAATCTCGAGAAAGTGGCATGGATGGAAGTTGGTATTAGGCTTATTAGAATTTAAATCTAAGCCATTTATTTTCTTTATATCCCTTTATTTATATAGGAGGATGCTAACGTCTTGCTGACACCATTTCTGTGTGTCCCACAAAACTTGATAACCTATAACGTTATCCATTTGATACGAATTATTTTCTTGTGATGTGGTCAATGTGATTGGCAGATGTTGATCATTCTTCTAACCATGATCATCCATGAAATTCTGAAGTTTATGGATGAAGTGGATTCCACACATGCAATGGTGGACCCCACAGATGGTGTACGAATGCCTTTAGAAAGGACCAAACGTTGCCTTTATTCACATTTATAAAGGTCTTTCTTTCTTCTTTCTTGGAAAAGTAAAGATCACGGGACACTTTGCCATTTTCTCTTCGTCATTTCTCTTTGGCATTTCTCTCATCTGGAAGCTTCTTCCACCATGATTTTAGCATTCTTCGGTGTCCTCCCACGTCTATCTAGCAGTTCTTCGGTGTCCTTAATATGTTAGTCATTTTTAAATGTGAAGGGTCGTGGTTATGATCCAATAAGGCTTGATGGTCAAATGTTAAGGACGATTGAAGTGGAGAAGTGGTTTTCATCCACTAAGGGTCGTGGTTATCATCCAATAAGGCTTGATGGTCAAAATGTGAAGAGTCGAGATTGAGAGGTGTGAAGGGTTGAGGTTGACAATTGGAAAAGTTGACAACCTTGACCCTTAACATTTGACAACCACAACCCTTCACGTTGTCAAACCTCAACCGTTGTCAACCTCAACCCTTGACAATTGACAACCATGACCCTTGATAGTTGATAACCATGACCTTTCACATTGTCAAATCTCAACCCTTAGTTGATAACAACTTAAACCCTTTTCATTTGATAACTACGACCTCGACCCTTCACATTTAAAAACCATGACCCTTAATAAATGACAACTTATACTCTTAACATTTTGACAACCTTGACCCTTCGCATTTGACAACCTATAATCATTTATTTTTATTGTAGGTTAACCCATATTAGAAGATTATGGCTCATCGGCCCATCCTATGCTATTATGATGGAGAGAGTGTATATGAAAATGAGACTTTTTCGTATGTAGGTGGGGACTCGAAAGGAGTTGTTGTGAGGGATGATATTACGTATTAGGAGCTCCTACATAAAATGTATCAGAATACAATGAAAATACTGGATGACTTTGATTTGATAATAAAGGTTGTGTACGGTGAGGCGGTACGTGGATTATTCCCTCCACATAAAATCAAAGATAATGAAGATCTCGAGATACATATGCTCTTCTGCGGACAGAGTCTACCTACTTAGTACCACTGTACATAGAGAAAGTGATTCGTACACCTCTCGTGTAAGAAAGTAGCATACATTCTACATTAGATTTGAACATATGGTCCCTTAATTTGTAGCCTTCAAGCAATGATCAATGACTCGATGATTGTGATATACCCGACCCTTCAAGGAATGATACATATCATGATTGATAACTTGATGATTGCGATATACCTGGAATGATACATATCATGATCGAGGACTCGACGATCGCGATATGCATGACCCTTCAAGGACTGATATATATCATGATCGAGGACTCGATGATTGTGATATACCTGATCCTTCAAGTAATGACTAATGTAAGAAGATTGAAATCAACTACAAGAAAACATGGAAAGGTAATGAGATTGCAGCAGAAGAAGTCTTATGATCTTATGAGGAGTCTTATAATGAGTTCCCAGTGTATCTTCATGAGTTGAAAAAGGTAAATTAAGGGATTGATGAAATTACAGGTGAACGAAGAAACGAACAGTTTCAAAAGATGCTTCATTGCAATTGGACAGTGTATTCGAAGCCTCCAGCTGCATATTCAAAGGGTTTTGTGTGTTAATGAAGCATATTTGATAGGAAGGTACAAGGGTGTTCACTTCTTAGCTATGACACTGAATGAAAGTAATCAAGTCCTCCCAGTAGCATATGGGATCAGACAATCAGAGAATAATAGTAGTGGTAGGTGATTCCTTCACAATTTATACAAATTAATCAGATCCTTTTAGGACTTGTTATTATGTCAGATCGTCATAAAAGGTTAGTCAGTGAAGTCCCTATTATCTTCCCTTATGCAATCCATGGATATTGTGCGCATTATATTTGGAAAACACGAAAAAGGTGTGTTTGAATGATTCAGTGAAGGATTACTTTTGAGGTACCATTAAGACATGCAGGACATCCGCTTTTTGGGATATGATACGATGCATTTAAATGGTGAACCCCACTACATATCAGTTTCTTAATGGTATAGATAAGGAAAGATATACATCTATATTCTTTCCTGGTAAAATACATAACATCGTAACTACAAACATCGTTGAGGGCATGAATGCATTATTCATAAATGCACAAGAGTACCCTATTACCAAATTTCTTAAAACAGTAAGGACTAAAATCCAAGAGTTCTCCCTTTGTGGAAGAGATGAGACGTCGGCATGCATGGGAACTTTGACTCCTTGGGCAAAAAAAAAAAGACTGAGTGAACTTTATCATTCAAAAGTGCGAAAGATACGATATACTACAATTTTCGCGGATGAGTTCTAAGTGACATCAAGGGGCATTATTGACATAGTGAAGCTAAGAGAGATGAAATATATGTGTTGTGAGTTTAGTTGTATGTTGCTACGTAGTGTACATGTGATAACAACTTTCAATAAGTATTAGCTTAGTATTTATAAATACTACTCTCCATTCAACATGAAGAAATTTTTTTTTTGTAGAACATACCAATAGTCGGTTTACCAGTGCTTGGCAAAACTTAATGGAACATTCCGAATGAAGTGAAAATATTGTGTGAGAATATAAAACCCCCACAAACAAGAAAATCTGCTAGAAGATCAAAAAAAATTTGAATTACATCTCAAAGATAAGATAGACCAACACTTAAATGCTCGAGATGTAAGTGAACAGGTCAAAATCAGTGTCGATGCACCTTCATTCCTACATGCTGAGACTTTTGAGATTTTTAATACTTTTTACATTATTTGAAAATTTTTTATCTTGATATAATCACACGTAATGAGAATTTTGGGCCTCTCAATTGTATTTATTGATTGTAATGTCATTTAATATTGTCTTATGATGTGTCATTGTTCAATAGATATCATTCATTAAGGGTCGAGATTATCATCCACTAAGAGTCGAGGTTATCATTCATTAAGGGTCGAGATTATCATCCACTAAGAGTCGAGTTTATTAAACTATTCACTAAGGATTGATGTTATTAAGTTACTCACTAAGGATCAATATTATCATTCATTAAGGGTCAAGGTTATCATCCAGTAAGGGTCTAGGTTATCAAAATGTTCACTAAGGATTAAAATTATCATTCACTAAGATCGAGGTTATTTCCCCCATTGAAATGTTCAACTCCCAGTCAATCACGACCCATTGTGGATGACAATCTTAACCATTACTTGACTCCTTGTTAACCACGACCCATTGTATATGATAATCACGAGCCATTGTGGATGACAATCTTGACCCTTACTTAACTCACTGTCAATCCATTGTGGATGACAATAATGACCCTTAACTTAATTCCTTGTCAACCACGACCCGTTGTGGATGACAATCTCGACCCTTACTCAACTCCCTGTTAACTACGGCCCATTGTGGATGACAATCTCGACCCTTACTCAACTCCTTGTCAACCACGATCCATTGTAGAAGATAATCACGACCCATTGTGGATGATAATCTCATAACTCCATTGTCAATCACAACTCATTGTGGATGACAATCATGATCTTTACTCAATTCCATATCAACAACGACCCATTATGGATGACAATCTCGACCCTTACTCAACTCCATATAACCACAACCCATTGTGAGCGACAATCTTGACCCTTACTCAACTCATTATCAACCACGACTTATTGTGGATGACAATCACAACCCATTGTGGATGACAATCTCGATCGTTACTCAACTCCCTGACAACCACGATTCATTATGGATGATAATTTTGACCCTTAACTCCCAATCAATCATGATCCATTATGCTTGATAATCCCGACCCTTTGTGGATGACAATCTTGACCCTTATTTAACTCATATGTACATCATCTATCCATCCTACATTCATAGAAAATCAATTCATCGACATCATTCATCAAACCATTATACACATTCATACACAATTACTATATAATACATCTGAAAGTTAACATCATTAAAGTACAATTACTATACAATACATCTGAAACTCAACATCATTAAACTCATTGTTTTAGTTTTTTTTTCTTATTTAATTTCTTCTTTCGGGTCACTTAGCCAACAAATAGGAAGCATCAGAGTTCTTTTGTATTCCAGACAGTCATATGAGATGGTCTTTCAAAATTTAGGGATTTTATCATACAAAACAAAGTGAAATAAGATTAACACAAAATACAAAATATTTAATAGTGAATGTAGACTACTCAAATATCTACTTAAGGGTAAAAAATCAATTTCCCTCCTGCTACATAAGAAGTCTATGAATTTGAGCATGAAGATGCCACAATCATCACCATTTACTTGCTTCGGTTTATTATCCTCACTTTCCATCCCATCTCCCAAAAATTATTTCTATCATCAAGAATATGGAATAACTACCTCTGCCCTTTTGTTATCAATGCCAAACCAAATTGTTCTTGCATTCCCAATCAGTATGTGCGCTGTTAATCAAAACAACCTCTCTTTCTTGGATAAAAATGACCCTTAGAAACTAATGTTGTTATCTTACATTCAGATAGACATAAAGCTATCAAGTACAACAAATAAAATAACAATTAACATATACATTTCTCAAGAGAATAATATCATTTAGACTAAGTATATGTGTAAGTAAGGGCTTACCATTTCATATCTCCACCAAGGCTTCCGCTTACCGATAACTTTAGCCATAGACACAAGGTTCTTATTGACTTTTTTGATCTTCATAATATGTCTATCCTTGTTGTTACCAGTGCCATAATTACGCAATAATTCCAGATGAGCCTCAATGATTTTCTATTATAATACTAGATATTGTTAGTGTATGTGCTGTATTGTAAAACACACCTTTGTTTGTCAAATTTTGCTTAGGCAAAACAGCTTATGTAGTGATCCATCTAATGTGGATCAAGATGGAAAATTCAAGTCCTCACTTCAAGCCAAGCAAGTTTAACATCTACTAAAGTGTGAGACTCTACTAAAGTTCAAGTCAAGAAGTGGATCAAGAAGCTCAAGATTCACGTTTTATTAAAAGATTAAGAAGTTCAAGCTTCACGTTCTTCTAAAAGATCAAGCTCTACAAGTTCTAATGAAGAATCAAGTAGAAGAACAAGTTTCATGAAGTTCAAACTTTAATGTTTAGTCTTTTCAGGTATAATAGACCTTAGAAAGACCTTAAGCTTAGGTTCTTTCAAGAGATAAACTTATATGGGTTTTTATACTTTTCTTAGGCTCAATTTTGACTAGTTTAGGCTTAAGTTCGACTAGTCTAAGCTGTTGCTGAGTCCTTACTCTTACTCCAGTGGTAGACTCTTAGGGGTTTCAACACCTGGTTGAGGGTTCAAGTACCCATAGGTGGTGAAATCCCACCATGGCATGAGTGTGTGGTGGTGTGTGTGCGTATGTAAAAAAAAAAGCTGTGGCTCTACTAGTCTAAGAAATCTTCGACTAGTCCAAGCTTAAATTCAGAAAATGAATTTTTCTGTTTCTTCCTTGACTGGTCGAGCAGACCGCTCGACCAGTCGAACAGGGGCCTTCGACCACTCGAGGGTTGCTCGACTCGAAGTCTAGCAACTAAATTTTGGCACCCTTGACTAGTCGAAGCCCATGCTCGACTAGTCGAATAGGGCCCTTGATCAGTCGAAGAACCGTTTTATCCGATTGTGCTCAAAATTTGAAAATTTGTTGATCCTTAGACGAGTCAAAGAAAACCTTAGATGAGTCAAAGCAACAACTTTTCAGCCTATAAATAGAGGCCTTCTCTAAATCCAAAATTACCAATCTAAGGTAGTAAAAGCCTTCATCAAGAGAGAGAGAAGTCCCCATCATTGTCAAGCTATTGCATGATATTTTTAATATTTCTTTAATAAGTTTTTTTTTTTTAAATTCTTTGATCTCCTTTTTATGAATCTTATTCTTTAAAAAGAGTAGATACTCTTCTTTAAGATCTTGAGGAATTCAAACAAGTAACATTTGGTTTGAATCGATTTAAAGTTAATATAGAACCTAAAACCCTTGTTTATATGACTGGACATTGAACAATCTACTTCAAGAGAAGCGGTTCTACAGGCTACATCAAGAGATACGTCTTTAAGGTGAAGATAAGTATATTCTATCTTTTGTATTTTGGTTTCATTGAGATAGCTAGAAAATATCATTTGTTAGTTTACTTGTGATAGCTAAAAAATCTTAGTGAGGGATTTTTTATTTGTACAGTCCTTTAAAATCACAACTGTATAAGGTGACCCTGTGAAAACTTTGTTTATAGTGAAAGCCAATATTAGGTGGATAGTGAATATTGGGAGTGGAGTAGGTGTGACTGTTTGAGAATAATTGTTGTACGCACCGAACCATATAATTCTTGGTGTTTTGGTGAATATTTACTTTTTTACATTTGTTAAGAATGGTTGTAATTTTATTTATGCAAAAGTGGTAAATGTTTGTAATAGATAGCTGTATTTTCTTTTACCTGGTTTGAGATCTTGATCCTTACGATTGTTCATGAAATAAGGTTGTTCTACCTAAATTTTGTTTTGGATGAAGGTTACCTTACGAACTAGTTTGAATCAATTTTTCAATACTAGTGTGATTGAGTTTTTGATTTATTTATTATTTCGGTGCTTTATGTTTTATTTGACATAGTCCTATTCACCCCCCTCTAGGACTGTTTAAGCTCGCCCTTTTAAAGTGGTATTAGAGCTAAGTTGCTCATTTTTATTAGGATTAATTTCCTTGAGTTAAAATATCTAGAGCTTTCATTTTGTGAAATTTCGATAGCTTGTCTATTACCAGGCTACCACCTTTTGATGACTCTAACTATGTATACTAGAAAGTCAAAATGAGGTTTTTTCTAAAATCCTTCGATGAAAGCATGTGGCAAGCCACTGTAACCAAATGAAAACCTCCTATATCTGAAGTATTAGGCAGCGATGAAACTAAATCTATGAAAGAAATTTCATTCTATTTATGGACTATACCTCAGAAAAGTGAAAGTAGTGCTAATGCTAAGGCCTTAAATGTCATAACTTGTGCTCTATCACCTGATTAATTTAATAGAATTATTTCATGTGATAAAGCTAAACAAGCTTGGGACATTCTTAAAATGACACATAATGGAACTACTATAGTCAAGAAATCAAAAGTTCAAATCCTCACTACAAGATTTGAGGAAATTCGTATGGAAGAAAATGAAACTTTCATGGACTTCTATACATAACTAAATGATATGGTAAATTTCATGTGAGGTCTAGGAGATAGAATCCCAGAAAGTAAGGTCTATGAAAAAATACTACGATCTCTTCTTGAGAGATTCAATTCTAAAGTTACTGCCATTTAAGAATTAAGAGATTCTGATTAAATGAAGGTTGAGGAGTTAGTTGGTTCTCTCTAAATGTATGAGTTAAATTTAAAGCTCTTAAAGGTAAGTCCATTGCTCTTAAATCATCTAAATCTAATTTAAAAGAAAATTATGTTAATTCTAATGTTGAAGATACAAAAGATGATATGACTTTACTTGCTAAGAAATTTTACAAAATTTTTAAAAACCATTAGACAAAAGAAAAGGAAAATCTAAATCTTAGAAATCTGTAAAAGACAGTTATTGTTTCAAATGCCATGAATATGGGCACTTGGTGAATAAATATCCTAAGAGGGATAAGTTAAAAAGAAAGGGCATGATAGCTACTTGAGATGAATCATCTGCCTCTGAAAGTTTTTCTGAGTCTAATGAATCAGAACAAGAAAATATAAATGATGTAAAAGCCTTGATGACTATAGCCAGAGTCACCTCCTTGGATAGCTGTAACTTATCTGATTATGAAAATCTTAGGAGTGACCCTGAATATGAGAATGAAGATGATCTTCAAGATGCCTACAATGCCCTATACGGGGAAAGTTGCAAAATTGCTATCAAACTGAAAATTCAAAGAGAAAAATATCTTAAGTTAAAAGAAGAACTTGAAAATAATGTTTTAGAATAATCTCATCTTTTAGATTGCTTTGAAAAATAAAACTGGACTTGAATTTTAAAACCTCAGAGTTAGAAAAACTCAGAATTGAAAATGAGAATCTAAAACTCGAAATTTCTTCTCTTTTGAGTTCTAAGGATACTTGAAGATATGCCCACGAAGATCTAAAATTGAAAAAATTGTTATTCTCATCCAAAAAATGTGGTGACAAATCAGGTCTGGGCTATATTAAAGATAATTCTTAGAATAACAAGAATGCATCTCCTATATTTGTAGAAGGAGAAACCTCAAACTCAAAATGTAAGATTTTGAGAAACTATGGTTAAATTGATTTCAAAAATCTAAAACCATTTCAAGTTTATAAGAGTAATACTAATTCCATCAGATATAGAAATTAAAGATATAAAAAACCTCCTTTAGTTGAAAAAATAGTGGACTTAAAGAGCTTTTACAATCCAACTCTGACGGAATTGGAGTTAATAGAAAGTGGAGAAATTCTAACTCTCAAAAATAGAGAAAATCCAATGGAACTCCTAAACCCAAAACCATAATGAGATGGGTTCCAAAAGTATGTCTTGTTGCTCATACAGCCTTTAAAGCCACTAGCCATTCAAAATGGTACCTAGATAGTGGATGTTTAAGACATATGATAGGTGATAAAGCGATATTCACCAACTTCAAAGAAGTGAATGAAAGTTCATTCACTTTCATTGATGGAACCAACTTCAGAATCATAGGCCAAGGTACTGTTCAACTCTCTAATCTTCCTCCCTTTGAGAATGTATTGTATGTTGAAGGTCTTAAATATAACCTCCTAAGTATTTCTCAAATCTGTGATAACAAACACAGTGTAAAATTTATGAATCACGGATGTGAGATTTTAAATGAGAAGGGATGTGTGATATTATATGGTCATAGGACTTTTAAGAACTACTATATTATTAATGACTCATGCTCTTCTAATTTTTCATGTTACATGGTCCAAATAGACGAAATAGAATTATAGCATAAACATCTTCGACATGTTAACTTTAGAGATCTTTATGGATTGAGAATAAGAGATCATAATCGTAGCTTACCCAAATTGAAAAAGGTAGAAAAGATTTGTGGCAGATGTCAGATTGGCAAGCAAATCAGAAGTAGTCACAAGAAAGTGAACTCCTTAGCCATAACCAAACCTCTTGAACTACTTCATATGGACTTGGTGGGCCAATGAGAATGGAGAGTAGAGGTGAAAAGAAGTATTTTCTGGTTATTGTTGATGATTTTACCAAATATACTTGGGTAGCTTTCTTGAGAGAAAATCAAAGACTCTTGATGAAGTCAAAAGAATTCTAAAACGAATTCAAACAGAAAAAGAAGTACATGTAATCAAAATCAGAAGTGATCATGATACTGAGTTTAAAAATAACAATTTTGAGAAGTATTATACAGACCATGGTATATCACATGAGTTCTCTACTCCTAAAATATCTCAACAGAATGAGGTTGTTGAAAGAAAGAACATGGTGTTACAGGAAATGGCCACTGTAATGCTAAATAACATGAACTTACCAAAAACCTTATGGGCTGAAGCTGTTAATACTGGTTTCTACATTATAAATCATGTGTATGTTAGAAAAGTAAAAGAAAAAATAGCCTATGAGTTATGGTTCAATAAGAAGCCAACAGTCAAATACTTTCGAACTTTTGGAAATAAATGTTTCATTTTACTTGACCAGGAAAATTTGGAAAAGTTTAAAGCCAAGAGTGATGAGAGAATATTCTTAGGTTATGCTCTGAATAGTTGAGCATATCGTGTTCTTAACAAAAGAACATGAGTGATTCAGGAATTTATTAACGTTGTAATTGACGATCACCTGATCACACCCACACCAAGTCAAGATGATGATGATGTTAACATTATTAATAAACCTGACTCTTCATCTAAATCAGATAATACTGAATTAAGATTAGTCAAAGACCATCCGACTCATCAAATATTGGGTAACCCTCATACTGGTGTTCAGACAAGAAAATAATTAGAGAACATCTGTAATTACATTTGCTTCACTTCTCAAATTGAACTGGCTAATGTAAAAGAAGCACTTGTTGATAAAAAGTGGATATTAGCTATGTAAGAAGAGTTAAATCAATTCATCAGAAATGATGTTTAGTATTTGGTTCCCATACCATCTGATAAACATATAATTAAAATCAAATGGAATTTTAAGAACAAATTTGATGAAATAGAAAATATCATTAGAAATAAAGCACGACTGGTTGTACAAGGCTACACTCAGATAAAAGGAATTGACTATGATGAAACCTTCACACAAGTTGCCACCTTGAATCCATTAGATTATTTATTTTAATTGCTTGCTATAAGAAATTCAAAATATATCAAATGGTTGTTAAAAGTATATTTCTAAACGGTGATTTACATGAAGACGTATATGTTGAACAACTTAAGGGTTTTGAGGACCCTAAACTTTCAGATAATGTATATCGTCATAAAAAGACACTTTATGGTAAAAAAAAGCTCCCAGGGCATGGTACGAAAAGTTAGCTAAATTTTTACTTAGTCACAACTTTATCATGGAAAGCGTTGATAAAATATTATTTGTCAAAAAATATAATGAACATATATTGATTGTACAGATATATGTTAATGATATTATTTACAGATCTACATGCACTAACTTGTCCATTGAGTTTGCAAATCTGATGAAATCCTAGTTTGAAATGAGTATGGTTGGAGAAGTTAATTACTTTCTTGAATTACAAGTAAAACAACAGGAAGATGATATATTTATTTCTCAAACCAAATATGCCTTGAGTTTGGTAAAGAAATTTGGGTTTGAGAATGAGAAAAAGTTTGATACTCCTATGAGTACAACTCTTAAACTTTCTAAGGATGAAACATGTAAAAGTATAGACTCTCGTTTATATTGAAGCATGATTGGTAGTCTTTTATACTTGACTGCTAGTAGACTTGATATTGCATTTAGCGTTGGAATATGTGTTAAATATCAATCTGATCCTAAGGAATTGCATTAATCGCTGCTAAACGGATAATCATATAGGGCGCAAGTTCTGTTAATTTTGGTCTACGGTATCCACATGATACAACTGTATAACTTGCCGGATATACCGATGTAGATTGGGCAGAAAACATCGATGATAAAAAATCTATTAGTGGTGGATTTTTTTTTGGAGGGAATTGTTTAGTTTCCTGGCTTAGAAAGAAAAAAAAATTCTGTATCACTTTCAACTGCTAAAGCTGAATATATTGCAGTTGGAAATACTAGTACCTAACTGATCTGGATGAAAAGGATGTTAGCAGATTATGGGATTGTGCGAGGCACAATGATGTTATATTGCGATAACTCAAGTGTAATTGATATTTTAAAAAATCCTACTCAACATTCTCGTACGAAGCATACTGACATTTGATATTATTATATTCGAGAATTAGTTGAGGATAAGAGTATTTTATTAGATTATATTTCGATTGAAAAGCAGCTTGCTAACATTATGACCAGACCACTTGACAGGAATAAATATTCCAAATTAAAACATGATTTGGTCTGTGTACTTTTAATTAATTAAGTCATGTTGTTTATGCATTATTATTATTATTATTATTGTATGTTTATATATATATTTAAAAATAATGCAAAACATTTAAATTTCAAATTTTAAAAAATGAGATTTTTGTCAGCTGCTTAATAGGTCGAGGACCATACTCGACTGGTCGAGGTGTGCAGGTTTGCTCATTAAAAGAGGGAAAATCATTTTTTTCCCTTCATTTT
Organism: Magnolia kwangsiensis; assembly: GCA_037074715.1. NCBI lineage: Eukaryota > Viridiplantae > Streptophyta > Magnoliopsida > Magnoliales > Magnoliaceae > Magnolia > Magnolia kwangsiensis. The sequence continues at coordinate 50,770,322 of CM073586.1, read as the reverse complement.
TCCTTTCTTCCTCGACTAGCTGTGGCTTCACCCATCGAACCCATCTCCATTTCTTCATCGTAAGTGGTTTATTTCACTTTTCCTTCTAGATTTGGGTTTAATCTTCTTTTTGTAGTTTATTTTGTGATTTGCATCCTTTTTGTAGTGGATTTTGTGCAAAAATCTGATCTAAGCCAAACTTATCTATTTTCTTTAATTCTCTCTATTACAATCTCTAAATGGAGCATCACACTAAGAAAAGAGCTACTCGTGGCTCCTCCTCCAGGTCAACTCCAGTTGGAGTGAGAACCCTAAGATCTCTTGAAGAAGATTCGAAGCATGTTAGAGATTTCCACTCTAGGGAAATTATCATTGAAAGGACTGTGAACGTAGACCATATTGCTCTATTTCATCTCTTACCTATCCTTACAGCCATTGGTTATGAAGACATTCTTAGTTGGGGCGGAGCGGCATACTGCTCAATAGCGCAAGGGATGTATGCTTCAATAGGTGAATTGTCCCTTGATAATCTAACATTCTTTATTAATTTTAGAGGAGGGACTGTTCCTATTGATTGACACCTGATCTCAGGTTTACTTGATGTTAATGTTAATGATGAAGGCATACCCATTGCAACTATTATTGAAAAAATGACTGAATCTAAGCGACGGGATATTACCCAAAAATTATGTCAATTTAATGCTGATTGGAGTTCTAGAAATGCCCTCCGTGCCAACAAGATGATTCTTAAATATAGAGTCATTCATCGTATTTTCACATCTAATGTCTATCCACGATTTGGGAATAAGTCTGAACTTACTCCCTTCATGACTCGTGTCCTTCATGTTGTTGTGTCCGACATTCCTATCTATCTTCCCTCATTGATATGTTATTTAATTATCTAATTTTGTTTCAATTGTAAGACCCTATGCATTATGTACATTTTTATGCCCATGTACACGATGATCGACGCCCTTGGCGAGACCTGAACTAGCTGTGCATAGTGTACACCCGACTGACCAGAACCTTAAGGCCTCAAAACCTATTTTATATCAACCGCCCCATCGTAGTGATTGTAAAGTTACCACCCGTGCATAAGTACGACGCTTCGTTAGTGAGATATGACACGAAGAATCGTTAGTGTATCATGTGCGCATGGTGCCATATATTGCATTCCACACATGTAAATAATATGTGCCATGCACACATGCACCATGCCACACATGGGTGACAGAATCTTTACCTATGTGTGTAATGTCCAAAGTTAAACACCTTATGCATGATGTCATCATTCCATGCCACCCTATGTCTCCTTAATACACTATTAAGTCCTAATTATCTACAAAATTCTATAACCTAGCCTAAGCTAACCATAATCATATTAATCTAATCTAACCACATTTTTATTCATTTCTCTACAAATGCTCCTCCATCCCTCAACATTTTCACTAGTTCCTAGCATGAGAGAGAGAGAGAGTCACGCTCTAAACTCAGAAACCAGACTCACAGAATTTCTGATCACCGAATCTGGCGCTGACAGCCTTCGTAGTACCCTATTCTCGGCTTTCAGTGCCCATTCACCAGATTTCGATGCCGGGATCCTACAAGGAGGATTTTCAGTGTGATTTTTTTTTGTAAAGGAGCATAACCACAAGCATAACCAAGTCACAAATGACAACATCAACACCACATATCCACTAATATAAACATTCGAGTACAATGTTGAAAGGAAAATACATAAATAACAAAATCTCTAAAGTGATCTGCCACAAGTTCCTGCCTCAATGCTGCTACAACCTAACGTCACTTGCACGCAACGGTCATGCATAAGCTTATAGAAAGCTTAGAGAGTGGTGTAAGTGTGTCTGCAAGATAAGTGCCAAGCACATAAATATCAGAATAAGCGAAAATACTGACAAATCCATAAGTCATACAATATCAGAGTATGCAATGCAGATCGTCTATGCGAATGCGGAGTCATAGATAGCTAAATATCATATGCCGAAGATGCAATGCAATATACAATTCTTGACGAACCATGATTACCATCAGCCTCATCTAGGCCATATAAATGTAGAAACATAGCAACCCAAATGCCATATGTCGTGGATGTAATGCAATATGTAGATCTTGATGAGTCCATAATACCATCAACCTTATTCAGGATATACAATACAGAAGCATAGTAAACCAAATGCTATGTGCTGAGGATGCAATGAAATATGCAGCGTGAATGAAATGACCAAGCTGGAGTGTGAAGTTGGGATGATAGTACATAGTATCACAAGCTGTGGGGTTCATCACAAGGAACTTCTATCCAAACTGGCCCATACCTGATTTGGATAGCTAGACACAATGTGGTAAACTCCTGATCCTCTGTTAGTCACATACCTAATCAAAATCATGGCCATTGTGAGGGTACACATAAGGATCTAGTTATGCACCAACAGTCTGAGTGGATAGTGAGTTAATGAATTAATGAATGAGATGCTGAGCACGTAACTACTACTCAATAAGTTCACATATTAGTACCATACATCTTTGGGATCATCACCCAGGTCTAGTATACTCCACACTGGCCGTCGCCTCCCCAGCCACGTAAGCAAGTGAAAGAGACCTCACTAACCACCTACCAATATCGGCTCGACTCATTGGTAGCGGACCCACTCATGAGCTGGTCAAACTCAGCCTAGCTTACAGCCCCCTTACTTAGGTAGATAAGGCCACACTCCCTTCCAACCAACCATGACATAATGAGAGATGCAACCTAATGGTATACGACCCTCATGCACTCATGTATCCACTCGTTCTAGACATTGGAGCATCTCTTGGCCACGGAGGTTTAGGGACTTTCACCCACAGACAACTAACGTGCTTAAATGCTCGAACCAAACATTTTTAGTGTCCCATCTGATCATCCATGACATGCTTATGGAGGTCACAACCCTGATGTCGCAAGGGTGAATAGTGGTCATATCACACAAATGCGAGATGCATGAGTCATACTATCCAGTTATGCATTAAACTTGCGCGTACCGCACGCTCATGTGGGGCCACTCCGTCTCACAAGGAGTCCCATAATAAATGAGCCTAATGGCACATGTTATGATCAGTCACTCCTCATAACAAGCATACATATGATGTGTATGGTTACGTATCACGATGTAATAAAGTACATAGGCATGATTATCTAATAAAGTGGACAATAATAATCCACAATCGACCTTCACTAACATATCACATACCCAGAGTACAAACTAAACAACATGCTTCTTCTACAACTAAAGGAGTCCATGCGGCATGTCCCACGTTATACTAACATTATCCTTCCAAGGTACTAATATATCATATATTCCAAGACGGGGTCCACTAGAAGGACAGTGGATCTTGCCCATACATCGAGATAGGCTCTATATGGTGGATATACTAAACCTGGTACAACATATTCTTCCATCTATGGTAAGAGGTGATGGTGTACTAATGTCAAGGATAGGTCTCACACTTATCCTAAAGAAGTAAATGGATGGTCTGGACGATATATATGTGACACTGAGGTCCTAACAACTGGATACAAGGATAAGACATGTCTCATGGGGCGAGTCAAGTGGGTGTATCACAAGGTGAGTTAAGAGGGTAAATCTATGTACAACATGTGGGGTTCCTCACCCTCTTTATCATGTAATAAGTTGGGCTTTCCTATAGGGAGCCTGATACATACACAAGGTGGCTTGGTGGGGTCTATACATTTAGAACTATGTGTCCTTCCAAGCAGATTGGGTAGCCCGCCCAACACCTAATTGAACCTTGGGTATGGTCACTAAACTTGGGAAAACACAAGTATCTAAATGGGCCACACTTCCTATGGAAGGCCTGGTGTGAACACAAGGTGGGCTTCAAGGTTTGGATAATCCTACAAGGTATGGTGGAAAGCACCATCATCAAATGGGGGCCCAACGAATTGGGATAACCTAAACAAGGGAAAGGTGGGTATCACTATCATCAATGGGGGCCTAAAGTTTGGGTTAGGACCAATAAGAGGAGATGAGAATGGGCCTAACAATGGGCCATAGGGAGATTACAACATTGACATTTAACCATCATTGCTACCAAGGTAATGGGCTTAACAACGGGCCCCAAAGAGGATTTCAACGGTGGACTTTTAACCACTATTGTCTCTTAGAGTGTGGTCCACTTGGGATTTGAATCTAACCCTCTATGAGGCCCATAACCCTAGAGAAATGGATGAATAGTGTGAATGTAACACATACATCATGGTGGAATCACTCATCACAATTGGGCCTCATATAAGGGCCTCGTATACATCACATAGGGCCTTACACAAGGGCCCATAAACATTAATTGGGCCTCATACTCAAGCTGCATATACATCACAATGGGCCTCATACACGTGTCACATATACATCGTAATGGGCCTCATACACGGGCCACAAATATGTCACATTGGGCCACATCCATGGGCCTTAAATACATCGCAATGGGCCACATCCCATGGGCCTCGAATACATTATATTAGGCCTATGGGGCAGCCCATGATTTGATAAAAATGGATGGGCAGCGTGTACAACATACACATTAAGGTAGGCCTCACAGACCAGCCCTATAGTCCAAGAAAATCGGATGGACGATGTGCTTACAACACATACATTAAGGTGGGCCTGGATAGATTAGGTGGGCCTAGATCATACAACAGTTGGGCCTTATGTTTTCACAGCAGGTGGGCCCTATGTTTTCACAGCAGGTGGGCCCTGCGTGTATAGCAGGTGAGCCCTGCGTCTAGTAAAACGGATGGCTGGCATGGATATGAATCACATACATCTTGGTTGATCCCACTATCTAGATGGACGGTGAAGATATAACACTTACAACATTGTGGGACCCACCGTCCATGGGCTAGACGGTGGATGCAACACATGCGTCAGGTGGGGTCCATGTCCTATGGATGGACGGTATAGATAAAACACATATATCATGTGGGTCCCACGTCCCACGTGTGGACGTGTGGCCATCACACAGTAAGTGGGTCCTATAATGCATAGTGGTCCCTGCACACTGCAGGTGGTCCCTGCACACTGCAGGTGTGGTTAGGATAAAACACGAACATCACAGTGGTGTCCCACCATCCAGACAGTTGGACGGTGTGGATGATACATGCGATAGGGCCCCACTGTCCATTGCTGGATGGTGGGATACAATACATAATTCAAGGTGTGCCACGTGGGTGGGGTCCACGTGCTGGATCCAACACACGTACGGGTAAGGTGGACCCTGCTGATGGGTGAGTGGATGCAATAGATTGGGGGGGGGGGGGGGGTGGTAGAATACTTACATCATGCGGGTCCCACGTGTGAACGGTCACACACTAGATGGGTTTCCACCATCCATAGATGGACAGTGGAGATTTGACACACTCTCCTAAGTGGTGGTCTCACGTCCAACAGATGGACGGATGGTGTAGATAAGGCATATACAGCAGGTGAGGTTTCCACCGTCTAGTCGTCTGGACGATGTGGATGGAGCACATACCACATGGTGGGCCCCATAGATGGATAGCTGTGTATACAACATATACAAGTGGGTCCCACGTGCTGGACGGATAGTGGTAAAACACATACATTACGGTGAAGTCCCACCGTCTAGTAGGTGGACGGTGCGGATCAAAGCATACATCATGGTGGGGTCCACGTGGGTGGCCCACTATCCACGGATAAAGAAAATATTTGTGATTTCTCTACGGTCCGGGCTAGTCCAAATGGATAGCAAGTGTGGGCCTCGGACATGGTAGCGAGGTGGGCCTCACTTGGACAACGGTGTGGCCCACTAAATGGATAGCGTCAATCAAATACTTACATCATGGTGGGCTGCAAACAGGGAAGAGAGAGAGAGAGAGACGTGCGATGGAGGGTTGCGTCACTATTATCCCTCCCTTTCATGCATTACAAAGCGTACATCAAGTGGGTCCCAGTACATGTGGGCCCGCCAATCAAAATCAACGGTGGAGATCCCCTTTCCACCAAAATGCAAGGTCTAGATGTAACGCCCGTGAAAAATCCATACTTGGGCTCGAGTACCAACTCGACCCGAATTTGCGTAGAATTCATTCCTTTGGAAAATTTGACTAGGTTAGCTAGTGCAACGTTAGAATAGCTGGGAAATGGTCCCTGATCACTTTAAATACGTTCTACAAGGCCCGAAGCGAGTGGAACTAAGGGTGCTATAATGCTCTAAAGCCTCGGATCAAACTCTAAGCCGGTTTGTTCTCTGGACCACTTTGAATCTTTGTATTGGATCTAGACCGCACGTTGAAAGTCCGATACCTCCTATCTTAGACCGTTAGGACCGTCTAGCTGGGCTTGACACTCATTCCAAAAATCAAGTCAAACCGATGATCACAGGCTATTTCATTGAGCCCGGACCGAAGAGAGTGTGAATAGGGACATAGTTGGAATTTCAAATTTAAATCTGGCACACAAAATTGACGCATCAGTATTAGGCATTCTGACCGTCAGAATACAGCCAAATTACACCCTTGGATCAGGAAAAATATCTATTATATATCACGGGACTTATAGGCCTGATCTTGATGCGGTGACCGTTAAACTGAAACTGGGCCGCCACGTGCGATCTGGGAACCCAACCGGTCTGAAAACTGGATGTATGCTAGATCTAGTATGCATGAGCTTAAGTCCGACCGCACTTGGCCTGGGGACCTCCAGAAATGCCCTTTTGGACCGAAACGGCCCCGATTTGGTTAGGCACCAAGTAAACATTGTTCCCAAGCCTATTTTGGGAATGTTTTAGGCTATAAAAGGGGTTGAAACCCTCACTCCTCTCTCCCATCCGAATTTGAGAGAAGCCCTAGCTTGGGAGAGAGAAAAAGAGTGAGAGATTGTGAGAGAGTGGGAGAGTTCTTCCCGCCACTTGTGCTACGTGTTGCACATGCTTAAGCGACACTCCTCTACCGCTTTCCCGGCGATTCCACCGCAATCCTAGGTAAGTAAAAACCCTTAATAGTTGGTGATTTGAGTTTTTCTTGTTTCCATGGCGATGTAGCTTATGGATCTTATGTATTAGGCTCCTTACTCGCCGTAGACGAAGCATATACACTCCGCTTCAATTCCCGAGTCTACAAGACACTAGGTGAGGATTTTAGACGCTTGGATTGACGGTTCCCAATGCTTTCAATGTCGTTTAATAGTAGATTCTTGACGGCATCGCCGTTTGACATGTACAAAATGCTCTCCGTTTCCCGTTTCGTAAGCTAACGAAGAATATGAGATTTAGGGCATTTTAGTCATTTGTAGGAAGTACTGTTTGCATTCATATTTTGCTGATGTGATTGACATGGTTTGTTGTCGCATTAGGGAGTTAGGAATGCGTGCATAATTAGTTTGGCGAAGAGATTCGCCTAGTTGCACACTTTGGGTCGACATGCTATATGTAGACCTAAGTGTGTAGTGCATGTGTTTGTATAAATGCTTGTATTAGTATGTATTGAATTAAATGATGTTATTTGATACTTTGTGATTGATTTTTCAATTATTATGCCAACCTAAATGATTTTCTACATGTTGACAAAATGCATGATTTCATTACATGCATGGAATGTATGTGCTTGAGGATTTGCTTAAGTTGAATATGCATGGGAAGTATGCCTTGAAGATTTGCTTAAGTTGAATGTTATAACATGTGCTAACATGCTCACATGATGTATTTCAATTCCAATACTTTTATAGTGATTCCATAGATGTGTGGGACTTGACTTAGTCCAGGCAGTCGGTAACCGAGCGAATTCGTGGCTGACTGGTCATAGTCACGAACGACGCGTCGATGAATGTGATTCGTGTTGAGAGTTGGCGGCAGTGGTTAGGCCACGCGAAGTGTTTTACGCACTTCATGTCGTTCAATTCGATATGCGATCGCGCTAGTCGAGCCCGTCAAGTAACCCGACTGGCCGATGTTTGTTCACCATGTATGTATCATAACTGCTTGAACCTAGGGTACTGAACTTACCATTGTAAACCCTATTAACCGTGGTACCTTGATCCACGAAGACTCATGAGCCGGGCATGGTGGTATGGGACACCGTGGTCGAGCTGTCGGCCTACGCTGGGGCCACAAACCTCCCCGTAGTGACCAGTGAGCACCTAGACTCGTGAGCAGATTATGGTGGTATGGGACACTATATTCTAGCTGTCGGCCTACACTGATCAGGCGACGAGCCCTTTGTAGTGACCGCGAGCGTATTCTGAGTTCACGGGAGGCGACGACCCTTCCGTGCAGTAGAGTACAGTAGGCCTGTATTGATAAGGTGATGGGGGAGCGGTGCAACGAGTGCGAGCAACAGCCCTGGCAGCCCTTGCAGTGACCTACGAAATGTACATCGTATGAGATTACTAGGAGTGACGACCCTAGGCAGGATCCGTGTTGGGATTGATACAAGGGAGGTACCTTAGTTTCCCAATCCTGCTGTTTGAATGGACTAATAATAACTTGGTAATCATATCACCATAGCATTGCATGTGCCTGGAAGATGTGGAGCACTCTAGGGAGTGTGGCATGCCGCGGTCGTAAGATGTTGCCGTATGAGGGTGATCGTCGGTGAGGGCATACATCACGTCATATCATCTTGCATTAACAACAGTATTAGGACTTGTCTGATTTACTGCTTTACTATTATCGCGTGACTGAATTGTGAACATGCTAATCTTTGCTCTATGATTCCACTGAGTTGATCACTCATTCCCACGTTACGGGATGGTGTTTGCAACACCCACCAGACCCTGTTGTAGTTGCAGGTGACGATGAGATCCAGGAGGTGGAGCTAGATGATGACGAGGACCAGGATGAGTTCTCGTATATGCAGTATCATGACGGCTTTCCGTAGGTGACCTGGATCGAGGGGACATCAGTGGGACTTTTATTTTTGAACATTATTCTTTTGTTATGTACATGTATATGAGACTCAGAGATGTAGTCATACTTTGGAGACAGTTGAGATTACTTTGTTTTTCCATACAGTGATATATATCTTGTTTAGTCTTCCGCTTGCTTTTATCACTGGATCTGAAGTATGAATTGCAGTTTTGGTATACTTTTACTCATGTGAATGCTTTAAATCAGACAACATTGAATCATAACCATTTTTGTTGCATAAGTGACGGTCTGGAACTCGGGAGTTGAGTTTATACACGACCCCCGATTTTCAGGGTGTTACACTAGATGACCTTCAAGCAATAAGAAAATAAATATCATGATGGGGTCCATGGAGAATGGCCCCATCATGGGTTGAACATATGGATCATGGTGGGCCATCGGCCACACCAAGGGTCTAAAGTGAGATCCTTACCATCAATCAGTAGGCCCCACTTGTCCCATCATCATAATCACAAATCTAGTCCTATAAACACCCACTGATTATCTTCTTCTTAAGCTCCTTGGAACCCTTGGCTCCTAAGCTCTCTCTTTAATGGAGGATGATGAAGATTGAAGGGTTGGATGGTGAGATTTGGGGGTAGGAAAGAGGGCCTAACACTTAGCTTCTTTTCTCTCCTTAGGATTTTTCTCTCGTGTTTACTTGGAAAATGGAGGGAGATAAGATGGAATGAGTGTTGTAAGAAGAAATGACATGAAGGTTATGGGCTTGGTTGACTTTTGGGTGAGAGAGGAATGAGTGCTATGCCTTGTTGGTAAGAGAGGGATGGGCTAGCTATGGGTTATGATGGGATGTACTTGACTTATGATTGATTGATTGATGTGATGTTTGGGTAAAGATTCTCTCAAAATTCACAATGCGTAGCATTTTCTTTGAAATAAATGCTGGCTCACAACTCCTAGCCTGGGTTCACATCGGTGCGCAAGACGCGGCGTTGGAATTATAGTGACGGCGTCGTCGTAATGGTACAAGTCTTGAGTCAAGTCAACTCAGATCTATGAGATGCGACATAAGGTCATGCGAAACTCTGATTATAGGTCGTGGATTGTCGAAATTCGATGGGGAGGATCGCGGGAGTTTAAGGAACAGTATGCACTAGGATACAGGCCTTACAGAGAGAGAGAGAGAGAGAGAGAGAGAGAGAGAGAGAGAGAGAGAGAGAGAGAGAGAGAGAGAGAGAGAGAGAGAGAGGAGTGATCTTGGTGGGCCATCAATCCCATCCCTTCAATCCATCTCAACCATACATCTGGTCCATCAAGGTGAGTACACCATCCTCACTCATTCTTATTTTACTTTCTTTGTGTTTATATATGGCGGAGATGGTGTTGATGATAATGATATGATTAATGGTGTGGATGCATAGGAGAAGACATACAAAACTAATTTGGACTTCATGTGGACCTATTGATAGTGGGTCCCACCAGAATTTGGTATGTCATCCAAACCGTCCAAATATAGCCCGTTGGGCTAGCCAAACACACACACACACACACACACCCATGCACACACGTGCACACACATCATAAAAAATATAGAGAGAGGATGCTATAGTAAGCAGTGTCTTAACTGCTTGTTGGGCTGGAGCTGTGGGACCACAGTGGCCCCCCATGATGTATATATTTAATCCACACCGTCCATTCGATTTCCCAGGGCATTTTAGGCTTTAAGTCAAAAAATGAAGCCAGTCCAAATCTCTGGCAGGTCACATTGTAAAAAATAGTGGTAATGGTGATATTGACTATTAAAAATTGTTAGAGCCGACTATGATGTTTCTATACACCCAAAAATACCGGATATTAGGCTCATTGGCCCCACCTATGAAAAACCCTAAAAAAAGGCCAGACGCTGCTGCTGTTAGCATTTAGAGGACCCTGTAGCTAGGGTTGTTCATGAGTCAAGCTAGCTCAAAAAACTTGCTCAACTCGGCTCGAGTCAGCTCGGATTGACTCGGCTTGAATGGCCGACTCAAGCCGAGCCAAGCTAATTATTTGAAGCTCGAGTTGAGTTCAATCTGAGTTCGACCAGGGGACATTTCAACTCAACTCGAACTCGAACTCGACTTAACTTGAAGCTCGAACTCGAGCTCGACTCAACTCGATTAATAAATATAAATATTAAATATTATATATATATTAATATAAGTTTTAAGTTTTAACTTAAAAAAAAGAAAACCCTAGAGTCTCTACCTGACTGCACGCACCCCCTTTCCCTTTCCCTTTCTTCTCTTTCTCTATCCGTTACCAGTCGTACGCCCTCCCGGACCACCACCACCAATTTTCATTTCAGCTCCACTATAGTATGATTTCAATATCTTGAGATTTACTTCTTGGGCGAGAAACCCAAGAAATCTGAGATGGGTTCTTCTCAAATTTGTTAGAGCTTCAAGGAAATCTAATGATCTGATTAGCTAGAGCTCTTTACTTAGATTTCTGATCTGTGTTCTGCTCTATTTCTTTTCTATTACTTAGATTTCTACTAGTGGAAGAAGATCAAGAACAAATCGGTTCTTATAGGTTTCCTCATTCGATTCGAAGCTTTATTTGATTTTTCATCAGGTTTTGCTTTGATTCTCCTAAGATTTTTGAATTTCATCAATGGAGGAGGATTAAGAGCAGAATCCATTACTCTCTCACCCAAAAAGCTCGATCTCGACTCGACTTGAACCACTAGCTAGACTCGAACTCGACTTGACAACTTTAGTAAACAAGCCAAGCTTCAATGTTGAGCTCGAGGTCAAGCTAGAGCTCGAGCTCAAACTCAAGTACATCATGGACAAGCCAAGCCAAGCCAAGCTTGGCTCACCTCGACTCGACTTGGCTCGATGCCCACCTCTTCCTGCAGCAAACAGCGTCCTGCTGCTTGAAGCCAGGGACTGTGGGTCCCACCACATGCCCCACCATGATGTATGTCAAACATCAACACCTTTCATTTGATGGGTTCCCTTTAGATTATGGGATATCCCAAAAATCAGTAGTACACGAAACTCAGGTGGTCGACACCATCTAAAATCATGTGAAGACTATAAGTTCTGTGGGTCTGATCATGAGGTATGCCTTATATCCAAACCATCCATCCATTTGGCAAACTCGTCTTAATGCTTGAGAAGAAAAATAAGATAGATCTAACAATCAAGTGGTCCACACTACAAAGAGCAGCGGCAGATTGAATGTCTACTATTGAAACCCTTTTTGGGGTCACAAAAGTTTTGGATCAATATGAAATTTGTTTTTTTCCTCTTAATTCAGGTCTTTGTGACCTTATGAACAGATTAGATGGAAAATAAATGTTATGGTGGGCCTTGTGAATTGTTAATCAGTGAAATCATTATCTCCATTGCTATTTGTGGTATGGTCTAGATAATCTTTGGATATGATTCATTTCTTTTGGATAATGCTATAAAATGATCTCTAAAAATAGATGAACGGTGTAGATATGATAAATACAACACTTTGGGACCAATGTAACTTTGGTCTCCTCGAACCGTTCATACAACTCGGAGCTCGAGGGTATAAAAACACTTGCTAGAGTCCACCTGAAATTTGGATGCATCTGAAACTTAGACCGACCCCTCAACCAAGTGAGACACACACATAATGGATGCGATGAATTCATGAACCACATCTTGGTGGGGCCAACAAATGATTATGAATGTTTAATGGAGGGTAACCCTCTCAACTTGTGTGTGTGGCATGCCCACACTAGCCACAGATTGACTTGGTTTTAGGTTACACAAGCCATACAAGCCATACAAGTAGGTTATGGCATACAAGTAGGTTATGACAACCCATTAATCGATTCATTCTAGTAGGTAGTTACTTGTGATAACAAACAAACATTATTCATGTGTTGGTTGCGATTACCTATGCTAGTGATGGTGGGACATGTGTAGTGAGGGTGTAACTGATAATGATATATGGAGGAGGTTGGATACTATGATAATACATGTGTACACCTATGCTTATGTGGACCTAAGGACAAAGTGGGACCACCTCATGAACTGCATGGAATTACTAAAAGTGTGTTAAGTGTTGATTGGTGACGTGATACCTGTACATAAACCTGTTATGAACCCATTGAGATGGACCGCTTAATCCTTATATGCCAATGAATGTGTAAGCGACGCAACCATTTTGATAGACCATATTCAATTTTTGTCATGTGTTATGTTAAGTGATGGCTTGATAACTACTTATAAAATGGAGTGGATCTATACACTCTTGTGATGTGGAAGGTATAAACACTTGCATAACCTTATTGACCATTTGTAGGGAGTGCACACCAGACTATTATTGTACTTATTTGACATTGTGGTAGTTTTTGGATAGCCCAGCGTGTTGCACATGTTGGATTTATGTACAAGCATACATATACATACATCATGGACTTGAGGTGCACATTGTGTGCAGTGTGATCATGCATGGATGCATGTGCATATTGAGATCACAGGATGATGATGGTGCATTTTGTGCGGATGTTGCACATATATCCGGTCCAAGATGACCGTGGATCGTGGTGGATGTGGATGGGAGAGGAGCCTGATTGGCCTTAGAGCTACCTTGGGTGCATACATGACATAAATGCATAACATTTCTCATGTGCAAATATATTGCCTAGTATGCTTGTGTATATCATAACATATATCATAGCATCCTTGTGTGACAAATGGAACACCATAGCAACATCGTGGTTGTATTAATGAGACCACCATAGCGGCATCGTGGCCGGTATATATGGGCATCAAAAATTTAGGTTTCTTTATACTGGGTCCCAGACCCCTGGGTGAAACTCCTTAAACCTCAAGTGGTTCCCTCGAGTCTCAGTGTCAAGACCGGGTGGATGCCATGGGTCACCTGGTGCTGAAGACCATAGTAGGCCTGACTCCTATTGACGTGGTTGGGTGAGAAGATGTTCGGCCACGCCAAGCTGAAGAGTTGGATCGAATGTGGTTAGGTTTGAACAGCCCCTGAAATGGGTCCACTACTGACGTGCCGAGTGGGTATTGGCATGGTCATAAGCCCCCCACTGACAAGGCAGGTATGAGAGGCCTTTATTTAACAAGTTTTGGACTTGCTGTGGATACCAAGCCCTGGTGATTCCCAATGATGATAACTATATTGTGATGTGGATTTTAGAGGAGGACCTACATGCCTACATATACCTAGCATGCCTTTGCATATCATCACTTGCATTGCATCCTATCCGCTTGGCTTTATGTAGCATTACATATCATTATGTTTTAGTTTGTGTACTCTGATATTTTGATTGTTACTATATGCTTGTACCTTACGCACACATGAGTGTACTGACTAGGCTTTTTGCCTAAGCTTCCTATTTTCCATTTTTTTCATGGTAGGAGTAGCTTGGAGGACTTAACTCTTTGGATACATTTTGTCTAAGATATATTTGGGCGATGCCTTCATTTTATACATTTTGGAAAAACATTGTACTTGTATTATGACTAAATCTATAATGGAGACTGTTGCTTAGTATTATGATTACGGATCATCAAGTGTTGAGGCATAAAAAATATTCCATTGCATTGGTAAGAGAATCTCATGGTGCAAATCTTTCTCAGGGTCATTCACTCCTTATTTTGGTAAAAACCAGTATCCGGGGGTATTTTGATAAAAATCGGTATCTGAGGATATTTTGGGTATTTTGGTAAAAATCAGTATCCGGGAGTATTTTGGGTATTTTGGTAAAAATTAGTATCTGGGGGTATTTTGGTAAAAATTGGTATTTAAGGGTATTTTGGTAAAAATTAGTATCTGAGGGTATTTTGGTGAAAATCAGTATCCGGGGTATTTTAGGTATTTTGGTAAAAATCAGTATCTGGGGTATTTTGGTATTTTGGTAAAAATTAGTATCCGGGGGTATTTTGGTAAAAAAGGAGTGGATGGGTATTGTCTTATATAGAGGAAGAAGTGGTTGTACATCACTATATAAAGGGGAGCTTGGTGGACACCACAATTTAAGAAGGGAGGGGATTGGGATGTCTATAAATACCCCTCCCCATGCCATATTTGAGAGGTTAGTAGGTTAGAAGATAGGATAGAAGTGAGAATAAAAGAAAGGAGAGGAGAGAGAGAGAGAGAGTTGCGCAGTTGGCGCAACAGAAGAAGAGAGGAGAGAGAGTTGCGCGGTTGGCACAACAGAAGGAGAGAGAGTGTTGCGTGGTTGGCGCGACATAAGAAGAGAGGAAAGAGAGTTGCGCGGGTGACGCAACAGAAAGAGACAGAGAGAGAGAAATGGTTTGCGCGCGTCACGCAATTGAAACTGGAGAGGAAAGAGGGTGCGCCACTTCTCATGGGAAGCCTGTCTTAAGACATGGCTTCCAACGCCACTCTTTGAGGAAGACTGTTGCAAGAGAAGTCCTATGCATCGTCTACGCAACAACTTCTGCAAGAAAAGTCCCACGCAACCGAGAAAACGTTGCGCGAACCACGCAACCATCTTTACAGAAAAGACATTGCGCAATCACTTGTGCAAAGAAATCCCATGCACCACTTGTTATGGAGCTTGTCCAGACGCCATGCTTATGTTGTCCTGACGGATATAGTTTGCAAAAGAAGTCTTTTGCAAAGAAATCCCATGCGCCACTTTGTGAGGAGCTTATCCTTAGGGAAGCCTTATGTTGCCTTAATGGATGATCCATGTGCCACATTAAGAAGAGCTTGTCCTAAGGTAAATCTTATGTTGTCTTAAAGGAAAGTCCATGTGCCACTTGTTATGGAACTTGTCCTGAGATAAAGCTTATGTTGTCTTAAAGGAAACTCCATGCACCACCTTGTGAGGAGACTTGCCTTGATGCATGATTTATGTCCTGAAGTACGCTCCATGCACTCCATGTTCCCCAAAGTAAGATCCATACACTCTACATTCCCTATCTAGGCCTGTGCACTCCTACCCTCAGACAGATGGCCTCCACATTTCAAGGGACCGCTCCATATTTCAAGGGATGATGATGATCGCTCGACATTTCAAAGGATCGCTCGACATTTCAAGGGATGATGATGACTGCTCCATATTTTAAGGGATGAGATGATTGCTCCGCATTTCAAGGGAAGGATGATCAGAATTGATCTCAACGGTCAGATCAAGGAAGAATGAAGGGAAGGATGATCAAAATTGATCTCAATGGTCAGATCAAGGAAGAATGAACAGAGGGATGATCAGAATTGATCTCAATGGTCAGATCAAGGAAGAATAAGGGAAGGATGATCAAAACTGATCTCAACGGTCAGATCAAGGGTTTCAAGCCCGCACAACCCATCTCCCCTAGAGATGTGATAAAAAGCATCGAAATGCCGCTGAAATTGCCATCGAATTGTGTTATCTTTCATTCATTGCTTTAATTGATTGTACTTTGTTTTCAGAATTAAGGGAATCCGAGGATGTAAATGAACCCAGAATAAATGTGATCATTGTTCTCTCATCGAAATCTTGGTTATCATTAAATAATTCCCCAAAGCGAATGCTTTTATTTCTTGTTTGAAAGAAAATGGTGACTCTGCTGGGGAATTTATTATTCAATGATAACTTAAAAAATATCCAGAGAACATTTATCACTTTTTGACGTAGTATAAACGCCAAAATGGCAACTCTCAATGGAAACATCCTCCCCTTCATCTCTAAAAATAAAGTACAATTTTATTTAAATAAATTAACTAACACTCTGTTCTGACTGACATGTATACTATAACGACCTTTATCCCAACTAACGTGGTTGTCTACTTTGTATCCAACGGATTTCCACCAAGAAGCATTATAGAAGATTGAATCGGTTGCAATCAAGGACAGACAAATCAGGTAATATTCAGAATAGTTTCAGCTGCACCTGTAGCACAACAAGATGATGAAAAATGGATGATAGCGACATCTAAAAAATGAAGGGTTCGATCTTCTTTCACAAGAATACTGTCCCACCAAGTATGGTTAGCGGATCGATCATAAGCAATACTATGAACGACTACCATGAACAATAGTAAACCTTGAGAGAAAGCCTTCAGATGAGAGGTTAGTTTGACTAAATTAGGCACTGCTTGCCAACGAGAAAACAAATCAATTAACAAATTCATTAGTCAATAGAGAACCCTGGGGGCATCGTCACGACTGGATAGAGTAGAAGAACAAGTTAAATTTGCAATCTAAAAGGAGTTAAAGTGAAGTTGCTCAACCCTCATATGAATTAATTATTTCAAAGTCTTATGAGAACGACAACAGATATTACCAAAGAAAGAAAGAAAAATGAAGGATCATCAAAAGTAAAGATTGAAATTCCAATAAAGAGAATGTCAGTGATTTTACAAATAAGAAAATAAAGAAAGAGATGGGACAAGTCAAGGACAATGTGAAGCATACAGATGATACACTCCTTATAAGGAATCAATGGTTAGCTGTAAAGGAAATTGAATTGTCATAACTAAAGTATTTAAAGGAAGTGAAGCAAAGAAGAAAAAGGTACTCTTACGAAGATAACCAGCGATGATAAAATTATCATAAAGAAGATATGAAATAAGAGAGAAAGTAATGATATATGGTCCCGATTGGAGATATTCACTCTATAGAAGAACAGGTAAGTAAGAAGAAAGCAAGACAAGTATGTCCATCATGTGGGCAAATTTTCATACCCTCTCGACCTCGCAGGCAAAGAAAACGCGGACTGCAATGTGAGCCCTTTGGCTATGTCCATAGATAGGCCAACCATGCGTAAGACCCTCCAGATCTTTGGCTTGATTTCAGTATTAACTCATGAGGAAGGGCCTAAACCTACTCATTGATGGACTGACGGCCTTAGATTTGGTACCCCAAAGGTTGCCTTGTGAGTCCCGTGAACTCTAGAGAGTTACTGCGGCCAACCCTATGCGTAAATCCAACTAAGTTCATAGCCTTGGTAGCTTCACTGGGCCCCTCTGATGGATCGTGGTTTGTGAACTCACCAAGCAGTGAGAAGTCCAGCGAACTCATAAGAGTTACAGAGACCATCACGTGAGACCCGACTCCACTACTCATGAGTCTAAAAAACTATGTTACTCCACTACTCAAGAGCCTAAATTGTGTGTGTAAGTGTCAGTCCAGTTAAGTCTAGTAGTGTCAGTCCAGTATAGTTCAATCTAGACTAGTCAAGTCAAGTCCATTCAAGTTAGGATAAGTTTAGTCTTGTCCAGTCAAAGTATAGTTAGTCAAAAGTCCATTAACTCCACTGTTCAAAAAGCATAAACTAAGTGTAGCATTCAAAATGCTGCAGATACATATTTTACTTTAGATGTGCTCAAAATGCAATTGCTTGATGAAAAATTTAACTATTGAGTAAACAACATGCAAAAATGCGTTTCTCTTGAATCAGGTTTAAATTACAGTAAATGCCTTCAAAAAATATTGGCAATTATCTACTCAAAAGTTCAAGTCTTCAAGATCAAATATTAGCCTCCAATTGAAATATATGTATTCTTCTGACAAGGATTAAGATTCTTTAAACGGAGCAGTAAAGATTATCTATCCTTAAGGGGTACCAACAGCCTTCACTTCAGAAATATTATCTCCTGAAGAAATCTTTATGCAAAGTTGACCTAGAAAGGGGGCAGGATCTATGTCTTCAAAAGTAATCTATGTCTTGGTCTTTCTGATAATCTCTTATGCACAGTGGAGAAATTCATATGCCGAGAATTATGAGTAATGATATCATAAGACTCCAAGTACCAGATCTGATGGAGACAAGGAACAAACGGAATCATCATCAGTAACTTCTATGTCCTTTGAAAAGTTATTATATGGAAATTGAAAGAAGTCTTGTCTATTTTTTAGAATCAACAAAAATCTAAGGAAAATTTTATGAAGAAATGCCAAGGAGCACAAACCAGAAAAGACTCAACAAAAGACTAAGCAGTTGAATCTTTGGAACTGAATATGAAATCTCTAAAAGCGTGATATAATGAGCAAAGAATACAATGTGAAGCACGATGACAAAGCAAATATCACAATTAGCTTAAAAAGAGGAGAAGTTTTTAATATATTTCAAAATTATCAATGCTCCATGAAGCTAAAATTATAATGCATTGAGATACTAATTCTAATTAATTTGGCAAGAAAGACTATCATTTGAAAGTTTGGGTTATGCAGATCATGAATAAAGGAAATAATTGACAAAGTTGTTGCAGCAGGAGCAACATTAAAGAACAACCTCTAGATATAAAGTTCAAAGAAAGAGTCACCAGAGTTGATCAAAGAAACCGTTGTAGTAGCAACAACATTGAAAGATAGTTCTCTGACCAAAATACTTAGGGACGAAGTCGTCACAACTGTTACAATGGCAAGTTTCGATGAAAAGAGAATTTTAGATTCTCTAGTGAAACATCCGGTTGATGCTACTGGCAGGGGCGTTCAAATCTTCCGTTTGAGCGCGATTGTTCAAATATTTCGTTCGAGTGCGATCATTTAAATCTTCCGTTCGACCGCGTTCAAGTCTTCCATTCGAGTGTGATCATTCAAATCTTCCGTTTGAGCGTGATCATTCAAATCTTCCATTCGAGCATGATCATTCAAGTCTTTTGGTCAAGTATGATCATTAAAGTCTTCTTGTAAAGTATGATCATCCATTCTTCTATGCAAGCATGATCATGATCATCCAGTCATCCTTCAGTTGCAGTTCATTCAGTTCTTTGGTCGGAGGAAGATCAATCCTCCATTTAATTTCAGGAATCAATCAAAGAAGGATCGAGGGGCATCTGTTGAGGCATAAAAAATATTCCATTGCATTAGTCAGTGAATTTCATGGTGCAGATCTTTTCAAGGGTCATTCACTCCTTGTTTTGGTAAAAATTAGTATCCGGGGGTATTTTGGTAAAAATCAAGTATTTTGGGTATTTTAGTAAAATCAGTATCTGGGGGTATTTTGGTAAAAATCAGTATCCAGGGGTATTTTAGGTATTTTACTAAAAATAAGTACCCTGGGGTATTTTGGGTATTTTGGTAAAAATCAGTATCCGGGGGTATTTTGGTAAAAATCAGTATCCAGGGGTATTTTGGTAAAAATTGGTATCCAGGGGTATTTTGGTAAAAATCAGTATCCGGGGTTATTTTGGGTATTTTGGTAAAAATCAGTATATGGTGGTATTTTTGTAAAAAAGGAGAGGATGGGTATTGTCTTGTATAGAGGAAGAAGTGGTTGTACACCACCATTTAAAGGGGAGCTTGGTGGACACCACAATTTAAGAAGGGAGGGGACTGGGATGCCTATAAATACCCCTCCCCATGCCACATTTGAGAGGTTAGTATGTTAGAAGACTGGATAGAAGTGAGAATAGAAGAAAGGAGAGAAGAGAGAGAGAGAGAGTTGCGCGGTTGGCGCAACAGAAGAAGAGAGGAGAGAGAGAGAGTTGCGCGGTTGGCGCAACAGAAGGATAGAGGAGAGTGTTGCACGGTTGGCATAACCTAAGAAGAGAGGAAAGAGAGTTGCATGGTTGGCCCATTAGAAAGAGAGAGAGAAATGGTTTGCGCGGGTCACGCAATTGAAACAGGAGAGGAAAGAGGGTGCGTCACTTCTCATGGGAAGCTTGTCTTAAGACATGGCTTCTAACGCCACTCTTTGAGGAAGACTTTTGCAAGAGAAGTCCTTTGTGCCCTCCGTGCAATAACTTCTGCAAGAAAAGTCCTTTGCGCCATCTTTGCAACAACTTTTTCACAAAAAGCCATTAGGCGAACCACGCAACAGAGAAGTCCATTGCATGAACCGCGCAACTATCTTTGCAGAAAAGACATTGCGCAATCACTTGTGTAAAGAAATCCCATGCGCCACATGGAGCTGGTCCAAACGCCAGGCTTATGTTGTCCTGACAGATATAGTTTGTAAAAGAAGTCTTTTGCAATCACTTTTGCAAAGAAATCCCATGCGCCACTTTGTGAGGAGCTTGTCCTTAGGGAAGCCTTATGTTATCTTAATGGATGATCCATGCGCCACATCAAAAGGAGCTTGTCCTAAGGGAAGTCTTATGCTGTCTTAAAGGAAAGTCCATGTGCCACTTGTTATGGAACTTGTCCTGAGACAAGCCTTATGTTGTCTTAAAGGAAACTCCATATGCCACCTTGTGAGGAGACTTGCCATGATGCATGATTTTTGTCACGAAGTAAGCTCCATGCACTCCATGTTCCCCAAAGTAAGATCCATGCACTCTACATTCCCTATCTAGGCCTGTGCACTCCTACCCTCAGACAGATGGCCTCCACGTTTCAAGGGATAGCTCCACATTTTAAGGGATGATGATGATTGCTCCACATTTCAAAGGACCACTCCACATTTCAAGGGATGATGATGATCGCTCTACATTTCAAGGGAAGGATGATTAGAATTAATCTTAACAGTCAGATCAAGGAAGAATGAAGGGAAGGATGATTAGAATTGATCTCAATAGTCAGATCAAGGAAGAATGAAGGGAAGGATGATCAGAATTGATCTCAATGGTCAGATCAAGGGTTTTAAGCCCGCACAACCCATCTCCCCTGGAGATGTGATCAAAAAGCATCAAAATGTTGTCGAAATTGCCATCAAACTATCTTATCTTTCATTCATTGCTTTGATTGATTGTACCCTGCTTTCAGAATCAAGGGAATCCGAGTATGTAAATGAACTCAGAATAAATGTGATCATTGTTCTCTCATCGAAATCTCGATTATCATTGAATAATTCCCCAAATCGAACGCTTTTGTTTCTTATTCGAAATATCATGCTCAAGTATTATTATTAATAAAAATTTTTGTAAAAAATCTTCCTTGTGGTACGTTGAACTCGGGACTTGGTGCATGGAATTCGAGTGCCGGCTTTCGGGCATCATGGAAGCTGTCTATCCCCGTATTTAGGATGAGACAGAAGGTGGTATCAGAGCATAAGATTTGGGATCACTTACAGGAAAAATTATCTGCTGAAAAATATAGAAGAACTTAAGCTAGGTCTCCCACCATCATTGATTGAGAATCTAGATGCTATTAGTAACCCTGATTTGTATGAATCTAGAGTTATGAATCTAGGAATCCCGGTTTGAGAATTTAGATTGATGCATGACTCTGCTTTTAACGAACCTAAAGGCGTGAATTTTGGATCCCCGTCTTGAGAATTTACCCAAGGATAAGAATTACTATTAGGAAACCTAGAAAATTATTCTTGGCACCCTAACGTGTGCGTAGATGTTGAGGGTCAAATATTGCATATTAGACCCCAGATATTATCTGGATTTACGAATATAATGCTATCTAATGGCTTGTTTTCTCATTCTTGTGTTGCAAGGTGATTTTATGAGCTTGGATCGAAATAGGATACTAAATGCATGGATTTAACGCTCCAAATCCACCAAAGCATGGGACGCACTCCAGGGGACCAAGATCGACTGAAATTACACGCTAGGGATCCGAGAAAATCAAAGAACTGAAGCTCAAATGGTCTAAAACTCATCTAGAATGCAAGATCACATGTTTCCCACCCTCCGCTCGGTTCGAAACTTTATACATGAGATAAGGGCCATAAATTAACCGTACACGTAAAATTTCAGCCATTGGATCACTATGGAAGTGCCCCAACTGATAGATCAGCCCATAAACCGTTGATTCTGGGCCCACTTGATATCTGGAACTGCCTCAACTTTGGCATGGACGGTTTAAATATGAATATGAAGTGAATGGATGGTTTGAATTTCTGAGAAACATCACAATGGACCCTGTATATGCACGTGCGCATACCCAATGCACGTGTCCGCAGTGTACACAAAAACCAGAAACGGGTCAGCGTACGCTGACCCGTCTTCAATCCTCTACTGCGAAAAAAAACGGACAGCGTATTTACGCTGTCCGTCCGTTTGTTATTAGTGGGCCCCATTTGTGGCCTGGATTGGTGATCTGAACCGTCCATACTCTCGATAGGGGGGGAAAAACCCTCACCTAGCTGTCCTTTTGATCCTATGCACAGGTACGGACGTAGATGGATGGAAAACGTAGGATGGACAGCTGGGTTACAGATTCTGTGGGCCACACCGAAATGCTCCAAAAACACCCCTTCCTGGACGGTTTTTCGTCCTGAAGCCAATGGATGGTGTGGATTTTCAAAAAGAAAGCTCAGTGGACCCCACCGATCAGCACAGCGGAAGAAAATTCTGTTTTCGCGTCCGTGTAATGCACGGCCGCTGGCCGTTTTTTCGATCAGCTGTGGGCCCCACACGTGCTCCATAAGCTCGATCTGAACCGTCCACCGTGTAGAGGGCTTCGAGAACTACAAAACCATGCTGACCTTTTGCACCCATGCGTGCACACGTGTGAGATACAGAGGCCACAAAAGGGCTGCTCGGTAACTTTCAAAACTGATTCTTCTGTGATTTCTTCTCTGGGCCACGTCAATGGACGTTCAAAACCACCCATTCTTGACTGAAATTTTGTTCTGAATCCAATGGACGGGGTGGATTTTCCAGAAAATGCTTCTGTGGGGCCCACCGACCACAACAGTAAAATAGTGCGAAAGGTTTCGCACATCCGCGAAAACCGACTTTTCCGGACGGTTTTGGCCCACCATCTTTGATCATATGGTAGATCTGAACCGTCTATCATGTAGAGGACCCAATAAAATCCTAAGGGACAGTGTTTATTTAGAATTTGAGCGAGAAAAGTGGCGTGTTTCGAGGCACCGAACTTGACTGCGAAAATTACACTCCGTGTCCTGCTACAACTCTGTCACTGACTCCAGCCTTCCAGCAGCTATAAAAGGAGGTTTTTGGACGTGGGAAGCATTCATTCAAGGTCTTGGGAGGAAGAACAGAGGGCTCGAGCTTGGGTTTCAACGTGGGCAGAGGAGAGAGAGAGGAGCTTGGTTTTTTCTTTCCCTTTTCTTTTCCTTTTCTTTTTCTCTTTATTTATTTGGATTGAGCCCATCCATGGCAGGCTAAATCCTCCTAGCTAGGGCTAGGAGGTGAAGCTTGTAGTGAGATGAGAGATTATATGCTTTTAATTTAATTTTAATTTTTGAATTGAAGTTGGTTTTAGTTTGATTTTAATGGAAATATTTTTGGTCTTTAATGGTCTGTTGTGACTGAAATTACAATGGGTCTGCAATGCTTTGAATATTTTCTTATCCCTTTTATGTTTATGACGTTAGGACGTCCCGTTGTTCACCATAGTCTCCTGGGCATGGTTGGATGACGGTACCCTTCTTAACCTTCATACATATGATTGGTTGGTAATTAGTTTAATTCTGTTGTTTGCCATAGTCTGTGGGCATGGTTTGGTGATGGAATCCATTCTAATTCATACACCTTTCATCTCTTTGAAAACTAGATCAACAGCAGTTCAGTAATTTCCATGATTTTTGATGCAAGCATAAGTTCTCCCTGATCTCTACAAGTGGATCCTCTGAATCCCTAGTTTCCTATCTCTGAGTTGTTTCCTAAGTTTTAGATTAATTATTCTACAAGTATTTCACCATTGCTAATTGATTTAGAATTCATCTTAGCCTAGTTCTAGTTCTAGTTAGTTTTAGATAACGTACAAGTTTCAGTCCCTTGGGATTCGACCTCGGTCTTACCGAGTTATTACTACATCACAACCCTGCACTTGGGGAGTGAACAGTAGAGTACGAGAGTTCTTCTTAAAATGAGAACCTTCATATCCTTTGTAGATCATGCCGCCGCGTAGGGCCCAAACTTGAGTTGCAGTGGCCCAACAAGCTCCGACCACCCCTGATGACACTTAGTCTATCCGAGGATTTTTGACAAGTATGACGTTGTGGATGGAGCGCCAGGAGCGGCGTTCGACCAAGGGTTCCACACCTTCTGCCTAGGAAAATATAGGCATGTTGTTAGAAGAGTTTCGATGTATGAATCCCCCAAGTTTTAGAGGAGAGCTAGACCTAATGGCTGTAGATAAGTAGAGAGCTCAGTTAGAGTAGATTTTTACTGTGATGGGGTGTACAAAGGAGTAGAATGTCACCCTAGCCATTTTCCTACTGGAGGGGGAGGCAGAGTAATGGTGGGAATTGGTTTCCCGATCGGAAAAACCTGTTACTGTGTGGAATTGGAGTGCATTTTGTGACCGGTTCAAGTAAAAGTACTTTCTGAGTAGTGTCCAATAGAAGAAGGCGAAAGAGTTCGAGACACTTCAGCAGGATGAAATGACTGTAGCCCAATATGTGGCCCATTTTGTAGAGTTGTCTAGGTTCGCTTCACACTTGCGAATTGAAAGTGCCCTGGTTTGTCAATTAGCATGAGTGTTGAGTAGCTTGACAGAGAAGCTCCATAGGAAGATCAATCAACCGTCGACCTCAACTGGATGTGGGCTTGAACTCGCCACAGGTAAATCTTAGCCTCACATCCCATGTCCCAAAATACCAGGTAATTAAAACCCTTAAAATTGATTAGAATATCATTGGGTTTTTGGGTTAGAAAACTTTTTTCAAACTTCAGAAAAATCTCTAAGTTTTCTACCTATGCCGATTTATCATAGACTGATTGATGTAATCGATCATTGCTATCGATGTCCTCGAAACTCACTCAATATTATCGAATTGAGGACATAAGATGTCCAACAACCGCATATACCTCTGGATGGAATTATTGATGTATCGATATCATCGAAATTTGAATCTCGAGTCTATCAAAGTTGACTCGATAAAATCGACATTAGATATGATGTGTTGAAAGTTCTGCTAAGGCAAATTATAAAATCTTCGATATATCGAAGTACTCCTCGATATCATCGGAATTCAAATCTTGATGATATCAGAAGCTCTTCGACGGTATCGGATTGGACACTCTATTTTTCAGCAATATTTTCAGGTTGTGTTATCTTGGATCGAGGGTCACTCGATAGAATCGATATTCAAAAATATCAATTTTATCAAGATTGGGTTGATTACATCGAGAATGGACATAAACCGTTTAGCAAGCTTACTAGAAAATCCTTTGGATTTATCGATGCATCGACACGGCAATTGATATCATCGACATTCAAATTCCGATGATATCTAGTGTGCCTCGATCATTCTTTTAACCTGAAATATTTCAAAGGCAAGTCTCTCTCATTTTCAAATGTTGAGCAATTGATCCTCGTGTTGATGAAATCAGAGTTCGAAATTCGATGACATTGATGCAGGTTTCGATTCCTTCGACCAATTGGCAAAATGTTTAAAAAATGTTTGATATTTGAGTTTGTGTCATCGAGCAGCCGGTCGATGCAATCGAGAGTATATGCTCGATGATATCAAACTCTGTCATAAATGTGACCGTTTTATATTCGTTGGAACCTTTTGCCTATTTATAGAGAGCTTGCCCTTAGTTGCTGATAGAGAAAGAAGAGAGTGCTTTTGAGTGTTTAACCTTAGATCTTATAGCCAAAGACTTTTCTCTCATGGAAGTTCATCCTCCAATCCACCCTCATCATTGACATTCAATAGAGTGGATTGAGGAATGAACTTCCACATTCAAGGATCCTCTAGCTACCACCTTAATGACAAATCATTAAGCTGTGATGACTTGAATGCATAGATGATTGGAAACCCTCTATCTCCCTTAATGGTAAATCATCGGTTGAATGTTAGTTGCAGTACATTTACAAAATAACCATTATCCATAACTATATGATTAAGATTATCTATGCAACATTTATAATCATTGCGATGCGGTAAATAGTATGATCTACTATTAATGATTGTACCTAAGGATGATAAATAAATTACTAATATTTACTAATAGTAATTTTGTTTGTAATAACTACTATTAGCATGGATAATCTACTAATGGTTAATCCTACTTAAATAACTGCAATTATCATTGTAATACTAATAATAATAATAACTCAAAACAATCTATTTTGCAGAGAAGAATTGACTTACTTTAGTCAGTTTGGTCACTCCACTCTATGAAATTTAACATGGCTTGGAGGCAAACTTCACCTCATTACTTGAACCAAACTCGGTTTGAGTTCGAAGCGAGTCGACTCAGTCTCTTCTCCCCCTAGTTTCTCTTCTTTTCTCTCTTTCTTTCCTATTCCTCTACTTCCTCCTTTCTTTCTTCCCATCTTCTCATTCACTCCTTTATTGAAAGTCCAACAATGGACGCCCGACTCATCCTGAGTTGGGACAGACTTGACAGTGGGTCAAGTTGACTCAGAGGGTGCAACCACCCAACTGTCTTCCTTCTTTTTATTTTCTCTCTTTTCTTTCTTCTACTTCTTCCTTCTTTATTTCCTCTCTTTTCTTCCCAATTCAATCGGGACTTCCCGACTTGGACAACGAGTAGAGGTAGCAAGCATCAACACCTCAACGAGTTTCAGTCGAGTTAACTCGACCCAACTCGACTTGGTGCAACACCACTACTTGGACATCCTCTCTCTCTCTCTCTCTCTCTCTCTCTTGTTTTCTTTCTCTGTAGACTATCCCAGTCTAGCCAACAACAGCTACACCCAAACCCGACCTTGACTCAGTATGACTCGAAGGAGTGCATGGGCCCTTCTCGGCCAGCATTCGCCCTGACTCAAGGTGGTGCGGCACCCACTGTTTCCTCCTTACTCTTCTTCACATTCTCTCTGTCTCACCTCCCTTCTTGTGTTTTCCCAAAGCCAGGGCCCCTACCCTTTGCCTCAACTCGACCAGAACGACTGGCCTGCCCAACTCCGTGTGGTGTAACACTAAGTTCCACGCTCGAACTGTCTCTCTTTTCTCTCCTATTTTCTCTCCTACTCCCTCTCTTCCTTCCTGATTTCTTGGTGGAAATCCTGAGACAAATGCTTCCCTTTTATAACCATGGAGCATGCTCGAATGACCCATCTAATGGTTGAGAATCGGTGGCTAACTCAAACATTTTCCCTGATCTCTCACTTACATGGGGTTCATCCGTGACTAGGGATGAGTTTCTGTTGCTATGGCCTACTGAAAAAGTAACTTTCCATCTGCCATGGGGCCCACACCAACTTGGTGGATTTCACGACTGGACGGAGAAGATGATGGCATCTCATGGTGAATCTCTATCTCAGGCCTATCATGGTGATCTGCACCATTTGAACAGATCGAATATGACCTCATATCATCGTGGGGCCCACTTCTTTTACTACAGTTGGGATTCTTCAAACATCTCGCGAGATAATTCGCCACGGATTCTTTCTCGTGTGGAGGGATGATTTCTCGACTGTCTCTGGAGCTACCCTAGCTTGGGCGGTCGAGATGATCCTACGGAGCCCAAGGATGGGCTAGGATCACACCAGTTGGACTTTCTCGAAGCGAGAATGTCTCCCCATGCCTTTTCCATTTGCAGTCGGGTGCCTGCCCATTTCTGGCACCGAAAGAACGCTAAGATCTTTACCTAGAAGGACGGTTGAGATGAAAAGGAGGGGGCACATGCGGATTGCCTCGTAGCAAGGAGAAACGAAAGATTCCATTTTTAGAAACCTCCAACCACACGCACACCACTTGGACCCTCCATGGTGTTCATGCACCTGTGCATGGGTACGTATGGACATCGTAGTTTGGGTCGAATGGAAGTCCTCTACCCGATGGATGGTTCAGATCATCTCAAGGTGGCCCACCTCGATCATAATGGATCAATTTCGGAGAGGCTGATAACACACCCTCATTCGTATGTCAACTGAAACTGCATGCATGCTTGTGGGTTTCAATGTGCCAAAAGGCTAGGATTTGCTCAGGGCCATGCCTCAATCATGATGGACGGTTCGGATCATCTTAATGATCGATCCTGATGGCTCACTGATCTAATGCACAGAAGACTCCTTTTCAAACAGCTCATAGGTGGGAACAGCGGCGGAAAGAGAGAGAAGCCTCTCTTTTTTAGGAATTGTTGGGTCAAACCCGATTGACCAAGGATCGTGGTCCGGTGCACCTTGGTGCACACATGCTGTGCACTCATATTTCCCTAAAGTGGGGTCCATCGTAATGATCAGTGAGATCGGCTCCATCCATTACACGTGGAAGGCCCAATCAAAGCCATTGACCAAGGATGGGGTGGATCCAAGGCTTAAGTGGGCCGTAAATCTTGATTTTTATTCTTTATTTATTGACTTACTGTAACATCCTGAAAATCGGGGGTCGGGTAGAAACCCAACTCTCGAGTTCCAAAACGTCACGTTTGCAACATAGATAATGATGAATGCATGTTGTCTGTTGAATGGCATTAAACAAGATTAGGACTAAGCCAAAACAGCATATCATACTCTAGAGACAGTTAAATTAACAATCGGAAGACTATGATAAATATATAAAATATATAAATGATTGTAAGTCTCTAGAGTGTGAACATGTTATCAGGTTAACTAATTACATGTATACTCCAAAATAGAAAGAAAAGAATATACATGTGTGTGTAAATAAAAGGCAAACTGCCAAGTGTATTGGCATCTAATCAGTAACCCTGAAAACCCGTCGATTAGAACCAACATATAGGAGAAATCCTCCTCATCATCAAACAAGTCTGGCTCCACTTCACAAGCAGCGCCATCACCTGAAACTAAAATAGGGATTGGTTGGTGTGCGCAACACTGTCCCGTAACGTGGTAGTGAGTAGCTAACTCAGTTGAATCAAAGAGCAAAGGTTAACATGTTATCAAATCAATCAAGCGATAATGATAAAGCAAGCAATTCAAACATTCCTAAATACTATGATTAATGCAAGAATGAAATGACATGATGGATGCCCTCACCGACATACTCCCTCATGTGACACCATCTTACGTCCGCGGCATTCTTTCTTCCCTCAGTGCTCCACATCTTTTAGGCACATGCAGTGCGATATGAATATGATTACCGAGTTATTATTAGTCTTTTTTATATAACAGGATTGGAAAACTAGGGTACCTCCCTTATATCAATACCCAAACAATGATCCATTCTAGGGTCGTCAGTCCTAGTATATCTCATACGAAGTATGGTTCTAGGTCACCGCAAGGGCTATCAGGGCTGTTGCACGCACTCGTTGCACCGCTCTCCCATCACGTTATCAATACAGGCCTAGTTTATATCCTTAAGACTGCATCAGGACTCGTCGCCCCCATGCGGTGTCAGGATAAACTCAAGGTCACTACAAAGGGCTGCCAGGGCTGTTGCTCGCACTCGTTGCTCCACTCCCCCATCACCTTATCAATGTAGGCCAATAACAAGAATATAGTGTCCCATACCACCATAATCTGTTCAGAGTAGGGTGCTTACTGGTCACTACGGGGAGGTTTGTGGCCCTAGCGTAGGATGACAGCTCGACCACGGTGTCCCATACCACCATGCCTAGCTCATGAGTCTTAGGCGATTGAGGTACCAAGGTTAGAGGGGCTTTCCAATGGTAAATTTAGTACCCTAGGTTTAAGCAGTTATGACGAATACAAGGTGAACATACAATGGTCAGTCAGGTTACTTGATGAGTCTGACTAGCATGAGCGCACGTCAAACCGATTGACATGAAGTGCACAAGCACTTCGTGTGGCCTAACCACTGCTGACGACTCTAGTACGACTCAGGTTCGTCATACACATCCTTCATGGTGAATAGAATCCAACCACGAATTCTAAACTGTTACCGACTGCCTGGACTAGAACATAGCCCCAAGCACTTGTAATGTGAATCAATAATCATATGAGATAAACGAAATTGAAATGACAAATAATTCAAGCATGTTAGCAACATGTTATAAGGTACAACATACGCAGTTAAACATACACAAGCATTTCATACATAAGGAATCAATTTAACAATGTACATGGAGGAAATCATACCCATCATCAACGTAGTTGAGGATCCTATCTCAACACTGGTCTACAACATTACTTACTAAGTGCTAACTCACGCAAGCATTTATACAAACACTTAGACTACATAGCTCCAACGTACTTGACGTATGTTGATTTTCGTATGTAATATGACAGATCCTTATATCAAGGAGATGTATAATACACAACAATCATGTTCTTACATTCAAAAAATATGGCAGGCATAAATCATATTGATTTAGGCATTTCAACAAACACTTAGTCTACACACATTAGTCTACATAGCATATGTCGGCCAATATGTGCATTAGGGCGAATCTCTTCGCCAAACAGATCATACACGCATAACTCGCATAGGTACACGATAAATACTCATGGTAATCATACTGACAAAATACGTACGTATACGGTATTTTCTACAAATACCCTAAATCTCATATTCTTCGTACGTATTCGAATTGAAAAATGGATAACATGTTCTACATGTCAAACAGCATCCTTATCAGCAATCTACCATTAAACGGCATTGAAAGCTTTGAAAATAGGTAATCTAAGCATCTAAAATCTGCACCTTACGCCGTAGGAGCGTAATGAATCGATTAGAAACTCTACGTCGTCGTCAACGACTGATTGACAACCTAATACACAAGGTAAGTCACTACTTTGCTAATTGGATCAATAGAATCCATAAAATAGGTTAAGGTTAGGGTTTACTTACCTAGAACGAAACTAGAAGTGCCGGAATAATGATGCAGGCGGGTGGATTTGGCACGTGGAGCAGCAAGGAAGAATCCCAGGAGAAAGCCCCAACTTCTCCCTCACTTTCTCTCTCTTTTCTCTCTTCTCTCTCCAAGGGTTTCCCCAAATTCGTATGGGTTAGAAAGCTAAGGGTTTAAGGCCCTTTTATAAGCCCAAACATAACCAAAACAGACTCCAAGTCAAGGTATACTTGGGTTACAGCCAAATTGGGTCCTTTTCGATCCAAAAGAACATTTTTAGAGGTCCCCTGACTGAATGCGGTCAGACTTAAGTTCATGGATGTCAGATCCTAATCACATTAAGTTTTCAGTTCGATAGGGTTCCTAGATCGTACGTGGCGGACCAGTTTCAGTTCAACGGTCACCGAAACTCGATCAGGGCCACATGTGCTATGACATGTAAAGGCCACCTATCCTGATCTGAGGGTGAAATTTGATCGAATCCTAACGGTCAGAATGCTTAAAAAATGTCGCGCAAGCGACATGTGCCAGATTTATTAAATTGAATTAATTTTCTAAATATTTTTCTTTTCTCACTCTCTTCACTCCGGACTCAGTAAAATGGTCTCAGGATATCGGTTGGGCTTGATTTTTGGAATGATTGTCTAAGATTATCGCTATCGGACTTTCGACGCGCGGTCTAGATCCAATACAAAGTTTCAAAGGGTTCCTGAGAACAAACAGGTTTAGAGTTTGATCCTGGATTTTAGGGTGAGGTAGTGTCAATGATTCTATAGGTTTTAGGTCTTACAGATCGTATTTAAAGTGGTTGGTGTAATTTTGCAGAAAATCTAGTGTAGCGCTAGCTAATTCACGTTAAATTTCTAAAGAATTAGGTTCTAAATGATTTCTCTGGCTTTGGAATCAAATTTTGAAAAGTTACTAAGGTGCTATGGTTGACCCATTGCCTAAGGACGTCTAACCCCAGGTTGGTAAAAATCTGGGGTGTTACACTTACATTGATCTGATGGTCAGATTTCATTCAACCAAATCATCAACGGCTACCTATGCCCTAGGGTTCTCCTGGATAAAATTCAAAGGTTGGGCTAGTGCTTTGATGGCCTAAGTGTGATGATTAAGTGGTAGACCATTAAGTTAGATGTTGTGGATTTACTGAAGGGTGGATTTATTAAGTTGGGTCCTGAAACTAGTAATGTTTGGTTCAACTGTGAAGTTTCATTGTGATCAGATCCCCATAATTAGGTCCTTTGAGGTTTATTATTGATTCCCATTAGATGTGATGGTCCATCTTTAAAATTAACGGATGGATCACTTGATTTAAGGATGAAGATTTCTTTCAATGGTATTTAAGGGTCTTAAACTATTCTAGGTTCACCCTAATGTTCAGCATTACCATCTGACAGTCGGTTTCACATGATTTGGTGTTGGATCATTGAATAAGGTGCCACAAACTCGATGAATAGTGGATCTTATGGTCTCGGGTTTGCAATCGATGATGAATGGTTTAATTGATCCATTAAAGTGATTGAGATCCTAAAATAGATGTCTTTGAAGCTATGATGGACTAATTTGAAAATCAATTGGATGGATGGCTTGTTGTACAAATGAATGTTGTACTAGACGATTGAGATGGATGCTTTAAGGGTCACTGAATGTTGATGTGTAAGGAAAGCTACGTGTGTTTCTATAAACGTGTAAATTGATATAGATTCTTCTGGTAACACCCGAGTACTGAAAAGTACGGGGTGTTACAATAGTAGAGACAACATCCAAGAGACCAGCAACATCGCCAACAGAGGGGACATGTACCTCCCCAGATAGCTCCGACTCATGTCTATGCACTGTAGGAGAGGGATCCTCAGTCCTCTAGAGACATAGTGAAAGGTATTCTTATCATATCTTCGACTCCTGTTAGGACTTTATTCGATTATGGTGCTTCTCATTCCTTTATATCTGAGGATTTTATACATGCCTTAGATTTGCCTATTGTGGAGTTGGGGAAGGGTTGTTAGTTGCAACGCCCTTAGGAAAGTCTACGGTTTTAGACCAAGTGTGCCCATCTTCTCTTGTGTATGTGGGGGAGTTTGAGATGCCAGCCGATTTGTTCGTGCTAAGGATGACTGAGTTCGATGTAATTTTGGGAATGGATTGGTTGGCTGCATATCATGCTATGATAGATTGCTCTGAGAGGGCAGTCATATTCAATATTCCTGGCCAGCCATAGTTTCAGTATGTTACAGTTCCTAAAGAAGGGCCATTAGAGGCACTTATGGCTTACATGCAGGAGGAGCAGTTAGTAGTGGCATCGATCAACTGTCAATCATTTGCGGCTTTCTAGATGTCTTTCAGGAGATACTAGGGTTACCACCTAGGAGGGCTGTGGAGTTTTGTATTGATCTGCAGTATGGTACTGCACTGATCTCGAAGGCCCCATATCATATGGCATCGATGGAGTTGAAGGAGCTACAAAAATAGTTAGATGAGTTGCTCAAATTGGGATTTATTCATCCAAGCAATTCTCTATGGGGTGCACTAATGCTTTTTATGAAGAAGAAGGATGGATCATTGAGGCTCTACATGGACTACCGCGAGCTCAATAAGGCCACTATCAAGAATAAATATCCACTCCCGAGGATAGATGACCTGTTTGATCAATTGCGAGAAGTGCAGCACTTCTCAAAGATAGATTTGAGATCCGGGTATCATTAGGTACGAGTCTAAGAAGAGGATATCCCGAAGATAGCCTTTCGGACCCGCTATGGTCACTTTGAGTTTCTGGTCACGTCATTTGGACTGACTAACACACCAATAGTTTTCATGCAATTGATGAATGAAGTCTTCTGTCCGTTCTTGGATCAGTTCATTGTCGTATTCATTGATGATATTTTAGTTTACTTGAGGACCCGGGAGGAGCATGAACAACATTTGGAGATAGTCCTACAGACTTTACGTGAGCACCAGTTGTATGCCAAGTCAGAGAAATGTGAATTTTGGCACGAGGAGGTGAAGTTCCTCGGGCATGTGATCGCTCGAGAAGGAGTGAAGGTTGATCCTGCGAAGGTCGAGGCAGTGTTGCAGTGGAGGCAACCCACTAACGCCACTGAGATCCAGAGTTTCTTGCGTTTATCAGGCTAGTACCAATGTTTTATTGAGGGTTTTTCATGCATTGCTGACTCACTAACCAAGTTGACCCATAAGGGATAACCGTTTGTATGGAGCAATGCCTGTGAACGAGCATTCATAGAGTTGAAGACTCACCTAACGAAACCACCGGTCCTCACCCTCCCCTCTAGAGGTGAGGGATTTGTGGTATATACTGATGCTTCACGTATTGGGATTGGTTACGTATTAATGCAGCATGAAAAGGTTGTAGCTTATGCATCTCTTCAGCTTAAGGTTCACGAGCAGAACTACCCTGTGCATGATCTCAAGTTGGCAGCAATTATCTTCGCATTGAAGATTTGAAGACACTATCTGTATGAGGTGAAGTTCGAGCTCTTTTCAGACCATAAAAGCCTCAAGTATCTCTTCTCCCAGAGTGAGTTGAATATGAGGCAAAGGCGATGGATGAAACTATTGAAGGATTGTGATTTTGCTTTGCAGTATCACCCAGGTAAGGCGAACATAGTGGCTGACGCTTTGAGTCGCCAGCCAAGAGGCATGATTGCACAACTTATGGTTCGAGAGTGGAGGATGCTTAAGGACGTAGCAGATTTTGATTTTCAGTTAAGACTACAAACTTCTATAGTAAAACTTTTAAACTTTTCGATTCAGCCTTCTTTGGTATTTAGAGTAATTGAGGCTCAATATGAGGATCAATCATTGCAGGCTCGTAGAGTAGAGGCTGAGGGAGGCAACCAACCAGATTGGAAGATTGGGTTTGATGGTGGATTAAACTACCGAGGCAGATTGTGTGTTTCGGCCATAGTAGAATTGAGGCAGGAGATCTGAAATGAAGCACATCGATCTAAGCTCATTATTCACCCAGGCTCCACTAAGATGTATCGCGATATGAAGAGGCAATATTGGTGGAACAGAATGAAGCGTGAGATTTCTAAGTATGTGTCCTAATGTGACACCTGCTAGCGTATGAAGGCTGAGCATTAATATCCTGCAGGTCCTTTCAGTAGCCAGAGGTTCCACTACCAAAAAATGGGGCAAAGCCGACGGCTAAAAACCATCGGCATTGTCCTTCCCCAATGGATTTTAGCCATCGGGCGGGCCATTAGGAAAAGGGGCATGGGCATTGCTCGCCGACAGATTATAGCGGTCAGCATCTACGATGGTTGTGTTTGACGGTTTTAGCCGTTGGCGTCTACGATGACCAAAACCATCGGTGTTTCTAACGACTAAGGACAACAATTTTAGCCGTCGGTGTTTTTGACGGCTAAAATCGTCAGTATTTTTGACGGCTATGGAGGACGAAAAAAACCGTTGGAATTTTCGACGGCAAAAAGCCATTAGCGTTTCTCATAAATAAAAAAATTAATAATAATAATTAATTGCCTAATCAACGCACATCCAAAACTAGATGATCCTAACCATTCTAAATGCATTCCGAATGCATTCATAAAAACATAGTACTAAGAGCAACAAAATATAAACTAAGGCACAACAGAAAGATGGTCCTAACCATTCCAAATGAATTTCATTGGACAAATACATAATGAGTAATGTTATTAATTGCAGATAAGATAAACATATCACCTTTTTTATCTTGTTCAGGGACTAATCTTCGAGTATCTTTTAACAACTACTCAAATCATTGAAAGAAAACAAGCCTAAAAGAATAAAGCATTCAATTAGAATAGATCTTACTCATTTTAAACAATCCAAACTTAAAAAAGAGGGGTAGGCTATAACCAAACAAGAATATTGCAACAATGCAACATGGACACAGATATGCATACCTGTTTTGGACATGGGCAACAGTATTTTCTCTAACAAGGAAATACAGAATTTAGAGTTCATTAATTCATTCAAGATAGGGTTCGGCTTCAAAGCAAGAATGCACCTTCAAACATCCAAGCAACTAAAAATGAAAATGGGTGTTGACCTTGAGTTGCAAGTCCAAACATTTTGTTCAAAGAAAATCCGTTATCCATTTCCTCGATGGGTTTGCCATCTTCATAGAAGAGTGAAACCCGCTTGCCATGGAAAACAGACAAAAGAAGTTTAAGGGGGAAATGGGAACATACTCTCAAAATATTAGTTTAAAGGTGATATGAGAACTGAACAAATTTAAACAAAAAATGATTCCCTCATTGAAGAAGCATTTGAAATTAAGACAACTCTAACACATTGCATTATTATAAGGTATTATTTTTGTATTGTCATCCAAAGAGGGCCTTTGTTTGTATCCAATCCTAAATGACCATAACTCGGTAAATCTCCACTTACCAGTGTCAATGTTCGGTCCATGTCAAAACTGTCAAGATGGATAGATTCATGTAAATTACAATCATCTAGTATAATGGCCACTGCTCCAGCTGAACTATGATAATCTATAGCCAAAACAAAAACTCCATAAGATAACCTAGTATAAATGAAACATTGATTTAATTATCTATGCAGTCATCATAACTTACATCAGTAAGTAAAAAAAAGAGAGACTAGATGACTCATTTTTTAGATGTAAGATATGAATATCAAGATGACAAAATGACGAAAGGAATCAGACCAGTCACAACTAGTATATCCACCTAAAGCACTTTGGATTTCTGAAAAATTAGGCTTGTGGATCTTAAATTTTATTTTGGTATGATTTTAACATATTTCTATTGCTCAAATGAGAAACGGCAATGCTAGAAAGACAACGAAGCATTAATTGCAGGCATCTATTGATATCAATCAGTTGTAACTCATAGCTTCACAATACATGGAACTAGACAGTGTTGTAACTCACAACTTCACAAAATAGCTGATTCATTCTACTCTCTGCTACCAAGATCTTATCCACCTGATGGTATTTGAGCATCCTTCAGGTGATGAAACTTGCAATTCACACCAAAGTTACATTGGCTAGTCTTCGTGTAATATTGTTTAATATTGTAATATGTTTGAATGCAACAGGATGGGGTGGGTAACAAGTGAAGAATAGCTTAAATGTTACAGTTTTAACAATTTTGCAACTACTTCTGATATGGCAGTTGCCTATGTTTTTTCCTTCAGTTTCCTGCTAGAAAGGGAGCCATCCCTGCCATTTATGGTGGGAGTGTGAAAATCTCCTCCAAACTAAAAAAAAAACTACATGGGTATTTTTCAACCTTAAGGCTGTGTTTGGAAGCACTATTGAATTGAATTACGATAACAAGTTCCAATGCTGGATTGTAAGTCTTGATGAGGCAATTCATGTACATGATGCATGTGTGTGCAGTCATGGAAAATAGAGGTTTAAGATCCAGTCCATCCATCAGATGGGCATCACTGGATGTCATGGCCCAAGAATCAGGTCTGGTCTAATAGCTGAGAAAAGAATTGGTTAAGACCCACCTGATGGATAGCTTGGATATTGCACCTGTTTGCCACATTGGAATATGTGGTGGCATGTAGATGGTATGCTTAGAAATCTCAGAAACTAAAACAAATTATCTATTTTTTTAGGATTCTTTTCCACAATTTCCTCATCCACATTTTCCTTTCTAACTCTACTTCTTGGATTTATGCAGTAATTGAACTAGTTATTGCAATTCGTTTGGATACTGAATTTTTTCAAAAGATGCTCCAATGAAAAAATCCTAAGCCTAGGACATGAAACAGAGTTCCCCATCTGCACCCATTTGTTATGGTTATACAGAGATTGTAATTGCTGGGAAATGTCAAATCTACAAACATTTGGTCCCCAAGATATCAAACAAGCTCTCTTCGTTGGCCCTCATTCAGGCTTTTTACAGGTCATCCATCCAACTACATCACTTAATGATCAAATTAAAGAACACAACACATACAACCACAGTACAATAAAGAGCACAAATTCTGATTATAAAGGTGATATTTAGAGTTAAGCTTACCGTCATTATCATGTTGAAACCATTCCTTGAATACGGGGACGTCCCTTGTTGATTTAAAACAGTCAAGGATAATTACAATTAAAAGAAAGAAAAAGAAAAAAGAAGAAGAAGAAGGTAAGCAGATAATTATCTCTCAAGTTATCAAAGTTTTACTAAGCCTGCTCACACCTCTACCTTCAGCAATCATGCCACGTTGGAAAATTCTGAGCTGTGCATTAGTAGGCTACACTTTACAGATGATGTGGCTCTAAAACTAAAGCTGGTCAGCTCATATAGGTGGGTAACACATGTACATGCTAATGGATGGTTCAAAAATTGCCCATGGCATCAACATAGAAGTGTGCCCTGACCAGCCTGATTTTAGGGCCATGTCATCCACAATGGGGCCTAGTTGATACATTATTTGACATCTACACATGTTATAGTGTATAGAGGTGTGTGTGGACTTCACCAGACTTCTATGAGTTAACCATATGCTGATAAAGGAATCATGAACTATGTTTTTACAATGCAGATTGTAGTTTATGGAGTTATTTTTTCTACTAATAAATGCTAATTAACTGGATTGCGGGTGTGTGTGTGTGTTTTGAATGGCTACTGGACCGAAGCATGCAGAATGTGTATGAATAATAGTCAACAAAATTCCTGGTAAGGATAATGACAGGTAGATTCCAAATTATGATGCTCAGATTTGGATACTAACATGGATTTGGAGAATTGGAATTTAACTCTGCATTTTCTATAATAAAGCACATATATAAATATTCGACCCAACTAATGATATACTATGGTACAACGACAAATTACTAAATAGTAAATAGCAGCTAATGCATCAGTATCAGGGTCGACTAACTTACCAGGGCAGGGTAAGGATATGGACATCATTTGGCACAGGTATGGGTGGTGGAAAAAGTTTTATGAATGGCCACCTACCAGACATAAACTTTCCTCTTTTACCTGGGAATCTGGAACCAGCCCTGCCAGAGGTTCTCATCTTTTTAATATAATATTATTAAAAAATTTATAGCATTTTGTAATATTAATCTTAACTAATTTGTAATATAAAATATTTGGCTAGAATTGAACCATATCTGAAATGAAACCTTACCCATACCCTGTGAGGCTGAACGAACCAGCACTCCCTCAAAATTAAGAACTTCAAGAAGATAGTCTTGAGCTTGTTGGAAACTCTATACCTGTGACATTATAAAAGATCTTTGTGAGTGCAATAAACATCCTTTTTTAAAGCAAAAAAACATGAAAAACATAAAAGAAGATGTAGAGTTCAGCGAGAACGTATCATAGGGTTTATTGATCCTTCCCTAGCTGTTGGATTTACTGTCATAGACTCCATTCTAGCCCCAATCCCTGTATTGAGAAGATTTAGTAAAAAAATAACAATAATATTAAAGATATGCTGGCTCTCATCTAAGCAAGTGAATATAGGATGGCCACATTTTATGCTGGTTTCCCTGGTATGCGTCCTTTTACATGGTCTATTTGGGAACAATCGGTTTCTTTTCTTAACTCTGTCATTTGTATTTACTATCTATCTATGTCAAACAGAAACTGTGCCTATAAGAACTGTAAACTAGCAATACTCATCTGGACTCCAGGCAGTTGCTGATGTTGCTGCTACCATTAAAGCTGGATTTTATGATAGGTATACATGCATCCTATTGAGAGGCAGCCTATCCAGCTACTCAGCATTCTCTGTTTGCTTCATCACCGTTGCCTGCAATACCAGAGATTCTGACATTCTCCCTATGAAATTATTCAACAGTATATCTTTGTACAACATGCTGTGTGCATCTAAAACTTACTTTCTTCATCTTCTCAAGGTCAAACTCAATGGATTTGATAGCCTTAGAAATCTGCATTATTTGCACATTCAATTTATGTATGGTAGCCTTAGAAATCTATTATAGGCTTAAAGGATAGTTTAGATCATTCGATTGATCTGTCTAACTGAAATAATGCAATTAGCAACAAAAAACACATTCAATTTTCCTTACCCAAGTATGATGGAACCACCAACTGCACACAAGGTTACGATGCTTGCAAATGTGAAACCGACCTCTTCATTCGAAGAAAAGCTGAAGATGCCAAAACTCATAGTTGAATAAATCATGAGAGTTTTTTTAGACCCAGCAAAAAACACATCCAAATTATGAGATATCCTAAATCAAAATCTAAACTTCCAAAATATTAATGAACAAAAATATTTACACATATCTGTTTTCGGTGTAATTTTTGTAGACAAGTAGAACCAAAAATAGTCATGGAATAACGATGAAGGAACTTCTCATCGGGGTTGATCGCATTCTCCGCAATAGCTGCCACGAATGATTATAATTCCCTACAGTTCTCTCTCTCTCTCTCTCTCTCTCTCTCTCTCTCTCTCTCTCTCTCTCTCTCTCTCTCTCTCTCTCTCTCCTCCCCCCCCCCCCCCCCCCCCCCCCCAAGTGCAAATAACACTAAAAGTGAAAATTATTACAAATCTTTCAATTCCTCCCAGGGAGGTTGAAATGCCAACCAAATATATCAAAGCATAAACATGGGTGCTAAATCCATTCCATATATGTGGGTGTAATCTTATGTGAGTGATAAATGCATTCCATACCATTCCATATATGTTTGTGTAATCTGATGTGAGAGTTAAATCCATTCTATTCCATAATATTTAAATAAGTGTCTATGTTACCGTATAGTTTAAAAATAAAAGTAAATTGTCTCAATTTTTGCAATCTCTAATCATAAACATCATGGATAGATGGTTAGAAATAGCTTGGGCCAAAGAAAAAATCCTCCTACGTCGACCTCTCCAAGTGCATGATGATAACCATCTTCCTTCCACAACTCTGCGTGCGAAGCTTTAATCTCGATCAGGAAAACTCTAAAATTTCCTTCGCCCAGATCTGCTCCATGGACATGGGCGGTTAGATTAACTTCATACACCTCACCTCGAGCAACTACCCGTTTCTTCCAATCGCAAAGATCACATCTCTTGTCAATATGTATCAAATCAGGCTACATGTACAAGTGTAACATGTCATTAGTATTTTTAAATGGAGGTGCATGTAATCATAAACATAAATTTGTAATAGAGAAACACAGATACCGACAAGGCATTACTAGATTTAAATGGAGGTATTGTCGGTGGATCCACAACACCCTGTTCCCCTTACTTTTCTACAATACAATTAACCTTCATATGGAGGTCTACTAGGCTTTTCTTCATTTCACCTACTTCCTCCTTCAAATTATCTCGATCCTGCATCACCATATTGAGCTTATCTACAATAGGGATTGTCTTCTTCAATGCAATCTTACCTACATTTCCACCTATACCCCGCATGCGCCCTCTACTATCACTCCCAATTGACTGTAATCGGATTTATAAATCAATTTATCAAAGAATGCGTGAGTATAAATAAACTCAGGTACTTGAAGGACAAGCATATATACCTGTGTAAGGGCATCATCTACATTGGTCATCCGAGATGCTGGATTGCTACTCTGAATCGACTTTATTTTTTCCTATGATAAC
Source organism: Magnolia kwangsiensis (assembly GCA_037074715.1). Lineage (NCBI taxonomy): Eukaryota > Viridiplantae > Streptophyta > Magnoliopsida > Magnoliales > Magnoliaceae > Magnolia > Magnolia kwangsiensis. The sequence goes on along the minus strand of CM073586.1, from coordinate 50,728,382 downwards.
ATCCAAATGAAAAATTAACAGCTGAAAGACACATTTAAAATTCGTATGGATAATGATAGGATGTATGAGGGTTGCACTTACGAAGGTTTCGGGAAACTATAATTTGTCATCCTTTGTTGTATGGGCTTTGATGTACACATTAGCCCTACCAACCTCGGCATCACTAGTAAGATTCCTCTCAATTGCCTTTTCCACATTACATACATGCCAAAACACATTAGTAATGGAATTAAATGGCTAATAATTTTAAATAATCATCATAAATATAATAAGATATATATTTGAAGACATGTTCCATCAATGGCGTATGACAACCATGCTACACTACCCAAGTGTAGAAGGGCCAACTTGTTTGGCCCTATTGGATGCATTTCTTGCACTTAATTCCTTAAATTCATTTGTATTACGTTGATCCAAAAAGAGTATCCAATCCTCTATAGGCACACCAACAGGGGCTGGAGATGACTTCATAGCTGCAGGATCCTTGTCCTTAACATACTTTAAATGCAACTAGTTCTTATAATTTCTCTAAGAGGTATTCACGTGTTCACGAATGTAATTTGTCATCGCATGTTGGTTATTCTGAAAATCTTAACTACACTCCAAGATTTCAATGACTCTCTGAAGGTGCTCCAAAGGCACCTGGCGAAAGTCTACGTAGGTGATCGGGATGTGGGTACAAGTGAGAACACCAATGCATGAATTGAATGTGACCTGATTTATATCCCCTGCATTCGATTGCCCAAATTCATTAGTCGTAATGACCCTCACATAGGACCTCTCTTCCTAGACGATGAAGATGACAACCAGTCTGCATAAAATGGGAAATTAGCTACACACATGTTTCATCATCGCCAATATAAAAAGAAAATTAAATGCTAAGGTTAAAAAGAAGAAAAATATAAAATTTATCTTATTACCTATGACATCTTCACGGGCTGCATCCCCTAGCGGCTCTGTGCCAAATGACGATGCCTCTATATCCATATGCCTGTTTCATTGGCAATATAAATTAAACCCAAGCATAAAAAGAAGATATGAGACTAGACTATCCAATACATCTTCAAGGGCTGCATCGATTAATGCTAAAAACCAAATAAGGAAAACAAATGATTGTAGTTAAGTCTTGTTCGCACACTATGGATGCTGGCCATATTTTATTGTTTTTTTGTTACTTTTTCCTTAGAAATTGTAAGATCAAAATTCATGAGGAATGTTGATTGTACCAATATATATATATATATATATATATATATATATATATAAAATACCACCACAGACCAAATTATACTAGTTGAGATTTGTGGGGCCCACATGGTATGTACCTCACTAAGATCGTCTCTGGAACAAAAGGTCTGGTTGATCCAATCATCATATGAGCTACACCTCAATTTGGATGTTTTTGGGTAGTGGATATTATTTTCTATGGTGTGGCCCATTTTTTGGTTGGATCCAACAGAATTTTCATTCATCTAATCTTCGAATAGGATTCAGCTGTGGGACAGGTTGGATGTCATATACATACAACATGTGCCCCACTGTAACAAAATAATAATAATCAAAGTTTTAGCAATATGATTTCCCTTTGAATTTGGACTTCTCACAATTTTACTTTTAATCATATATTTAATAGAAGATTGCTCAATAATGGTCTTTATAGCAGAATTACATTCAACAATCATCAAGAAATGCCTGCTGAAGACATGAATTAACTTGAACCAAACATTAGAGCTGTGTACTCATCTGGGTGATAAATTTGGACTGTTGGATTTTTTTTTTCTATTTCGAGCCACCAATGGTTCTCATACATGTTTGGACAGTTTAATTTCAACATGCCTATATGGATCATTGTTGATGTGTATGATCTTTAGTCCAAGCTAGAGTATGTACTCGTTTGTAGCATCCTGATCGTTTGAATGTATTCTATCACTGTTTGAATCTATCACCATTAATTCTTAACAATGAATGATAACTTCCTACATTATTGATCGAGAACAATATGACATTGAACTCTATAAAATCATACTAGGATCAGTAGGACCTGTTAAGAAAATTTTCAAGGAAATGAAGTGTTGATTAGACAATTCTGACTGTGAAAACAATTCCCTGCAGGAAATTTTCAGAACAAAACCAACGATTAGAGAAATAGCATAACACTAACGGTAAGATAAATTCCTACATATAGAAAAATAACATTTTAATGCTAATGTAATATTTAGACAATGTTGAAAACTTAAAGAACCATGAATTCTGATGGTTTTAACAAGCAAGCATCAACAAATCAGGGGCTAGGAGTGCTTAACTAATGTGATTAATTACCAGCCCATCTCATCATTACCAGCCCAACAAGAGGCAAATCCACATTAAAAACATCAACAAAAATAAAATTAGACAAAGGTATAATGCAACAAAGACACCATTGAGTTTCATTGGGTGCACAGTTAAAAGCCTTTCTTGTACGTGTGGTACATATGTACAATGATCAGGACAATTGCTTTGTGGTCACCAGGTGGACAGCCCATACCCAAAATGTAAGGCAATCCAAATGGGTGGCCATCCGGTCAATGGCCTGAAAAGGTATAGTTTGTGTAGATGAGTAATGTAAGAGCACATGCCAGGCATCGAGGAATCCAGCTTTTAATATCTATGCTATCTGGTTCTTTATAGGCCATGAATGTTAGCATCTAACATAAAAAATGTTGAATGATGACATGTCGTACGTGAATTGTATCAATGCCGAAACCTAAAAACATCACTTTACTTTAAAACAATGTAAAATTATCAGCATCGAGTTCCAATTTAAGTATAATAAAGAGATGAGTAAAAAAATAGTAAATATTTTCCATTACATTAATATAATAATGGGAAAATAAAAAAGGTCCTAAATCAAAATCGTTTCGTTACATACATAAAAGTACCAACAAATCAACTTTTTCTCCCTACTCGCTTTCTTTTCTTTTTCTTTTCAACAACCACACAAATATCTTCATTGTTATTGAATAACAACTCACCACTCATCTCTACTTCAGTGAGATTAGGTCCTACTTCAGCATCAGTTACAATCCGTGTTTCTGATAAAAGGCTTGTCTCATCTTCGATGAAAATCTTTCTTGGAACCTTTAAGACCACATGCCAATAAGGATTTTTTGGATCCCTAGAATAGAAAACCTACACGGCATGCTCTGCAAGAATAAACGGCTCATCACCCACTTGGTCTAAATTGAGAAGATTAGACAAATTCACCAATCTCAAATTCCCTTCAACATCGAAAGAAACACCTTGATGCATCACCTTCACCCAATCACACTTTAGTAAGACTGGCTTGTACCCTTCTCGGTACTCTAATTGGATGATTTTACAGAGGACCCCATAATAAGGTACAGATTCATCCATTGTATTCTTATCCTTAGCACTAGATCGGAAGGTGATCATATTCTCTGTGCTAACCTCACTGTTCTGGTTCATTTTATTCTCTTTGTAATCCTTAGTGACAAAGAGGAAACCGTTGATACAATACTTATTGTATTGCATTGCAAAAGCCTTTGGTCCACTAACTATAGCTTTGAAGACTTCATTACTTGATTCATCCAAGTCTAGCTATTTCTTCAACCAAGGTATGAACTCTTCATCACTTGCCACCTTAGTCCTCTTCCCAGTAACTACGGTTTGTTGCTTCAAGAAATTAACATATTTCGTGCAAGTTAAGAAGGTTGTAACAAAAGTGACAAATTTTTTATCTCATAAATGTTGTTATAATTATGTTGAATCATATTTGAAATAAATGAAGAAGATATATACATACAAGCTAAGTCTAGTGCATACCCTTGCCTTGTATCATAGTTGGGTTGACTCTTCAATACCCAGGTGCGAGCCTGTTCATATTTTATACCTTCTAAAATGACACTTTGACCAGGGCCAACTGGACCAACCTCATCAACATCGAAGTCCTCAACAATATCTTGCAACTTCGGCAGGAGTGAAATTGATCCGTTAAAACGCTTTTCCAGTTTCTCCAAGAGGCTTGTTTTATTTTTACCTCTATATTGGTTGTAGTATATAAGTGTCTCCTCTTGAATGTATCGTTCTACTATACAACCTTCAGGTCGTGTCTTATTATGGACGTATGCCTTAAACGTCTGCATGAACCTAAAAGAGTTAACGACACATTAACAAATGTAATTGTAGATGTTGGGTGGGTTTATTCACATTAAAATCATATCATACCTTTTGAATGGATACATTGATCGATAATAGACAGGACCACATACGTGAGCCTCGTAAGCCAAGTGGATAGGAAAATGCATCATCATAACAAAAATTGAAGGAGGGCATATAATCTCAAGATCACATAATGTCCTTACCATACCCTTCTCGAGAGCCATTAACATTTCATTATCTATGGTTCGCAAGCATAGGGCATTGAAAAAGGTACAGAAACTTCTAATTATAGTGTGCATATGCTTACTATCCCTGAATGCATGTTGGATCAAAATTGGAAGCACATGTTGCATCAACACATGGTAATCATGAGACTTTATACCCTTTAAATTCACACTATCTTCATTTACGATGTTCTTCCAATTCCCACTAAAACTGATCGGAACACGAAGCTCATGTAAAGTCTGGATGAATAAATTTTTCTCTTCTTTTCGAATCAAGAAAGGACCTCATTTTTGGATCACCTTGCCATTAGTATTTTCTAGCCATAGATGCTTCTTTATTCCTAGCCGCTTCAAGTCTCTGCATGCATTGGCATCATCCTTGATTTTTTCAGTTGTGTTCAACATTAGTGTAATAAGAATTTTACGTATATTCTTCTCAATGTGCATAACATCAAGGTTATGGCATACGGGAATATCCTTCCAGTACTCCAGATCATATAATATGGATCGCTTCAAGAAGCATCCTAATTCAACATCATCAGCTTGTTCCCGTCCTCCTTTTGTACCCATTTGTTTCCTCTTTCCGATCTTCCCTCGCTGCACATTTAGTTTCGTAGTGATGCTCTCGACCTCAATCCTAGTTAGATGAATCGGTTGTGGTCGGGGCTTCGCCTTCTTATTGAAGGTGCCTGCACTTGTGTCCTTTCTGGCCTCATCATTTAGTGGCAACCAGCTTCTATGACCCATATAAATGTGTTTCTTTCCATAGTGTAGTCGGAAGGAATCTGTGTGAGGACCACATGGAGGACAACCATACTTACCCTTGGTCCTACAACCAGAAACATTACCATATGCGGGAAAGTCATGAATTGTCCATAGCAAGATAACACGCATGTTGAACCTGTTTTCATAGTATGTGTCGAATGTCGTCATCCCCTTCCGCCATAAGTCTTTTAACTCAGCAATTAACGGCTCCAAATACACATCAATATCCTTCCCGGGATGTCGTGGTCCCTCGATGAGTAAAGTGAGCATAGTAAATTATGGTTTCATATATAAATGTGGTGGAAGGTTATATGTCACACACATAACAGGCTAAGAACTATACGACGTGCTGAAAGTGCCATAGGGGTTAAACCCATCTGTGGCTAGGCCTAATCGAACATTGAGAGTTTCTGCTGAAAAATCCTTATACTTATTGTCAACAAACTTCCAAATGCTGGAGTCCACTGGATGCCCCATCTTTTCTGTAACACCCCGAATTTTTACCAACCTGGGGTTAGACGTCCTTAGGCAATGGGTTAACCATATCACCTTGGTAACCTCTCAGAACCCAATTCCAAAGTCAAAGAAATCACTTAGGATTAATTCCTTTAGAAAATAAGCGTAAGTTAACTAACGCTATGTTAGATTAGCTGTGAAATTGTCCCTGATCACTTTAAATACGTTCTGCAAGACCCAAAACTTGTAGAACCAATGAGCTATCTCACCCTGAAATCTAGGATCAAACTCTAAACCGGTTTGTTCCCAGGAACCCTTTGAAACCTTGTATTAGATCTAGACCGCTCATCGAAAGTCTGATATCTACAATCTTAGACCGTTATGATCGCTTGGATGGACTTGACAATCATTTCGAAAATCAAGCCCAACCGATGTTCTGAGGCTATTTCATTGAGCCTGGAGTGAAGAGAGTGAGAAAGAGTAAAGATTTGGAAATTTAATTCAAAATCTGGCACATGTCGTTGCGCGTTATTATTAAGCGTTCTGACTGTCAGAATTCAGCCAGATTTCACCCTCGGATCAGGAAAGATTTCTCTTTCATGTCATAAGACTTGATTTAGGTACGATGACCGCTGAACTAAAACTGGACCGCCACGTGCGATCTGGGAACTCTACCGGACTAAAAACTTTATGTGATCAACATCCAGTATACATGAGCGTAAGTCCGACCGCGTTCGGCCAGGGGACCTCCCGAAACACTCTTTTGGCTCGAAAAAGTCCCGATTTGGTTATAACTCAAGTATACCTTGTTCCCAAGTCTATTTAGGTTAGATTTTAGCCTATATAAGGGCTTTAAACCCTCTCATATCTCTCCCATCCGAATTTTCTATAAACCCTAGAAAGTGGTGAGAGAGAAAGAGAGAGATTGTGAGAGAGTTGTGGGAGAGATTTCCTGCCACTTTCACCAGCTATTGCACGTACCGAAGCACCGCATTCAAATCACTTTCCCGGTGATTCCAACGCACTTTTAGGTAAGAAAACCCTAACCAAAAGCTGTTTTAAGGATTCCTTTGTTACAAGTAGTGATGTATCTTATCTGTCTTGTGATATTGGTCGCCATAACGCCATTGACAAAGCGTAGACATTCTATTCGAATCGATACACATCTAAGGCAAAAGGTGGGGATTTTAGATGCTTTGATTGATTGATTTCAAAGCTTTCAATGTCATTTAATAGTATATTATCGAAGAGAATGCCGCTTGACATGTAGAATATGCTGTCCGTTTTCTGCTTCGACTGCGTAAAGGAAATATGAGATTTAGGGTATTTTAGGTATTTGTAGGAAATACTGTTTACGTCCATATTTTGCTGAAATGATTGCCATGTCTATTTGTCGTGTTATGATATTAGGAATGCGTGTATGATCCGTTTGGCGAAGAGATTCGTCCTAATGCGCACTTTGAGTCGACATACGCTTTGTAGACTAAAGTGTGTAGACTAAGTGTTTGTATAAATGTTTGTATTAGTATGTATTGAGTAAATGGTGTTGTGAATTAGTTTTGAGATTGAATTCTTGATTAATATGCTGATGTATATGATTTTCACCATGTTGGCTACATGAATTGATTTCATTATATATATGGAATGCATGTGTTGGTTGATTTGCTTACGTCGTATGATATAACATGTGTCAACATGCTTGTATTGTTTATATTCATTTCTGTCACCCTCATATGATCACTGATGTTGTGTATAAATGGTTGGGGCTATGATCTAGTCCAGGCAGTCGGTAACTAATTGAATTCATGGTTGGCTTCTATTTGCCACGAAGGACGCGTCGATGAACGCGAGTCGTGTTTTGGGTTGGCGGCAGTAGGTAGTCCACACAGGGTTTTATGCACTTCATGTCACTCAGCTTAAGATGCGCTCGTACTAGTCGAGCCCGTCAAGTAACCCGACTGGCCTTTATATGTTCACCTTGTATGAGTCATAACTGCTTGAACCTAGGGTACTGAACTTACCATTGAAAATCCTGTTAACCACGGTACCTTGATCCATAAAGACTCATGAGCCGGGCATGGTGGTATGGGACACTGTGGTCAAGATGTCGGCCTTCGATGGGGTCAAAAACCTCCCCGTAGTGACCAGTGAGCACCCTACTCTGAGCAGATTATGGTGGTATGGGACACTATATTCTTGCTGTCGACCTACATTGATAAGGTGATGGGGGAGCGGTGCAACGAGTGCGAGCAACAGCCCTGGCAGCCCTTTGTAGTGACCTTGAGTTTATCCTGACACCGCATGGGGGCGACAAGTCCTGATGCAGTCTTAAGGATATAAACTAGGCATGTATTGATAAGGTGATGGGGGAGTGGAGCAACGAGTGCGAGCAACAGCCCTGGTAGCCCTTGCAGCGACCTACAAATATAACGTCGTATGAGATTACTAGGAGTGACGACCCTAGACAGGATCTGTGTTGGGATTGATACAAGGAAGGTACCTTAGTTTTCCAATACTGCTGTATGAATGGACTAATAACAACCCGGTAATCATATCCACATCGCACTGAATATGCCTGGAAGATGTGGAGCACTATGGGAAGAAAGCATGCCGTGGGCGTAAGATGATGCCGTATGAGGGAGAATATCGGTGAGGGCATCCATCATGTCATTTCATGCATGCATTAACAACAATATCTAGGAATGTTTGATTGTTTGCTTTACTATTATCGCGTGACTGATTTGATAACATGCTAATCTTTGCTCTATGATTCGACTGAGTTGATTACTCACTCCCACGTTACAGGATGGTGTTCCGGACACCCACCAGTCCCTATTTTAGTTTCAGATGATGACGCTGCTTGTGAAGCGGAGCCGGACTTGATGATGATGAGGAGGATCCCTCCTTTATGCGTGTTCTAATCGACGGGATTATAGGGAGGTTGATTAGACGCCTTGACACTTGTCATTTTATATTTTTGGAGCACTCATGTATATTCTTTTCTTTCCATTTTTAGAGTATACATGTATTTAATTAACCTGGTAACATGTTCACACTCTGGAGACTTACAATTAAATATATATTTTATGTATTTATCACTGTCTTCCACTTGCTAATTTAACTATCTCTGGAGTATGATATGCTGTTTTGGCTTAGTCTCAATCTTGTTTAATGTCATTCTATAGACAACATGCATTTATCATTATCTATGTTGCATAAGTGACGTTCTGGAACTCGGGAGTTGGGTTTCTACCCGACCCTCGATTTTTCAGGATGTTACATTTTCACTCTGCATTTTTCCAATTAAGTGCCAAGTCATCTCCTTTGCCACCCATGGTACATTGTACATTCTTTATAGCCTTGGTGTTAATGGAAAATACCTTAACACCTTCTTAGGTACTTGAACTCGTCTCAACTTTAAATTAACTTCTGTCTTGTATTTAGAAGCACCATAGTTTGGACAACTCGTCTTCATCTCATGCTCTCTCCAGTATAACATGCAGTCATTTAGACATGCATGGATCTTCTGGTAATCAAGACCCAACTTTATAATGATCTTTTTTTCTTGGTAGGTATTAATTGGAGTCTTATTATCGGATGGCAAGACACTCTGGAGTAGTAGAAGAAGAGCCGTAAAACATTGTTCACTCCATCCATGGTTCACCTTTAATTTAAAGAGTTGCACTATGAAGGTCAGGACGGTGAATTTGTGACAACCAGGATATAGCTCACTCATCGCATCTCGTAGATTTGTTTCAAACTCAATAGTTAAAGCATCTCCAGCAATGTCTTCAGCTTCAGGGGCTACATTGGGTTCATCTTGAATAACTTTATCTAGGTTATTACCACCAAGGTCTTCAACAACCGCATTAACAATGTTGTTTAAGTTTGCAACACTAGGGTATTGATGAGAAGTTGATGCACGTTCAGTACACTTGGGCGATGCATTCTCACCATGCATGTTCCACACCTTATATGTTGGATTAAATCCATATTTAATCAGATCCATCACCACATCATCGATTGGGCAGGGTAAATGTAGACATCTGCATTTGGTACATGGAAAATAAATGGATTCTCTACCAGGAAGATGTTCTTTTATGAACTTCATAAAGCTCATCATACCGTCTACAAATTGTGGGTCTAGGTAATGTAGAGTTATCCACTCCCTAGAGTCCATTGGATACGAACCGTAGGTAGGCACACAATTATACATAATTCATCATCCAAATAACTATTGATAACATTTAAAAAAATAAAAGATATCCAACCAATTTTATATAACAACTTGCAACTTAACCAACTGGGAACCGTCATGCACCGTAATATCTTATGGCAGAGCGGGTTCTGAGGAGTTACAAGTTGGATTTCTACAAATTATACCTAATTCAACAAGTTCTTAAAATGCAGTAGGATATGTGGACTTCTAACAAATAGGATTATATTCTTGAAACATCTAGAAGCGTCATCTTTCAACTCAAGCTATATAAAAACATCACAAATATATGGTTCATTTGAATTAAAGAGGCATTTGACATTCTCTTGAAGCGTTTGATGCACCACATAATCCATTGCATTGTCAGAATCCATATTATATATTTGAATCAAGTTGATCACTTTGATAAAAAGAGAATAAAATTAGGGATGATTTCTTTATTAGAGCTAAAGGAATAACAATCATGAAATAAATACCAGTCATAAGGTTGTAAAAAAAATGACAATCAACGAATTACAGGCTGTAAAGCATTTACAACTTTTAGCTGTAAATGAAAACCTGCTGAAAAGCACTGATTTCATTTACCTGTAACTAAATTCAGCCTAACAGCTAGAATTTTGAAATTTGGCTATAAATAGATTACAGTTTATATAATTTATAGGTTATCCAAACACAATTAACTATTTACCTGTAAACAGATTATAGCTTAAAGCTAAATAGGACATGCAGTAAACAATTTAACTGTAATTCAATTACTTGCAATTCATTTACCACTTACAAAATTTGTATGCATCCAAAGGACCCCTAAGGAGAAAAAATATTTAAATACCAAGATATGGGAAATGAAATATACTTCCACCCTTGGTGACTCACTTTTCATACAATGCTCTCTCTTTAAATTCATAAGAGGTTTATTCCTTCCACGTGTAGAGCCATACATATAAATATACAAGCGCATGAATATGAAATGTGTGTATAAGATATGATAGTTCCATCAGCTTGTAAATAACGCCGAGAACTTCAGCCTAAAAAATTAGACAATTATACTCTATGGGCACTGGCCACAATAAAAAAAATTGACAACTACATTTTTTTACCCTTTCATTTGTTTGATATGCTGTGGCCCACGTGCGGTGTGAAACGGCCTGATTTTTACTCCAAAAGAACTAAACCACGTTTATCACCTAATGGAAATCTCAAATTTCACATTTGTCACATTATGAAACACGTGCCCATGTGGATGTGTGCATTTCCCAAAAACATGAGACATCAATTTGAAAAGTGCAGTTAAACTCTCAGTTTGTTTCAGTGATCCAAACCATTGATATTATTAGCCTCATCAGTAGTAGCCTTTGCAGTGTGCACCAAAATCCCCCAAGGAAACAATTCCTGATCATTCATTAGGTAGTCAAAAAAAAAAATCATAGCTAGAAGTCGTATGGATGCTTGTAAATTGGGCTAGTGGTACATCAATTGCAGGAAAACAATTTACAGGGAGTGTTTGGATGCTAAAAAATGACAGTCAACGAATTACAGGCTGTAAAGCATTTATAACTTTTAGCGATAAATGAAAACCTGCTGAAAATCACTGATTTCATTTTCCTACAGCTAAATTCAGCCTAACAGCTAGAATTTTAAAATTTAGCTATAAATAGATTACAGTTTATATAATTTACAGGTTATTGAAACACAATTAACTATTTACCTGTAAATAGAGTACATCTTAAAGCCAAACAAGACATGCAGTAAATAATTTAACTATAATTCAATTACCTGTAATTCATTTACCACTTATAAAATTTACAGGCATCCAAAGGACCCCTAAGGAGAAAAAATATATAGATACCAAGATATGGTAAATGAAATATAATTCCACCCTTAGTGACTCACTTTTCATACAATGCTCTTTCCTTAAATTCATAAGAGGTTTATTCCTTCCATGTGTAGATGTAAGGCCCGTATCCTGGACCGTACCGTTCATTAGGCTTCCATGGTCCTCCCAATCGAAATTCGGCAACCCGCGATCTGTAACCGACAGTTGCGCGCAACCCTGAGCCGTATCCTGTATTCCAAAGTCGGCTCGACCAGAGACTTGTATCCTATCGACCGTACCGTCACCGCTGCTCTGACGCCGTGTCTCGCACGTTGAGGCGATACGTGGGTTAGGAGATGTAGGCCTGCGTTCAGTTCGAGGAAACGCTGCACATTTGCAAACCCAAGATAACCTTTCAAATCATGTCCCATCAATCCCATCAATGTCAAGTACAACACATCAATCAACCCATCACCCAACACATCACTCACCCCATCACTACCCATACCTCTCTTACACAACAACCTCAAAAGTCAACTTTCCATCACCTCACCATCCCTCTCTCCCATCACTTCCCTTCACACTCTCTCTCATCTCTCTCATTCTCCAAGCAATCCCAAAAACTCCCAACGTCCAAGCTTTCCTCCATTTTTCACCCACCATGAAGCTTCATACCCCATCATCCAACCTCTAAAATCTAATCTCGACCATTGATTCTTTCTCCTTGGAGCTAGATCGCCCTAGTGCGGAAGGAGGAGTAGTTTTGAAGGTGGGTGCTTCTTTCTCTCTCTCCCCCCTCTCTCTTTAAATATTTTGGTGTGATGATATGGCTGTGTGGTCCACACAAATGAACCCTATCTTGATGAATTCTTATCCAAACCATCCAAGCCATGTGGGCCCTACCTTCTGGATGGATGATGGGAAAACATATATACCAGATTGATTCAAATCAAGTGGACCACGTCTATATGGAACCCACCAGCCATGGTCCCCACACGTGGGACCCACCTTGATGATATATATACCCACGCCATTCGTCCAGCGTCCAACCGTGAAGACAGTGGGCGTGCTATCAGTTATATATATATATATATATATATATATATATATATATATATATATATATATATATATATATATATATATATATATATATATATATAATATAATATAATATAAGGTTTGGGATAGGCCGCTCATGCAGGCCCCACATTGATGTATGTTTTTAATCCAAGTCCTCCATCCCCTTTCCTACCTCATTTTAGGCGTTGAACTGAAAAATGGAGCCAATCCGAGGTTCTGTGTAACACCCCGGATTTTTGCCAATCTGGGATTAGACGTCCTTAGGCAATGGTTCAACCAAAACACCTTCGTAACTGCTCAGAACCCAATTCCATAGCCAAAGAAAGCACTTAGGATTAATTCCTTTAGAAACTAAGCATAAGTTAGCTAGTGCAACGCTAGAGTAGCTAGAAAATAGTCCCTGATCACTTTAAATACATTCTACAAAACCCAAATCGAGTAGAATCAATGGTGCTATAATACTCTAAAACCTCGGATCCAACTCTAAGCCGATTTGTTCTCTGGACCACTTTGAAACTTTGTATTGGATCTAGACCGTGTGTCGAAAGTCCGATACCTACAGTCTTAGACCGTTAGAACCGCCTAGCTGGACTTGACAATCATTTCGAAAATCAAGTCCAACCGATAATCACAGGCTATTTCATTGAGCCCGGACTGAAGAGAGTGAGAATAGGGTTAGATTTGGAATTTAAAATTCAAATCTGGCACACGACTTGACACGTCAGTATTAAGCATTCTGACCATCAGAATTCAGTCAAATTACACCCTCGGATCAGGAAAAATTTCTATTTCATATCGTGAGACTTGCAGGCCTGATCTACGTGCGGTGACCGCTGAACTGAAACTGGACCGCCACGTGCGATCTACGAACTCTGCCGGACTGAAAACTTGATGTGTGCTAGATCCAGTATGCATGAGCTTAAGTCCGATCGCATTTGGCCAGGGGACCTCCAGAAATGCTCTTTTGGACCGAAACAGCCCCGATTTGGATATACATCAAGTAAACATTGTTCCCGAGCTTATTTCGGGCACATTTGGGCTTAAAAAAGGGGTTGAAACCCTCATTCCTCTCTCCCATCCGAATTTGAGAAAAACCCTAGATTTGGAGAGAGAAAAGGTGAGAGTTTGTGAGAGAGACTAGGAGAGAATTTTCCTGCTGCTGCCCTACCTGTTGCACGTGCTTTAGCAACACGCTCCAATCACTTGGCCGATGTTTTCTCCACTTTTTAAGGTAAGAAAATACCCTATATGGTTGCTGATTTAGTGTTCCTTTCGTTCCATAGCATGTTAGCGGATAGATCTTGTAAATCAGGTTGTCTAGTCGCTGTAGACGAAGCGTATACGCTCCGTTCGAAACGATACGCTTCTAGGAGATAAGGTGCGGATTTTAGACGCTTTGATTGACTGTTTACAATGCTTTTAATGTCGTTTAATAGTAGATTATCGATGGCAACGCCGTTTGACATGTACAACATGCTGTCCATTTTCTGTTTCGTAAGAAGACGAAGAATATGAGATTTAGGGCATTTTAGTCATTTGTAGGAAGTACTGTTTTCACTCATATTTTTTTGATGTGATTGACATAGCTTCTTGTCGCATTAGAATGCTAGGAATGCGTGCATAATTAGTTTGGCAAAGAAATTCGCCGAAATGCGCATTTTGAGTCGACATACTATATGTAGACTTAAGTGTGTAGTTTAAGTGTTTGTATAAATGCTTGTATTAGTATGTATTGAATTAAATGGTGTTATGAATTAGTTTGAGATTGATTTCTCAATTAATATGTTGATGTAAATGATTTCCTACATGTTAGCTATATGCATGATTTCATTATATGTATGAAATGCATGTGCTTGAAGATTTACTTAAGTTGTATGTTATAACATGTGTTAACATGCTCACATGGTTGTATTTCATTTCCGTTACTCTTACATGACGGCTGATGTGATTCCATAATTGTTTGGGACTATACCTAGTCCAGGCAGTCGGCAACCGAGCAAGTTCGTGGTTGGCTTATCTTTGCCACGAACGACGCGTCGATGAACGCGAGCCATGTTTTGGAGTTGACGGCAGTGGTTAGGCCACACGAGGTGTTTTACGCACTTCATGTCATTCGACTTGAGATGCGATCGTGCTAGTCGAGCCCGTCAAGTAACCCGACTGGCCATTGTATGTTCACCCTGTATGAGTCATAACTGCTTGAACCTAGGGTACTAAACTTACCATTGTAAACCCTGTCAATCATGGTACCTTAATCCACGAAGACTTATGAGCCGGGCATGGTGGTATGGGACACCATAGTCGAGCTGTCGGCCTACGCTGGGGCCACAAACCTCCCCGTAGTGACCAGTGAGCACCTATGTCTCGTGATCAGATTATGGTGGTATGAGACACTATATTCTTGCTGTCGGCCTACACCGATCAGGCGACGAGTCCTTTGTAGTGACCGCGAGCGTATTCTGAGTCTACGGGAGGCGACGTCCCTTCCGTGGCAGTGAGAGTACAGTAGGCCTGTATTGATAAGGTGATGGGGGAGCGGTGCAACGAGTGCGAGCAACAGCCCTAGCAGCCCTTACAGCGACTTACAAAATATACATCGCATGAGATTACTAGGAGTGACGACCCTAGACAGGATCTGTGTTGGGATTGATACAAGGGAAGTACCTTAGTTTCCCAATCCTGCTGTTTGAATGGACTAATAACAACTCGAAAATCATATTACCATTACATTGCATGTTCCTGGAAGATGTGGAGCACTTGAGGGACGATTGCATGCCGCGGTCGTAAGATGGTGCCGTATGAGGGAGATCGTCGGTGAGGGCATACATCACGTCATGTCATAATGCATTAACAACAGTATTAGGATTGTTTGATTTACTATTTTATTATTATCGCATGATTGATTTGAGAACATGTTCATCCTTGCTCTATTATTCCACTGAGTCAGCTACTCACTCCCACGTTATGGGATGGTGTGTTCGGACACCCACCAGTCCCTATTGTGATTGCAGATGATGGCGCGGCCTGCGAGGCGGAGCTGGACTTGATGATGATGAGGAGGATCCCTCCTTTTTACGTGTTCTGATTGACGGGATTATAGGGAGGTTGATTAGATGCCTTGACACTTGTTATTTTATATTTTTAGCGCACTCATGTATATTCGTTTTGTTTACTTTTGGAGTATACATGTATGTATATAACCTGGTAACATGTTCACACTCTGGAGACATACAACAGTTTATATATGTTACACATACTATCACAGTCTTTTGCTTGTAAATTTAACTGTCTCTGGAGTATGATATGCTGTTCTGGCTTAATCTCACTCATGTTTAATACATTAACACAGACAACATTCAATCATACTTATGTATGTTGCATAAATAACATTTTGGAACTCGGGAGTTGGGTTTTTACTCGACCCCCGATTTTCGGGATGTTACATTCTGGCTGGCCATGGCATAACAAATGGTGATTTTCACTGTTAAAACTCACCCTGATGTTTCGGTACACCGAAACATGCTTCATATTAGGCTTATTTAGTTGGTCTTGAGCCGTGGAGTGCAATGAATGGTGCGGGCCCCACGATGAAAAACCTCAATCTCAATTTTTTTTAAATAAAAATAAATACAACAACAACAACATTACTGTTGTTGCTGACAGAGAGAGGACGCGTAGGCGTCCTGTGTGGTGGGCGGACGACCAGGGACCCACGGTCCCAGCCGTGGGCCCCACCATGATGTGTATTTTTCATCCATGCCGTTCAGTTGGTGGGCCCCTTCTTGAAGTGGGCTCCCTCCAAAAATCAGCTTGATCTGGGACCCAGGTGGCCCACATCATAGGAAACAGTGTTAAATTAAACGTCTACCATTGAGACTCTTTGAGCGTCCAGAAGCTTTGGATCAACATGAAATTTGTTTTCCCTCTTCATCTGGGTCTACGTGACCTTATTAATGGGTTAGATGGCGTATAAACATTATGGTGGGCCCCACGTGGTACTCACAGTGATGTTTGTGTTTTATTCATATCATCTAGGTGGACGGTGGAGCCCACATAGATGTATGTGTTTTATTAATGCCGTCCGGCTACTGCTGGATGGCTAGTGGACCCCACTAATGGCATATGTGTTTACTCACACCACCGTCCACACCTGGACGGTGGGACCACCCCACGTGTGGGGCCGCTGTGTGTGCGTGTGTGTATATATATATATATATATATATATATATATATATTATATTATATATAGATATTATATTATATTATATAATATGTACATGATGATGGGCCTTCATGGGACCCACCATAATGCATGTGTTGCATCCAAGCTGTCCATCCATTTTGAAAGCTCATTTCATGGCGTGAGCTAAAGAATGAGTCAGATCCATAGCTCATGTGGACCCCGCCCTTGATGCATGTGTTGCATCCAAACCGTCCAACCATTTAGCAAGCTTATCTTAACAGGCTTGAGACAAAAAAAATAAGTCAGATCTAAAGTTCAAGTGGACCCCACCATTTAAGGTAGTGGACGATGACGTCCACCGTTCAAAATTTCTACGGGCCATGCGAGTTTCCTATTAAGCTGATATTTTTTTCACTTCATCTATCATTACATTAATTTCTGAACATGTTGGATGAGAAACATATGTTATGGTGGGCCTTAGGAACTTAAATGGTGGAAATCATTATCATCACTTTTAATTGGGTGTGGCCCATTTGATATACATGGGGCCCATTGGTGTAGCCCATTTGGTGTGCGAATGGCCCATGTGACTAGGCCCATCGTGGTGTATTTGTGGCATGTCCAGTGGGGCCCACCTTAATATATAGGAGGCCCATGTTATGAGGCCCACTTTAATGTGTTATGTGGCTCTCTGTGAGGCCCATCTTGATGTATTTTGTGGCCCGTTTGTCGGGCCCACTTTTATGTATTTTGTGGCCCATTTGTTGGGCCCACTTTGATGAACTTTGTAGCCCATCCGTCGGCCCACTTTGATGTATTTTGTGGTCCATTTGAGTGCCCACCTTGATGCATCCATTGTACACATGGATCCCACATAATATATATGTTTTAATATCCATACTGTCCAACTATTTGGATGAGATGCACCATGATGTATTTTTATCCACGCCATCCAGGGTAGGCACCCCATTATGATATATATTAGGGCCCATGGGTTGAGGCCCATTGAGATGTATTCAAAACCCATGGGTTAGGGCCCATTGTAATGTATTTAGAATTCATGAGCAGAGCCCACCTCATATGTTCCATCCTAACCGTCCAGGTCATATAGGGCCAGCCTCGATGTATGTTTTATTCACATCGTCCACGGAACGTGTGACCCACTAGATGTATGCATTCTATATCCACACCAACCATCTGGTGGGGCCCATCTGCTGCATGTGTAGGGCCTACCTATTATGCATTTGTGCGGCTCATTGATGCAACCCACTTGATGTGTATGAGCCCCATTAGTGCAGCCCATTGATGCAAGGCCCATTATGATATGTTAGAGGCCCATTAGGGTGTGTTTATGGCCCATTTGGTAAGACCCACTGAGATGAATTTTTGGCCCATGGGTCGAGGCCCATTATGACGTATTCTCAGCCCGTATGTCGTGGCCCATTGTGATATGTTTCCAGCCTAGTTATCGAGGCCCAACTTGATGTGTATAAGACCCATTAGTGTGGCTCATTGATGCGGCCCACTTGTTGGATATGAGGCCCATTGGTGTGACCCAATGATGCGACCCACCATGATGTGTATATTAGGCCAATGGTGCGGCCCAATGTATCGACCCACCGTGATGTGTAAGCTCACATGCTGCATGTGTAAGGCCCACCTGTGATGACTATTTGAGGCCACTTGTTGGATATTTGGGCCCACCTTATGTTTGACTCTATGTGGACCACTGCTTGGGAGTAGTGTTGGTTAAATGTACACATTTTTGGGTAATGATGGTTAAACGCCCGCATGGTGACCTTCCCTTAGGCCTAGTTAGGCCCATTCTCATAGATACCGATTGTATAGGCCGATTCTGATTACTGAGGCCGAGTATCGAGGCTGGCTCCGAGTGTCGAATCTAATTGTCAAGGCTAATTTCGATTGCTAAGGCCTATTGTTGAGACCTATATGATGTATATGTGACCTGTAGTTGAGGCCCATTGAGATGTGTATTCAGCTTGTGTAATGTACGTTCTACCCGTGTTTAAGACCTAATGTGATG
The DNA here is from genome assembly GCA_037074715.1 of Magnolia kwangsiensis. Classification (NCBI taxonomy): domain Eukaryota; kingdom Viridiplantae; phylum Streptophyta; class Magnoliopsida; order Magnoliales; family Magnoliaceae; genus Magnolia; species Magnolia kwangsiensis. The sequence goes on along the minus strand of CM073586.1, from coordinate 50,709,440 downwards.
AGTAGGAGGTCTATGTGATGGGGCCCATGGTGATATACTTGAGGTCCATGGGCAAGGCCCATTGTGATGTATTCGTGGCCTATGGGTGAGGCCCATTTGATATGTAATTGGCCCATGAGGCATGGCCCATTTGTTGTATTTGAGGCCTATGAGCAGGTCCCACCTGCTGTGTATATGTGGCCTTGAGCAAGGCCCATTGTGTTGTATATTAGGTCCTTGTATGAGGTCATGGGTCCACTATATGTTAGGCTCTATGTGGTCATTCCTTGGGGACAATGTTGGTTAAATGTCTACATTGTCGAGATTGATTGTCAATGCCAGTTATTGATACCGATTATGAGTATGTGACTGCATAGCTTCATGATACATGCCCATATGCATCATCTGCATGTTTTTTATAAAATGTGGTTGACCATTGCACATGTCATTGGGCAGGTTGTTATGAGATTCCTTGATAGGCGGAGGTTATCTCACATGAGCGCATGATATGCACAGGATTGGTGCATGAATGAATTGTATGACTCATACATCTTGCATTGTGTGATTACTGTACGCCCTAGCGACATCAGGGTTGTAGCCTCCACAGGCATCTCGTGGATGGCCAGATGGGACACCAAAAATGTTTAAGTCGAGCATTGGGCTGCCATAGATGGCCCTGGGTGAAAATCTCTAAAACCCTTTTGGTACCAGAGGACGCCCCAACATCGAGACCGAGTGGATACATATGAGCGCCCAAGTGCCGATTATCAGGAGGCTCTGTCTCCCACTGTGTGATAGTCGATTGGGAGGGGGTGTGGCCTTATCCGCCCGAGGGAGTAGGCATAGTTAGGCTAAGTTTGACCAGCTCAAAGAATGGGTCCGCTATCGATGAGCTGGGTAGGTATTGGCTGACTACTGGCCAGGCGGATAGTGAAGTCTCTTCCACTTACCCAGTTGTGCGCTTGATGGGGCGACAGGTGGCGTGGAGTGTACTAGACCCTGATGATGATCCCAGAGAGGAACCGTACTGATATGTGGACTTATTGAGCAGGAATTACATATTCATTCATTCATTCATTCATTCACGATCCACTCAGGATGGTAGTGCGCAACTATTTGTTATGTGTACCTTTGCATGGCCAGGATTTCGGTTGGGCGTGCGACTAACCTGAGTTCAGGAGTTTACCACATTAAGTTTGACTATCCAAATTTAGGTATGGGATTGGTTTGGATAGAAGTCCCTTGTGATGGAACCCAAAGCCTGTGATACTACATACTATCATCCCGACTTCACTCCAGCATGGTCATTTCATTCGCACCGCATATCACATTGCATCCGTAGAACTTAGCATTTTGGGTTGCCATGTTTCTGTATTGATATGGCCATTAGTATTCATGCATTGCATCGCATAGCCTTTGTACGACTGAAGGCACTCATAGACTTATCAGTATATTTTCACTTATTTCGATATTGTATAATTTATGACATTGCATCCTTGGCATCTAATATTTGGCTTTCTTTGACTCCTTATTTGTATAGCTAATTTGCATTGCATACCCTGATATTGTATGACTCATGGATTGTCAGTATTTTCGCTTACTCTGATATTGCTTACTTGGCACTTACCTTGTGTATACACTTTCATCACCGACTAAGCTTTCTATAAGCTTATGCACGATAGATGCGTGCAGGTGGCATTAGGTTGTATCAACATTGAGCTTGGAGCATGCAGCGGACTTTTGGAGTTTTAATTTTTGTCATATGTATTTCCCTTTCAGTACTGTATTCAACAGTTTATATTAGTGGATATGTGATGATGATGTTGCCTTTATGATTTAGGTACGCTTGTGGTTATGCTTATTATGAGATAAATGTACATTGAAAAAAAAATTCTCCTTATAGGATTCCAGGATCGGAATCTGGCGTATAAACGCTGAGAATCGAGAATGGGATACTACGGAGGCTGTCAGCACCGGATTCGGTGATCGGGGTTCTTGTGATTCCAATCTCTGGGTTTGGGGCGTGACAGTAAAGCCATACATATAAACATACAAGCGCATGAATATGAAACATGTGTATGAGATATGATAGTTCCATCAGGTTGTAAATAATGCTGAGAACTTTAGCCTAAAAAATCAGACAATTACACTCTTCAGATGGGCACTGGCCACTATAAACAAAATTTATAACTACATTTTTTTACCCATTCATTTGTTTGATATGCTGTGGCCCACGTGAGGTGTGAAATGGCCTGATTTTTACTCCAAAAGAACTAAACCACGTATATCACCTGATGGAAATCTCAGTTTCACATCTGTCACATTATGATACACATGTCCATGTGGATGTGCGCATTTCCCAAAACATACAACATCATTTAAAAAGTGCAGTCAGTCTCTCAGTTTGTTTCAGTGATCTAAACCATTGATATTGTTAGCCTCATCAGCAATAGCTTTGCAGTGTGCACCAAAATCCCCTAAGGAAAAAAAAAAAAATCACAGCTAGAAGTTGTATGGATGCCTGTAAATTGGGCTAGTGATACATCAATTGCAGGTAAATGATTTACAGTGAGTGTTTGGATGCTCAAAAATGACAGTCAACAAATTACAGGCTGTAAAGCATTTACAAGCTTTAGCTCTAAATGAAAACCTACTAAAAAGAACTGATTTCATTTTACCTATAATTGAATTCAGCATAACAGCTAGAATTTTGAAATTTGGCTATAAATAGATTACAGTTAAAATAATTTACAGGTTATCCAAACACGATTAACTATTTACCTGTAAACAGATTACAGCTTAAAGCTAAATAGGACATGCAGTAAACAATTTAACTGTAATTCAATTAGCTGCAATTCATTTACCACTTACAAAATTTGCAGGCATCCAAAGGACCCCTAAGGAGAAAAACATAGATAGAGAGCAAGATATGGGAAATGATATATACTTCCACCCTTGGTGACTCACCCCGATAATTGGATCAATGTGAAAGCCCACCTTTTGGATGGCTCATATGGCGTACACACATGTGAATAAAGCCGATACAAATTTTTTTTTTTTCTGTTGAGATGTATGTGAAGAATGAACATTACTCGTTTTTCACCATACTTAATGTTCCAATCTACTACAGGTATTCTACAGACTATGGTATATTCCATTTCTACATAGCAGACAGCGAACATGATTTGAGAGAGGGTTAGGAACATTACAGATTCATCGAGCATTGCCTTTCATCAACGGATAGGTAGAAACAACCATGGTTGATCTTTGCTGGTCATCGTGTTCTTGGCTATAGTTCAAGGTATGGGTACAACCTGAGTGGTGAATTTGCAAAGCCTATGGGAAGAGAGCTTACAAAAGCTTTGGCAGAAGTACAAGGTTGACCAACTTCATACATCCAAACACCCCTTAGTAGCTCCTTCCTCACATGACATAGGGTATTTATCAAACCACAAAAGTGTTTCTAAAATACAAAATTTCATGAACTGAATAACATCCACACGCAAATAAAGTGAAATGAATAACTCAAACATTCTAGATAATAGATGCTAGCTAACCAGCTGGATGACTCCTAGAGATATTTTCTCGTGTACATTAGTAGAATGGTTATAAGATATTGTCAGTTTTTATTCGCATAATAATTTGTGAATTATCATCATCATACAAGTCTCATCCTAACTAACTGGGGTTAGTTACATGATTCCTATTCTAGCATTCCACACCATCAAGGACCATTCTTTAACCTGTACATGTTCCATAGAAAAAAAAAGCAGTTAGGATTTAACTTTTACCGTTGAAAACTTCCTACAACCCAACATAATGTTTATTTGCCATCCAATGTATTAATAAAATCACATAGACTAGGATTTAACTTTTACCGTTGAAAACATACCTACTTGATTCAAAACTCCTATCGTCCTATTAAGTTTTCAACAATAGGCTTTCAATTACCATCGTTCTATGTGATGTAGTCGGCTTAAGCTTTTAACCTGTCCCCTTTTCCAGCTCATGCCTTAAAATAATTAGTCAAAATGAATAGATACGTGAATAAATATATACATCACGGTGGGCCTTAAAGAGCCACTTATAGGACTGTCCGTCTCTAGCTTGGTAGAGAATGGTCCAGCTAGAGACAAGCAGTCTTGTCCTACCCATCAGGACCTAGATAGAGATGGACAATACATATTTTCTCCACTATCCATTTATTTAGACAAGTCATTTTAAGGCATGAACACAAAAATAAACTAGATTGAAGGTTCTGTGAGGGATAATCTGGATAATCGAGTCAATTAGCATCTAATCTATCCATCCATTAGTGGTCAGAAATTTTAATGGTACTATAAATCAAGGTGGGATTATGTCACATGTACGATAGAAGAATCGCCACCATTTTTAAGATGATGTTGAAGAATGATACCAGTGCGACAGGAAAAAGAGAAAGAACAGTAAACTAAATTTGCCCTTTTGTCTTACATTCTTTCAATTTTGTATCTGCATGATAAGGAAAGCTCAATATAGCTTCTTGGGCTACAGTGCAGTGATGATTCTCTTTCAAGAAAGCAATGACTCATACATTGCGCACATGGTAAACATATAGCACGATCAGGACCGTCCAAATCATAGGCCTCATTGCAAATGAAGTACAGGCTGCAAATTTCATATAAGGGGCTATCTTCACCGTCCCATTTTTGATCATTTGATTTGGACAGTATGCCTACTTTTCTTGTAGTGTGGATCAATGCAGTAAAACTCATTGCAATTAGAAGATCCTAGCCACCAATCATGGCCTTCGTTCAACAGAATGCAGTCTAGTGCTATCATCCCCAAATGATGCACCGACTATCATTTGACATTCCAATGGTTATTAGCTAAATACAATCGAATGCCTTCAAAAAAATCTCTAATAAACAGATATTATGAGAAGCACTTTTTAATAATTCCTCCAGCTACATCATATTCACGAGTTTGATCAAGTTTGGCCAGAAAATATAAATGTGAATACAATAATCCAAGAACGTCACTAAGAAAAAAAAATCTAATTACATTTCATGACTCACCTTTGCATGAAATCTGCATATGAGCTTCTGGATGAACGGTCTGTATACGAGCTTTGAAAGAGGGAAGGGAGAGGAAGAAAGGGCGGTCGAAAGAGGGAAGGGTGAGGAATAAAAGGGCGGTTGAAAGAGCAAAAATGAAAATTCCTCTTTAGAGAGAGGGAAGGAAGAGGAGGAAACAGGCGGTCCAGAGAGGGAAAATGAAAAATTCCTCTTCTGAATTCGTAGAAGAATTGAAATTCGTTAAAATATGAGTTTTACATATTTTATATAATAAACTATATCCACAACCGTACAATTAAGGGTCCATTTAGTGGATTGTTAAGATATTATTACATAAGATAATTATAAATATAAATCATCTACAACAAGACCCATTATTTGGATGGTTGGGATAGCCATATATCAAACCCACATTTTATACAGACGAGTTTCCACTATTTAACATAAAATGTAAATCTAACTATCATTTACCGTACAAATGAAAATGGTGGCTTGGAAATTGGATCTGGTAGGGCTCTATGGGCCCCACCACGATGTATATGTTTAATCCACATAATAAATCCATTAGCAAATAATTTTTTATGATTAATACCAAAAAATCAGATTTAAATAAAACTCAGGTGAACAACACTACAGGAAAATAGTAGCGATTGAACGTCCACCCTTAAAATATAGGCTATAGCTATGGACCATTCTATTTTAGCTATGGATTTTAGCCATCAGAATTTCCCATAGCTAAAATCCGTAGCTAAAAGAGCCACACATCCGTCGGCTTTGCTCTATTTTTTGGTAGTGTTCCAAGGTGGAAGTGGGAGCATGTTACCACAGATTTCATTATGGGGTTACCAAGAACTCAGTGTGGTCATAATGCCATCTGGGTTATCGTTGATTGCCTGACGAAGTCAGCGCACTTTCTGGTGATACGTTTTTCCTGGTCAAAGGATTGATTGGTGAGGTTATTCATTGATGAGGTCGTGAGGCTGCATAGTATTCTAGTTTCGATTGTATTTAACCGTGATCCGAGGTTCACATCACAGTTTTGGAGGAATTTTTAGAGGGCGTTAGAGATTACCTGGAGATACAACATCGTATATCACCTGCAAACTGATGGGTAGACTGAGAGGGTCAATCAGATCCTTGAGGACATGCTTCGAGCATGTACTTTGGATTTCTCCGATAATTAGGATGACCACTTGCCTTTGGATGAGTTTGCATATAATAACAATTATCAGGCGACCATTAACATTCCCTTTGAGGTCCTATATGGTAGAGCTTGTCGGTCCCAAGCTGTTGGAGTGAGATTGGAGAGCATCATTTGTTAGGTCTTGAGGTTGTGTAGAGGACTTCTGAGAAGATTGATATTATTAGGCAGAGGATGCGTATAGTCCAGAGTAGGCAGAAGAGTTATGTTGATCGCTGGAAAAGATCCTTAGAGTTTACTGTAGGTGATTGAGTTTATCTTAAGGTCTCACCCATGAAGGGTGTAGTTCGATTCAGATGTAAGGGGAAGCTCACCCCTAGATATATGGAACCCTTCGAGATTGTGGAGCGCATCGGAGTAGTGGCGTAACAGCTTACCCTACCTCCTCAGTTATCTGGCGTGCACAATGTGTTTCATGTTTTAATGTTACGAAAGTATGAGCCAGGCACAGTACTTATTATTGATTAGTAGCCACTCAAAGTCTGTTAGGATGCGTCATACGTTGAGCAACCAGTTCATATTCTCGACCGGAAGGAGCAAGTCCTCCGGACAAAGGTCAGTGGGGACATCATTTTGAGGACGATCCGTCTTGGGAGCGTGAGGCTGATATCTATGAGAAATACCCTCATTTGTTCGATGTATAAAGAATATTAGATGGTATATGTTGATATTTGATTTCGATACCGATCACTTGCATGTGAAAATTTCAATGATGAAATTTTTATTAGGAGGGAAGATTGTAAGACATTGTCCATTTCGTACATTTTCTATGCCCATGTGCATGATGGTAGATGCCCTTGGTGAGACCTGAACTAGCGTGCATAGTGCACACCCAACTGAACAGAGCCCCAAGGCCTCGAAACCTATTTCATATCGACCTCTCCATCACCGTGAAGGCGAAGGTACCACTTGTACATCTATATGATGCTTCGTTAGTGAGATACGCCGTGAAAATTATTAGTGTATCATGTGCGCATAGCGTCATATATTGCATTCCACACATGTGCACAACACATGTTATGCACACAAGCACCATGCCGCACATGGGTGAGAGAATCTTTACCCATATGTGTAATGTCACACACCCATACCATCCCTCTCTCATATGTGTCCAAAGTCAACCCCTCTCCATGCAACACCTTATGCATGATGTCATCATGCCATGCCACCCCATGTCTCCTTAATACACCATTAAGTCCTAATTATGCACAAATTTTCATAATCCTAGACTAAGCTAATCATAATCGTATTAATCTAACCTAACCACATTTTTATCCATTTCTCTACAAATACTCCTCCATTCCTCATCATTTTCACCATTTCATACCATAAGAGAGAGAGAGAGAGGAGTGATCTTGGTGGGCCATCAATCCCATGCCTTCCATCCATCTCAACCATCCATCTAGTCCGTCAAGGTGAGTACACCCTCCTCACTCATTCTTATTTTGTTTTACTTGTGTTTATGTATGGTGGAGATGGTGTTAATGATAATGATATGATTAATGGTGTGGATGCATAGGAGAAGACATATAAAACTAATTTGGACTTCATGTGGACCCATTGATAGTGGGTCCCACCAGAATTTGGTATGCCATCCAAACCGTCCAAATATGGCCCATTGGGCTGGCCAAACTCACACACACCTACACATGCACACATGTGCACACACATCACAAAAAAATATATAGAGAGAGGAAGCTTCCCAGCTGCTTGTCGGGCTGGGGCTGTGGGACTACAGCACCCCCCACCCCCCATGATATATATATTTGATCCACACCGTCCATCCAATTTCCCAGGGCATTTTAGGCATTAAGCTGAAAAATGAAGCCAATCCAAATCTCTGGCGGGCGACATTGTAGAAAATACTGGTAATGATGATATTGACTATTGAAAACTGTTAGGGCTTGCTGTGATGTTTCTATACACCTAAAAAAACTGAATATTGGGCTCATTGGACCTATCACGAACCAGAGAAACCCAACAGACAAAGTGGATCATACTAATGTGGGCCCCACCTATGAAAAACGTTTAAAAAAGGCTAGACGTTGCTGCTGCCAGCATCCAAAGGATGCCGCAGCAAGCGGGATATCCTAAAAATTAGCCATACACGGAACTTAGGTGGCCCACACCATCTAAAATCATGTGAAGGCTGGAAGTTCTATGGGTCTGATCATGAGGTATGCCTTATATCCAAACCGTCCATCCATTTAGAGAACTCGTCTTAAGGCTTGAGAAGAAAAATAAGATAGATCTAACTATCAGGTGGTCCACACTACAAAGAGTAGCGGGGGATTGAATTTCTACCATTGGAACCCTTTTTGGGGTCACAGAAGTTTTGGATCAATATGAAATTTCTTTTTCCTCTTAATTTAGGTCTTTGTGACCTTATGAATAGATTGGATGGAAAATAAACATTTTAGTGGGCCCTGTGAATTTTTTATCGATAAAATCATTATCTCCACTTCTATTTGTGGTATGGTCTAGATAATCTTTGGATATGATTCATTTCTTTTGGATAATGCTATAAAATGATCTCTAAAAATAGATGAAGGGTTTAGATATGATAAATACATCACTTTGGGACCCATGTAACTTTGATCTCCTCGAACTGTTCATACAACTCGGAGCTTGAGGATATAAAAACACTTGATGGGGTCCACCTGAAATTTGGATGCATCTAAAACGTAGATTAACCCCTCAACTAAGTGGGACACACACATAATGGATGGGATGGATTCATGAACCACGTCTTAGTAAGCTCAACAAATAATTATGAATGTTTAATGGAGGGTAACTCTCTCAACTTATGTGTGTGGCATGGCGCACACTAGCCATAGATTGACCTGGTTTTAGGCCCCAAATGGATCGATCTCCTGACCACCTAACAAGCCATACAAGTAGGTTATGGCAACCCATTAATCGATTCATTGTAGTAGGTAGTTGCTTGTGATAACAAACAAACATTATTCATGTTTTGGTTGCGATTATCTATGCTTGTGATGGTGGGACATGTGTAGTGAGGGTGTATATGATGATGATATATGGAGGAGGTTGGATACTATGATAATACATGTGTACACCTATGCCTATGTGCGCCTAAGGACTAAGTGGGACCACCTCATGAACCGCCTGAACTTACTAAAAGTGTGCTAAGTGTTGATTGGTGACATGATACCTGTACATAAACTCATTATGAACCCATTAAGATGGACCACTTAATCCTTATATGCCAATGAATGTATCGGTGGCTCGACCATTTTGATAGACCAGATTCGATTTTTTTTGTATGCTATGTTTAGTGATGGCTTGATAACTAGTTATAAAATGGAGTGGATCTGTACACGCTTGTGATGCAGAAGGTATAAACACTTACATAACCTTCTTGACCATGTGTAGGGAGTGCACACCAAACTATTGTTTTACTTATTTGACATTGTGGTACTTTTCGGCTAGCCCAGTGTGTTGCACACGTTGGATTTATGTACAAGCATACATATACATACATCATGGACTTGAGGTGCACATTGTGTGCAGTGTGATCGTGCATGGATGCATGTGCATATTGAGATCATAGGATGATGATGGGGGCATTTTGTGCGGATGTTGCACATATATCCGGTCTAAGATGACCATGGATCGAGGTTGGATGTGGATGGGAGAGGAGCCTGATTGGCCTAAGAGCTACCTTGGGTGCATACATGACATAAATGCATAGCATTGCTTGTGTGCAAATATATTGCCTAGTATGCTTGTGTATATCATAACATCCTTGTGTGACGTATGGAACACCACAGCAACATCGTGGTTGTATTGATGAGACCACCACAACGACATCGTTGTCGGTATATATGGGCACCAGAAATTTGGGTTTCTTTATACTGGGTTCAAGACCCCTGGGAGAAACTCTCTAAACCTCGAGTGGTACCCTCGAGCGTCATCGTCAAGACCGGGTAGATGCCATGGGTCACCTGGTGCCGAAGACCATATGTAACACCCTAAAAATTAGGGGTCGTGTAGAAACCCGACTCCCGAGTTCCAGACCATCACTTATGCAACAAATGTGATTATGATTCAATGTTGTCTGAGTTAAAGCATTCACATGAGTAAGATTATACCAAAACTGCAATTCATACTCCAGATCCAGTGATAAAACGCAAGAGGAAGACTGAAAAATATATATATCACTGTACAAAAATAAAATAATCTCAAATTGTCTCCAAAGTATGAATACATCACTGAGTCTCATATACATGTCATAAAGTAAGAAATAAATGTCAGGTGATAGTCCAACTAGCATGTCCCGCCGATCCGGCCACCTACGCAAAACCGTCAGAGAACTGCATATACGAGAACTCATCGTGATCCTCGTAGTAATCCGGCTTTGCGTCCTGAATCGCCTCATCACCTGCATCTAAAAATAGGGTCTGGTGGTGTTGCGAACACCGTCCTGTAATGTGGGAGTGATTGATCAACTCAGTGGAATAATAGAGCAAAGATTAGCATGTTATTAAATCAATCACGCGATAATAGTAAAGCAGACAATCAAACATTCCTAGATACTGTTGTTAATGCAAGCATGAGATGACATGATGGATGCCCTCACCGACATTCTCCCTCATACGGCACCATCTTACGCCCGCGGCATGCTTTCTTCCCACAGTGCTCCACATCTTCCAGGCACATGCAATGCGATGTGGATATGATTACCGAGTTATTAGTAATCCTTTTCATACAACAGGATTGAGAAACTAAGGTACCTTCCTTATATCAATCCCAATACAGATCCTGTCTAGGGTCGTCACTCCTAGTAATCTCATACGATGTTATATTTGTAGGTCGCTGCAAGGGCTGCCAGGGCTGTTGCTCGCACTCGTTGCACCGCTCCCCCATCACCTTATCAATACAGGCCTAATGTACTCTCGTCACTACGAAAGGGTCATCACCTCCCGTAGACTCAGAATACGCTCGCGGTCACTACAAAGGGCTCGTCACCTGATCAGTGTAGGCCGACAGCAAGAATATAGTGTCCCATACCACCATAATCTGCTCACGAGTCATAGGTGCTCACTAGTCACTACGGGGAGGTTTGTGGCCCTAGCGTAGGCCGACAGCTCGACCACGGTGTCCCATACCACCATGCCCGGCTCATGAGTCTTTATGGATTAAGGTACCTTAGTTAACGGGGTTTCCAATGGTAAGTTCAGTATCCTAAGTTCAAGCAGTTATGACTCATACATGGTGAACATACAATGGTCAGTCGGGTCATTTGACGGGCTCGACTAGTACGAGCGCATCTCAAGTCGAACGACATGAAGTGCATGAAACACTTCGTGTGGCCTAACTACTGCCGCCAACTCAAAACACGACTCACGTTCATCGAAGCGCCCTTCGTGACAAATAGAAGCCAACAACGAATTCAATCCATTACCGACTGCCTGGACTAACGTATAGCCCCAAACACTTGAATATCAACATCAGTAATCATATGAGAGTAACAGAAATGAAATACAACAATATAAGCATGTTGACACTTGTTATAACATACTACTCAAGAAAATCATCAAACACATGCATTTCATGTATATAATGAAATCAATACATATAGCCAACATGATGAAAATCATTTACATCAGCATATTACTTGAGAATTCAATCTCAAAACTCATTCACAACACCATCTACTCAATACATACTAATACAAACATTTATACAACACTTAGCCTACCCACTCTAGTCTACATAGCGTATGTCGACTCAAAGTACGCATTTGGGTGAATCACTTCGCCAAACAGATCATGCACGCATTCCTAATATCCTAACATGACAAATAACCATGGCAAACATTTTCACAAAATGTGGACGTAAATAGTATTTCCTACAAATGACTAAAATGCCTTAAATCTCATATTTTCCATACGTTTACAAAACGAAAAATGGATAGCATGTTCTACATGTCAAACAGCGTTGTCATCGATAATCTACTATTAAACAACATTGAAAGCTTTGAAATCAGTCAATCAAAGCGTCTAAAATCCTCACCTTTTGTCCTAGACGTGTATCGATTCGATTTGAACGTATACGCTTCGTCAACGGCGTAAAGGCGACCTAATGCACAAGATATATAAGCTACTTCGCTATTTGCATCGAAGGAATCCTAAAACAGCAAGTAGTTAGGGTTTTTCTTACCTAGGAGTGTATTGGAATCACCGGGAAAGTGATTTGAACGCGTTGCTTTAGTATGTACAAAAGCTGGTGCAAGTGGAGGAAAATCTCTCCCACAAGTCTCTCACTTTCTCTCACTTTCTCTCACTTTCTCTCTCTCTCTCTCTATCTAGGGTTTCTAGCAAATTCGGATGGGAGAGATATGAGAGGGTCTAAGGCCCTTATATAGGCTAAAACCTCACCTATTTAGACTTAGGAACAAAGTATACTTAGGTTATAACCAAATCGGGGCTGTTCCGATAGAAAAGAGCGTTTCGGGAGGTCCCCTGGCCGAACGCGATCAGACTTAAGCTCATGGTCACTGGATGTTGCTCACACCAAGTTTTCAGTCTGGTAGAGTTCCCAGATCGCACGTGGCGGTCCAGTTTCAGTTCAGCAGTCATCGTACCTAAATCAGGCCTACGAGTCTCATGATATGAAAGAGAAATTTTTCCTGATCCGAGGGTGAAATTTGGCAGAATTCTGATGGCCAGAACGTTTAATAATAACGTGCAAAGACTCATGCCAGATTTGAATTAAAATTTCAAATCTTTGCCCATTTCTCACTCTCTTCACTACAGGTTCAATGAAATAGCCTCAGAGCATCGGTTGGGCTTGATTTTCGAAATGATTGTCAAGTCCAGTTAAGCAGTCATAACCGTCTAAGATTGTAGATATCGAACTTTCGACGCGCGGTCTAAATCAAATACGAAGTTTCAAAGGGTTCCTGAGAGCAAACGGGTTTAAAGTTTGAACCTAGGTTTCAGGGTATTATAACGTCATTGATTCTACAAGTTTTGGGTCTTGCAGCACGTATTTAAAGCAGTCAATGCTAATTTCACAGCTAAACTAGCGTAGCGCTAGTTAACTAATGCTTAATTTCTAAAGGAATTAATCCTACATGATTTCTGGTCGAGTTGGTACTCGAGTCTCAGTACGGATTTTTCCTAGGCGTTACAATCTACCCCCCTTAACAATAAATTTCATCCTCAAAATTTGTACCTTTCGTACTCCTCGAGAAGCTGTGGGTAGTTCTTTCTGATCTCGACTTCTGTTTTCCAGGTAGCCTCTTCCTCAAAGTGATGCGTCCATAACACCTTCACAAGGGGGATGACCTTTCTACGCAGTACCTGCTCCTTCCTGTCTAGTATGCGCACCAGTCGCAGTATATATGTAGCATCCTCTCCTAACTGCACCTGCTCCCATCTAATGATATGAGAAGGATTAGAAACGTATTTCTTCAGCATAGAAACATGAAATACGTTGTGTACGCTTGCGAGAGGCGTATGTAAAGTCAGACGATAAACCACTGCACCCACACAGTCGAGAATCTGAAAAGGACCAATGAATCGCGGTGCTAGTTTCCCCTTCTTCCCGAACCGAAGGACTCCCTTCATAGGAAAAATGCGTAAAAATACATGATCCCCAACCGCGAACTCTAACTGGCGACGTCTCGTATCGGCATAACTCTTCTGTCTACTCTGCGCTGTGAGAAGCTGGAGTCTAATGATATCAATCTTCTCCAACGTCGCCTGCACTAACTCTGGGCCAATTAATCTGCGCTCACCGACCTCTGCCCAGCAATGCGGTGCTTGACAAGGTCGCCCATACAAGGCCTCATAAGGTGCAATACAGATACTCGCCTGGAAACTGTTGTTGTACGCAAACTCTGCATATACAAGACAATCATCCCAACTGTCTTTGAAGTCCAATACGCATGCCCGCAACATGTCCTTTAGAATCTGGTTCACTCGCTCTGTCTGTCCGTCTGTCTGTGGGTGGAAGGCAGTACTGAACTTCAACTTCACACCCATAGCCTCCTGAATGCGAGTCCAGAAAATAAAAGTGAAACGCGTGTCTCTGTCCAATACGATCTCCAAAGGAACTCCATGCAGACGCACTATCTCTCTGATATACAGCCTAGCTAACTCGTTTGCAGAGTTCGTAACTCTGATCGGTAGGAAGTGCGCCGACTTCGTCAGACGGTCGACAATCACCCAAATAGAATCATGTCCCTTTCTCATCTTCGGCAGTCCCGAAATGAAATCCATGGAACTGAAATCCTACTTCCACTCAGCTATAGGCATATGCTGAAGGAGTCCAGGTGGTCGGTGATGCTCTGCCTTCACCTGCTGGCAAGTGAGACAACGAGACACAAACTCTGCGATGTGGGTCTTCATACTATCCCACCAATAGGTCCTCCTCACGTCACTATACATCTTAGTGCTGCCCGGATGCATCGTAAGCCTGGAATTGTGCGCAGCCTCGAGAATCTCTCGTCTCATGTCAGGGATGCCTGGGACGCATAGGCAGCCACGGTAACGTAAGCCCCCATCCGTGCCAACTCGCCACTCGGCATCTGCATCATCACTGGCCTGCTCTCGAAGCTCAGTAAGCGCGCATCATCCCTCTGTGCCTCGATGACCCGGTCATTGATCTGAGATCGCACCTGCACATGTGCGATAAACTCATACGGCTCCTCCACAGTGAGTTTCAGCTCAAAGTCTCGTAAAAACTCAACCATGTCCCACTCAGCAACCATCAGTGGAGCCACAAACTCTATCACCTTCTTACGGCTCAACGCGTCAACCACAAGGTTTGCCTTACCCGGATGGTAGGAGACTTCAAACTTGAAGTCCTTCAAAGTCTCCATCCATCGCCGCTGCCTCATATTCAAGTCTCGCTGCGTGAATATGTACTTGAGGTTCATGTGGTGGCAAAAGAGCTCAAACTCCTCCCCGTAGAGGTAATGTCTCCAGAGCTTCAATGCGAAAATGACGGCTGCCAACTTCAGGTCGTGTGTAGGGTAATTCTCCTCGTGCTTCCTTAATTGTCTCGAGGCATACGAAATTACCTCAGTATATATCGTGTATCTAACCCCTTGCTCTGGCAATACTAGTACAGGGCCGGACGTTAACCTGTCCTTCAGCTCCTGGAAAGCTGTCTCCGCCTTATCATTACAGGCGAACTTCACATCCTTCTGTGTCAGCTGAGATAGAGGTCTGGCGATCTTCGAGAAATCTCGAATGAAACGTCTATCGTAGCCTGCCAAACCTAAGAAACTCCTCACCTCTATGACAGAACCAGGATGTTCATAGTCCTGAACTACAGCTACCTTAGACAGGTCAACTGCCATCCCATCCTTGGACACCACATGTCCCAGGAACTTTACTTCCTGCTTCCAGAAGTCGCGCTTCTTATACTGTTCGAACAACTAATGCTGTCTGAGTTTATCCAGGACCAATCGCAAATGCTCCTCATGCTCCTCTTGACTCCTGGAGTATACCAAAATGTCGTCTATGAACACAATGACGAATCGATAGAGGAATGGCCGAAATACCCTGTTCATCAGATCCATGAACACGGCTGGTGCGTTCGGGAGACCGAACGACATCACAAGGAACTTGTAGTGGCCAATGCTAGTCCTGAAGGCTGTCTTCTGCACGTCCTCATCCCTGACGCGCAACTGGTGATACCCTGACTGAAGATCAATCTTCGAGAAGTACTGCGCCCCTCTTAACTGATCAAACAAGTTGTCTATCCTGGGCAAGGGATATCGGTTCTTCACCGTAATCTGGTTCAGCCTGCGATAATCAATACACAATCGCATAGAACCATCCTTCTTCTTCACAAACAGTACTGGTGCTCCCCAAGGAGACACACTCGGTCGAATGAAACCAACCTCCAACAGATCATCAATCTGTTTCCTCAACTCCTCCATCTCACACGGTGTCATGCGATACGTCGATAATGAGACGGGCGTGGAACCAGGCACCAGATCGATAGTAAAATCGATCTCTCACTGAGACGGCAAACCAGGAATCTTCCTGAACAGATCCCAAAAATTACGGATGACTGGCGTATGCTCAAGTGTCGGGGCATCAGCGTCCCGTAGTAAAGAAGCGTAACCAAGTATGCGGAAGGGGAGATTTTCCCGCACTGAAAATGTAAAGGACGTGCCCTCTGGCTCGTAGACTGTCACCGTATGGGTCTCGCAGTTAATCTCGGCCCTCCCTGCAGTCAGTCAATCCATGCCAAGAATGACGTCGAGATAAATAAGAGAGGGGTAGACGACAAGATCGATAACTATCGTCCTGCTCCCCAGGTCCACCAAACAACCCTCACACATCATGGTGGCCTCAGAAAAGGTCCCGTGAGCTAAGAGAACTCGCACCCCATCCATCCGAATAGTCGGTAGCCCAAGACGCCTGACTATGGAATGTGATATCAATAAAATCGTGGATCCTGTATCCACCATCAAAAGTATAGGAGTACCTCCAATATGGGCAGTGACCTCAAAGGCCAAAGGCTGAGCAGTCTCTATCTCGGCTGCCTCTGCTGTCAAAGCATGTACCCGAGCCTACTGTGGACGGTTCGTCCACTGTACCATGGGCCGTTGAGGCGACAGGAATGGAGGTACGGGAGGTCTGAAGGAAGGATGCGCAGGAGCCGACCGTAAAGGTGGAGCAGACAATGCCTGTGGACATGGACGGTCGATCTTCTGCAGCGGTGAAAACCCGTTGTCTCTCATCCGAGCGAAGCAACTCCCTACTGTGTGACCCGATCTCCCACAATAAGTAATGACGCATCAAGGTGATGCATTGGAAGTACTGGCGCTGTAGCCCTAGGAGGAGGGTCGATGCGAGGCCTCTTGCCAACAAATGGCCTGTCCTGCATATCTAGTCGTGGCCTAGCAACCATAGGGCCACCAGACCATGCCAAGCGATCCACATCCTGCTCTGCCCGCATAGACATGTAAATCAGCTCTGCGTAGGAGGGTATGCTGACGCAACACATCTTTGACCGAATGTCCGGTCGTAAGCCGTCAGAGAATCATCGTATGCGCATCTGCTCGTCTGCAAGTATAGTCGGGATGTGTCTGCCCAACTCAGTAAACCGATGCTCATACTCTGTGACTGACATGCCTCCCTGCCTGAGGCGCAGCAACTCGTTCTCCCTCTCATGCCTGTAGGTCTGGGTATAGTATTTCTCGTGAAAATGGAACTCGAATGCTGCCCAAGTCCAGACGAAGTCAACAGTAACGGTCCGCAACACACTATCCCACCACAAGCTGGCCTTTCGCTCGAACATGAACGTAGCCAACTCAACCTGCTCAGACTCTGAGCAGTGCAGCATCCTCAGAATCTTCGACACACGGTCGAGCCAATACTCGGTCTGTGAGAACCCGTAAAAGTAGGAGGCCGCAAGCGCTGGAATCGCTCGAGTAGGCCTCGTGTATCAGCAGTGTTCCCCGTAGGGTAAGCAGCTGGTACAGGATGAGTCATGCCCTCATCCTGAGTCAAAGTACCAGCATCCTCAGCTGGATGCACAGATGGTGCAAGTGGAGTCGCACTCCCACCCTGGGCTAGAGCCCCTGCTATTGTAGTCAAGAGTTGCTGGTGCTGCTGATGCATCATGGCTATCAACTGCTCCAACCTATCAGGAGGTGGAGTGGGCTGTGGCACATATTGCGTCAAGGAGGACGCACGATGCTGCTCTCTGATAGGCGGTGTGAAAGACGGCGGTCCAACTGTAGGACCTGTAGAGGGCTAAGACTCAGGTGCAGTCTCAGGAATCGGGCCTACAGCAGGGTTCGTATGAACATCAGTCTGGAGAGGAACTCGATCCATAGGCTCTCCCAGTGTAAGTCGTGCCGTGCTCCGGGTAGTCTTAGGCGGCATCCCCTATATTCAAAATAGGGCACAACCTTGTTAGTTTCAACAATAGCACAAACACACCGCAATCATTCACATAACACCGCAGAATTCCATGCATTCCATTTAATCAAAATTTGTCGCAATACAAGAGATATATCCTTACATGCATCATGACAAGAAACACATGGAAAACTAAGTTAGCCAAGGCTATAACTGCAACATAAAGCAACTACTAAGCCTTCTCAGGCTCACACACAAAAAGTAGGAAACAAACTAACTACGGCCATTTGAAAACCCAATCACTAGTCCGAGTCTGGCGATGGAGGGGCACCCTTATCCTGCAGACAACACAGGATGGCCTTCAAAGTGCGAGTCACCTTGCCAAATTTCTGTTTCATGACAGCCTTGGTATCCTCATGATCTTGTTTCACCTCGGCCCGAAGTTCTTGGACTTCCCGTCCCAAAGCAACCTGACTCTCCTCAAGTCGGGCTATATGACCATCTCTAGCGCCTCGAGTCGCAGTAGGATGACTCTCATCAGTATCTTGAGCCTCCTCTTCCTCTTCTTCCTGGTTTTCTTCCTCTATTTCTGCCCCAACATCTTCTTCACTAGCATCCTCTTCGCTATCATAATCGCCCTCACTATCATCATCAAGCTGAGCCTCACGTTGTCGAGGTCCTATCTTCATCTGGTTCATGGTAGCCTCATTAATAAAGTGAATCGGCATAGGCAACTCCGGCCCAAGTCTGTAAGCAAACTCAAGCGCGATCTTGCATATGAGTCGGCCAAAGGAAAGTGACTCAGACGTTCTTCTCGACTTCGCTATGAGGACGATCTGTCGCAACACAAAGGTGGCCATGCATACATTCTCTCCCTGGCCCACCAGATATAGGAAATCGACCATGAGACACGTACATTCACTGCGGTTGGTCGACCTAGGATACACATTGAACGTGCAACTGTGATGCAGCAGACAGAAATCATCCGACATATGGGACGCTAAGAGGCTCTTGTTACGATGCCATGGAACCAAACCACCACATAGGAACCTGGTGCGGCAATTTCACTCACGATCACTCTTCAGATTCTTAGCACTTGGATGAACTTCACCAAGAGGAACCTTCAGAATGCGAGCTATCAACTGAACATCGATCGTGGCTTCCCGATCTCTATCAAAGGGAATCCTGAACTGCAATGGCTCCAACGTAGGAGCCCGAATATGAGCACAAAAGGCACGAATAGTGCTCACATTCGCACGAGACTGGGCTTCAAAGAGCGGACCCCAATTAGCAGCTTCAATGCGCTCAAACAACAGAAATTCACCAAAGAGCCGCTCAACCACATGCGCCTCAAACAGAACCTTGCGATCAGTATACGCACCGTGAGCCAAGTTTGCCAACAGTGCACGCCCTATGTGAGCACGGGGATCTAAATCCCGCTTCGTATGTATCTCTCTGCCAACACTTGGACTAGCGGTGGCACTTGAGCTAGCGACGTCACCTCTCGGTTTCCTTGATCGTGAAGGGCGACTAGGCCCAGCTTCATCGGCGGCGGTCTTCCTCTTTCCCATGAGAGAGAGGATGGTGGAGAAAGAGAAAAAGGCTAAAATAGCCTCAACAAAAGCCATGGAAAATGTGGGATATGGGGAGAGATGGCTGCCCAAATGGACTGAAATGAATCTAGGCCCTGTAGAGGGGTAGATCAGGCTCCCAAAGGCTAGATTTTCAAATGGAAAAGAGTAAAATAAGATGGAATGGAGGCTCACACAAAATTTAGCCTTCAATGAAGGGTGTAGGAGCTCCAATCGATGAGAATGGAGAGAGAGAGGACTGCCTACAGCTGAAAATGGATGGGTTGGTGTCGGTTGAGGGAGAGAATGGGATGGGAGAGGTTTGGCACGGAGATTTGAGGGGAAGGCAGCAAAAAAATGTAAAAAGGAGAGCTTGGGAGGGATGTTTGTGAAGGAGGTAGGGTATTTGGGGGGTTTTAATGGACGTCCCACGTGTAGGGGGGGTGCCCTAGCCATAAAAGGGCGTCGGCCTGAAATTCAGCCCGAGTGGGGCCCACCGTATGGCGAGCCCTCGCCGAATCGGCGAGGTCCTCGCTGGTGAAATTGTACTCTAGAGATTCTGACCATGTGTACTGGGTTCCCCCTGCCCTGGAGGTCCCAAATATATTTGGGACCTACCCTGTTTCATTGTCTTTTAGCCTAGATAGGCCCATGACTCCTTTTGGGGTGTTTCAGGGCTAAATTGTAAACTAGTATGAGTTTATACATCATGTAGCATATTATTTTGAGGTAGGAGAGGCTAATACATCCATCTAACCCATTTATTACAAGAGATTCCATAATTGGAATGTCTAAAAGTCCAATTCTTACATATATTTACTATTTATCATAAAATTTTTATTTAAGCATGATTCACTATCCTTCACACATTAAGATTTATGTGTAGTATGAAAGGACTTAGAAAAAGTTGAAGAATGGGGTGGTGAAAGGTAAGATTCTAAAGGAATTGGATGAAAAGGGATTTTTAAGCCTTGAGATTGAGTGTAAGGGTTGTGGTTGCCCCATGACCCAAGGACATGCATTTTTGAGTTTGGAATTCTTTTGGGATTATCTCAAACCCGTCAACTAATGACCTAGAGATGACTTAGGTCGCTTCACGCGACCAAAGATACATTATGGACTCGATCAAAACGATCGATTTGAGTAAACTTCGCCTATTGGCGAAACTGAAGTCCTACGAGTGTTTCTAAAATTTTCTCGCACCCACCTAAGTCAAAGGGGCTACAGCATACGTCGCGTGGCCATAACCTAGGTTCGGTTTAATCCAAATTATACTCTAATACCAACTTGTAACACCCTTAAAATCGGGGGTCGTGTAGAAACCCGACTCCCGAGTTCCAGACCATCACTTATGCAACAAATGTGATTATGATTCAATGTTTTCTGAGTTAAAGCGTTCACATGAGTAAGATTATACCAAAACTGTAATTCATAGTCTAGATCCAGTGATAAAACGCAAGCGGAAGACTGAAAAATATATATATCACTGTACAAAAATAAAATAATCTCAAACTGTCTCCAAAGTATGAATACATCACTGAGTCTCATATACATGTCATAAAGTAAGAAATAAATGTCAGGTGATAGTCCAACTAGCATGTCCCGCCGATCCAGGCCACCTACGCAAAACCGTCGGAGAACTGCATATACGAGAACTCATCCTGATCCTCGTAGTAATCCGGCTCTGCATCCTAAATTGCCTCATCACCTGCATCTAAAATAGGGTCTGGTGGTATTGCAAACACCGTCCTGTAATGTGGGAGTGAGTGATCAACTCAGTGGAATAATAGAGTAAAGATTAGCATGTTATAAAATCAATCACGCGATAATAGTAAAGCAGATAATTAAACATTCCTAGATACTGTTATTAATGCAAGCATGAGATGACATGATGGATGCCCTCACCGACATTCTCCCTCATATGGCACCATCTTATGCCCGCGGCATGCCTTCTTCCCACAGTGCTCCACATCTTCCAGGCACATGCAATGCGATGTGGATATGATTACCGAGTTATTATTAATCCTTTTCATACAGTAGGATTGGGAAACTAAGGTACCTTCCTTATATTAATCCCAAAACAGATCCTGTCTAGGGTCGTCACTCCTAGTAATTTCATACGATGTTATATTTGTAGGTCGCTGCAAGGGCTTCCAGGGCTGTTGCTCGCACTCGTTGCACCGCTCTCGCATCACCTTATCAATACAGGCCTAATGTACTCTCGTCACTACGGAAGGGTCGTCGCCTCCCATAGACTCAGAATAGCTCGCGGTCACTACAAAGGGCTCGTCACCTGATCAGTGTAGGCTGACAACAAGAATATAGTGTCCCATATCACCATAATCTGCTCACGAGTCATAGGTGCTCACTGGTCACTATGGGGAGGTTTGTGGCCCCAATGTAGGCTGACTGCTCGACCACGGTGTCCCATACCACCATGCCCGGCTCATGAGTCTTTATGGATCAAGGTACCATGGTTAACAGGGTTTCCAATGGTAAGTTCAGTACCCTAGGTTCAAGCAGTTATGACTCATACATGGTGAACATATAATGGCCAGTCGGGTTATTTGACGGGCTCGACTAGTACGAGCGCATCTCAAGTCGAACGACATGAAGTGCATGAAACACTTTGTGTGGCCTAAATACTGCCGCCAACTCAAAACAAGACTCGCGTTCATCGAAGCGTCCTTCGTGGCAAATAGAAGTCAACTACGAATTCAATCCATTACCAACTACATAGACTAACATATAGCCCTAAACACTTGAATATCAACATCAGTAATCATATGAGAGTAATAGAAATGAAATACAACAATGTAAGCATGTTGACACATGTTATAACATACTACTTAAGCAAATCATCAAACACATGCATTTCATGTATATAATGAAATCAATACATATAGCCAACATGATGGAAATCATTTACATCAGCATATTACTTGAGAATTCAATCTCAAAACTCATTCACAACACCATCTACTCAATACATACTAATATAAACATTTATACAACACTTAGCCTACCCACTTTAGTCTACATAGCATATGTCAACTCAAAGTGCGCATTTGGGCAAATCTCTTTGCCAAACAGATTATGCACGCATTCCTAATATCCTAACACGATACATAACCATGGCAAACATTTCAGGAAAATGTGGACGTAAACAGTATTTCCTACAAATGACTAAAATGCCCTAAATCTCATATTTTCCATACGTTTACGAAACGAAAAACGGACAGCATGTTCTACATGTCAAACGGCATTGCCGTCGATAATCTACTATTAAAATGACATTGAAAGCTTTGAAATCAGTCAATCAAAGCGTCTAAAATCCTCACCTTTTGTCTTAGACGTGTATCGATTCGATTTGAACGTATACGCTTCGTCAACGGCATAAAGGCGACCTAATGCACAAGATATATTACCTACTTCGCTATTTGCATCGAAGGAATCCTAAAACAGCAAGTAGTTAGGGTTTTTCTTACCTAGGAGTGCGTTGGAATCACCGGGAAAGTGATTTAAACACGTTGCTTTGGTATGTGCAAAAGTTGGTACAAGTGGAGGAAAATCTCTCCCACAAGTCTCTCACTTTCTCTCACTTTCTCTCTCTCTCTATCTAGGGTTCGGCCACGCCAAGCTGAAGAGTTGGAACGAATGTGGTTAGGTTTGACCAGCCCTCGAAATGGGTCCGCTACCGGCGTGCCGGGTGAGTATTAGCATGGCCATAGGCCCCTTACTGACAAGGAGGGTTTGCGAGGTCTCTATTTAACAAGTTTCGAACTTGATCTAGATACTAGGCCCCGATGATTCCCAATGATGATAACTATATTGTGATGTGGATTTTTGAGGAGGACATGCATGCCTACATATACCCAGCATGCCTTTGCATATCATCACTTGCATTGCATCCTATCCACTTGGCTTTTTGTAGCATTACATATCACTATGTTTCAGTTCTTGTACTCTGATATTTTAATTGTTACTGTATGCTTGTACCCTACGCACACGCGAGTGTACTCACTAGGTTTTTTTCCTAAGCTTCCTATTTTCCTTTTTTTTTCAGGGTAGGAGTAGCTTGGAGGACTTGACTCTTTGGATACATTTTGTCTAAGCTATATTTTGGTGACGCCTTCATTTTGTACATTTTGGAAAAACATTGTACTTGTATTATGACTAAATCTATAATGGAGACTATTGCTTAGTATTTTGATTACGGATCATCATGCTCAGGTATTATTATTAAAAATAAAAAAATTCTATCAAAAATCTTCCTCGTGGTGCACCGAATTTAGGACTTGGTGCATGGAAGTCGAGTACCAGATTCGGGGCATCACGAAAGTTGTCCGGCCCTAGATTTGGGACATGACATCCATCCTGGCCATGGTTCGGTACTTTTTACTTATCTTATGACAAGCCTTGCTATTTATTACAATATTATCGTTCCATCGACTGAGGCTCCAGATTCAGCCCTCCCAGTTGATAATACAAATATACAAAAGATGAATCTGGAATTCCTTCTTGGCCAGAGAGATAAGGATGAAGAAGAGGAAGAAGACGCTCCTTTACCTGAAGATACATCCATTAATGACATCTTTG
Organism: Magnolia kwangsiensis; assembly: GCA_037074715.1. Classification (NCBI taxonomy): domain Eukaryota; kingdom Viridiplantae; phylum Streptophyta; class Magnoliopsida; order Magnoliales; family Magnoliaceae; genus Magnolia; species Magnolia kwangsiensis. The sequence goes on along the minus strand of CM073586.1, from coordinate 50,685,175 downwards.
TAGAGTTGAAATTGGATGATGGAGCTGATCCTGACTATTAGCCTTCCTAGGTTGATGATCAACTCAAGTCATTAGAGGAGAAAGTTGTTGAATTGCAGGTATCACAAGATAATCTGGCTGAAAGTCTCAAAGCTTCCATGAAATATATGAGAAAATATTTTCATTGCATTACCAAAGGACATCACCAGATTAATCCTTTTATACCTCCTCCATCTTCTTCTGGATCCGATTGGCTTGATTTTCATTTAACTTTGGGATGTATAACTTCATACTTTGTGTGTGCTGGTTGATAACTTTCTAACACTACTCTCTTAATGCTTGTTGATGACATTATGTTAACTACTTTATTGACATATTTCTATGCATTTTCTTCTAAATATTCTACTGATTCTGTTGTGGTTTATTGATTATAATCACATGAGTGTTCTTACCTTTGTCATATTGTGACAAAAAGGGGGAGAGAATTTGCTAATTCTAATTTTATAAAGTAGAATGAATGAAGATACATTATATGAATGCTGATATATGGTTGGAATATGTTGATGATTTATGGTTGTTGGAGTTTTGCATTGGAAATGTATATGTATATGTCATAATATAGGAAAATCTCGCATTGAGGGGGAGTAAAATTACACATTCATTAAAGTTGCACCTTCTACAACATGGGATTCAAGATATCATTTTAATTGTTGAAATGTTAAGTGTTTTGTCACGAATTTGACAAAGGGGGAGATTGTATGTGTAATATTGTAAAGCGCACCTTTATTTGTCAAATTTTGCTTGGACAAAACAGCTTATGTAGTGGTCCGTCTAATGTGGATTAAGATAGAAAGTTCAAGTCCTCACTTCAAGTCAAGCAAGTTCAACATCTTCTAAAGTACGAGACTCTACTGAAGTTCAAGTCGAGAAGTGGATCAAGAAGTTCAAGCTTCACATTCTACTAAAAGATCAAGAAGTTTAAGCTTCACATTCTTCTAAAAGATCAAGCTCTACAAGTTCTAGTGAAGAATGAAGTAGAAGAATAAGTTCTGTGAAGTTCAAACTTCAATGTTCAGTCTTTTCAGGTATAATAGACCCTAGAAAGACCTTAGGCTTAGGTTCTTTTGAGAGACAAACTTATATGAGTTTTTATACTTTTTTTAAGCTCAAGTGCGACTAGTCTAGGCTTAAGTTCAACTAATCTAAGCTGTGGCTCAACCAGTCTAAGCTTGAATTCAAAAAAATAGATTTTTCTGTTGCTTCCCTCAACCAGTCGAGCAGACCGCTCGACCAGTCGAAGAGGGGCCTTCAATCAGTCGAGGGTTGCTCAACTTGAAGTCCAGCAACTAAATTTTGGCACCCTTGACTAGTTGAAGCCCATGCTTGACCAGTCGAACAGGGCCCTCGACCAGTCGAGCAGGGCTTCAACCAGTCGAAGAACCATTTTATCCGATTACGCTTAAAATTTAAAAATTTATTGATCCTTAGACGAGTCGAAGAAAACCATAGACGAGTCGAAGCAACAACGTTTCAGCGTATAAATAGAGGTCCTTTCTCAATCCGAAATTATCAATCCAAGCTAGTAAAAGCCTTCATTAAGAGAGAGAGAGAAAGAGAGAGAGAGAAGTCCCCATTATTGTCAAGCTATTGCATGGAATTTTTGATATTTCTTTAATAACTTTTTTGTTTGAATTCCTTGATCTCCTTTTTATGAATCTTATTCTTTAAAGAGAGTAGATACCCTTCTTTGAGATCTTGAGGAATTCAAACAAGTAACCTTTAGTTTGAATCGATTAAAAATTAATCTAGAACCTAGAACCCTTGTTTATATCACTGGACATTGAACAATCTACTTCAAGAGAAGTGGTTCTATAAGCTACATTAAGAGATATGTCTTCAAGGTAAAGATAAGTATATTCTATGTTTTGTAATTTGGTTTCATCGAGATAGCCAAAAAATCTCATTTGTTGGTTTACCTGAGATAGCCAGAAAATCTCAGTGAGGGATTTTTTATTTGTGATAGCTCTTTAAAATCACAACTATATAAGGTTTTAATGTGACCCTGTGAAAACCTTGTTTATAGTGAAAGCCAATATCATGTGGATAGTGATGACTAGGAGTGAAGTAGGTGTCATTGTTTGAGAATAGTTGTTGTACACACCGAACCAGTATAACTCATGGTGTTGTGGTGAATGTTTACTTTTTACATTTGTGAAGAATGATTATAATTTATTTATGTAAAAGTGGTGAATGTTTGTAGTAGATAGCTTTATTTTCTCTTACTTGGTTTGAGATCTTGATCCTTACGATTGTTCATGAAATAAGGTTGTCCTACCTAAACTTGTTTTTTGGTGAAGATTGTCCTACGAACTAGTTTGAATCAAATTTTCAAAACTAGTGTGATTGAGTTTCTAATTTATTTATTATTTCAGTACTTTAAGTTTTATTTGACATAATCCTATTCACCCCCTCTAAGACTGTTTAAGCTCACCCTTTTTAGTTAGAAACATCAAAAATTAAAAATTATTAAAAAGAATATAAGATGGAATTTCACAATACCGTAAAAAGGATGGCACGAATACGTAGTCCTAGGGATAGGTATGGGGAAATTGAAATTGACGCTCAATCAAGTAAGAAAAGTATAGATCCACACCCTATGTGTTGAGGAAAATGTGTAATAAAATATATACATGGTCTCATATTAATTAAATAAAAATAATACAGAAACTTACTTCAGAATCGACCTAAGAATTTAAGTCGTATATGTGATTCAGCCACGGAAGCCACTGCGTCTCTCTTACAAGTTTCAAATCATTATATTCCTCATCGGTCAGGGCTGTATGTGGATCCATGTGTCCCTGAAGATGATCGATGGTAGGAGAGGAATGTAGAGTCATGTAAGGAGAGGATACCCATTTCAATGTAGGTGCATTTTGTTGGGGTCTCTGGATAACCACGGCTTGAGTAACACATAAGTCGGTCGTAGCCTATGCACTTGTATAATCTATAACTATAGGTTGGCCAACATCCTTATCTACTATAATTTTGCTCACAGTCATAAGGTGTCCTCCCATGTCCTCCCAAACAGGCTGACCAACAGCCTTATCCATATTTGTAGTAGACTGACCAATAGCCTCATCTATGTCCATGGGTAGCCTGGAATGACCCTCCTCCATGAATTATGGCAAAGTACTGTTAGCCTGTATTAGAATCACATATTAGATATTTAATTCATAATGTGTTATAAAAAATCAAACCAAATACAATTTCACATACCGTACTAGCATGAAACTCATCCCTCAAGAGCTTTATCTCTGCACATAATGAAGCATTCTTTTCCTTGAGATACTTCATTTTCTCTCCCAAAGCGTGAATGTATTTCATCTCATCTCTTAATTGTTGCACGTCTTTCTCAATATTCTCAAGTCCGTGGTTAAAATTCTTTAGAGCGAATCTTGTTTTCATATTTTGATTAAATACTTTTGTTGCAAGTTCCTCAATTGAGGCTCAAAAATTTTCTTCTAGTGTTAATGCCTCACATCCTTTCCCTCTCACATCCTTAACTTCTTCCTGTCTCATTTCCCCTTGCTCTTTCCCACATCCGCTTCTTATCTCTTTAACCTTTTTTTTTCTCAAACTTGTTCACTCATTTTTCATGTTTTCTCTCACTTCTTTTCTCTCTAACTTTTTCTCGCAACATATTTATGGACAACCTCTTCCACTAACTCCTCTGTCCTAACTTTCACCTGCAAAGCCTTGTCCTTCGTATAATTCTCATCTTTTAGGGATTTAACAACCCTTGCCTGTCTCTTCTTCCTCCTCCATCGGTGTAAGTTCTGAAACGATCATTGAAATTACGGTAATTGGCTGCAATGCGTCTAAGTGCGGAAGTACTGCTAAGCTATAAAATGTTTGGACATGTCCTGGGGGGGTGATTAGGACCTATTAAAAATTGTCCATTAAAAAATTAATTGCCTGAATTAAACTAATTTGTAATTTAAACTAGGTAAGGCAATATGCTCTAAGGCTTCCAAGCCAATAGAGGGTCCAATCACATAGGCTACAAAAGATGTGTAAGTAATGTAACTAACCTATAAAGATAATGTACGTGTCTGTGTGGGATATGCTACCTATCAATCCTAGCATTCATCTAATTATACAAGCATATAATTAAGCATTCAACCACATAAGATAATTAAACAAATGATCAAATGATAATCCCAAACACGGTCATGTATGGTGGTTTGGATATGTGCCTATTCCACTCTTGGCAGATGTATACTCTCCTAGAGTATATGAGATTTCACCATCGAAGGTTTTAAATCAGGTTTACCTCAAACCTTTATAGCCCTACACAAGGACTCTATAATTTATGCCTTACTAAGAGCAAAGGTCTTACACAAAAATTTAGACTTTATGTCCTACATAAGGACAAGGGTCCTAATCCCGAACTCGACAATTTAGCCACATAGGCGAAGGTCCTACACAAGAACTTAATATTTATGCCCTACATAAGAGCAAAGGTCCTACTCCTGGACCCGACATGTATTCTCCCATCGGAGGTCTACATAAGTACTTAAGTTGATTTTTCCTTCGACAAACCAACAACCTAGGTCCTACACAAGAATCATGATTTTAGGCCACATAAGCTAATGTCGTATGAAAGAACATAGGTGAGTTTGAACACAAACTCTTGTGCTCCAACATACATAAGGAAGGAGCAGAAACATGGACTCCTACACATGACACTTACTTGTCAGATTAAGTCCCTTTTGATGCTCCACTTGGGTTGCTTGATCTTCGCTCTCTCGTACTTCAATCAGTTCCCTAATGCTTCCCCAATCATGTTACCGCTGCTTCGCCAAGGCTTCAACTTCATGATCAATCACATTGCTTTTGATGCTCCTTTAAGATGCCCAAGGTGATAGGAGGTGGTTGAATCTCTTACAACTAATGGGTAGTTGTTTATCATAGGGGATTCAACTAGTGGGTCTCCTAGAAGATCTAGACAATGATTTACCAAGATTATAAGTCTGATCTTTAGGAAATGGAGGAGTTTAAACACATTTCTAATGGTGAGGTTGGAATCCTATTAGAGTTAAAATATCAAGGAAGATGGCTTACAACTCAATGGAATAGAGGCTTAGGATGAGGGATTTACATATGAAATCACCCTACCTTCTATTGCTCCAAAAACTCATAAAAAATTGATGTTAGTTTACTGGAAAAGTCTGGACCACTTTCGATTGCATCGACTCGACCTTTGATGTCATCAAACATCGTATTTCGATGTTTTCGATAGCTTCGATGTCATCGAGAGAATCAAGGAAAAATCTAAAAACCTTGTTGGACAATTTTGGATCTTAAATCGATGTCATCGAGGGGTCTTTGATGCCACTGAAACTTAAGTTTTGATGCCATCGAAGGGTTCTCGACGCCATCGAGAATTCCAGCTGAAAATCTAGTTTGGTTGCTGGACATCCTTATCTCTCGATCGATTACATCGGCCAGGTCTTCGATTGCATTAAAGACTATTCAATGACAGCTCGATGTCATTGAACATCACTTGAAATCTATTGTTTTGGGCTAACTTCTACACAACAAATTCACACATCATCTAGCCTTATTTATTATGTTTTCTTGGTCTCCCGAGGCTAAGGGATGATCAATTTTATATTCCTATTGGGTCAAGATCATTTAGGGGTTATAGGGTTGTTTTGGGTTAAGGGTTAGGAGTCACCAAGGCACTTGTTTTCCATCTTCGCTTGTTTCTTCAATCTTCGCTTTCTAAAGGCTCAACTAACTACTTAACAAAATGACTCACGTTGTTGAAAAACAAAGGTGCAAAAACGAGTGCACTAACAATCACCACCCATAGGAGAAATAATGAATTATTATATGGGAAATGGTTCCATGCGGTCGAGCTCATGGGTACTTTCCATGAGGTCGAGCTATGTGGGCCCCATCGTGATGTGTGCCAAACATGTACCCCATCAATTAGATACAACATTCCGTTGTGGGCCTTGTGCTTAAAAATCAAGTCAATCCATGACTTGTGTGGGCCACACCACATATAAAAGTTGAGTAGGGTTATCCTCCCATTAAAACATTCATAATCATTTTTAAGGCCGACTGAGGTATGGTTCACAAATCCACCCCATCCATTGTATGTGTCCCACTTAGATGAGGGGTTAGACCAAGTTTCAGATGCATCCAAATTTTGGGTAGGCCCCACCAAGTGCTTTTATATGTTTTAAGCACATATTCACATTATTTTAGATGGTATGGCCCACCTAAGTTCCTTATACGACTGATTTTTGGGACATCCTATCATTTAAAGGGGACCCATTAAATGCATGGTGTTGATGTTCAACACACATCACGGTGGGGCCCACATAGCTCGACCTCATGGGAAGTTCCCATGAGCTCCACCGCATAGAACCATTTCCCTATTTATAATCATAATGCATTCTTATAATGCAATAATAATGAATCATACTTACTGGCATGGTCTTAAAAATCCATGAGATTGATTCATTCCTGCCTACTTTGTAAGTATTCCGGTTGAGTATTCTATGAATCTGGATGTGGAGTCTTCTTGTACCTCACCCCTTATCTCCTGATAGGTTGGGGAATCACTCGTATCCTAATATCTGTTTAAACGACAATCAAATACATTAAACATTGGTCAGGACATGCATTAAATATTTAAAAAATGATAAATAATAAATAAACATACTCTTTGAATGAGGACAATAATAAGTTACCTGCATCGCATACACACATCCATAGATGTTGTATGAAGGGAGGTACTCACCCTTCTTATTAATACCGCCAATTGCATTATTAGCTCCATTCCTCAAATATTCGTACCCTACATGCCCCAGGGGCAACTATTGAATTGATTTAAGTTATTAACCATTTCAATGTACTTATGTACATAAATATTCTTATGTGGAGATGCAACTATTAAATTCTCTACACAAATCAGAAGTGTCAACTTCATCGCATCCTCTTCATGTTTTTTTTTTCCTGCAGAGTGAGAGATAAACATTTTTTAAATCGTCCTTTGTCACAATTTCCTTTTTCAAGTATGTCTCTTTAATTCATTTTCTTTTATTTTCCCTTGTTGTTTGACCCTCTCCAAACTCATTTGATCTAACAGGTCCAAACCTAAGACCGTAATGAGGGCGAAGTCAAGCTCAGTCAATTTCATGATGGAGCCTTGAATGCTAAAAGTTAGGGTTGGACCTATTAGATCAAAGAGATGCAACCAATATGCCTCTGCATTAGTGTTTACAACCTTAAGTGTAGGGTCGTGATGTAGTAATAACTCGATAAAACTGAGGTCAAATCCAGAGGTACTAAACTTGTACGTATTATGAAAATAACTAGAATTAGAAATAGAAAAAGATCTAAATTGAAATCTGAATAATTGAGAGTAATGGTGAATAATGTTGTTGAAACTTATGAATTTAACGGTGGGAACAAGGGTGCCAAGGATCCACTTGTAGCTATCAAGATGCTACCTTACTTGATTCAAGGAACGCAATTGGAATTGGAGTCCTATCCTATCCAATTAGAAGATATATAAAGCAATTTAAATCAAATATAAACTTTTCATTGATCTAATTCTCAATAGAGGAGAATTGTGATGATTGGAAGGGATTCCATCACCCTACCATGCCCAGGAGACGATGGTGAACAACATGATTTAACAATCTCATAATCTCAAAACAGAAAAAGAAGATATCTAAAACTATTACAACATCTATTATAATTTGAGTCACAATAAATCATAGAAAATTAAAAATATTTCTTTAATATCAAATTAGAAATCAACGAAGTTTAATAAGAATAAGAATCGAAGCGAAATAAACATCCCAACACATTACAAGCTTCACCTCTTAGCCCTAACTAAGAGGTTTACCCAACCATAGACGTGATTGAAACCAAATTACTTAAACAAAGCATGAAAAATAAACTAGGGAAAAAAAAACTCTTTATCGGCTACTCCACCCTTGTGCAATGCTCCTTGAGACCTTTCCTAACCTTGGAATATGCTTTGGAGCATCTTAGGGAGTCCTATTTATAGTTGTGGAACTCCAACTATCGCACTTAGAAAAATCTAAAAACCGCCTCAAATTTATGCATTCTACACAGTTTTTTAAAATAGACTTCACTCTGCGCAGTTTTTTAAAATATACTTCACTCTGTGGAGTTTCCCAAAAAGACTTAGAGTTTCAGAATATGCTTTTCAGGACAATTTCAGGAATATGTTTATTTTCAGGACAATTTTAGGATTCATTTTTTTCACTTCAAATCTTTGATTCTCTTCATTCCTCATTTGGTTTTTAGCATGTGAATTCTTCATTAATGACTTCCAAATATCTAAATCTTCATTTAATAATCTTTTGAGATAAATCTTCTTTTTGGCATCAATTTCACCTTAAGCTCTCTAAATCACCTCGCAATGAAAACATGTATAATTAGATCGGTTAAGCACTATCACGTTTATAAAACCAATGTATAAATATGAGAAATATGTAATATTTCATACTTAATAATTAGACAATGCATTACTTGACCATGGTCTATCCACCTAGCCATCGAAAAATTCAATAGATGTCCAAAACAACTCTTCCTATATATCTATATTCTAATATGATTATTGTTAAAATCTTGTAATATGTATTCCTTCAAAAATTGAATGGAACACTTTAGATGGTCTGTTGCCTTCTCGTAGTCCAAGTATGTGGTCCTTTTTTTTTAAAAAAATTTCAACCTACATTCCAATAAGGGTTAACATATTATTATCCAATAATGGTAGAGGTTATCATCCACTAAGGGTCGAGGTTGATAGTGGGACAGTCAGGGTTGAGATTGTCATCCACTAAGGGTTGAAGTTTTCATCTACTAAGGGTTGAGTTTAACATCCACTAAGGGTTGAGGTTATCATCCACGTGGTTAAGGGTTGATGTTGTCATCCACTAAAGGTTGAGGTCGAGGTTGACAGTGGACATTACGGTCGTGCTTATCTTCCAATAAAGGTTAAGATTGATAATCTTCCGTTCAAGTCGAGGTTGTCACATTGAATTTCGACCATTACTGGATGTCGACCCCAACTATGCCAAATATTGATAACATTGACCATTATTGTTAGACAACCTCAACCATTATTGTATGCCAACCTCGACTGTGGCAAATATTGACAACCTCAACCATTTTATATGTCAACCTTGATCGTGCCAAATATTTTCAACATCGATCGTGCTAAATATTGACAACCTCGACTATTATCGCATGCCAACCTCAATTGTTATTGTATGCCAACTTTTACCGTGCCAAATATTGACAATCCCAATCATGCTAAATATTGATAACCTCAACTGTTATTGTATGCCAACCTCAATATGAAGAAAATGTTGACAACCTTGAGCGTTATTATATGTCAACCTCGACCCTGCCAACTATTGACAACATCGATCGTGCTAACTATTGACAACCCACAATAACAAAAGAGATTAAATGTTATCCACGTACATTTATTTGCCATTGCTATAGTTTTCGATTATGAAAGAAGGTGTTTTTACAGAAAGTACGAGAAGCCGTTTCTGGAAAGATGATGACAGAGACAATCACGGTGAAATAATAGAGCCAAAAGGGGCAGAAGTGAGTCTCAAAGAAAAAACTTCGAAAGTTAGAGGTATGGTCGATTTTGGGATTCGAAATGGGGCCTTGCGGTCATTTTTGACATTATGAACTCATTTCCATATGATGTCTCTATGTCCCATCTTTGACTTTTAGTCAAATCTATTCCGTCCATTTTCATCAAAATTTTGAAGAAGACAAATGTCCATAGATGACTAAAATCTTCAGATCTGATGGCTCGTAATACAATAAGACAGTAGATATTGTTCCCGCAAACCGTTGATCTTTTTTCTCGCTATGGCCCATTGATTGCTCGAAATAGTGTGAAGTTTACATATTCTTATTAAAACCATAAGTCATGAATATTATCAACGGATTATATCTACCTTTTGGTGGGCCCTGTGATTAAACGGATTGGATCAACCTTTTTTTATGGGCATCTTGAATCGTAATGGTTGAAGTTTCTCACTCATGCAGCTTTTTGCTCTACTTACATGTAATTAACTAAGAACGATACAAAGTCAGCTCTGTGAAACCCATATTTATGTTTATATGTCATCTAACCTATTCATAATATCATTATATGGACGAAGGGAGATCACAAATATCATATTTATCAAAAAGTTATATACTCCACCCGCTAGTTTTCAACAGTTACTTGCAACTAATACTTATTTATTATAGTGTGGTCCATTTCATCTAATAAGTAAGGTTTTAATTTTTGGGTTATAATTTTTGATTAGCTCATATAATTGATGTACGATGTAGATTAAAAACTTAAATTACAGTGGACTCACGGAGAGGTGTGTCACCATCCAACAGTTACTTTAAATTGCCGTACACCTTTCATTCATAGTTATCATTTTTGGTGTGCTTAAATACTTTTTAATACCCGGGGCTATTGTCAGAATATTTAAAAATTACATTGGATTTGGAGAATTTGACCGTACTACTATGATAATAGTGTAAAAAAAAATCCTATTTTAAACATGAGAAATTTACGACTGTGGACCCCACCTTTTATCCAGCTGTTTTTATGAAACACGACAAACTATGTTTTGCAACTTAGACCTCCACGTGCGGAGACCAAATTTTAAGATAAAAATACCCCTACTTTTCACTACTGTCCACTTTTTCTCTTCATTTTCACTATTTAATTTTCATCTCCCTTTCCACTGCTTCTTTTATGTTGCTTTCACCCCCCTTTCCACGCTCTGATTCCACGATAAAGATGGAAAAAACTAATTTTGTAGGCCCCCCTTATCAGCATTTTGTCTTATTCTGAAAATGGTCGGTCCAAGGAAGAAATCAAGCACCACACGTATATTTTAAACTCAATTGGGCCCACATTGAATGTATGTAGTATAGGAAACGGATTAGCTACTCTCCCTGACACCAGCCCCGTGGATGGTGATCGGTGCTCTATGGGCCCCACCATGATGTATGTGTTTCATCCATTCCGTTCATCCATTTGTAAAGATCATTTCAGGGCTTCATCCTAAAAATAAGAGGGATATAAATCTTAGATGTACCACACTACAGGAATATAATAGTGATTGGATATCCATCATTTAAATCCTCCTGAGGCCCACTGTACTGTTTATCTGAAATCCAATTTGTTTATTAGGTCATAAAGACCCGGATGAAGTCTAAAAACAAAGATCATCTTGATCCAATACTTTTATGAACCCTAAAAAGTTTTTAATGGTCGATGTTCATGAAACATTGTTTCATGTAACGTGGTCCAATTGAGATCAGGATATACCTCATTTTTTATATAATATCAGAAAATGATCTATAAAAATAGATGGACGACATGGATGAAACACATACATCATGATGGGGCCCACAGAGCACCGAACATGGTGGGCATAATGATTTTTTAGTTTTCCTCGTTGAATTTCATGTTTCTCCCTCTCAATTTCATGTTTGCCTCGCTGATTTCCTAGTTTACCCAGGTGATTTTGTAGTTTGCCCCACTCAAATTCAAGTTTCCCCCACTGAATTTCATGTTTCCTCCACTCAATTGCATGTTTGCCTCGCTGATTTTCTAGTTTGCCCTGCTGATTTTGTAGTTTGTCTTGCTCAAAATTCAAGTATCCCCCGTTCAATGTCATGTTTGCCCCGCTGAATTTTTAGTTTTCCCAGCTCAAATTCTAGTTTGCCCCGCTAAATTTGAAGTTTTCCCCTCTCAAATTCAGGTTTCCATCGTTGAAATTCAAGTTTGCCTCGCTGATTTTCTAGTTTGCCCCGCTCAATTTAATGTTTTCCCCGCTGAAATTCTAGTTTGTCCCACTCAATTTCATGTTTTCCCCACTAAATTTCTAGTTTTCCCCGCTCAATTTCATGTTTCCCCTACTAATTTTCCAAGTTGCCCCACTGATTTTTTAGTTTGGCCGGCTGAATTTCATAGTTTGCCCTGCTGAATTTCATGTTTCCCTCGCTCATCGTTCAGTTTTTCCCGCTAAATTTTTTGTTTCCCCCGTTGAATTTCATGTTTACCCTATTCAATATCTAGGTTCCCTCCCACACATGGGCATTTGGTGTATACATAATCTGATGAACATGATGTATTACAAATAAAACATCATAACAAGCGTAATCGGATTGCGTACAGAGTTAGTCAGTCCGCTCCCATTGTACTAAGTAAAGTCATATGGGCCCACATTGAATGTATGTAGTATATCCACGATGTCCATCCGTTCTTCCATCTAATCTTAGTGGTTTAGCCCCAAATTGAAGCATATCAAAAGATCAAGTGGATCATACCGTGGGAAACAGTGGGCATAATGATTTCCACCATTAAAACCATAGCGGCCCAACAGTGATGCTTGGTTGTTATCAAACCTATTTATAAGATCATATAGACATGGATTAATAGAAAACACAATTAAAAGCTTGATTCAAAACTTCTGTGGCCCCTAAGAAATGATCAATATGAGAAGTTTAATTTAAAATTTTCATGTGGTGTGGTCCATTTGAACATTGGATGCGTTTAGTTTTTTGGGCTCCATACATGAAATTATCTGTTAAGTTTGCACCACTGATTTTCTAGTTTGCCCCACTGAATTTCACATTTCCCCTGCTCAATTTCATATTTGTCTCGCTAATTTCCTAGTTTGCCCCGCTGATTTTGTAGTTTTTCCTACTCAAATTCAAGTTTTCGCTACTCAATTTCTTGTTTGCCCCGCTCAAATTCAAGTTTGCCTAGCTGAATTTGAAGTTTTCCCCACTCAAATTTAAGTTTCCCTCGCTGAAATTCAAGTTTTCCCAGCTGAATTTCTAGTTTACCCCGCTCAATTTCATTTTCCCCCGCTGAATTTCTAGTTTGCCCTGCTGAATTTTTAGTTTGCCCCGCTAAATTCAATGTTTCCCTCATTGAATTTTTAGTTTGCCCCGCTCAATTTCATGTTTCCCCCACTGATTTTCTAGGTTACCCTGCTAATTTTTTAATTTGCCCCGTTGAATTCATAGTTTGCCCTGCTGAATTTCTAGTTTCCCCTGCTGAATTTCATGTTTGTCCTGTTGAATTCATAGTTTGCTCCGTTGAATTTCTAGTTTCCCCTGCTGAATTTCATGTTTGTCCCGCTCATTTTCATGTTTGTCCCTCTGAAATTCAAGTTTGCCTCGCTCAAATTTAAGTCTACCTCTCTGAATTTCAAGTTTGCCCCACTCAAATTCAAGTTTCCCTCGCTGAAATTCAAGTTTGACCCACTGAATTTCTAGTTTGCCCCGCTGCACTTCTAGTTTGCCCGGCTCAATTTAATGTTTCCCCCACTGAATTTCTAGTTCTCCCCGCTCAATTTCATGTTTGCCCCGCTCAATTTCATGTTTGCCCCGCTCAATTTCATGTAATTGCCACTCAATTTTGCAGTTTGGCCCGCTGAATTTTCAGTTTGCCCCACTGTTTTTCTAGTGTCCCCCACTAAATATCTAGTTTACCCCGCTCAATTTCATGTTTACCTCGCTTATTTTCATAGTTTGTATTGCAAAATTTTTGGTATTTCCTCGCTCAATTTCTATCTCTATTTCATATGAACCTTGTTCAAATTCATGAAATGCTACATTGTTTTCATTTATTTCTGATTTTGTACAGTATGTTTATGTTGTGAATTTTATGTTTGATATGTTTTTCATTTTTATCTTTGTAGGTGACGAATATTCTGTTGTAATCCCCAACCTAACCTTTAGGTGTACACTAAAATGGTAGTTTGAGAAGGTGAAGGGAGGATTGGAAAAGCACGATAGTCGGCTAAATTTGTTTAACCAATCCCTTTTTTCATTTCTATTACATGCTACATCCTATAAATTTTTAGGGGCTCTATTTCACCTTCTTTTTCAACGATATAAAGGTGATCTAGTATTTGAGATCAGAGGGAGACGAGTGCAGTTTACCGAGATGGACTTCGCCCTCATTACAGGCCTTAAGACTGGAGATCTTATTGTACAGAAAATTTGTGGCACTACGAGTATATTAAGATACAAATACTTTAAGAAATATCCAATATTAAAGAAGGACCTAATGGACATTTTTGATAGATTAGTTGACAGCAATAAGCATGAGGATGTCGTGAAGGTTGCCCTACTCATGGTTGTAGAGTTCTTTCTCAGGAGAACCGAACTAAAAACCATGTGCAACATGGATTATATTCACTTGGTGGACTCGCTAGATGATTTCTATAGCTATCCTTGGGGTAGTTTGGGTTACTATACAATGTCACAAAGAATAGAATCTGGCATTGCTGCATCAAGTGCCCCTCAGTACACTGTATATGGTTGTCTCTTTCCTCTACAAGTAAGAATACCTTTTATTTTTTATATGTTTATTCTCTATATTCAATTATGGATTTTTAACCCGGTGCAATTTCATTCTAACAGGTATGGGTAGTAGAGATACTACCTGCCCTACAAGAGTGTGTTGTTTCATATGTTCCCCATCAAATTCCACACTTCAATCAATATCGAGGCTAGAAGGGTTGGAGGTACAACAAAATACATGCTATTCTCAAAAATAAAGCTGTAAGTTAATATATTTCTCTGACATTTACTTTGCTTAATTCTAACAAGTACTTTTATATTTAACAATACTCTTCATTCTTTTGTAGACATTAGTAATAATGAAATTAGAACCGACCCTTCGAGAATAGGAAACGAATGCGGCGAGATCGGTTCGTGAAAGTTTCCAGGTAAGATGTTATGGAAAAATGAACTATATTTTTTTTGCTTTTGTAAAGCTATCATTCCTCTTACATACCCATCGTTACACTGTGTAGCTCACTGAGACCCAGGAAGATGAAGAAGAGGGTAATGAGAGATGGTATAAGGCTCCTGAATTGTGTAGATCCTTTTTTCCTTATAAGCATGTGAAGAAAAAAATAAGGCCATTTGTAAATAAAAATCAAGGGGTCCTTGCTGCCTTGTTGGCTGTAATCGACATGAATAACCTGTAAATCAAAACCATTACATCTCAATCTTTCAACATAATGCCACTCTTACTATTGGCGTTGTCAATTAACCAAGGTGAAGTTTTGGTTTCATAAAAAAATATGTTATAAAAAGGGAGATAAATTGACTGAGATGTTCATTTGGAGAGATTTCCCTTCATATATTATTCGAAGATTTTGATCTCTTAAAATTGTAGCTCTTATATTATCAACAAGGCAAGCTCAAAATTCAGCGAGGGAAGCTAGGAATTGAGTGAGACAAACTACAAATTGAGCGAGGGAACCAAGGAATTTCCAATTTGTCCCGTTGAATTTCATGTTTGCCCTACTTAATTTCATATTTTCCCCGCTGAATTTTCAGTTTGCCCCGCTCAATTTCATGTTTGCCCTGCTGAATTTCATGTTTGCCCTGCTGAATTTCAAGCTTGCCTCGCTCAATTTCATGTTTACCCCACTCAACTTCATGTTTGCCCCACTTAATTTCATGTTTGCCCCGCTGAATTTTCAGTTTACCCCACTAAATTTCATGTTTGCCCCACTCAATTTCCAGTTTTCCCCGCTCAATTTCATATTTGCCCTCCTAAAATTCAAGTTGCCCTGCTCAATTTCATGTTTACCCCACTAAACTTCATGTTTGCCCTATTGAATTTCATGTTTGCCCCGCTGAATTTTCAGTTTTCTTCTCTAAATTTCATGCTTTCCCAGCTCAATTTTCAATTTGCCCCACTCAATTTTATGTTTGCCACGCTGAATTTCATGTTTGGAATTTAAGATGCAACTGATTGGTCCTTTTAACCTTGGATCAATTCTACTTTTTATCTACTCTTCCTAGACCTAACATTTGCTTGATTTTAACCTAATCAAGTCCCGAAATGATGCCATAGTTGCAATTGCAGTTACAAGTGATAGATGGCATAGGAGAAGTAACTATATTTAACTCTAAAATAACCATTTCAACCATATGATCAACAATCAATCATATTCTAGTTTGCCCCTTTGCTTGGTACAGAGTAAAGAGAATCGATCGAAAGCAGTCTAACAAAATATACTTTAGCTCGGATAAGATATGATCCAGCTCTTTGTCGAATCTTTTCCCAATCTCTATTGTCCATTTTCATCATTAATATATTTTTTTTTTTTGTGAAGAGTAGTTTTATAGATTTATTAAATGCTCAATCAGTGCAAAACTTGCCAACTGAATGAAACAGGTTTTTTTTTTAGTTTGATCTTGTTCCACAAGCAAGTGCTTCCCTCGCAAAGGTTCATGTTTCTCACATGCATGATGGAAAAAAAGTTGTTGTAAAGGTAATTTTTAGGCGTTCTTTCATTTGCATAGGCAACTAGAGCTTTAAACTCCAGATTGAAAATCTCTATGGCATAAATTTGAAACTTTTCATATTAAAGGTTATATTCTTTATGGTGTCTTAATGCTTTTTTTTTTTTTTTTACGGGGGGGGGGGTTAGAGCCATGGATTTATACCAAGACCTCAAGTGTTGAAACGAGGTATCTCCACTCAGTTTACCAGTAGAGCCATGGATTTGGGTGTTATTTATTTATTTATTTATTTATTTATTTTTGCATCAGGTGTGAAGAAGAAAGTTGATAAAGTAATGTCTGCATTGAAGGAATGAACTCAAATTTCCTATGGTTTCTAAAAGAAAACAAAGGTGTATATCTGAACTGTTGTATTGTTGCTTTTTTTATTTGTTAGAAAGGCACTACAATAGGCATTAGGTGATTCTTTAAAATAAAACTCAATGAAACATTTGAGTTTTAAGAATGGTAAAATGCGAGCAATGAGATGAGCTAAACAACTTTCAATCAAACACACCTTCTTTGGATGGTCCAAATTTGGAATGACATATTGGGCAAAAGGATTTCATGCGTGTCCCACTCAATTTCATGTTTGCCTTGCTCATTTTCATGTTGCCCCGCTTAATTCCTAGTTTGCCCCGTCTAATTTCATATTTGCCCTACTCAATTTCAGGTTTGCTCCGCTGATTTTCTAGTTTATCCCACTCAATTTGCAGTTTGTCCCGCTCAATTCCTAATTTGCCCCACTCAATTTGCATTTTGACCCGCTCAATTCTTAATTTTCCCCACTCAATTTGTAGTTTGCCCCGCTCAATTTCTAGTTTGCCCCGCTCAATTTAATGTTTGCCCCTCTAAAATTCCAGTTTGCCCCACTCAATTTCCAAGTTGCCCCGCTGAATTTCATGCTTGCCCCACTCAATTTTCAGGCAATATGCTTGAGTTGTCGCCGATATTCCCGGTTCATGATTGGTTGAATTCCTCGAGTAATGACCTTAAAATTTGATGTTTTTCTAGTTCAATCGCATTTCAAGTTCATTGAAATTCATGTTAGGATAGTTGAATTACATTTCGATTATGTGTTAGGCTAGTTCAATTGTATTTCAAATTCATTGAAATTTATGTTACCCTCATTGAATTTTCAATTTTTTATATATATATAAAACCGGTCAATTTCATGTTTGCCCCACTGAATTTTCAGTTTGCTTGCTCAATTTCTAGTTTGACCCGCTCAATTTTCAGTTTGCCCCGCTCAATTTCATGTTTACCCCGCTCATTTTCCATTTTAACTCGCTGAATTTTATATTTACCCCGCTGAATTTCTAGTTTGCCCCGCTCATTTTTCAGTTCGCCCTGCTGAATTTCATGTTTACCCTGCTCATTTTCATGTTTGCCTCGCTCATTTTCCAGTTTGTCCTGCTGAATTTCATATTTGCCCTGCTCATTTTCATGTTTGCCTCGCTCATTTTCCAGTTCATCCTACTGAATTTCATGTTTGCCCCGCTCAATTTCATGTTTGCCCCGTAAAAATTCAAGTTTGCCCCGCTAAAATTCAAGTTTGCCCCGCTCAATTTCATGTTTGCCTTGCTCAATTTCCAGTTTGACCCGCTCAAATTCCAGTTTGCCTTGCTTAATTTTCAGTTTGCCCCGCTCAATTTCTAGTTTGACCCGCTGAGTAGCAAGTGTAATCGGATTGCGTATTGAGTTAGTCAATATGCTCACATCGTACTGAGTAAACTCAGTTGGGCCCACATTGAATGTATGTAATATATCCATGTCGTCCATCCATTTTTCCGTCTAATTTAAAGGGTTGAGCCCCAAATTGAAGCATATCAAAAGATCAAGTGGATCATACCACAGGAAATAGTGGGCATAATGATTTCCACCGTTGAAGCCATATTAGGCCCAACAGTGATGTTTGTTTGTAATCAAACATGTTCATAAAATGATTAAAATGTTGAGTCCTTGTTAAATTCAAGAGCAACTAATCAAATGACAAGCCTTTCTTGTTGTATGATAATATGGAGGAATGTTACTGAAAATTCAAAATAACTTGAAAGAGTTATGGTGTAATATGCATACTTTGGCATGTCACATCTCAACTTGGTAGGTATCATTTTTGCATTGAATAGTGGATATTGTTAATACTTCCCAACTTGATTCGGAATTTTTTAAAAGACCTTTGCAATGAAATTGGATGGTATGTGTTGTTTGGAATTGGATTGAGTCCACTATCTAAATCAATCTTATATGCATACGTAATTTCATTTTGAAATTACATTGATTCATGAGGTGTAGTGGGTTTTTACTTTACATCGTATCCTATACTATTGCTACTAAATGATGTCTTGGGTTTGTTGCAATTTTGAAAATAAATTGAGGGCTCTTTCTCTTTCATGGCAAGTGATAGGTCTTAGGTGGCCATGATTGTTGGCTATGAAAAAGATGGACTTCTCCGGAATCTCAAGAATTGCAGTGTGTGATCGCCATATACAATCAAAACCACATGCCTATATTTGTATCTATATGTGCATATGCATATCTATATATGTAACATCCCGAAAATCGGGGGGTCGAGCAAAAACCCAACTCCCGAGTTCCAAAATGTTATTTATGCAACATAGATATGTATGATTGAATGTTGTCTGTGATAACATATTAAACATGAGTGAGATTAAGCTAGAACAACATATCATACTCCAGAGACAGTTAGATTAACAAGCGGAAGACTGTGATAGTATGTATAACATATATAAACTGTTGTATGTCTCCAGAGTGTGAACATGTTACCAGGTTATATACATACATGTATACTCCAAAAGTAGACAAAACGAATATACATGAGTGCCCAAAAAATATAAAATGACAAGTGTCAAAGCATCTAATCAACCTTCCTGTAATCCCGTCGATCAGAACACGCATAAAGGAGGGATCCTCCTCCTCCTCATCAAGTCCGGCTCCGCCTCGCAGGCCGCGCCATCATTTACAATCACAAAAGGGTCTGGTGGGTGTCCGAAAACACTATCCCGTGACGTGGGAGTGAGTAGCTAACTCAGTGGAATAATAGAGCAAGGATTAACATGTTCTCAAATCAATCATGCGATAATAGTAAAGCAGTAAATCAAACAATCCTAAAACTGTTGTTAATGCAATATGACATGACGTGATATATGCCCTCACCGACGATCTCCCTCATACGGCACCATCTTACGACCGCGGCATGCAATCGACCCTCAAGTGCTCCACATCTTCCAGGCACATGCAATGTCATGGTGATATGATTACCGAGTTATTATTAGTCCTGTTCATACAGCAATATTGGGAAACTAAGGTACTTCCCTTATATCAATCCCAACACAGATCCTGTCTAGGGTCGTCACTCCTAGTAATCTCATACGATGTATATTTTGTAGGTCGCTGCAAGGGCTGTCAGGGCTGTTGCTCGCACTCGTTACACCGCTCCCCCATCACCTTATCAATACAGGCCTACTGTACTCTACTGCTACTGAAGGGTCGCCGCCTCCCGTAGACTCAGAATACGCTCGCGGTCACTACAAAGGACTCGTCGCCTGATCAGTGTAGGCCGACAGCTAGAATATAGTGTCCCATACCACCATAATCTGCTCACGAGACTAGGTGCTCACTGGTCACTACGGAGAGGTTTGTGGCCCCAGCGTAGGCCGACAGCTCGACCACGGTGTCCCATATCACCATGCCCGGCTCATGAGTCTTCGTGGATCAAGGTACCATGGTTAACAGGGTTTACAATGGTAAGTTCAGTACCCTAGGTTCAAGCAGTTATGACTCATGCAGGGTGAACATACAATGGCCAGTCGGGTTACTTGACGGGCTCGATTAGCACGATCGCATCTCAAGTCGAACGACATGAAGTGCGTAAAACACTTCGTGTGGCCTAACCACTGCCGCCAACTCTAAAACATGGTTCGCGTTCATCGACGCGTCGTTCGTGGCAAAGATAAGCCAACCACGAATTCGCTCGGTTACCGACTGCCTGGACTAAGCATAGTCCCAAACAATTAAGGAATCACATCAGCAAATCATACGAGAGT
Organism: Magnolia kwangsiensis; assembly: GCA_037074715.1. Lineage (NCBI taxonomy): Eukaryota > Viridiplantae > Streptophyta > Magnoliopsida > Magnoliales > Magnoliaceae > Magnolia > Magnolia kwangsiensis. The sequence continues at coordinate 50,664,719 of CM073586.1, read as the reverse complement.
ATTGGAATTGAAATACAACCATGTGAGCATGTTAACACATGTTATAACATAGAACTTAAGTAAATCATCAAGTACATGCATTTCATGCATATAATGAAATCATGCATATAGTCAACATGTAGGAAATCATTTACTTCAGCATATTAATTGAGAAATCAATCTCAAATTAATTCATAACACCATTTAATTCAATACATACTAATACAAGCATTTATACAAACACTTACACTACACACTTGAGTCTACATATAGTATGTCGACCCGAAATGCGCATTTAGGCGAATCTCTTCGCCAAACTAATTATGCACGCATTCCTAACATTCTAATGCGACAACAATTCATGTCAATCACATCAGCAAAATATGAATGAGAACAGTACTTCCTACAAATGACTAAAATGTCCTAAGTCTCATATTCTTCATTGATTTACGAAACAGGAAACGGACAGCATATTATACATGTCAAACGGCGTTGCCGTCAAGAATCTACTATTAAACGACATTGAAAGCTTTGGAAACAGTCAATCAAAGCGTCTAATATCCGCACCTTGTCTCTTATGGATGTGTAAATTCGAACGGAGCGTATACGCTTCGTCTACGGCGATTAGAGAACCTAATACACAAGTTCTATTAGCTACTTCGCTAGGAAACGAAAGGAACCTCAAATCAGCAACTTCTAGGGTATTTTCTTACCTGAAAACGCGGAGGAATCACCGGGAAAGTGATCGGAGTGCGTTGCTTAAGCACGTACAGCACGTGGCACAAGCAGCAGGGAATTCTCTCCCACCTTCTCTCACAAACTCTCACCTTTTCTCTCTCCCAATCTAGGAATTTTTACAAATTCGGATGGGAGAGAGGAGTGAGGGTTTCAACCCCTTTTATAACCTAAAACATGCCCAAAATAGGCTTGGGAACAATGTTTACTTGTTGCCTAACTAAATAGGGGCTGTTTCGGTCCAAAAGAGCATTTCTGGAGGTCCCCTGGCCAAATGCGGTCAGACTTAAGCTCATGCATACTGAATCTAGCACGCATCAAGTTTTCAGACCGGTAGGGTTCCCAGATCGCACGTGGCGGTCCAATTTCAGTTCAACGGTCATCGCACCTAGATCAGGTCTACAAATCTCGTGATATGAAATATAAATTTTTCCTGATCCGAGGGTGTAATTTGGCTGAATTCTGACGGTCAGAACGCTTAATACTGATGCGACAAGTTGTGTGCCAGATTTGAATTTTAAATTTCCAAATCTACCCTTTTCTCACTCTCTTCACTCCAAGCTCAACCAAATAGCCTCTGAACATCGGTTGGACTTGATTTTCGAAACGATTGTCAAGCCCAGCTAACCGGTTATAACGGTCTAAGATGGTAGGCATCGGACTTTCGACGCGCGGTCTAGATCCAATACAAAGTTCAAAGAGGTCCAGAGAACAAACCGGCTTAGAGTTTGATCCGATGTTATAGAGTGTTATAGGGTCGTTGGTTCCACTCGCTTTGGGTCTTGTAGAACGTATTTAAAGTGATCAAAGACTATTTTCCAGCTACTTTAGCGTCGCGCTAGCTAACTTATGCTTAGTTTCTAAAGGAATTAACCCTAAGTGATTTCTTTGGCTATGGAATTGGGTTCTGAGCGATTTTTCAGGTGTTTTAGTTAACCCATTGCCTAAGGACGTCTAATCCCAGATTGACCAAAATCCGGGGTGTTACAATATATTTCTATAAGTATGTATGTTTGTATACGTGTATGAATTTACAAATGCATCATCATCACCATTATTATCTTAGTCTTCTCCTTAGAAATTTGGGTTGGCTTTTAGGAAGTATATGGCAGAGGTTTTATAACCAACTTCAACCATGTGAACTACCAAAGAAACCAGAGCAACATTCATCACATTGGGCATTTATTGAAGCCAGATAGATGGAAGGTAAAAACTGAGCCAGACTTCAAATTACATGAGTTATATTATAAAATATATTATATTGTAATTCAAATATTGGTCTAATTGCATTCTCATCACTGCACCATCCTATTCTGGAATAGGACAAGAATCCTATTGATACTTTCTCCTTTCATAATTTGAGTCTTCTCGTGTTGCAGGAAGATGTTGCCCATGAAGCTCAGCTTGGCTAAATATTGCCTTTTAAGGTTACATTCTCTATAGTGTTCTAATGCTTTGTTTCTTTCTTCTTCTTTTTTTTTTTTTTTTTTTTTTTTTTTAATTTTGTTTTGTTTTGTTTTGTTTTATTTATTTATTTATTTTTGCATTAGGTGAGAGGAAGAAAAGTTGATAAAATAAGATTACTTGTAGGGAAAAGAGAGAAGAAAATGACCATAGACCTATGGCTACGGATTATAACCATAGCCATAGATTGTCAATAATATCTTCTATAATTTAATAATATCAAAGATGAATGCCAAATTGTCCAGCAACGAAACTTGAAAAATGGATGAATTTTCGATATTATCGAGATATGGTCGATAGTATCTAGCATAAGTCATCGATAATATCGATACATGATCGATAGTATCGATAACTAATATCGAGTAATTATTGTAGATCTATTGCTACGGATTATACTCGTGACAATAGGTACTATAGCCGATCTGGCAACAACCACAACGGGAAAAAAAATAAAATTTCATAGGCTTTTACGGAGTACAGTTATAGATACGGCTATAATCCGTAGCCATAGGTTCCTGGTTTTTTCTCCTGTTGTAATCCCACCGCTTTTTGTGGGTCCTTTTATGAGGTATGTGTTATATCCAAACTATTCATCTATTTGGCGAACTCATATTAAGGCTTGAGATAAAAAATAAGATATATCTAACCATCAAGTGGACCACACTGTAAAAGGTAATGGGGAATTGAACGTCTACCATTGAATCCCTTTCAGGGGTTACAGAAGTTTTGGATCATTATGAAATTTGTTTTTTCCCTTCATCCAGGTTTTTATGACCTTATGACTGAACTTATACGAGAAGAATTTCTCACAAATATCACAGTTTGCTCCCTAAAAGTTTTTAATGGTCGACGCTCATTCAACACTATTTCCTGTAACATGGTACACTTGAGATTTAGATATAACTCACTTTTGGTCTCATACCATAAAATGATCTAGAAAAATATATGGACGGCATAGATGAAAAGCATACATCGTCATGGGACCCACGGACCACCGACCATCCGCCATTGGCTGGTGGCAGGTGGAGTACCCAATCCGTTCCGTGAAAGGAGGGGTATTTTCGTCCTCAAATTTGCTGTCCGTACGAGTAGGTCTAAGTTTTCAAACAAAGTTTGCATGGTAGCTTAAAAACCAGCGGGATAAAAGGTGGGGTCCACGGTCCCAAATTTCTCTTTAAAGATTTCTATGTTCCGGCGACTCGTAAGCAAGTGGGCCGGAAGTGACAGCACACGTTACAAGGCTTACCGAGTTCGGCGCAGAGGACAGAAGCATTACGGTATTGACTTTAAATGCTTGTTCGATCGGGTGCGTTGGCCTCGTGACAGACAGGTGGCAGTTGTGACTGGCTGTTCCATTCAATCATTTCAAAGACTTACAACAGCCAAATATGTACAATACCTAGAGGACAATCTTAGCTGTAGGTTATTCGAGACAGCGGATTAGATGCTGCGGACCCAGGATCCACCGAGGTCTGGGTCAGTGGATCCCTGACTGTGGGGCTCACCTTGATATATGTACCTTACATCCACACCATCCATACGTTTTGAAAACTCATTATAGTGCATGATCCAATAAATGAAGAAGTTCCAAACCTCACGTGGACCACACCACAAGAAACAGAGGTAATTAGCCATTAAAATCTTATTGTGGGCTACTAAAGTTTTATATTTCCCTTCATCCGGTATTTTTGACCTTTTCAACAGGTTGGATGGCAAATAAACATTCCGTTAGCTCCCAAAAAGTTTTTAATGGTGAATATTCAATCACCACTGTTTCCTGTAATGTGGTCTACCTAGGATCTACATCTGCATCATTTTAGGGATCATGAATTAGAATGAGCGTTCAAAACGTATGGACAGTATGGATGCAAGTAAAATACATCCAGATGCGGCCAGAGTCAAGGATCCACCGACCTACATGGGGATCCACCCAAGCCGCCCCCAAGACAGTGCGGCCCTTACCGTTGGGCCCACTTTGATGCATGTATTCTACATCTATGTCGTTCATCCGTTTTTTTTAGATCATTTTAGGGCACGAGCTAAAAAAATTTGAACAGATCTAAAATCTGAAGTGCACAATGCCATAGTAAATGGTGGCAATTGATCATTATTTATTTTTATTTTTATTTTTTTAACCACAGATGAATCAGGCTTATATATTTTTTTTTTCCCTTCATCTAGATTTGTTTTACCTCATTAACAGGTCGGATGGAAAATAAACAGTACCGAAATATTACGATAGGCCCTAGAAAGTTTTCAATGGTGGGGCGTTCAATCACCACTATTTACTATAGTACGGTACATATGGGAAGTAGATATGTTTCATTTTTGCGCTCATGCCGAAAATCATCCGGCAAAACGGATGGATGGCGTGGATGTAGAGTGCATACACCAGAGTAGGCCCATCGGCGAGGCATCGTTGGACGGGACTGAACGGTCCTCTCTGGATAGTGTTATGACATGACAGAAAGAAACAATTGAACGGCATTCGCACGTCCTGACAGAGCGAGTGGATTCCGAAACTGTGTTGTTGACTTGGAAGCGGATTGCGTCCTCCACCCGCCTGGACGGAACGGTGGGTGCTTCAATTGACATTATTTAGTCCACTTAAACATTGGATCTATTTCATTTTTGGGAATGATATGGAAAAATGGATGAACCCCATTGATAAAACCTATACGTTAGGGTGGAGGAACTCTGTTTACTGCTCATTTTGTAGCGGTGTATCTTCATGGGTCAAACTAAAGAGCCAAGATGTGCCCATGTGGTCCAGAGAGATATTGGCCATGTCTTGAGGATGTTTTTGTACCTGACTTGTTTGCGCAGGATTCGATGACTAGTAAGCTATCACGAGTTGACACCGTTAAATAATATATTAAGATGAAATCCTCAGTCAATGTGATTAATGGGAGTAGATCATGAAGCAGAAGCAGCGTTGCTGCCATGAGACGTGTCATGGCGCATGTCTAAAAGCTGTCGCATGACACATGACGACTATAGACATTCCACCTCAGTTAATGCAACTCATCTATGCATGTCTAAACCTATTCAAAACCTTAAAATCCAGGCATAGTTCAAAGCTGGGATTCAGGCCGAATTCAAGTACTAACTAAAATCCTCATTTAGGAACGGTTTTAAACTGTTCATAAATGCTTCAGGAACGGTTTAATACCATTTGGCATCGCAGAAAACCAGAAACAGTTCAAAATCGTTTTGGGTACCAATTTTAGGAACGATTTTAAACCGTTCTACTTCCAACGGTCACATTTTTGGCACAATTTTAGAAACAGTTTTGAATGCTTATTAATGTTGCCTACAGTCAGATTTTAAGACGAAATTTTAAGAACAATTTTAAACCCTTTTGTTCATTGTATGAGAGAGATAGAGAGTGGGATATGTAATCTACTTGTATTATATGCCAGATAATTACACAGAAAAAGACTAGAATAATTCACACATAATAATCTCGTCCTTCTTTTCTAATACATAATTCAATTTCAATACAACATTTCATTTTCAGGCTTCTATAATCCAACAATTCCATGCTTTTTTCTAAAATGATCACTGCCTTCAGATATGACATCCGCTGCAAATCCTCCTCTTCAATGTCTTCTCGTCCATCCCCCACAACTCGATCGAGCTCTTCCACCAGCTTGGCCTGCACATCCTGATGCTTCAGTAGGTTCACCATGATCCACTGCAGTGATGTGGACATTGTGTTCGTATGAGAGGAACGAAAATCTCTTCCGTATGAGAGGGATGAAAATCTCTTCCTTCGGCGCCTCTTCCAAGGTAGTCTGGTACATGTCATGAGATGTTAATTCTGTGCTGGAAATATTGGTGGTGGAGGTGTATAACACCCCAGATTTTTGCCAACTTGGGGTTAGACGTCCTTAGGCAATGGGTCAACCAGAACACCTTGGTAACCTCTCAGAACCCAATTCCAAAGTCAAGAAATCACTTAGGATTAATTCCTTTAGAAAATAAGCGCAAGTTAACTAGCGCTACGTTAGATTAGCTGTGAAATTGTCCCTGATTTCTTTAAATACGTTCTGTAAGATCCAAAACTTGTAGAACCAATGACGCTATAATACCCTGAAATCCAGGATCAAACTCTAAACCGGTTTGTTCCCAGAAACCCTTTGAAATCTTGTATTGGATCTATACCGCGCGTCAAAAGTCCGATATCTACAATCTTAGACCGTTATGACCCCTTAGCTGGACTTAACAATCGTTTCGAAAATCAAGCCCAACCGATGTTCTGAGGCTATTTCATTGAGCCTGGAGTGAAGAGAGTGAGAAAGAGTAAAGATTTAGAAATTTAATTCAAAATCTGTCACATGTCGTTGTGCGTTGTTATTAAGCATCTTGACCGTCAGAATTCAGCCAAATTTCACCCTCGGATCAGGAAAAATTTCTCTTTTATGTCATGAGACTTGTATACTTGATTTATATACGATGACTGCTGAACTCAAACTGGACCACCACGTGCGATTTGGGAACTCTACCGGACTGAAAACTTTATGTGATCAACATCCAGTATACATGAGCTTAAGTCCGACCGCGTTCGGCTAGGGGACCTCCCGAAATACTCTTTTGGCTCGAAAAAGTTCCGATTTGGTTATAAATCAAGTATACCTTGTTCCCAAGTCTATTTAGGTTAGGTTTTAGCCTATATAAGGGCTTTAAACCCTCTCATATCTCTTTCATCCGAATTTGCTATAAACCCTAGAAAGTGGTGAGAGAGAAAGGGAGAGATTGTGAGAGAGTTGTGGGAGAGATTTCCTGCCACTTGCACCAGCTATTGCACGTACCGAAGCACCGCATTCAAATCACTTTTCCGGTGATTCCAACGCATTTCTAGGTAAGAAAACCCTAACTAAAAGCTGTTTTAGGGATTCCTTTGTTACAAGTAGCGATGTAGCTTATGTGTCTTGTGATATAGGTCGCCATAACGCCGTTGACGAAGCGTAGAAATTCTGTTTGAATCGATACACGTCTAAGGCGAAAGGTGAGGATTTTAGACGCTTTGATTGACTGATTTCAAAGCTTTCAATGTCATTTAATAGTAGATTATCGAAGAGAACGCCGTTTGACATGTAGAACATGCTGTCCATTTTTTGTTTCGACTGCGTACGAGAAATATGAGATTTAGGGTATTTTAGGTATTTGTAGGAAATACTGTTTACGTCCATATTTTGCTGAAATGATTGCCATGAATATTTGTCGTGTTGTGATATTAGGAATGCGTGTATGATCTGTTTGGCGAAGAGATTCGCCCTAATGCGCACTTTGGGTCGACATACGCTATGTAGGCTAAAGAGTATAGACTAAGTGTTTGTATAAATGTTTGTATTAGTATGTATTGAGTAAATGGTGTTGTGAATTAGTTTTGAGATTGAATTCTCAATTAATAGGCTGATGTATATGATTTTCACCATGTTGGCTATATGAATTGATTTCATTATATATATAGAATGCATGTGCTGCTTGATTTGCTTATGTAGTATGTTATAACATGTGTCAACATGCTTGGATTATTTATATTTATTTCTGTTACTCACATATGCTTACTGATGTTGATACACAAATGCTTGGGGCTATGACCTAGTCCAAGCAGTCGGTAATGGATTGAATTCGTGGTTGGCTTCTATGTACCACGAAGGACGCGTCGATGAACGCGAGTCGTGTCTTGGGCAAGCGGCAGTGGTTAGGCCACACGAAGTGTTTTATGCACTTCATGTCACTCAGCTTGAGATGCGCTCGTACTAGTCGAGCCCGTCAAGTAACCCGACTGGCCATTGTATGTTCACCATGTATGAGTAATAACTGCTTGAACCTAGGGTACTGAACTTACCATTGAAAATCCTATCAACCATGGTACCTTGATCCATAAAGACTCATGAGCCGGGCATGGTGGTATGGGACACCGTGGTCGAGCTGTCGGCCTATGCTGGGGCCACAAACCTCCCTGTAGTGACCAGTGAGCACCATTGACTCGTGAGCCGATTGTGGTGGTATGGGACACTACATTCGAGCTGTAGGCCTACACTGATTGGTGACGAGCCCTTTGTAGTGACCTCGAGCGTATTCTGAGTCTACGGGAGGCGACGACCCTTCCGTAGCAACAAGAGTACATTAGGCCTGTATTGATAAGGTGATGGGGGAGCGGTGCAACGAGTGGGAGTAACAGCCCTGACAGCCCTTGCATTGACATACAAATATAACACCGTATGAGATTACTAGGAGTGACGACCCTAGATAGGATCTGTGTTGGGATTGGTATAAGGAAGGTACCTTTGTTTCCCAATACTGCTGTATGAATGGACTAATAATAACCCGGTAATCATATCCACATCGCACTGCATGTGCTTGGAAGATGTGGAGAACTGTGGGAAGAAAGCATGCCGCGGGCGTAAGATGGTGCCTTATGAGGGAGAATGTCGGTGAGGGCATCCATCATGTCATTTCATGCATGAATTAACAACAGTATCTAGGAATGTTTGATTGTTTGCTTTACTATTATCGCGTGATTGATTTGATAACATGCTAATCTTTGCTCTATGATTCCACTGAGTTGATTACTCACTCCCACGTTACGGGATGGTGTTCCAGACACCCATCAGTCCCTATTTTAGTTTCTGATGATGGCGCTGCTTGTGGAGTGGAGCTGGACTTGTATGATGTTGAGGAGGACTTCTCCTCCGTGTTTTGATCGACGAGATTACAGGGAGGTTGATTAGACGCCATGACACTTGTCTTTCTTTTGTACTTTTGGAGCACTCATGTATATTCTTTTTGTTCATTTTTGGAGTATACATGTATTTATTTAACCTGGTAACATGTTCACACTCTGAAGGCTTACAATTGATTATATATTTTATGTATTTATCATAGTCTTTCGCTTGATAATTTAACTGTCTCTGGAGTATGATATGCTGTTTTGACTTAGTATCAATCTTGTTTAATGCCATTCTACAGACAACATGCATTTATCATTATCTATGTTGCATAAGTGACGTTCTGGAACTCGGGAGTTGGGTTTCTACCCAACCCCCGATTTTCGGGATGTCACATATGGTATCAGAGCATGATTTGGATTAAACCGGACCTGGGTTATGGTAACACAACGCACACTGACGCACTTTGACTTAGGAAGGGGGCGATGGAAACTTAGAAAATACATTAGAATCCCAAGTTTCACCGACAGGTGAGACAATACAATAATTTAGGCCATACATATCTTCGGTCGCGTGAAGCGACCTAAGTCGCCTATAGTGTCACGCCCCAAATCCGAAAATCGGATTCCAATGAATCCCGATTGCCGAATCCGGTGCCGACAGCCTCCGTAGTGCCCCATTCTCGGCTCCTGACAATCAAATGCCAGATTCCGATCCTGGGATCCTACAAGGAGGATTTTCAGAATGAATTTTTTTTTTGTAATGGAGCATAACCACAAGCATAACCAAGTCACAAAACAACATCACCACATATCCACTATAACAAAATTTTAAGTACAATGCAGAAAGGAAAATACAAGGTGATCAAAAAGCTCCAAAAGGTCCTGATATGCACTCCTGTCTCAGCGCTGTTGTCGTCCAACGCTACCTGCACGCAACTATCGTGCATAAGCTTACAAAAGCTTAGAGGGTGGTGTAAGTGGGTGCGTAAGGCAAACGCCAAGTGTACAGTATCAGAACAATGCGGAAGTATGTGGTAAGTCCATAGAATTAACCATGCCAAAGCTATGCGATGAGATATGAATGTCATCGGCCACACCGATACAATGCAAGGCCTATATAGCCGAATGTCATATGCGAAATGCAATCCAAGCAAGTCGGTACTCCTCAAGTACGTATATCAGTACAGTTCCTCTCTGGATATCACCGGGGTCTAATACACTTCGCAGAGACTGCCACCTCCCTAGCTGCACAGTCAAGCAAGCGGATAAGATCTCACTATCCGCCTGACCAGTAGTATGCCAATACCTACCCGGCTCGTCGATAGCGGACTCATTTGCGAGCTAGTCAAACTCAGCCTAGCTTATAGCCCTCTCACTCAGGCGGATAAGGCCACACCCCCTTCCAACCGACCACGACATAGTGGGAGACGCGGCCTACTGGTATTCGGCACTCGGGCGCTTGTGTATCCACTCGGTCTAGACGCTGGAGCATCTCCTAGTACCAAAAAGGTTCTGGGACTTTCACCCAAGGACATCCTAAGTGCCCATAGTGCTAGAATAAGTATTTTCGGTATCCAATACGGCCATCCACGATGTACCTGTGGAGTCACGGCCCTGATGTCGCTAGGGCGTGCAGTGATCAAGTCATACTTATGCAAGATGCATGAATCACGCTGTCAAAACATGCAGAAATCCAGCGCGTACTGCGCGATCATGTGGGGCACTCAGTCACATAACGAGTCCTGTAAATGGTCTGCCCAATGGCGTATGTTATGATCAGTCATTACTCATATCAAGCATACATATGATGCGTATGGGCATGAGTCATGAGATTCTTCTAAGCATATTATAAGGCGATGAATAGCAACGAGTATGGGGCTATCAATGGGCCCTAAGGAGAGTTACAATGCGGACATTTAACCAACATTGCACATATAATGTGGACGTCAAACCAACATTGTTCCTTAGGCACGACCCGCCATATATACCATTACATGAACCATGAGAGATCACTCATTGTAATGGACCCTAAGGTCATCTCGTTAGGCCTCGACCCATGGCCTTAGATACATCAAATGGGCCGTATCACATGGGCCTTACGTTTATCAAATGGGTTACATTAATGGGCCTCGCCAATGAGCCTTATGTACATTGCAATGGTCCACGATCCATGGGCCTTGAAATACATCAAATGGGCCTACACGCATGAGCTTTAAATATGACAAAGGGGCCGCTCCATTTGCGCCCCATGCACATCAAATGGGCTTGAATCTCGTGGGCTCTTTATGTATCAAATGGGCTTAGTCCCATGGACCTTGCATATGTCAAATGGGCTTAGTCCCATAGGCTTTGGATATGTACCAAAGTAGGTCTCAATGAGTGACCATAATTAAGTAAATTTTGGGCACTAAACACACACCAAGGTGGGCCCATTTGAAACATAGATCTGCCTCATTTTTTTAGCTCATATTATGGAATGAGCTCTCAAAATAAGTGGTCAGTATGGATGTAGCACGTGCATCATAGTTGGGGGGGGGGGGGGGGGGGAGGGTGGGTCCACATGGAGGCCCACCATCACACATATACAATACAGTATATATGTATGTAATATAATATATATATATATATATATATATATATATATATATATATATATATATATATATATATATATATATATATATCAACACATATGCACACACACGCATACATACACGCACACACAGACCTGCATACACACACACACGTGCACTCACACACCTGCATACACACACTCACTCACACACGCACACACACACACACACGCACACACAGTGACAATGGGCTCCACCGTCCATGCAGACGGTGGAATACACCCACATACATCACTGTGGGTCCCATGTGGGGCCCACCATAATATTTATTTTCCATCCAATACGTTGATAAGGTCATGCAGACCTGAATGAATAGGAAAAACAAATTTCAGCTTGATCCAAAACTTGTGTGGACCCCAAAAGGGTTTCAATGGTGGAATTTAATCACCACTGTTTCTTGTGGTGTGGGCCGCCTGAGCTTTGGATGTGCCTCGTTTTTGGAGAGGGCCCACCTCAGAGGGTGGGCCACCTTATGGACAGATCGGATGGTAAGTAAACATTAAGGTGGGGCCCACACTATCAGCCGTGGGACCCCCCTTGGCGTCCGCTGTCCGCCCGCCCGCTGGGGGCATCTGACGTGAGCAGAGGCAGCAACCTCTGCTGCCTCAAAAATGATTTTTTTTTCTTTGAAAACCCATTTTTTTCAGGGTTTTTATCGCGTGGGGCCCACGTCTGAAGAATCCACTCCTGCCATTGGATTCTACAAGCCACAACGAATCCAACGAGTCCAATATCGAGCCTCTTTCATCGTGTAAACAGAAATCTGGAAGGATTTCAATGGTATTGATGGTATTTTCAACACTATGGCCCACTAGATATCCGGATCTTCCTCATCTTTCGGTTCAACGCCTAAAATAAGTTGGGGAAGAGGATGGACGGCACGGATTGTATACATACATCAAGGTGGGCCCCGTACAAGTGGTCTTCTCCAAAGGCTTAGAAATAAGCCATGATTTGTGTTTTCATTCTAGTGACGTCCAGCGTCACTGGACTCGTTTGGACTGGATACGAATTTTAAGTGGGCCTTACCTAGGTGGGCCACCACATAGTAGGTGGTGTGGTTACGATGCATATAAGGTGGGCCCACTCATGGATGACTTGGATAAAATACTTACTTCAAGGTGGGGTCCATCCAAGTGGGCCATATGGCCATTTCATCACATACAAGGAAGTAAATGGAAAGAGAGGGAGAGAGAAATAGAGTGAGACACGCGTGATGGAGGGACCCTGGCACTATGGGCCCTCCGTTTCAATCATCCAATCATACATCAAAGGTCCCCTTGCATATGGACCATCAACAAAAGATCAACGGTGGAGATCCCACTCCACTAGAAATGGACGGTCTAGATGACCTCCTCAATACAAGGAAAGTAAACATCATGATGGGGTCCATGGAGAATGGCCCCATCATGGAATGATCTTGATGATCAAGATGAGCCATTGGCCACAACTTAGGGTCCCAAGTGAGATCCAAACCATTGATCGGTTAGCCTCACTTGGCCCATCTTAAAAATATAAAAAGTAGCCTAAAGAAACACCCACCACTTGATCTTCTTGGTCCGTTGGATAGCCGGTCTCCTAGAGCTTCACTTTGATGGTGGAGATGGGAAATGGATGGCTAGGATGATGGGATTTGGAGATGGGAAGTGGGCCACCAAAATGCACATTTTCTCTCCATGGAAGGCTTGGACGTGGGAGAGCTTCCTTGCTTGAGATTTGGAGTGTTGAGAAATGAGAGGGAGAGAGAGAGTTGTAAGAGTGATGGAGTGATGTGAGGTGAGTGATGGGTGAGGTGAGTGATGAGTGAGGTGAGTGATGGGTGAAGTGAGAGGTTAGTTGACTTAGGTGGTTGCTTGACTTGTGGAGAAAGGAAGCATGGGTGGGTGTACTTGACATGAGAGGTGATTGATGGGATTGATGGGACATATTGTAGAGATTCCTTGGGATTTGTAACGCGCGGTGTTTTTGCTCGAACTGAACGTGGGTCCGTATCTCATCGTCTGGGTATCGGATCAGTGCGTGAGTTGCGGCGTTGGAACCGCGGCGACAGTGCGGTCGCAATGATACAAGTCTCGGATTAAGCCAGCTCAAATGAATAGGATACGACTTACGGTCGTGCACAACATCAACTATGAAATTTGACGAGAAGGATCGCGGAAAGCGACGAAACAGTACGGATTATGATACGGGTCTTACATATAGGTCGTAAGTTGATGGGTTTGAGTCATTCCCTGAAGGATTCCAAACCTAGTAATGAATGTCCTTGGGTTGTGGGGCAACCAAAACACCCTTACACTCAATCTCAAGGCCTAAAACCCCTTTTCATCCCATTCCTTCAGAATCTCTCCTTCCACCACCCAATTCTTCAACTTTTTCTAAGTCCTTTCACACTAGACATAAATACTAATGTGTGAAGGATAGTGAATCATACCTGAACAAAAATTTATTATAAATAGTAAATATATGTATAAATTAGAATTTTGGACATTGAAATTAGGGAATATCACGGAATAAATGTGTTCGTTGGATGGATTAGCCTCTCCTACTCCAAAATAATATGTTACATGATGCATAAATTCATCCCGATTTGCAAATTGGCCCCGAAACGCTTCGAACGGAGTCGTGGGCCTACCCACGCTAATATGGAATGATCCAGGGTGGGAGCCACATGCATTTGGGGTCCCTAGGGCAGGGGTACCACACCCCATAGTCCGGGCCTCGCCGGATTGGAGTTTGATCGGTGAGGACCTCGCCGGTTCGGCGAGACCTCGCCATACATCGGGCCTCATTTGGTCGGGCCTTCGGGCTGGAGGTATTTGGGGGTTAGGGTAGCCCCCTGGTATGTGTGCCGTCCGTTAAAACCCCTCCAATCTAGTACCTCCTTCACAAACTAGCCCTCCAAGCTCTCCTTTCTCTCTCAAACGTCTGATTTTTAGCAAAAAATCACCCCTCCAATCACTCTCATTCCCATTTTCTGCCACAACCGATGCCCCTTCATTGGTTGCTATGGTATGCACTTCTTTCTCTCTCCATTCTCGTTCGTTTGGAGCTCTTACACCCCCCATTTGAAGCTCGAATCGTGTGAGCCTCCATCCCAACCTATTTTGCTCTTTTCCCTTTGAAATCCTATCCTTTGAGGTCCTGTTTCATTCCTCTATAGGACCTAGATTTGTGTTATCCCATTAGGTCAGCCCTACCTCCCCCTTTCCTCCATGTTCTTAGCTTGAGGAGTATTGAAAATACATGGCCGATTGAGCTCTAATGGGCAACAGACAGTATTAAACTAGACAGTATTAAAGAAGGTAAGTCGAGACCGTGGTAGAAGTCCTTTGGTAGAATTAGGCATCTATGCCGTTGTCCTGTAGATTGTTTAATTACCGTTTTAAGGATTTTTATGTTTTGTTGTTGATGGGTCTAGTGATGTCATAGGTAGAAAATGTGTTGTGTTTAGTGGTTTGGGCGTAGCATAGCCGCAGTCGTCCCTGTCATAATGCATGTGAAATTGTATTGTGACAAATTTTGTTAATGAAGTGCATGCTGTTTCGTTCGCTGTAAGGTATTGTCCTTAGATTGGGTGTATCCTATGGTTTCCACTACCATGTTGTAAATCCCGGGATTAAGCCTACAGAATTCATTTTTATCCCACCCCACCCTCCTACCAAGTATGCCACTCCCTATCCTGACATGGGATTAGTAATGCGGTCCTAGTTAACATAACTTAAGACCAATGGCCATATAGGCCCTTGGAGTTTTGGACTTAGAGTTAGTACTCTTAGATTTGAAGGATCTGACGATATAGGAAATCCAATTCCATTTAGACAATCTTGACCCTAAGCGATAGAACAATCCCCTGTAGTAGAAATGGTATGAAACCATTTAGCGTATAGGCTTAGGTTTTGGATTATAGCTAGTGAGTTACAGACTAGGCTACTAGTTGAATTAAGCAGTGTAAAGCCTGTATATGCTAAGGAATAGTAGGTTAGATTTGGTTGGAGTAGTACCTCATTCTTTCGATAGATCCCCTTAATAGTTATAGACTTCTGTTATAACCCTTAGAAAAGTTGTTTTAACTTAGAATCATTCACTCTCAGAAAAAACTTATAAATCCCTCAGATTGAACT
Source organism: Magnolia kwangsiensis (assembly GCA_037074715.1). Lineage (NCBI taxonomy): Eukaryota > Viridiplantae > Streptophyta > Magnoliopsida > Magnoliales > Magnoliaceae > Magnolia > Magnolia kwangsiensis. The sequence goes on along the minus strand of CM073586.1, from coordinate 50,649,105 downwards.
TAGAATAAACTAGCACGCCCCTTTGAATTGCCTTCCCTAAGGGCTTATTGCATTCGAGAACACAGAGTAAAGGAACTGTACATGTAAGCGATGTATTCGCGGTTTGAATTGACTTCTCAATCCTGGTAGTTGCCAATAAATCCAATGCTCTGATCAAGCAGAAGATCGGCATCATCTAGGATTAAGAACTGATATGACGAATTTTCTATTAGAGTCTAGGCAGAAAGTCTCTATATCCGGCTCAGACCCACTATACGACTTTTCTTTCGTCTTAACCGACCATCTACAACCAAAAGTTATTACTTTACCTTTGAAAAATGTTGAGGACATATATCCAATAGAGATTAGACCTCTTGCCACAAACTCACATCCGTCCTTAAAATCAACCACAACACCTGTCATTTCAGCTCTTTTCTACAACTATAGGTACCAATGCCATAGAACGCATCATTAGCAAAGGAAGACCAATGTAGTGAGAGGTTGTTTCCTATTTCATATCAAGGATAGGCCCTAAGTTACACCTCGTTCCGATATACGGATCGAGACATAGATTCTTGAACCTTAAATAGAACTAAGTTTTAAGGGGGGTAGAACCTATTGAGCCCAATCTACATAGGATTATCTAATACAACCGTTGGATCAGAGTAGCACAGCGGAAGCGTGGTAGACCTCTTCCCCACTGGCCCAGGATTGAAACAGTTGATTTAGGTTATATGTAAGGTTAGGTCACTAAATAGGATCTGAACCTTCCTTAGAATGCCAATACTAAAGTCTCTCTAGGGACTCATTACCCTTAGCCAATTTCGGGGATGAAATTTTATTTTAAGGGGGGTAGATTGTAACACCCCATATTTTTGCCAACCTGGGATTAGACGTCCTTAGGCAATGGGTCAACCATAGCACCTTGGTAACCTCTCAGAACCCAATTCCAAAGTCAAGAAATCACTTAGGATTAATTCCTTTAGAAAATAAGCGTAAGTTAACTAGCGCTACGTTAGATTAGCTGTGAAATTGTCCCTGATCACTTTAAATACATTCTGCAAGACCCAAAACTTGTAGAACCAATGACGCTATAATACCCTGAAATCCAGGATCAAACTCTAAACCGGTTTGTTCCCAGGAACCCTTTGAAACCTTGTATTGGATCTAGACCGCGCGTTGAAAGTCCGATATCTACAATCTTAGACCGTTATGACCGCTTGGCTGGACTTGACAATTGTTTCAAAAATCAAGCCCAACCGATGTTCTGAGGCTATTTCATTGAGCCTGGAGTGAAAAGAGTGAGAAAGAGTAAAGATTTGAAAATTTAATTCAAAATCTGGCACATGTCGTTGCGCGTTATTATTAAGCATTCTGACCGTCAGAATTCAGTCAAATTTCACCCTCGGATCAGAAAAAATTTCTCTTTCATGTCATGAGACTTGTAGACTTGATTTAGGTACGATGACCGCTGAACTGAAACTGGACCGCCACGTGCGATCTAGGAACTCTACCGGACTGAAAACTTTATGTGCTCAACATCCAGTATACATGAGCTTAAGTCCGACCCCGTTTGGCCAGGGGACCTCCCGAAACACTCTTTTGGCTCGAAAAAGTCCCGATTTGGTTATAACTCAAGTATACCTTATTCCCAAGTCTATTTAGGTTAGGTTTTAGCCTATATAAGGGCTTTAAACCCTCTCATATCTCTCCCATCCGAATTTGCTATAAACCCTAGAAAGTGGTGAGAGAGAAAGAGAGAGATTGTGAGAGAGTTGTGGGAGAGATTTCCTGCCACTTGCACCAGCTATTGCACGTACCAAAGCACCGCATTCAAATCACTTTTTTAGTGATTCCAATGCACTTCTAGGTAAGAAAACCCTAACCACAAGCTATTTTAGGGATTCCTTTGTTACAAGTAGCGATGTAGGTTATGTGTCTTGTGATATATGTCGCCATAACGCCGTTGAGGAAGCATAGAAATTCCGTGCGAATCGATACACGTCTAAGGCGAAAGGTGAGGATTTTAGACGCTTTGATTGACTGATTTCAAAGCTTTCAATGTCGTTTAATAGTAGATTATCAAAGAGAACACCGTTTGACATGTAGAACATGCTGTCCGTTTTCTGTTTCGACTGCGTACGAGAAATATAAGATTTAGGGTATTTTAGGTATTTGTAGAAAATACTGTTTACGTTCATATTTTGCTGAAATGATTACCATGGATATTTGTCGTGTTGTGATATTAGGAATGCGTGTATGATCTGTTTGGCGAAGAGATTCGCCCTAATGCGCACTTTGGGTCGACATACGCTATGTAGGCTAAAGAGTGTAGACTAAGTGTTTGTATAAATGTTTGTATTAGTATGTATTCAGTAAATGGTATTGTGAATTAGTTTTGAGATTGAATTCTCAATTAATAGGCTGATGTATATGATTTCTACCATGTTGGCTATATGAATTGATTTCATTATATATATGGAATGCATGTGTTTGTTGATTTGCTTATGTAGTATGTTATAACATGTGTCAACATGCTTGGATTATTTATATTTATTTCTGTTACTCACATATGTTTACTGATGTTGATACACAAATGCTTGGGGCTATGACCTAGTCCTGACAGTCGGTAATGGATTGAATTCGTGGTTGGCTTCTATGTACCACGAAGGACGTGTCGATGAACGCGAGTCGTGTCTTGGGCAGGCGGCAGTGGTTAGGCCACACGAAGTATTTTATGCACTTCATGTCGCTCAGCTTGAGATGCGCTCGTACTAGTCGAGCCCGTCAAGTAACCCGACTGGCCATTGTATGTTCACCATGTATGAGTAATAACTGCTTGAACCTAAGGTACTGAACTTACCATTGAAAACTCTATCAACCATGGTACCTTGATCCATAAAGACTCATGAGCCGAGCATGGTGGTATGGGACACCGTGGTCGAGCTGTCGACCTACGCTGGGGCCACAAACCTCCCTGTAGTGACCAGTGAGCACCATTGACTCGTGAGCCGATTGTGGTGGTATGGGACACTACATTCGAGCTGTAGGCTTACATTGATTGGTGACGAGCCCTTTGTAGTGACCTCGAGCGTATTCTGAGTCTACGGGAGGCGACGACCCTTCTGTAGCGACAAGAGTACATTAGGCCTGTATTGATAAGGTGATGGGGGAGCGGTGCAACGAGTGCGAGTAACAGCCCTGACAGCCCATGCAGTGAGATACAAATATAACATCGTATGAGATTACTATGTGTGACGAACCTAGACAGGATCTGTGTTGGGATTGATATAAGGAAGGTACCTTAGTTTCCCAATACTGCTGTATGAATGGACTAATAATAACCCGGTAATCATATCCACATCACATTGCATGTGCCTGGAAGATGTGGAGCACTGAGCGGTACGCAAGCATGCCGCGGACGAAGATGGTGCCGTATGAGGGAGAATGTCGGTGAGGGCATCCATCATGTCATTTCATGTATGCATTAACAACACTATCTAGGAATGTTTGATTGTTTGCTTTACTATTATCGCGTGATTGATTTGATAACATGCTAATCTTTACTCTATGATTCCACTGAGTTGATTACTCACTCCCATGTTACGGGATGGTGTTCCGGACACTCATCAGTCCATATTTTAGTTTCAGATGATGGCACTGGTTGTGGAGTGGAGCTGGACTTGTATGATGTTGAGGAGGACTTCTCCTCCGTGTTTTGATCGACGAGATTACAGGGAGGTTGATTAGACGCCATGACACTTGTCTTTCTTTTGTACTTTTGGAGCACTCATGTATATTCTTTTTGTTCATTTTTGGAGTATACATGTATTTATTTAACCTGGTAACATGTTCACACTCTGAAGGCTTACAATTGATTATATATTTTATGTATTTATCACAGTCTTTCGCTTGCTAATTTAACTGTCTCTGGAGTATGATATGCTGTTTTGGCTTAGTCTCAATCTTGTTTAATGCCATTCTACAGACAACGTGCATTTATCATTATCTATGTTGAATAAGTAACGTTCTGGAACTCGGGAGTTAGATTTCTACCCGGCCCCTGATTTTTGGGATGTTACATGGTGCTACTACTGTTGGGCTTGAATCAGTTGCCTGAAGGGTTGGAGAAGGCCTAGAGAATGTTGTTGCATGCTATTTTCAGCTTGTGGGTTGTGCTGGTAATACATGCTATCCAAGCTTAGAGACATAGCTTAGATCTGATGAAAATGTTCTCGATCTCGAGGACCATAGACGTACCTTAGATCGAAGGTAACCCCCAAAAATTAGTTGTATACGAGTAGTTTCCCTTGCCAAAGGGTCCGTTGCATTTGCACCAGCTTCCTTAAGGCACACAGATTGCATTGTATCATTACATGCATTTGAAATGATAAAATATATGTCTAGATGGATGTAGTATAAACTCTAGAAATAGTTTAAACAGCTGACCTCAAAAATTCTTGGGCATCTTCTTCTCTCCCATAACCAAGAAAACATACAACCTAATAAGTGAATACTAAGTGAACTTGAAATAACTTGCAATGCTCTCCATTTAACACTATCATCCTGCACAAAAGATTTCATTTAAGCCTACATGCACACGCTTCTCAACTCTTCCTCTTTTGGGGGCGTTGATCTCATTCATTGTTGGTTGGGATCATCCACTCTATATTAGATACACTCTTTTGTGGAAGTTACAACTTGAATAGAAAAATAGGTAGAACTTAAATGCATGCAGAATTGGATTACCATTTGATGTAGCAACAACAACAGCCAAACAAAGATAATACTGCTTGTAATAAGTATCCAAGGCAAGAGTAGATGGTTCCTTAGCAGCCAAACTTTTAACCAGCATAGCTCCCTGTGAAACATTGATGAAAAGCTCCTTATAAACATAATTATGACATCCAAAATCCTTTTTAAAAAAATAAAAAGAACAAGAGGTTTCTTTTGCAACCTTTGTATCATCAAAGCACCCACTAGCCATGATAACCTGCGCAATTTAGTGTTAGAGTGAACACTTGAAAGAAGACTATCAAAACCCAGAATTCAGTAGCATGAGGTGACCCTCTGATGAATGAGTTGGATGGCTTGCATACATGTGGGCCCCATATCTACCAGGTGCCATCATTAACTTACGGGTATCACTGGAGCACGTCCCATTTCATATAAGATTTGAAGAACTGGCTTTAGCTCAACTGAGAAAAAAATCACACAACATAGCACTCAAAAGATAATAATATACAAAAGAAAAATAGCTGCCACATTACAGTCACATCATGGGACCAGAAATTAAATACTAAATGATTGTTGAAAATGGGAGCTAGAAACATCAACATTAGCACTCTAGTATTCACGAAGCATGGGAAATGACACCCAAAGAAATTGTAATAAATGCTATGCTTCTAAGTACAAAAGAAAAGAAAAGTGGATACGGTTAGCAGAACCAGGGAATCAACAAGCTTACAGTTAATTCATATCGAACGCGACACAAGTTTGAGAGTAGCTTCTCATAATCTTCCTACAGGAAAGACAATAAAAGAGAATGAGATGCCCCAAAAACTCAACATCCCACAAAATGCAGATGCAAGGATGCTTAAATTACATCTGCATTCTAGGGTCTATCTAAATTCCAAACTTCCCCTAATTGCATTATTTAAAAGCCATATTATTAGATAAGGAAAGGTTAGGATAAGAGGTTACAGTTCCAGATGTAAGTAGCTTCTTATTTGCTAGCAAAATACAACAACCCAAATCAACCGCCAGCTTTAGCACACCTATCATCTCTGAACTGGTAGAGCAATCAACAAGTACCAAACCTGTGAAATGAAATAGGACAACAAATTGCACACAAATAAATGAACAAACATGAAAAATGTCCGCATGATGACCCAAGCATTGCAGTTGAGGTTGAGACTAAAAAGAATGATATGCCAGATGCCATGCTTGTCATTGTTGGATTTCTCATGAATTCCTTTAAACATTACTTGTTACATAGAAATGACATAACCAAAGTTTAAACACAAAACATAGAGGAAATGACCAACAATCTTTCACTCAAATACATCCCAACACATTCTAATGATCCAGACCAGTTATTCGAGCAGTCTCACTTTGTACAGTGTAAACGAAACAAATAGAAACCCTAAAAAAGAAAATAACAACAATAAAAACAAATAGAAGCTCTCAATTGAGTTATTTCAGCTCTTTGATAACCTTTCTCTTTTGCTTTGAACATAAACAATCACCATAACCTTTCCTTTGTATAATCAATGGGTTGAAATATTCAATCTAAGAGTTTTCTTGGTTATCCCCCATTTAAGGGGAGCCTTATCAAATAAATGACTTTCATCACTGAAAAAGACACAAATCCAATGGCTAGACTCCCGACGTATCTTGTTGTAATATGTTGAGATGTATTCAAGCAAACCTATTGATGAGACTACCAAAGTACTTCCATAGGCAGAAGAACTAGATCTGTTTCCTTGCTGCTACCATAACATAGAATTCTAATTATAGTACATACTAGAATAATTTCAACATAATTCCTTATGTGAAAGGAGCATCACCTTGGCAATTTTTGCACCAGAGGCAGTAGTTAGAATACATGCCCCTGTTGATATGTTAATCGTGTTTGTTCCATCACCTCCCGTTCTAACAATATCAACCACATCAGTCATTCCTTCAACCTTCCTACAACATTTGAACATTGCTCTTGCCAATCCCACAACCTACAAATGTAGAGATCTATAAATCTATAAAGGAGTAGTATGCTTATCAATTTCAGTCTATGAATCATGCTTATGTAGCTTCTCTCTCAATCATACTTGTGTTCTAATATTCAAAAACATAACATATTTTACTTTCTTTTATAAAATGTTACATATGACTACTCACTTCTTTGAATGACTCTCCTTTTGCTCTCAAAAGAACAAGAAAAGCATTGATCAAAAGTTCATTAGCTTCACTGAGTAAAAAATCAAGAGAAGCTTCTACCTCCTCTTCAAATAAATCCACCCCATTTATCAGATAAAAATAAATAGAACTGCACTAACTAATTAGCCTATATTCTTTTGAAATGATCCAAAAATCTGGTTGTTGACGGACATGATCCCAAAATCAGACTGGTTTTGGTGGATTTTGAGGAGTAAGACTGTCAAATTTAGGATCGCAACCTACCCATGATGGTCAGTCCTATCAATGCAATTTCAACTAGGAGTGTTAAGATTCTGACCAAATGGAGGAATTTATTATTTTCTTTCTTTCTCTGGATTAGCAGGCTGATCAAACTCTATTGAAAACTCAGTTTTATTTATATGTTGTGGCTGCATTTGGATGGTCAGGATAATCAATGAAGCATGATTATAAGACCATAACTCCTTTATAGTAGTACAATAGGTGCCTTAGTTCCCAAAAAGTTATTTGCTAATAAGCTTGCTAAAATAACAACTACATACCAAAGAAAAAAAAAAAAACAAACTGTTTTCTCCCATTTAAGATCCAATTTTCTTAATCATGCTAAGCTTATGTTATGGATTACTGGGGCTATGGCATGTGCAATCGTGTGGAGAGGAAGGAAGAAAGATTGGGACAGAACGTAATGACTAAAGTAGCTGTTAGAGGCTTTTCTTAAAATGACCAAAATGACCTCAGTTGATTACTTACATTTTTAATGCCCAAAATAATGTTATGCTATTTTGTGAGCATCCTTGTTTAGTTGCCTCAAAACATTTTCTCTATCCAAAATAGATCAATTTGTGGTATTTTATAGTGTGTTTGGTTGCATCAAATTAGACTGATTAATCATAAAATGTCATTAAATTTCATGATGTAACCATCTCCCTGCCAATTCATTGAATGGTTGGGATGTTCTGATCAAAACGATTTAATTGCTAGGGTGTTTAGGTTATGAAGAATCCCAAGATGTTGGTGGAACTGTTGAGAGGTTAATGGTCAATATGTGTTTCGCTGAATAAAATAGCGAGAGGCATTTAATATTATTATGGAAATTCCATTTGAGTAGTTTAAATTCAATTGGCTGGATGGACGCATTCAAAAATTCAATTTTGCCTGGCCCAAATCCCAGCCATTGATAGCCATACAAAACTTGCAATAATTATAAACCCTTTTACGTGAAGCAGTAGTAAATTCATCATAGCGACACTTTTCCTTTGAATTACCTCAAAAAAATCAGATCAATCAAAAACTAAGGTGGCCCATTGTATAAAATCATGCCTAGAACCTCTAAAATCAAGTTGTGTGTCGCATACTGCAATCTTGGAATTGACTGATTTTTGTGTGTCCATTCATTCTGGCTGATGTACCTTATGAATGGATTAGATGGAATAGAAAAATATGGTGGGTCCCGAACACAATCTAAAGATGAAAGCCAACAACTCCACCATTAGTTTTTCTTTTTAAAACCCATTTGGACCCCAAGGAAACTCTTATTTTTCACTACATCAATGAAGTTTAAAGCATAACCTATCATCCATAATTACACAGTCTTGACTGAGAATAGAAATAATATGCCATTGGAAGCATAAAAACCTCAAAAGTAGGCAAAAAATGTTTTTTTTTTTTCCTGGTAAGTAACATACTGAAAGATATTGAAATAATCCTTCTAAATGCTAGGGCTTCAGATGGACACACCTTGTTATGTACGAGGCCTGGCATTCAAAATCATAGCGTAAGTAATAGAAAGGCCATGTTAATGTTATGTTGCGACCTAACGTATAAAAACACGATCCCAAAATTACCACCTGTTGAAGGTAGGTAGGGTGTTGAATGCAAACAATACAATATTAGTCTATAGGAACCTGCAGATGACAACAAGTTCTAGCATGCATGCATGCATGGTTATTGGAGTGAGAAGGTTCTGTGCCTTAGCATATACCAGCCCCAACACTATTGCTGTGGAGGCAAAGGCAACATATTTCAGACATGAACAGAAACTAGGACAAGGCTGTATTTTTTCTTTTCTTTTAATCGCGGCAACAAGAATCGAGATCCTAAGAATTTGGAGTCATTGATTAGAACCAACATGCATATTTAATTCACAGTTAAAATGTGAGTTTCAACTTTCGAAGGAGTATACCTTATTCATCATATTCCATTGACCCACTTGGGGCAAGCAATCCTTTTCTCTACTAGTGTCATGGGATTTAAGCTACAAAACCAACCAGAAGCAATGACGAAAAATTAAAAAGCACTCAAAGAAGGGAGTTCCTGTAGTTAAAATAGCTAGTCAATGAAACAAATCTTGCATTTGTTAAAAAAATACCAATTTACTTACCCAACTGTAGGTAAAATGCGTTCTTCAACCGAAGCAAGTTTCTCACTAATTTTGATGCCAAACTCCTTTGCATAAAGATCTTTGTGGTAATTGGTAATTATTGTGGTGAACTGTCTACCAAAGAAAAATGAAGTTTCAGGGTGTTTCATTCTGACACAAGCATTAACAAAGTATAACTACAAAGCTGGTGCCAGTCACCATGTTGATGCACTAAAGAATAGTTTCTAGGAATTTCATGTGCTTGCTCTACATACTTTTGGAATGTTCTCGAGGCATGGTAAGAATAACTTGAAATTTTTTTTTTTTGTTCAACGTTGGAACATCTTTTGTGTTCAAGCCTGATAAATAGCAATACTTTTGGGGAAGTTCTCCATTATTCTCTAAGCAGATCTATTGGGGATTGCAACTAATTTGGTCTGTATCAACTGTTTCACATGTTATTCAATCTCTATGTACTTTATAAATAAAAAAAGCCCTAAGGTTTGTATTTAATGTACTCTCAAATGGTAAAGAAAGCATAAATTCAGTGTCACAAAGATATAAATACATATGTAACAGGATTTCATTCATTCTGATGCTCTAAGTTCTCAAATCAATGCATTCCCAAATTACTTTCTTTTTGTTCTAACAAAGCAAAAATTAGTTAATGGGTTGCCCCAATTTCCTTCAACTGGGATAGACCTATGTCAACGTATATGATTTTTGGGCCAGTACATATGAGATCCCAACATAGAGAGATAGGAAATTATACAGAAGACAAGGAAGAAATGAAAAAGATGAAAGCACAAACAAAAGGATCTAGAGAAGCAAAAGGATCTAGAGAAGCAGAGCTTACCTAGGTTTAGATGCAAAGTTGTGTTTACTAGCAAGGAATGATTGCATGCATAGGAACTTTTCCAAAACTAGTATCATTCAGATGCTACACTAAAATACAAAGTAAAAAAACTAAAAATAGTGAAATTCAGATTTACTGCAACACTTGATAGTCACTTTGCCTTATAATTTTATTCTCATTGAATTAAATATTGAGAATCGCCTAGCAGCCACATGTCACACGTTGCCTGAAAAACATTGAAGTGATAATAAGAGTAGAAGCCAATGTACCTTTACAAAAACACATCATTGATCAAGTAGTCAAAACCTTCCAGTCAAAGTACAAGGATTACTTTCATCAACCTTGGTTGTTTCTTTCATTTTCCTAAGGCGATGTTGCTTTTTGGGATCTTCAGAATATGCATGATGGACAACAAATAGATGATTTTTGCAGTTGTTTAAATTGCTGAATTTCTATAGAACACCTTTCACTTGAGATTTTGAATGGTTGTTCATTTGCTTGTTTGGTAGATGCAAGTGAGATAATAATTAGAATCTTAAAAAGATATTCTTTTTTTTGGAACCTCATAAGAGATTCATATGCCGAATGTATTGGAATATGGTAAATGGATTCCTTATGTTTCCCATGATTTTGACATGCAAGGATTGTAGCTTGGTCATAAATTTTTTGACCCACGAAATTAACATCTATAGAGCAAGATAACAACACATGCCATTTTTAGGAATGTGGGATTAAAACATTCCCTGTATCTCACTATTAGGAAAAAAAAAATCCTAGGCAGACACCTAGTATATTTAAATAAAGGGCTCCTAGTATTGCGCTGTGATGGAAAGATGAAGGGTTTTATCTAATTATATGTACATGTGCTTGGGCATGTTTGGCTAAACATGAAGCTGGTTTTAATACAATCTTGTCAGAGTATGAGCAGATCCTTATTGTTTCATACATACAATACTATATACAGACGAGAATATAATCAGTAACTAAGAATTAACAATGCTATTCATGATCCAAATACAATAGGCACAGGCCGCATTACTTTCTAGCCTACAAAGCAGGAATTAACAAGCTACCAATATTCTCAAGGAAACCAATTTTGAAGCAGCTCTAATGATGGAAACAGAAGTGTTAAAAACCAACTATCAATCTGTAACTTATCAAAGATTACTAGCAACATAGCCAGAAAAAGATTGCATATTGTAAGTGCTATGATTTCATATCCCTTTGGTTGTCAAATTTTATGGTGCTAAAACCTATATATATATATATATATATATATATATATATATATATATATATATATATATATATATATATATATGTCTTATACATCTTGTGTTTCATGGTTGAGACTTTACATTGCTTCAAGTCATCGTACTTCAAGATAAGAACTTAAATGAAGAAAGTTTCAAGTCTAATCATGGATGAAGTATACAAGAATAGAAGTCTTCAAGTATGCATGTTTAAGATTCTAACAAGTACAAGAATAGAAGAAGACTTTATCAAGTCAAGAAAGATTCAAGCTCAAGATGGCCTACTACAAGATTCATAAATTCTCAAGCTTCTCTTAAGGGTCATCTGAGAGTACAGACTTTCAATGGTCATCTCACTTTTAAAGTTTGTTTGACCTTAGATTGACCTTAGGTTGGGCTTTATTGTAGGTCATTCTATATACATAATTTGTATATTTTAAATATGCTTGTTCGGGCTGTTCTAAGACCAATCTTAGGGACTTCAAGACCAGTCCTAGCTCTGCTACGACCAGTCTTATGTTTTTCAGGACTAGTCCTAGGTTGTTGAAGATTTTTGAATCTTTTTGGTTATCCTACGACCAGTCCTGTGAGTTGTACGACTTATCGTTTGACCAGTCTTAACCCTACGACTCAAACTCCACCAACTAATCTGGGGGTCCTACGACCAGTCGTAGGTGGCCCACGACCTGTTGTAGGCTTCCCAGGACCAGTCGTGGAATTGCTAATCCTTATCCCGTGAAAATCTTTAAAAATATTTGAAGCTATGACCAGTCCTAGGGATCCATACCAGTCGTAGACGATATTTTTCAGGCTATAAATAGAGCACGAACTTCAGAGTTTTTGTAACATTCTGAAAATCGGGGGTCGAGTAAATACTCCACTCCCGAGTTTCAGAACATCACTTATGCAACATAAATGTGTATGATTGAATGTTGTCTGTGTTAATGTATTAAACATGAGTGAGATTAATCCAAAACATCATATCATACTCTAGAGACCATTAAATTAGCAAGCGGAAGACTGTGCTAGTATGTATTATAACATATATAAACTGTTGTATGTCTCCAGAGTGTGAACATGTTACCAGGTTATATACACACATGTATACTCCAAAAGTAAACAAAAAGAATATACATGAGTGCTCTAAAAATATAAAATGACAAGTGTCAAGGCATCTAATCGACCTCCCTATAATCCCGTCAATCAGAACACGCATAAAGGAGGGATCCTCCTCCTCATCATCAAGTCCAGCTCCGCTTCTCAAGCAGCGCCATCATCTGTAACTAAAATAGGGACTGGTGGGTGTCCGAAAACACCATCCCGTAACGTGGGAGTGAGTGATCAACTCAGTGGAATAATAGAGTAGAGATTAGAATGTTATCAAATCAATCATGCGATAATAGTAAAGTAAAAAATTAAACATTCCTAATACTGTTGTTAATGCAATATGACATGATATGATGGATGCCCTCACCGAGGATCTCCCTCATACGGCACCATCTTATGCCCACGACATGCTTTCTTCCTACAGTGCTCCACATCTTCCAGGCACATGCAATGTAATGGTGATATGATTACCGAGTTATTATTAGTCCTTTTCATACAACAGGATTGAGAAACTAAGGTACCTTGCTTATATCAATCCTAACACAGATCCTGTCTAGGGTCGTCACTCCTAGTAATTACATATGAGGTTATATTTTGTAGGTCACTGCAAGGGCTGTCAGGACTGTTACTCGCACTCGTTGCATCGCTCCCCCATCACCTTATCAATACAGGCCTACTGTACTCTCATTACTACGGAAGGGTCGTCGCCTCTCGTAAACTCAGAATACGCTCGCGGTCACTACAAAGGGCTCGTCGCCTTATCAGTGTAGGCCGACAACAAGAATATAGTGTCCCATACCACCATAATCTGCTCACGAGTCATAGGTGCTCACTGGTCACTACGGGGAGGTTTGTGGCCTTAGCGTAGGCTGACAGCTCGACCACGGTGTCCCATACCATCATGCTCGGCTCATGAGTCTTTGTGGATCAAGGTACCATGGTTGACAGGGTTTTCAATGGTAAGTTCAGTACCCTAGGTTCAAGCAGTTATGACTTATACATGGTGAACATACAATGGCCAGTCGGGTTACTTGACGGGCTCGACTAGTACGAGCGCATCTCAAGATGAACGACATGAAGTGCATGAAACACTTCGTGTGGCCTAACCACTACCACCAACTCAAAACACGACTCGCGTTCGTCGACGCGTCCTTCGTGGCAAAGATAAGCCAACCACGAATTTACTCAGTTACCGACTGCCTGGACTAAGTATAGCCCCAAACATTTGTGAATCCACATCATCAATCACATAAGAGTAATGGAAATGAAATACAACAATATAAGCATGTTATCGCAAGTTATAACATACCACTTAAGCAATTCATTCAACACATGCATTTCATACATACAATGAAATCCATAACTTAGCCAACATGATGAAAATCATTTACATCAGCATATTACTTGAGAATTTAATCTCAAAACTATTTCACAACACCATTTAATTCAATACATACTAATACAAACATTTATACAAACACTTAGTCTACACACTTAAGTTTACATATAGTATGTCGACTCAAAGTGTGCATTTGGGCAAATCTCTTTGCCAAACTGATTATGCACGCATTCCTAATATCCTAATGCGACAAGAAGCTATGTCAATCACATCTATAAAATATGAATGAAAACAGTATTCCCTACAAATGACTAAAATGCCCTAAATCTCATATTTTTCGTCTGCTTACGAAACAGGAAACAGACAGCATGTTGTACATGTCAAACGGCGTTGCCGTCGATAATCTACTATTAAATGACATTGAAAGTGTTGAAAACAGCCAATCAAAGCGTCTAAAATCTGAACCTTTTACTCTAGATGTGTATCACTTCGAACGGAGCGTATATGCTTCGTCTACGGCGATCAGGCGACCTAATACACAAGCTACATAAGCTACACCGCTAATGAAATTGACAGAATGCTAAATCAGCAAATGGTTAGTATTTTTCTTACCTAGAAATGTAGCGGAATCACCGAAAAAGTGATTGGAATACGCTGCTTAAGCACGTGCAGCAACAGCAGCAGGTGGCAGGAAGATCTCTCCCACACTCTCTCACAATCTCTCACTTTTTCTCTCACTTTGCTAGGGTTTCTAGAAAATTCGGATGGGTGAGAGAAGTGAGGGTTTACACCCCTTTTATAACCTAATTTCTTCTCAAATTAGGCTTGGGAACAATGTTTACTTGGGGTCTAACCAATTCGGGGCTGTTTCGATCCAAAAGAGCATTTCTGGAGGTCCCCTGACCGAACACGGTCGGACTTAAGCTCATGCATACTGGATCTAGCACACATCACGTTCTCAGACTGGAAGAGTTCACAGATCGCACGTGGCGGTCCAATTTCAGTTCAGCGGTCACCGCACCTAGATCAGGTCTACAAGTCTCATGATATGAAAGAGAAATTTTTCCTGATCCGAGGGTGTAATTTGGCTGAATTCTGACGGTCAGAACGCTTAATAATAATGCGCCAAGTCACGTGCCAAATTTGAAATAAAATTTCAAAATCTAACCCTATTCTCACTCTCTTCACTCCAGGCTCAATGAAATAGCCTCTGAACGTCGGTTGGGCTTGATTTTCGAAACGGTTGTCAAGTCCAGCCAAGCGGTCATAACGGTCTAATATTGTAGGTATCGGACTTTCGACACACGGTCTAGATCCAATACAAAGTTTCAAAGAGTTCCTGAGAGCAAACGGGTTTAGAGTTTGATCCTAGGTTTCAGGGTACTATAGCACCATTGATTCTAAAAGTTTTGGGTCTTGTAGAACGTATTTAAAGCGGTCAGGGACAATTTCACAGCTACTCTAGTATAGCGCTAGCTAACTTACGCTTAATTTCTTAAGAAATTAATCCTAAGTGATTTCTTTGGCCATGGAATTGGGTTCTGAGCGATTTCCCAGGTGTTTTAGTTGACCCATTGCCTAAGGACGTCTAATCCCAGGTTGGCAAAAATTTGGGGTGTTACAGTTTTGATATAGAATTCAATTCAATTCAAGTAATTTTAAGGCTATAATCTGAGATAAGTTCGTGTTTGTTTTTAAGCTACTTTGTGCTTATTTAATATTCTTTTTGTTAGCTTATTTATTATTTAATTTTGATCTTCATTCCAATCATATTCGAAAAGGGAAATTTCTGATATTCCTTCTTCTTGGAATCAAAATTAAAAACAGCTAGCCCTTCTTGATTTAATTTAAAATCAATTAGACTTATTCTTAAAGTGAGTATTGGACTGTGAACGTTGAATCAAACTTCTACTCCGATTGGTTCTACTGGGCTACTTCAAAAGAAGATTCAGGTATTTTACATTTGTGTAATTTACTTTCTTTGGTTTTGTTTGAGATTTGTTAGAAAAATCTCATTGAGTGGTTATCTGAGGAGAGCTAGAAAACTCAGATTGTGTGGATTTTTGGATTGTGTAAGCCCGTAATAAAAAGACACAATTGTGAAGGTTTTAGGTGAACCTGTGAAACCTATTTTGATAGTGCATGCTAATATCCCCTGTGTGAGGATATTAGGAGTAGAGTAGCATTCTATGTGGCTGTTGGATAACAGTTGGTGTACACACAGGCAAACCACTATATATCTTTGTGTTGTGGATGTACTTTATTCTTTCATTCCTTTATTCATTCAGTTTTGTGGATTGAATCAGTGGTTGAATGTTATAATCATTTTATTTCAAGCAAGTGTGGGGAATGTTGTAATAACTTAGGATTTATTTCTGCAAGTTATTTTTATTTCCTTGCTTTTTATTCCTCATTGGTTTGAGATATAAAGGACGTTCTAGAAATCAGGTTGTCCTAACTTAAACCTTTGGTTTTTGGTGTAAGGTTGTCCTTGAAACTGATATAGTATCATTCTCTTAATTCTAGTTTATTGAGATTGCTTTTAATTCAGCATTGTGCTTTATTTCTTTTATTATTCCGCTGTTATAAGTTTTATTTGGCATTGCCCTATTCACCCCCCCTCTAGGGCATATAGCTAGGCCCTTTCACATATGATGCCATAATCCAAACATTTAGTGTTCCATCAATAGAACCTGGCCACCAGAATGCTCAACTAATACCATTATTAGACAATCACTGAAATGCAACCATAAAATGCATACAGATGGTCCAAAACTAGCAATTGTTGCTCCACTAATGACTAAAAAGTGGAATACCTTTATAAATTTTTACAACCATCTGCATCCAAAAGGTGAAGCTCCTCTAGATTTTCTAGCGCTGCTATGGAATCAGGAATTACCTGTTTCCTTGGACAAAAACATAGCGAATTAGGACTGATGCAGGAGGCTGAATCCCAATGAAGAAAGAATAACCCATTATGTGCTTATGTCATGTTTTTCATAATATCAATGTCAGACATGGATGCCAATACACGCATCATGCATGTGGATGGATGATTTCACAGCATGTGTAAGACCTGTATCCTAGACTGTACCATTTCGTAGGCTTTCGTGGTCTTCCCGATCGAATTTCGACAACCTTTGACCCTTAACTGGTATTTGGGCACGACCTTGAGTCACACGCCATCAACTCGAGACTTGTACCCTAGCGACCGCGCCATCGCCGCAGTTCCGATGCCGCGTCTCACGCGCCGAGATGATACCCAGGCTAGGAGATGTGGGCCCATGTTTGGTTCGAGAAAAATGCCGTGCATTGCAAAACCTAAGAGAATCTCTACGACTTATCACATCAATCAATCAATCCCATCATGTTAAGTACACATCACCTTTCACCCATTCCCAAGCAACCCTAAAGTCAAAAAGTTCTTACACAAGTTCATACTTTTCTTATACTAAGTAACCCCAAAGTTTTAAGTTTCTTACACACCCATCACTCACTACATCCATCACTCCATCACCCATCTCTCTCTCTCTCTCTCTCTCTCTATCTCTCTCTCTCTCTCTCTCTTTACAACCCTCTCTCTTATTTCTCAACTCATTTTCCCAAACAAGTAAGAAAATCCCACGTCCAAGCTCTTTCTCTTCTCCATGAGAACTTTGTGTGTGGCCCACTTCCTACCCTCTCATCTCCCATCTCAACCATCCAAACTCCATCTCCATTGGAATCGAAGCTAAGGAGCAAAGGAAGCCTAGGGAGTAAGAAGGAATGGTGGGTGATCTTCGATCTCCACTTCTTTATTTTTCTTTATGATGTAAAGGCCCACTTATGGTGGGACACACCTTAATGTAGGCTTTGTATCAAAGAGGGGCCCATAGTGGCGGGGCCCCTCCACCTTCACCAATGATTCTCTCTCTTTCTCTCTCTTTCTATGATTATGGCCCACCTATAATGTGTGTATTTTATCCATGCCATCTAAATAAGTGGGCCACCTTGATCCTTTTTGGGGGCCTGCATGACCGGAAGGTCACACAGGCCCTAGTGAAAGGGAAACACAAATATCAGGCCGATTCAAAATAGGTGGGCCATGTGGGACCCACCTTGATGAGGCATGCCACACCGTTCGTCAGTGGAGGTGGCTAACAGTGAAGTGTTAACTGACAGTGAGTGTAGACTGACGTGGGTGTGCTAATAGTGGAGGTGTACACTGACGTGGGTGTGCTAACAGTGGAGGTGTACACTGACATTGGGTGTGCTAGCAAGGGAAGTGTGGATTGGCACCCTCCACCCCACGTGTGGGGCCCTCCTTGACGTGTTAACCCACCCAGATCCATAGCTTAAGTGGCAGACTAGTGAAAGATATCTCGTTTCAACGTGGGGCCTAGGCCCTAGTTTAACTGGTAGACTGAGTAAAAGATACCTTCTTTCAACACTGAGGTCTTGGTACCGTTCCCTAGTATAGTGCCTAACAGTGGTGTGAACAGACAGTGGGGATCCATGGGATCCACCTACACCATCCATCCACTTAGCTGGGCCACACCATGGTATATGTGTTATATCCTAGTTGTCCACCATCTTTGGACGGTAGGATCCACCCCATGTGTGTGGCACTCCTTGATGCATGAGACAGTCCAGGCCGTCCAAGGGCCTGGACGTCAGCACATATACATATATTAAATATTTTATATGTTACATGTATATTATATGTTATATATATATATATATATATAAAAGGTGGTGGGCCCTGCGTAGAACCCACCTCTCCATTTAATGAACATAGCTGCACAACAGTAGCTATACCTATATAAGGTATTATATATTTTATATATACATGCCTTTTTAAATGCATAAAGCTGCATTGGTAGCAGCCATGGATATATATTAAATATATATTATGTAACACCCTGAAAATTGGGGGTCTTGTATAAACCCAACTCTCGAGTTCCAGACCGTCACTTATGCAACAAGAATGATTATGATTCAATGTTTTCTGAGTTAAAGCATTCACATGAGTAAAAGTATACCAAAACTGCAATTCATACTCCAGATTCAGTGATAAAAGCAAGCGGAAGACTAAAAGATATACATATCACTGTATGGAAAATAAAATAGATCTCAACTGTCTCCAAAGTATGAATACATCTCTGAGTCTCACATACATGTAAATATACAGAATCAAAAGATCAAAATAGTCCCACTGAGAAGTCCTGCCAATCCAGGCCACCTAATCAAAGCCGTCGTGGTACTGCATATATGAGAACTCGTCCTTCTCCTCATCATAATCCGGCTCTGCCTCCTGAATCGCTGCCTCACCTGCATCTAAGATAGGGTCTGCTGGGTTTTGCAAACACCATCCTGTAACGTGGGAGTGAGTAGCTAACTCAGTGGAATAATAGAGCAAAGATTAGCATGTTCTCAAATCAATCATGCGATAATAGTAAAGCAGTAAATCAAACAATCCTAATACTGTTGTTAATGCAATATGACATGACATGATGGATGCCCTCACCGACATTCTCTCTCATACGGCACCATCTTCGTCCGCGGCATGCTTGCGTACCGTTCAGTGCTCCACATCTTCCAAGCACATGCAATGTGATGGTGATATAATTATCGAGTTATTATTAGTCCATTCAAACAGTAGAATTGGGAAACTAAGGTACTTTCCTTATATCAATCCCAACACAGATCCTGTCTAGGGTCGTCACTCCTAGTAATCTCATACGATGTATATTTTGTAGGTCGCTGCAAGGGCTGCCAGGGCTGTTGCTCGTACTCGTTGCACCGCTCCCCCATCACCTTATCAATATAGGCCTACTGTACTCTCACTGCTACGGAAGGGTCGTCGCCTCCCGTAGACTCAGAATACGCTCGCGATCACTACAAAGGACTCGTCGCCTGATCAGTGTAGGCCGACAGTAAGAATATAGTGTCCCATACCACCATAATCTGCTCACGAGTCATAGGTGCTCATTGGTCACTACGGGGAGGTTTGTGGCCCCAGCGTAGGCCGACAGCTCGACCACGGTGTCCCATACCACCATGCCCAGCTCATGAGTCTTTATGGATCAAGGTACCATGGTTAATAGGGTTTACAGTGGTAAGTTCAGTACCCTAGGTTCAAGAAGTTATGACTCATACAAGGTGAACATACAATGGCCAGTCAGGTTACTTGACGGGCTCGACTAGCGTGATCGCATCTCAAGTCAAACGACATGAAGTGTATAAAACACCTCGTGTGGCCTAACCACTGCCGCCAACTCCAAAACACGACTCGTGTTCATCGATGCGTCATTCGTGGCAAAGATAGGCCAACCACGAATCTACTCGGTTGCCGACTGCCTGGACTAGGTATAGTCCCAAACATTTATGAATCCACATCAGCAATCATATAAGAGTAATGGAAATGAAATACAATAATGTGAGCATGTTAACGCATGTTATAACATACAACTTAAGTAAATCATCTAACACATGCATTTCATACATATAATGAAATCATGCATATAGCCAACATGTAGAAAATCATTTACATCAGCATATTGTTTGAGAATTTAATCTCAAACTAATTCATAACACCATTTAATTCAATACATACTAATACAAACATTTATACAAACACTTAGTCTGCACACTTAAGTCTACATATAGTATGTCGACTCAAAGTGCGCATTTGGGCGAATCCCTTCGCCAAACTGATTATGCACGCATTCCTAATATCCTAATGCGACAAGAAGCCATGTCAATCACATCAAAAAAATATGGATGAAAACAGTATTCCCTACAATTGACTAAAATGCCCTAAATCTCATATTTTTCGTCTGCTTACGAAACAGGAAACGGACAGCATATTGTACATATCAAACGGCGTTGCCGTCGATATTCTACTATTAAAAGACATTGAAAGCGTTGAAAACAGTCAATCAAAGCATCTAAAATCATATAACCAAAAGTCATTGGGTTACTTTACGGGCTCGACTATCATTGAAAGCATTTACAGTGGTAAGTTTAGTACCCTAGGTTCAAGCAGTTATGACTCATACAAGGTGAACATACAATGGCCAGTCGGGTACTTGACGGGCTCGACTAGCAGGATCGCATCTCAAGTCGAATTACATGAAGTGCATAAAACACCTCATGTGGCCTAACCACTGCCGCCAACTCCAAAACACGACTCGCGTTCATCGATGCGTCATTCGTGGCAAAGATAGGCCATCCACAAATCTACTCGGTTGCCGACTGCCTGGACTAGGTATAGTCCCAAACATTTATGAATCCACATCAGCAATCATATAAGAGTAATGGAAATGAAATACAACAATGTGAGTATGTTAACACATGTTATAACATACAACTTAAGTAAATCATCTAACACATGCATTTCATACATATAATGAAATCATGCATATAGCCAACATGTAGAAAATCATTTACATCAGCATATTGTTTGAGAATTTAATCTCAAACTAAATCATAACACCATTTAATTCAATACATACTAATTCAAACATTTATACAAACACTTAGTCTACATTCTTAAGTCTACATATAGTATGTCGACTCAAAGTGCGCATTTGGGCGAATCTCTTCGCCAAACTGATTATGCACGCATTCCTAATATCCTAATGCGACAAGAAGCCATGTCAATCACATCAGAAAAATATGGATGAAAACAGTATTCCCTACAATTGACTAAAATGCCCTAAATCTCATATTTTTCGTCTACTTACGAAACAGGAAACGGACAGCATGTTGTACATGTCAAACGGCGTTGCCGTCGATATTCTACTATTAAACGACATTGAAAGCGTTGAAAACAGTCAACCAAAAGCATCTAAAATCATACAACCACTGTTAGATACTCACTCCCATGTTACTGGATGGTGTTTGCAACACCCACCAGACCCTGTCTTAGATGCAGGTGAGGCAGCGATTCAGGAGGCAGAGCCGGATTATGATGAGGACCAGGACGAGTTCTCATATATGCAGTACCACGATGGCTTTTCTTAGGTGGCCTGGATTGGCCCGACCACATACAGACCCACTACACAACTTTTCTGCCATGTTG
Organism: Magnolia kwangsiensis; assembly: GCA_037074715.1. NCBI lineage: Eukaryota > Viridiplantae > Streptophyta > Magnoliopsida > Magnoliales > Magnoliaceae > Magnolia > Magnolia kwangsiensis. The sequence continues at coordinate 50,627,232 of CM073586.1, read as the reverse complement.
GCCCGACCACATACAACCAAAAGTCATTGCTTTGCCCTTGGAAAATGTTGAGGACGTGTAGCCAATAGAGATTAGGCTCATCTCTATCACCATAGATACCAATGTCATAGAACCCATCATTCGCAAAGGAAGACCAATGTAGTGAGAGGTTGTTTCCCATTTTATGTCAAGGACAGGTCCTAAGCTACACCTCGTTCTGATGTATAGATCGGGACATAGAATCTTGAACCTTAAGTAGAACCAAGTTTTAAGGGGGGTAGAATGTATTGTGCCCAATCTACTTAGGATTAGCTAATGCAACCGTTGAATCAGAGTGGCGTAGCGGAAGCGTAGTTGGCCTTTTCCCCACTGGCCCAGGATCGAAACAGTTGATTTAAGTTATACGTAATGGTAAGTCATTAAATAGGGTTTGAACCTTCCTTAGAATGACAATACGAAAGACCCTCTAGGTACCCATTACCCTTAGCCAATTTCGGGGATGAAATTTTATTTTAAGGGGGGTAGATTGTAACACCCCTGATTTTTGCCAACCTGAAATTAGACATCCTTAGGCAATGGGTCAACCATTTCACTCTCAATCATCAATCCCAAGGTCTAAAAATCAATTTTTCCCTGTTTCCTTCAAAATCTCACCCTTCACCACCTCATTCTTCAAATTTCTCTAAGTACTTCCATATTAGACAAAAATCCTCAAGTGTAAATAGTAAAGACCACTAATCCTAAGGTCTTCATGATGAAGAACCTAGAAACACTAATAGGATCACAGTTTCACCAATAGGCGAAGTGTACACAACTCGTTCGTTTCGATCGAGTCCATAGTGCATCTTAGGTCGTGTGAGGCGACCTAAGTAGCCAGTAGGTTGTTAGGAGGCGGGTTTGTGATGATCCTAGGAGAATTACAAACTCTAAAATTCATGTCCTTGGGTCGTGGGGCAACCACAATCCTTACACTCAATCGCTAGGGCCTAAAAACCCCGTTTCATCCAATTCCTTCAGAATCATTCCTCTTACCACCCCGTTCTTCAACTTTTTTTAAGTATTTTCACATTAGGCATAAATCCTAATATGTAAATGACATAAAATCAAACTTGGACAAAAATTTACTATAAATGGTAAAAATACGTAAAAATTAGCCTTTTGGCCATTCCAAATTTGAAATATTTTGTAAAAGATGGGTTAGTTGGATAGATTAGCTTCTCATACCCCAAAATCATATGTTACATGATGCATAAGTTCATTCTGATTTACAGACTGGCCCCAGAACACTCCAAATGGAGTTTTGATCCTCTCTAGGCCAAACCACAATGAACCAAGGTTCGCCCCATACTTTTTTAGGACCCTGGGGGCAGGGGGAACCCAGCCCATATGGCCACCATCATCGGTTTGAGATTTCATCGGCGATGCCATCGCGGATTCCACGATGCATCGCCAGTGAAAATCACCGGTTGGGTCCATCCTTTGGGCTAGAGGTGTTTGGGGTGTTGTATAGCCCCCTAGTATGCGGGCCGAACCTTGAAACCCCCCAAAAGAAGTACTTCCTTCACAAAGTGACCCTCCAGGCTCTCCTTTCGCTCTAAATGTTCGAGTTTTCGTAAAAATCACCCCTCCAAACTCTTCCTTCTTTCATTTTCAAATATCCTCACCCCACCCTTCGAATATCATCTCAAACAGAGATCATTATAGGCTACTTCCTTTAGAAATCTAATGAGAATCACCTAGCGCTGCACTAGACGACCTGTGAAATTTGCACCAATCACTTTCAATACGATCTGCTAGAGCCAAAACGTATAGGATAGGTGATGCTACGATACCGTAAAGCCTGAGATCAAACTCTATTCCCGATTGCTCTCTGGAGCACCTTGAAAACTTTGTATCGGCTCTGGACCGCACATCGAAAGTCCGATTACCCCGAACTTAGACAATCCTGACCGCCTAGTTGGACTTGATGTTCATCTCAAAAATTAAGTCCAACTGATGTCCTGACGCTATTTTACTGGGTTCAGAGTGAAGAGAGTGAGAAAGGGGTAAGATTTGGAAATTTTAATTCAAATTTGGCTCGTGACTTGGCGCGTTATTATTAAGCATTCTGACCGTCAGAATTCAGTCAAATTACACCATCGGATTAGGAAAAATTTCTCTTTCATATCATGAGACTTGTAGACCTGATCTAGGTGCGATAACCGCTGAACTGAAAATGGACCGCCACGTGCGATCTACGAACTCTACCAGACTGAAAACTGGGTGTGAGCAACATCCAGTGACCATGAGCTTAAGTCCGACCGCGTTCGGCCAGGGGACCTCCTGAAATGCTCTTTTGGATCGGAACAGTCCCGATTTGGATATAACTTAAGTATACCTTGACCTGGAGTCTGTTTTGGACATGTTTAGGCTTATAAAAGGGCTTGAAACCCTCTCATATCTCTCCCATCCGAATTTGCTAAGAACTTTAGATTGGGAGAGAGAGAAAGTGAGAGATTTTGAGAGAGGGTGGGAGAGATTTTCCTGCCACCTGCTGCTGCTGCTGCACGTGCTTAGGCGACGCACTCCAATCACTTTCCTGGCAATTCCAATGCATTTCTAGGTAAGGAAAACCCTAACCATTTTCTGATTTAGCATTCTATCAATTCCATTAGCAGTGTAGCTTATGTAGCTTGTGTATTAGGTCGCCTGATCGCCGTAGATGAAGCGTATACGCTCCGTTCGAAACGATACACATCTAAAGTGAAAGGTGTGGATTTTAGACGCTTTGATTGGCTATTTTCAATGCTTTCAATGTCGTTTAATAGTAGATTATCGACGGTAATGCTGTTTGACATGTACAATATGCTGTCCATTTCCTGTTTCGTAAGCAGACGAAAAATATGAGATTTAGGGCATTTTAGTCATTTGTAGGAAATACTGTTTATATCCATATTTTGCTGATATGATTGACATGACTTTTTGTCACCTTAGGATATTAGGAATGCTTGCATAATCAGTTTGGCGAAGAGATTCGCCCAAATGCGTACTTTGAGTCGACATACAATATGTAGACTTAAGGGGGTAGACTAAGTGTTTGTATAAATGTTTGTATTAGTATTTATTGAATTAAATGGTGTTGTGAAATAGTTTTGAGATTGAATTCTCAAATAATATGCTGATGTAAATGATTTCCTTCATGTTGGCTATATGTATGATTTCATCATATGTAAGAAATGCATGTGCTAGATGATTTACTTAAGTTGTACGTTATAACATGTGTTAACATGCTCACATTGTTGTAATGCATTTCCATTACCTTTATATGATTGCTGATGTGGATTCATAAATGTTTGGGACTATACTTAGTCCAAGCAGTCGGTAACCGAGTAAATTCGTGGTTAGCTTATCTTTACCACGAAGGACGCGTTGATGAACACGAGTCGTGTTTAGAGTTGGCGGCTGTGGTTAGGCCACACGAAGTGTTTTATGCACTTCATGTCGTTCAGCTTGAGATGCGCTCATACTAGTCGAGCCCGTCAAGTAACCCGACTGGCCGTTGTATGTTCACCCTGTATGAGTCATAACTGCTTGAACCTAGGGTACTGAACTTACCATTGTAAACCCTGTCAACCATGGTACCTTGATCCACAAAGACTCATGAGCCGGGCATGGTGGTATGGGACACCGTGGTCAAGCTGTCGGCCTACGCTGGGGCCACAAACCTCCCCGTAGTGACCAGTGAGCACCTATGACTCGTGAGCAGATTATGGTGGTATGTGACACTATATTCTTGCTGTCGGCCTACACTGATCAGGCGACGAGTCCTTTCTAGTGACCTCGAACGTATTCTGAGTATACGGGAGGCGACAACCCTTTCGTAGCAATGAGAGTACAGTAGGCTGTATTGATAAGGTGATGGGGGAGCGGTGCAACGAGTGCGAGCAACAGCCCTGACAGCCCTTACAGCGACCTACAAATGTAACATCGTATGTGATTTCTAGGAGTGACGCCCCCAGACAGGATCTGTGTTGGGATTGATATAAGCAAGGTACCTTAGTTTCCCAATATTACTGTATGAAAAGGACTAATAATAACTCGGTAATCATATCAACATCACATTGCATGTGCCTGGAAGATGTGGAGCACTGAGCGGTACGCAAGCATGTCGCGGACGCAGATGGTGCCATATGAGGGAGAATGTCGGTGAGGGCATCCATCATGTCATGTCATATTGCATTAACAACAGTATTAGGAATGTTTGATTTTTTGCTTTACTATTATCGCATGATTGATTTGATAACATGCTAATCTCTGCTCTATTATTCCACTGAGTTGATCACTCACTCCCACGTTACGGGATGGTGTTTTCGGACACCCACCAGTCCCTATTTTGGTTGCAGATGATGGCCCTTCTTGAGAAGTGGAGCTGGACTTGATGATGAGGAGGAGGATCTCTCCTTTATGCGTGTTCTGATTGACGGGATTACAGGGAGGTTGATTAGATGCCTTGACACTTGTCATTTTATATTTTTAGCGCACTCATGTATATTCTTTTTATTTACTTTTGGAGTATACATGTATGAATATAACCTGGTAACATGTTCACACTTTGGAGACATACAACTGTTTATATATATTATGTATACTATTACAGTCTTCTGCTTGCTAATTTAACTATCTCTAGAGTATAATATGATGTTTTGGATTAATCCCACTCATGTTTAATACATTAACACAGACAACATTCAATCATACACATTTATGTTGCATAAGTGATGTTCTGGAACTCGGGAGTGGAGTTTTTACTCGACCCCCCGATTTTCGGGATGTTACAAATGTGTCCGTTATCTATGAGCTGAGCCCGATATTGGCAGGTGGATAGTGAGGTACTTTTCACTCACCTTGTTTCACATGATGGTGTGAAAATCTGATTGAAGTGTACTAGACCCCGGTGATATTTCAGAGTTAAGCTATATTGATATGTGGACTTAGATGAGGATTTGTATGCTTAAGTTTCATCAACATATTCTGCATTACTCTGATACTGCATAATTATATTACTACCTTGCGCAAACTCTTTCACCACCCTCTAAGCTTTCTATAAGCTTATGCACGACCGTTGTGTGTAGGTGACGTTAGACTGCAGCAGTGCTGAGGCAGGAGCGCTTAACAGATCATCTTGGAGCTTTTTATCCTATCATTGTATTTCCCCTTTATGCTCATTATACTTATAAAGTTTTTGATCATAGTGGAAATGCGATGGAGTTTTTAGTTATTGTTTGTGGGTTATGCCTTTGGTTATGCTTATTACGATTCAAACTGACATTGAAAATCCTCCTCGTAGCATCCTAGGATTTGAACCTAGCGAATGGGCGCTATGAGCCGAGAATGGGGTACTATGGAGGCTGTCTGTAACACCCCAAATTTTTGTCAACCTGGGATTAGACGTCCTTAGGCAATGGGTCAACTAAAACACCTGGGAAATCGCTCAGAACCCAATTCCATGGCCAAAGAAATCACTTAGGATTAATTCCTTTAGAAATTAAGCGTAAGTTAGCTAGCGCTACACTGGAGTAGCTGTGAAATTGTCCCTGACCGCTTTAAATATGTTCTACAAGACCAAAAACTTGTAGAATCAATGATGCTATAATACCCTGAAACCTAGGATCAAACTCTAAATCCGTTTGCTCTCAGGAACTCTTTGAAACTTTGTATTGGATCTAGACCGCGCGTCGAAAGTCCGATACCTACAATCGTAGACTGTTATGATCGCTTAGCTGGACTTGACAACCGCTTCGAAAATCAAGGCTATTTCATTGAGCCTGGAGTGAAGAGAGTGAGAATAGGGTTAGATTTGAAAATTTTAATTCAAATCTGGCACGTGACTTGGCGCGTTATTATTAAGCGTTCTGACCGTCAGAATTCAGCCAAATTACACCCTCGGATTAGGAAAAATTTCTCTTTCATATCATGAGACTTGTAGACCTGATCTTGGTGCGATGACTGCTGAACTAAAACTGGACCACCACGTGCGATCTGGGAACTCCACTGGTCTGAAAACTTGATGTGTGCTAGATCCAGTATGCATGAGCTTAAGTCCGACCGCGTTTGGCCAGGGGACCTCTAGAAATGCTCTTTTGGACCAGAACAGCCCCGATTTGGTTATACCTCAAGTGAACCTTGTTACCAAGCCTAATTTGGGAAGGTTTTAGGCTATAAAAGGGTTTGAAACCCTCACTTCTCTCACCCATCCGAATTTGCTAGAAACCCTAGCTAGAGAGAGAGAAAAAGTGAGAGTTTGTGAGAGAAAGTGGGAGAGATCTTCCTGCCACCTGCTGCTGCTGCTGCACGTGCTTAAGCGGCGTACTCGAATCACTTTTCCGGTGATTCCAACGTACTTCTAGGTAAGGAAAACCCTAACCACTTGCTGATTTGGAGATTTCTCCGATTCAAATAGCAAAGTAGCTGATGTACGTGTGCATTAGGTTGCCTGTACGCCGTTGACGAAGCGTATACGCTCCGTTCGAAACGATACACCTATAAAGTGAAAGGTGCGGATTTTAGACGCTTTGATTGGCTGTTTTCAACGCTTTCAATGTCGTTTAATAGTAGATTATCGACGGAAACGCCGTTTGACATGTACAACATGCTGTCCGTTTCCTGTTTCGTAAGCAGACGAAAAATATGAGATTTAGGGCATTTTAGTCATTTGTAGAAAATACTGTAAACATCCATTTTTGCTAAAATGATTGACATGGCTTTTTGTCACCTTAGGATATTAGGAATGCGTGAATAATCTGTTTGGTGAAGAGATTCGCCCAAATGCGCACTTTGAGTCGACATGCACTATGTGGACTTAAGTGTGTAGACTAAGTGTTGGTATAAATGTTTGTATTAGTATGTATTGAATTAAATGGTGTTATGAATTAGTTTGAGATTGAATTCTCAATTAATATGCTGATGTAAATAATTTTCTACATGTTGGCTATATGCATGATTTCATTATATGTATGAAATGCATGTGTTAGATGATTTACTTAAGTTGTATGTTATAACATGTGTTAACATGCTCACATTATTGTATTTCATTTCCATTACTCTTATATGATTGCTGATGTGGATTCATGAATGATTGGGGCTATACTTAGTCCAAGCAGTCGGCAACCGAATAAATTCGTGGTTGGCTTATCTTTGCCACGAACGACGCGTCGATAAATGCGAGTCGTGTTTTGGAGTTGGCGGCAGTGGTTAGGCCACGCGAAGTGTTTTATGCACTTCATGTCACTCAGCTTGAGATGCGCTAGTGCTAGTCAAGCCCGTCAAGTAACCCGACTGGCCACTGTATGTTCACCATGTATGTGTCATAACTGCTTGAACCTAGGGTACTGAACTTACCATTGAAAGCCCTGTCAACCATGGTACCTTGATCCACAAAGACTCATGAGTCGGGCATGGTGGTATGGGACACCATGGTTGAGCTGTCGGCTATGCTGGGGCCACAAACCTTCCCGTAGTGACCAGTGAGCACCTATGACTCGTGAGCAGATTATGGTGGTATGAGACACTATATTCTTGCTGTCGGCCTACACTGATCAGGCGACGAGCCCTTTGTAGTGATCGTGAACGTATTCTGAGTCTACGGGAGGCGACGACCCTTCCGTAGTAATGAGAGTACAATACGCCTGTATTGATAAGGTGATGGGGGAGCGGTGCAACGAGTGCGAGCAACAGCCCTGGCATCCCTTGCAGCGTCCTACAAAATATACTTCGTAGGAGATTACTAAGAGTGAGGACCCTAGACAGGATCTGTGTTGGGATTGATATAAGCAAGGTACCCTGGTTTCCCAATCCTGCTGTATGAATGGACTAATAATAACTCGATAATCATATCACCATTACATTATATGTGCCTAGAAGATGTGAAGCACTGTGGGAAGAAAGCATGCCACGGGCGTAAGATGGTGCCGTATGAGGGAGATCGTCGGTGAGGGCATCCATCATGTCATGTTATATTGCATTAATAACAGTATTTAGGAATGTTTGATTGACTGCTTTACTATTATCGCTTGATTGATTTGAGAACATGCTAATCTTTGCTCTATTATTCCACTGAGTTAATTACTCACTCCCATGTTACGGGATGGTGTTCCGGACACCCACCAGTCCCTATTTTGGTTACAGATGATGGCGCTGCTTGAGAAGCAGAGCTGGACTTGATGATGATGAGGAGGATCCCTCCTTTATGCGTGTTCTGATTGACGGGATTACAGGGAGGTTGATTAGATGCCTTGACACTTGTCATTTTATATTTTTAGAGCACTCATGTATATTCTTTTTGTTTACTTTGAGAGTATATATGTATGTATATAACCTGATAACATGTTCACACTTTGGAGACATACGATAGTTTTTATATGTTATACATACTATCACAGTCTTCCGCTTGTAAATTTAACTGTCTTTGGAGTATGATATGATGTTTTGGCTTAATCCCAATCTTGTTTAATGCCTGTTTACTGACAACATGCATCTAATATTATCTATGTTACATAAATAACATTTTCAAACTCGGGAGTTGGGTTTCTACCTGACCCCTGATTTTCGGGATGTTACACTGTCGGTACCAGATTCGGCGATCGAGAATTTTGTGAGCCTGGTTTCCCAATTTGAGGTGTGACAGTGTGAAATTTTTGATGCATAACTACATTGAAAGGAAAGGATGCATGAAGGTAATGACAGGGAATGCCCTATACAAGTAGAGCTCATGGACACCTCTTGGCAAGATTAATATGCTAACTTGTTAACATCCCACATGACATCTTGAAAAAGGATTTGGTCCTTTATGCTACAATTAGTAGGCATTATCTCAAGATGTATTGGGTGTATTCTGCTATTTATTGGCTAGTCCATGGCTAGTAGTATTGGTCAAGCGGCACATTAGCTGAGAGGGAGGAAAAAACTGAACAAGAAAAATACTTTCATATGCATAATAATTTTGTATTGCTATAAGCCTATAAGATGTATTTCCTCCTCATGGAAGTGGAATTGTACATAATACTAAATTAGTTGAGGTGCTTTTCTTCCATGTTTTGCCTTCTTTAACTGCTTTCTCAGTCTGGTTAGTCTATCTGATTCAAATTTGTTTGGACTTTATCTTTTGAAAGAACATATAGAGTTGCATTGGGATTGGCAAGACACTTTCTTTGATTTGGGATTTGTTCTCCATACTTTTAGCATTGTAGGGATCTAAGCTTTTTGAAGCCTTGTCTAGCTGTTTGTTTTGGTGTTGCTTATCATCTACAAAAACAAAGCTGTTTCACTCCACAAAATGTGTAAAGCAAACAAACTATGCCTAAGACAAATCATTAATACACAATGACTAAGCCCATGTAAAAGAAAAACATCAAGATGAACTTATAATCCAATTTTTCACTGACACCCAGAACTTGTATATTGTGAGTCATGATTTGGTGGACTTCGTAAAGTTCATCATTTAACTTTGCAACGTTGTGCTGAGTACAAGTGTATCTTTAAAACAAAAAGAAGAAAGAAAAAGAAAAATCAGCAATCCAGCAAAAGAAACTACAAGGAATTAGAACCAAGATTGATCTAATATTAAGTAATGCATGTATGGAATAGGACAAGATGTATAGAAGATAGAAATAGATCAATAGGTGTAGAAGACATTCCAAATTTAATAAAAGCATAGGGCCTGACAGCAGTTTCTATTTGAAAAATTGGGATTTAAATGTTGGACTATCACCCATCATTCATAAAAGCATATTAAGTCTAGCTCCACATCATTCATAATGAGTGACTATCACCCAAATTGGAATTGCTACTAATTATGTCCAACTTGGAACAAACCGGATTGCAATTGGGGGTTTCATCACCATTATGAATTAAAATGGAACCAGCTACGCTTTTATTATTTCTTTTATATTGAATTAGATTACAAACATTCAGTTCAATTGGCTGGATGTTTCTATTAACGATCCTTAGATGTGAATCCTCATGAAGATACGACAATCTTTGAGCAATGCCTAGAATGATTTGGAACTAGGTCTTCCAGTTCATGAACTGGTTGCTTTTGCCTGTTCCATGGGAAAGTAGTAAAGAAAATAATAAAATGGTGAGCTGATATTCACACTCCCCTTTTGAGCATACACCCATTTTTCTACTTTTGCAGTTAGATCAGTATGAAAGGTAGATTTTTCTAATACCAAAGTAGTAAAAGGAAGTATGCATAATAAGTGAGACTGTAAATAATTGCTTTGTTCCCCATGCAATGCATGATTTTCATTTATCTCCTTACCAAGGGGGTGTTTGGTTGCACCAAATTTCATGAAATATCATGAAATTCTGCACCAAATGAATTTCAAGTTTCCATGGCTAAAGTCAGGTTTCTTGAATTACTTTGCAGTAAGTGTTGTACTCTAAATGTTTATTTTTCATATCTCAATACTACTTTCTGTCCTAATGATTAGGAAGTTGCTCTGGGTATGAATTTTGGAACAACTCTCTGGGTTTGGGAATTTGATGTGTTTGATGGACAAGTTGGGCCTATTGATACATTTGTTGTGGTACTGTGATTCATGCCTAAACAGTTAATGGAATCAAAATTGGAGACAAGTACCAACGCTAGAAATTTTCCTTTATTAAACTTAGAGGTGTTGAGAACTATCTACCATTGCCCCATTCAGTCAAAATATTCTTACATCTAAGTGAAGATTGAAACACTTAACTAATATGGAGCCAACAGAAAATTCTGATACCAATTCTCAATGGAAAGAAGATAACTGCCAAGTCATGAGTTGGCTCCACGGCATTGACGAAAACGTCAACCACAGTGTGATGTATGGTGAATATGCAAAGGAGATATGAAATACTCTCCGACAGCCATACTCTAATGAAAAAAATATAAAATGCCTGTATGATATTTTCAAGGAATTCAAACTATGAAATAGGGTGAAAAGTACTATGAACATTATACTCAATTTAAGGGGGTTGTTTGATGAATGGAAACTTCATCATCCATTCACCATCGATATTTGCCTAACAACAAAGTGAAAACAAATTAGAGTTACACTTTTCCTTGCCATAGTTCAACCATATTTTCCTAACAACAAAGTGAAAACGCTGAGGTACCTGTCCGCATGTTGCTGCTGTAGTCACTTCCTCCCTTCAGTCTTCCCCATTCAACCGTGGACGATAGATCACAAATCCCATATGGAGCTACTGCTACTGCTGTTTCTACAATATTAGATACCCCATGTGTGGGGACTATCGTGGGATGGTGGATCTTGCAGGGAGAGGGAGATTGAGAGAGGGAGGGAGAGTGACAGGGAGATCAAGAGAGAGGGTTGAGATCGAGAGAGGGAGATTGAAAGAGAGGGTGGTGAGCTCTCTCTCTCTCTCTTTATATATATATATATATATATATATATATATATATATATATATATATATATATATATATATATCCCGGACATACATCAGAACTCTAAAATCCAAAGAAGGAAATGTAAACTGTAGCTTCGAAACCGCAAATGAACATCAATGTAGAGATACATGATATAAACAGAATTTTTTAAAAAAATCCATCTTAAAGAACTGTGGAAGATAAAGATGCAGATCTCACATGCTTCAAACAAATCAACAGCTCAAAATCCACAACACAAAAGGCAAAAAAAATAAAAAATAGTAATAATAAATGATCTTTCACAAAGAAAAATCCACCCGATCTAATACAATCCCCACCTATGCCTTCACAAATAACAACACACACATATACCAAACGAGAACGGATCAAACCCTAATTTTCTAGGATCCAAGCCAAAACCCCACTGATTTCAACGAATCCAAGCTATATGCCATCAGATCAAATGAAATCAACATCAAATAAAAAAAAAAAAAAAAAAACTCACAAAATCAATAGATTTTCCAGTAGAAAGAGGGAGGAAAGCAAAGATCGAGGGGATCTGACTGTCTCCGTCCTTGTCAAACAAGCTAAAGGCCTTGTTGAACTCAAAGATCTGGTCGTCCATGAGCTAATCCGCCATTTTTTCCCTGAAATCGAGTAGAAAATGAGAGAAATGAAAGGAGAAAGAAAATCACACGGAAGGAAAGGGTCCTTTGCTTCTCTCTGTAAGGAAATCATATGATATGCTCCCGGAATCTTTTTATATCGTAAATGATCGAGTAGTCTGTGGCATATTTACGTAAATATGACCTCAAGCCATGTGGGGTCCACTTAGAGCGTTCTAATAGAATCCATTCCATCCATTTGTTTCAAAATAATACAATAAGCTATAATAATAAGAAATAAGAATATCTAACACTCAATCTGGACACACCAACAAAAAATTGAAAGTAACAATGTACAACAACAACTATTCCAGCACGGTTCAATACCGTTTCAAATCAAGAATGACTTAAAGCCGTTTTTGAACCAAAATGCCAATCGTACTAGTTTGGCGATTTTGGTGTAGTGAAGGCACAAAACTAGGCCAAGAGAACCTTAAACTTAAGACAACCTAAAAATAGGAAGTCTAGAGAGGTACCTAGGGTCTACTAAATCTCTTGGTTGAAATTGGATGCAAACAATGAGGCATGGGCTCATGATGAACCGAAAGCGATTCATGATGAGCCGCCTACCACGTGAATCATTCCATAACCCAAGGTTCGTTAAGGTGGAGGAGAGAATTCTACCTCCCACATCGAGTGTTGCACTTAGGCTCAAAAGACCAAAGTTTCCTTAGACTTTTCTCATTTTACATTCCATATCACCCCCTTATCTAATAAAAGGATCTATGTTAGTGCACTAATTTATGCACATTATTTGTCATTCACGTGAGTCCATGTGTCATGTAGTTAGTTGAGCCATTGGAAGTTGAAGACCGAAGACATAAGTGGATTTAAATCATCAATGAGTAAAGAACATGTAAATGAGGTGCCTTTATGACCCTAAACATTGACCCAAAATAACCCTTGAACCTCTAGATGATTCTACTTTAATAGAAAAATCTTACGTGATCATCCCTTAGCCTTATAAGCCTAATATAAAACATGATAAAATAATTTATTGAGATCATGAGCTGTTGGAAATCTAAACTCCCCAAACCAACAGTCTTGATGGTGTGCTTGAGTAAAGCTTAATCGATTGAGTCGATCGACCGAACATGACAAAAAATGTCCGACAAGCTCTGGCCTAAATATGAATTAGTTCGAGCGCTTGAAGCATTAGTTTAATTAATTGACAAATCTTTGATTCCTCTCGAGTAATTGAGCTCGATAATTGAACATGGTCAAAATAGTTAAACGATTTCTTTGGACCATTTTCGGCCTAACTCGATCGATTGAAAGACGGGCTCGTTCGATCGAGCCTATCATTATATATTCGTTGGAGCATTTTTATTATATATATATTGCATTCAGATCTTTACAAAAATTATGAATATTGGCATTTTAGAGATCCTAGTATATTATAAGCTCTACCAAACCTCCTATGCTCCATCCTAATACGATCTATGCTTTCTTCTTAGTGATTATTCACTCTAATGAGCATTCCATGCTCTTCTATAAGAAGATTATAATCTCAAGCATTCTCTAGAGTTTAGATACAGATTCTATCGATAGATGCCAACGTCTATCAACTTATAGAGTGTCCATTAAGGAGAATCTCCAAGGAGTTCACTTTTCATTAGTTGTAGGAGATTCCACCCAACTCCCATCACCTTAGTCACCTCAATGAAGCATTATATATATGCAAGATGTTTGATCTTGGAGTTAAAGTCTTAAAAAAATATCAGCATCAATGATCGAGGGAGCACAAGAGGAGCTGATTGAAGCATTGAGAGTCACAATTTAACAACCCCAGAATATGCTACAAAAGGGGCTTAATCTGACAAGTTAGATGTCAAATTGTAAGAGTCCACACACTCTTTCCTTGTGTAGGATTGAGTATAGATTTTGTAATATAAACCTACATAGGTTCTTCTGTGGGACCGTATCGCCATAGACGGTCGTGAGTATATGTGTAAGTCCTTGTGTAGGCCACCAACATGGGTGTGTACGTGGGTAAGTCCTTGATTAGGCCACCGAAATGAGTGTGTATGTGGTAAGTCCTTATGTAGGCCACTGACATGGGTGAGTACGTGGGTAAGTTCTTGTGTAGGCATTTGGCTGGATTGTACACTTTTAAAGGTTAGAGGTGAACTTGATTTAAAACTTGCGATAGTGAAATTCGGTACACACATGGGTTGAGTGGTCTGTTGAAAGTGGAGTAGGGAAACTAAACCACTATACATTCTTGGGTTTGAGATTGTCATTTGAGTACTTGTTTAATTATACTTATGTAATCGATTGATGGATTATATGTATGTAAGGTTAGATGAATGCTAGGAGTTGATAGGTAAGAATCTCATACACACATGTACACTATTATATAGAGATTAGTTGCTTTATTGGAATATGGTTTATAGTCTATGTGATTGAACCCATTATTGGCTTGGAAGCCTTAGTATTAAATTGCTTTACTTAGTTTAAATTGTACATTAGTTTAAGTAAGAAATTATGTGTTTAATTAGCTTAAATTTTATTTGGTCCTAATCACCCCCTTTTAGGACATAACGTTCATTTTATAGCTTTGCAAGCTCCCCCACATAACCCGTGGCCCATCATAACGTGTAATTTCATGCCACGTGGCACTCTCATTCCCTCAGCCAACCATAACCATTCTAGCAACAAAGTTCACCCAAATTATCCAAAGGCCACACACCTCGACTATAAATACTCACATTCTCACCAATTTCTACATCATCCACATCCTTAAGGAAGATCTCTAGGCCATCTTATCCATCCACCAAGGAGAGAAAGAGAGTTAGAAAAGAGAGAGTTCATCCAAGCTTAGTGACCATGCCCAAACCTCAATTAACTTAGCCATTAGAAGGCCAATCCATCTCCCTTAAGTTGATTGTTGCGATAATCCATCCATCCGTTGTCCTCCCTCAAATCATCTGGATTAAAGATCAACTGCGTTCATCCTTGCATCCAACATTTGCATTATCATATCTCTCATTAACCTCCCTGCTTCTCTAGTCTATCCAAGTGTATGCACTAGGGCTTGCCAAATTTCGGATCTGGCACATAAAAAACTTAGATTGATCGGATTATTTTTCCTTTTTGTTACCATCCCTATTAGGTAAACGGGTCTTAACGATTGCTTGTGTTTCGATCCCTCCCACTCCTAAGTTGGATATTGCACCCCTTGATCCTCATCATTTTGTGTTTTAGCATCTGCATTGACACCTCTCTCCCCCACCTCTCCGCTTTTCTAGTTAGTTTGAGTGTATGCTCTATGGCTTGCTGGTTCTCCAAACCCTATCACACAATAACTTAGAGTTACTAGGGTCTTTTTTTCGTTTATTTACTGTCTCTCTCAGGTAAATGGGTCTTGATAGATCGTCTATTTTTCAATCCCTCATTCCCATTACTGAATTGGATATTGCACTTCATTGCATCAATGCTAGGCTAATCAAATCCCTTGAAATTCACTCAGTTTCGCAAAGTAGAGACCACAATCACGTGTAGGCAAAGAAGGTGCCTAACACCTTCCTTTTTTGTCATCAAGGTCCATTACTCAGAATTCTAGGTCACAGATTAGGAGTCATTATAAAATAGAAAATCTCATATTCTCTGATTTTTAAGGATTTTGTAAGGTCTAGCTGACTGCAAAAATCTGAGTTTACTGGCTAGTGGCGATTCCAAGTCAAATATTTCATATCCCAAGTTAAACCACTTAATCACACAAGTCTAAAAAGGCTACTGTGAGAGCAATCCCCATGTTCTAGCGTTCACAACAACACTTGAGAGGTCATACGCTCCATATAATAGCCTAAAAAGAGGTCAAGGCTCCAATTTTAATTGGTGGTGATGCTTCTTGTGACATATGATAGAAAGCGAGTAGTTGCACATACACGTGGCATCTTATGTTCACAATCATGTTGTTGGACCTAGGAAGATTTCTAAGTCTTGAATGGATGGACAACGAGGCCATCGTGCTATGGGACTAAAGATTCTGCTCGACCATCTTGCCATGAAGTTCAACAAAAGTATGAGCATGTAGCCATTTAGCCGCGGCTACCTTGACAAGAAGATAAGTCGAGTGATGAACAGGTGGTCATTCCATGGTAGCTTTGGCTACAAAGTCAAAATCTAAGCACTAAACAAATAATCATTCTCATGACTGTCTTGTCACAAAGTAAGGACTTGAAGTGATAGACAGGTTGTCACCCCACCAACCTTCCCCTCACGAAGTGATGTGGCTGAGTTTCAAATAGTTGATCATGTAAATAATAGTTGACTTGCCCATGAAGCTCAGCTCTGTGAGAAAATGAATGGACTATTGTTTCCCAATGGCTGTCTAGCCATGAAACCTGATCGTACAATGAATGGACAGCCAAAGATTCCCCCCCGTCTAGTTACAAAACCTACTAGTCCCACACGAGGCATAAACAATTGCTACAACAACTGTCCAATTATGAAGCCAACCGTATGATGAACATACATCTATCCATTCTTGCAAACCATGATTGTCTCGCATAATGAAGTCTAGCTCGTAATGAATAGATTGTTGCTTTCAATGACCATCCAGTCATGAAGCTAATTGGGCAGGCAATATAGCTTTCGTGCTAGAAGATGCTCCTGCCACAAGGACATAACGGTTACCAATGACCATCTCTCGAAGAATAGATTTTGATCGGGTATTATTTTCTTTTTCTTTTTATCATATACTTTTTTTTTAAAAAAAAATCCTAATATAGTTAAATCATTTATTTAATTAATCAGTCTTGCCTTTGTTTTATTCTTTTTAATTGCATTCTTCTATTGTTGAGCTTATTTAATTAAAAACTTTCTTTAAACGCCGATAAGTCCTTTCCTATGCAAATTTCTTGATTCCGTACAATCAGTGGCAGAATGGTTAGGCCGATATTCTCTATCCGAGCCAAAGCTAACTATTTTGGTGCTTAGGTTCACAAGGCGTCCAATTGGAGTTGAGCTACTATTAACTCTATGTAGGCTTGACACACATAACACGTGGGACTAAATTCAAAACCAATATGATGCACCTTGACCAAAAATCTGGTCAATCCTGTAAGCGCGTGGAAATGTTGAACGCTTACAAAAAGGATAACCTACCATTGATCAGCCAACCCATAGGTGGGGCGGCCTAGTTCAAGGTTTCCATCTATGAATGCCCTCGATCATTCGTTAGTTTTCCAGGTTGGCAACGTTCGATTGCCTAGATTTGTCGTGGAAAATGCTATTGCCACTCGGTACGTTTCGAGTCGAGTCATGACTCGTCGAACTAAAGGCGATGGGAGAGTTGACTCATGGTACTACCCGAAACTAATCCAGGAATGCCTCAACTCGGATTTCCAGAATTGCACAAGAATGACCGCAGTCCAAGCCCTTCACAAAGGATCCGTGGCACGAACCATTCCGTTCATCAGGCGGGCCTTACATTGAATGTTTCTCAGCTCCTATGACTTTCAACTTTTCAAGTGGGCCATATATGTATGATGAAAAGAACAGTCGCAAAAGGTATAGCTAACGCCCAGATTCAACAAACGTGTGGTCCACCAAAAATGGTTGGCCAGCCTAACTTTCAGTCAATTGCATAATCATTGAGGGGCCATTAGATGGACGTGAGAGATCTTACACATGTTGCGTGCATGTGTTTAGTGAAATAGTATTCCTCTCCATGTGCGCCAGCTGTGTGCAACCAGCAAGTGGACAAGGACAGCAAGTCATCCGACGGCCAAGTAAACGTGTAGACAAGGACAGCAAGTCATCACGGCCAAGTACGCTGCATTTGGAAGTCAGGGCCTGTTCTTTTTGCGTTGTTTCCTTACCATCACAGCAACCCCCTAAAAAGGACAAATCTTTACCGGCTGCTAAAAACCTTCGGTGAAGCTCGAAAAACTGTCGGCAAATCTTTTACCAACGTCTTGACACGTGCCAATAAAGAGGGCGTCGCTGAAATACTTATCGGCGGTCGCATTATATGGCCACCGCTATAAAGGAGATTTTTACCAGCGATTATCTTCATTTAATGGCGCTTTTGCTGGCAGGTAAAAGTATACTTAGGCGCTGTAAAAATATCGCCGAAACGTCGGGAAAGATATGCAAAAACATGGAAAAAAGCCTGCCGAGGCGTTGTGTAGACATATCAAAGGGACAGTATAAATCCATTGAAGCCCCGATGCAGATCTATCAAAGCACCGGTAAAAAGCTCTCGATAAGCCAAGCATAATTCAAATATCATGAAATGTTTGTATATGCCACGGAAAACGTTTGGAAAACCTTCAAATATGCACTAGTAAAAATTATTGACCGCCTATAAAGGTACTAACTGCATGTTAAATTGTTTTTTTCTTAATCCATTTGATTGTTTATATTTAATTGAAACCTATATTGTTTTTAAATATTTAGAACTTAAAAAATATTGTACAATACAATTAAAAATGAATACTAAATAAAATTGTATTACTTTACAATGAAAAACATATAATATTTATAATAATAAGTTGAAAATGTTCTGAATACATAAAAAAATCCCTCCGTCTAGCCATCATCTGTCTCTGGCTACAACTTATAAGACAAAATAACAAAAAGAAATTAATTATATTTCAACAATTTTTTGTGATTTAGATAACATATTGTCACGCCCCAAACCTGAAAATCGGATTTATAGGAATCCCGATTGCCGAATCCGGTGCCGACAGCCTCCGTAGTACCCCATTCTCGGCTCCTAGCATTCATATGCCAGATTCCGATCTTGGGATTCTACAAGGAGAATTTTTTATTTATTTATTTTTATCAATGTACATTTAACTAGTAATGAGCATAACCACAAGATTACCCAATTCACAAAGGCAACATCATCATCACATATCCACTAATATAATCATTTGATTACAACACTGAGAGAGGAATACATAGAGAAAAACTCAAGCTCCAGAAGGCCACTGCACGCTCCAAGGTCAACACTGCTGCAACCTAACATCACTTGCACGCATCTATCGTGCATAAGCTTATAGAAAACTTAGAGGGTGGTGTAAGTGTGTGCGCAAGGTAAGTGTCAAGTATTCAATACAATGCCACAATCATACAATGTCTGAATAAGCAAAAACACAGACAAGAGTAAGAATAATCAGAGTGAGTAGAAATACTGATAAGATATAAATCATACGATAACAGAGTAAGCGGAAGTATGGACAAGTCTATAAGTCAATCAATATCAACATACACAATATAGAACAACTATGCGATAAGGAGTCATAAAGAATCAAATATCAGATGCCGAGGATGCAATGGAATACAAAAATCCTACTAAGTCTATCTATTCCATATAAGTGCAGAAACATAGCAACCCAAAATGTCATATGCCTGCGGATGTAATGCAATATGCGATGCGAATGAAATGACCATGCTTGAAGTGTGAAGTCGGGATGATAGTACGTAGTATCGCAGGCTACGGGGTCCACCACAAGAGACTTCTATAAAAACTAGTCCCATACCTAAATTTGGATAGTCAGACTCAACGTGGTAAACTCCTGATCTCAAGTTAGTCGCGCGCCCAACTGAAATCCATACCATAACGAAGGTACACAACAATTTATTGCGCACCACCAGCCCGAGTGGATAGTGAATGAATGAATAAATGAATGAGTATGCAACTCCTACTCAATAAGTCCACATATCAGTACGGTTCCTCTCTGAGAAATCACCGGGGTCTATTACACTCCAAACCAGATTGCCGCCCCATCGTGCGCAACAAGGTGAGTGGAAGAGACCTCACTATCCGCCTGCCGATATCGAGCCTGGCTCGTCGATAGCGGACCCATTCCTCTAGTTGGTCAGACTCAGCCTAGCATTGCCCCCTCCTCTCGGGCAGGTAAGGCCGCACCCCCTTCCAACCGACCATGACACAGTGGAGAGCGCAACCATCTGGTAATCGGCACTCAACGCTCATCTACCCACTCGGTCTAGACGTTGGAGCAACCTCTGGAGCCAAGAGGGTTTAAGGACTTTCACCCAGGGATATCTATAGCATCCCATGTAAAATAGATTTTCTGTGTCCCATCTGGCCATCCACGATGTGCCTGTGGAGGCTATGGCCCTGATGTCGCTAGGGCATACAATAATCACAGCACATAATGCAAGATGCATGAGTCATACAATCTATTCATATGTAAATCGTGCGCATGCCGTGCTCTCATGTGGGGCAATTCTGCCTATCAGGGAGCCCCATGAACCACCTGCCATATGACATATGCAATGGTCAATCACGTCTCATGACAAACATGCAGATGATGCGTATGGGCATGAATCATGATGCTATACTATCGCATACTCATAATCGGTATCAATGATCGGCCTTGACAATGTGGATATTTAATCAACATCGCCCCCAAGGAATGGGCCACATAGAGCCAAACATATAATGGGCCCGCGGCCTCACACAAAGGTCTAATACTCAACACAATGGGCCTTACTCAAGGGCCACATATACACAACACAACAGGTGGGCCATGCTCATGGACCTAATACATATCACAATGGGCCTTGCCCATAGGCCACGAATACATCACAATTGGCCTCGCCCATGGGCCCTAAATACATCATAATGAGCCTCATTACATAGACCTCTTATTCATCACATTAGGCCTTAAACACAGGTTGTATACATATCACAATAGGTCTCAATTATGGGTCGCGTATACCTCATATAGGTCTCGACAATCGGCCTCGACATTCGAAATCGGCCTTAGAATCGATGCTTGGAATCGGTCTCGATACTTGGTTTCATATATATCAAATGGGCCACGACAATGGGAATAGGTAAATTGACCACGTCAATCGGGATCGGCAATCGGTCACGATAATCGGCCTCGATCGCTAATCGGTAATCGGTAATCGGTCATGATAATCAGCCTCGATCGCTAATCGGCAATCGATCAGGATAATCGACCTCAATCGCTAATTGGCAATCGGTCAAACAAGGCCTAATGGAAGGTCACAATGAGGACATCTAACCATCATTGCCCATCAATGTGGACATCTAACTAACATTGCTCCTAAGGAGTGACCTGCATAGAGGCAAACGTATCGTAGGCCCATGACCTTATACAAGGACCTAATACACGTCACTATAGGTCTCATTCATGAGCTAAATACTCATCACAGTGGCCTCGGCACATCGGCCATGATTATATCACATCAGGCCTTGCCCATGGGTTTTGAATTCATCAAATGGGCCTCACCCATGGGCCTCAAATATAACTCAATCAGCCTCGCTAAAAGGGCCATAAATCCACAACAAGTGGGCCCTGCACACGGGCCTCGTCACAACAAGTTGGGCCTCGAATATACATTACAGGTGAGCCTTAAATACACATCACATCGGACCCCAACATATAGGCCGGGTATACATCATATTGAGCCTCAAACATGGGCCACAAACACATAACAAGTGGGCCCTGCATATGGTCCTTAGGCCGCATCACGTGGGCCTTAAATACACAATAGGTGGGCCCTACACATGGGCCTTAAATACATCAAATGGGCCGCATAACTTGGGCCTCATATATTTCAAGGTAGGCCTCAACAATGGGCCTTATACAAATTAGGTGGCCCTCACTAATGGGCCATAACAAATCAAAGGTAGTCCTCACAGATGGGCCATAAACATATCGAAGGTAGGCCTCACAGATGGGCCATAACATATCAAAGGTAGGCCTCATAAGGTAACCCATGATTAGGCAAAAATAGGTGCACAGCTGGCATTAAACACGTACATCATGTGGGGACCAAGTGAATGGACGGTGTGAATATACGATACATTACAAGATGGGCCAGATGGTAGGGATAAAACAGACACATTATGGTGCGCCCTGCGCTGCTCGTCCACACGGATGATGTGGCTATAAGTCACATATATTAAGGTGGGGTCCCACCTACCCACACATGTGGGCCCCACGCTCCCAAACGGACAGGCGGTTTGGGTATATCACAACCTCATGATCCGTCCCACCGTCCTGGACAAATGGACGGTGCGGATAAGATAAATATGTGGAGGTGGGTATCATAGCACTGTCCACCCTTGGAGATGTGGATATGAAATAAATACATCAAGGTAGGGCCCACCATCACCTTTATTTTTCATCTAGTATGTTCATAAGGTCATAGAGACCTGATTCAAGAGGAGAAACAAACATCATTTTAATCCAGAACTTCTGTGACCACGAAGTAGCTTCAATGGTGGACGTTCGATCTCCACTAATTTTTTTTTTACAGTGTGGTCTACCTGATAGATGGTTGGATATGACATATACATCACAGTGTGACCCATCGTTCAGCTCTGCATGGTGGGAATGAAGCATTTACATCAGGTGGGTCACACCCGTCCAGTATGCTGGATGGGTGGATAAGGCCCTTACATCACGGTGGGGGTCCACTGACCTACTGACATCATTAGCTATATAACTGGTGAGTTACACCAGCCAATCTACTCCACATGGGTGGGCCCCACGTAGGGCCCACCATCACATTTATTTTTCATCTATAATATATAATATAATATATCATTTATAATACATATAATATCATAAACATGTCAGCGTCTGGATGTAAGGCATATACATCGAGTGCATCTCACCATCTGGACGGTTGAATGTAACAGATACATCATGGTAGGACACCACCTTCTAGATGATGGATAGTGTGATGAAACACATATATCAACGTGGGGTAGGCCCCACCGCACTAGCTGGCGTCCTTGCATCAACGATAAAGCTGATGGTCCTCACTGTGATGAACAGGGTGGATATTATATACATATATCACGGTGGGCTCCATCCAAATGGACAGACGGTGTGGATGGAATCCACACATCACGTGGGTCCACAGAATCTGCTGACGTCCTTAGCAGATATGCAGCTGGTGTGGGACGTGCTACCCAATCAACTCTCGTTCTAAGTGGGTCCCACGTAGGGTCTATCATAATGTTTATATGTCATCCAATCCGTTGATAATGTCACGTGGACCTAGATGAATAGGAAAAATAAATTTCATTATGTTCCAAAACTTCTGTGACCCTGAAAAAGGGGTTTCAATGGTAGATGTTCAATTATACTTTTCCTATGATGTGGCCCACCTGGGATTTATATTGGGTTGATCTTTGGAGGGAGCCCACTTCAAATAGAGGCCCACCGAATAAACGACATGGATTGACGAACATACATTTAGATGGGACCCACGGCTGGGACCGTGAGGCCCAGCACGCCCATCCGCCAGCGTCCAGCGCAGGACGCTCTTGCGGGTCCTGTGGTGTGCTACTGCCTTTTTTTTTAAAAAAAAAAATTAAAATTTCTGTGGTTTTTCTCATGTGGGGCCCTGATCTGAAAAATCTAATCCAGTCATTGGATTCTATGGCCCATGATCTACCTAATGAGACCAATATATGATGTATTTTTGGCAAATAGAAGAAACAGGGTGAGTTTTAAGGGTAATAATACTATTTCCTTTGGTATGGCCCGCTTGATTATCAGATCAGCCTCATTTTTTGATTCAACGGCTAAAATGACCCGAGGAAGAGGACGGATGGATTGGATTAAGTACATGAATCAAGATAGGGCCCGCATGAGCGGCCCACCCCAACTTTCTCTTTTTTTTTATTTGGCTGATAGTACACGCCCATTTCACTACACATACTCCACGTTAGCACGCCCGTCCAGCGTCTAGGGACGCTGGACGGCATGGATAAACGCATGCATCGTGGCGGGTCCCACATGGGACGTGGTCACTACATCAAGGCGGGTCCTACATGAATGTGGCCCACCTGGTTTGGATCAATTTAATGTTTGTCCATTCCCATCATCCAGATCCTCTAAGAGAGGTAGCAAAGTGGGTCAGTCCCCATGTTTGGACAGCCATAGGGTCCATGTGATGGACGGTTTGGACACCACTCATCGAATGGGCCACAAAATAATGAAAGGAGAGAGAGAGAAAGAGAGAGAAGCACCCACTAATTTCACTTCTTCTAAGCTCCATGGACTCCTAAACTCCTTGTCTTCAACTTTAATGGAGGAAGATGATGATTGGATGGCTAAGATGTAAGATTGAGTAGTAGAGAGTGGGCCACACAAAGCTTCTCTCATGGAGCTCTCTTGCTTAGACGTTGGATGCTTCCTTGGTGCTTGGGATGGAGTAAGAAAATGAGAGATAGGATGGGTTTTTGTAAGGGAGATGGGATGAAGGGTATGGTTTCTTTTGACTTTTGGTAAGAAAGGAATGGTTGGGCATGAGTATTGTTGACTTGGTGAAGAGAGGGGTATGGGTGAGTGATGGCTTGTGATGGAATGTACTTGATTTGTACATTGGTTGATTGATGTGACGTATTGTAAAGATTCCCTCGATACCCGCAACACGCAGCTTTTTCTTTAAACTGAACACGGGCCCACATCTCCTGGACCGGGTACTGCCTCGGTGCGTGAGACACTGCATCGGAACCGCAGCGACGGCGCGATCGTACTGGTAAAGATCTTAGGTCGAGCCGACTTCGGGTTGATGGCGTACGAATCAGGGTCACGTGTAAATATCAATTAAGAGTCGAAAGTTGCCAAAATTCGACCGGTAAGACCGTGGAAGTCTACGGAATGATATGAACTAAGATACGGGTCTTACACATATCCTATGACTTAGTTCATGTTACACAGTAAACTAACTTGCATGATTTAGACGGTTTAATTCAAATCAATTGTATTGCATGCATTTAATTTTGACGTAATTTCCACATGCCTGCTTATCATTCCTCACAATCTGATCAAATGGTATCAAACATCTAGTTAGAATGATTTTGGCTATTGGCGTCACATGTAGATGCGGGAATCTATACGTCTGTTTTGGACTACTTGAGACCTACAAGAGAAGACAAAGATGGAGACCTTGGCTGTTGTAGGGAACCCTCTGATGCCAAAGTCAGACATTAAAGTTAGGTTTAGTAGAACGTAAGGTTTTAAGGGGCTTTCTGAGTAAGATTGTGCATACCTTTCACCATTAAGGATGCTTCTATTTATAGGTAGGAAAATGCGGTGGCGTAGGAGGTGGTTTTTCTATTTAGTAGGGACATATTGTAGCGGGATTCGGATCCTTAGTGTGTCATGCCGATCTTCTGAAATCTTTGGTGGAGATCTCAGATAGATCTGTGTTGCAGTTGCCTTCTAAATGTCCGTCTAGGATCTTGGATGAGTAAGTTTGGTAAGACCTGAATAGTTGGTTCCAGGTCAGAATTGGTAGGAACACTTAGTGAGAGGCCGAGGTGGGAAGTCACATGAGGAGGGGTTTGGCCAACATGGGTTCTTCTTTCGAGTCATTGCCTAGCTCCTTTTAGTGTCGGGCAGATTAGTGGTCAGTCGACCCGCCTTTGGAGATTGAGGACGATCTCCTTTCTCACTTGGATCGAGGTCAAGGTTAAGCCCTTTGTTTCGTTAGTTGTTGTCCGGCCCCGTGGAGCGCACGGGTGTCCGACCTGACCTTATCTTATTTGTCGATAACAGTAAGCCCCCTACTTTTGAGGTCGAGTAGCAGGCTCGCGAAGTAGGTCGATATTGGTGAGGTTAGATTACCTAGTGCTTGGGGTGTCGAGCCTGCTAGTCATAAATGCTGGATAGGACGGCTTGCATGAGGATCAGGGTGTATCTGTAATCATCGTACGACGTGCTTGAGATGATGCGTGCGGCTTGAGGTCACGTGTGCGGTGGCACGTCTGCTTAGCTTCTGACCTATGGGGTGTCGATGTGTGGCATCAACTGGTGAGTCGGGTCGGCCAATGAGTGAGAGAGTTTCACCTATTTGAGCGCTGTTATTGAGGCCCCTGCCATAATGTGTGCGGTCATTAAATGTGGTACTATTGAGTCCCTTATAAAAGGTGACACCCTAGCATAGTTGGGGCCATTTGTTCTGTCGTTTCTTTGCCTCTCTGCCTCTCTACCTTCTCTCCGTGGACTTAGGCAATTTTCGGTGACCTCGAGAAGCTTTTTCTCATTCTTTGGTGAGCTCCGTTCCCTATCTTCCCTCCCCCCTTTATTTTCTTTTTCTTTTAGGCTCCCGGCTTCCGGCCACCATTCCATTTAAAGGAAATGTCGAGATTGTCGAATCAGTGGGGGTGGGGGGGAGTCGTCGTAGCATGGTGGTGGGCTGGATGATCTTGACCTTATGTCGAACCTTCCCTCTCTGCTGGTGATTATGAGTGACAGGAACTTCCCAGCGTCCCATGGGTTGAGGATGGCTGCCCAATCCTTGGCCGAGTGGCCATCAAACACTGAGGGGGTTGTCCTGGTTATCGAGGAGGCTGGTGGATCCTCGTTGGAGTTAGAAGAAAAAGGGCCAATGCGTCGATGTTGACAGAAGCTGACCTGGTGCGGATCATGTCGAGGTATCACATTCCAGATTACATGGTACACTGAGCTCTCGTACTTGGCGAGATTCCAAGCGAGCCCTGTGTCGGTGAAGTGGCCATATTCTTAATCGTATCGAGTGCAGCTCGAGGCTCCCTCTTTAACGTATAGTCATGAAAGTCCTCTCACTTCTGAAGTTTGCTCCTGAGCAAATAATCCCAAATGCCTGAACGACACTGGTGGGGTCATTCATTCTTTGGTCCAAGCTCGAATAACTCGAGTTGACCATAAATGAATTTCTCCACCTATACCAGGTGAAGTCAACCCTTACCATGATGGTTGCATTATTTTTTTTCCTGGTTAAAGACTGGGCAGGCCATAATCATGGACGCCTTAACTTTTAATAAGAATTGGAAGAGTAAATGGTTCTGAGCGTCGAGAGGTTAGGAGACTTTAGTAGCTTTCGGGCTTCGCCCTCTAGTTTCGACCTGCTTTGCTGTACCACATCTGTATGTTCAAACTGAATTTTCCTTATTTCATTTTCCTCGTCTTTGACTGTGATTGTCTTTAGCAGCTCTGCCCAAGTACCTTACTGTGGTGAGCTTGTAACACCCTGAAAATCGGGGGTCGTGTATAAACTCAACTCCCGAGTTCCAGACCGTCACTTATGCAACAAAAATGGTTATGATTCAATGTTGTCTGATTTAAAGCATTCACATGAGTAAAAGTATACCAAAACTGCAATTCATACTTCAGATCCAGTGATAAAAGCAAGCGGAAGACTAAACAAGATATATATCACTGTATGGAAAAACAAAGTAATCTCAACTGTCTCCAAAGTATGACTACATCTCTGAGTCTCATATACATGTACATAACAAAAGAATAATGTTCAAAAAGAAAAGTCCCACTGATGTCCCCTCGATCCAGGTCACCTACGGGAAGCCGTCATGATACTGCATATACGAGAACTCATCCTGGTCCTCGTCATCATCTAGCTCCACCTCCTGGATCTCATCGTCACCTGCAACTACAACAGGGTCTGGTGGGTGTTGCAAACACCATCCCGTAACGTGGGAATGAGTGATCAACTCAGTGGAATCATAGAGCAAAGATTAGCATGTTCACAATTCAATCACGCGATAATAGTAAAGCAGTAAATCAGACAAGTCCTAAAACTGTTGTTAATGCAAGATGATATGACGTGATGTATGCCCTCACCGACGATCACCCTCATACGGTAACATCTTACGACCGCGGCATGCCACACTCCCTAGAGTGCTCCACATCTTCCAGGCACATGCAATGCTATGGTGATATGATTACCAAGTTGTTATTAGTCCATTCAAACAGCAGGATTGGGAAACTAAGGTACCTCCCTTGTATCGATCCCAACACGGATCCTGTCTAGGGTCGTCACTCCTAGTAATCTCATACGATGTACATTTCGTAGGTCACTGCAAGGGCTGCCAGGGCTGTTGCTCGCACTCGTTGCACCGCTCCCCCATCACCTTATCAATACAGGCCTACTGTACTCTACTGCACGGAAGGGTCGTCGCCTCCCGTGAACTCAGAATACGCTCGCGGTCACTACAAAGGGCTCGTCGCCTGATCAGTGTAGGCCGACAGCTAGAATATAGTGTCCCATACCACCATAATCTGCTCACGAGTCTAGGTGCTCACTGGTCACTACGGGGAGGTTTGTGACCCCAGCGTAGGCCGACAGCTCGACCACGGTGTCCCATACCACCATGCCCGGCTCATGAGTCTTTGTGGATCAAGGTACCACGGTTAATAGGGTTTACAATGGTAAGTTCAGTACCCTAGGTTCAAGCAGTTATGTTACATACAAGGTGAACAAACATCGGCCAGTCGGGTTACTTGACGGGCTCGACTAGCGCGATCGCATCTCGAATTGAACGACATGAAGTGCGTAAAACACTTCGCGTGGCCTAACCACTGCCGCCAACTCTCAACACGAATCACGTTCATCGACGCGTCATTCGTGGCTATGACCAGTCAGCCACGAATTCGCTCGGTTACCGACTGCCTGGACTAAGTCAAGTCCCACACATCTATGGAATCACTATAAAAGGTATTGGAATTGAAATACATCATGTGAGCATGTTAGCACATGTTATAACATTCAACTTAAGCAAATCTTCAAGGCATACTTCCCATGCATATTCAACTTAAGCAAATCCTCAAGCACATACATTCAATGCATGTAATGAAATCATGCATTTTATCAACATGTAGAAAATCATCTAGGTCAGCATAATAGTTGAAAAATCAATCACAAACTATCATATAACATCATTTAATTCAATACATACTAATACAAACATTTATACAAACACATACACTACACACTTAAGTCTACATATGGTATGTCGACCCAAAGTGTGCAACTAGGCGAACCTCTTCGCCAAACTAATTGTGCACGCATTCCTAACTTCCTAATGCGACAACAAACCATGTCAATCACTTCAGCAAAATATGAATGTAAACAGTACTTCCTACAAATGACTAAAATGCCCTAAATCTCATATTCTTCGTTAGCTTACGAAACGGGAAACGGAGAGCATTTTGTACATGTCAAACGGCGATGCCGTCAAGAATCTACTATTAAACGACATTGAAAGCATTGGGAACCGTCAATCCAAGCGTCTAAAATCCTCACCTAGTGTCTTGTAGACTCGGGAATTGAAGCGGAGTGTATATGCTTCGTCTACGGCGAGTAAGGAGCCTAATACATAAGATCCATAAGCTACATCGCTATGGAAACAAGAAAAACTCAAATCACCAACTATTTAGGGTTTTTTACTTACCTAGGATTGCGGTGGAATCGTCGGGAAAGCGGTAGAGGAGTGTCGCTTAAGCACGTGCAACACGTAGCACAAGTGGCGGGAAGAACTCTCCCACTCTCTCACAATCTCTCACTCTTTTTCTCTCTCCCAAGCTAGGGCTTCTCTCAAATTCGGATGGGAGAGAGGAGTGAGGGTTTCAACCCCTTTTATAGCCTAAAACATTCCCAAAATAGGCTTGGGAACAATGTTTACTTGGTGCCTAACCAAATCGGGGCCGTTTCGGTCCAAAAGGGCATTTCTGGAGGTCCCCAGGCCAAATGCGGTCGGACTTAAGCTCATGCATACTGGATCTAGCACACATCCAGTTTTCAGACCGGTTGGGTTCCCAGATCGCACGTGGCGGCCCAGTTTCAGTTTAACGGTCACCGCACCAAGATCAGGCCTATAAGTCTCGTGATATATAATAGATATTTTTCCTGATCCAAGGGTGTGATTTGGCTGTATTCTGACGGTCAGAATGCTTAATACTGATGCGTCAAATTTGTGTGCCAGATTTGAATTTGAAATTCCAACTATGTCCCTATTCACACTCTCTTCGGTCCGGGCTCAATGAAATAGCCTGTAATAATCGGTTTGACTTGATTTTTGGAATGAGTGTCAAGCCCAGCTAGACGGTCCTAACGGTCTAAGATAGGAGGTATCGGACTTTCAACGTGCGGTCTAGATCCAATACAAAGATTCAAAGTGGTCCAGAGAACAAACCGGCTTAGAGTTTGATCCGAGGCTTTAGAGCATTATAGCACCCTTAGTTCCACTCGCTTCGGGCCTTGTAGAACGTATTTAAAGTGATCAGGGACCATTTTCCAGCTATTCTAACGTTGCACTAGCTAACCTAGTCAAATTTTCCAAAGGAATGAATTCTACGCAAATTCGGGTCGAGTTGGTACTCGAGCCCAAGGATGGATTTTTCACGGGCGTTACAATCTACCCCCCTTAACAAATAATTTCGTCCTCGAAATTTTGTACCTTTTCGTACTCCTCGAGAAGCTGTGGGTAGTTCTTTCTGATCTCGGCTTCTGTCTCCCAAGTAGCCTCCTCCTCAGTATGATGCGTCCATAGTACCTTCACAAGGGGAATCACCTTGCTACGTAGTACCTGCTCCTTCCGGTCTAAGATGCGTGTCGGTCGCAGGATATAAGTAACATCCTCTCCTAACTGCACCTGCTCCCATCTGATGATATGAGAAGGATCAGCAACGTACTTCTTCAGCATAGAAACATGAAATACGTTGTGGACGCTCGCGAGGGGCGTGGGTAAAGCCAATCGGTAAGCCACTGCTCCCACACGATCGAGGATCTGAAATGGACCAATGTATCGCGGTGCCAGCTTCCCCTTCTTTCCGAACCGAAGGACTCCCTTCATAGGGGAAACTCGCAAAAACACATGATCCCCGACTGTGAACTCTAGTGGTCTCCGTCTCGTATCGGCGTAGCTCTTCTGTCTGCTCTGCGCTGTAAGAAGCCGACGTCGAATAATATCAATCTTCTCTGACGTCGCCTGCACCAACTCTGGGCCAATCAAGCTGCGCTCACCGACCTCTAACCAGCAATGCGGTGCGCGACAAGGTCGCCCATACAGCGCCTCATAAGGTGCCATGCCGATACTCGCCTGGAAGCTATTGTTGTACGCAAACTCCGCATATGCAAGACAGTCATCCCAACTGTCCTTGAAGTCCAATGCGCAAGCTCGCAACATGTCCTCCAGGATCTGGTTCACTCGCTCTGTCTGTCCGTCCGTCTGTGGGTGGAAGGCAGTACTGAACTTCAACTTCACACCCATAGCCTCCTGAATGCGAGTCCAGAAAATAGAAGTGAACCGCGTGTCTCTGTCCGACACGATCTCCAACGGAACTCCATGCAGACGCACGATCTCTCTAATATACAATCTAGCCAGCTCGTCTGCAGAGTTCGTAACTCTGATCGGTAGGAAGTGCGCCGACTTCGTCAATCGGTCGACGATCACCCAAATAGAATCATGCCCCTTCCTCGTCTTCGGCAACCCAGAAATGAAGTCCATGGAAATGAAATCCCACTTCCACTCTGCAATCGGCATAGGCTGCAAAAGTCCAGGTGGTCGGCGATGCTCTGCCTTCACCTGTTGACAAGTGAGACAACGGGACACGAACTCAGCAATGTGGGTCTTCATACCTTCCCACCAGTACGTCCTCTTCACGTCACGATACATCTTCGTGCTGCCAGGATGCATCGCGAGTCTAGTAGAATGCGCAGCCTCGAGAATCTCTCGTCTCAAGTCAGGGACATCAGGAACGCATAGGCGGCCACGGTAACGTAAACCCCCATCCATGCCAACTCGCCAGTCGGCGTCATCATCATCACTGGCCTGCTCTCGAAGCTCAGTAAGATGCGCGTCGTCCCTCTGCGCCTCGATGACACGGTCATCGATCGGGGATCGCACCTGAACATGTGCGATGAACTCAAATGGCTCCTCTACGGTGAGTTTCTGCTCAAAGTCTCGCAAAAACTCAACCATATCCCACTCGGCAACCATCAGCGGAGCCGCAAACTCTATCGCCTTCTTGCGGCTCAACGCATCAGCCACAAGGTTCGCCTTCCCAGGATGGTAAGAGACTTCAAACTTGAAGTCCTTCAGCGTCTCCATCCATCGCCGCTGCCTCATATTCAAGTCCCGCTGTGTGAATATGTACTTGAGGCTCTTGTGGTCGCAAAAGAGCTCGAACTCCTCTCCATAGAGGTAATGTCTCCAGAGTCTCAGTGCGAATATCACGGCTGCCAACTCCAGGTCGTGTGTAGGGTAATTCTCCTCGTGCTTCCTTAATTGTCTCGAGGCATACGAAATTACCCTGTCCCTCTGCATAAGGACACAACCCAAACCAACGCTAGACGCGTCAGTGTATATAGTGTATTTAACCCCTTGCTCTGGCAATACTAGCACAGGGGCGGACGTAAGTCTGTCCTTCAGCTCCTGAAAAGCTGACTCCGCCTTATCATTCCAGGCGAACTTCACGTCCTTCCGTGTCAACTGAGATAAGGGTCTCGCGATCTTCGAGAAATCCTGAATGAAGCGCCGATAGTAGCCAGCGAGACCCAAGAAACTCCTCACCTCAGTGACAGAACCAGGCTGCTCCCAGTCCTGCACCGCAGCTACCTTAGACAGGTCAACTGCCATGCCATCCTTGGACACCACGTGTCCCAGAAACTTCACCTCCTGCTTCCAGAAGTCGCACTTCTTATACTGTGCGAACAACTGGTGCTGTCTGAGCGTATCAAGGACCAAACGCAAGTGCTCCTCATGCTCCTCTCGACTCCTAGAGTATACCAAAATGTCGTCGATGAAGACAACGACGAATCGATAGAGGAAAGGCCGCAATACTCGGTTCATCAGATCCATGAACACGGCCGGTGCGTTCGTGAGACCGAACGACATCACGAGGAACTCGTAGTGACCAAAACTGGTCCTGAACGCTGTCTTCTGCACGTCCTCATCTCTGACGCGCAGCTGATGATATCCTGACTGAAGGTCAATCTTCGAGAAGTACTGCGCTCCTCTCAACTGATCAAACAAGTCATCGATCCTGGGCAAAGGGTACTTGTTCTTCACTGTGAGTTGGTTCAGCCTGCGATAATCAATACACAATCGCAGCGAACCATCCTTCTTCTTCACGAACAAGACCGGTGCTCCCCAAGGAGATACGCTAGGCCGTATAAGGCCGAGCTCTAGTAGACCGTCAATCTGCGTCCTCAACTCCTCCATCTCACATGGTGCCATGCGATACGTCGGCAGTGAGACGGGTGTAGAACCAGGAATCAGATCGATAGTGAAATCGATCTCACGTCTGGGCGGCAAACCAGGGATCTTCCTGAACAGATCCCCGAACTCAGAAACAACTGGCGTCTGCTCAAGTACCTGGGCACCAGCGTCGCGCAACAGGGTGGCGTAGCTAAGAATGCGGAAAGGAAGATTTACCCGCACTGAAAATGTGAAAGGCGTGCCCTCAGGCTCGTACACCGTCACCACACGAGCCTCGCAGTCAATCTCGGTTCTCGCTGCAGTCAACCAGTCCATGCCAAGAATGACGTCGAGATATACGAGCGAGGGATCGACGACCAAATCAAGAGTCATCGTCCTGCCTCCCAGATCAAGTAAACAACCCTCACACATCTGGGTGACATCCGAATAATCTCCATGAGCTGCAAGGACTCGCACGCTATCCATAGTAATAGTCTGCAACCCAAGACGTCTGACTACGGCACGCGATATCAAAGAAATCGTGGAACCAGTGTCCACCATGACAAGAACGGGAGTACCTCCGATATGGCCCGTGACCTCGAAGGCTGAATGCTGGGAAGTCGGCGTCGTAGCTGCCTCAGCGGTCAGTGCATGAACTCGAGCCTGCTGTGGCCGGTTCGGCCGCTGTGTCAAGGGCCGTGGGGGCTGTCGAATCTGCGATACTGTGGGTCTGAAAGAGGACTGCGCAGGAGCTGACCGTATAGGCGGTGCTGATATCGCCTGTGGACGTACACGATCAATCTTCTGCGGCGGCGAGAACCCACTGTCCCGCATCCTCGTAAAGCAACTCGGCGCTAGGTGGCCCGTCCTCCCACAGTATGTGCATGATAGATCAGGGCGCCGAAACGGTCCTACTGGCGCCGTGGTCCTGGTAGGAGGATCAATGCGAGGCCTCTTGCCCGCGAAGGGCCTATCTGGCAACTCCGGTCGCGGCCTAGAAGTAGTCGGGCCTCGTGATCGCGCAAGTCGATCCACGTCCTGCTCTGCCCGCATGGACATGTGAACCAACTCCGCATAGGAGGAGAAACTGATACAGCACATCTTCGACCGAATATCCGGTCGCAAGCCCTCCAAAAAGCGCCGTATGCGCATCTGCTCATCAGCTAAAATCGTCGGGACGTACCTGCCCAGCTCTGTGAACCGATGCTCATACTCGGTGACCGTCATCGCTGCCTGCCTGAGACGGAGAAACTCATTCTCCCTCTCGTGTCTGTAGGTCTGAGGATAATACTTCTCATGGAAGCGAAACTCGAATGCTGCCCATGTCCACACGAAGTCTGCGGTAACAGTCCGCAATACACTATCCCACCACATACTGGCCTCTCTCTCAAACTGGAAGGTAGCCAGCTCTACCTGCTCTGCCTCAGTACAGTGCAACATGCGCAGAATCTTCGACACTCGGTCGAGCCAAAACTCAGCCTCCTCGGGTCTGTGAGAACCCGTGAAAGTAGGAGGCCGCAAGCGCTGAAATCGCTCCAGAAGGCCCCGTGTGTCGGCAGGGTTCCCCGCAGGGAAAGCAGGCTGCGCAGGAAGTGCTATGCCCTCATCCTGGGCGTAAGCATAGGCATCCTCAGCTGGATGCGCAGGTGGTGCAGGCGGAGTAGATGCAGTCGCACCCCCACCCTGGGCTAAAGTCCCGACTATAGTAGTCAATAGCTGCTGCTGCTGTAGCATCATAGCCATCATCTGCTCGAATCTATCAGGTGGTGGAGCAGGCTGTGGCGGATGAGGTGCGGAAGTAGATGCGCGCTGTGGCTCTCTAACTGATGGTGTAAATGGCGGTGGTCCATCTGTAGGACCAGTAGCAGGCTGAGACGATCGAACAGTCTCAGGAATCGGGCCCACAGCAGGGTCCGGACGAGTGCCAGACTGAGAAGGAGCCTGATCCATCTGCTCTAACAATGAAAGCCGAACCGCGCTCCTCGTAGTCTTAGGTGGCATTCCCTATATTCAAAATAGGGCGCAACCTTGTCAGTCTCAATTGCACAAATACACCACAATCATTCACTAAGGAGTCAAAGGCATTCCATGCATTTCAATCAATCAAAATTGTCACAATACAAGGGATATATCCTTACAAGCATCATGACTAGAATGACATGAAAATTAAGACAGTTAAGCAACAGCGACAAAAGCAAAGCACTAGCCCTAATAGGCTTTACACACATGAAACAGAAAATAGTTAACTACTCATAACAACATCTAAGATCGCGTCGCTAGTCGGAGTCTGGCGACGGAGGAGGAGCACCCTTATCCTGTAAGCAACACAGGATTGCCTTCAAGGTGCGAGTCACCTTGCCAAATTTCTTCTTCGTAACGGCCTTGGCATCAGCGACCTCTGCTCGAAGTTCTTGGACTTCCCTTCGCAAAGCGGTCTGACTCTCCTCCATCCGGGCAATGCGATCGTCAATAGTAGTCTGCGCAGAAGGAGGAGGACTCTCATCAGTATCCTGAGCCTCCTCTTCTGCTTCTTCCTGAGTCTCTTCCTGAACTTCTGCACTAGGTTCTCCTTCGCTTTGATCTTCCTCTTCGTCAAAGTCGTCCCCACTATCCCTTTCAAGTTGATTTTCACGATATTGCGACCCAATCTTCATCTTAACCATCGTCGACTCATCGATGGTGTGAATCGATACCGGCAACTCGGGTCCAAGTCTATAGGCAAACTCAAGCGCAATCTTGCAAATGAGTCGGCCAAAGGGAAGGGATTCGGATGTTCTTCTCGACCTGGCTATGAGAACTATCTGCCGTAAGATGAAAGTAGTCATACATACGTTCTCTCCCTGGGCCACCAGAAATAAGAAATCGACCATAAGACGTGTACATTCAATACGGTTCGTCGACCTAGGATAAACATTGAACGTGCAGATGTGATGCAGCAGACGTAAATCCTCAGACATGTACGTCGCCTTGAGGCTATTATTAGGCTGCCATGGAACCAACTTACCGCACAGAAACCTGGTGCGGCGATCTCGTTCACGTCTAGTCCTCAAATTCTTCTCACTTGGATGTACATCACCTAGAGGCACGTTGAGAAGTCGCGCAACCAACTGGACGTCGATCGTAGCCATCCGATCTCTACCAAAAGGGATTTTGAACTGCAAGGGCTCCAAGGTAGGACTCTGGATGCTAGCATAGAAGGCACGAACAGTGCTCACATTAGCACGAGCGCGAGCTTCAAAGATCGGTCCCCAGTGCGCAGCTTCAATGCGTTCGAACAACAGATATTCGCCGAACAATCGCCCATCTACGTCCGCCTCAAATAACACTCTACGATCAGTGTATTCACCATGAGGCATCTCTGATAGGATGGTTCGTCCAAGGTGTGCATGGGGATCCAAATCCCGCTTCGTACGGCACTCCAGGACTGCAGCTGGACCTGCGGCGGCGCTTGAACTTGCGGCACCACCCCGCGGTCTTCTCGATTGAGCAGGGCGGCTCGGCCCAGCCTCATCTGTTGCAGTTTTCCTCTTACCCATCAAAGACAGGATGGATGAGAGTGACAAAAGTCCCAAAATAGCTTCCACGAAAGCCATGGAAAACGCCGAAAATGCGGAGAAATGGCTGCCCAATCTGACAAAAGGAAATCTAGGCGTCGTAGAGGGATGCTTCAAGCTTCCCAAGGCTGTACTTTCAGGGAAAAATAAGAACAAAAAGGTGGAATGGAGCTGCTCACGATTTCGACACTATTTGGGGGATTTTGGAGCTCCAAATGGGAAAATCTTCAAGGAAAGGGGCTGCCAACACCCAATAATCAATGGGTGGTGGTCGGTTTTGGCCAAGGAAGGGATTAGGAGGGGTTTGGGTCGCCGGGATTTGGAATGGAGCGCTGAAAATCAAATCTAGGGCATGCAAGGGGGCTGTTTGTGAAGGAGAGGGGTGTTTTAGGGGTTTTCGTGGGATGGGAGGTACCTAGGGGTGTTGTGGGAGGCATTTAAGTGGGTGCGCCCAAAGGGCAGCACCATCGGAGATGGCCGGCCGGCGATGCATCGCCCGGCCGGTGATGGCATCGCCGGCCAACCTCCAGGTTGGCCAGCGGGACCCCATGGGTCTGGTCCCCCATGGTCCCAGGGTCCCAAAAAGTCTGGTCCCACCCCTTAGTTCATAGTATTTTGGTCCCTATGAGCCCAAACATGTTTTTGGGGCTTTTCGGGTCCACATCGCAGTCCCGAATACCAAACCATATGATGCAGCATATGGATTTGGGGTAGAAGGATCCAGTACATCTTTCTAGCTCCTTAGTTGCTAAAGAAAGTGAAGTTAGAATGGCTTTATGGCCATTTTTTATGAAATTTTACTATTCACTGTAAAATTTGGTGAATGTACTAATTTGTGTTATTTTCACATTAGGTTTGATGCCTAACATAAAATGGATACAAAAGAACTGAAGGTTGAAGTGTTTAGAGAAGGAATTTTAAGAATTTTTGGCAAAACGGGGTTTTTAAGCCCTGGCGATTGATTACTGGAGTCGTGGTCATTCCACGGCCCATGGATTCACTTTTGCGGTTTAAAACCGCTCATAGGACATCTCCACCCGACTTCCTACAGCTTAGAAGTGATTCGGGTCGCTTTACGCGACCCGAGATGCGTTACAGACTCGATCTTGCGATCGATCCTTATAGACTTCGCCTATCGGCGAATCTGTGATCCTAGAAGTGTTTCTAGACCCTTCTCGCACCCACCTAAGTCAAAGGAAGCGACAGCGTACGTCGCAAGACCATAACCCAGGCCCAGTATACTCTCATTCATGCTCTGATACCAACTTGTAACACCCTGAAAATCGGGGGTCGTGTATAAACTCAACTCCCGAGTTCCAGACCGTCACTT
Organism: Magnolia kwangsiensis; assembly: GCA_037074715.1. Classification (NCBI taxonomy): domain Eukaryota; kingdom Viridiplantae; phylum Streptophyta; class Magnoliopsida; order Magnoliales; family Magnoliaceae; genus Magnolia; species Magnolia kwangsiensis. The sequence goes on along the minus strand of CM073586.1, from coordinate 50,589,347 downwards.
ATGCAAAAAAAATGGTTATGATTAAATGTTGTCTGATTTAAAGCATTCACATGAGTAAAAGTATACCAAAACTGCAATTCATACTTCAGATCCAGTGATAAAAGCAAGCGGAAGACTAAACAAGATATATATCACTGTATGGAAAAACAAAGTAATCTCAACTGTCTCCAAAGTATGACTACATCTCTGAGTCTCATATACATGTACATAACAAAAGAATAATGTTCAAAAAGAAAAGTCCCACTGATGTCCCCTCGATCCAGGTCACCTACGGGAAGCCGTCATGATACTGCATATACGAGAACTCATCCTGGTCCTCGTCATCATCTAGCTCCACCTCCTGGATCTCATCGTCACCTGCAACTACAACAGGGTCTGGTGGGTGTTGCAAACACCATCCCGTAACGTGGGAATGAGTGATCAACTCAGTGGAATCATAGAGCAAAGATTAGCATGTTCACAATTCAATCACGCGATAATAGTAAAGCAGTAAATCAGACAAGTCCTAAAACTGTTGTTAATGCAAGATGATATGACGTGATGTATGCCCTCACCGACGATCACCCTCATACGGCAACATCTTACGACCGCGGCATGCCACACTCCCTAGAGTGCTCCACATCTTCCAGGCACATGCAATGCTATGGTGATATGATTACCAAGTTGTTATTAGTCCATTCAAACAGCAGGATTGGGAAACTAAGGTACCTCCCTTGTATCGATCCCAACACGGATCCTGTCTAGGGTCGTCACTCCTAGTAATCTCATACGATGTACATTTCGTAGGTCACTGCAAGGGCTGCCAGGGCTGTTGCTCGCACTCGTTGCACCGCTCCCCCATCACCTTATCAATACAGGCCTACTGTACTCTACTGCACGGAAGGGTCGTCGCCTCCCGTGAACTCAGAATACGCTCGCGGTCACTACAAAGGGCTCGTCGCCTGATCAGTGTAGGCCGACAGCTAGAATATAGTGTCCCATACCACCATAATCTGCTCACGAGTCTAGGTGCTCACTGGTCACTACGGGGAGGTTTGTGACCCCAGCGTAGGCCGACAGCTCGACCACGGTGTCCCATACCACCATGCCCGGCTCATGAGTCTTTGTGGATCAAGGTACCACGGTTAATAGGGTTTACAATGGTAAGTTCAGTACCCTAGGTTCAAGCAGTTATGTTACATACAAGGTGAACAAACATCGGCCAGTCGGGTTACTTGACGGGCTCGACTAGCGCGATCGCATCTCGAATTGAACGACATGAAGTGCGTAAAACACTTCGCGTGGCCTAACCACTGCCGCCAACTCTCAACACGAATCACGTTCATCGACGCGTCATTCGTGGCTATGACCAGTCAGCCACGAATTCGCTCGGTTACCGACTGCCTGGACTAAGTCAAGTCCCACACATCTATGGAATCACTATAAAAGGTATTGGAATTGAAATACATCATGTGAGCATGTTAGCACATGTTATAACATTCAACTTAAGCAAATCTTCAAGGCATACTTCCCATGCATATTCAACTTAAGCAAATCCTCAAGCACATACATTCAATGCATGTAATGAAATCATGCATTTTATCAACATGTAGAAAATCATCTAGGTCAGCATAATAGTTGAAAAATCAATCACAAACTATCATATAACATCATTTAATTCAATACATACTAATACAAACATTTATACAAACACATACACTACACACTTAAGTCTACATATGGTATGTCGACCCAAAGTGTGCAACTAGGCGAACCTCTTCGCCAAACTAATTGTGCACGCATTCCTAACTTCCTAATGCGACAACAAACCATGTCAATCACTTCAGCAAAATATGAATGTAAACAGTACTTCCTACAAATGACTAAAATGCCCTAAATCTCATATTCTTCGTTAGCTTACGAAACGGGAAACGGAGAGCATTTTGTACATGTCAAACGGCGATGCCGTCAAGAATCTACTATTAAACGACATTGAAAGCATTGGGAACCGTCAATCCAAGCGTCTAAAATCCTCACCTAGTGTCTTGTAGACTCGGGAATTGAAGCGGAGTGTATATGCTTCGTCTACGGCGAGTAAGGAGCCTAATACATAAGATCCATAAGCTACATCGCTATGGAAACAAGAAAAACTCAAATCACCAACTATTTAGGGTTTTTTACTTACCTAGGATTGCGGTGGAATCGCCGGGAAAGCGGTAGAGGAGTGTCGCTTAAGCACGTGCAACACGTAGCACAAGTGGCGGGAAGAACTCTCCCACTCTCTCACAATCTCTCACTCTTTTTCTCTCTCCCAAGCTAGGGCTTCTCTCAAATTCGGATGGGAGAGAGGAGTGAGGGTTTCAACCCCTTTTATAGCCTAAAACATTCCCAAAATAGGCTTGGGAACAATGTTTACTTGGTGCCTAACCAAATCGGGGCCGTTTCGGTCCAAAAGGGCATTTCTGGAGGTCCCCAGGCCAAATGCGGTCGGACTTAAGCTCATGCATACTGGATCTAGCACACATCCAGTTTTCAGACCGGTTGGGTTCCCAGATCGCACGTGGCGGCCCAGTTTCAGTTTAACGGTCACCGCACCAAGATCAGGCCTATAAGTCTCGTGATATATAATAGATATTTTTCCTGATCCAAGGGTGTGATTTGGCTGTATTCTGACGGTCAGAATGCTTAATACTGATGCGTCAAATTTGTGTGCCAGATTTGAATTTAAAATTCCAACTATGTCCCTATTCACACTCTCTTCGGTCCGGGCTCAATGAAATAGCCTGTAATAATCGGTTTGACTTGATTTTTGGAATGAGTGTCAAGCCCAGCTAGACGGTCCTAACGGTCTAAGATAGGAGGTATCGGACTTTCAACGTGCGGTCTAGATCCAATACAAAGATTCAAAGTGGTCCAGAGAACAAACCGGCTTAGAGTTTGATCCGAGGCTTTAGAGCATTATAGCACCCTTAGTTCCACTCGCTTCGGGCCTTGTAGAACGTATTTAAAGTGATCAGGGACCATTTCCCAGCTATTCTAACGTTGCACTAGCTAACCTAGTCAAATTTTCCAAAGGAATGAATTCTACGCAAATTCGGGTCGAGTTGGTACTCGAGCCCAAGGATGGATTTTTCACGGGCGTTACAGAGCTAGTTGGAGCGTATTTGAATTGCTGAGGCGAGGTCAGTGAACGCCGCATCAAGGTCTTGGAGGCAGCCAATTATGCCCAAGCTTCTTTTTAAATCAGGTCTTGCCTTATCCATATTAGGTGTTGATGTCAAAATCTGGTAAGCTCTCCCCTCAGTCTCTTGAACCATAGTTCACTTCAACGTCTTGATCCTGCACAGTGAAAACAGACAAAGGTGACCCTGGCTAAGCCGGGAGACCCTTTGATGCCGAAGTCAGGTCAAGGGAATCTAGGTCTAAGCGGAGAGTGAAGGAGAGCACGAGCTATTGCGTCCTTGTAGCGATAGGGTCTCAATGTATTTATACCTGACTGTTGGGTAGTCTGGGTCCGCTATGGTCGGCATGATTCACTCAATTCACGGGACACTAAGATCATGGGGATATTATACGCAATCCACGGATTGTGTAGCACATCGAGCGAATAATGCGTATTTGGGAGCAGAGTAATTGGTCACGTTTGCTTATAGTAGTTTCCAAATTTGACACTCAGAGCACCCGATTCAACATATTGTCTCGGCTTGTCTGGCCTTGACCATTTATCTAGTTGAAGAGGAATGCTTTCGTAGTCCGGGCTGAGCCTTGAGTGACTCCGCCCCTAGCTTATCAAGTGCTCTACAAACTCTAGGGTTCAAGGTGAGATGTCGGACTCCCTGCACTCGATGTCAGTGATCGAATCATTCATCTTCTGTCGGATGTCTAGTAGGTAGTTCCACTTCCAATTAGAGTGTATTTGTCACCTTCATAGCTCGCGACTTCTTCAGGGATGCTAACATCAGGTCGGACAAGTATCACCTCGGTTGTTCATGCTCTTGGTTGAATTAATTTGGTACTTACTCTTGGATCCATCAGGAGCTTCGATCTTTCCATAATAGAAGCCTCCTACTCTTCGAGTTTACTCGTGGACTCGGAGAGTAATCACGTAGAAGATCGCCCGCCCATGTTGGCGTAATTATGATTTTTGAATTTGAAGCGTCATATCCCTCAGATTTCTCGTCCATGGGCTGTTCTCATGCGGATGTATGGCGACGGTTACGATTCTGAATATTCGCTCAACCTATGACGGATCGCCACGTAAGCCCGCAGAAGAGTCCAGGCGCCAGTTCCTCCCACTCAGGTATCGTTTCGCATATCAGAGCGCGCTACTCGATGTCAGAGCCGTACTTCCTAGTAGGGGCTCGGCCAACGATAAACAACCATGTGTGCTTGGGGTCGACTCATGACGATTCTACTGTGGCCATTACTTCTTGCCATTAATGCAGAGATTTTCTGCAGCTTATATAAGTTTCTTCGGACCTGCCCTTTTCTCTCGCATTCTGAGTTAGAGCGTGTACCGGAGAAGGCAATTTTCAGTGAAGGCGATTTTGGTCGACTAGAGGTTTTCGATAGGCGATTTTGACTGATCAAGCATTTTCGGTAGAGGTGCTTTCTGGTGACCTTCCGATGAGTCCCTCTCTAGTCGTTAACTGTTGAGGGTCAAATATTGCATATCAGACCCAGTTATTACCTGAATTTATGAGCATGATTCTGTTTAATGGCCCATTTTTATCGTGTTTGTGTTGCAAGGTGACTTTAGGAGCTTGGGCTGAAAAAGGATATTAAAAATATGGTTTCAGTGCTCAAGATGCACCAAGGCAAGTTACGAGACTCCAGGGGGTCAAGATCGACGGAATCACATGCCAGGGATCGAAGAAAACTGAGAAACTAAAGCTTAAGTGACCCGAAAATCATCCAGAATGCAAGATCACAGGGTTTCCACCATCAGTTTGGCTCGAAACCTCATATGCGGCCTGAGGACCATAAATAAACCATACGCGTCGAATTTCATCCATTGGATCCCTCTAGAAGTGGCCCAATGGTCAGATCACCCCATACATTGTCAAATTGGGGCCCACCTGCCACCTGGATATGCTTCACTTTTGGTCCCAACGCGTAAAATGATATTACAAAGTGGATGGTCGGTACGGATTTCTCATGAACATCACAGTGGACCCCACATGGGGTTGGGCGTACAAGCAGTGCACGTGCACTTGCAATGCACCGAACCAGGAGAAGTCGGGTCAGCAGCGCTGACCCGTCTCTTTACGCAAAGACGGACAGCGTCCTTCGCTATCCGTCCATTTTTTCAGCTGTGGGCCCCACTCGAAGTCCTTTTCGATGATCCGAACCGTCCAAGTACCTCCAGGGGTGGCCACGAACCTCACCTAGGAGACCTTTTGGTCCCATGCAGCTGATCACAAGAAAGCTCTATTTAAACACAGGATGGACGGCTGGGTTACAATCTCACGGGACACCATGGTTTGGATCCAAAATCGACCAAGTCCGGACAGTTTTTCGTCCTGAAGCTAATGGACGGAGTAGATTTTTCACCTGGCATCAACCAATGGCCCACCCACCATCACAATAGAACAAAACAGAAAGCTCTGTTCACAACAGAGCTTGCGGACGAAGATCGGTGGGCCACGATCATCAGACCATTCACTGATTTAAGCCATTCATTGAAATAAGGAGGTGAAACAGACCATGCAATAGGAGGTTCTCCAATTCCATGCACACACACGTAGAGGAATTTGATCAAAGGGGATGCGAACGACAGAATGAAGGAATCAGTGGGCCTCGCTGAAATCAGTCAAAACTGTCCATCTCCAATGGGTTTTTCGAGATGAAACTAATACACGGGGTGGATTTCGCAAACATTGAGGTATGTAGACCGCACTGATATCACGCAAGATTGGCGTGCGTAAGCACCCTCTATGTGCGCAAAACTGGTTGATTTAGGCTATTTAACAACCATGGCCAGGATCGGTTCGATGATCCTGGCTGTTCAAAACTTCTCCAAGGACGTGCCGACTGAGGCTAAGAAGACTGAACGTCTCAGATTCTTCGTTCATTGGCCGCAAAGCTGATCCGACGCGAGTCAGTTTCCAACGCACTGACCTTCTGCAACTGCATAACTTTTTTTGAATTTGGAAACTCTTCCTGCTGCGTAAAGGAGACTCCACCAACTCTAGCAACATGTTGGTTCTTCAAACTGATAGCAATGATCGACTCTACTACCTATAAGAGAGAGAGCGTGAGAGAGGATGTGGGTGCATCTTGGCTGTGGGTGGACGTGGACAGAGGAGCAGAGAAAGAGAGGAAGAGTTTTTTCTTTTAAGGTTTTTATTTTATTTTATTTGTTTTTCTGTGAGATCTGAGATCTAGCCCACTCATGTGCGGCTAAACCTCTTAGCTAGGGCTAAGAGGTGAAGCTTGTAGCATGATGGGAGAGACTTGCTTGTTCCTTTTGTTTAAGACTCATCTGATGTTGATTTTAGTTAATTTATGGAAATATTTTTAGTCTTTAATGGTCTGTTGTGACTGAAATTACAATGGGTCTGCGATGGCTTTGAATATTTTCTTTTCCTTTTGATGTTTATGACGTCAGGAAGCCCTGTTATTCACCATTGTCTCCTAGTCATGGTTGGATGACGGTACCCTTCCTAACCTTCATACATATGATTGGTTGGTAATTAGTTTAATTCTGTTGTTTGCCATAGTCTCCTGGGCATGGTTTGGTGATGGAATCCATTCTAATTCATATACCTTTCATCTCTTTAAAACTATATCAACGGCAGTTTAGTAATTTTCATAATTTTTGATGCAGGCACAAAATCTCCCTGATCCCTACAAGTGGATCCTCTGAATCCCTAGTTTCCTATCTCTGATTTCTCCCAAGTTTTAGATTAATTAATCCACAACTATTCCATGAATTCCAGTTGATTTAGATTTTGTCTCATTCTAGTTCTAGTTCTAGTTAGTTTTAGTTAACATATAAGTTTTAGTCCCTTGGGTGTAATACCCCGAATTCTTTTCCAACCTGGAGTTAGACGTTCTTAGGAAATGGGTCAACCATAACACTTTCAGAGCTCAATTCTGAAGTCAAAGAAATCTCTTTTCAACCCATTTCCTTCAAAACTCACCTTTCACCACCTCATTCTTCAAATTTCTCCAAGTACTTTCATATTAAATATGACTCCTGAATTTTAAATAATAAAGAATACCAACCCTAGAGTATTAATGATGAAGAACAATACCGAAGCTAAAAATTATTGTGAATAGTAAATAAATGAGTAAAATGGACTTTTCTCCTTAACCTTTTGGAATCTAACAAAATAGATAGGTTAGTTGGATAGATTGGCGTCTCCTACCTCAAAATCATATGCTATATGACACAGAAAGTCATTTCGGTTTGCAAACTGGCCCCGAAATGCCTCGAATGGAGTCGTGGGCCCACCCACGCTAATCCATAATGATCCAATGTGGGCCCCACATATTTTTAGGACCTAGGGAGCAGGGGAAACCCAGCTCATATGGCCGGCCTCACCGGAGATGATTTTCATCGGTGATGGCATCACCGATTCCGCGATGCATCACCGGTTAAAATCCTTAGTTGGGTCTGGGCTTCGGGCTGGAGGTGTTTGGGGGCTAGGGTAGTCCCTTGGTATGTGGGTCATTCGTTAAAAACACCCCAATCAAGTACTTCCTTCACAAAGTGACCCTCCAAGCTCTCCTTTCGCTCCAAACGTTCAATTTTTAAGAAAAACTACCCCTCCAAACTCTTCCTTCTTCCGTTTCCAAACACCCTCGCTCCACCCTCCAAATCTCATCTCAAACAAAAACTAATAAAGGCTACTTCCTTTAGAAATCCAACGAGAATCAACTAGCGCTGCACTAGATGGCCTATGAAATTCTCGCCAATCACTTTCAATACGATCTGCTAGAGTCAAAACCTATAGGATAGGTGACGCTACAATACCGTAAAACTTAGGATCAAACTCTATTCCCGATTGCCCTCGGGAGCCCCTTGAAACTTTGTATCGGCTCTGGACCGCACGTCGGAAGTCCGATTACCCCAGACTTAGACGAATATGACCGCCTAGTTGGACTTGACAATCACCTCTAAAATCAAGTCCAGAGTGAAGAGTGTGAGAAATAAATATAATTTATGAAATCTGGCACGTTCTCTTGTGCACTTTTTCTAAGCGTTCTGACCGTCAGAATTCAATCAAATTTCACCCTCGGATCAGGAAAAATTTCCCTTACATGTCATAGTACTTGTAGCTCCGATCGAGTTCCCGTAACCGTTGAACTGAAACTGGTCCGCCACGGACGATCTAGAAATCCGATCGGACTGAAAACTCTGCCTGACCTAGATCTAATGTCAAGGAGCTTAAGTCCGACCGCATTCAGTCACACGACCTCCAGAAATGCTCTGTTGGATCAGAACAAGCCCACTTTGGTTATAAAATAAGTATATCTTGGCCCCAAGTCTATTTTGGTCATGTTTGGACTTATAAAAAGGGCTTAAACCCTTGCTCTTTCATTCCATACGAATTTGGGGAGAGAAGAGAGAAAAGAGAGAGAAAGGGAGGGAGATTCGGAGCTCTCTCCTGGGAGTCTTCCCTACTGCTCCACGTGTCACATCCACCTGCCTGCATCGCTCTTCTGGTGATTCCAATTCCGTTCTAGGTAAGAAAACCCTAACCTATAACTGTTTTAAGGATCCTTTCGATTCAAATAGAGAAGTAGCTTATGTATCTTGTGCATTAGGATGCCTGAATGCCGTTGACAAAACATTGACGTCCTTTTCGAATTGATACACGTCTACGGCAAAAGGTGCGGATCTTAGACGCTTTGATTGACTGATTTCAAAGCTTTCACTGTCGTTTAATAGTAGATTATCGACGGCAACGCCGTTTGACATGTACAATGTGCTTTCCATTTTTTGTTTTGTAAACGTACGCTAAATATAAGATTTAGGGTATTTTAGGCATTTATAGAAAATACCGTATACGTCCGTATTTTGCTGAAATGCTTGACATGTAAATTCATCATATTATGATATTATGTATGCGTGTATAATCTATTTGGCGAAGAGATTCGCCCTAATGTGCACTATGGGTCGACATATGCTATGTAGACTAAAGTGTGTAGACTAAGTGTTTGTATAAATGTTTGTATTAGTATGTATTGAGTAAATGGTGTTGTAAATTAGTTTTGAGAATGAATTCTCAATCCACATGATGTTGTATATTATTTCTTACATGTTTGCTATATGAATTGATTTCCTTATATGTATGGAATACATGTGTTGGTTGATTGCTTACATTGTATGTTATAACATGTGTTAACATACTTGTATGGTTTATATTCATTTCTGTTACTCTCATATGCGTACTGATGTTGATATGCAAATGCTTGGGGCTATGACCTAGTCTAGGCAGTCGGTAATGGATTGAATTTGTGGTTGGCTTCTCTTTTCCACGAAGGACGCTCCGATGAATGCGAGTCGTGTTTTGGGTTGGCGGCAGTGGTTAGGCCACACGAAGTGTTTTATGCACTTCATGTTGCTCAGCTTGAGATGCGCTCGTACTAGTCGAGCTCGTTAAGTAACCCGATTGGCCATTGTATGTTCACCATATATGAGTCATAACTTCTTGAACCTAGGGTACTGAACTTACCAGTGAAAGTCCTGTTAACCATGGTACCTTGATCCATAAAGACTCATGAGCCGGGCATGGTGGTATGGGACACCGTGGTCGAGCTATCGGCCTACGCTGGGGCCACAAACCTCCCCGTAGTGACCAGTGAGCACCCTACTCTGAGCAGATTATGGTGGTATGGGACACTATATTCTTGCTGTCGGCCTACACTGATTAAGTGACGAGCCCTTTGTAGTGACCTTGAGTTTATCCTGACCCGCATGGGGGCGACGAGTTCTGATGTAGTCGTAAGGATATAACTAGGCCTGTATTGATAAGGTGATGGGAGAGAGGAGCAACGAGTGTGTGCAACAGCCCTGACAGCCCTTACAGTGACCTAAAAATATATCATCGTATGAGAATACTAGGAGTGACGACCCTAGACAGGATCATTGTTTGGATAATGATATGAGGGAGGTACCTTAGTTTCCTAATCCTACTGTATGAAAAGGACTAATAGCAACTTGGTAATCAATATCCATATCGCATTGCATGTGCCTGGAAGATGTGGAGCACTGCGGGAAGAAAGTATGTTGCGGACGCAGATGGTGCTGTATGAGGGAGTATGTCGGTGAGGGCATCCATCATGTCATTTCTTGCATGCATTAACAACAGTATCTAGGAATGGTTGATTGTGTACTTTACTATTAACGCGTGATTGATTTGATAACATGCTAATCTTTGGTCTATTATTTCACCGAGTTAGCTACTCACTCCCACGTTACGGGACGGTGTTTCCGGACACCCACCAGACCCGGTTGTAATTGTAGATGATGGCGCTGCTTGTGAAGCGGAGCTGAACTGGTATGATGATGTGGAGGACTTCTCCTCTGTGTTTTGATCGACGGGATTATAGGGAGGTTGATTAGATGCCTTGACACTTGTCATTTTATATTTTTAGAGCACTGATATATATTCTTTCTTTCCATTTTTGGAGTATACATGTATTTAATTAACCTGGTAACATGATCACACTCTGGAGACTTACAATCAATTATATATTTTATGTATTTATCACAGTCTTTCGCTTGCTAATTTAACTGTCTCTGGAGTATGATATGTTGTTTTGGCTTAGTCTCAATCTTGTTTAATGCCATTCTATAGACAACATGCATTTATCATTATCTATGTTGCATAAGTGACGTTCTGGAACTCGGGAGTTGGGTTTCTACCCGACCACTGATTTTTGGGGTGTTACATTGGGATTCGACCTCGGTCTTACCGAGTTATTACTACATCACAACCCTGCACTTGGGGAGTGAACATTAACTTCTCTTTATAATGTCGTCTGATCTTAAGACTGTTCGGGAGTATGATGACGACTTCGAGTCGGGAAGCTCTGATGGTGGGAGAGGGGCCTTTGAAGGTCCCTTCGATGTTGTCCCTTTATACCCTTCGCCTAGAAAACAGAAGGGGGTAGGTGCTCGGACCCAACAGGCTAGTCAGAAGAAAACTGTCCGAGCCCCTCAAATTACTTCCGGGGCCATTGGAATGCATACTAGTGGGCCAACCTCGGAGGTAGTCCCTGGAGGCTCCGTTTTGTCAGAGTCTCAAATGGAATGGATCTTCTCGGAGTATCAGATTTTGAACTCTGTTCGAATAAGGGCCCTTGGGCCCCTAGACACCATTGGCGCCCCTGTTGAGGGAGAAGTTGCAATGTTCCTCTATGCGCTGCAATGCGGGCTTCAGCTCCCTCTTCATCCTTTCATCCGAGCCATTACAACTTATCTCAGACTTGCACTGGGGCAATTCACCCCCAATGCTTAGAGGGTGCTCATCTCTTCCTTCATCATCTGACTCCAAGTTGGGAATCCGGAGCTGACCCCGGAGGAGCTGATGAGCTTGTACCTAGTTAAGCATAACAGCTAAGAACCATGGTACTACTTCGCGACCCGAGGCAGCAAAGGGTCAGGGCGGGTGATGAACCTTCCGTCTTCTAATAAGGTGTAACGTCCCAAAAATCGGGAGTTGGGTCAGGTAGAAACCCAACTCCCGAGTTCCAAAATGTTATTTATGCAACATAGATAATGTTAAATGTATATTGTCTGTAAACAAGTGTTAGACAAGATTGGGATTAAGCCAAAACAGCATATCATACTCTAGAGATAATTAAATTAGCAAGCGGAAGATTGTGATAGTATGTATAACATATCTAACTGTTGTATGTCTCCAGAGTGTGAACATGTTACCAGGTTAAATACATACATGTATACTTCAAAAATGGAAAGAAAAGAATATACATGAGTGCTCTAAAAATAAGAAATGACAAGTGTCAAGGCATCTAATCAACCTCCCTGTATTCCTGTCGATCAGAACACACATAAAGGAGGGATCCTCCTTATCATCATACAAGTCCAGCTCCGCTTCACAAGTAGCGCCATCATCTGTAACTAAAATAGGGACTGGTGGGTGTTGCAAACACCATCCCGTAACATGGGAGTGAGTAGTTAACTCAGTAGAATAATAGAGTAAAGATTAGCATGTTCTCAAATCAATCAAGCGATAATAATAAAGCAATCAATCAAACATTCCTAGATACTGTTGTTAATGTATGCATGAAATGATATGATGGATGCCCTCACCAACATTCTCCCTCATGCGGCACCATCTGCGTCCGCGGCATGCTTGCGTACCGCTCAGTGCTCCACATCTTCCAGGCACATGCAATGTGATGTGGATATGATTACCAAGTTGTTATTATTCCTTTTCATACAGCAGTATTGGGAAATTAAGGTACTTTGCTTATATCAATCCCAACACAGATCCTGTCTAGGGTCGTCACTCCTAGTAATCTCATACGATGTTATATTTATACGTCGCTGCAAGGGCTGCCAGGGCTGTTGCTTACACTCATTGCACCGCTCCCCCATCACATTATCAATACAGGACTAATTATCATTAAGACTGCATCAGGACTCGTCACCCCCATGTGGTGTCAGGATAAACTCAAGGTCACTACAAACGGTTCATCACCTGATCATTGTAGGCCGGCAATAAGAATATAGTGTCCCATACCACCATAATCTGCTCAGAGTAGGGTGCTCACTGGTCACTACGGGGAGGTTTGTGGCCCCAGCATAGGCCGATAGCTTGACCACGGTGTCCCATACCACCATGCCCGGCTCATGAGTCTTTATGGATCAAGGTACCATGGTTAACAGGACTTTCACTGGTAAGTTCAGTACCCTAGGTTCAAGAAGTTATGACTCATATATGGTGAACATACAATGGCCAATCGGGTTACTTAACGAGCTCGACTAGTACGAGCGCATCTCAAGCTGAGCGACATGAAGTGCATAAAACACTTTGTGTGGCCTAATCACTGCCGCCAACCCAAAACACGACTTGCGTTCATCGATGCGTCCTTTGTGGTACCTAGAAACCAACCACGAATTCGATCCATTACCGACTGTCTGGACTAGGTCATAGCCCCAAACATTTGTGCATCAACATCAGTAAGCATATGTGAGTAACAGAAATGAAATACAACATTGTAAGCATGTTGACACATGTTATAACATACAACTTAAGCAAATCATCCCGCACATGCATTTCATGTATACAGTGAAATCAATACATATAGCCAACATGATGGAAATCATTTACATCAGCATATTACTTGAGAATTCAATCTCAAAACTATTTCACAACACCATATACTCAATACATACTAATACAAACATTTATATAAACACTTAGCCTACACACTTAAGTCTACATAGTGTATGTCGACTCAAAGTGTGCATTTGGACGAATCTCTTCGCCAAACCAATTATGCACGCATTCCTAATATCCTAATGCGACAAATAGCCATGGCAAACATTTTCACAAAATATGGATGTAAACAGTATTTCCTACAAATGACTAAAATGCCATAAATCTCATATTTTCCATACTCTTACGAAATGGAAAATGGACAGCATATTGTACATGTTAAACGGCATTGCCGTTGATAATATACTATTAAACGACATTGAAAGCATTGAAATTAGCCAATTAAAGTGTCTAAAATCCGCACCTTTTGCCCTAGACGTGTATCGCTTCGATTAGAATAGATACGCTTCATCAACGGCGTAACGGCGACCTAATATACAAGATGTATTAGCTAGTTTGCTATTGGAATCGATGGAATCATCAATCAACAAGTGTTGAGAGTTTTTCTTACCTAGAAATGTGTTGAAATCACTAGCAAAGTCATTGGGATGGGTTGCTTAAACACGTGAAACGGTTGCAGCAAGCGGCAGGAAGATCACTCCCACACTCTCTCACAAACTCTCACTTTCTCTCTCACTCTATCTAGGGTTTCTAGCAAATTCGGATGGGTGAGATAAGTGAGGGTCTCAAACCCTTATATAAGCTAAAATCTTCCCAAATTAGGCTTGGGAACAAAGTTCCCTTGAGGTATAACCAAATTGGAGCTGTTTCGATTCAAAAGGGCACTTCGGGAGGTCCCTCGGCCGAACGCGGTCGGACTTAAGCTCATGGTCATTGGATGTTGCTCATACCCTGTTTTCAGTCCGGTAGAGTTCGTAGATCGCACGTGGCGGTCCAATTTCAGTTCAGCGGTCATCGCACCTAGATTAGGTCTACAAGTCTCATGATATGAAAGAGAAATTTTTCCTGATCCGAGGGTGTAATTTGGCTGAATGCGGATGGTCAGAACGCTTAATAATAACGCGCCAAGTCACGTGTCAGATTTGAATTAAAATTTCCAAATCTAACCCTTTTCTCACTCTCTTTACTCCAGGCTCAATGAAATAGCCTCTGAACGTCGGTTGGCCTTAATTTTTGAAACGATTATCAAGTCCAACTAAGCTGTCATAACGGTCTAAGATGGTAGATATCAGACTTTCGACGCACGGTTTAGATCCAATACGAAGTTTTAAAGAGTTCTCGAGAACAAACCGGTTTAGAGTTTGATCATAGGTTTCATGATATTATAGCGTCATTGATTCTACAAGTTTTGGATCTTATAGAACGTATTTTAAGTGATCAGGGACAATTTCATAGCTACTCTAACGTAGCGCTAGCTAACTTACGCTTAATTTCTAAAGGAATTAATCCTAAGTGATTTCTTTGGCTATGGAATTGGGTTCCGAGCGGTTACCAAGGTGTTTTGGTTGACCCATTGCCTAAGGACGTCTAATCCTAGGTTGGCAAAAATTCGAGGTGTTACACAAGGATTGGAAGAATAAGTGGTTCTGGGCTGCGTGTGAATGGGAGGCACCAGCGGCGGAGCTGGGGACTCTGTATACTCGGGTTCCTACCAAATTCTCAAAATCAGGTCGGACTTTGATTTTCTTTCCCTCCGCTCTATTGTTATTTTAAATCTCCTTCTGCCTCAGTCCGAATAGTGCCTTATTTTTCCATGTAGACTTTTCGAGGGACACGCCACTCCTTAACTCGGCCCATAAGAATTGCATTGCCAAGGTAAGGACGCGATCGGGGGAACTTCGTTCCTAGATAGACCTAATCATTGTGGCCAACCTTCTCTGGTCTGAGCTTCGCAAGTCTCAGCCTCTCCCCACATCCTTTATTAAGTTGATCCCTTATTTCGATAATGTAGGCTCACTTATTTGGTTGTTGATTTATTATCTCTCATGCAGTCATGGCTGAGGCGTCTGATGCTCGGAAGAGGCTGACTACGGAGGAAATGTTGAGGGCTGAGCCCCGGATGAAAACCACCATTCAGAGAAGACATGCTTTCCCTCGCGGAGAGGGCCCCTCTGTTACTGTTTCGGCTATTGCGGCCCTGGTTGCGGTGCTTGTCGATACACAGGCTGCTCCACTTGCGGTGCTTGCCAATACGCGGGTGGCTCCACTTATGGTGCTTGCCAATACACAAGTTCCAGCAAGCATTACCCCCGCCCCACTAACCATAACTCTTTCCGCTCCTCCCACCGCCATTCCCCTCACTGCAGAGGTTTCCCCCGTAGCCCCCCAGCCTTGCATTGTTGTACCCTCTTCCTCTGAGTGGGAGGAGGCCATTAGGATGGCTGACGACATGCTCTCTCCTCTCGAGTTCGAAAATGAGTTCGGGGCCGAGGTTCAAGCCTCAACAGGCAGTTAGATTGAGGCCGGGGAAGTAGTGGGCTCAGCTCAGGTGGGGATGAGCAGCGAGAGGTTCGAGCCTGGCTACCACTTGTCATGCCTAGTGCCTTGGGTGGACAAACATGCCCCAGAGGAGGACATAGCTTGCCTTCTCGGTAAGTTGGACAGTTCCTTCTTGAATGACATGGCTTCTGTATTTTAAACTGTATACTTATCAACCCTTTCTTATTTTTTTTTAGTGCATCTGAGCGCTCATTCTCGTCTTTGTTCAGTATATCCTGAAGCTTCTGTCGGCCCAAGAGAGAGAGTGAGAATTAGAGAAGAGAGAGAGGCTGAGGCGAAGGCCCTCCGGGCTGAATTACGGGCACTCCAAAATGAGGTGGAGGTCCGTAGAGATGAGGTTACTCTTTACCAACTCGAGTTGGGTGAGCTGCGACGGCAGCTTGAAGATTGGAAGGCCAGAGAGCTCCAGTTGCAGAAGGTTACCGATGACCTCAAGGCTTAGTGTGGGGAGGCGGAGGTCGAGCTGACGCGGGTTAGGGTCCATGGAGATTCTCGGTTGGAAGAAGTCCTAGAACGGACTACGGCCGAGGTGGCAGAAGAACGGAGCCGAGCTGTCTCTCAAGCGGTGAAGGCTCAATGGGCTGAAGATGAGGCTTCCCTAGCCGAAGCAGTGACTGCCGCAATTGATGCCTTTAAGGCTTCAAAGGAGAGAGATGCCGAAGCCACCAAGTTTTACAACTACGGCTTCGACACCTGTATTGACGCGGTCTGGGATTTATACCCAGACCTCGACCTTCAGCCCCTACTACCCGACGATGCTGGAGAGACCCCTGCTGAAGATGTCTGTCCAGACCGAGCCCCCGATCCCCAGGCGCCCCCGACTATATAGACTTTTCTCTTATTTCTTTTCATATTATCTTTTTAGCCTTCTGAAGAGGGCACGTGGATAATTATTTTTGACCCTTTGGAAAGGGCATTCTAATGTAATTTCCCTTGTGTTAGTTTGTTAACTTTTAGGTGTATGATGCTAATTGTTTATTACCAATGCTGATTCGTATTCATTATGATTCATTTTAAGGCATAGCCGAGCCAACCCCTGAATAGGTCAGCTCCTTTCAATGCCTCTTAGTAGACCTTTTAAGCCTCCCTGACTTGGTTTTTGTTTAGCTTGAACCCCTTTGGGTTCGGCCCATCCCATGATTGCCGAGAAACCTCTGCTCCATGCATTAGTTGGTTGATGAGCCGATTACTCCACTAGAGAGTCAGGTCATCTTTTGGCTTTTCCCCTGACTTGGAGGGGATGCCATCTCGAATTTTCATGGAATTACGTTCTGGCCCCTTCTTTAAGAGACCAGCCCGTCTAGTTCGCCTCTATATTAGAGGGGAAACTTTCA
This sequence comes from Magnolia kwangsiensis, assembly GCA_037074715.1. Taxonomy (NCBI): domain Eukaryota; kingdom Viridiplantae; phylum Streptophyta; class Magnoliopsida; order Magnoliales; family Magnoliaceae; genus Magnolia; species Magnolia kwangsiensis. The sequence goes on along the minus strand of CM073586.1, from coordinate 50,572,213 downwards.
CTTAGTAGATAACTCGCTTGTATAGAAGTTGAATTGTGAATTTTATTAAAGGCCTTAAAGGCTAGTCGCTCGGAGGTGTACACTTTATTGGGGGCCTTAAAGGCTACTACATCAGGAATAGTAGATGTTCAGGTGCTTGGCGTTTCACGGGTGAGGGAGCTGGTGGCCCTCGAGGTCTTCCAAGTGGTAGGAGCCCGACTTTGTTGATTAGACCACTCGATATGGTCCCTCCCAGTTTGGCCCAAGTGCCCCAGCCCTCGACTCAGCAGTGTTATGGAAGATTCGGTGGAGGACAAAGTCCCCTGGGCGGAACCACGTGACCTTAACTTTGGAATTATAGAAGCGTGCCACCTGTTGATGCCAGGCGGAAACTCGAAGCTTTGAAATGTCTCTGACTTCCTCAAGGAGATTCAAGTTAGCTGCGATCTATTTGGAGTTCTGGTCCTCCTCGTAGTTCTTTACCCGCACAGTAGGAAGGCCAATTTTCACTGGCACCATTGCTTTCGAGCCGTACGAGAGAGAGAATGGGGTCTCCCCAATGGACTTCCCTAGTTGGCTCTTCCCTCAGTCTCTTGAATCGTGGATCACTTCACTGTCTTAATCCTACACAGTGAAAACAGACAAAGGTAACCCTAACTAAGCCGGGGGACCCTCCGATGCCTAAGTCAGGTCAAGGGAGGTTAAGGGAATCTGAGTCTAAGTGGAGAGTGAAGGAGAGCATGAGCTATTGCGTCCCTGTAGCAATGGGGTCTCAATGTATTTATACCTGACTGTTGGGCCGTTTGGGTCCGCTATGGTCGGCATGATTCACTCAATTCGTGGGATACTAAGATCGTGGGGATATTATACGCAATCCACAGATTGTGTAGCGCATCAAGCGGATAATGCATATCTGGGAGTGAAATAATCGTTCATGTTTGATTATAGTAGTTTCCAAATTTGACAATCGGAGAGCCCGATTCAGCATATTGTCTCGGCTCATCTGGCCTTGAACATTTATCTAGTTGAAGAGGAACGCTTTCGTAGTCCGGGATGAGCCTTGAGTGACTCTGCCCCTACCTTATCAAGCGCTTTGCAAACTCTGCAGTTCAAGGCAAGATGTCAGACTTATTCGGGTCGGACTCCCTACACTCGATGTCAGTGATCGAATCATTCATCTTCTTTCAGATGTCTAGTATGTAGTTCCACTTTCGATTAGAGTGTATATGTCACCTTCATAGCGCGCGACTTCTTCAGGGACGCTAACATCAAGTCGGACAAGTATCACCTCGGTTGTTCATGCACTTGGTTGAATTAATTTAGTACTTACTCTTGGATAAATTAGGAGCTTGGATCTTCCCATAACATTAGGTATATCCTTAGAAGATAGTTAAAAATTATTTCATTCTTATCTGCTTACTGATCATTTCCTTTTGTTGTGTAGAAATGCTGGAGCAAAGCCGCTCTAAGCGCAAAGCTGAAAGTGTTATGTTGATAAACCTTATGTATTGTCAAATTTTGGTGTGACTAACCAATTTAAGTTTGTATCTTGATTTGTATCAAGCTTGTGCATCCTTTCACATTGAATCTTCGACGTTCGTTTTGTTCGGGCTGAATCTATCTTGTCGATATCTATGATGAACTTAATGAGATCTTCAAACTGGAAGAAAATGAAGACTTTCATATATTGAGTGAAGACAGAGTTTTCAAGAACATTACGGTTCAAGATCTAAAACCAAAAAAGTCTAAGAACTCAAGACCTAGTTGAAGATTATATTTGGTATGTCGAGTTCAAGCTTTGAAGATCGCAAGAATTAAAACTACTAAAGTGATCGATAGATTAAGTGTTCATATATTCTATCTCACAAGTAGGGTATGATTGACCTAGATTGACTTTAGATCATAATTAGATCATTTCATACTTTCGGTCGGTCATTTTGGTCATTTTATAAGTTAAAATTCTGTTCTTTCGACTAGCCCAAGCACTGGCTCGACCAGTCCTAGTATTTCATCGACCAGTCTAAGATTTGTTATGAATTTTTGAAAATTTTCTGTTAGTCTATGGCTAGTCTTAGAAACTGCTCGACCAGTCGTGCGAATAGTGCTTGACCAGTTGTGCAGTGCTTGACTCGTTTTCTAACGAGTAATCTAAACTCACACGACTAGTCGAGCAGGCCACTTGACCAGTTGTGGGACCTACAAGGCTAGTCGTGCAGCTGACAAATCTTATCGTGCCAGAATTTTTGAAAATATGTTTGGATAAGGCCAGTCATAGCTAACCAAAGGCTAGTCGTGCGAACTAATTTTTCACCTATAAATAGTGCTCGAATTTCAGAGTTTTCTATTCAATTTTTATCATTCTTAAACAATCACTGTGAGATAATTTTGAGTACATTCTAAGCTATTTTATGCATATTTAAGATTCTTTAAAGTATCTCTTATTTTTTATTTTGATTCTCTATTCTATTCTCATTTTGAAAAAGGATATTTGATTTATCCTTCCTTGAAATCAAAATCAATACAAAGCCTTTGCTGATTTAATTAAAAATCATCTAGACTTAGAACCCTATATACTTGTGAGACTGAACGTTGAACATCTACATCGTCATCAAGTTAGTTCTACCGAGCAGCTTCAGAATCGTCATACAAATAAGTTTTTACTTTTTTTGTAATTCAATTTATTTCTGGTTTGTAAAATTATTTCAAAAAATCTCTATTTTGGTTTTGTCTGAGGTGATCCAGAAAGTTTCAGAGCGAGGGGTTTTTTGAATTATGTAAGCCCATCTAAAGACACAATTGTGAAGGTTTTAGGTGAACCTTGAAAAAACCTATTTTGATTAGTGAACACTAATATCCCGAGGGAGTGGATATTAGGAATAGAGTAGTTGTGTGGCTGTTTATTAAAAGTTGGTGTACACACAAGCGAACCACTATAATTCTTTATGTTTGGTGGTTGTGTGACTTTATCTTTTATGGTTTAAGATTGTGGAATGTATTTGTGGATGTGAATGTTGTAAACTTTATATTTCGCTATTGTGTGGTGAATGTTGTAATATATTAGTTTTTATTTCTTTAATATTCTCTTAAGTTTGAGTTTTTGATACTCACCCATATTCTAGTAAGGTTGTCCTGCTATAAACCATTGGTTTTTGGTGTTAGGTTGTCCTTAGAACCAAGTTTGTATCAACCTCTCAATACTTGATTTTTGATGTTGTTATTTCCTTTTGTTATTTGCATTCTTTTTGGCTATCTGTTGTTTATATTCCGTTTGTTAATTTTTGTTTGACATAGTCCTATTCACCCCCTCCTGAACACATAGCTCGACCTTTTCAAGTGGTATCAAAGCTTAATAGCATGTTTATTTAGATTTAATTCCTGAGCTAACCGATCTGAGCTTTTAAGATGTCAAATTTTGATAGCCTTTCTATAATTAAGCACCCACCTTTTGATGGCTCTCATTATGTTTATTGGAAAGCCAGAATGAGAATATTGTTGAGGTCTCTTGATGAGAATGTGTGGCAAGCCACAATAACTAAACGGACTCCATCTACTATTGAAGTTCTAGGCCTTGATGGAACTAAACTCCAAGGGTTGTTCCTTATAGCACTTGGACTACTCTTTAGAGAATTGAGAGTAGTGCCAATGCCAAGGCTTTAAATGAAATTACTTGCGCACTATCACCAGATGAATCCAAAAGAATTATATCTTGTGATACTATGGAACAAGCCTGGGATATCGTAGAAATGACACACGAGGGTACAATTACTATCAAGAAATCTAAACTACAAATCCTCACCACTAGGTTTGAGGAAATACATATGGAAGAAAGTGAAATATTCATGGACTTCTATACTAAGTTAAATGACATAGTCAACTCCGTGCGAGGTCTTGGATATAGCATCCCAAAAAGAAAAGTCTGTGCAAAGATACTACGCCCACTACCTGAAAGGTTCAATTCAAAAGTCACATCCATTCAAGAACTTCGTGATATAGATTATATGCAGGTTGGAGAACTGGTTGGTTCTTTACAAACCTACGAGTTAAACTTTAAAGCTCCGAAAGGTAAATCTATTGCCATTAAATCTTTGAAAAACATGTCTCATGAAAATAACAATTCTGATTTAGAAAATTTTGAAGATGATATGACCCTTTTAACTAAAAAGTTTTACAAGATTTTCAAAAGTAAAAAGAGGGTTGATGTTCAAAAACCTATTGAAAAGAAAAGATCAAGATTAAAAAATTGAAAATCTTTAAAAGACAGCCAATGCTATAACTGTCATGAATATGGGCATCTAGCTAACAAATGTCCTAAAAAGGACAAACCTAAAAAGAAAGGTATGTTGGCTACATGGGATGAATCTTCCTACTCTGAAGCCTCTTTTAAGTTAAAAGATTCTAAAACTGAGTCGGGTAATGATGTTAAAACCCTAATGACTCTAGCTAAGTTTACTTTCTCAAATAATGATACAACCAGTGAAGAAAATGTGGGAAGTGATCATGAGAATGAAGAAGATCTTTAGGATGCTTATGATGCCCTATATAGGAAAGTTGTAAAATAGTTGTTAAATTAAAACTACAGAATGAAAAGTTTTTAAAATTGAAAGAGAATTTTAATAATCTGGTTTTAGAAAAGTCACACCTTTTAGATTGCTTTGAAAAAACTAAGTGTGACTTAGATTTCAAAACGTCTCAAGTTGAAAACTTAAAATCTGAAAATGAAAACCTAAAACGAGAAGTCTCTTCACTTTTAAGTTTGAAGGACATATGGAGGTATGCCCAAGGTGAGCCTAAATTAGAAAAAATCCTATCTGGATCTAGAAAATGTGGTGATCGATCTGAATTAGGCTACGATAAAAATATTTCTCCCAAATATAAGAATACTCCACCTAAATTTGTTAAAGGAGAGTATTTTAACACAAAAGGGAAAAGTCTGAATCAAAATATTTCTAAAATGACTAAAACTTTTCAGTCCTTAAATCCTAAAAAGAACCATATTAACTATAAAAATCAGAACCGTAATCCTTGGCTGAGAAAATTGTAGACTTACTTAAGGAGCTCTTAAAATCTAACTCAGTGGGTAGGACATATAACAATTATAATCAGAAGAGGACTAACTTTGCTCCTAAACCCAAAATTGTAATGAAATGGGTCTCTAAGGTTGCTTATTTAGTTGCCCACACCGCATTCAAAGCCATGATCCATTCAAAGTGGTACCTGGATAGTGGTTGCTCCAGACATATGATAGGTGATAAAAGTCTGTTCACCAGTCTTAAAGATACAACTGATGGTTCAGTCACATTCGGTGATGGTAGCAACTACAAAATTATTAGCCAAGGTATGGTTCAACTCCCTAACATCCTTTTATTTGAGAATATTTTATATGTATAAGGTTTAAAACATAATTTATTAAGCATTTCTCAAATTTGTGATAATAATCACAATATAAAATTTTCAAATCAAAAGTGTGAAATCTTAAATAAGAATGGTTCTGTAATGTTAACTAGTCACATAACTTCTGAGAACTGCTATATAGTTAGTGACTCAAGCTTATCTAAGTTATCGTGTTACATTGTCTATGCCAATGAGACCGAACTATGGCATAAGCGCCTAGGACATGTACGCTATCGCAACTTGTATAGATTGAGTAAAAGTGATTTGGTAAGAGCTCTTCCTAAAATAAAAAAAGTGGATAAGATATGTGGCAAGTGCCAAATTTGTAAACAAAACAGGAGTGTTTACAGAAAATAAACTCTACTACCACATCTAAACCACTCGAACTTCTTCACATGGATCTCATTGGACTAACTAGAATGGAGAGTCGAGGTGGTAAGAAGTATATTCTTGTAACACCCCGGATTTTACCAACCTGGAGTTAGACGTCCTTAAGCAATGAGTCAACCATAACACTCTCAAAGCTCAATCCCAAAGCCAAAGAAATCACTTTTCAATCTATTTCCTTCAAAACTCACCTTTCACCACCTCATTCTTCAAATTTCTCCAAGTACTTTCATATTAGACACTACTCCTCAAGTTTAAATAGTAAAGAACACCAATCCTAGAGTATTAATGATGAAAAACAATACCGAAGCTAAAAATTATCATGAATAGTAAATAAATGGGTAAAATAGGTTTCGACCCTTAACCTCTTGGAATTTAACAAAATAGATAGGTTAGTTGGATAGATTAGCGTCTCCTACCCCAAAATCATATGCTATATGCTGCAGAAATTCATTTCGGTCAGCAAACTGGCCCCGAAACGCCCCAAATGGAGTCTTAGGCCTATCCAAGCCCAAATACAATGAACTAGGGTGGGTCCCACATATATTTGGGGTCCTTAGGACAGGGGGAATGCAACCCATATGGCCGGCATCGCCGGTTTACAGTTTGATCGGCGAGGGCTCGCCATACAGTGGGCCCCACTCCGGTCGGCCTTCGGGCCGGAGGTGTTTGGGGGTTAGGGTAGCCCCCTGGTATGTGGGTCGTCCCTTAAAACCTCCCCGATCAGGTACTTTCTTCACAAAGTGACCCTCCAAGCTCTCTTTTCTCACCAAAATGCCTAATTTTTGGCAAAAACCACCCCTCCAAACTCTTCCTTCTTCCGTTTCCAAACACCCTCGCTCCACCCTTCAAATCTCATCTCAAACAAAAATCAATAAAGGCTACTTCCTTTAGAAATCCAACGAGAATCAACTAGCGCTGCACTAGATGGCCTATGAAATTCTCACCAATCACTTTCAATACGATCTGCTAGAGTCAAAACGTATAGGATAGGTGACGCTACAATACCGTAAAACCTAGAATCAAACTCTGGACCGCACGTCGGAAGTCCGATTAGCCCGAACTTCGACAATCCTGACCGCCTAGTTGAACTTGAAAATCACCTAGAAAATTAAGTCCAAATGATATCCCACGACGATTTCCTTGAGTCCAGAGTGAAAAGTGTGAGAAATGTTAGAAATTAATAAATTTTATGAAATCTGGCACATGTCGCTTGCGCGACATTTTCTAAGCGTTCTGACCGTTAGAATTCGATCAAATTTTACCCTCGGATCTGGATAGGTGGCCCTTAGATGTCAATGCACTTGTGGCCCTGATCGAGTACCGGTAGCCGTTGAACTGAAACTGGTCCGCCACGTGCAATCTGGGAACACTACCGGACTGAAAACTTGATGTGAGCAGGATCCAATATCCATGAGCTTAAGTCCGACCGCATTCGGCCAGGGGACTTCCAGAAATGCTCCGTTGAGATGGAATAGTCCGTATTTGGACATAAAATAAGTATACCTTGGCCCCAAGTCTATTTTCGTCGCTTTTGGACTTATAAAAAGGGCTTAAACCCTTTCTCTTTCATTCCATAAGAATTTGGAGAGAGAAGAGAGAAAAGAGAGGGAGAAAGAGAGAAAGGGAGGGAGATTTGGAGCTCTCACCTGGGATTCTTCCCTGCTGCTCCATGTTCCATAGCCACCGCTTCTGCAACGCCATTCTGGTGTTTTCAGCTCCATTCTTAGGTAAGAAATCCTAAACCTAACCTGATTTGAAGCTTAGAATAGTTGTAGTATTGGTATAGCTAACCTGTTTCATGCCATAGGTACCGTACCCGCCGTTGACGAAGACTTATCGTCTGAATCAACTCCGTTTCACAATTTCTGGTTTAAGGTGAGGATTTTAGACACTTTGATTGACTGATTTCAAAGTTTTCAATATCGTTTAATAGCAGATTATCGACGGCAACGCCGTTTGACATGTAGAACATGCTATCAGTTTTCTGTTTCGTAAACGTATGGAAAATATGAGATTTAGGGCATTTTAGTCAATTGTAGGAAATACTGTTTACATCCACATTTTGCTGAAATGTTTGCCATGGTTATTTGTCGTGCTAGGATATTAGGAATGTGTGCATGATCTTTTTGGCGAAGAGATTCGCCCTAATGCGTACTTTGAGTCGACATACGCTATGTAGACTAAAGTGTGTAGACTAAGTGTTTGTATAAATGTTTGTATTAGTATGTATTGAGTAAATGGTATTGTAGATTAGTTTTGAGAATGAATTCTCAATCCATATGATGTTGTATATGATTTCCTACATGTTGGCTTTATGTATCGATTTTATTATATACATGAAATGCATGTGTTGGATGATTTTCTTAAGTTGTATGTTATCACATGTGTCAACATGCTTACATTGTTGTATTTCATTTCTGCTACTCTCATATGATTACTGATGTTGATATTCAAGTGTTTGGGGCTATACGTTAGTCCAGGCAGTCGGTAATGGATTGAATTCGTGGTTGGCTTCTATTTGCCACGAAGGATGCGTCGATGAACGCGATTCATGTTTTCAGTTGATGGCAATGGTTAGGCCACACGAAGTGTTTCATGTACTTCATGTCGTTCGACTTGAGATGCGCTCGTAATAGTCGAGCCCGTCAAATAACCCGACTGGCCATTGTATGTTCACCCTGTATGAGTCATAACTGCTTGAACCTAGGGTACTGAACTTACCATTGGAAACCCTATTAACCATGGTACCTTAATCCATAAAGACTCATGAGCCGGGCATGGTGGTATGGGACACCGTGGTTGAGCTTTCGGCCTACGCTGGGGCCACAAACCTCCCCGTAGTGACCAGTGAGCACCTATGACTCGTGAACAGATTATGGTGGTATGGGACACTATATTCTTGTTGTTGGCCTACACTGATCAGGTGACGAGCCCTTTGTAGTGACCTCGAGCGTATTCTGAGTCTGCGGGAGGCGACGACCCTTCCGTAGCGACGAGAGTACATTAGGCCTGTATTGATAAGGTGATGGGGGAGCGGTGCAACGAGTGCGAGCAACAGCCCAGGCAGCCCTTGCAGTGACCTATAAATATAACATCGTATGAGATTACTAGGAGTGATGACCCTAGACAGGATCTATGTTGGGATTGATATAAGGAAGGTACCTTAGTTTTCCAATCCTGCTGTATGAAAAGGACTAATAACATCCCGATAATCATTACTCATATCGCATTGCATGTGCCTGGAAGATGTGGAGCACTGCGGGAAAGCATGCCGCGTGCGTAAGATGGTGCCGCATGAGGGAGTATGTCGGTGAGGGCATCCATCATGTCATCTCATGCTTCCATTAATAACAGTATCTACGAATGTTTGATTGTCTGCTTTACTATTATCGCGTGATTGATTTGATAATATGCTAATCTTTGCTCTATTATTCCACTGAGTTAATCACTCACTCCCATGTTACGGGATGGTGTTCCATACACCCACCAGTCCCTATTTTAGTTTCAGATGCTGGCACTGCTTGTGGAGCGGAGCTGGACTTGTATGATGCTGAGGAGGACTTCTCCTCCGTATTTTAATCGACGGGATTATAGGGAGGTTGATTAGATGCCTTGACACTTCTCATTTTATATTTTTGGAGCACTCATGTATATTCTTTTCTTTCCATTTTTGAAGTATATATGTATTTAATTAACCTGGTAACATGTTCACACTCTGGAGACTTACAATCAATTATATATTTTGTGTATTTATCAGAGTCTTCCGCTTGCTAATTTAACTGTCTCTGGAGTATGATATGCTGTTTTGGCTTAGTCTCAATCTTGTTTAATACCATTCTACAGACAAAATACATTTATCATTATCTATGTTGCATAAGTGACGTTGTGGAACTCGGGAGTTGGGTTTTTACCCGACCTCCAATTTTTGGGGTGTTATAATTCTGGTCATTACATATGACTTTACCAGGTATACTTGGGGTAGTCTTCTTAAGAGAGAAATCTGAAACTCTCGATGAAGTAAAAAAGGGTACTTAAACGTATTCAAAATAAAAAAGAGTTATGAATCACTAAGATCCATAGTGATTATGGTTCTGAGTTTGAAAATAGTAGTTTTGAGAAATTTTGTAGTGACCAAGGAATATCACATGAATATTTTACTCCCAAAACACCACAACAAAATGGGGTAGTGGAAAGGAAAAATAGGGTGCTTCAAGAGATGACAAATATGATGTTAAATAGTATGAAGCTTCCTAAAAATCTCTGGGTTGAAGTCGTAAATACTGCTTGTTATATAATTAACCGTGTTTATATTAAAAAATATAATAGTAAAATAGCTTATGAGATGTGGTTTGATAAGAAGTCTTCTGTCAAATACTTTTGAGTTTTCAACAGTAAATGTTATATCTTACATGACCGAGAACATTTGGGTAAATTTGACACCAAAAGTGATGAAGGGATATTTTTAGGGTATGCTCTGAATAGTCGAGCATATCGGGTACCTAATAAGAGGACCAGTGTAATATAAGAATTTATTAATGTAGTTTTTGATGATCATTTGATTACACCTGTCTTAAGTTCAGAAGATGATGAGGTTCTTCTAATTGATAAACCAGACTCTTCATCTAATTAAAGTAACACTGAACTACTAACAAATAAAGATCATCCTATTGATCAAATCCTTAGAAATCTCCTCACTGGTGTACACACTCGTAAACAATTAGAAAATATGTTTAACTATGTGTGTTTTACATCTCAGATGGAACTGACTAACATAAAAGAAGCCCTTACTGATGAAACTGGATTGTAGCTATGCAAGAAGAGCTCAACCAGTTTGTAGAAATGATGTTTGGTATTTAATTCTAAGATTAACTGATAAACATATTATCAAAACAAAATGGATTTATAAGAATAAGTCTGATGAATTTGGTAAAATAATTAGAAATAAGGCTAGGCTGGTTGTACAAGGATGCACCCAAATTGAAGGTATTGATTATAATGAAACCTTTGCCCTAGTAGCTCGTCTTGAATCAATCAGACTGCTTATATCCATTGCATGTTTTAAAAAATTTAAAATATATTAAATGGATGTTAAGAGTGCATTTTTAAATGGTGATTTGCATGAAGATGTATATGTTGAACAACCAAAGGGTTTTGAAGACCTTAAGCATGCTAATCATGTTTATCACCTAAAAAAAGGCACTCCATAGTTTGAAATAGGCTCCCATGGCACGGTACGAGAAATTAACTAAATTCTTATTAAGTTATGAGTTTGTTATGGGGCGTGTAGATAAAATATTATTTGTTAAGAAACATAATGATCATATTTTAATAGTGCAAATTTATGTTGATGACATTATCTATGGATCCACCTGTGCTAACATGACTGTTGAGTTTGTACATCTTATGAAGTCCAAATTCAAAATGAGCATGGTTGGAGAACTAAATTATTTCATAGGGTTGTAAGTCAAATAGTTTCTTGATGGATTCTTCATCTCTCAAACCAAATATGCTCCGAACTTAGTTAAAAGGTTCGGATTTGAGAGTGAAAAAATTTTTGATACTCCAATGAGTACCACTCTAAAACACTCTCTAAGGATTCAATAGGTAAGAGTGTGGATCCTAAGTTGTATCGCAGTATGATAAGAAGTTTATTTAACTGTGAGTCGACCTGATAGTACTTTTAACATCGGAATTTGTGTTAGATATCAATCGGACCCTAAAGAATCCCACTTGATTTTTGGTCTCTAGTATCCACATGATACTAGTGTGCAATTAGCTGGTTATACAGATGTTGATTAGGCTAGTAACATTGATGGTTGTAAATCGACCAGCGGTGGTTGTTTATATGTAGGGAACTGTCTAGTTTCCTAGCTAAGTAAGAAATAAAGTTCTGTATCGGTCTTCAGTACTGAGGCTAAATATATTGCTTTAGGTAATGAATGCACTCAGCTAGTATAGATGAAGAGAATGCTAAGCAATTACGGAATTATGTAAGAATCTATGATGTTATATTGTGATAACTCAAGCGCAATTAATATTTCCAAAAATCTTATTCAGCATTCACGAACCAAGAACATTGACATTAGGTATCATTATATTCATGAATTGGTGGAAGAAAGGATAATTTCATTAGAATATATTCAGATCGAGAATCAATTAGTTAACATATTCACAAAATCGCTTGACAAAAATCGCTTTACAAAATTAAAATTTGATCTTGGTATGTGCAATATCAACTGATAATTTGTGCTCATTTGTATCATAATGTATGTATATATTATTTTACATTTTTTAAAATTTAAGTATATGTAAAATTGCACATTTCTAGTGTTACACGACTAGTCGAGTACACACTCGACCATTCGTGGCATAACTGGTCGAGTATGTACACGACCAGTGGTGAAACTCGACCAGTCGTGAAACTCGTGAAATGGGTTTTTATTTGTGAAAAATATCACTTTTTTTATTTCTTTCTTCTTCTCTATCATGTCCAACCACAACCGGTCGAACCCATCTCTCGATTACTCTCCAGTTGGTGCTTCATTTTTTATTTCCTTGTGGATTTCAGTTCTTTGATCATCCTTAATCTTGATTTGTTTCTTATTTCAAGATTTATGGTGGTTTATTTTTTCTTAAAATCTGATTTGCTTGGAATCCTTTCATTTCTTTTTGCAATCATTCATTTCATTTTTTTCTTATTGTAATGGAAAGAAGAAATACGAAGAGAACCATTCGTGGTCCCTCTTCATCCCGTTCCGCACCCATTACCGTACGTCACCTTTAGCCTCCTGAAGAGGATCCCGTGTATGTGTGGGATTTCCGTCTTAGAAATGTTATTGTTAACCGTGTTGTCATTGTTAATCATCTTGAGCACTTTAACATTGTCTCTCTCCTTCAAGCTATAGGTTGGGAAAACATTCTATCTTGGGGCAGTCCTGCATACTGATCCATTGCGCAGGCCATGTACGCTTGAATTATTGAGTTCTCTCTAGAAGATTTGACATTTACTTTGTTAACTTGAGAAGGTCCAATTAAGGTAGACCATCATTTAATTTCAGTAATCATGAATATACCTGTTGTTGATGATGGCATACCCATATCTACTTTGCAATCTAGACCTTCTGAAAATACTAAACAATTGATTACGAGAGTTCTCTATAACATGAATGAGGAATGGAATGGCAGTACTGCTCTTAGTTCCAAGTATATGTTGCCTAAATACAGGGTCTTACATCAGATTTTTATTTTGAATGTCTATCCTCGCTCAAGTAACAAGACTGAGCTGACCTCTTTTATGGCCCACATTATGCATTTAGTTGTATCTGGCATCCATATCTGTCTTCCTTCTCTTATTTTTCATAATATTATTCAGTTTCGTCTTCATCCTAGTCATAGCGATATTCCATTCACTTATCTTATGACTAGTTTAGCTAATCATGCTTTGATAGCTATACCTGTTGGAGAAGGTTCTATTAATTTCTATCCATTTAACAATTCTAATATCAATAAGATGAACCTAGACTTGACACTTGGTCAAGTTGATTGGAATGCTGGAGGAGATGAAGAAGCTAATGCTTTACCCCAAGAAGACGTTAATATGGATTATTTATTTGATGAACTTGAATAAGATTCTGAGGTTGACCCTGATTATCAACCTTCTGATTTCAATGAGAGGTTGCGTAATCTTGAGGAACAGGTGGCTCAGACTCATGTAACCTAAGATTCATAATTTGCTTATATGTGCAAACATATGAGGCGCATTAATAAGGGTTTACATCAAATTGATCCATCTATTCCTGCTCCCTCTTCAGGATCTGAATAGTTTGTTTTGATTAGATGGTATCTGTAATAAGTTTATTCTAACTCTTTTCCCTATGACTAGTTGGATGATTTTGTTTAAACTCTTATCTATTCAGTTTAGATACTTTGTTTATTTGATTTGGATGAATAATTATTAATTCTACATGCCTTATTATTCTCTTCATTTATCCTTATTCGCTTCCTTTGTCATGTTGTGACAAAAAGGGAGAGACATTGTAATAGTGAATAATATGTGGATATGATATGATGAAATGTGGTTAATATTTTTTTTGCAGAGAGTAGTGGATTAAGGGGGAGAGTTGATTATTGTGCATGATATCTATTATGGGTCATATCATACATGTGTATGCATGTTAGTGCAACATGCTTGTGCAATGTGTTGTTTGAATATCTATTGCATATTATAATTTTGATTTTGTCACAAATTTGACAAAGGGGGAGATTGAAAGTGCTATGTTGATAAACCTTACATATTGTCAAATTTTGGTGTGACAAACCAATTTAAGTTTGTATCTTAATTTGTATCAAGTTTGTGCATTTTTTCACATTAAATCTTCGACATTCATTTTGTCTGTGCTGAATCTATCTTGCCGATATCTATGACGAACTTACCAAGATCTTCAATCTAGAAGAAAGTGAAGACTTTCATATATTGAGTGAAGACAAAGTTTTGAAGAACATTGAGGTTTAAGATTTGGAACCAGAGAAGTCTAAGAACTCAAGACCTAGTTGAAGATTATGTTTGGTATGTCGAGTTCAAGCTTTGAAGATCGCAAGAATTATAACTACTGAAGTGATCGATAGATTAAGTGTTCATATGTTCTATCTCACAAGTAAGGTATGATTGACCTATATTGACCTTAGATCATGATTAGAACATTTCATACTTTCGGTCAGTCATTTTGGTCATTTTATAAGTGTAAAATTCTGTTCTTTCGACTAGCCCTAGCATTGGCTCGACCAGTCCTAGTATTTCCTTGATCAGTCTAGGATTTGTTATGAATTTTTAAAATTTTTCTGTTGGTCTACGACCAGTCTTGGAAACTGCTCGACTAGTCGTGCAGTGCTTGATTTGTTTTCCAGCAAGTAATCTGGACTCATACGACCAGTCATATGCTGTCCACGACCAGTCGAGTAGGCCACTCGACTAGTCGTGGGACCCATAAGGCCAGTCGTGCGAACTGATTTTTTACATATAAATAGTGCTCGAATTTTAGTATTTTTTATTCAATTCTTATCATTCTTAAGCAATCACTCTGAGATAATTTTGAGTACATTCTAAGTTATTTTGTGCACATTTAAGATTCTTTAAGGTAGCTCTTATTTTTTTTATTTTGATTCTCTATTCTATTCTCATTTTGAAAAGGGATATTTGATTTACCCTTCCTTGAGATCAAAATTAATACAAAGCCCTTGCTGATTTAATTAAAAATCATCTTGACTTAGAACCCTATACACTTATGAGACTGAACGTTGAACATCTACATCGTCATCAAGTTAGTTCTACCTGGCTGCTTCAGAATCGTCATACAGATAAGTTTTTTCTTTTTCTGTAATTCAATTTATTTCTAGTTTGTGAGATTGTTCCAGAAAATCTCTATTTTGGTTTTGTCTGAGGTAATCCAGAAAATCTCAGAGCGAGGGGTTTTTTGAATTGTGTAAGCCCATCTAAAGACATAATTGTGAAGGTTTTAGGTGAACCTTGAAAAACCTATTTTGATTAGTCAACACTAATATCCCTAGGGATTGGATATTAGGAATGGAGTAGTTATGTGACTGTTTATTAACAGTTGGTGTACACACAAGTGAACCACTATAATTCTCTGTGTTTGGTGGTTGTGTGATTTATTTATTTATCTTTTATGGTTTATGATTGTGGAATGTATTTGTAGATGTGAATGTTGTAATCTTTATATTTCGACATTTTGTGGTGAATGCTGTAATAGATTAGTTTTTATTTCTTTCATATCCTCTTGAGTTTGAGTTTTTGATACTCACCCACATTCTAGTAATGTTGTCCTGCCATAAACCATTGGTTTTTGGTGTTAGGTTGTCCTTAGAACTAAGTTTGTATCAACCTCTCAATACTTACTTTTTGAGCTTGTTATTTCTTTTTGTTATTTGCATTCTTTTTGACTATCCATTATTTATATTCCACTTATTAATTTTTATTTGGCATAGTCCTATTCAACCCCCCTCTAGGGCACATAGCTCGCCCTTTTCAAAAGCCCCTTCTACGGCTGAGGTGGCACAGAAGAATTAGAGGTTGGCTTCAAAGAAGAAGGGGATGGTCACCTCTTCGTCAACTACTAGTTGGTCGAGCGTTGCTGCCGACCCTACCACTATTCTCGCCACCACTCTCTAGACATGCCAGCGCTTTCTAGGGTGGTTGGGGTTGCTGAGGCCCATCCTTCCGAGGTTTGGGTGGCTACTAGCTTTGAGGCCCAAGTAGATAGTCCGGCTGGTGGCTGAGGGGCGAGGCTCAGGGATCCCTCCGATCCACCTCAGCCACGACAGAGGGCTTTTTGTCCTGGATATCTCAACACATTCCTAAAGCTAAGTTCAAAAAGGTGATGGAAGTGCCTGTGTTAGTGTTGTGGGCTAGATGGCCACGCTCCACTATAAGGTAGGACATTTCTTTCTCAATAGTCATCTTTTACTACTTAGAAAAATTTCCTTCTCTTTTGACATGGATCTATTTTCAGTTTGGCCCCGTCCTTCTAAATGTTCGTTGCGAGATACTTTGCTCCGAGAAGGAGTGCCAATAGGCAGAGTCAGCTCTTATGTGAAAGACTGTCGAGTTTGAACAACTTCACTTTGAGGTCACTTCACTGAAGGCTCAGGTGTAGGAGGCGAGGACTGGGTTGGAGGCGTTGACCTCGCTTCTTAAGGAGGCCCAAGAGAATGGAGCCAGGTGGAAGGTCGAGTTGGGCGAGGTGAAGCACAACCTTGGAGTGAAGCTGAAGGAAGACCAGGCAGCTATTTTGGCGTCTCGAGCAGTGGCCATGGAGGAGTTTAAGGACTCCAAGTAGTGGGAGGAAGAGAGGGATGCACTTATTAATCTCGGGTACGACAAGTGCCTTGAGGATGTTAAGGAGGCATACCCTGAGCTCGACCTATCCTCTTTCGAGGATGGCTCTACCAAAGACCTAATCCCAATGGAAGCTGAGGGCCCACCTTCCAAACAATCGAGACCCTAGCGGGACCCTGAACTCCCTTTCTTCCTTTTGTACACTTGACTTCTTTTTTCTATTCTTCCATCATGTACCCCTTTCATATTAATGAAAAAGAAAGAACTTTTTGTAGCAATTGTACAAAATTTTAAGTAGACTTTTTACATCGGTTTATCGCTTGTTAGTAGGTTGGGCAAGTAGGAGCTCATGGGCTACTAGCTATTGAGCCCTTCCCTTTATCAGGGGACTTTTGCCTTTGTAGGGTAGGTGAGTGAGCTTCAATGATTCCTCCATGGAGGGTCGACCAGTTTTGTGTTAAGAGGATTGTTCTCCCTTAGGAGATCCTCACCGTAGATTAGGCGATCCGAGCAGCATTATTGGTTAGTGGTCCGATTGATAAGGGCTATTTTTTCCTTGTGCTAAGGGAGCCATTGGTAGATTTGTGTAGGCTAAGCTTTGCAGATAGCGAGAGGAAAGCAAAATTTCCCAACCTCTGGATTTTTATTATTGATTTTATCATGTCCCAAACTCAGAAACTGGAATCATAGAATTTTCAATTGTCAAATCTAGTGTCGATAGCGTCCATAGTGCCCCATTCTGGGCTCCCGGCACCCATATGCCAGATTTCGATCCTGGGATCTTGCAAAGAGGATTTTTAATATGATTTTTTTTTATAATGGAGCATAACTAAAAGCATAACCAAGTCACAAAACAACATCATCGCATATCCACTATATCAAAAAATTTGAGTACAATGTGGAAAGGGAAATACAAATATATATATATCAAAACTCCAAAAGCTCAGCTACACACTCCTGCCTCAATGCTGCTACGATCCAACGTCACCTGCATACAATAGTCATGCATAAGCTTATGAAAAGCTTAGAGGGTGGTATAATCGTGTGCACAAGGCAAGTGCCAAGTATGTAATATCAGTGCAATGTGAAAAATGCTGGTAAGTCCATGAATACTATCAGCCTTACCAAGGTTATGTGATGCAAGACATGAATGTTATCAGCCATACCAAGGCCATGTGATGCGATGCCTACAGAGCAAAATGTCATATGCAAGATGTAATGCAAGCATGCCAGTCCTTATTAAGTACATATATCAGTACAGTTCCCCTCTGAGATTTCACCTGGGCCTAGTACACTCTACACTAACTGTCGCCTCCCTTGCTGCACAACCCAGCGATTGGAAGAGACCATATTATCCGCCTGACTAGTAGTCTACCAATACCTACCAGGCTCATCGATAGCAAACTTATTTTTGAGCTGGTCAAACTCAGCCTAACTTACAACCTCCTCACTTTGGCGGATAAGGCCACACTCACTTCCAACCGATCATGAAACAGTGAGAGATGTGGCTTACTCGTGCACTCATGTATCCACTTGGTCTAGACATTGGAGCATCTCCTGGTATCAGAAAGGTTGGGGGACTTTCACCCAAGGACATCCTATGTGCCCACAATGCTAGAGCCAATATTTTCAGTATCTAATTCAACCAACCACAATGTGCCTGTGGAGGTCTTGACCCTAATGTCGTTAGGGCGTACAGTGATCATGTCACACAAATACAAGATGCATGAGTCATACCATCCAGTCATGCATCAGTCCTGCATGTACTACGCGATCATGTGGGGCACTCCGTCTCATAAGGAGTCCCGTAAATGTCTTAGCCCGACGGCATATGCTATGATCAAATACTCCTCATATTAAGAATACATATGATGCATATGGGCATGAATCATGGAGTTATACTAAGCATGTTATATGGTGATGAACTATCTTCATAACGAAGATGGGCCTAGACAACCTACACACATAAGTATGGGCTTTACAATGGGCCCTAAAGAGAGTTACAATGCAGATATTTAACCATCATTGCTCTTACAATGTGAAAGCCAAACCATCATTGCTCCTAAGGCATGACCCGTCATAAACATCATTACATACATCATGATGGGATCACACATCACAATGGACCTCATACACATCACATTCGGCCCCACATAAAGGCCTCATATATGTCTCATTGGGCCTCGCTCATGGTCCTTATATACATCACATTGGGCGTCAACCCATGGGCCTTAAATACATCATAATGGGCCTCATATACATCAAGTGGGCTACATCACATAGGCCGCATCAGTGGGCCTCATATACAACATGTGGGCGGCATCCATGGGCCACACCAATGGGCCTCATATACATTAAGTGGGCTGCATCCACGGGCCGCACCAATGGGCCTCATATACATTAAGTGGGCCACATCACATGGGCCGCACCATCTACACCATTCATCTATTTTAGAGATCATTCTAGAGAATTTTCCAAAAATGAATCGTATAGGAAGATCATGTAGATAATAATACAAATAGCAGTGGGGATAATGATCGAAAGATCATCTGGATCACACCATAAATAACAGTGGAGATAATTATTTCCACTATTTACAAATCCCAGGGCCCACCTTAACATTTATTTTCCATCCAATCTGATCATACGGTCATAGAGACCTGAATTAAGAGGAAAAACCAATTTCATATTGATCCAGAACTTCTTATCCCAAATGGGTTCAATGGTAGACGTTTAATCCCACTGGTTTTTATAGTGTGGTCGATTTGATAGATTGATCTATCTTATTTTTTTGTATCAAACTCACAGAACTCGCTGCGGTTAATACAACAGCTATTGCTGCTGGCGTGGCCCACTATCCTATCGTCTAGATGGATGGTTGAGATGTAACACATACCTCATGGCCAGACCCACAAAATGTGCTAGTGGGGTCTACATATATGGACAGTATAGATGAAGAACCTACTTCGTGTGGGACCTACAGAACTTGTAAACGTCATACAACAACTATACAGCTGGTGTGTGGTAGAACAGCCAACCTATTTCCCACTGTCCATGGATTGGACAGTGTGGATCTAATCCATTCATCATGGTGTGCCGCAATAGGGAAGAGAGAGAGAGAGAGAGAGAGAGAGAGAGAGAGAGAGAGAGAGAGAGAGAGAGAGAGAGAGAGAGAGAGTTGTGTGATGGAGGGGCCTCGCCATTATGGGTCCCTCAATACATGATACAAGGCATACATCAAGATGGGTCCCAAATAGGATCCATACCATCAATCGGTAGGCCCCACTTGGCCCATCATCAAAACACAAATCTATGCCTATAAAACACCCACTGATTACTAATCTTTTTGGTTCTATGGCTTCCCTTACTCGACTTCAACTTTGATGGAGGTTGATGAGAATTGAAGGGTTGAATGGTGAGATTTGCGGGGTAAGAAAGTGGGCCTTGATCTTTTCTCCCCTTAGGATTCTTCTCTCATGGTTGCTTGGAAAATGGTAGAGAATGGAGTGAAATGAGAGAGGAGTGGAGTTGTGTAAGAAGGATGGGATGAGAGGAATGGGTAGTGTAAGAGAGGGATGGGTGTGTGTAAGAGAGAGTTGACTTATGGGGAGTGAGGTGGCATTGGGTATGGGTTACTTGTCTTTGTTGGTAAGAAAGGGATGGGAGAGGCATGGGTTGTGTACTTGATTAGTATTTGATTGATTGATGTGATGGGTTATAGAGATTCTCTCGGAATTCACAATTCGTGGTGTTTTTCTTGAAATGAACGCGGACCCATAACTCCTGGCCTAGGTATCACATTAGTGTGCAAGGCATGGCGTTGGAACCGCAGCGACGATGTAATCGTGATGGTATAAGTTTTGAGTCGAGCCGACTCAGATCTATGGGATGTAACTCAGGGTTACGTGCAAATACCGATTATAAGTCATGGGTTACCGAAATTCGATAGGGAGGATTGCGGGAGTCTATAGAATGGTAAAGACTAGGATACGTGTAAAGCCCCAAACTTTTTAATACCGAGTATTGAAAGTTCTCGAGCATTACCTGAAAACTTACTTATATGTGCATGTGCATGATACCAATCCGACAAATCCTAGCCTTACATCCTCACCCTGACATAAACTTGATCGTTAGGAATGACCCTCATTCATGGATCAAATCATTTAACCATTGATTTTCAGGCAGGACCATCCGTCACATGATTTGACGTAAGCAGCCTCCCACGAAGGGCAAGATGAATAACTCCCTATCTGCAGTGATTTAGATATACATTCCTTTATAAAAATTTCTTAGAAATATGCATATAACCATGTGGAGCCCTTGGATTTCCCAAAACTCATAGATCAGTGATAATTATGAAAATGCCATTGACCTAGACCCCTATATTCTAGATCACATGGTTCCCACAATCCACTCCATGTGAAATTTTATACTAATCCTAATTAGCATAAATTAAGCATACACGTCAAATTTCAGCCCTTAGATCGTAGTAAATCTCTACTTGAGCTCTACATCCATCCGTACACTCATCAAATCAAGATTCTGATCCGTTCATCTCATTCACCCCATATGAATAAGCTTAACTAACCATTAGAATTACAATATGAGGAACTGACACATGTGAATAAGTCACTCAAATTTAACGGTATATATGTCCTACCCTAATCACTCCAAGAACCCATTTTCTGTCCATCCATTTACTAAACTGACCATACATTCACTTACATACATGGATAGAGTTCTTATCATCAAGCCCTCTTATTTTTAACAAGTCATTTGGCCATCCATCATGTCTGGATCCATCACATGGGCCACCCGAATATTAGGATGAGTCAGTAATTTTGAAGATCTTAGAATACATGTCCAAACTACCAGACAAAACTACAGCTAGACATATATAAACCTCACTTTAAAACCTCAGAATAGTATAGTTCATTAAAGTGGTATCTTAGTTGTTTGTAAGTGATCAAGGCCCAAACTCAGGCATTAGAAAGAGCGCGAAAAATAAAAAACATTGGTGAAATTTCATCCCTTTTACATGGTGCAGCTAGGAGATATAGACTTCGGAAGTTATAATAAAGAAAAGGGCATAATTGTAATTATAATAAAACTTAATATCCAGCCATGTTGCAATCACTTACGTGAGGTTTTCATGGTAGGAATCTCCTACAAGTTGTCTAGTGGTGTGGCCCACCTAAGGATTAGATGTACTTCATATTTTGGTCCATGGCCTAACATGACCCAACCAAAACGGTGAATGGAGTGGATATTTCGGCAAATCATCACAAGTGGACCCCACTAATTCCCAACAAGCATGCAAAACGTCCGTCAGTGGGCAGTGAAAACATTAAAATAATGGGACTCATCCCATCATCTTGTCCTTGACGTGGGCCATTCGATCGTCGGATCTACCCTAAACTTCAGCCACGACCTAGCACCCTCACACAGAACAAATGAACGCTGTGGATCTGCAATAGGACTACCATAAGTGGGCCTACCAACCATCACAGATTCCAACAAGATCCGGGTTTCTCCCACAGCAACAAAGAAACCGAACTCCTCACTATTTCGTCCGCTGGGACGATTAGTGGGCCATACTCATCAACCGTACGAAGAATCTAAATCGTCCATTGCATCTGGGAGAGGTTTCTAACAAAACCATGTTGTCTATATGCCTCCATGCACACAACTAAAATCACCTTAACAAGGAATGCAATGCTTCGTCGGTTGATGGTGTGGTCCACTCAAAAACCTGGATGGGATTTAAATCTTAAAGAAGGGCCTAAATCGATCCTATAAATAAAATTAGAGGCCCTGATTTCTCAAAAAACTATCAAAGGTGGCCCCATTAACTCCAGTAAAGATTAGGAATTAAGATCCGTTCGCAGTCAAACAGACGCTGGCTGTTCGAAAATGATAGTGGGCCACCTCGACTTACCTGCATGGAGATCCAAACCGTTTAGTTTGTCGACCACCAAAAACCGACTCAGGAGGCCTTAATTAACGCACGTGTGTGTGCATGCAAATAGATAGCATCCGTTCTCCTTCCAGATGATGAAAAATAGTAGCTGCGTAAAGAACCGATCCCAGTTTCACTGCTGCGTAGGATGTTTTATGAAAGAGTCTAGATACTCTTAGATCTATACAAACTACCCGACGGTGGGAGAAGAAGATGCCACCTCTAAAAGAAGGAAAGAAAGAGAGAAAGAGAATCCGGGAGAGAGAGAGATCCGACAGCTATCGCCAAACTTGCTGCCGTTCAGCAGAGGAAGAAAGAAAAGAGAAAAAAAAGAGAAAGAAAAGAAAAGAAGGAAAAGAGAAAGAAGGAAAGGAGAAAGAAAGAAAAGAGAAGGAGAAAGGAAGAAAGTGAGGAAGAAGATTTCTCCAGCTGAACCAGTTGCTAAATTCCATCGAGTCGCTGAGCTGGGGTAAACTAACAACATTCCCTTCAAGGGTTTTCTTTCATTTTCTTCCCTATTTCCTTTTTCCTCCCCAAAGCTTTCCTATAATTGGGGCTATCACGTCTAACCAAGTTATCTCGACCATAGGATTGATTTAAACATAGCCGAGGATACACAGTTTGTCTGATCAAAATTTAACACCATAGATGCATTAGACCTAATTGAATCTTGACTCAAAATAGGTAAAATAGATTAGAATCCGGCCATAAGGAATATCTTTGAAGATCAATAAGCCAAGGTGAGGGTTTTATCATTTAAGCTTACAGTAATTTAAGTTGATTTATTTATCCTGCCATTTATATGCTTTCATGATCCTGATACTAGTTTGTCTTATCTTCTATGCATACTTTCATGAATTTGATATTTCCTTTACATGTATTCCTTTTATACATCAATTTAAATCTTCCATGTTATTATATGTTTCAACATCCATTATGGCCTTTTCGTGCCTCTTATGATATGAATTATCATGTATTCTATGTTTACATGTTCCTTGGGAATTATCCTATAAATTGATTTATTGGCCCTTTTGGGATTATGACATGATGTCAAATATATATGAATTTCTCTGAATTTATGTGAGGCCATGGATGCGAGCCTTGTCCTGCCTCATCTCTTTATTTGAGTTGGCTCTGCCACTCATATCTATATTTGAGTTGGATCTCCCACTCGTCTTTACATTTTAGTTGGCTCTGCCACTCTCCTTTTGTTAAGTTGACCATTGTCACTCTTCTCTTATTATGTTGGCCATTGCCACTTTTTCTGAGTCGACCATTGTCACTCTTCTCTTTATTATATTGGCCTTGTGCCATTTATCTTTCAAGGCATGGGCATGTGTCTTGTTATTTCAGAACCTCCATGATTCAGTTTATATTCTTGATGATTCATCTATATTCTCTATAAGTGCAAGTGATGTATAAGATGTATCATAACTAGTGATTCAAATAATCTATCATGGACGTAATGCGCTCTGGGTAGAGACCCTCTTGGGGCACGTAAGTCCTTGGGCCTTCGAGTAGTGGTGTACAAATCGATGTGTGTAATTCTCTATTATAGTGTCACATCACCTCGGGATTGGATGTGCAAATAGTCGCTCCATGAAAAAATTATTGCTCGTAATTCACCCAGCTCATGTTGTTGTGCGCTCTGAGGTCCCCTCGTAAATCTACGGTAGCGTTGGCCATGCCGGCGAATATCCCTAGCATGAGATGCGAGTCGAGCTGGTTATTTTTAAAGCGTACTCCATAATGTTATGATCACTACGTATGATGAGCCCTAGATACTTTGTTAGGCATGCATCTCATGCAGGTTGTTTGTGCATGCTGATACCTCGTGTTAGTGGAGCACGGGACATATCAGACCCTTTACTTTATTTCTATGAATCTCTTGAACTATTGTTAATCTTGAAGGATAACCTTCGCTATGAGTAGGGCATTGAACCTCTCCCAACCATACAGTTGATGTAGGTGACGACAGGTTAAAGACGTAGAAACTACTTCCCTAAAGAAGATAACACTGAAAGATTATGAAGAAAGATTATTTACTTATTCTTATACTTCCTCTGTGAACTTTGATGTTGTAATAAACCCCTCATCATGAGGCCAATTGATTATTCTTTTTACTCTGATGAAATATAATCAATACAGTTGATTTTGTTCTCGTGAATGAGTACCTTCTTGAATGCATCTGGATGTACACCAAAAGAAAAAAATTAGGGTGCAAATTTCAGAGCATCCAGTTGTACATTATTAACACCCAGTTTCCTCGGGCACGAGTACATACTTTGGCCATGAAAATTCGGGCTGTTACAATACGGGCCTTCCAGATTCTGAAGAAAACATGGGGGGTTCTGACTTTGTTGGTAGTGTAGGGTTCTAAATAGAAGACATGTAGATTTTAGCCCTAAACCTGGTCGATCTTCATGAGTAGTAGATCTTTAGGTGTACAGTGTTCCATGGGTGTGGTAAGGGTCGTCCTTCCATGTCTTCGAACAGGTGGGTTCCTAGTTGGGTCATGCCCGTTATCTTATAGGACCCTTCTTAGTATGGTCTAGAGTTCTTGAGCCAGGCTCTTTGGTGTTCTTAAATGTTCTGCGGAGGACTACATCCTTGGCTCGAAACCTTCTTGTCCTCACCCTGGAATTGTAGAATCGGGTGACCTGCTGCTGAAGAGCTACGACTTTAAGTTGGGGTTGCTCCATTTTTTCTTCAAGTATGTCGAGGTCTAGTTCCATTTGTTCTACGTTCTGAAGTTCATTGTAGGGTGGATCCGAGCAGTGGGGAGCCCAATCTCGCATAGGGAAATGACCTTTGCTCCGAAGGCTAGGGAGAAGGTGGTTTCTCTTGTGGCCATTCGGGCTCCTCGGCCCAGGTGTAACACCCCATGTTTTAAGGACCCAAGTATATGACTCATTTTCTAAAAACCCGAGTGTTAACCTATAGAGAGCCAAATTCCATATATATATATATATATATATATATATATATATATATATATATATATATATATATATATATATATATATATATTCTTTCTTTCTTTCTTTCTTTTCTTACCAGAGTTAGCATTTAGGTGGAAGATGGACAAATTAACATAAAAGGAAATTCGCATTTACATTTAGAATATTCACGAGACTGCTCATAATGACTTGTACAAACCAATGTCTCAATATTAATAAATACAAGATTTACATAATTTAATACATGAGAAATATTAAAATGCATTTAGACATAAGCCACAAAATAGCACAACTTCTCTTGACAGGAACATCCATGCATCCTTGACAATTATACCCGGCTCCTCATCAGTCTGAACCTGAATATGACTTAAGCCACCTGTGCTACTTGTACAGTAATATATTTGATGGATGAGTGGCTAGCTCAGTGTGAATTCCCCTCAAGATTACACATCGCCGCCTTAGACAAGTATTGTAAGGCCCATATCCTAGTCCATACCATTCCTTAGACTCCCACGGTCCTCTTGGTTGAATTCTGGTGACTCACGATGTGTAGATAGCTTTTCTGTGTGACCCTAAGTCATACCCTGTCAACCTGAATCGACTTAACTCCAAACTTCTACCCTAGCGACCGTACTGTCGCCACGTCTCATGCGCCGATGCGATACCCCGGCCAGGAGTTGTGTGCCACATTTTTTTGGAGATAAATGCCACGTGTTGCGAATCCTAAGAGAATCTCTATAACCCATCACATCAATCAATCAATCACAAGTCAAGTACCAACCTATCCCTCTCTCACCAAAAAGTCAACAACACCCATACCTATCCCTTCCCTTTCTCATCAAAAAGTCAAGGCAACCCATACCCTCCATGTCACCTCCTCCTACAAAACCCTCTCTTCTCTCATTTCTCTCTTCACTCCCAACAACCAAGAGAGAGCAACCGTCCAAGCTTCCCAAGGAGAAGCTAGGTGCGGCCCACTTCCTACCCCTCAATCTCCCATCTCCACCCTTCAATCTTTATCTTCCACCATCAAAGAGAAAGCTTAGGAGCTTAACATTCCAAGGAGTTAAGGAGCGAAATTGGTACATGTTCATAGCATTAGATCTTGATTTTAATGTAAGTCCCACTTGTGATGAGAACCATTTTGATGTATGTGTTGTAACAAAGAGGGGCCCATAGTGGTGGGGTCCCTCCACTATGTCGTCTCTCTCTCTCTCACTCTCACTCTCTCTCTCTCCATTCTCTGATCGTGGACTACCTTGATGTAGGCTTGATTGGATGATTCAGACCATCCAGTAGGTGAGATGGCCTTGTTGCCCACCCTACAGGATAGTCAGTTTGGTTGAACCATTTGGATGGCAGGAAAACAAAAATATTAGGTTGTTTCAAACTCGATGGGCCACACTGATGTGGACCCCACCCTGAGGAATGTATTGTATTCACTCCGTTCGTCCATGGAGGGCTTAGCGGGCCATGAAGGACCGTGAGCTGCTAGATCGTCTGTTATCAACAGCAGGCCTTGGATGAAGGAAAATAAAAATATTAACTTAATCCAAAGCTGAGGTGGGCCACACATGTGGACCCACCTTGATGCTGTGTTCGATCCACATTGTCCAGACCCCTGGATGGTGTGACCCTCTGTGATGTATGTGTTTTAAATTCACACCGTTCATCTAGATGTCCAGGGTCTAGAGGTTGGATCTTTTAAAAAAATAAAAAATAAAAATTATATATATGTATATGTATATGTATGTATGTATGTATGTATTTGGTGGGCTAAAAAGGCCAAGCTATATATCCTAGAGGAGGAGGGGGGGGGGGGGGGGGGGGGGGAATAGGACTATGCCAAATTTGAAAAAAATAGTGGAATTAAAGAATATGATAGCCAAATAAAGGAAAGCAATTCACAACGTTGAAATAAAAAGCAACCTCAATAATCAAGTATTGAGAGGTTGATACAGACTTGGTTCTAAGAACAACCTTACACCAGAAAATAAAATATTTTGAGGTAGGACAACCTTACTAGAACTTGAGTGAGTATCAAAAAATCAAATCGAAGAGGAATAAAAAGAAATGAATTGCAAGAATTTAAATCTAAATTATTACAAAATTCCCCACAATGCTTGAAATGTAAATTTTACAACATTTACATCCACACATACAGCCCACAATTTTGAATGATAAAAGATAGGAAAAATAAATCACGCATCCACAAAACACAAAGAGTTATAGTGGTTCACTTGTGTGTTCACCAATTATTAAATAACAGTCACACAGCTTGCTACTCCAGTCCTAATATCCTCACACAGTGGATATTAGCGTTCACTAATCAAATAGGTTTTTCCCAAGTTCACCTAAAACCCTCATAATTGTGTCTTTCAGTGGGCTTACACAATTCAAAAAACTCCACTTTTAAATTTTCTGTCTTCCCTCAGATAACCAATAGATTGAGATTTTTCTGGCTTAATTTCAAATAAAACCAAAAGAAAGAAATTTACACAAATGTAAAATACCTGGAATTCTCCTTTTGTTGCAGCCCGAAATAACTAAGTCGGAGTAGAAGTTCGAATATAGAAGTTCAATTTCCAATACTCACTTTAAAATGGTTATAGGTTCTAATTAATTTTAAATTAAACTAGTTAAGCTAGCTCTATTTGATTTTGATTCCAAGAAGAAGGAATACAACAATTCCTCTTTCAAATCAGATTGAAATATAGAAATAAAATCAAATCAATAAAGCTAATAAAAGAGAATATTATATATGCACAACGTAGCTTAAAAAGAACACAAACGATGCCCTGATTTTTCTTGAATTAGATTATTAAACTCTGAAATTCGTCGTCTATTTATAATTACAAAAACTCATCTACGACTGGTCCTGTGGACGCCACGACTAGTTGTACGAGAAACGAATTTTTTGAAATTTTGAGCGCGACCGAATAAAACCATTCCACGACTGGTCGAAGGCTGTCCACAACCGGTCGTGACATGCTCACGACTGGTCGAAGGCAGTCTGATTTAGTCGTAGCTACAGGAATGGTCGAAGGACGAGTCATGCATTGTTCATACGATCGGTCGTGCAGACTCCATGTAACATCTCGAAAATTGGGGGGTCGAGTAAAAACTCTACTCCCGAGTTTCAGAATGTAACACCCTGAAAATCGGGGGTCGTGTATAAACTCAACTCCCGAGTTCCAGACCGTCACTTATGCAAAAAAAATGGTTATGATTCATTGTTGTCTGATTTAAAGCATTCACATGAGTAAAAGTATAACAAAACTGCAATTCATACTTCAGATCCAGTGATAAAAGCAAGCGGAAGACTAAACAATATATATATATCACTGTATGGAAAAATAAAGTAAATCTCATCTGTCTCCAAAGTATGACTACATCTCTGAGTCTCATATACATGTACATAAACAAAAGAATAATGTTCAAAAAAAAATCCCACTGATGTCCCCTCGATCCAGGTCGCCTACGGGAAGCCGTCGTGATACTGCATATACGAGAACTCATCCTGGTCCTCGTCGATCTCTGGCTCCACCTCCTGGATCTCGGCCTCACCTGCATCTACAACAGGGTCTGGTGGGTGTTGCAAACACCATCCCGTAACGTGGGAATAAGTGATCAACTCAGTGGAATCATAGAGCAAAGATTAGCATGTTCACAATTCAATCACGCGATAATAGTAAAGCAGTAAATCAGACAATCCTAATACTGTTGTTAATGCAAGATGATATGACGTGATGTATGCCCTCACCGACGATCACCCTCATGCGGCAACATCTTACGACCGCGGCATGCCACACTCCCTAGAGTGCTCCACATCTTCCAGGCACATGCAATGCTATGGTGATATGATTTCCAAGTTGTTATTAGTCCATTCAAACAGCAGGATTAGGAAACTAAGGTACTTCCCTTGTATCAATCCCAACACAGATCCTGTCTAGGGTCGTCACTCCTAGTAATCTCATACGATGTATATTTCGTAGGTCACTGCAAGGGCTGCCAGGGCTGTTGCTCGCACTCGTTGCACCGCTCCCCCATCACCTTATCAATACAGGCCTACCGTACTCTACTGCAACGGAAGGGTCGTCGCCTCCCGTGGACTCAGAATACGCTCGCGGTCACTACAAAGGGCTCGTCGCCTGATCAGTGTAGGCCGACAGCTAGAATATAGTGTCCCATACCACCATAATCTGCTCACGAGTCTAGGTACTCACTGGTCACTACGGGGAGGTTTGTGGCCCCAGCGTAGGCCGACAGCTCGACCACGGTGTCCCATACCACCATGCCCGGCTCATGAGTCTTCGTGGATCAAGGTACCATGGTTAACAGGGTTTACAATGGTAAGTTCAGTACCCTAGGTTCAAGCAGTTATGACTCATACAAGGTGAACATACATCGACCAGTCGGGTTACTTGACGGGCTCGACTAGCGCGATCGCATCTCAAGTCGAACGACATGAAGTGCGTAAAACACTTCGCGTGGCCTAACCACTGCTGCCAACTCTAAATACGAATCACGTTCATCGACGCGTCGTTCGTGGCTATGACCAGTCAGCCACGAATTCGCTCGGTTACCGACTGCCTGGACTAAGTCTAGTCCCACACATCTATGGAATCACATTAGCAATATATGTAAAGGTATTGGAATTTAGATACAATCATGTGAGCATGTTAACACAGGTTATAACATTCAACTTAAGCAAATCTTCAAACACATACATTCCATGCATGTAATGGAATCATGCATATGGTCAACATGTAGGAAATCATTTAGGTCAGCATATTAACCAAGAAATCAATCTCAAACTACTACATAACATCATTTAATTCAATACATACTAATACAAGCATTTATACAAACACATACACTACACACTTAAGTCTACATATAGTATGTCGACCCAAAGTGCGCAACTAGGCGAATCTCTTCGCCAAACTAATTATGCAAGCATTCCTAACTCCCTAATGCGACAACAAACCATGTCAATCACGTCAGCGAAATATGAATGTAGACCGCACTTCCTACAAATGACTAAAATGCCCTAAATCTCATATTCTTCGTTAATTTACGAAACAGGAAACGGAGAGCATGTTGTACATGTCAAACGGCGATGCCGTCGATAATCTACTATTAAACGACATTGAAAGCGTTGTAAACCGTCAATCAAAGCATCTAAAATCCTCACCTAGTCTCTTACGGTTGCGAGATTTTGAACGGAGCGTGTACGCTTCGTCTACGGCAGTAGGAGGACCTGATTTATGAAGTACGTTAGCTAACATGCCATGAATCTAGGTAAACCCTAAATCAGCAAGTTCTAGGGTTATTTTATACCTGAAAAAGTGGAGAAATCACCAGCCAGGTGATTGGGAAGAGTTGGTGAAGCAGCAACAATCGGAGGCTCGGAAGCGGGAAAAATCCCTTCCAATCTCTCTCTCAAACTCTCTCTCCTTTTCCTAGGGTTTGCAATTTTCGGATGGGAGAGAGAAATGAGGGTTTCAACCCCTTTTATAAGCTTAAAAATGCCAGAAATAGGCTCCGGAACGAAGTTTACTTGGTGCCTATCCATTTCGGGGCTGTTTCGGTTCAAATGCTGCTTTCTGGTGGTCCCCTGGTCGATTGCGATCGGACTTAAGCTCATGTGTACCAGATGTAGCTCATATTAAGTTTTCAGTCTGGCAGGGTTCGCAGATCGCACGTGGCGGACCAGTTTCAGTTCAGCGGTCACCGCACGTAGATCAGGGCTGAAAGTCTCGTGATAATAAATAGAAATTTTTCCTGATCCGAGGGTGTAATCTGGATGAATTCCGACGGTCAGAACGCTTAATACTGACGCATCAAGTCGTGTGCCAGATTTGAATTTGAAATTCCAAATCCGTCCCTATTCGCGGTCGCTTCAGTCCGGGTTCAACGAAATAGTCTGTGATTATCGGTTTGACTTGATTTTTGAGATGATTGTCAAGTCCAGCTGGGCGGTTCTAACAGTCTAAGATAGGAGGTATCGGACCTTCGACGCGCGGTCTAAATCCATTACAAAAATTCAATGTGGTCCAGAGGACAAACCCGCTTAGAGTTTGATCCGAGGTTATAGAGTATTGTAGAGTTGTTTTTTCTACTCGATTTGGGTCTTGCAGAACGTATTTAAAGTGATCAGGGACTATTTCCCAGCTACTCTAGCGTTGCGCTAGCTAACTTACGCTTAATTTCCATGAAAATTAATTCTACGCGATTTCGGGTCGAGTTGGTACTCGAGCCCAAGTACGGATTTTTCACGGGCGTTACACAGAACATCACTTATGCAATATAAATGTGTATAATTAAATGTTGTCTGTGTTAATGTATTAAACATGAGTGAGATTAAGCTAGAACAACATATCATACTCCAGAGACAGTTAAATTTACAAGCAGAAGACGGTGATAGTATGTATAACATATATAAACTGTTGTATGTCTCCAGAGTGTGAACATGTTACCAGGTTATATACATACATGTATACTTCAAAAGTAAATAAAAGAATATACATGAGTGCTTTAAAAATATAAAATGACAAGTGTCAAGGTATCTAATCAACCTCCGTGTAATCCCATCAATCAGAACACGCATAAAGGAGGGATCCTCCTCATCATCATCAAGTCCAGCTCCACTTTTCAAGCAGCGCCATCATCTGCAACCAAAATAGGGACTGGTGGGTGTCCGGAAACACCATCCCGTAATGTGGGAGTGAGTAGCTAACTCAGTGGAATAATAGAGCAAAGATTAGCATGTTCTCAAATCAATCATGCGATAATAGTAAAGCAGTAAATCAAACATTCCTAATACTGTTGTTAATGCAATATGACATGACATGATGGATGCCCTCACTGACGTTCTCCCTCATATGGCACCATCTTACGCCCGCGGCATGCTTGCGTACCGCTCAGTGCTCCACATCTTCCAGGCACATGCAATGTAATGGTGATATGATTGCTGAGTTATTATTAGTCCATTCAACACAGATCCTGTCTAGGGTCGTCACTCCTAGTTATCTCATACGATGTATATTTTGTAGGTCGCTGTAAGGGCTGCCAGGGCTGTTGTTCGCACTCGTTGCACCGCTCCCCCATCACCTTATCAATACAGGCCTACTGTACTCTCACTGCTACGGAAGCGTCGTCGCCACCCGTAGACTCAGAATACGCTCGCGGTCACTACAAAGGACTCGTCTCCTGATTAGTGTAGGTTGACAGCAAGAATATAGTGTCCCATACCACTATAATCTGCTCACGAGTCATAGGTGCTCACTGGTCACTATGAGGAGGTTTGTGGCCCCAGCGTAGGCCGACAGCTCGACCACGGTGTCCCATACCACCATGCCCGGCTCATGATTCTTTATGGATCAAGGTACTATGGTTAACAGGGTTTACAATGGTAAGTTCAGTACCCTAGGTTCAAGCAGTTATGACTCATACAGGGTGAACATACAATGGCCAGTCGGGTTACTTGACGGGCTTGACTAGCACGAGCGCATCTTAAGTCGAACGACATGAAGTGCGTAAAACACCTCGTATGGCCTAACCACTGCCACCAACTCCAAAACACAGCTTGCGTTCATCGACGCGTCGTTCGTGGCAAAGATAGGCCAACCACGAACTTGCTCGGTTGCCGACTGCCTGGACTTGGTATAGTCCCAAACAATGATGAATCCACATCAGCAAATCATGTAAGAGTATTGGAAATGAAATACAACAATGTGAGCATGTTAACACATGTTATAGCATACAACTTAAGTGAATCATCAAACACATGCATTTCATACCTATAATGAAATCATGCATATAGCTAACATGTAGGAAATCATTTACATTAGCATATTAATTGAGAAATTAATCTCAAACTAATTCATAACACCATTTAATTCAATACATACTAATATAAGCATTTATACAAACACTTAAACTACACACTTAAGTCTACATATAGTATGTCGACTCAAAGTGCGTATTTAGGCGAATCTCTTCACCAAGATAATTATGCACTCATTCCTAGTATCCTAATGCGACAAGAAGCCATTTCAATCACATCAATAAATTATGGATGAAAACAGTATTTCCTACAAATGACTAAAATGCCCTCAATCTCATATTCTTCGTCTGTTTACGAAACAGGAAACGGATGGCATGTTGTACATGTCAAACGGCGTTGCCGTCGATAATCTACTATTAAACGACATTGAAAGCATTGGAAACAGTTAATCAAAGCGTCTAAAATCCACACCTTTTCTCTTATAGGTGTATTAATCCGAACGGAGCGTATACGCTTCGTCTACGGCGAACCGGGAACCTAATGCACAAGATCCATAAGCTAACATGATATGGAAATGAGGGAACAACAAATCAGCAAGAGTTAGGGATGTTTTCTTACCTAGAAACGCGGTAAAATCACCGGGAAAGTGATTGAGGTGTGTTGCTTAGGCACGCGCAATAGGTAGCACAAGCAGCAGAAAATTCTCTTCCACTCTCTCTCACAAACTCTCACTTTCTCTCTCACTCTTGCTAGGGTTTCTAGCAAATTCGGATGGGTGAGAGGAGTGAGGGTCTCAAGCCCTTTTATAAGCCCAAACATGCCCAAAACAGGCTTCAGGTCAAGGTATACTTAAGTTATATCCAAATCGGGGCTGTTTCAAACTAAAAGACCATTTCTGGTGGTCCCCTGGCCGAACGCGATCGGACTTAAGTTCATACTTGTCGGATGTCGCTCAAATCTCATTTTCAGACCATCAGTGTTCGTAGATCGCACGTGGTGGTCCAGTTTCAGTTCAGCGGTCACCGCACATAGATCAGGCCTACAAGTCTCATGATATGAAATAAAATTTTTTCCTGATCCGAGGGTGTAATTTGGCTGAATTCTGACGGTCAGAACGCTTAATAATAACACGTTAAGTCATGTGCCAGATTTGAATTTTAAATTCCAAATCTAACCCTATTCTCACTCTCTTCAGTCTAGGCTCAATGAAATAGCCTGAGAATGCCGGTTGGACTTGATTTTCGAAATGATTGTGAAGTCCAGCTAGGCGGTTCTAACGGTCTAAGATTGTAGGTATCGGACTTTCGACGCGCGGTCTAAATCCAATACAAAGTTTCAAAGAGGTCCAGAGAACAAACCGGTTTAGAGTTTGATCCGAGGTTTTAGAGTATTATAGCACCATTGATTCTACAAGTTTTGGGTCTTGTAGAACGTATTTAAAGTGGTCAGAGATTATTTCACAACTACTCCAGCGTAGCGTTAGCTAACTTATGCTTAGTTTCTAAAGGAATTAATCCTAAGTGATTTCTTTAGCTATGAAATTGGGTTCTGAGCGATTTCCCAGGTGTTTTAGTTGACCCATTGTCTAAGGACGTCTAACCCCGGGTTGGCAAAAATTCGGGGTGTTACACTCCAGGACTAGTCGTAGATGAACAAAAAATTCTGAAAATCTGTAACAAACTTAGGACTGGTCCTGAATTTTCTTTGACTGGTCGAGCCAGTGCTAGGACTAGTCGAACAGGGTCCAGAACTAGTCTTAGAAAAGTCCAAACACTTACAAAATGATTCAATTTGACTTATGTATACAAAATGACCTACCTAGGGTCAATCTAAGGTCAATCATACCTCGAGAGTGAAGTATGAACATTGAGACTTCATTTCATCAGAAGATGGTTGACCTTTGAAGATTATGAAGCTTGAGATCTCTACACTTGATGTAGCATGAACTTGAGATCTTCTAGAACTTGAAAACTTCATCTTGAGCTGTACACTTTCTTGAGTCCTGAACTTCACTTGAGGTAGAGCTTCATTCTCAACTTGAAGTATTGTGATGCAGTGTCTTGAACATATCTTTATATATCCTCATGCCACACAAGACACAGATAGTGTTTTTGGAACCACAAAATTTGATAAAATAAAGGAGCTATCAACCATAACACTTACAAACTCCCCCTTTGTCAAATTTGTGACAAAACACAC
Organism: Magnolia kwangsiensis; assembly: GCA_037074715.1. Lineage (NCBI taxonomy): Eukaryota > Viridiplantae > Streptophyta > Magnoliopsida > Magnoliales > Magnoliaceae > Magnolia > Magnolia kwangsiensis. The sequence goes on along the minus strand of CM073586.1, from coordinate 50,536,691 downwards.
TTAACAATAATATGTACACAAGAATCATGTATGCACTAGTTATAAGAGAAAACCAGTTACAAATTGGTTAAAGAATCATGCACCAGTTATCATTAATTAGCATATAACATCATGAACTAGGCAAAACATCTCCTCACATACTCCCCCTGTGTAGCACACATATATCCAAAAAAAAATATTACTACTCCACAATCACAATCCATTTGCATAACCAAATACATTCTCCTCCTTTTTGTCAAAATATGATAAAGAAAGAAATAAAAATATGGAAGAGTAAAAATTAACAAGAGAGTGAAAAGGAGTTAATTAGTCAAAATATGAAAGAAATATAAGAAAATTCAAAGATCCGATGTCATTAACCATAATCCAAAGTAAAAAAAAGTCTGTCTCACAAACTGAAATAAAGCAAAGTAGTATAAATGTTATTACAGACCAAAGGATAAAAATACTTAATCAGATCCTGAAGAAGAAGGAGCAGGTATAATAGGATCAAGTTGATGAAGGCTCTTGTTTAAGCGCCTAAGATACTTACGCATATATTTGAATTGTAAATCATAGGCAACATTTATATTCTTTATCTTCTCCTCAAGTGCACAAAGATGTGCATGAAAATCAGATGACACATAGTCAGGATCATTAGCAGAATCTAATTCAATTTGATAAAAAATGTCGTCCATATTTATATCATCAGGAGGAAGATCATTAGCTTCTTCATTCCTTGCTTCTGCACCACCACCACCCGCATCCACTTGGCCAGGAGCCAATTCCAATTTCATCTTGTTAATATTTGAATTATTAAAAATAAGATGGTGGATAGGAGCTTCTCCAACAAGCATAGCAATTAGCATGTGAGTAGCTAACACAATCAAAAGGTAGGTAATTGGAATATCACTATGTCCTGGATGGAGACGAAAATGGAATGATATATTAAAGAAGGCAGATAGAAATTTACACCATTGATGATGGAATGCAAAATATGAACCATAAAGGAAGTCAGTTTTATTTTGTTACTAGAACGTGGATAAAAATTAGAAATAAAGATTCGATGCAAAACTCTGTATCCGGATAACAAATATTTTGAGGGGAGCGCATTCCGCTTATGAGTCCATTGCACATCCATATTGCACAAAGCTCTAGTAAGCATGTGTTTTCCTGATTCTGAGGGTTTCTCAACTAGAGTATGAATAGAAATACCCTCGTCATTAACTGGTATGTCCATTAGAGCTGAAATCAGATGACGGTCAATTTTAAATGGACCTTCTCTAGTAGCAATTTTAAACGTTAAATTCTCAGATGAAAAATTAGAAATGCATGCAAACATGGATTGACCAATAAACCGGTATGCCGACCTACCCCAAGGTAAGATGTTATCTCATCCTACAGCTTGAAGAAGTGGAAGGATACCAAAAGGAATAATGTATTCAATACACACAGATTACTCAACAATAACATTGCGCATTCTTATATCTCGAACATATGAGGGATCATCTTTGGGTGACCGAAGATGACGCTTTGTTAAAGGAGTACATCTAGATGAGGAAGCACCATGAGAAGTTTTCTTTTTTCCTCTAAAATCCATTTGCAATAAGAAAATTAAAGAAGTAGGAAGTTGCAAATGATGTGGAATGAGTTTTCACAAAAACAGATTTGGGTGAAGAAAACCCCAAAATCTTTAAGGAAACTTGAAATGTACTCTAAGGAAGAAAATGAAGTGATTAAAGCATAAATCTACAAGAAAAACTAAAATGATGCACTCACCTTGAAGAATCAAAGAGATGGGTACGACTAGTCGTGCCACGACCCGTTGAAGAGGAAAGTAAAAATGAGGAAGAAGACGATTTTTCTCAAATTAAAATGACCAGCGCACTACACGACTGGTCATGGGATGTCCTTAACCGGTCATGCCACGACTGGTCGAGCACGTCCTCGACCGGTTGTGTACTAATAAAAACATGCATATTTCATAATAATTTAAAATTTAAACTAATAAATTATCAAATATATATACACTATAATACAAATATGTATGACTAATTTTAATTTATTAAACCTTCTTTTGTCAAGCAGTTTAGTGAAAATGTCAGCAAGTAGAGTCTCGGTCGGAATGTATTCCAAAGATATCAGCTTTTCTTCCACTAATTCACAAATATAAATCTAATGTCAATGTACTTAGTACGTGAATGTTGGATTAGATTTTTTGAAATATTTATTGCATTAGAATTATCACAATATAAAACCATTAAATCTTGTGCAATTCTATAATCACTTAACACACGCTTCATCCAAACAAGCTGAGTACATGCATTTCTAGCTGCGATGTATTTAAACTTAGTAGTAGAGAGCGATATAGAACTTTGCTTCTTGCTAAACTAAGAAACCAAACAATTTCTAATATAGAAATAACTGATTTCCTGTCATCAATATTACCAGCCCAATCAGCATCTGAGTACCCAACCAACTGAACACTAGTCTCATGTGGATACCAAAGACTCATATTTACTATATTTGTGACATATCGCATAATCCGCTTAACAACAATTAAATGTGACTCTTTAGGATCAGATTGACATCTAGCACAAATACCAACACTAAAAGTAATATCAGGTATACTAGTAGTTAAATACAGTAAGTTGCCAATCATACTATGATATAATTTAGGATCCAAATTTTTAGTTGTAGAGTCCTTTGAGAGTCTTTAGGTTGTACTCATAGGAGTATCAAAATTCTTACTATTTTCAAATCTGAACTTTTTGATTAAGTTCAAAGCATATTTGGTTTGAGAAATAAAAATACCATTAGGTTGTTTTACTTGCAACCCAAGGAAATAGTTTAATTCCCCAACCCTGCTCATTTCAAACTTGGATTTCATTAAATCTGCAAACTCAACAGTCATGTTAGTACAGGTAGATCCATAAATAATATCATCAACATAGATCTGCACTATTAAGATATGATCATTATGTTTCTTAACAAAAAGAGTGTTATCAACACTTCCCATTTGAAAATTATGACTAAGTAAAAACTTAGTCAATTTCTCATACCATGCCCTGGGATATAGTTTTAAACCGTAAAGAGCATTTTTTAGGCAATAGACATGATCAACATTCTTAGGGTCTTCAAAACCCATTGGTTGTTCAACATAAGCTTATTTATGCATATGACTATTTAAAAATGTACTCTTTACATCCATTTGATAAATTTTAAACTTTCTAAAGTAAGCGATGGATATAAATAGTCTGATTGATTTAAGACGAGCTACTGGGAAAAATGTTTCATCATAATCAATGCCTTCAATTTGAGTGTACACTTATACAACCAGTCTAGCCTTGTTTCGAATTATATTACCAAGTTTATCAGACTTATTTTTAAAAATCCACTAGTTCTGATAATATGTTTATCTTTAGGTGTAAGAACAAGATACCAAACATCATTTCTAACAAATTGGTTAAGCTCTTCTTGCATCATAACTATCCAGTTTTCATTAGTAGGGGCTTCTTTTACGTTAGCTGGTTCTATATGGGATGTAAAACATACATAATTACATGTCTTCAAGTTGTTTACGAGTGCGAACACTAGTGAGAGGGTTTTCAAGAATTTGAGTGGTTAGATGATATTTAACAGTCCTCAGTTCAGAGTTAGTTTGATTTGATAAAGTATCTGGTTTGTCAATTAAGAGAACTTTATCATTATCTGGACTTTAGGCAGGTGTGTTTAAGTGATCGTCAATGACCACATTGATGGACTCTTGAATCACATCGGTCATCTTGTTCAGTACTCGATATGCGCGACTGTTTAAAGAGTATCCTAAAAAGATCCCTTGATCACTTTTAGTGTTAAACTTACCCAGATTTTCATGGTCAAGTAAAATATAGTACTTGTTACCAAAAACTCGAAAGTATTTGACAGTAGGCTTCTTATCGAACCACATTTCATAAGCTGTTTTATTATTAGATTTACTTGTATAAACCCGATTAATTATATAACAGGCAGTGTTTATGGCTTCAACCTAAAGATTTTTAGATAGCTTCATACTATTCAACATTACATTAGCCATTTCTTAAAGCACTCTATTTTTTCTTTCAACAATTCCATTTTGTTGTGGTGTTTTGGGCGCAGAGAATTCATGCGATATTCCCTGATTGCTATAGAATTTTTCAAAACTGCTATTATCAAATTTAGATCCATTATCACTACGAATCTTACATACCTGAGAACTTTTTTCAGTTTGAATTTGTTTGAGAACCCTTTTAACTTCATTAAGGGTTTCTGATTTATCCCTTGAGAAAGCTACCCAAGTGAATTTGGTAAAATCATCACTATTATCAAAACATATTTTTTGTCACCTTGACTCTCCGTCCTGGTAGGTCCTATAAGATCCATATGGAGAAGCTCGAGTGGTCTTGATGCGGCATTGGAGTTTTCCTTTTTGTGAGAGCTCTTTATTTGATTGCTAATCTGGCATTCGCCACATATTTTATCTACTTTCTGTAATTTAGGTAGACCTTTTATCAGTTCTCTTTTTCTCAATCTATATAAGTTACGGTAGTGTACATGTCCAAGACATTTATGCCATAACTCAGTCTCATCTGTATGGACCGTGTAACACGATTGACTGGATGAGCTGGATTCACTAATAATATAACAATTTTCAAAAGTTTTGCCACTAGTTCATATTACTAAACCCTTATTATTTAGAATTTCACAACCTTGGTTAGAGAATTTTACACTATGATTGTTATTACATATTTGAGATATGCTTAACAGATTGTGTTTTAACCCTTCAACGTATAAAACATTTTTAAACAAAGGGAGGTTATAGAGTTGAATCGTACTTTGGCCAATAATCTTGCAGTTGCTGCCATCACCGAATGTGACTGAACAATCAGTCATGTCTTTGAGATCGGTGAATAGACCTTTATCACCAGTCATATGCCTTGAGCATCCACTGTCTAGGTACCACTTTGAATGGCTTGTAGCTTTGAAAGCCGTGTGGGCAACTAAGCAGGTAACCTTAGGAACCCATTTCATAACTGTTTTGGGTTTAGGAGTATATTTGGTCTTCTTTTGTTTGTAGTTGTTGTAAGAGTGACTTACAAAGTTAGATTTTAAAATCTCATTGAGTAAATCAACTATTTTTTCAGCTAAAAGGTTTTGGTTCTGATTTTTATAGTTGATATAGTTTCTTTTAAGTTTTTGAAAAGTTTTAGTATTTTTAGAAAAATTTTGATTTGTACTTTTCTGTTTTTAGTTTGAGGTCTCTCCTTTTACAAACTTGGGAGGAGTATTCTTCTGTTTAGGAGGAATGTTTCTATCGTAGCCCAAACCAGATCGATCACCACATTTTCTTAATTCAAATAAAAGTTTTTCTAACTTTGGATCTCCTTGGGCATACTTCCATGTATCCTTTAAACTCAAAAGTGAAGAGACTTCAAGTTTAAGATTTTCATTTTTAGATTTAAGATTTCCAATGAGGGAGGTTTTGAATTCTAAATTGCATTTAGTCTTTTCAAAACAATCTGAAATATGAGATTTTTCTAAAACAAGAGATTCAAAATTTTCTTTAAGCTTTGAAAATTTTTCTTTTGGAAGTTTAAGTTTCACAGCAATTTTACAACTTTCCTTGTGTAGGGTATTGTAAGCATCTTGAAGATCATCTTCATTTTCACAATCGCTATTCAGATTTTCTTCACTGGTTGAATCATTATCTGAAAAAGTGAACTTGGATAGAGTCATAAGGGCTTTAACTTCACTGTTCGACTTAGTTTTAGAATCTTCTGATTCAGAAGAGGCTTCAGAATCAGATGATTCATCCCAAGTAGCCAACATACCCTTCTTTTTGGGTTTGTCCTTTTTAGGACACTTGTTTGCTAAATGCCCATATTTATGGTAGCTGTAACACTGACGGTCTTTTAATGATTTTCATGTTTTAGGTTTAGATTTCTTTTTATCATTCAATTTTTGAAAATCAACCCTCTTTTTACTTTTGAAAATTTTATAAAACTTTTTTGCTAAAAGGGCCATATCATCTTCAGAGTTTTCTAAATCAGAATTGGTATTATTTTCTTAAAAAATATTTTTAGAAGATTTAAGGGCAATAGATTTACCTTTTGGAAGTTAAAAAGTTAAACTCATAAGTCTGTAAAGAGCTAACTAATTCCTCTATCCTCATGTTGTCCGTATCACAAAGTTCCTGAATCGTAGTTATCTTAGAATTGAACCGTTCAGGAAGTGAGCATAGTATTTTTGCATAAATTTTACTTTCTGAGATTTTATTACCAAGAACTCACATAGAGTTCATAATGTCATTTAATCTTGTATAGAAGTTCATGAACATTTCATTTTCTTCCATACGTATTTCCACAAATTTGGTTGTGAGGATTTGAATTTTAGATTTCTTGGCAATTGATGTTCCCTCATGTGTCATTTCTAATATATCTCAGGCTTGCTTTGCAGAATCACATGATATAATTCTTTTGAATTCATTCGGTGATTTGTGTAAGTGATTACATTTAGTGCTTTTACATTTGCACAACTCTCACTTTTCTGAAGTGTGGTCCAAGAGAAATGATGTGTAATTCTCATAGATTTTGATCCATTGATACCAGTTACTTAAGTGGTAGGAGGGATCCATTCATTCACTGTGGCTAGCCACATACTTTCATCCATGAATTTAAGGAAAATCATCATCCTGGCTTTCCAATAGGCATAATTGGTGCCATTAAAAGGTGGAGGCCTAGTGACTGAAAGGCTATCAAAATTTGATATCTTATATATATCTTAGATTGATTAGCTCAGGAAATAAATCTAAATAAAAAGAATTAAAACGAGCTATTAAGCTCTGATACCACTTGAAAAGGCCAATCTATATGTCCTAAGGTGGGGGGGGTGAATAGGACTATGCCAAATTTTAAAAAAATATCAAAATTAAAGAATATGATAGCCAAATAAAGGAAAGAAATTCACAATGCTAAAATGAACAGCAGCCTTAATAATCAAGTATTGAGAGGTTGATATAGACTTGGTTCTAAGGACAACCTTACACCAGAAAACAAAATGTTTTGAGGTAGGACAACCTTACTAGAACTTGAGTGAGTATCAAAAACTCAAATCGAAGAGGAATAAAAAGAAATGAATTGCAAGAATTTAAATCTAAATTATTATAACATTCCCCACAATGCTTGAAATGTAAATTTTACAACATTCACATCTACACATACATCCCATAATTTTGAATGATAAAAGATAGAAAAAATAAATCACGCATCCAAAAAACACAAAGAGTTGTAGGCCTTTCAAATTTTGAGGTTCTTTCACATACATCGGAATCGATCGTTGTCGAACTACTTCCTGTTGTCCAAGATGATCATGTGCTGGATTCCAAACATATATATGATGCTTCTCTAAACAAAGTCGGTAAATTTCTACTTATTGATCGTGGCCAATGACTCAGTCTCGGGCCACTTGGTGTGGTAGTCGACCATAACGAATGCAAACTTGGTCTACCCTTTACCAATTGGTAGAGGATCGATGATGTCTATCTCCCATTGGGAAAAAGGCCATGACTCAGTCATGGGGGTCATTTTCTCAGGTGGCTGATGAAGTATTACCGTGAATCTTTGACATTTGTCGCACCTCAGGGTGTACTATTTGACATCCTTTTGAATGGTCAGCCAAAAGTACCCTTGTCGAATGACCTTGTGGGCAAGGGCACGACTGGCAGAATGGTTATCACAGATCCCTTCATGTATTTCTCTTAGAACATACTCGGCCGCTTCCGGTCGTAGGGACCTGAGATAGGAAAGAGAATCCTTTTTTGTACAAAGTGTCTCCAACCATGGTATACCAGGCCGACCTAGATCAGAGCTTGCGTGCCTTGAGTCTGAAAGGGCCTAACTATATGCCCTAGAGGGTAGGGGGGGGGGGGGGGGGGGGGGTTGGGGGGTTGAATAGGGCTATGCCAAATAAAACTTATAACAACGGAATAATAAAATAAAATAATCCACAATGCTGAATTAAAAAGCAAGGAAATAACTTGCAAAAAATTAAACCTAAGTTATTACAACATTCCCCACACTGGTTTAAAAAAAAAATGATTACAACATTCAACCACAGATACAATCCACAAAACTAAATGAATAAAGGAATGAAAGAATAAAGCACATCCACAACACAAAGATATATAGTGGTTCGCCTGTGTGTACACCAACTGTTATCCAACAGCCACAAAGAATGCTACTCCACTCCTAATATCCTCACACAGGGGATATTAGCATGCACTATCAAAATAGGTTTCACAGGTTCACCTAAAACCTTCATAATTGTGTCTTTTTATCTCGGGCTTACACAATCCAAAAACCCACACAATCTGAGTTTTCTGACTCTCCTCAGATAACCAAAGCAATGAGATTTTTCTGACAAATCCCAAACAAAACCAAAGGATGTAAATTACATAAATGTAAAATACCTGAATCTCCTTTTGAAGTAGCCCAGTAGAACCAATCAGAGTAGAAGTTCGATTCAACGTTTAAAGTCCAATACTCACTTTATGAATGGTTCTAAGTCTAATTGATTTTAAATCAAAAGGGCTAGTTCTATTTGATTTTGAATCCAAGAAGAAGGAATATAAAAAATTCATCTTTTCTAATAAGATTGGAATGTGGATCAAAATCAAATACAAAACAAGCTAGCAAAAGGAATATTAAATAAGCAAAAAGTAGCTTAAAAACAAACATGAACTTATCTCAGAGTATGGCCTTAAAATTGCTTGAATTGAATTAAATTGAATTGAAAAACTTTGAAATTCGTGCTCTATTTATAGCCTGAAAAATCTCATCTACGACTGGTCTTAGGATCCCTAGGACTGGTCGTAGCTTCAACAAATTTTCAAAGATTTTCACGGGATAAGTATTACCTGTTCCACGACTGGTCCTGATTAGCCTACGACTGGTCGTGGGCCACCTACGACTGGTCGTAGGACCCCCAGATTAGTTGCTAGAGTTCGAGTCGTAGGGCTAAGACCGGTCGAAGGACGAGTCGTACAGCTCATAGGACTGGTCGTAAGATGTCCAGGACTGGCCGTAGGACAATTAGAAAAATTCAAAAATCTTCAACAACCTAGGACTGGTCCTGAAAAACTTAAGACTGGTCGTAGCAGAGCTAGGACTGGTCTTTAAGTCCCTAAGACTGGTCTTAGAACAGCCCATACAAGCATATTTAAAACATACGAATTATGTATCCAGAATGACCTACAATAAAGCCTAACCTAAGGTCAATCTAAGGTCAAACAAACCTTCAAAGTGAGATGAACATTGACAATCTGTACTCTCAGATGACCCTTAAGAGAAGCTTGAGAATTTATGAATCTTGTTGTAGGCCTTCTCGAGCTTGAACCTTTCTTGACTTGATAAAGTCTTCTTCTATTCTTGTACTTATTAGAATCTTGAACATGCATACTTGAAGTCTTCTAGTCTTGTATACTTCATCCATGACTAGACTTGAAACTTTCTTCATTTAAGTTCTTATCTTGAAATACGATGTCTTGATGCAATGAATAGTCTCAAACATGAAACACAAGATGTACAAGACACACACACTCACACACACACACACACACACACACACACACACATATATATATACATATATAGGTTTTGTCACCACAAAATTTGACAACTAATGGGATATGAAATCATAACACTTACAATCTCCCCCTTTGTCAAATTTGTGACAAAACACACATCATACAGATAAGAGCAAAATATGCTCCCCTGAGAGAAAAAACATGGAAACATTAAGCAAAGCGCAAGTTATCCACATTCCATATTATCAATCCACATATACTCCTCAATCAATCAATCCATACAAATTACTCCCCCTTTCCATACTACTCTCCTTTACCATACTACTCCCCCTTTTTGTCACAAAATGACAAGGAAAAGTCATAATAGGAAAGAGAACAACAACATAGAGAGTAATAATAAGCAGATAATGAGAAAGGAATATGGAAGGAAATATCATATCTCAAAATATAAATCCAGAATCATCAAGCCATAAGCAAGTTAATACAATATCCAAAATAAAAGATAAGATAATGTTATACAATCCAAAAGATAATCCGCCTAATCAGATCCAGAGGAGGGAGCAGGGATAGTAGGATCAATCTGGTGTAAGCCCCTATTAATGTGATGAAGATATTTTCATATATATTTAAACTGCATATCGTAGACTACACTCATGTTATCAACCTTCTCCTCCAATGCATGAAGGCGTGCATCATAACTAGATGGATCGTAATCAGGATCATTTGGCGAATCAGTTTCTATCTCATCAAATAACTCATCCATATTAACATCATGTTGAGGAAGATCACCAGCTTTCCCTTCATTTCCAGCTTCACCACCATCACCACTAACACCACCTTCATCAACTTGGCCAGGAAGCAAATCCAACTTCATCTTATTTAAATTTATATTATTGAATAAAAGATGATGAATGGGTGCTTCATTAACAGGTGTATCAAGAAGCATATGAGTGGCTAACACAGTCATAAGATAACCAAACAGAATATCACTATGACCTGGATGGAGTTGAAACTATATGATAAAATGACAGATCAATGAAGGTAGACAGACTATAGTTCCAGAAGCAATGGAATACAATACACGGACCATGAAAGTAGTTAACTCAGTTTTATTACCAGACCGTGGATACAGTTTGAAATGAATATACGGTGTAATACTCTGTATCTGGGTAACAAGTATTTTAAAGGGAGCGCATTCCCTTTGTGTGTCCATTGTACATTAATTTTACATAGGTCTCTTGTCAACATATGTTTTTTCGATTCAGATGGTTTGTCGTATAGAGTATGAATCGGAATACCTTCATCTTTGACGGATATATTCATAATGCCCGATATCAAATGTCGATCTACAAGAAATTTTCCTTCTCTAGTAGTAATTGAAAAAGTTAAGTTGTCAAGGGAGAATTCTGAGATATATGTAACCATTGATTGTGCAATAGACTGGTATGCAAGCCCACCCCAAAGTAAAATGTTAGCCCAGACAACAGATTCAAGGAGAGGAACGATACCATATGGTGCAACATTATTGAGATGAACGGGACGCTCAACGATAACATTACGGACACGCAAATCCCGTACATCTTGAGGATCATCTTCGGGTGACCGAAGGTGTCGTTTTGTTATCAGTATATATCTAGATGAGGATGGACCATGGGATGTTTTCTTCTTCCCTCTATCATCCATCTTCAACAAGATATACTAAGAGCAAGAGAAATGCACAAAAAGAAGGATGAGTTTTCTCTAGATCAGCAATTTGAGAAGAAACCCTTGAAAAAAACCAACAAAAAGATGAAATCAAGCTACAAAATGATCAAATCAAAGCATACAAAGCATGAAACTTTAAGAAAAATGAAGAAATAGGACTAACCTTGAAGAAATACAAGAAATCCTATGACTGGTCGAGCCACAACTCATCGTAGGTAGGAGTGAAAATGAAGAGGAAGGAGATTTTCTCCAAATTATATCAAGTTCATGAGCTCCACGACCGGTCGAGCATCGACCAAAAATACATATTTAATGTAAAAAAATTGAAATATCAATATATATAATACCAAATATAATACACTATGATACATGCAAGTAAGAATACTCAATGTAAAATGCACATACCAAGATCAAATTTCAATTTATTAAAATGCACATATCAGCAAGTTGTGTTTCGGTTGGTATATATTCCAAGGAAATAACTTTTTCTTCAACCAACTCACGAATGTAATAATACCTAATGTCAATTTGCTAAGTACGTGAATGCTGGATTGAATTTTTGAAATATTTATAGCACTGGAATTATCACAATGTAAGATCATTGAATCTTGATTAATTCCATAATCGCTTAGCATGCGTTTCATCCAAACTAGTTGAGTACATGCATATCCAGCTGCAATATACTCAGCCTCAGCAGTGGAGAGCGATATTGAGATTTACTTCTTGCTGAACCAAGAAACTAAACTATTCCCAATGTAAAAACAACCACCACTGGTTGATTTTCTATCATTGATATTACCGGCCCAATCAGCATCTGAGTACCCGGCTAATTGAACACTAGTATCAAAAGGATACAAAAGACCCAGATTTATAGTACTTGCGACATATCTAATAATCCATTTAACAATAGTAAGATATGATTCCTTAGGATTAGACTGATATCTCGCACAAATACCAACACTAAACGCGATATCAGGTCTACTTGTAGTTAGATACAACAGACTACCAATCATACTATGATACAGTTTAGGATCTATATCTTTACCTATAGAGTTTTTTAAGAGTCTTAACATTGTACTCATACGAGTATCAAAGTTCTTACCATTCTCAAATCCAAACCTTTTAACCAAGTTTGAAGCATATTTGGTCTGGAAAATGAAAATTTCATCAGGTTGTTATTTTACTTGCAACCCTAAGAAATAGTTTAGTTCACCAACCATGCTCATTTTGAACCTTGATTTCATAAGATCTGCAAACTCAATAGACATGTTAGTACAAGTTGATCTATAAATAATATCGTCAACATAAATTTGAACCATCAAAATATCATTGTATGCTTCTTAACAAAGAGCGTCTTATCGACACTTCCTACATGAAAGCTATGACTAAGTAAGAATTTAGTCAATTTCTCATACCATGCCCCAGGCGCTTGTTTTAGACCATAGAGAGCCTTTTTGAGACAAAATACATGGTCAGATAACTTGGGGTCTTCAAACCCTGAAGGTTGTTCAACATACACCTCTTCATGTAAATCGCCATTCAAGAAGGCACTCTTTACATCCATCTGATAAATATTAAATTTTTCAAACCATGCAATGGAAATAAAAAGTCTGATTGATTCAAGGTGAGCGACTAGAGCAAAGATTTCATCGTAATCGATGCCTTCAATCTGAGTGTACCCTTGTACAACCATTCTAGCCTTGTTTTGTATTATATTTCCAAGTTCATCAGACTTATTTTTAAAGATCCATTTTGTTTCAATAATGTGTTTATCTTTAGGTCTAGGAACAAGATACTAGACATCATTACGAATAAATTGATTATGTTCATCCTGCATAGCAACTATCCAATTTTCGTCAGAAAGTGCTTCTTTCACATTGACCGGTTCTATTTGGGATGTAAAACAAACATAATTACATATGTTCTCAAGTTGTTTGTGAGTATGAACTCCAGTGAGAGGGTTTCTAAGAATTTGATTGGTTGGATGATCTTTGACAGTCCTTGGATCAGATTCTTTTTTACTTGATGAGGTATCTTGATTGTTAATAATAAGAAGTTCATCATCATCTGAGCTCGGGGCTAGTGTATTCAAATGATCATCAATGACTACATTGATAGACTCTTGAATCACACCAATTCTCTTATTTAGAACCCTATAAGCTAGAATGTTCAAAGAATAACCAAGAAAAATACCTTCATCACTCTTCGTATCAAACTTTCCCAATTTTTCACGATCTTGTAAAATATAACACTTGCTACCATAAACTCGAAAGTATTTGACATTAGGTTTCTTTTCAAACCATAATTCATAAGCAGTCTTATTATCAGATTTACTGGTATAAACCTGATTAATAATATAGCGTGCGGTATTAACCGCTTCAGCCCAAAGATTTCTAGAGAGCTTCATGCTGTTCAACATAACATTAGCCATATTCCCTGATCGCTACAGAATTTCTCAAAACTACTATTTTCAAATTCGGATCCATGATCACTACGGATCTTACTAACTTGAGAACCTTTCTCATTTTGACCTTTTTCACTTCATCCAGGGTTTCAGTTTTATCTTTTAAGAAGGATACCTAAGTGAATCTGGTATAGTCATCTATGATAACCAAGATGTATTTTTTACCTCCTTGACTCTCTATTCTGGTTGGTCCAGTAAGATCCATGTGGAGAAGCTCGAGTGGTCTAAATGTGGTATTGGAGTTCACTTTCTTGTGAGAGCTCCTAGTTTATTTGCCCAACTGGCATTCACCACATATTTTGTCTATTTTTTACAATTTGGGTAGACCTCTAATTAGTTCTCTTTTGCTCAATCTAAATAAGTTTCAGTAGTGTACATCTCCAAGGTGTTTATGCCATAATTCAGTCTCATCGGTATGGACCATGTAACACGATTGAGTAGATGAACTTGCATCACTAACGATGTAGCAGTTTTCAGAAGTTCTATGACCAGTTAATATAACAGAACCCTTTTTATTAACTATCTCACAACTTTGATTAGAAAACTTCACACTATGGTTGTTCTCGCAAATCTGAGAAATGCTTAGTAGGTTATGTTTCAAGCCCTCAACATATAAAACATTCTTAAATAAGGGAAGGTTATAAAGCTGAACCGTACCTTGGCCAATGATCTTGCAATTGCTTCCATCACCAAATGTGTCTAACCCGTTAGTCATATCTTTGAGATCGGTGAATAAATCCTTGTTGCCTGTCATGTGCTTGGAGCAACCACTATCTAGGTACCACTTTGAATGACTTATAGCTTTGAAAGTAGTGTGGGCAACCAAGCAGGAAACTTTAGGAACCCATTTCAGAACTGTTTTGGGTTTAGGAGTATAGATGGTCTTTTTCTATCTGTTGTTCTAGGAGAGACCTATAAAGTTAGACTTTAATAGCTCCTTGAGTAGATCAATTATTTTTTCAGCCAATGGATTTCAATTTTAAAAATTAAAGTTGACATGACTACCTTTAGGTTTTTGAAAAACCCTAGAATTTTTGAAAAAACCTTAAAAAGTATTCTTTTCTTTTGAGGTTGAAGACTCTCCTTTTACAAATTTAGGAGCAATATTCTTTTGTTTAGAAGATGTATTCTTATCATAGCCCAACCCGGATCGATTGCCACATTTTCTTGATCCGGACAATAATTTTTCCAATTTAGGATCACCTTGGGCATATCTCTATGTGTCTTTCAAACTCAGAAGAGAAGCTACCTCATTTTTGAGTTTCTCATTTTTGAATCTCAAATCTTCAATTTTGGAGGTTTTGAAATATAAATCACATTTGGTCTTTTCAAAAGAATCAGAAATATGAGACTTTTCTAAAATGAGAGACTCATAATCTTCTTTAAGCTTAAAATTTTTTTCTTTTTGTAACTTAAGCTTGACGGCAATTTTACAACTCTCCTTATAAAGGGAATTATATGCATCCTGAAGATCATCTTCATTATCACAATCAGTATTCAGATTTTCTTCCCTAGATATATCATCATTATCTGAAAAAGTGATCTTGGTTAGAGTCATAAGGGTTTTAACATCATTGCCCGACTCGATTTTAGAATATTCTGATTTAGAAGAGGATTCAGAATCATACGATTCATCCCAAGCAGCCAACATGCTTTTCCTTTTTGTTTTGTCCTTTTTAAGACATTTGTTAGCTAAGTGCCCATACTCTTGACAGTTGTAACATTGACTATCTTTCAAAGTTTTTCGAGCTCTAGGTTTAAATTGTCTCTTATCATTTGACTTTTGAAAATCAAATTTTTTCTTACTTTTGAAGATTTTGTAAAACTTTTTTGTTAAAAGTGCCATATCATCTTCGGAATTTTCTAAATCCGAAGTGCTCTCTTGTGAAACATTTTTAAATGATTTGAGTGCAATCGATTTTTCGTTAGGAGCTTTAAAGGACAACTCGTAGGTTTGTAGTGAACCAACTAGTTCCTCAACCCTCATGGTATCCGTGTCACGAAGTTCCTGAATCGCGGTTACTTTAGAATTGAACCGTTCAAAAAGTGAGCGTAGTATCTTTGCGCACACTTTACTTTCTGGGATTCTATCACCAAGACCCCACATAGAGTTCACAATGTCATTAGATCTAGTGTAGAAGTCCATAAACATCTCATTCTGCTCCATATGAATTTTTTCAAATTTAGTTGCGAGGAATTGGACTTTAGATTTCTTGACAATTGATGTACCCTCGTGTGTCATTTCTAATACATCCCATGCTTGTTTTGCATTTTCACAAGAGATGATTCTTTTGAATTCATCTGGTGAAAATGCACAAGTAATTGCATTTAGTGCTTTTGCATTGGCACTACTCTCACTTTTCTGAGTTTTGGTCCAATGAAAATAAGTCGTTACTTTCATTGATTTTGAACCATTGTCATCAGTTACTTCAGTGGTAGGAGGGTTCCATTCATTCACTGTGGCCAGCCACACACTTTCATCCATGGATTTGAGGAAGATCCTCATCCTGGCTTTCCAATAAGCGTAGTTTGTGCCATTAAAGGGTGGTGGCCTAGTGACTGATAGGCTATTAAAATTTGACATCTTAATATAGCTTACATCGTTAGCTCAGGAAATAAATCCAATAAATAAACAATAAGCACGAGCTATTAGGCTCTGATACCACTTGAAAGGGCCTAGTTATATGCCCTAGAGGGGGGTGAATAGGGCTATGCCAAATAAAACTTATAACAACGGAATAATAAAATAAAAAAATCTACAATGTTAAATTAAAAAGCAAGGAAATAACTTGAAGGAAATTAAACCAAAGTTATTACAACATTCCCCACACTGGCTTGAAATAAAATGATTTCAATATTCAACCACAGATACAATCCACAAAACTGAATGAATAAAGGAATGAAAGAATAAAGCACATCCACAACACAAACATATATAGTGGTTCGCCTGTGTGTACACCAACTGTTATCCAACAGCCACACAGAATGCTACTCCACTCCTAATATCCTCACAGAGGGGATATTAGCATGCACTATCAAAATAGGTTTTACAGGTTCACTTAAAACCTTCACAATTGTATCTTTTTATTTCAGGCTTACACAATCTAAAAACCCACACAATCTGAGTTTTCTGACTCTCCTCAGATAACCAAAACAATGAGATTTTTCTGGAAAATCCCAAATAAAACCAAAGAATTTAAATTACACAAATGTAAAATACCTGAATGTCCTTTTGAAGTAGCCCGGTAGAACCAATCAGAGTAGAAGTTCGATTCAACGTTCAAAGTCCAATACTCACTTTATGAATGGTTCTAAGTCTAATTGATTTTAAATCAAAAGGGCTAGTTCTATTTTATTTTGAATCCAAGAAGAAGGAATATAAAAAATTTCTCTTTTCTAATAAGATTGGAATGTAGATCAAAATCAAATACAAAACAAGCTAGTAAAAGGAATATTAAATAAGCACAAAGTAGCTTAAAAACGAACACAAACTTATCTCAGAGTATGGCCTTAAAATTGCTTGAATTGAATTGAATTGAATTGAAAAACTCTGAAATTCGTGCTCTATTTATAGCTTGAAAAATTCCATCTATGACTGGTCTTAGGATCCCTAGGACTGGTTGTAGCTTCAACAGATTTTCAAAGATTTCTCCGGGATAAGGATTAGCGGTTCCACGACTGGTCCTGGGTAGCCTACGACTGGTCGTGGGCCACCTACGACTGGTCGTAGGACCCCCAGATTAGTTACTGGAGTTCGAGTCGTAGGGCTAAACCTGTCGAAGGACGAGTCGTACAGCTCACAGGATTGGTCATAGGATGTCTAGGACTGGCCGTAGGACAATCAGAAAAATCTGAAAATCTTTAACAACCTAGGACTGGTCCTGAAAAACTTAAGACTGGTTGTAACAAAGCTAGGACTGGTCTTGAAGTCCCTAGGACTGGTCTTAGAACAGCCTGTACAAGCATATTTAAAACATATGAATTATGTATCCAGAATGACCTACAATATAGCCCAACCTAAGGTCAATCTAAGGTCAAACAAACCCTGAAAGTGAGATGAACATTGATAATCTGTACTCTCAGATGACCCTTAAGAGAAGCTTGAGAATTTACGAATCTTGTTGTAGGCCTTCTTGAGCTTGAATGTAACACCCCGAATTTTGGCCAATCTGGGATTTGACGTCCTTAGGCAATGGGTCAACTAAAACACCTGGAAAATCGCTCAGAACCCAATTTCATAGCCAAAGAAACCACTTAGGATTAATTCCTATGGAAATTTAGCGTAAGTTAGCTAGCGCAACGCTGGAGTAGCTGGGAAACAGTCCCTGATCACTTTAAATACGTTCTACAAGACCCAAATCGAGTAGAACGTATGACTCCATAATACTCTATAACCTCGGATCAAACTCTAAGCGGGTTTGTTCTCTGGACCACTTTGAATTCTTGTATTGGATTTAGACCGCGCGTCGAAAGTCCTTTACTTCTTATCTTAGACCGTTAGAACCGCCCAGCTGGACTTGACAATCATTTCGAAAATCAAGTCAAACCGATAATCACAGACTATTTCATTGAGCCCGGACTGAAGAGACCGCGAATAGGGACAGAATTGGAATTTCAAATTCAAATCTGGCACACGACTTGACACGTCAGTATTAAGCGTTCTGACCGTCAGAATTCATCCAGATTACACCCTCGGATCAGGAAAAATTTCTATTTATTATTATGAGACTTCCAGCCCTGATCTACGTGCGGTGACCGCTGAACTGAAACTGGTCCGCCACGTGCGATCTGCGAACCCTGTCGGACTGAAAACTTAATGCGCGCTAGATCTGGTACGCATGAGCTTAAGTCCGATCGCATTCGACCAGGGGACCACCAGAAATCATCTTTTGGACCGAAACAGCCCCGCTTTGGTTAAGCATCAAGTGAACTTTGTTCCCGAGCCTATTCCAGGCATTTTTAAGCTTATAAAAGGGGTTGAAACCCTCTCATATCTCTCCCATCCGAATTTGGGAAAAGCCATAGATTGAGGGAGAGAAAAGGTGAGAGATTGTGAGAGAGGTGGGAGAGAATTTCCTGCTGCTGGTGCTACCTGCTACACGTGTTTAAGCCACGCGATCCAATCACTTTCCCGGTGATTCCTCCACATTTTCAGGTAAGAAAACACCCTAATAAGTTGTTGATTTAAGGTTTTCTTGCTTTCAAAGCATGTTAGTTGATAGATCTTGCAAATCAGGTTGTCTATTCGCCGTAGACGAAGCGTATACGCTCCGTTCGAATTTCAACATCCATAAGAGAAAAGGTGCGGATTTTAGACGCTTTAATTGACTGTTTCCAAAGCTTTCAATGTCGTTTAATAGTAGATTCTTGACGGCAACGCCGTTTGACATGTACAACATGCTCTCCGTTTCCTGTTTCGTAAATTAACGAAGAATATGAGATTTAGGGCATTTTAGTCAATTGTAGGAAGTACAGTTTACATTCTTATTTTGCTGATGTGATTGACATGGTTTGTTGTCACATTAGGAAGTTAGGAATGCGTGCATAATTAGTTTGGCGAAGATATTCGCCTAAATGCACACGTCGAATCGACATACTATATGTAGACTTAAGTGTGTAGTGTAAGTATTTGTATAAATGCTTGTATTAGTATGTATTGGCTTAAATGGTGTTATGGATTAGTTTGAGATTGATTTCTCAATTAATATGTTGATGTGAATGATTTCCTACATGTTAGCCATATGTACGATTTCATTATATGTATGAAATACATGTGCTTAATGATTCATTTAAGTGGTATGTTATAACATGTGCTTGATGATTTTCTTATGACTTAGTTGGAGGTTGAATTCTCAATTAATACGCTGATGGTAATGATTTCCTATATGTTGGCGATATGTATAATTTCATTATATGTATGAAAGGCATGTGTTTGAAGACTCGCTTAAGTTGTATATAATAACATGTGTTAACATGCTCACATGGTTGCATTTCATTTCCATTACCCTTACACAACTGCTGATGTGATTCTATGATTGTTTGGGACTATGCCTAGTCCAGGCAGTCGGTAACCGAGCGAATTCGTGGTTAGCTTATCTTCGCCACGAACGACGCGTCGATGAACGCGAGTCGTGTTTGGAGTTGACGGCAGTGGTTAGGCCACGCGAAGTGTTTTACGCACTTCATGTCGTTCGACTTGAGATGCGATCGCGCTAGTCGAGCCCGTCAAGTAACCCGACTGGCCGATGTATGTTCACCTTGTATGTGTCATAACTGCTTGAACCTAGGGTACTGAACTTACCATTGTAAACCCTGTTAACCATGGTACCTTGATCCACGAAGACTCATGAGCCGGGCATGGTGGTATGGGACACCGTGGTCGAGCTGTCGGCCTACGCTGGGGCCACAAACCTCCCCGTAGTGACCAGTGAGCACCTAGACTCGTGAGCAGATTATGGTGGTATGGGACACTATATTCTAGCTGTCGGCCTACACTGATCAGGCGACGAGCCCTTTGTAGTGACCGCGAGCGTATTCTGAGTCCACGGGAGGCGACGACCCTTCCGTTGCAGCAGAGTACAATAGGCCTGTATTGATAAGGTGATGGGGGAGCGGAGCAACGAGTGCGTGCAACAGCCCTGGCAGCCCTTGCAGCGACCTACGAAATATACATCATATGAGATTACTAGGAGTGACGACCCTAGACAGGATCTGTGTTGGGATTGATACAAGGGAAGTACCTTAGTTTCCCAATCCTGCTGTTTGAATGGACTAATAACAACTTAGAAATCATATCACTGTAGCATTGCATGTGCCTGGAAGATGTGGAGCACTCTAGGGAGTGTGGCATGCCGCGGTCGTAAGATGTTGCCGCATGAGGGTGATCGTCGGTGAGGGCATACATCACGTCATGTCATCTTGCATTAACAACAGTATTAGGAATGTTTGAATTACTGCTTTACTATTATCGCGTGATTGATTTGATAACATGTTAATCTTTGCTCTATTATTCCACTGAGTTAGCTACTCACTCCCACGTTACGGGACGGTGTTCCTGGACACCCACCAGACCTTTTTTTGTGATTGCAGATGATGGTGCGGCCTGTGAGGCGGAGCCGGACTTGATGATGATGAGGAGGATCCCTCCTTTATGCGTGTTCTGATCGACGGGATTACAGGGAGGTTGATTAGATGCCTTGACACTTGTCATTTTATATTTTTAGAGCACTCATGTATATTCTTTTACTTACTTTTGAAGTATACATGTATGTATATAACCTGGTAACATGTTCACACTCTTGAGACATACAACAGTTTATATATGTTATACATACTATCACTGACTTCCGCTTGTTAATTTAACCGTCTCTGGAGTATGATATGTTGTTCTAGCTTAATCTCACTCATGTTTAATGCGTTATCACAGACAACATTCAATCATACATATCTATGTTGCATAAATAACATTTTGGAACTCGGGAGTTGGGTTTTTGCTCGACCCCCCGATTTTCGGGATGTTACATTGAACCTTTCTTGACTTGATAAAGTCTTCTTCTATTCTTGTACTTGTTAGAATCTTGAACATGCATACTTGAAGTCTTCTATTCTTGTATACTTCATCCATGACTAGACTTGAAACTTTCTTCATTTAAGTTCTTGTCTTGAAATACGATGTCTTGAAGCAATGAATAGTCTCAAACATGAAACACAAGATGTACAAGACATATATATATATATATATATATATATATATATATATATATATATATATATATATATATATAGGTTTTGTCACCACAAAATTTGACAACCAAAGGGATATGAAATCATATCACTTACAGAGTTGATCTTCGGGCAATTTTCCTTCCTGAAGGCAGTTGACTATTGTGTCCATCTAGCTTGGCATTGAATTTACCAGGAGAATTGTGCTTGGGTCAGACTCACTGATACTCAGCTCGGCCAGAAACTTGATTGGGATTGAATTTGAGATGTCGTCTTCGGCCACTATGGCTAGCTTTGTTAGAGTTTCCTTGGATTTTTTTGACATGGGGATCGGGCTGACGTCGCACTTGGGAAATTTGTTAATGAGTTCTTGATCCTTTCATAGATAAGTGATCACACAAGTCAGGATTTTTCTCATGTTATGGTATTTTCTCCCATAACTATCATCCAAAACTATTTCCTAAGGTTGCATGTGCCTCTGTATGTGGCTATACGTGCCACTTGGCTTGTTGGATATATGAGCTATTGATCAAGTGAGCTTCACCATGTAGATGATCAGGCCCATAAGTCAGGCTAGTCCAGTCATTTGGAGAGCCACATGTGTGCATTCAATGTGGGTCTTTGTCAATTTTCACTAAACCATCCACTGTGTGCCAGCATGTGTGGCCTGCCTAATTTTCAAACCAAATCATCTGAAGGGTAGAACCCTCTTGTGTGGCTGAGATGTTCCTCACATGGTTACCATGTGCAGCCACACATGAGCTTAGCATTGCTACTATGTTCAAACATCTCCTTATTTGCTAGTGACCTAGAAGTTGTAATACTTAACAAGGCATGTTGAGGTTTTATTCTCTCTTACATTTTGATCCTCTGCTTTCCAGGTTTTGTCTAGTTAGTCCCTGGCCTACATTTACATCTTGGCTGTTAACATCTGGTGACTATGGTCTCGTGATTATGGTAAAGGTAAAGATAGGCCCATATGCTTATTTATAGGAAAATGACCAAAACAAACCCAGTTACTCCTGTTGATAGGACAATCTTTCTTCCCAGAAAAAATAATTGTACTATGCTCATAAATTGCTAATGTTATATAGATCAAGATGTATCTGTTGTGTGTGTGTATTGTCTTCTCATAGTGGTTAAGTTGAGAATGCATTGTCAGATAGAATGTAATTAGTTTTCATGATATCTCTATTGGTCAATACAGAGTAAATACATCACTAAAATGT
This sequence comes from Magnolia kwangsiensis, assembly GCA_037074715.1. Taxonomy (NCBI): domain Eukaryota; kingdom Viridiplantae; phylum Streptophyta; class Magnoliopsida; order Magnoliales; family Magnoliaceae; genus Magnolia; species Magnolia kwangsiensis. The sequence continues at coordinate 50,513,992 of CM073586.1, read as the reverse complement.
TGCTACTTGGTGGGAGAGGTTGTCACATGTATGTGGTTATTCTATCCTACTTGTCTGTAAGTTCCCACTCATGTTTTACTCTAGGAGAACTTCACGACTGTTGAATTACTCATGTTGTAACATGTTAAGCTTTGCTGATGTAGACTGTTTAAAATGATATTGTGAAATGTCTTGGATTTCTTATGAATTAATGTCTTATTCCAAATATGGAAAGAAAATTTTAAAAAGGTCAAATTATAGAAAGTTTCATGACATGTTGCTTTTAGGAGTAGAGATTCAATGCATCTCTTCCATATTTCCATGGCTCCACTTAAAAATACTTTGGACAAGCATTTGCTGTAGTTGGTCATGAGAGAAATCCATTGATAGATTCAAATGCATTCCCACTGTTTGTCAAATATGTGAAATTTATCAAATTTGAACTAGTAAGAAATCCTAGCATTTCCATGACGTATGTTTTTATTTTGTGTTTTGCATGATCAAGTTCAGGTGGACATAGGAGGGTTTGATGCGCTTGGTGAAAATCTTGCACTGGTAGATAAAATCTTACATTGAGAAAATGTGTATAGAACAATACCGATATGTATTATTTCCTAATGCTGAATGTTAAGTTAAATGCTAGGTCAGACATGTTTATACATGAACTTCATATGCTATTCATGCTTCACATGCAAAGGCCTTAATATCATCTATAAGCTTTATAGGTCAATGTCAACACCAAAGCTATCATCTTGATGAGGACCCAAAGACTTTGAAGGTGTTTCCCATTCCACTTCATGATGCTAGTGGTTCAACTCTACATTATGACCGGCTTAGCATTTCACCTGATGGAAAGATATTGGCAACAACCCATGGTTCCACATTACATGTACGTATACATCTTCTCACCTTTTATCATTCACCGTGTTTTCAAATTGCAAGATGATTTGCAGGCTTTCTAGCCAATAACATCTCCACCTACAAAGCCAATGAGAGTTACATGTGTGATGCTTTCTAGAATGAGGGATGATCGTGATGGATTTGAGAAGCCTGCTTAATTGTTTTTACTTGTTTGCTCCAGCGAGTGTTTCTGCATCTGAACTTGGGTAAGCTCTACCTCTCTAGATCCATTTGCTTATGCTTTCATCTTTTTTTTTTTTTTTTTTGTTTCTTCCTTGTCTTTTTCTATAATTTCCTCTCTCTATGTTGGGATCTCTATGTTGGGATCTCAATGTTGGGCTCCAACAATACATCCAATGGTTGGGAATTAGGGACTGGTTTTAGGTCTACAGGGTTGTTAATTTGTCTCAGGAGGAATAGGTAAAAGAAACAGAAATTGGATGGCTTTTATCATGTCTAGGGGTCTGTAGTAGACTGGGGAAAGAGGTAGAAGAAACAGGAGACTGGATATCCTATTCACAGGGAAGCTAAACCCAAACTCCAATGGGGAACCATGTGCAGAAACAGGAAAGTTTATTACACCTGAATTAGGAACTCTTTGCAACAGATCCAAAATTCAATTCCTAAAAAAAAAAAATCATCTAATAGCAAATAAAACATAGAAGCTAGAATTCAGATATGCAAATATAGCAGTCATGAAGTCTGATGAGCATATGAAAATGTAACAGTCATTAAGTCAAAAATTGAAGCATATCAAAGGCGTAATTGGACCACACCACAGGAAACAATGAGGACAATGGCATCCAACTGTTCATATGGTCGCATGGACATGGATGAAGGGAAAACACAAATATTGGATCGATCTAAAACTTCTTTACCCACTTAACAATTTTCAGCCATGGGCGTTACATTCTGATAGTTTCCTTTCGTGTAGTCCAATTGCATCTTCATTTTGGATATGCTTCAATTTTCAGTTCAATCCTTAACAGGAGCTTCACGTATCATATACCCCAACAAAAAAGATCTACAAAAAAAAAAAAAAAAAAAAAAAACAATGCTGCATGATAAACAACTTGCATTGACTCAGAGACACATCCCCAAAGCAATACTGACAGTTAACTTCCTTCTTAGCTGAGCATTGTGTCTGCTTCCCAAGAGTACACCCATCAAAATCCAAAAATTGACTTTGAGCTTCCAAACAAAGCATGAAGACTGATTCTTGAACTAACTTACTAATAAGAAAAGCAAGGCAATTCAAATTCTTTGCATAACAAAGATTCCCCATGCAACACAACTTTTGTTAACATTTTCAAGTAGACTTCTAAATTGAAATGCTTGAAAACTTGGGCCATGGTTAAAGCCTGATTTTTGGGTTAGGACATGTTTGCAGTTTGGCCCATATAGTCGGTGTCTCGGATCTTGTACATTGTTCACATGAACTGCTATTTGTCTCTTGAATCTCTACACACATCAACATTCAAATTAGGATGAAAGTTGGTTACATTTGATCGCATGGTGATCCATTCATCAATCTATGTAGTCTAAATGGTTAAGGTAATCCTAGTAGTACAATTCTGTCTGATTTTTTACCCTTTGGTGTTGAATGTAGACTGTTGCTAAATTTCTTAGCTATCTATTTGAAGGTTAAGGGTCTGTTTAAGTGCTAAAAATAAGCTCATCTCATTTTAGTTAATCGTGATTATGTATTATAGATCATGGTTGCTGATGATCTAGATTATTTCTAAAGCTTGCAAAAAAGAAATATGATCTCTAACAAATAATTACAATTAATTAAAATGAGATGAACTCATATTTAAATGAAGCCCTAAGATTTTCTCATTTTAGATAATTCTTCTTAGATGTTTGTTTCGATGTTAGAGAGAAGATGGTAGGGAAAAAAAATGCCTGGATTGGCTAGAAATGAGTGTTTCTTCTTAATGTTTATACACCCAGACTGGAATAGGTGGTCAGACCAGTTTGGACCAAAGCTAACCATGTCACCTTAAAATCTACTTAGTTACGCTGACAACAGTTTTGTACAAAAAATTCAACTGCATCCATCAACTTTTACTTGAAAACTAAGCACTAGCTACTAGTTTAACAAAAACCGAATAGTCAATTCCTTCTATTTTCTTTTATTTCAAAGGAAGTAGATTTTTGGGCCAAGCGGGACTTTGTTTGACTGAAAATGCCAACAAACATGTATGAAGTTCTGGTCCAAGTTTTAATACATTGGTTCTTTCCAAAATATACTCTCTTTTCTTTTTTTTTCTTCTTCTTCTTCTTCTTCTTCTTTTTGCTGAAATTCCTAATGTCAGTGAAAATATGAATAAATCATAACACCCAAATTCAGGAAGTTGCATTTGATTTCAAGATATTTGGGTGTAACTAAATACAAGCAAAACAAATTGTTTAGTTGAATAAAGTAATGTACTTTTCATGCTGATTTTTAATATCTAAAGATTTGGACTGTGGATCAGAGTGGTTATTCCCTTCAATTTTTAACATGAAACATGTTTATAGGTGTAATTAACCTGTAAGCAGTATAGGCCTTCTTTTAAATAAAACATGGAACACCTAATTAATCACCTAGTATAGTCAAATTGGACTCATTATTTGATGGATAAACCCTTTTTTCTTTTTATATGAATTGGCACTCAAATTGGATACACAGAACAATAGACCATAGTTCAGACTAGGTCCTGCATTGGATCTGCAACAGGAGAAACTTCATCAACCATGTGATTTTAACCATCCAACCAGTGACCCACAAATGCACAGTAGACAAGAATATCGCTGACAGTGGGACATAATTGAATGTAAAGGTCCAATTGAATGGCAGCAGTATGATTATCGAGTCCACACTATGGCTCATCCACATTGGAGGCCGTCCAACGATCCATCCAGATCAAGGACTAATGGCCATGAGTCAAATTTAGGTGCAACACTACAATTTAGGAAATTGAGGCGTTGCTCACAATTAAGATTTCATCATGTATATATCTATAAAACTTATTTAATCATCATAACATGAGTATGTGAAAAACCTGAGATTTGCATTAGTTTTTCCTCTTTTTCATCTTTATCACTCTCACTAACAGTAGTAGCATCCATATCAGCTATCGATGTCATGTGCACTGAATGACATCCATTTGATAGCCACACAGTTTGTGTTCCTGCAACATGATGGAAAACATCATTTAAAACTAAAACCAGCTCGATAGTCTCACAGAGTCACAAGAGATATGAAGATGCATCTACTTCCAGATTCCATTGCAAATACCAAACAGATGTGACCCATACCAAAGTGGCATGCAAGTGCACATTCATCAAGGAATCACCAGTGAGCCACATGTAAGTGAAAGGTGGATAGTTAGAAAAGGACAGCCAATAGTCCACATTCAACATACATGTGTAGCGCACCTACTAAGTGGAGCCTATTTCTCAAACATGCATGCCACTTTGGAGAACCACATCATAAATGTTGCCAATATTCACTTGTAAGGTCCTCTTCAGTAAGAGATTTTTCAAGTTGACATCACCAAATACCAAATGTTGATTTGGAGCATCTCACTATTATGATCTATGGAAATTTACAGGAGTGCGAAGGCAGGTTTTTATGCTTCTAGGTATAAAAGATTTGGAAACTTATGTTATGTCATTAGTGCTTTGAGGGCCTTTATGTCACATAGAAACCGGGACTTAGGATCAAGGTCAATAATGTTTTTATTTCCTGAAGTTTAATGTTCACAGTTTGATCTCCACATGAAATGCTTTTACTTTAGATTTCAATCTTGCATTATACTGCATGTTTCAGGTCGTGATTCTTCAGGACTTTAAGTGGTTTGACTTTGTTCTTAAGCTACACAAGTTGTACAAAGGTACACACCTTTCAGAAAAGAATGTATGTTTAAGAAGGTATTTTCTCTTGCTTTAGACGTTGTTCTATAGCATATTGTGTTTGTAATTATCATTTTGCTTGCTATATAGTGGATGGCGTTTATTTGGTTTTACAACGGATTTGGTCCGTCGCAAATTCACAATTTTGTCGTGGTGAATATGATAAATGGAATCTCAGGGTTTTTGTTTGGTGGAAATAAATTCTTTAGGCCCTTCTAAATTACCAATAGTCAAACAAACCTAAAAGAAAATTTCAAACTAAAAATGCCACTACAAGAACATGGGCTTTTACCAGTGGTCAAAAGTGCCGATAAAAGCCCAAAAAACCAATTGTAATACTTTTCCTAACATTATACAAGTGCCGGTAAAGAGGTGTGTTGCTAAATATTTTTTCGACACTAACCAACTTTTATCGGTGGTTGTTTGAGCACCGGTAATTGTATACACTTTTCAGGCGCCCATCTTGACTTCACTGACACTTTTGGTGGCCACTGGTATTTCCTGCAGAAGCGCCAACAAAAGTGGTGACCACTGGTATTTCTTGCAGAAACACTGGCAAAACTATATACAAGCGCCGATAAAAGCATTCTAAAGCATGGTTTCTGGACACTTTTAATCAAGGAAAAGTGCCGTTAAAAGTCTATACAAGCGCCAGTAAAAGTATTCCCTAGGACTATGGATTTCAGAGGCCTGATTGTAGTGTAGGCCAGTAAATTATTATTTTTATATTTAATTAAATTGAAACCTATATTTTTTTATTCATATTTGAAACATAAAAAATGTTGTAATACAATTAAAAATAAATATTTAAAAAATTTTATATTACTTCACAATAAAAAAATTTATAATATTTACAATAATAAATTGAAAATGGTTTTGAATAAATTAAAAAAAATCCTCCATGTGGTCCACTCCTAAGCACGAGTGACGTCAAAAGGCCAAAGTGCTTGTAGGACTAAATTTAGGTACAATTGATCAAAATACTGCACACATAAGGAGAAAAAGTAAAAAGTATCATTCTACGAAGATAAAATAAATGAATTAAAAAAATAAGTCATTAATTGTAATGTTGAAACAATATAACAGAGTTATCAATGGCTAGATGGGCCATTCAATATGTCCAGCAACCATCAAAAACAAGTGAATGATAGTCAAAGTTTTTAGACAAAAGGATATGTTGCTTTTATGCCAATATGAGGAATGTTAATTTTAGATGTCACATTTGAAAGGGCCTAGCTATATGCCCTAGAGGGGGGGTGAATAGGGCAATGCCAAATAAAACTTAAAACAGCGGAATAATAAAAGAAATAGAGCACAATGCTGAATTAAAAGAAATCTCAATAAACTAGATCTAAGAGAATGATACTATATCAGTTCTAAGGACAACCTTACATCAAAAACCAAAGGTTTAAGGTAGGACAACCTTATTTCCAGAACGTCCTTTATATCTCAAACCAATGAGGAATAAAAAGCAAGGAAACCAAAATAACTTGCAGAAATAAATCCTAAGTTATTACAACATTTCCCACACTTGCTTGAAATAAAATGATTATAACATTCATCCACAAATGTAATCCACAAAACTGAATGAATAAAGAAATGAAAGAATAAAGCACATCTACAACACAATGATATATAGTGGTTCGCCTGTGTGTACACCAACTATTATCCAACAGCCACACAGAATGCTACTCCACTCCTAATATCCTCACACTGGGGATATTAGCATGCACTATCAAAATAGGTTTCACAGGTTCACCTAAAACCTTCGCAATTGTGTCTTTTTATCATGGGCTTACACAATCCAAAAACCCACACAATCTAAGTTTTCTAGCTCTCCTCAGATAACCACACAATAAGATTTTTTGGAAAATCTCAAACAAAACTAAAGAAAGTAAATTACATAACTGTAAAATACCTGAATCTCCTTTTGAAGTAGCCCGGTAGAACCAATCGGAGTAGAAGTTCGATTCAACGTTCAAAGTCCAATACTCACTTTAAGAATGGTTCTAAGTCTAATTGATTTTAAATGAAAAGGGCTAGTTCTATTTAATTTTGAATCCAAGAAGAAGGAATATCAGAAATTCTCCTTTTCAAATAAGATTGGAATGTAGATCAAAATCAAATAATAAACAAGCTAGCAAATGGAATATTAAATGAGCACAAAGTAGCTTAAAAATAACACAAACTTATCTCAGAGTATAGGCTAAAGAATGCTTGAATAGAGTTGAATTGAATTCAAAAAACTCTGAAGTTCGTGCTCTATTTATAGCCTGAAAAATACCATCTACGACTGGTCTTAGGATCCTAGGACTGGTCGTAGCATAAAAGATTTTTAAAGATTTCCGCGGGATAAGGATTAACTGTTCCATGACTGGTCCTGGGTAGCCTACGACTGGTCGTGCGCCACCTATGACTAGTCGTGGGTCACCTACGACCGGTCGTAGGACCCCCAATTTAGTTACTGGAGTTTGAGTCGTAGGGCTAAGACTGGTCGAAGGACGAGTCGTACAGCTCACAGGACTGATTGTAGGATGTCTAGGACTGGTCGTAGGACAACCAGAAAGATCCAAAAATCTTCAACAACCTAAGACTGGTCCTGAAAAACTTAAGACTGGTCATAGAAGAGCTAGGACTAGTCTTGAAGTCTCTAGGATTGGTCTTAAAACAGCCCGAACAAGCATATTAAAATATACGAATTATGTATCCAGAATGACCTACAGTAAAGGTCATCCTAAGGTCAATCTAAGATCAAACAAACCTTAAAAGTGAGATGGACATTGATAGTCTGTACACTCAGATGACCCTTAAGAAAAGCTTGAGAATTTACAAATCTTGTTGTAGGCTTTCTCGAGCTTGAACCTTTCTTGACTTGATAAAGTCTTCTTCTATACTTGTTAGAATCTTGAACATGCATACTTGAAGTCTTCTTTTCTTAAATTCTTCATCCATGACTAGACTTGAAACTTTCTTCATTTAGGCTATTGTCTTGAAATCCGATGTCTTGAAGCAATGAATAGTCTCAAACATGAAATACAAGATATACAAGACATAGATATAGGTTTTGGCACACCAAAATTTGACAACCAAAGGGATATGAAATCATAGCACTTACAATCTCCCCCTTTGTCAAATTTGTGACAAAACATATAGCATAAAAGATAATAAGAAATCATGAGTCATAAAATCACAAATTACTCTACTCCCCCTGAGTAATACAAATACTGCTCATGTAAACAATAAACAACATCAATACTCCATATACTCAATCCACATATCCTTCTCAATCAATCAATTCAAACAAATTTCTCCTCCTTTCCATACTACTACTACTACTACTCCCCTTTACCATACTACTCCCCCTTTTTGTCACAAAATGACAAGGGAAAGGCAAGTCACAACAACATAGAGAGTAATAATAAGCAGATAATGAGAAAGAAATATGGAAGAAAATAACATATTTCAAAATATAAATCAAAATCATCAAGTCATAACAAAGTTAATACAATATCCAAAATAAAAGATAAGATAGAGTTATACAATCCAAAAGATAATTCACCTAATCAGATCCAGAGGAGAGAGCAGTGCTAGTAGGATCAATCTGGTGTAAGTCTATATTGATGCGACGAAGATATTTTTACATATATTTAAACTGCGTTTCATGGGCTATACTCATGTTATCAACCTTCTCCTTCAATGCACGAAGGCGTGCATCATGACTAGATGGATTGTAATCAGGATCATTTGGCGAATCAGTTTCTATCTCATCAAATATCTCATCCATATTAATATCCTGTTGAGGAAGATCGCCAGCTTCCCCTTCATTTCCAGCTTCACCACCATCACCACCAACACCACCTTCATCTACTTGGCCAGGAAGCAAATCCAACTTCATCTTATTAAGATTGGAATTGTTGAAAATAAGATGATGAATTGGTGCCTCATTATAGGTTTATCGAAAAGCATGTGAGTGGCTAACACAGTCATAAGATAACAAAACGGAATATCACTATGACCCGGATGGAGATGAAACTGAATGATAAAATGACAAATCAAAGAAGGAAGACAGACCATGGTACCAGAAACAATAGAATGCAACACACGAACCATGAAAGAAGTTAACTCAGTTTTATTACCGGACCGAGGATACAGATTTGAAATGAAAAAATGATGTAACACTCTGTATCTAGGTAACAGATACTTTGAAGGGAGTGCATTCCCTTCGTGTGTCCATTGCGCATCAATTTTGCATAAATCTCTTATTAACATGCATTTTTCCGATTCAGATGGTTTATCGTATAGAGTATGAATTGGTATACCTTCATCATTAATGGGTATATCAATAATACCCGATATCAAATGACTGTCTACTTCAAATTTCCCTTCTCTAGTATCAATTGAAAAAGTTAAATTATCAAGAGAAAATTTTGAGATGCATGTAACCATTGATTGAGAAATAGACTGGTAAGCAGGCCCACCCCAAAGTAAAATGTTAGTCCAGCCAACAGATTCAAGGAGAGGGATAATACCATATGGAGCAATGTGATTGAGATCAGCAGTATGCTCAACGATAACATTACGGACACACAAATTCCGTACATCTTGAGGATCATCTTCGGGTGACCGAAGGTACCATTTTTTTTATCAGAGTAGATCTAGATGAGGATGGACCACGGGATGTTTTCTTCTTCCCTCTAGCATCCATTTTCAACAAGATATACAAAGAGCAAGAGTAATACATAAAAAGAAGGATGAGTTTTCTCTAGATCAGCAATTTGAGAAGTAACCCTTGAAAAACCCAACAAAAAGATGAAATCTAGCTACACAATGATCAAATCAAAGCATAGAGAGCATGAATCTTCAAGAAAAATGATAAAATAGGACTCACCTTGAAAAAAATAAAAATCCTATGACTGTTCACGCCATGACTCGTCGTAGGTCGGAGTGGAAATGAAGAAGAAGGGAATTTTTCTCAAATTATATCATGTTCACGAGTTCCACGACCGGTCGAGTGCGGTGCACGACCTATCGTACCACGACTGGTCGTGTACAGCTATGACCAGTCGAGCATCGACCAAAAATACATTTTTAATGTAAAAAATTAAAATTTAAATACAAATAATACTAAATATAGTACACTATGATACATACAAGCAAGAATATTCAATGTAAAATGTACATACCATTTCAATTTATTAAACCTACTTTTATCGAGCAGTTTAGTAAATATATCAGTAAGTTGAGTTTCGGTTGGTATATATTCCAAGGAAATAACTTTTTCTTCAACCAACTCACAAAAGTAATGATACCTAATGTCAATGTGCTTAGTACGTGAATGCTGGATAGGATTTTTGAAAATATTTATAGCACTGGAATTATCATAATGTAAGATCATTGAATCTTGATTAATTCCATAATCGCTTAGCATGCGTTTCATCCAAACTAGTTGAGTACATGCATATCCAGCTGCAATATACTCAGCCTCAGCAGTAGAAAGCGATATTGATCTTTACTTCTTGCTGAACCAAGAAACTAAGTAATTTTCAATGTAAAAACAACCACCACTGGTTGATTTTCTATCATCGATATTACCAGCCCAATCAGCATCTGAGTACCCGGCTAATTGAACACTAGTATCAAAAGGATACCAAAGACCCAGATTTATAGTACTTGCGACATATCTAATAATATGTTTAACAACAGTAAGATGTGATTCCTTAGGATTAGACTGATATCTCGCACAAATACCAACACTAAATGCGATATCAGGTCTACTTGCAGTTAGATATAACAAACTACCAATCATACTATGATATAGTTTAGGATCTATATCTTTACCTGTAGAGTCTTTTGAGAGTCTTAACGTTGTACTCATAGGACTATCAAAGTTCTTACCATTCTCAAATCCAAACCTTTTAACCAAGTTCGTAGCATACTTGGTTTGGGAAATGAAAATTTCGCCAGGCTGTTGTTTTACTTGTAACCCTAGGAAGTAATTTAGTTCACCAACCATGCTCATTTCGAACCTTGATTTCATAAGATCTGTAAACTCAATAGACATGTTAGTACAAGTTGATCCATAAATAATATCTTCAACATAAATTTGAATCATCAAAATATCATTGTTATACTTCTTAACAAAGAGTGTCTTATCAACACTTCCTACTTGAAAGCTATGACTAAGTAAGAATTTAGTCAATTTCTCATACCATGCCATGGGCGCTTGTTTTAGACCATAGAGAGCCTTTTTGAGATGAAATACATGGTCAGATAACTTGGGGTCTTCTAACCTTGAAGGTTGTTCAACATACACCTCTTCATGTAAATCACCATTCAAGAAAGCACTCTTTACATTCATCTGATAAATCTTAAATTTTCTAAAGCATGCGATGGAAATAAAAAGTCTGATTGATTCAAGGCGAGCGACTGGAGCAAAGGTTTCATCGTAATCGATGCCTTCAATCTGAGTGTACCCTTGTACAACCAGTCTAGCCATGTTTCGTATTATATTTTCAAGTTCATCAGACTTATTTTTAAAGATCCATTTTGTTCCGATAATGTGTTTATCTTTAGGTCTAGGAACAAGATACCAGACATCATTACGAACAAATTGATTAAGTTCATCCTGCATAGCAAGTATCCAATTTTCGTCAGAAAGTGCTTCTTTCACATTGACCGGTTCTATTTAGGATGTAAAACAAACATAATTATATATGTTCTCAAGTTATTTGTGAGTACAAACTCCAATGAGTGGGTTTTCAAGAATTTGATTGGTTGGATGATCTTTGAAAGTCCTTGGTTCAGACTCTTTTTGACTTGATGAGGTATCTTGATTGTCAATAATAAGAGCTTCATCATCATCTGAACTCGAAGCCGGTGTATTCAAATGATCATTAATGACTACATTGATGGACTCTTGAATCACATCAGTTTTTTATTTAGAACCGTATAAGCTTGACTGTTCAAAGAATAACCAAGAAAAATACCTTCATCACTCTTCGTATCAAACTTTCCTAAATTTTCACGATCTCGTAAAATATAACACTTGTTGCCAAAAACCTGAAAGTATTTGACAATAGGTTTCTTTTCAAACCATAATTTATAAGCAGTCTTATTATCAAATTTACTGGTATAAACCCGATTAATAATATAGCAGGCGTATTAACTACTTCAGCCCAAAGATTTCTAGAGAGCTTCATGCTATTTAACATAACATTAGCCATATCCTGAAGCACTCTATTTTTTCTTTCAACTATACCATTTTGTTGCGGTGTTTTGGGTGTAGAGAATTCATGCGATATTCCCTGATCGCTACAAAATTTCTCAAAACTACTATTTTTAAATTCGAATCCATGATCGATACAGATCTTACTAACATGAGAACCTTTCTCATTTTGGATTCGTTTAATGACCTTTTTCACTTCATTCATGGTTTTAGTTTTGTCTTTTAAGAACGATACCCAAGTGAATCTGGTATAGTCATCTAAGATAACCAAGATGTATTTTTTGTCTCCTCGACTCTCCAATCTGGTTGGTCCAATAAGATCCATGTGGAGAAGCTCAAGTGGTCTAGATGTGGTATTGGAGTTCACTTTCTTGTGAGAGCTCCTAGTCTGTTTTCCCAAATGGCATTCACCACATATTTTGTCTACTCTTTACAATTTGGGTAGACCTCTAATTAGTTCTCTTTTGCTCAATCTAAATAAGTTCCGGTAGTGTACATGTCCAAGGCGTTTATGCCATAATTCAATCTCATCGGTATGGACCATGTGACACAATTGAATAGATGAGCTTGCATCACTAACGATGTAGCCGTTTTCAGAAGTTCTGTGACCAGTTAATATTATAGAACCCTTTTTATTAACTACTCACAACCTTGATTAGAAATTTTCACACTATGGTTGTTATCGTATATTTAAGAAATGCTTAGAAGGTTGTGTTTTAAACCCTTAACATATAAAACATTCTTAAATAAGGAAAGGTTATAAAGTTGAACCGTACCTCGGCCTATGATCTTGCAATTGCTTCCATCACCAAATGTGACTGACCCTTCAATCATATCTTTTAGATCGGTGAATAAAGCCTTGTCGCCTGTCATATGCCTGGAGCAACCACTATCTAGGTACCACTTTGAATGACTTGTAGCTTTGAAAGTAGTGTGGGCAACCAAGCAGGCAACTTTAGGAACCCATTTTAGAACTATTTTGGGTTTAAGAGTATAGATGGTCTTTTTCTGTCTGTTGTTATAGGAGTGACCTATAGAGTTAGACTTTAATAGCTCCTTGAGTAGATCAATTATTTTTTTACCTAAAGGATTTCGGTTTTGAAAATTAAAGTTGACATGGCTATCTTTAGGTTTTTGAAAAGTCCTTAAATTTTTGAAAAAACCTTGATAAGTATTCTTTTCTTTTGAGGTTGAAGACTCTCCTTTTACAAATTTAGGAGCAATATTCTTTTGTTTAGAATATGTATTCTTATCATAGCCTAACCCGGATTGATCACCACATTTTCTTAATCTGGACAATAATTTTTTCAATTTAGGATCCCCTTGGGCATATCTCCATTTGTCTTTCAAACTTAGAAGAGAAGCTACCTCATTTTTGAGTTTCTCATTTTCTGATATTAAATCTTCAATTTTGGAGGTTTTGAAATCTAAATCACATTTGGTCTTTTCAAAAGAATCTGAAATACGAGACTTTTCTAAAACAAGAGACTCATAATCTTCCTTAAGCTTAGAAAATTTTTCTTTTTGTAATTTAAGCTTGACGATAATTTTACAACTCTCCTTATAAAGGGCATTATAAGCATCCTGAAGATCATCTTCATTATCATAATCACTATTCAAATTTTCTTCACTAGATATATCATCATTATCTGAAAAAGTGATCTTGGCTAGAGTCATAAAGGCTTTAACATCATCACCTGACTCTGTTTCAGAATCTTCTGATTTAGAAGAGGATTCAGAATCAGACGATTCGTCCCAAGTAGCCATCATGCTTTTCTTTTTTGATTTGTCCTTTTTAGGACATTTGTTAGCTAAATGCCCATACTCTTGACAGTTGTAACATTGATATCATTCAAAGATTTTCGAGCTCTAGGTTTAGATCGTCTCTTATCATTTGTCTTTTGAAAATTAACTTTTTTCTTGCTTTTGAAAATTTTGTAAAACTTTTTTGCTAAAAGCGCCATATCATCTTCGAAATTTTTTGAATCTGAAGTACTCTCCTGTGAAACATTTTTAGATGATTTGAGAGCAATTAATTTTCCTTTAAGAGCTTTAAAGGACAACTCATAGGTTTGAAGTGAACCAACTAGTTCCTTAACCCTCATGGTATCCGTATCACGAAGTTCCTAAATCGTGGTCACTTTAGAATTGAACCGTTCAGGAAGTGAGCGGAGTATCTTTGCCCACACTTTACTTTCTGGGATTCTATCACCAAGACCCCACATAGAGTTTACAATGTCATTCAATCTAGTGTAGAAGTCCATAAATATCTCATTCTCCTCCATATGAATTTCTTCAAATTTAGTTGTGAGGAGTTGGACTTTAGATTTCTTGACAATTGATGTACCCTCGTGTGTCATTTTTAATACATCCCATGTTTGTTTTGCATTTTCACAAGAGATGATTCTTTTCAATTCATCTGGTGATAATGCACAAGTAATTGCATTTAGTGCTTTTGCATTGGCACTACTCTCACTTTTCTGAAGTGTGATCCAAAGAGAATAAGCGGTTACTTTCATTGATTTTGAACTATATCATTAGTTACTTCAGTGATAGGAGGGTTCCATTCATTCACTATGGCCAGCCACACACTTTTATCCAAGGATTTGAGGAAGATCCTCATCCTGGCTTTCCAATAGGCATAGTTTGTGCCATTAAAAGGTGGTGGCCTAGTGACTGATAGGCTATCAAAATTTGACATCTTAATATAGCTTATATCGTTAGCCCAGAAAATAAATCCAATAAACAAACAATAAGCATGAGCTATTAGCTCTGATACCACTTGAAAGGGCCTCGCTATATGCCCTAGAGGGGGGGTGAATAGGTCAATGTCAAATAAAACTTAAAACAGCGGAATAATAAAAGAAATAAAGCACAATGTTGAATTAAAAGAAATCTCAATAAACAAGATCTAAGAGAATGATACTATATCAGTTCTAAGGACAACCTTACTCCAAAAACCAATGGTTTAGGTAGGACAACCTTATTTCTAGAACGTCCTTTATATCTCAAACCAATGAGGAATAAAAATAAGAAAACCAGAATAACTTGCAGAAATAAATCCTAAGTTATTACAACATTCCCCACACTTGCTTGAAATAAACTGATTATAACATTCATCCACAAATGCAATCCACAAAACTGAATGAATAAAGAAATGAAAGAATAAAGCACATCCACAACACAACGATATATAGTGGTTCGCCTATGTGTACACCAACTGTTATCCAACAGCCACACAGAATGCTACTCCACTCCTAATATCCTCACACAGGGGATATTAGCATGCACTATCAAAATAGGTTTCACAGGTTCACCTAAAACCTTCACAATTGTGTCTTTTTATCACTGGCTTACACAATCCAAAAACCCACACAATCTGAATTTTCTGGCTCTCCTCAGATAACCACACAATGAGATTTTTCTGGCAAATTTCAATCAAAACCAAAGAAAGTAAATTACACAAATGTAAAATACCTGAATCTCCTTTTGAAGTAGGCCGGTAGAACCAATCAGAATAGACGTTCGATTCAATGTTCAAAGTCCAATAATCACTTTAAGAATGGTTCTAAGTCTAATTGATTTTAAATCAAAAGGGCTAGTTCTATTTGATTTTGAATCCAAGAAGAAGGAATATCAGAAATTCCCCTTTTCAAATAAAATTAGAATGTAGATCAAAATCAAATAATAAACAAGCTAGCAAAAGGAATATTAAATGAGCACAAAGTAGCTTAAAAACAACACAAACTTATCTCAGAGTATTGCCTAAAGAATGCTTGAATAGAGTTGAATTGAATTCAAAAAACTCTGAAGTTCGTGCTGTATTTATAGCCTAAAAAATCCCATCTACGACTGGTCTTAGGATCCTAGGACTGGTCGTAGCATTAAATATTTTCAAAGAGATTTTCTCGGGATAAGGATTAGTTGTTTCATGACTAGTCCTGGGTAGCCTACGTTCGGTCGTGGGCCACCTATGACTGGTTGTGGGTCACCTACGACCGGTCGTAGGACCCCCAATTTAGTTGCTGGAGTTTGAGCCGTAGGGCTAAGACTGGTCGAAGGACGAGTCGTACAGCTCACAGGACTGGTCGTAGGATGTCCAGGACTGTTCGTAGGACAACCAGAAAGATCCAAAAATTTTCAACAACCTAGGACTGGTCCTGAAAAACTTAAGACTGGTCGTAGAAGAGCTAGGACTGGTCTTGAAGTCCCTAGGACTGGTCTTGAAGTCCCTAGGACTGGTCTTAGAACAGCCCGAACAAGCATATTAAAATATACGAATTATATATCCAGAATGACCTATAGTAAAGGTCATCCTAAGGTCAATCTAAGGTCAAAAAAACCTTAAAAGTGAGATGGACATTGATAGTCTGTACACTCAAATGACCCTTAAGAGAAGCTTGGGAATTTATGAATCTTGTTGTAGGCCTTCTCGAGCTTGAACCTTTCTTGACTTGATAAAGTCTTCTTCTATTCTTGTACTTGTTAGAATCTTGATCATGCATACTTGAAGTCTTCTTTTCTTGAATTCTTCATCCATGACTAGACTTGAAACTTTCTTCATTTAGGCTCTTGTCTTAAAATTCGATGTCTTGAAGCAATGAATAGTCTCAAACATGAAACACAAGATATACAAGACAGATATAGGTTTTAGCACACCAAAATTTGACAAACAAAGGGATATGAAATCATAGCACTTACAACATCTTCGAGCAGAAGGCACAAACAAGCAACATGTAGTAGCATGGAACATGTTCACATGACCTTGGGCACTCATAGGGTAATTTAGATAGTTCATGTTCCTTGGCTTAAGGTTCGGTAGGTCCATTAATCATGCAGGCCATACATGTATGACGATAATGACTATTATAAAAATGATACCCAACAGTCTTTCAATGTTGTATCTAAGACTCAACTCGAGTTCTTGCGTGTGCACGTGTATGTGTAGGTATGTATTTCATTTCTCTCGGTCCCACGGTCTTACCAGTCGAATCCCGACAACTCACAACCCTCGGATAGCATTTGTTGTCATCCTTGAGTCCGATCATGTCGACCTAATTTGGATTGGCCTGAGACCTATGCCGTCTTGTTCGCATCGTCATTGCGGTTCCAATGACGCTTCTTGTGCGTCCATCCGATATGTAGATAAAAAATTGTGTACATTTCATTATATGACCCTTAATCATGTGGCCCACTTTGGTGGAATGCATGTGGACCACCACCCTTGGCATAAGTTTTAAGGTACACTACCCATAGTACACAAAAGCTCCATAACTAACACTACGTATCTCACACACCACTAAGGAACCTAGTCTAACCTATAATATTATAAACTCCTCCCTTAGGCAATGATTGTTTTTCTTACAGAACCATCATGATCTCTCTCTCTCTCTCTCTCTCTCTCTCTCTCTCTCTCTCTCTCTCTCTCTCCTTATCTCTCCCTCTTCATTTCTTCCCTCCATAGCTGCAACCTTCCTCTCCAACATTTCAAAATCTCCAAATTCTCCAGCCCTCTAAACCAAAAAACCTCTCCAATCCAACCCTTGAAAATACATCTCAACCATCAAAATCTCCTCCTTGCTCTAAGATCTTCATGGTATAGGAGTTTAAGAGTTGGATTTCTAGTGGGTGACTATCCTTTTTGCTGATTTTTTTTCTATTCTTTGATCTCATTATTTCTTCATAGTTGGATTATATGGGACCCACCAATCTATGGTGGTGATCCCATTTGATCCCATGGATGTGGCCCTTTGGTCCATCTTTCAT
Organism: Magnolia kwangsiensis; assembly: GCA_037074715.1. Classification (NCBI taxonomy): domain Eukaryota; kingdom Viridiplantae; phylum Streptophyta; class Magnoliopsida; order Magnoliales; family Magnoliaceae; genus Magnolia; species Magnolia kwangsiensis. The sequence goes on along the minus strand of CM073586.1, from coordinate 50,496,222 downwards.
GCATGTCATGTTTTATGATAGGTTCATTCTCTATGGACCCCATCATGATGTATTTCATGATCCACTCCATCTCTAGGTCATTTAAACCTTAAATGTCAAGTTGGTATGACATCTCAATCATTCATAGCAATTATAGATCATGTACGTAGTGATTTTATGTTGTATGTACAATCAATATGTATGATTCATTCTTGGGAGGGCCCATTAGTGGCAGGGCCCTACCCCTTGGCCGGATTGCCCTTTTTCCTTTCTTTTCTGTTATGATGGATGATGTTATGTGTGGCCCACTTGGTGGGCCTGAGACATCCCGAAAATTGAGCAAGGGTGGGATGCCCCTACCCTTCATTTTATGATTTTTGGGCACCATATTTTAATGCATGCAAGTGCCCTAACCTAAGTCCTTGATCTGGACATGTGTGGGGCCCACTAAGGAAGGCCAAACATTCTTTTATTTATTGTATATATATGGTCATAGGCTGATATGTCTAGCCATGTGTTGTTGTCCAGAAATCTGGATTGTTTTACAGACTGTTATGGTTAATGTTTGACATGGATTTGGATTATAATTTCCACTTTTTTTCTTTATGTTGTGGGCCGAGGGGGGGGGGGGGGGGGGGGGGGGGGGAGGGGGGGGGGGGGGGGGGGGTAATATGAAGGTGTGGATCCCACCTTGAATTGTGATGGATCACACCTCAGGTGGCCCATGAAATGGTACCCAAAAGGGGGCCCAAACAGGGGTGGGCGGTCCACCTTCCTGGACCGTCGAGCCCAAAAGAATGAGGGGAAAATGTAAATTTTTGTTGGATTTTTTTGAGTGGTGGGACACTTTTGTGGACCCCACCTTGCCATATTTTAAGGGAAAAATACTAATCATCCATTCCTCCCCTCCTAAATGAAGCTTGGGCCCACCTTATTGGATAAATTTGCATGGACTGTAACATTTTACCTAACAGAATTTCTGGATAGGCTGTATTTCTAAATTAAATTAAAATACTTTTGATAATTCAAAAATCACAAACATTTGTAGAGATGTGGTCCACCCATGGGAGGACCACCCTGAAAAGATTTAGGGCTGTCGGGCCCCTGTACCATTCTTGGTATGCCTTGGAGTGGCCCACTAGGCTGGGATGCCCACGCTGGGGCATCTAGCCTTAGCTGGCCGTCCAGGCCATTTTTTGGGCCCATCTTAATGTATTTTATATCCCACCATTCATTCATGTGGGGTCCATAGGGGGCATGATCATTTTCTCCTTTAGTAGCATCTATTTGGGGCACATTTAGATGAGTGTTGGGCCCATTTACCAAGGCCCATAGGACCGCCCACCATGGGACACCCAGCCCATTGGGCTGCTACTAGAAGTCCATTTCAGCAGCATGACCCATTTGATTTATGTGTTTAATCTACTCCCTTCATCTAGTGGACCCCCTGTGATATGTATGGATCACCAAGAACTAAAATAAATTATATAAATTAATTATTTTTGAATTTCTAGCAAGCTAGATTGTGGGTGGGCTGGAATTTCAGCAATAGACCCATGGTTGCTGCCCATAAATGAATATTTTGGGGCAGCATGGTCTACCAAATTTAATGACATTATTACACATATCTTGCCTAATTTTTAATTAGATTTTGGGCTTAATTTGTGCATATTTAAGGCCCATTCGAATTAGGTTCTTATTGGACTAGTCTTTATAGTTAATTATTGGGTTTCCTAAGCCCATTGTCTTGAAACTTTCTTGATAAGCCCCTGACCTTAGGCCTATATTTAATATACTATTGTGATGGGTTTTATGGGCCAAAATAATTAAGTAGTTGGGCCCTTGCTTGCCCATTAAAATAAACCCATACTTGGGCCGAGATGTGAGGCCCAAATTGTTTTAAGTATAAGGATTACCCATATGTTGGAATAATGAGTTACCCATTAGGCCCGCAACAATGAGTGGACTCATGATCTTTATGGTTGGGCCCAAACCTTGCTTGAGGGCCCACCATGCTGCCTAAGTATTGGACTTAGTGTATGGCCCACTAGGCCATGGATTGCGTTGGCCTTGGGCTTTACTTTATATACGTAGGTAGCGGGCTACCTTTCTGGACCCATTTGAGGTCAGATGTCCTCCTTGGTGGCCCTAAGGTAGGCTCATAAGGTTCCAATAGGTGGTTGAAGGCTGACCTTAGGCCCTTGATTAAGACCACTTCTTCCTTGGGTTTATAACCCTCTTAGCTTGTAGGCTACCCCAAAGTATTAGGCCCTCACTAGAGGACTTCTCCTTAGAGTACTTGTTTATGTATTTAGACCCTATCCCTCCTTAGGAAGGAGTGTGATTCATGTCATCATCGCCAAGTAGCGTACTTACACCATTATGACCCATATGTATCATCCACTTGAATGGATTACATTATGTGAGGTCATTGGGTTAACATGATAGAGGGATGACGTTTCTCCCCATATGCACATCTAGTGCTTGAAGCTAGTGCATGATTTATGTTAGTGACTCATGCATTGGCATCACATTTCATGATGATCCTCCCTTGCTTCATCAGGGCCTTTCCTCCACAGGGACATTCGTGGATGGCAGTATGTGTGGACATCGAAAATGTTAGTTGAGCATACAGGGTACATAGGATGCCCATGGGTGAAATTCTCAAAACTTCCATAGTACCAAGGACATGCCCTAATGCCATGACCGAGTGGAAATTATAAGTGTACGAGGACCTAATACCGCCAGACAGTGACTCTTACTGTTGTGTAGTCGGTTGGGATGGGGTTTGGCCTTACTCGCCCTGTGAGGGAGGGCATTGCTAGGCTGAGTCTGACCAGGTCATGAAATGGTCCGCTACCATCAGGCCTTGCTGGTGATTGGTTATCCATAGGTGGGTAATGAGGTCTCTTACGCTCATTTAACTGTGTGGGTTTGGAGAGCGGCAATCATCCGACAACATAATTGACCACGATGATTTCCTTATGATGGAAATATGCTTGATATGTGGATTTGGACATGAACACTAACATCACCTTGGACTACATTTACATCGGCTACTTAAGCCCCTTTATGCATCATCCTGGTAAGGCGCCCAATACTCATGCATGGTATTCATGATAAGTCTTAGTAAGGCTAGCGATATTATCATTGATCATGCTTCCCCTCCCCCTATTATTCTTCTGTGCACCATTGTCACATACTTTCACCACCCTCAAAGCTTTCTATAAGCTTATGCATGATTGATGTATGTAGGAAATCCTCGGTCATCATCGTAGTGGCAGATCTTGGATTAGAGTTGAGTCGAGGACCCCCAGTGTTGCAGATTTTCTTCCTCCTTTTGCTATCAGATGTATTTCCATTTTGCTATGTGTACTTGTAAAAGTTCAAATTTATAGTGAATTTTGTAATGTGTGCCTTTGTAATTCTTAGATATACTTACTGTGATCTTAGGTATGCTCATATTACAAATGGTTATATGGTTATGAAAATTCTCCTTGTGAGATCCCAGGATCGGAACTTGCCTCAAGAGCCAAGATTGGGGTACTACGGAGGCTGTTGCGGCCAGAACAGGGTATCGGGTTCCTTGTGAGTCCGGTAACCAAGTCTGGGGCATGATAAGAGTCGCTCACCTGAGTGAGCCAGCCTAATTTTTAGCACCAAACATGCACACTAGGAAGATCGATTGATAAGCATCCTAGATCTCTCACACATCCCATGTTGTTGGAACATGTGGTGTTTGCATTTAGAGGTTAAAGATGAGGAACCTGAAATTAGCCTTCTTTTATTTTCTAAAATACCTTTGCTGGCATGATTACACCTTTGGGAGGTTCTGGAATGTGATGGCGGGCTGGAGGATTAAGATAAGTAGCATTTATATAGAATAAAATGCAGAATTTAAAGTAGGAACTTGAAGATACAGACACAAATGCTCAAGAGGCTGACCCAAAACTTACAACCCTTGATTATTGTCAATGTCTCCCAACCCCTTAAGTGGGGAAGGATTACTCTTCTGCATATGTTCATCTCACATAACCAAAGATAGTCATTCATTCCATTACTGCAACAAGTGATAGACCATAAAACCAGCCATTACATGAATACATAGAGCAAAAATTATTCGAGGGCTAAATTGCATAAATCATGTTACACTGACCTGACATTTGTGTCCATTTGAAAAGAATGCATTCCTTGCATTGGTGAATGGTACTACAATTGGTATAATAAGACAATTGATGAACTTAAAGGATGACTCTCATACACAAAAAGTGAATCTAACATCATTCTATTTATAGCCCTCTCTCCTTCCTGGGAAATAAATTGCAAAATAGCATTTTAGCATACAAAGCATACAGTCAGAAAAATACACTACCAGAACTAAAAACCAACTACAAAAATCTCTAATCATTCATACTGTTAACGTGCCCTTATTTCGATAAGAAACGAAGAGCAATTAATAGTAATTTCAGTAGTATTTCAGGTCGAAAAGTGTCTGTTGCATTAACAGAGAGTTGTGCAAGCTTGAGATCCCAGGTTCTTCACTCATATATGTACAATTTGTATACAAGAGGACAAGTCACGAATATGTCAAAATGTTGTGTGGGACTTACATTGTGGGGGACTTCCATTGTGGGAGACTTATGTTGTGCGGGACTTCCGTTGTGCAGGAATTTCATTATGGGAGACTTCCATTGTGGGGAACTTCTGTTGTGCGGGACTTCCATTGTGCGGGACTTTCGTTGTGGGGGACTTCCATTGTGGGAGACTTCCGTTGTGGGAGACTTCTGTTGTGGGAGATTTTTTTTTGTGGGGGACTTCTGTTGTGGGAGACTTCCGTTGTGGGGGATTTCTGTTGCGGGGGATTTTCTTTATGCGGTTACACTTGTGCTCCTCTTTCCTCTTGCTTCGGGAGCTCTTTGAGCTTCTCTAACTTCTGTTCTCCTCAAATGAGGAGGGGAGAGGGGTATTTATAGGCTTTTCACATGTGTGAAGGCCATTTTCACTCAACCGACCTCTCAGATCCGCTCGACAGGTCTATTCGTGCAACAGGTCTGTTCGTGCAACAAATCAGTGCACCGGGTCTATTTGTGCAACAGCTCTAGTGTGAAGTCTGTTCTACGCACAACAGAGGACTGGGAGTTTGTTTCTACACAACTGCACTTTGGATGCCTGTTTCTGTATGGCTACACTCTAGATGTATGTTTCTGAACAATTGCACACTAGATGCATGTTTTTGCAACAATAGGGAATAAGAAGTCCATTTCTGCAACAATAAGGACTAGGAAGCCTAAAAATGTTGTCACAGGGACTGAGATGTTTGAAAATGCATTTTTTGTGCACCAACAGATGCCCCCTTGATCCTTCTTTGATTTGTTTATGAAATCAAATGGAGGATCGATCTTCTTCTGCACAAAAATCTTTTTTCTAATGAAGGACTCTTCATGAAGGTAGAGTTGGTTGCTTAATAGAGAAGGATTACTCAAATGGAGAATTGAAGAGTCGAACTTGAATGGAGGGCTGAAGAAGCATGCTCGAATAGAAGATCATGGTTGAACAGAGTGTTTGTCAAACAAATCGTGGTCAAAGGATTAAGCTCAAATGGAAGACTGAATGATCGCACTCGAACAAAAGACTGAATGCCCTTAGTCAGAAGCATTGAGTGAATGCTTCAATAGAGAGGATAATGCAGCAACGAAAGCACTCCATCTTCATAGCGGTTAATCAGATAGAATGCCTTTCTATGAATAGGGCCACAATTGCATCCTCTACAGTTTTAATTCCCTTATTTGAGCAATTCTCTTTTCATCAAAACTTTCTGTTGTAATAGCTGTGGTGACTCCATCTTTAAGTAACTTGATCAGAGAAATGTCTTTAATGATGCTCCTACTGTAACAATCTCTTTGGTCAGCTTTGACCACTCTTTCTTTGAGTTCTGTAGCCAGGGAGTTGTTCTTTAATCCTATTTCTGTTGTAACAATCTTTAAGAATGTCTCCCTTATTTATGGCTTGCTATAATATAGGATTTTAAATGATAATCTTTCCTATCAAATTAATCAGAATTAGTATCTCAGAATATTTACAATTTCACAATTTAGTTTCATGAAATATTGATAAATTCAAAATTATTGAAGGCTTTAGAATGATTATAATATATTGACAATTCTGAAATAATCACAATGTATTAATGACTTTGGAGGATTTAAAATATATAACAATTTGAACCGCATGTCCCTTTATTTATAATATTCCTTTTGTTTGCAATGTGCTCTTCATTTGCGACATTCTCTTTATTTACAATATGCTCTTTATTTACGAGATTCTCTTTATTTACAATATGCTTTTTATTTACGACATTCTCTTTATTTGCAATATGCTCTTTATTTGTGACATTCTCTTTATTTACCACATTCTCTTTATTTGCATTATGTTCTTTATTTATGACATTATCTTTATTTGCAATATTCTCTTTATTTGTGACATTCTCTTTATTTACAATATGCTCTTTATGATAATGATTTTGTCATTTCATCTTTATGCTTGTCAGTGTGCTTTACATTGCATTTGTTACATTCTTTGCTTTAGTGCTTTACATTTTCAGATCTTAGTTTAAACTCTTGAGGTGTTGGAGCGAATATAACTTTTACTGGACATGCTTCGATTGGACTTGACTTGACTTGACTAGGCTCAAGGAGCAATCACAGTTTAGGCTCTTAAGTTGTTGCATCATTCAAAGTTTAGGCTCTTAAGTAGTTGGAGCAAGAACAATTTAGGCTCTTAAGTAGTTGGAGTAAGCACAATTTAGACTCTTAAGTAGTTGGAGTTAGGAGTCTTACACGAATGACCTCTGTAACTCTTATGAGTTCGCTGAACCACCACAACCTGGGAGTTCACAAACTGCGATCCATCGGGGCCCAGTGAAGCTACCTGGGCAACGAACTTGGTATGTTTTACACATAGGGTTGGCCGCAGTAAGACTCTAGAGTTCATGAGGCTCATAAGGCTACCTTAAAGGGTACTAAATCCAAGGCTGTCAATCCATCGATGAGGGGGTATCTCGTTTAGAGGACCCTTCCCTATGAGTTTATACTAAAATCGGCCAGGAAATTTATTTTTTTTTGGGGGGGAGGGGGGAGGGGGGTCTTATGCATGGTTGGCCTTGTAAATGCTATTGTGTAAATCTAATACCCATAGTGCTGTCAAATTTTACTGTGTCAAACCATTTAGTATATGTATCATGCTTTGAGTTGAAGTGATTAGGTTAATACATTTTAATATTCTCTAGATCTTCATCGAACTTGCCTACACTTTCAAGTTGAAGTGAAGAGTGTTGAAGTTCATGGTTTTAAGCTCAAATTCAAGAACTCCAGTTCAAGTTTGAAGTTCAACCACTATATGTTAAAGACTCAAGAACTCAAGCGTGACCCAAGCTTTATGTATCACAAGTATTCAAGATTTTGAAGAAAATGATGTTTCAATTATTCATACTCACAAACAGGTTTGGATGACCCTAGATTGACCTTAGTTTGTGTCATATTTTTTTACATATTTTATGTGGGTTATTTCATATGTTTATAGGTCATTTTCTCGACTAGTCTTAGACCTTGGTCAACTAGTCGAAGTACTGGCTCGACCAGTCTAAGAGTTTTCTCAACCAATCCAATGTTTGTTGCTATTTTTTAGAATTTTCTGTTGGACTCTCGACCAGTCTTGGAGACTACTCAACCAGTTGAGTGAACAGTGCTTGACTGGTCGTGCAGGCTTGACTCAAAGTCTAGTAAGCTTTTTTGGTCCCACTCGACCAGTCGAGCACGCCACTCGACCAATTGAGCAAGCCACTCAACCAGTCAAGTAACAACCTTATCTTATCGTGTTAGAAAATTTGAAATTTTGTTGGTCCTTCGACCAGTTGAACCAACCCTTAGACCAGTCGAGTGAACAATATTTTCACCTATAAATAGAGCACAAATTTCAGAGTTTATTTATTCAAAAAAAGTGAAATTAAGACACCACTCTAAGAGATAATTTTGTGAATTTATTATGCTATTCTGTGCTCATTTTAGATTCTCTTTAGTTAGCTTATGTAATTTGATTTTGTGATCTTTATTCCAATCTTATATTAAGAAGGGATTTGAGTTTTCCTCTTTCTTGAGATCAAAATTAAATTAAGCTAGCATAGGTTGATTTAATTAAAAATTATTTAGAACTAGAACCTTTTCATCTATGAGACTAGACATTGAACATCTTCGTCTTCTTCGGATTAGTTCTACAGGGCGTCTTCAAAGGAGAATTTCCAGATAAGTATCATTTATAATTCTATATCTTTTCGATTTTTGAGGTTATGACAAACAAATCTCATTTTGGTTTGTCTGAGGTAATCTAGGAAATCTCAGAGTGTGGGGTTTTTAGAATTGTGTAAACTCAATCAAAGACACAATTGTGTAGGTTTTGAGGTAAACCTTAGAAAACCTTTTTTCATGGTGAACGCTAATATCCCTACACAGTTGTGTGGTGAATGATTGAATGTGCTTATGTGTATGAATGTTGTAATTTATTTTAAGCATTTGTGGTGAATGGTATAATTTATTTTATGCACTTGTGAGAATGTTGTAATAACTTAGTTTATTTTATTTTCTATTTCCTTTGCCTCTTTATTGGTTTGAATTTTTGATACTTACTAATGTTTTTGTAAGGTTGTTCTGCCATAAGCCTTTAGTTTTTGGTGTTAGGTTGTTCTCAGAACTAAGTTTGTATCAACCTCTCAAGACTAGTACATTTGAGGTTTCTATTTACTTATGTTTTTTTATTATTTAATTTTATTATCTTTCTTTCAATTTTGCATTTATTTTTTTAATTTGGCATAGTCCTATTCATCCCCCCCTTTAGGACGTATAGCTCGGCCTTTTTAGGCCTATATATGGACAAGCCAAAGAGCGCACACTACAATGCACTTTTTCTTTGTTTACATGGTCTAACCCATTCATGGGAGGACATTTTCTCTCACCATCCCCCGTGACGTCGTCAGAAGATGTACAGACGACATTAGTCTCATACGTGGTTGGCCGTATAGGTGCACTCCACTGCCCGCATAGGTCTAAACATGTGATTGCCTTCATGGGATCTTTAGGGCCCCTGACTTTTCATTGAAGCCTGCATAATATTTTGGCAAATTTCTTATATAATAGGTCTTATGCATGGTTGGCCGTATAGGCGCACTCCACTGCCGTAAATGATAAATGATAATATTTTATAGTATTTTTAAGTGACTTTACCTTTCGATCGTTGCTTACCTTTACCCTTCGATCATTACTAAACTTTACCTTTCGATCGTTGCTGGGCTTTTGCGTTGGACCTTTGCATTGATGCTTTGTGAGTGGAACTTAGAAAGCTTTGTATTGAAGCTTTGTGAGTGGAGATTTATTACTGTTTAAGATGATTTAGTAAATAAAATGAGTTAGTAAATAAATTGGTCACAATATAATATCAACATGTTAGTACTCAACGTTAATAACAACTTAATAAATTGTTAAAGCAAATATCAATTTGGCAGCAATATCATTATATCAAAAATATCATAATAGACAATGTTCTAACAATTATCGATACTAATTTGTAATGTATACAAGGCAGCAGTTCTTTTACAGTGATTTGTCCCCTTTTAATTGGGTGAGATTTTCTCTGAGAATCTTCACAATCAAAACTATTTTACCTTTCGGCCTCAGCAATAATTCGATCGCCATTATACTCTCGGGCTTGAGCATTATCATATAATAGTTCAGCCGTGGTAATGATTCTTCCCCAATGTTGACCTACAAAAATTGATACTGACAATTATTATCTCAGAAAATCAACAATTATCTTTTTCGGGATCAAAGAATCAAGAGTTTCGCATGACTATTCAGAAGGCTATGCTAAAAAGAGTATTTAGAGATTTTTTTTTTTCTGATTTCTCTATTCATTGAGCATTCTTCATTCTTGCTCACCAAACAATGAAGATTCATGAGGACATATGACTGAAATACTGCTTGTCTTATTATGTTATTTGCTTTCCTAAAAAATTATCAATGCTCTAGGTTCACTGTTGTAAGTCCAGTATCTTAATCCGTACCATTCATTAGACTCCCGCGATCCTCTCCATCGAATTTCGGTGACCTACGACCTATAACCGGTGTTTACGGCTGACCCTAAGTTACATCCCATATATCTGAATCGACTTGACCTGAGACTTGTACCGTTGCGACCACGTCATCGTTGCGTCTCATGTGCCAATGCGATACCTAGGCTAAGAGTTGTGGGGCCGCGTATATTTTGTGGAAACGCCATGCGTTACGAATTTCAAGAGAATATCTCCCCCAACATCACATCAATCAATCAAGTACAAGTAAGTACACAACCCATGCCTCTTACCAACAAAGCATGGCACCCATCCCTCTCCCATTCCTAAAGTCAACTCTCATGTCCCCTCTCTTACATCACCTATCCTTTCCTTACACCCATCCCATCCCCTTTCATCCCATCATATCTCCTCTTCTTCTTATTCTCTCTTCCATTTGCAACCAACCTAAGGGAGTGGACGTCCAAGCAATTCTTATGGAGAGAAGAACCTAGGTGTGACCCACTCCCTACCACCCAATCTCCCATCCTAGCCATCCATACTTCATCATCCACCCTTAAAGAGAGAGCTTATGAGCTAAGGATTCCAATGAGCTAAAGAAGGAGTGTTATTGGTGGGTGTTTTGTCGGATTAGATTATGATTTTAGTGATGGGCCAAGTGGGGCCTACCGATTGATGGTATGGATCCTACCTTGGACCCTAAGTGCGGCTGATGGCCCACCATGATTAATATGTTCATCCCATGATGGGGCCATTCTCCATGGACCCCATCATGATGTTTATTTTTATGAAGAGAAGGTCATTTAGACCTTACAATTATTGGTGGGAAAGGGATGTCCACCATTGATTTTGATGATTTGAGGGCCCACATGAGGTGGGACCCATTTGATGCATGCTTTGTATCATGTATGGGGAGGGCTCATAATGGCGGAACCCCTCCCCTCCATCACACATTCCACACACACTCTCTCTCTCTCTCTCTCTCTCTCTCTCTCTCTCTCTCTCTCTCTCTCTCTCTCTCTTCCCTTATTGAGGGCCCACCTTGATGCTAGTATTTTATCCATGCTGTCCAAACCAATGGATGCCCCTGCTATCCATCTGGTGGACACCCATGCTGTCCACCTAGTGGGGAAGCCCTTGCTATACAGCAAGCCCAAATGAAGGGAGAAACACAAATATTAGCTTGATCTCAAGCTTAGTGCTTGGATGTATGAGTTTAATCGATGGTGTCCAGCAATAAGGTCCACTGTGCTGCCTAGTGTGGGCCTGCATGACCAGCCAGTCATGCAAGCCTCCTTTGTAGGGAAAACATAAATATCAGTTTGATTCAAATATGGTGGGCAATACTCACGTGGACCTCACCTTAATGTATGTTATATCTACACCGTCCATCCAATTTCCCGGCTCATTTAGACATTGAGGTGAAAAAATGAAGCCAATCCAAATCTCTGGTGGGTCACACCATCAAAAAGATTATTTTAATAGTGATACATTGTTAGGGATCGGTGTGATCTTTATGTGCGTCAAAACATATCTAATATTGGGCTCATTGGACCTGTCCCGAGCCCGGGAACCCAACTGAAGGAGTGGATCCCCCTGCGTGGGCCCCACTTATGAAAAACCTTAGGATTTCAATATATATATATATATATATATATATATATATATATATATATATATATATATATATATATATATATATATATATATATATATATATATAGAAACATGCTGGACGTTGTTGTTGTCAGCGTCCATAGGACACTGTAGCAAGAAGCGTCATGCTGCTTGGAATGAGGCAGGACGGTGGGCCCCACCACTGGTCCCACCTTGATGTATGTTGAACATCTACATTGTACATTTGATGGGTCCCCTTTAAATATGGGGTGCCCCCAAAAATCAGCCATGTGCAAAACTCAGGTGGCCCACACCATCTAAAATCATGTGGAGACATGCTAAATCATACAAAAGCACATGCTGGGGTCCATCAGAGATTTGGATGCATCTGAAACTTGGTCTGACCCCTTAACTAAGTGGGATGCACATAATGGTTGAGCTGGATTTGTGAACCACGGCTTGGTGGACTCAACGAATGATCATGAATGTTTTATGGAGGGTAAACATCTCAACTGTTGAGCATAGTGTGGCCCACACATGCCACAGATTGACTTAATTCTTAAGTCTCAGGCCCCACCATGATGTGTATGTTATACACACCATGTCCATCCATTTTCCAGATAGTGCGAGGGCCATGGACCCCATTGTGAGTTAATTTTCAATCCCAAATGGGCCGCATCTTGGGAATAATGGTGGTCAAATGTCCATGTTGTAAACGGTGGTTAAATGTCCTTGTTGTACATCTTCCTAGGGCCCATTGTTAACCCCATAACCATCTTACTTTATTGGGCTATCCCAAATCATTGGGCCCCCATAAGTGTTACCCATCTTACCTTAGAGGGCTAACCCAAATCATTGAGCCCCCATTCATGCTAGTGCTCCCCACCACCCTTGTATAAATCACCATAACTTGTAGACTCACCTTGTTTGTATCGGGGCCCATATGAAAGCCCAACTTACCATATGATGGAGTGCATGAGGAAGCCCGCTTAATATACTTAGGGTCATCATATTGACTCTCATTGTTGTATGATTTACCCCATTAGGTCCATCCTTGATGTAGTATGGCATTTAGGCCGCCGCTATATATATATGAGAGTACATCATTACCGTAGATTATGCTTAGTATAACCTCATGATTCATGCTTATACTCATCAAATGTATTGTTGGGGTACCCCAAAACATTGGGTCCCATTGATAATGATGCTTCCCACCATACCCTGTAGAACTACCCCAAGATTTGGAGCCTTCGTGATTTGTATCAGGCCTTCCATAGGAAATGTGGCCCACCTTGTGCTTATTGGGCCCTTAGGAAGCCCAAATTGCTATATGATGGAACGGGCAAGGAAGCCCACTCCTTGTTCTTAGGCACATTCTTAATATGAGTAGGCCATCTAGGCCCATCTTTATTATGAGGAGAGTACATCATCACTGTAGATGGAAAGATCGGTGGTATCAAGTTTGGTATATCCATTATTGAGGACCGATCCTCATGTTATGAATTAGATCTGTTGTCCTTTTATGAACCTCGCCATATGAACCCCGCCATATATATATATGTGTATATATATATATATATAGGCCGATTATCGATTACGACTATATTAGCATATGCAGTGAGTGTCTGTTAACATAACATTGTGATTGTATGAGGCCCATTGTGACTATGTGAAACCCATTGTGATTCTATGTGGCCCATTATGTGACTATATAGGCCCATCGTGATTGTATGAGGCCCATTTTGTGATGATATGAGGCTCGATGTGATTATATGAGGCTCATTGAGATTATATGATGCCCATTATGATTATATGAGGTCCATTGTGATTTTGTGAAGCCCTTTGTTTGTTCGAGGCCAATTGTGATGTGTGAGACCCACCATGTGTATGTGATTGTGTGCACACCACTCGTTCATTATTATGGGCCACAGGCCACTTTATACAGGCCCACTAGGAGGTATGTGATTATAATCATACTTAGTATACTTCATGATACATGCCCATATGCATCATTCACATGCTTGTTATGAGTGATTGAGCATAGCATGTGTCATTGGGCTGATTGTTTATGGGACTCCCTGAGAGACGGAGTTGCCCCACATGAGCGGGCAGTACGCGTAGGTTTAATACATGACTAGATGGTATGGCTCATGTGTCTCACATTTAGTGACATGATCATTTAGTGCCCTAGCGACATCAGGGCTGCGGCCTCCACAGGCATATCATAGATGGTCAAATGGGATACTGGAAATGTTTGGTTTGATATATGAGCATTTTGGATGTCCGTGGGTGAAAGTTCCTAAAATCTCGTGGCCAGGGGACGCTCTAACGTCTAGATTGAGTGGAAATACATGAACGCATGAGGATCGTATAATAGTAGGCCACATCTCCCATTATGTCATGGTCAGTTGGAAGGGGTGTGGCCTTACTCGCACGAGGGAGTAGGCAATGTTAGGCTGAGTCTGACCAACTCATAAATGGTTCTGCTATTGACGAGTCGGGCCGATATTGGTAGGCAGATAGTGAGGTCTCTTCCACTTATCCAGTTGTGCGCTTGATGGGGCAGCAGGTGACATCGAGTGTACTAAACCCTGGTGATAATCCTAGAGAATTACGGTATTGATATGTGGACCTACTGAGTAGGAGTTGCGTACTCAATATTTAATTCATTCATTCATTCACTATCCACTTTGGTTGGTGGTGCACAATTAAATCATTGTGTGTACCTACGTAGTGGCCAGGATTTTGGTTGGGGTGCACGACCAACCTAAGATTAGGAGTTTACCACATTGAGTTTGTCTAATCAAATTTAGGTATGAGACTGGTTTGGATAAAAGTCTCTTGTAATGAACCCCATAGTCTGCGAATACTATCATCCCGACTTCATGCCCTAACTTGGTCATTTCTTTCGCATCACATATTGCATTGCATCCTTAACACATGGCATTTGGTTTACCACAACCCCGCATTGCATAGCCGATCCGCATTGTATACTCTGATATTATATGACTCATGAACATGTTAGTATTTTTGTACATTCTGATTATTGTATGACTTATGGACTTGTCAATATTTTTGCTCACTCTGATATTGTATGACTCATGGACTTGTTAGTAATTCTTCTTACTTTGTCATCGTATGACTCATGAACTTGTCAGTATTTCTGATATTGTATGAATTGTGGACTTGTATTGTATACTTGGCACCTGCGTTGTGCACACACGTACACCACCTTCTAAGCTTTCTATAAGCTTATGCACGATAGATGCGTGTAGGTGACACCAAGACGTAGTAGCGTTGAGGTAGGAACGTGTGACAGAGCTTTGTGGAGATTTTATTATATTCATGTATTTCTTTTCAACATTATAATCAATGATTTATACTAGTGGATATGTGATGATGTTGTTGTTCTGGGTACACTTGTGATTATTCTCCTTTATAAAAATTTTACACCAAAAATCCTCCTTGTAGGATCCCAGGATCGAAAATCTAGCGTATGGGCGCTAGGAGCCGAGAATGGGGTACCATGGTGGGTGTCGGCGCTGGATTCAGCGATCGGAAATTTTATGAGCCCGATTTCTGAGTTTGGGGCATGACAACTGTTCTCTTTTTTCTGTCATGCTCTCTTTCATATGACATCGTAATCACACATTTCTATCTTCTTCATCATTATTTCTTTGGTTGTCTTGAACATAACTTGAACTGATGTGATTCTCTCGGAAGATATCGACATGATGACCCCAAGTCTTTCCATCAACTAATGAATTCGTCAACTGATTCGTTGTTCTCATTGGTGAGTAGAGTGCAATTCAATCAAACTAATTTCTCTAGTCTCGTCTATCTTTGATTATAACTGCTTCATCTTTCTCTGGTATTTTCTATAGCGGTGATCGTGTATTATTGATGCAATCTTATGAGAATTCGTTAGGTATGAAGTAAACAATCACGTTAGTTGAGAGAAAAACCATTGCGGTTGTATAAGGACAGAATACTATTCAAAATAGAGCATCAATTATTTAAATTAAATAAAATTGCACTTTATTTTAGAGATAAAGGGGAGGATGTTCCTGTTGAGAGTCATCATTTTGGCATCTATTCGACGCCAAACAGTGATGAAAGTTCTCTAAATATTTCTAAGTTATCATTGAATAATAAAAAATCTCCAGCAGAGTCGCCATTTTGTTTCGACAAGAAACGAATGAATTTCTCTTGGGGAATTATCATTTAATAATAATGAAGAAAATAGAAGAACTTTCATTATCTTAGATTTCATTTATTTTGAGTTTCAATTACATCCTCGTATTTTCCTTGATTCAGAAACAAAGTACAATGAAAGAAACAAAGAGCAATTTAATAGTAATTTTGGTAGCATTTCAGTTCAAAAAGTGTCTGTTGCATTGACAAAGAGTTACGCAAGCTTCAGATCCCAAGTTCTTCACTCATATGTGTATAGTTTGTATATGAGAGGATGAGTCGCCAATATATCAAATTATTGTGCGGGACTTCCGTTGTGGGGGATTCCTGTTATGGGGGACTTCCATTGTGGGAGACTTTTGTTGTGCGGGACTTTCATTATGGAGAACTTCCATTGTGTGGGACTTCCATTGTGGGAGACTTCCGTTGTGAGGGACTTCCATTGTGGGAGACTTCTGTTGTGGGGGACTTCCTTTGTGGGAGACTTCCATTGTGGGTGATTTTCGTTGTGCGGGATTTCCATTATGGGGGATTTTCGTTGTGAGGGTACACTTGTGCTCTACTTTCCTCTTGCTTTAGGAGATCTTTGAGCTTCTTTAACTTTTGTTCGCCTCAAATGAGGAAGGGAGAGGTATATTTATAGGCTTTTCACACGTGTGAAGGCCATTTTCGCACAATAGAACTCTCAGATCCACGCAACAGGTCTATTCACACAACATATTCGCTCAACAGGTCTGTTCGTGCAATAACTCTGCTGTGAAGTTTGTTCAGCGCGCACCAGAGGACTGGGAGTCCATTTCTGCACAACCACACTATGCATGCCTGTTTCTACAATAGCAGGGACTAGAAAGTCTATTTTTGCAACAACAGGGACTAGGAAGTCTGAAAATGCTGCCATAGGGACTGAGATATCTGAAAATGCATTTTTTTTTGTACACCGACAGCCCTCCAACTTCTTTGTTTTAGCAAGAAGTCATCTCTTATCAATAAATGGCAACTTCGCAACACCCTAGATAATACATAGAATACAGAAATATTTTCTGCAATGTCACAATTAACATCATAAGAAGATGAGCAACATGTCCCAAAATACTAGACATTTATACCTGTCATGCAAAGCATTCACCATTCATATCTATCTCAAAATATGCCACATAAAGAAACGAAACTAGTCTTGGTCAGCATAAAATGTCCACCCTTTTAGAAGAAAGTAAAGAAAAAATGACTTGGCTATGTACAAATTTTTACATTTGACCAAATTTACCTACAGGGTAAAAAGAACTTAAAGTTGATGTTGGATCAGTCATTAGTGTCCGGTAATGCTCAGGTAAAGCATTTGAACTACATAGCACAAGTTTAACAATCACCACATGATGGTAATTAGATCCCAAACAAGGTATCTACAAGCATTGGATTCACCTTTCATATAAATAATAAAATTGATATACATTCAACTAACAGAGTTAAACAACCTGGCGGCTGGTAGCATTCCCATTAGTTGATCAAAGGGTTTAAAAGGCTATCCCAAGAAAAATGTGATCTCCAGATCAACCAAGCTTTTAAGATCGGATACAAAAGGATATGGGTAGAACTTGACATTAACAGAAAATGGAAACCGAAATGGTAAGAAGTATTTCATCACATGTAATCTACAATATACTTAATTACTTATCATAGAGGCAACAACTTCCTATAAACAAGTATAGTGGTGGAGGGTTTTAACCATCATTGCTTACACTGATAATGACAATGTATAGGTATAACAAAATAGATGAAAATATAGAAAATTAATTAACCATCATTCAAAATTTTAACCGACCATAGCCAAGAGAAAATACCTTGGTAGTAATATCTCATGATCGAGCAAAGGCCTTCTACATACTTTAAGACTTGCAAACACACACCATATAACCTTCAATCATACAATCCTCAAGTACCATAGCCAGGCACTCTAGAAGGAAGGTAGCATACAAGTCACTCCAAAAGGAAGGCATAACATAAGTCACAACCTTCTTTTTTAATGTATAACTAAATACTAGATGCATATAATATTATGAGAAAAACTACATATGAATAATAAAAAAAAAATCATGTTAAATGGAACAAAGGGAGAGAGATCTGAGGAGTGATAGCTTACACAAATTCATCTCAATTAGAGTCTCAAATGGTTGGGAAGATTTGTTTGGGAGAGAGTTATACTTTACACTCAATGCGCTTGACCTACACACAAACATAGATTTATGCCTAATTAAGAAGGTAATGTCATCAATTAGTTGTAAAAACAAATCAAATCATGACAGAATAAGGACATGTACATATACAAAAATAAATAAATGTCTAATAATAGTCATGGACAGATTTCACCACTACTTGCACACGTATCACAGTTCAAAATGGGCATCCAAAATATGCAGATTTTAGCATTATCTCATGCTTCAAGGGCGGGGAGCCCAAAAATTTCCTGCATGCAAATTAGAAAAATAAAACATGAATAAAATTTAAAAAGTTTTGGGAATAGAAATGCATATATCAAAATCAAGCATTGAATTTGATAAAGAATACATTGAAATGAGAGGAATGGCTATAATTTCATAGACCCAGATGAGAATCATAAAGTGATTTAAATTTAACTGATGACATATTAAATGATTCTCATGCGTTCAAACACTGGAGAAAAAGAAATTTTCAGCAATTAACACCATTTCACTCTATAAAGGGCTGTAATGTCAGACCATAAGACATGAAGTATCTTCTTACAACCTCTGCCTACGTCCATATCCACCATTCCACTCTATCAAGGGCTACAACATCATCAGTTAGATCATAGGTCATCAAGTCTTTTATTACTATGTCCACCCACGTCCTTTTGGGCCTTGCCCTAGCCCTTTTAGAGCCTTCAACTTGTATAAACTCGCTCCTCGTAACTAACACAGTTATTTGTCTCTGTTGCACATGACCAACCATCTAAGTCTACTTTCCATCATCTTGTTACCTATTGGTTATACTCCTAAATTCCCTTTAATACACTACTTTGTTATATGTAGTAGAGATAATTTGCCACTAACCTATGAGTGGAGGTTCTCTGTTTTGTCTACCAGAAACTCAATCTTCTCACCACGGCTCAGAACCTGCATAAAGAGAGATTACAATGGGTTTATGTTTTTTTGCACATCACAAGATTGAAAGTGCCCTAGTTTGTCAATTAGCGTGAGTATTGAGTCAGCTAGACAAGTGAGCTCCATAGGAAGATTATTTAAGCATCTGCCTCAGCAGGATGTGTGCCTGAATTCATCAAGGTAAACTTAGCCTCACATCCTCTGTCCCAAAAAACTAGGTATATAAAACTCCTAAAAATGGATAAAATAACTTAGGGTTTAAGGTGAGAAAACTATTTTGCAAAATTAGGAAAATCTCTAAGTTTTCTTCCTTTGTCGATTTATCGATAAGTGGTTTGATAAAATTGAACACTATTATCGATGTCCTCGAAACTCACTCGATATTATCGAAATAAGGACTTCAAATGTCCAACAACCACAATAAAATCCTGGACTAAATTATTGATGAATCGGTGGAATGTTCTATATCATCGACTTTTAAATCTTGAGTTCATCGGGACGGCTCGATAAAATCGACATCTGATCAATCTATGTTTAGAACATAGTTAAGGAAAATCATGAGATTTTCAATATCTCGAAGAAAGCCTCGATATCCTCAAAATTTAAACCTGGATGACATCGATGGACCTTCGATGATATCGGATTGTGACACAAATCTGATCAGCAAGCTTTTAGGTAAATTCATTCAAGTATCAAGGAGTACTCGATGATATTGATATTCTAATATCGATCATATCAAGACCAAGTCGATGTCATCGAAATATGACACAAACTGTCCAGTAAGCTTATAGGAAAATTTCTTGAAAATATCGATGAATCGAAACTGGTATCAATATCATCGACATTCAAATTTATATGATATCAAGGGATACTTGATCATATAAAAACCTGTTAAGGTTCAAAGGCAAGTCTGCTCTCATGTTTTCAAATGTCGAGGATTCGAACAATGAGTTGATGAAACTAGAGTTTGAAATTCGATGACATCGATGCATGTTCGATATCCTCGACCAATTGGCAAAAAGGATCAAAAGTGTTTGACAAATTAAGTTTGAGTCATCGAGCGGCAAATCGATGTTATTGAGAGTATACGCTCGATAAGATTAAAGCCAACTTGATGGTATCGAACTCTGTCAAAAATATGACTGTTTTATTTCTGTTGGAACTTTTTGCCTATTTAATGAGAGCTTACCTTTGGTTGTTTGTAGAGAAAATAGATAAAGCTTTTGAGTGATTAATTCAAATTACCTACCCTAAGCCTTTTTCTCTCAAGGAAGTTCATCCTCCAATCCACCCTCATCATTGATATTCAATAGAGCGGATTAGGGAATGAACTTCTGCATTCAACGATCTTCTAGCTACCACCTTAATGGAAAATCATTGAGTTAGGATACCTTAAATACATAGATGCTTGGAATCACTCTGTTTCTAATATTAGAAAATATTTAATAGAGTAGGATTCCAACATAACCTTGACCCAACCCGTCACCTTACATTGGAATATCATCTGTGTTGTGGTTCAAGGGAGCTGAAGATTCTTCATCATCAAAGGAGGAGATCTTCATCAATGTGCTTAATGCGGCTTATCTACTTATCTATAAATAATTAAAGTCTAGAGACCCTTTTGATAATTTCTTTTGTAGGATTGGGTCAAAGGTGCTTCTCACCCCTTTTAAGTCCTTATAGGAGGCCTCCAACGGGAGAGTACGTGGGGGTGATGTGTGTTGACCCTTACTTTGTGGAGAGCATAAACTTAGGTACTTTGTGTAGGTCTTTGACCTGTGTGGTCTAAAATGTAGGTGTTATGTGTTGACCTTTGCTCTTTTATAGGGCATAAACTGTTAGATTCCTTGTGTGGATCCTTGGCCTATGTGGCCTAAAATCTGCGTATTGTGTGTTGACCCTTAATCCTGTGTGGGGCATAAACTTGTGCCTCGTGGAGACATGTTAGGTACCTTGTGTAGGTCATAGAGTCAGCCTTGTGTAGGTTGTACTGCTTTGAGGTGAACCTGATTTAAAACCTCTGTTAGTGAGATCCGGTACACTCAAGGGTTGAGTGCATCTGCCGAAAGTGGAGTAGACACATAGTCAAACCACTATAAAAATAAATGTGTTTGGGATTGCTATTTACTCTTACTACTTGTGTGATTTCTCTGAATGTTCTCATAATGCATGTTACATGATTACCTAGAACTAATTAGAATCACATCTCACACAGTCACATCCATCATGAACTATGTTATACAACTTGTTTATGTTTTGAATAGTCTTATGATTGGTTCCTCTATTTGGCTTGGAAGCCAATAGAGTTACCTTAAGGAAATCCTGCTATTTGCATATTATTGTAAGATAAGGTTGATAGGTTCTAAATCATCGTAAAATTTTAAAAAGTCCTATTCATCCCACTCTAGGACATTTTGGCATATTTCCATTTCGACTAAAGTGGTCATTGCCACAATTTCAATTGGTATCAGAGCGGGTCTCTTTTAAGGGTTTCACTACCTAGAGAGTGATCTGGACTGAAGTTAGTAATATGGCCAAAGGTGAGGGCTGTTCTATAACTGGACTCCCTGTATTTGATGGATCAAATTATGCTTACTGGAAGGCTAAGATGCATTACTTTATGAGATCTTTGGATCATGATGTCTGGGATATTGTTGAAAAAGGTATGTGTCACGAACCAAACAAATAATACTTGAAAATGGCACAACTACCATCAAACCAAAATCTAAAGAAATGTGGACAGCATTTGATAAAGAGAAACAAACCTCTGAAGCTAAAGTAATGAATGCTATCTATTGTGTTGTGTCCCAAGAAGTCTTCAATCAAATTAGTATGTTTGGATCTACTAAAGAAGCATGAGACTTGTTGGAAACAACCCATGAGGGAACCAACACATTGAAAAGATCCAAACTACAACTCTTAACATCACAGTTTAAAAGTCTCAGAATGGAAGAGCATGAGACCTTCATGGAGTTTTTCACAAAATTAAACATCATTTATAACTCCATGGGTGGATTAGGAGAAAATGTTCCAGTTCTAAAAATTTGTAGGAAAATTCTGAGATCCTTATTAGAACAATTTAACTCGAAAGTTACAACTATTGAAGAATGTAGAAACATGGATGAAATGAAAGTAGAAGAACTCGTAGGTTCCTTAAAAACATTTGAACTACAGTTCAAGTAAACTCCTAAACCCAAAAATACTGTCCTCAAAACTTCAAAGAACACTACAAGAGGAAGATGAAAGTGAAAGGGAGAATAAAGATGAGGAAGTGGCTCTGTTGGATCAATGATTCAAAAAATTCTTCCATAGAAACCGTGTCGACCATTTAAAGGAAGATAGTTGGACAACAAAATTTTATAGGTAAAATTGGTAAAAAGTTCAAAGAACCACAGTGCTACACTTGCCGAAAGTTTAGACACCTGCCCACTGAATACCCAAATAGGAAAACTGAAGGAAAGGTAATGATAGCCACATGTGATGATACTGAAGAATCCAATTCAGAATGTAGTAACTCATAGAGTGATGGAGACCAAAATTCCTTGAAAATTCTTATGGTCTCTACAACCTCCAACACTCCCATAGAAACTGAAAAAGTTAAAGAATCTCAAGCCACTGAACCATTCCCTATTGATGATGAGGAGACAAAGAAAGAAGAAGAAGATGAAGAGAAGGATAAACTGCAGGATGCCTATAATCAACTTTATATCCATAGCATCAATATCCTTAAAAGACTTGGGATAAATGAAAACAAAAATAAATTGTTGCAAATAGATCTAGACAAAACATTGGAAATCAATACGCACTTGATTAATGATCTACAGCAATACCACTCTGAAAATGATAAGCTAGAAAGAATCAATCTGTCTCTAAAATCTGAATCATCAAGACTTACTAAACAGATTGATCTATTGGAAGATGAAAATGAGCATTTAAAGAATGAGAATCGCACACATAGGTTTGATGCAGAACAATTTAGGAAGTCAGTTGAACTAAATTACAAATTCTCCCAGAGTAGTGAAAAATTAGAAAAACTCTTAGGGATGGGAAGACTTGGAAAAGACAAGAGTGGATTAGGGTATGAAAAGTTCAAACCAAGTTCCAAAAATGCAGCATCAATGTTCAAGATATCAGTTGCATCATGAAGTAACACAAAAGCAACTTCTATCTGTCATTCATGTGGACACTCTAGATCTATTAGGAAAATCAATTAGGAAAAGTGCAAGATTCTAGATCTATTAGGAAAATTAATTATGAAGGGTCTTCAAACCAGTGACCACTGTTATGTCATCAATGGTAATGGAAAGGTTGATCCATATGCTTAGTAACAATTGAGCATGGAAAACATGTCTAGGTCATGGCATCTAGATCTGGATGGTTGTTGAAATGATGCAATTTTGATGATTTTCATGATATATCTGAGGTCTCTACACCTCAAATTTTATTTATTTATTATTATTATTTTTTGTGTATAAACATTCTGATGTTTATAATTTTGGATGGAACAACTTTTGTACAAATTTTGATGTGTATACAGACTAATATGAAAAATATACTAAGTTATACATATATTAAAGAACATCGAAGTACTGAAAAATAAATATCATTCACCTTCTCTTTGATAAGTTTGTCAATGAATTGTATGAATCCTCTATTAGATCAAAAAAAATATCGATATCATCGATGACCCTTTTGGAATTAGAAGTGTCATATGTTTTAAAGTGTTATTGAAGACCTCTTTGATAACATCGAATGGGGTATATCGATTTCATCAAATAAAACTTCGATGATATCGACGGTCACCACCCGATAAAAAGTGGGTGAGTAGGAAAATTTTATTTTTGCTTCCTCTCTAATCCGTTCGTATTCTCTGGCTTGTTCTTGTTCTTTGTTTCTCTCCTTTGTCATTCGTAAACTATCTAGGGTGGTTCGAATCAGGTAATTTCTTGCACATCCTCTTGATTCCTCAAGGTTTACGCTAGTGGTTTGGGTTATTCTAGATAGGTTGACCGAGTTCAGTTGAGAAATCCCTTGGTGGGGCCCCTAGGCTTCAGTCTCTTGTCTAAATTCTTCCCTCTGTCATTTTTTTGTCCAAATGAGTAAAGATAAAGGGATAGCACCTGTGATTGGGGAATCTTCTAGACCCACCAAGTAAAAAAATCTTACCCCTAGGAACAAGGCTAAGAAACCAGTCCAAAGGTCCTCCACACGCCAACAGAGCAGATAAATGGCGTGTGGCGAGGATCTTGTTATTGCACCAACATCCCCACATACTGTTGTGGGCCCTCCTCCACATATTCTTGAAAAATACGTAGGGAGGTTCTTGGTGTATGAACATAGAGTTGACAAGGAATGCATCAAACCCTACAATGTGGAACCTTTGTTGGATGCAATCGACTAACTACCCTTTCTTGATTTCAGTGGTCCAAGTCATGATGAGCGAACCCACCGTTTTCTTGCATATTGTCATTCTCTAGTCTTAAATCCACAGTCCATTATAGTGACTGTAGGGGATGATAGCGTTGAAATCACTACAGAATCCATTGCCAATATGTTCGGTCTTTCCTTGTCTCCTGTCGGGTTGTCTGATCTTGACCTTGAGAACCCTATCACTCACTCCACAATCACCGAATTCCTGTGTCAGGATAAAGATATTCCATGGTACCAAGGGAATGCATTGAAAGCCAAATACATGCACCCTAAGTACCGAGTATTGCATGGAATATTTTGCTCCAATGCTTACCCTTGAGGACCCAATCGAGCAGATCTTATTGGTTCATGGTTATGATTTTGTACTGTGTTGCCACTGGAATCAAGTTGTGTCTGCCTACCTTGATTCTCCACTAAATGGCAAGTGTTATCCACACGTCCAAAGAAGTCCATCTGCCTTTTCCTCACATCATTCGTGTGATATGCCATACAATCGATCTTCCTTCGACAAACGATCCTGAGAGTCCTCTCCAACATTTTAATGGGGTCAATATTCAAAAATTGGACCTTAAATTTCATGCATATTCGGAAGGACAACCTGAGGACAAAATTCATGGAGAAGGGGAGATGGGAGAAGGAGTAATGCCTCCAGGAGGAGATCCACAAGAGCCTCAACAAGTTCTAGATCCAACCAATTCTGCTCATACCCAACGCTTCAAATTTCTTCAAGATAGGGTCGGGGCGACGTAGCGTGGATTGGATCAAATAAAGGATAAGCTAGAGAGACATGATGCACAGTTCTCAGCATTAGAAAAAATGGTGTCTGGTGCACAACACATGGTCCAATAGCTTGTTGATCTGCTGACATGCCATCGAGATGATACATTGGCACCAACTCCTTAAAGTTGACAACTCTCCTACCACCACATACACTGACTACTTATCTGCATGTATGCGCATGGGTATCTTTTTGAATGCCTCACGTTCTTGTGTGTGTATGTGGTGGATAACTAACATGAAAAGTCTAACAAGTTGTTTTTATGTGGAGTATGGATATCCTCTAAATGAGGAAAATATTTTTTTGGTATACCTATGGTTAGGCTAGGTATTTTGTGGGAATGGTTTGGGATGGATGATGAAATACTGCTAAGCTTAGGCATTTTTTATGTTGGATATTTTTTTTATGGATGTTTGATAATTCATATATCTTTGTTCCCATGTCTCTCTACTCTCAATTATATGAGAAATTCTGTGAATGCTGGTATGAATTGTCATTGTCTTCTCCTGCATATTCCGTAACAAATGAGAATTGATATGTGATTTCTATCATTTAAAGCTATCCTACTATTATCTGTTAAAATCATGGCTCTCCTTTGACTTGATATGCGTAAATGGTTTCCATGCACATAGAGATGTCATTATTTGTTATACATCTGTCTCTTTCTAATTATGTATTTTTAGAAATGTATCTGGTATGTATGGTAATATTTGGATCTTTATTATTTCTCTCATATCTTTATGCTACAACTTCAGTCAACTAGTATTGCTATACTACCCTTTTCCAATAATTGACAACAAGGGGAAGAACAAATCCCACCATGGAGAAAATTGTGTGTAAGTATGTATGAATGGTGGTATAGGTGTTGGGGGGAGCAGCTGTAAGAAGATAGGGGGAGAAGCTACATACTTGTGTGCTTAAACTTGCAGTAGCATTGTAAAATTGTGTAAAGATTTATTTACACACGATTTAGGGTATTGGTCTAGATGTTGTTCTAGGAATTCAGGTGTTTTGTCACATAATTGATAAAGGGGGAGATTAAAAGTGCCCTGGTTTGTCAATTAGCGTGAGTGTTTGGTCAGTTAGACAAGTGAGCCCCATTGGAAGATCATTCAAGCGTCTGCCTCAATAGGATGTGCGCCCAAATTTGCCAAGAAAAACTTATCCTCACGTCCTCTGTCTCAAAACACCAAGTATATAAAACTCTTAAAAATGGATAGAACAACTTAGGGTTTAATGTGAGAAAGCTATTTTGCAAAATTAAGAAAATCTGTAAGTTTTCTTCCTTTATCGATTTATCGATAAGTGGTTCGATAAAATCAAACACTATTATTGATGTCCTCAAAACTCACTCGATATTATCGAAATGAGGATTTCAAATGTCCAGCAACCACAATAAAATCCTGGACTAAATTATCAATGAATCAGTGGTGTGTTCAATATCATCGACGTTCAAATCTCAAGTTCATCAGGACGGCTTGATAAAATCAACATCTGATCAGTCTGTGTCCAAAATACAGTTAAGAAAAATCATGAGATTTTCGATATCTCGAAGAAAGCTTCGATATCCTCAAAATTCAAACCTCGATGATATTAAAGGGCCTTCGATGATATTGGATTGGGACACAAATCTGATCAGCAAGATTTTAGGTAAATTCATTCAAGTATCAAGGATTACTCGATGATATTGACACTCAAATATCGATCATATCAAGACTAGGTCAATGTCATCAAAATACACAAACTGTCCAACAAGCTTATAGGAAAATTTCTCAAAAATATCGATGAATCGAAACTGGTATCGATATCATCAACATTCAAATTTCGATGATATTGAAGGATACTCGATCATATCAATACCTATTAAGGTTTAAAGGCAAGTTTGCTCTCATATTTTCAAATGTCGAGGAATCAAACAATGAGTCAATGAAATCAGAGTTTGAAATCCGATGACATCGAAGCATGTTCGATATCCTCGACTAGTTGGTAGAAAGGGTCTAAAGTGTTTGTTAGATTGAGTTCGTGTCATCAGTGGAAAATTGATGTTATTGAGAGTATACATTCGATGAGATCGAAGTCGACTCAATGATATTAAACTCTGTAAAAAATATGACCGTTTTATTTCCCTTAGAACTTTTTGCCTATTTAATGAGAGCGTGCCTTTGGTTATTTGTAGAGAAAATAGATAGAGATTTTGAGTAATTAATTCAGATTACCTACCCTAAGCCTTTTTCTCTCATGGGAGTTCATTCTCCAATCCACCCTCATCATTGATATTCAATAGAGTGGATTGGGGAATGAACTTTCGCATTCAAGGATCCTCCAGATACCACCTTAATGGAAAATCATTAATCTGGGATACCTTGAATGCATAGATGCTTGAAATCACTCTGTTTCTAATATAGGAAAACATTTAATGGAGTATGATTCCAACATAACCTTGACCCTACTCGTTGCCTTACATTGGAGCATCATCTGTGTTGCGGTTCAAGAGAGTCGAAGATTCTTCATCATTAAAGGAGGAGATCTTCATTAATGTTCTTAAAGAGGCTCATCTACTTATCTGTAAGTCATTAGAGTCCAGTGACCCTTTTGATCATTTCCTTTTAAAGGATTGGGTCAAAGGTGCTTCTCACCCCTTTCAAGTCCTCATAGGAGGCCTCCAACGGAAGAGTACGTGGGGGTGCTATTTGTTGACCCTTGCTTTGCGGAGAGCATAAACTTTCATCCTTTATGTAGGTCCTTGCCCTATGTGGTCTAAAACCTAGGTGTTATATTTTGACCTTTGCTCTTGTAGGGCATAAGCTGTTAGGTTCGTTGTGTGGATCCTTGGCTTGTGTGGCCTAAAATCTGGGTATGTTGTGTTGATCCTTGCTCCTATGTGGGGCATAAACTTGTGTCTTTTGGAGACATGTTAGGTACCTTGTGTAGGTCCTGGAGTCAGCCATGTGTAGGTTGTACTGGTTTGAGGTAAACCTGATTTGAAACCTCCGTTAGTGAGATCTGGTACACTCAAGAGTTGAGTGCGTCTGACGAAAGTGGAGTAGACACGTAGTTGAACCACTATAAAAATGACTATGTTTGGGATTGCTATTTACTCTTACTACTTATGTGATTTCTCTGAATGTTCTCATACTGCATGTTTACATGATTACCTAAAACTAATTACAATCACATCTCACACACAGTCACATCCATCATGAACTATGTTATACAACTTGTTTATATCTTGAATAGTCTTATGATTGCATCCTCTATTTGGCTTAGAAGCCAATAGAGTTACCTTGAAGAAATAATGCTATTTGCATATTACTGTAGGATAGGGTTGATAGGTTCTAAATCATTGTAAAATTTTAAAAAGTCCTATTCACCCCCCTCTAGGACATCTTGGCATATTCCCACTTCAACTAATGCAGTCGTTACCACTATTTCAAAGATTTAAATAATTCGGGGGCTTCAAAAGATAGGGTTGCAAGGAGGACGCTAATCTTAAAAAGTTCAAGTAGGGCTGAAAGTCGGGCGGGTTCAACCCGACCGACTTGTGACCAACCCAACATTGGGTTGGGCTCAGGAAGGATGTACTAGGTTTGGTCTGAAGCTTGCGCATTATAAACACCAACCCGATAAAGGTTGGGTTGGGCTCAGGTTGAGGTCTTGGGTTGCCCGACCCAACTCAAACCCGATCAATATAGAAGTTATAAATAATAATTGAGTGTGGATCATCTGTGTTGAAGGCATAGAAAATTTTAGTGCCTTCAAGTCTCATTATTCCATGCCATTTCCAATGACTCAAGCTAACAAGATATGCGATTTCTCTCTCTCTCTCTCTCAAATAGATTGTGTACTACATAATGTAAGACCCTACCCTGAGTGTGCATGTTGTTCCTTTAGATCTCGTTGTCCTATCGGTTGAATCATGACGACCATCGACCTACGGATAGTATTTTCGATCATCCTTAAGTCCGGTCATGTAGACCTGACTCGGATCAACTCGAAACCTATCCCATCGCAACCGTATTGGCGCCACAATTCCAATGCTGCGTCTCGTGCATGAATCTGACATGTACATCTCATGTTATTGCCTCGCCAATTATCGACCATTCATCATTGCATGGTACCCCATGTGCATGGGGCCCACATGTTTGCTCATGGTGGGCCCCACCTAGGCTCTCATTCCTAGAAACCTACACCCTAGCTTAGCCTACACCCTACCTAATCCTACTAACCTACCCTACTTAGCTAGCTAGCTAGAGAGTCATCATGTACATGGGGTAGCACCCCCTAGAAAATCTCATCATGCACTTGCTCTCTTTTCTAGCAAGATTCGTGATTACTCCCATACTCTCTCTCTCTCTCTCTCTCTCTCTCTCTCTCTCTCTCTCTCTCCCCCCCCCCCCCCCCCTTTCATTTCTCATTCTCCCTTCTTCCCTTAGCAAGAGAGAAAACATCCCCACCCCCTTTCTCCATTCTCAACGCCTTCTTCCTTCTCCTCTCCTCAATCCAACCACTAGAAATCCATCTCCCACCTTCAAACCTCTTCTTCTTCAAGTCTAGAACATAGTGGTGGAGTTTTGGTGGCCATCCCTACAAGTAGGTGCTCTCTTTGGTTCCTTCTCTTATTCTTCTTACTTCCTTCTTCCTTTCTCTTTTGTTTCATCCATGGAAGCATGTAGGGCCCACCAATCCATGGTGGAGGCCCTACATGGCTCCTAAGTAGGGCTAATGGCTTAGATCTTGCATAACTCTAGCCATGGTTGGCCATTCTCCATGGACCCACCATGAGGCTTCTTCTTCTTCCCATTTCTTGTATATCAAGGGCCATATAGGCCTTGCATGCATGTGGGGAGAGGAATGCCCACCATCCAGAACTTTATTTTCCATGTAATTTTCCATGCATGAAGTTCATAAGGATAGTAATGGTGTGGATGGTGTGTGGGTGTTCCATTAGTCGCGGGACCACCCACCTATGGCCGAATATCACTCTTTCTCCTCATTTCTCTATAATTTATTTTCACATTTACTGATGAGGTGAGGCCCACCAATGAAGGCCAGCAACCTCCCAGGCCTTAAGTAGGGTGGACGTCCAAGCCTAACCATGCATGCATGGTTTAGGTGATCTCCAAACCTTCCTTTTAATGGAGGTTTGTATGAAACCAAGGGCCTGGAATTTTGCTGACATGTCAAGGTAGACCCCACAAGTTAAATCAGGGTCATGGGCCCTTTGATTTTTATGCATGGCCAAAATATGGACAACATATGTTGATGTCGAGATTTCAGCCCAGGGAGAATAAGTGTTTTAAGTTAATGATTAGGCCCATTTTTAGATCCTTTTTCTCCAAATTTCTTTAGGGGATTTGTAGTGTGTGGACCCCACTTTGATGTGGGATGGGGCCCACACCTTACCTCCCATGATTGAGGCCCATGGGTTGGGCCAAAGATGGCTAACTGTCTGGAATTTTCTGGACAGTTCAACAATGCAGTAGGGCAGAAATCATCTTGTTCACCTAAAATTTTGGAAGAAGTGGGCCACCCAAATGGACCCCACTTATTGACTAGATGTAGGACCACCTTTCCCCAAAATTTCAAGGGTTTGGGTGGGTCCAGGCCCACTCCACGTGGTCCCAAATATAGGGACAATTATAATTCCTGCAACAACCAGGTTTCTGGACAGATTGCTTTCTCTTAATTCATAAAAATAATTTTCATACTCAAAAAATTTCTCGAATTTTATTTGGAGGTGGTCCACCCATGCTGGGACCCACCTATCAAGTTTTAGGCCCAACGGGCCACTGAAGAATTTATGTCAAGGGCTGGACTGGCCCACCTGGCTGGACGCCCATGGTAAGGATGTCCAACATGGGTTGGGCGTCCACCCAACTTTATGGCCCACCATGATGTGTGTTTTATCCCAATTGCCTTCCATTATATGACCCACTTATGTATGGCCCACCTTAGTGTGAAGTACCCAAGGTGGGGCCCACCTTTGGCCATTACAAGGGGCTGGGCGTCCAGCTCATTGGGACTCTTAGGCCCATTTGGGATGCCCCATGTGGACTGTTATTGGACCTTTAGTCCAGCAGTGTGACCCACCTTTTCCTGATGATTTTTTTATGCTCCCAATGTGGTGGGGCACCTATATTAGTGCTGGACCACCCTGAGTCCTTGTGTAAATCAGATAATCATCTTATTGGTCTCTACCAGGCCCAAAAACTAGTAAAATAGAAATTCCATCAACATATTGTAAGTTTACATTTCTTTTAGGTTGAGATTTTAAGGTGTGGGGGCCCACTATAATGTGAGGACCTTACTGGGATAAAACATGTCTTAAACCCCCAAATCTTTGTTGGGTTTATTTGAGTCCATGTATGTGGCTAGATTTTTGGACCTTTTAGGCCTAGACCAGCTGGAACCTTTTGTTAGGCCTGATGAACTCTTAGGCCATAATCACTATGATGTTGTGTTGGGTTAATGGGCTGGATTATACAAGTGGTTGGGCCCTTAGTTACCCACCAAATCAAACCATATACTTAGGCTAGGTTGTAGGCCCAACTTGCTTGACTAGAGCATGATATTTTCCCATGTGATTTGAGTAATGGGTTGCCCATTGGGCCCACAAAATATATCTATTTAGTGACCCTTATATTAGGCCCTAACCTTCCCTATGGGCCCATAGTGTTGTATGTGGGATGGGCTATGTGTGTTTCCCTTGAACCCGTGTTTTAGATAGGCCTTGGGCTATCTATTTAAGACCCAATATGGTATGTATGTGGTTTGATATGGCTGCCAAATTCTTATTCCTAATGCTATGTGCGCCTTGGGCCTTGATCCGTGATCGATTAGGGATGGGCTACCTTTTGGAGACCAATTGTGGTTGTATGTCCACATTCGTGGCCCTAAGGTAGGCCCATGGGTTTCTATGGGTGGTTAAAGGCCCACCATAAACCCTTCTAGTCCCGTTTCATCTATTTAGGCCCATATCATTGTTCCCCTTAGTCTTATGGGCTACCCTAGACTATTGGGCCGCCACTGGAGGTTGATTCCTTAGAGAAATTGTCTAAGTACCTGGACTTGGTCCTTTCTTGGCTAGGAGGAGTGTATTACATTGTACTTCGCCACATGACGCATCTAAATTTATCTTCATGACCCATGTACATCATTGTATGCTTGGTTGACATTATGTGTGTGGTCATAGTTGTGACATTGGGCATTATATGATAGCTTCCCAGAAGGATAGAGTTCCCCTCTTGAGTATGTTGGATGCTTGGGGATGATGCATGATTGATATGCATGATTCAGACATCTGGCATTGCATTGCATTATATTATTTTCCCTCCTTCATTAGGGTCAATGCCTCCACTGGTATGTCATGGATGACCATTATTAGACACTAGAAATACCTCTTAAGCATTTAGGGCATGTAGGATGTCCCTAGGTGAAAGCCCCTAAATCTTCATGGTACCAAGAAGATGCCTCAACACTGAGACCAAGTGGAAATCATGTGCGCCCGAGTGCCTTATACCATTAAGCTGTGTCTCTCACTGTAGTGTGGTTAGTTGAGATGGGGTGTAGCCTTACCTGCCTGAGTGAGGAGGCAATAGCTAGGTTGAGTTTGACCAGCCCATGAATGGGTCCACTACCGTTAAGCCTTGCTAGTAATTGGTTGTTCACAGGAGGGTAGTGTGGTCTCTTACGCTCATTTGACTGTGCGGGTCTTGAAGAGTGGTAGTCAACCAGTAGTGTACTTGACCCTAGTGGTTTCCCTATAGTGGAACTATTTATGATGTGTGGACTTGATATGAGGACTGACATGTACCTACATTACATTGGCATTGGCTACATAAGCCTTATGTTGCATCACCTTGGGATGGTCCCCAGTACTCATGTATTGCATAACCTAGCCTTGGTATGGCTAGTGGCATTGGTATCGTTCATGGTTCATGCCGTATTCTCTATATTTCTTTCTCAGTTTCTCTATATTTCTTTCTCAATACTGGTATCACACACCTACACTGCCCTCTAAGTTTTCTATAAGCTTATACACGATTGATGTGTGTAGGAGATCCTAGGTCATCGCTGTAGCTGAGGAGATTTTTGGAGCTTGTTGAGGACTTGTTGCAGTTTAACTTCTTTGTAACTTATGTATTTCCCTTTGAGCCTATGTACCTGTATAAAGTTTTAATTCTCAGTGGATTGTGTAATGTGTTCCTATGGTTACTTTCTGTGGTTACTATGTTATGATCTTGGGTATGCTCTATTGGATTAGATTTATGATATAAAAATCCTCCTCGTAGAATCATAGGATTGGAACCTGGTGTCAGGAGCCGAGAATGGGGTTCCATTGAGGCCGTTGCGGTCGGAGGTTGCTATCGGGTTCCTTGTGAGTTCGATCACCGAATCTGGGGCGTGACACATAACACAACTTTTAAAGGAGTAGTCCTATATTTTAACTTGTTTATTTAGAAAAAAATAAAGTTCTTTATCATAAATAACTACATATATAGTTAATAAAATCATAAATACAAGAAATAAGAAGTGTATTGAAATATAATAGACTGGTGTAATAATGAAAATATTAGCACATATCACCCGGCCAACCCAACCGAGCCCGCTTGGGTTGGGCTTAGTTTGAGAATTTCCAACCCAAGGTTGGGTTTGGTTGGGTTGGGTTAGGGTTAAGGTATAGGAACCTTGGGTTGGGCCAGGGTTGAGCACCAACCTTACCCAACCCGCCCAACTTTCAGCCCTAAGTACAAGAGAATTTGAGCCTCACTTTTTTAATATTTTCCATCATAATTCCTTTAACTTCTGAAACCTTAGCTTTCACCTTTACAAGCTTGCTAATCTCCTCTGGATGGTCCACACAATACTGCAAGTGCTCTTTTAGTTTAGACTTGAAATGTTAATGGTGATATCATAATGCAATAATGATATCAACATAAATCTCGTGTTTTCTATGTTTGATCAAAAGCAAAAAACAAAAAGAATTACCCAAACTCCTCTGTACTTCTTGTTGAAATCATCCTTAACCCACTCCAGGAAGGCAATGGGAATTTTTCTGCCAACTGACTCAACTGCAACTACACAGTAGGATGCAACATCCAACAAGATAAAACGAACAAATAAATAAGTGATTAGGCTTAAGGCACTTAACCAAAAACTTAAATTTACAACTCAAGGTCAGCTCAAAACTCATCACAAATGGCAACTTCACCACTGCAGAATTACAAAAACATATGTACATGTAGCCAGCACCTGCTCACATGCCTCCACATGTGTCGATGTGGCAATGTTGGTAAGATCCAAGCTATCCATTAGATGGCCCTCATGTAGATGTCTTAAACCAAGAATCAGGGTGGTCAGCTCATCCGGTGGGCCAATGCATAAAATAAGTTGACAACTGTAAAAAGCTGGCCAATGCATAATGCACGATAGGATTGTTGTTAACATGCATCTACATATACCAATGATAACCCACCTCTTACTGCTACAACATAAAGATACCTTCTTTATTTCAGGTCCATTATGAATGGCCAATTCTACTAAACTTCCTCTGCTATTGACTTTATGATGCTCAAGCCCTTCTCCATCCTCCTTTACCCGGGCTTAGGATCGGTAATGCAAGTAGTTGCTTTGGAGTTAAAAAAGGGCTTAAGTTCCATTTGGTTTGATAAAAAATTATACTCATAAAGATTGATGTTATGACCAAATGGAGCTTAAGACTTATAATACTATAAATATGTATCAAGAATCACAACAACAATACTTACATAAATCTAGCTATTCTCCTTCACTTGGCTTCCATCATCTAACACTACCTCAAAAAACATGCTGAAAAAGGTAAATGCCCTCTTATTAATGTTGTAAAGAAACATGGAAAGAACAAGAGTTGCATTGAGTTATAAAGAAAATTGATAAGAACAAGAGTAAATCATGTTCGTTAACTTGTTGATTTAGTAAACCTATCATTTGCATTGAATCTTAAGTCAATCCAAATTATAAAATTAGAGTCAAAAACTTCTATCCAAGACCAATGATAAATCAATCCTAAACTTATGCACAAAACATAAAACATTTCTGAGAGAGAGAGAGAGAGAGATCCTTTCATTTAGCTCAATCCATCTCTCTTTAAACCTGAAAAACAAAACAATAAAAACAAATTAATTAGTACTTGCAATCTTGTACAAGAAATTCTATTGTATATGGTAAAAAAAATAAAATCTTTACACATATTAGAGGGCCAAACAATACTTGTTCCAATAACATCCTCAATTATTTTATATTATCAATAGGGTGTTATCAAAGCCTCCTCCTATACTATTACAACCTGAACAGATAGTTCCCAGTAACCAATTCGAAGTTCGTGCCCCCCTACTTTTTTGAACAAATCCTTACTCAAAATAACTCCTTTAGCAATAGTAAGCCTAGGTTTCATGATACTTGTAAGAAGAACTCCAGTCACATCCTACAAAATATATTATATCAAAATATAATAAAATAATTATTCACTTGGTATAAGGAATTACCCTAACACTAGTGTAACTCGTGGTCTTCCCATTATTTGTCGAGTGTCTCTGCAAATGATAAATCAATATCAATCATTATATACCAACTAAACTATATATAATTTAGGATATAGAGCACATGTAAATATATACATGTATATAATATAATTACCTGAGAGGTCACCCAATGATTTGGTGATGAGGATGGTTTGTTCATGTTAGAACTAGCTGCAACACCAAATACTATGGGTGGGTTATTTTTTACATTATTCATAGTAGCTATCAATTTCACCAAAGTTTCTTTTAAGGAAGAAATTTCAGCATCTCTTGTGGATGAGATTTTAACCATAGTTTCTTTAAGGGATGACATTTCAGCTTCTCATAAGGATGAGATTGCAACTATATTTTCTTTTAGAGAGACTATTTCAGCATGTAGTTCCTCATATATTTTTCATCTCTCCTCTGAGCAATGGAGGCCATCCTTTTTTGGTTGGATGTTGCGCCCCACAGATCAGATGAAGATGGTCCTAACTCGTAAGTGCGGACACGACCATGCCTATCTTCTCCCATGACTTAAGATAATAGATCGTTCTTTGTCGTGCTAGTCTATAAGACCCCAGGTTGCTGAGATATTTGTTTATTGAGTTTTGTCTACAATAATAATTATCACATGGTAACAGTTAATGTGTAAATACTCTAGATGCTGCTACACATTTATATGGAGTTCTTCTTGCATGTAAATACATTAACATACCATTACTACTGATGAAGCTTCATCCATAGGTTTTCCATCTTTGCATGTATGAGTCAATATAAACATATCTGCCCTGCTCAGATCCTTCCCATTACCCTTTTTCCTCTATTATTATGTAAACAAGTTATATAATACAAATATACTAACATGGTTGGTCAGGTTATTAATAAAATTTACCTCTTCCTCGCATATTCGCACAAAACTCTTCAAGCCTGTAGTGTGGTTAATCAGTTGTTTCTTCTAATTCTCTTTATTTGTCTTAGAACGAGCCTATATGTGATACACCGACAGAGTAAATTATAAGATATCAACAAAATATTTTGTATAATTCTATAATTGAATGAGGCATATATTCCCCTCTTCAGAGTTCTAAAACTAAACGAGGGTCTTCCACTAATCCTCTTGGACCAACTCATCAAGGTCTGCAAGTTACTCCTTATCAGTCTTATGAGGAGAGTAGTGGAGTTTCTTTAGCTTTCCCTTCCATTCCCTCCATTTTTTAGTAATTGACTTCCGCACCAAAGTTTTAACTTCTACGTCAAACTCAAACAAGAACTGCATCACATGTTGAAAGTAGACAATCACATAATGAACAAAAAAAAAAAAAACATCATAACCATTATCATGATAAGCCCCTACATATCATCTTTCTTCTTATCCCACATCGCCCTCCAATCAGTAAATGTAATGGGTGCATATTCCTCATTGCGTGCTATTGTTCCTATGAAGTTTGTCAGCTTACTAACATGTCATCACTCGGATCCTTCAAACTTTGATCTTTGCATGATGAGCTCCCCACGTATGCATCAACATCATCTGCAAACTCCTCCCTATGCATCTTAAACAAGTCCCTAGGTTTTACCCTCACCACAACATGTCAATCCTTCTCGACGGGGTCGTGCACATAGAACACCTACTCAGCTTGAGATGCAAACACAAACAGTTTATCAGATAGTTGTCGACCAGAATGACATAACTGTTTCAAATTCACAAGAGTGAACCCCAACCCATACTTCCTGACACCCCTGCCCTAAGATAGAACATCATCCTAATAACACTTAAATAATACAACTTTCTGATCACTACAATATTCCAGTTTAATTATGTCATGCCCCAGACTCAGTAACCAAACTCACAAGGAACCCGATGGTCAATTCTGGCTGCAACCGTAGTACCCCATTCTCTGCTCCTGAGACAGGTTCTGATCCTGGGATCCTACAAGGAGGATTTTCATAGCAGTATAATCATTCAAATACAAGCATACCGAAGATTACAGTAAGTACATCTGAGAAAAATAAGGGGCATACATCACAAAATTCACTAAGAATTTAAACTTTTACAAATTTACATCAAGTTCAAAAGGAAAAATAGAAGATAATAGAAAAGAGAGAGAAATCAGCAACACTGGAGTCCTCAAGCTCAAATCTACTCCACGCTTTGCTACTACGACGCCTGCCTAGAGTTTCCTGCATGCATCAATCGTGCATAAACTTATAGAAGCTTAGAGGGTGGTGTAAGTGTGTGATAAGGATGCACAGAAGAATAGCAGGAGGTACATGGAAGGAAACATTCTCAATGAGAATATCAGTAGCCTTACCAAGGCAGTGCATGAATACGATGCCACGAGTAGCAGACGCCATGCCAAGGCAATGCATGAAGGGGCTTACACATCTGATGTTAATGCGATGCAAGTAATGCCAGTGCTCATATCCAAACCATATGTCATGTACATTTCCAATCATAAGGAAATCACCGGGGTCCATTACACTACTGAATGACTACCGCTCTACAGACCCTGCACAGTCAAACAAGTGTAAGAGACCTCACTACCCGCCTATGGATAGCCAATCACCAACAATGCCTAAAGGTAGCAAATCCATTATGAACTGGTCAGACTCAGCCTAGTAATGCCTCCTCACACCAGGCAGGTAAGGCCACACCCCTATCCAACCAACTACACAACAATAGGAGTCGTGGCCTAACGGTATGAGGCCCTCGTGTGCTCATAGTTTCAACTCGGTCATGGCATTGGAGTATATCCTTGGTACCATGGAAGTTTTAAAACTTTCACCCATGGGCATCCTATGCACCCGATATGCTTAAGTATCATTTTTGGTGTCCACACATATGGCCATCCACGAATGTCCCTGTGGAGGCAAGGCCCTGATGAAGCAAAGGCGGTATCATCATGAAATGCGATGCCAATGCATGAGTCACACATACATTTCATGCACTAGCTACAAGCACACAATGTGTACAAGGGGAGGATCTCCTTCCCTCAATGACTACCACAAAATGCAATCAATTCATATAGATGATGCATATGAGTCACAAAAATGTAAGTGTGCTACCTGTGGAATATGGAATCCTCTATCCTTAAGAGGACAAGGTCTAGGCACATAGACAGGTGTTCTAAGAAGAAGAGAAGTCCTTTGGTGGGGGCGCAGTACTTTGGGACAACCCACAAGCTAAAAGAGTCATAACCCTAAGGAGAAATGCTCCTAATCAGGCCCAATGTGGGCCTTCAACCACCTATAAGGGTCTCTATGGGCCTACCTTAGGGCAACCAAGGAAGACATCCAACCTCAACTGGGTCCCAAAAGGTAGCCCACTATGCATATAATGTAAGGTCTAAGGCCTAAGTAATGTATGGTCTAATGGGCTATACTCTAAGCCCAATCTCATAGACCATATAGTGGGCCCTCAAGTGAGGTTTGGGCCCAACCATAAGGGTCATAAACCCATATGTTGTGGTGGGCTTCATGGGCAGCCTGGTAGTTCATTTACATTGGCAATTCTTACATTTAACACAAGTGAGTTGGGCCTCACTTTTTAACCCAATTATAGGGTTCATTTTAATAGGTGGCCAAGGGCCCAACTTCTTGCATATTCTTGCCCCTAAGCCCATCAAAATAGATGGGAAAGCACAGGCCCAAGATCAATGAGCCTATCCAAAAGGACTTGGTCCACAAGGCCTAATTACTAAAATAAAAGGGCGACCATGCATATATATATATATATAAAGTATAGGCCTAAGATCAATGGGCCTATCCAAAAGGACTTAGTCCATAAGACCTAATTACTAAAACAAAAGGGCCGCCACACACACACACACACACACACACACACACACACACACACACACACACACACATATTACATCACATAATAGCCCAAAACAAAAGCCATTCAATTCATGCTTTATGGTGGTCTTAGAGGGCATCCCATAAACTCAAGAATACACACGAGCAGGGCCTAAACTGACAGTGTGGGCCTTGTCATACCAGCCCAAAGACTTAACAAGACCCTCCACAATATGCATCAATGTGGGCCTTGTAAGTCAGCCCATAATTAAGTACTTCATGAGGGCACCACGCCCTACAACACACATGATCAGCTTATAGATGGCCCATTGGGTTCACAATTCAATAAGGTCAGCCCTTGAACAATGTTGGGCTCAAGGAAGAGGTTTACAGTCCATTGGGCTTATAAAACTACTTAAAATCGAGTTAATGTTAACCTGCAATATCACCACAAAGGTGGACCTCAAGGGGTACTAATTAAGCCCAAAAATGTCTTAGAAAAGAAGGCAAGAGTGTGTGTAACATTCCCTTAATATGGTGGGCCACAATAACCCCAAAAAGGTCAACCATGCAACAAAATTTGGGCCCCTTACTGGAATTCCAGGCCACCCATTTCCTGGGCCTGTTGGAGTCCAAAATTTATTTAATCTAAATGGATTACTGACCCATAGTGACCCACACATATTACAGTGGGACCCACCAAATGAACGGAGTGAATATAACACGTATAGGTGGGCCCAGAAGGCAGGTTGGATGGCCAGCCAAGGCTGGACGCCCCAACCTCCGTGTCCTTGCCTGGTGGGCCACTTCAGGCCACACTGCGGGTAGTCTAAGGTCCTGATGGCTCTAAACTTTTGTAGGTGGATACTTCCATGGGTGGGCCATATCTTCACAAAATTTCATAATTTTTAAATATATATAAATATTTTAATTAATTTGAATAAAATAATCTGTCCAGAAAATCAAATGGGCCTGGACGACCCAATGTAGTGGGCCGGTCCGGCCCTTTCCATGGTGTGTATAGTAGTCCATTAGCCCCAAGATTTAGTAGGTAAGTCATATAATAGGTGGACCACACCTCTATAAAATTTTAGAATTTTTTGACATCTTAAAATATTTTAATTAATTTAAGGAAATCAATCTGTCTTGAAAATCGGACTGATCTAGACACCACATTATAGTGGGCCGGTCCAGCCACCACCATGGTGTGTAAAAGTATCCATTAGCCCCAAAATTTTATAGGTGGGTCCTACCATGATTGGGACATCTCTCTAAAAAATTTTATAATTTTTGGGATAGTATAAGTATTTTATTTAATTCTCACAAATTATGATCAACAATGAATATCCAGAAAATCTGCTAGTGCAGAAAATTCTGTTATCCCATGTTTGACACCATATGGGGTGGGCCTATACTTGCCCAAATTACTAAAAAATTGGTGGGTTTGATGGTCCCAGATTTGGACAGCAAGTGAGGTCCACTGGAGTGGCCCACTTACTCCTAAATCAAGATGGAAAATGAGCATTTCTAACATGCAATATTGCTGGACTGTCCAGAAATTTCTAGACAGTCAGCCTACTTTGGCCCATCCTATAGGCCCAAACATGGGGGAAATGATGTGGGCCTCATTCCACATCAAAGTGGGGTCCACACTCTAGAAAATTTCTAAAGAAATTTGTGAGATAAAAGCATACAAACAGTCCCAAACAATTACTCAAAATCATATTGCAGATGGGCCTGAAATCTGGATAGCAATATATGATGTCCATATTTCGGTCCATAGAAATTATTCCAAGGGTTTAATACCCTAATCCATCAAGCGGGGTCCACCTAGATGGGTCATCAAAATTTCAGATCCATCAGTGTATCAAAAACCTTTAGAAAATCCATGTTTGGAGACCAGCCAACCCATGCATGTCATGGTGGGCCTGGACGTCCAACAAGGTGGGCCTACATGTCCCATTTTCTGATGGAACTGAGATATTACTGACCACATCAGTGGGCTACAAATCTTCAGCAACAAAAGGAGGAGAAAGGGGGAGGGATCACGACCATGGTGGGAGGTCCCCACACTGTGAACCTTCCACCTTCAATCCGCACCATCCACTATATTGGTAGCTTACATGCATACCATTTACAATTAAAAAGAGGTACTGTAACACCCCAGATTTTTGCCAACCTGGGGTTAGACATCCTTAGTCAATGGGTCAACCATACAACCTTGGTAATCTCTCAAAACCCAATTCCAAAGCCAAAGGAATCATTTAGAACCAAATTCTTTAGAAATTTAACGTGAATTAGCTAGCTCTACACTAGATTATCTATGAAATAAGCACCAACCACTTTAAATACAATCTGTAAGACCCAAAACCTCTAGAATTGTTACCGCTACATTACCCTAAAATCCAGGATCAATCTCTAAACCCAGTTGCTCTCGGGAGCACTTGGAAACTTCGTATCGGATCTAGACTGCAGGTCGAAAGTCCACTATCTACAATCTCAGACCATTATGACCACTTAGTTGGACTTGACAATCATTTCGAAAATCAAGCCCAACTGATGTCCCAACACCATTTTACTGAGTTCGGAGTGAAGAGAGTGAGAAACGGTAAAGATTTAGAAAACTAATTCAAAATTTGGCACGTGTCGTTGCGCATTATTTTTAAGCGTTCTGACCGTCAGAATTCAGCCAAATTTCACCCTCAGATTAGGAAAAATTTCTCCTTCATGTCATGAAACTTGTAGTCCTGATCTAGTTCGGTAACTGTTGAATTGAAACTGGTCCGCCACAGACAATCTGGAAGTCTAATTGAACTGAAAACTTAATGTGATCAAGATCCAGCATCCATGAGCTTAAGTCCGACCGCATTTAGCAACAGGACCTCCAAAAGTGCTCCGTTGGATTGGAACAGACCCGATTTGGTTATAACTTAAGTATACCTCGACTTAAAGTCTATTTTGGTTATGTTTGGGCTTGTAAAAGG
The DNA here is from genome assembly GCA_037074715.1 of Magnolia kwangsiensis. Classification (NCBI taxonomy): domain Eukaryota; kingdom Viridiplantae; phylum Streptophyta; class Magnoliopsida; order Magnoliales; family Magnoliaceae; genus Magnolia; species Magnolia kwangsiensis. The sequence continues at coordinate 50,453,674 of CM073586.1, read as the reverse complement.
GCCTTAAACTCTCTCTCACAAATCCCATACGAATTTGGAGAAAACCCTAGGAGAGAGAAGAGAGAAAAGAGAGAGAAGTGAGGTAGAAGTTGGAGATTTCTCCTGCTATTCTCCCCTGCTACTCCATGTGCCAAGCCATCCATCTTTGTTGCTCTTTCAGCGCTTCCAACGTCGTTTTTAGGTAAGAAATCCTACCCCTAACCTATTTAGGTAATCCATGTAGCTGTAGTGTTAATATAGCTAACCTATTTCATGGTATAGATTTCCGTTGAGCCGTTGACGAAGACTTATCGCCTGAATCAACTCCGTTTCGTAATTTCTAGTTTAAGGTGCGGATCTTAGACGCTTAGATTACCTGTTTTCAAAGCTTTCAATGTCATTTAATGGTAGATTGTTGATAAGAATGTTGTTTGACATGTATAACATGCTGTCTGTTTTTCATTTCGCATACGTACGAAGAGTATGAGATTTAGGGTATTTTAGGTATTTGTAGGAAATACTGTATACGTACGTATTTTGCTAATATGATAGCCATGAGTTTTCACAATGTACCTATACTAGTTATGCGTGTATGATCTGTTTGGCAAAGAAATTCGCCCTAATGCACATGTTGGCCGACATATGCTATGTAGACTAAGTGTTTGTTGAAATGCCTAAATCAACATGATTTATGCCTGCCATATGTTTTGAATGTAAGAACATGATTGTTGTGTATTAGACAACTCCTTAATATAAGGATCTGTCATATTATATGTCGAATTCAACATACGTCAAGTACGTTGGAGTTGTGTAGTCTAAGTGTTTGAATACATGCTTGCATGAGTAAGCACTTAGTAAGTAGTGTTGTAGGCTAGTGTTGAGATAGGATTCTCAACTACGTCGATGATGTGTATGATGTCCTCCATGTATGTTGTTGAATTGATTTCTTATGTATGTATGAAATACTTGTGTATGCTTAACTGCGTATGTTGTATCTTATAACATGTTGCTAACATGCTTGCATTATTTATCATTTCAATTTGGTTTATCTCATATGATTATTGATTTAGATTGCAAGTGTTTGGGGTTATACTCTAGTCCAGGCATTCGGTAACAGATTTGAATTCGTGGTCGGATTCTATTCGCCATGAAGGATGTGAATGACGAACCCGAGTCGTACTAGAGTTGTCGGCAGTGGTTAGGCCACACGAAGTGTTTGTGCACTTCATGTCAGTTGATTCAACGTGCGCTCGTGCTAGTCGGACTCATCAAGTAACCCGAATGACTATTGTATGTTCACCCTGTATTCATCACAACTGCTTGAACCTAGGGTACTGAACTTATCAGTGATAACCTTGATAACCGTGGTACCTTGATCCACTAAGACTCATGAGCCAGGCATGGTGGTATGGGACACCGTGGTCGAGCTGTCGGCCTACGCTGGGGCCACAAACCTCCCCGTAGTGACCAGTGAGCAACCCAGACTCGTGAGCAGATTATGGTAGTATGGGACACTATATTCTTGCTATCGGCCTACATTGATAAGGTGATGGGGGAGCGGTGCAACGAGTACGAGCAACAGCCCTGGAAGCCCTTTGTAGTGACCTCGAGCGTACTCTGAGTCTACGTGAGGTGACGACCCTTCCGTAGCAACAAGAGTACAACTAGGCCTGTATTGATAAGATGATGGGGGAGAGGAGCAACGAGTGCGTGCAACAGCCCTGACAGCCCTTGCAGCGACCTAGAAATATATCATCGTATGAGATTACTAGGAGTGACGACCCTAGACAGGATCCTTGTAGGGATTGATATAAGGGAAGTACCCTAGTTTTCCAATCCTGTTGTTTGAAAAGGACTAATAACAAGTCGGTAATCATGTTCATCTCGCACTGCATGTGCCTGGAAGATGTGGAGCACTGAGGGAAGAAAGCATGCCGCGGACGTAAGATGGTGTCACATGAGGGAGTATGTCGGTGAGGGCATCCATCATGTCATTTCATGCTTGCATTAATCACAGTGTTATGAATGTTTGATTGCTTACTTTATCATTATCGCGTGATTAATTTGATAACATGCTAATCTTTACTCTATGATTCCACTGAGTTAGCTACTCACTTCCACGTTACGGGACGGTGTTGCGCACACCAAACAATTCCTATTTTAATTACAGATGATGGCGATGCTTGCGAAGCAGAGTCAGACTTGATGATGATGAGGAGGATCCCTCCTATATGCAGGTTCTGATTAACGGGGTTACAGGGTTACTGATTAGATGCCAATATACTTGGTATTTTTCCTTTTTCTTACACACCCATGTATATTCTTTTTATCATTTTTGGAGTATACATGTATATGATTAACCTGGTAACATGTTCACACTCTGAAGACCCACAACAGTGCATATATTTTATATATCTATTACATTCTTCCGCTTGCTAATTTAACTGTCTCTGGAGTATGATATGCTGTTTTGGTCTAATCTCACTCATGTTTTCTGCACTAATATGAACAACATTCATCCATCATTGAAAATGTTGCATAAATGATGTTCTGGAACTCGGGAGTGGAGTTTTTTCTCGACCCCCAATTTTCGGGATGTTACAGGTGCTAAGGTAGGGATATCATCTCTACCATGCATGCAAAGGTCTAAATGACATATGAAAGGTTAGATCTAAGAAATGTCTCATGGTGGGTCCATGGAGAATGACCCACCATGGAAGAAGATATCCACGCTCTAGGCCCATGGCCTTCAATCTAGGAGTCATGTAGGACCTCCACCATGGATTGGTGGGTCCTACATGCTTTCATAAATGTAAAGAAAGGAAAACAAGAAGAAGAAAGGAAGGAGAGTCTTCATGGAGAACCCACCTCCAATGTACAAACTCCAACTCCAAGTGTTAGCTTCTATGCTACAAGGGAGAAGATTCTATGGTGAGGATGAGATTTAGAGGGTTGGGATGGGATAGATGGAGCATGAAATGGGCTGAGATGGGGTGGAAGCCATGGACGTTTGAAGGGCTTTAGCTTGCTAGAAATGAGAAGAAAGAGAGGGAAGGAGAGAGATAAGGAGAGAGAGGGTAGGTTATGATGAGTTGTAAGAGCTAGGCATGATTGCTTTTTAAGAGCCTTGGCATGATTGCTTTGTAAGAGCTTAGGCATGATTGCTTATGGGGAAGAAAAATAATGATTATTTGTATGGTGTAAGAGGCTAGGGAGTACGGTGGCAGAATGCCTAGATGTAGGCTCTCTAGAAAAGTACACCTAGGTGGGGCCTACCATGGAAAACGTGCAAGCCAGGTGGGTCCCAACAAAATGCAATCAATGGTCTAATAATGTGCGACCTACAACTTTTGATGGACATATCAGATTTACACATGAGACGCGGTGTTAGAGCCGTGGCAACGAGGCGGATGCAATGACATGGGTCTCGGGTTGATCTGAGTCAGGTCTACGTACCCGAACTCAAGGATGATAGCAAACATAATCTGAGGGTCACGGGTTGCCAGAATTTGACCGGTAGGACCGCGGGACCAAAATGGACGGAATGCATACTCACACACATGCATGCACACATGTGAACTCGAGTCGAGTCTTACAAATTATGTCTGTCAAGACACCATAGTAATTTACGTCTCCTACGATAAGGTTTTTGTCATTGATAGTCGCAAAGGTTGATGTCTCTGCATTCTCCACAAGTCAATTATGTTGAGTTTCCCTTGTATCTTCTTGTTGTATAAGGACCCTGAGCTATCCATCTAAGGTTTTCTGAGACATGCTCATTCTTTACCTAGCGCAATTGTTCAACTTATTTAAAAAATGTTAAAATCGAAACACATGTCTGAACAATGAAAATAAATGTACATGCATACATCGATCAACTCATTGTATCGACCACTTACATGATCGTTAAACCATTTATGAATAGTTTCATTATGAATGCATTCTATATCCCTTAGTCGTGCATGAAGATTCTTCTGCTTAACAATATTCATGTGTTCCCTATGTATGAATTGGTTTCAGTAAGACACGTGATAGTAACTTATTTTTCATTATGTATAAATTAAGTGTTATAGTTGTCTTACTTAAGAAATGGGATGAGTGCACCATTGTTAAACAGAATATATTGATGTGCCTGTGTAAATGCAACTTTATCTAGCACACAATCCCTAGGCTTCCCTAATGCATGACCTATTCGTGTAAAAATAGCGGATTGTTTTATAACAATGTTACCATAGTCGTCATTCCGTATTGGTCGGTTGAACCTTGTCTCCACATTATTCAAGCACCTCGAGTAGAAAGTTAAGCATTCTTCCGCCAAGTACCCTTCTGCAATTGAACCCTCGGGCCGACTTCTATTAGGTACAAATGACTTTACGTGACTAGGTACCTATGATCATTAATATTAAGAAGTTTAGAAATATATGGTCGATTAGTGCGAATGGAACAACATGACATATAAAATTAATTTATTAACATTAACATGCACCTCTCAATGGGGCATATCCATCGGTATTGTATCGATCCTACTATTTTGGCCTCGCCTGCTAAATGAATCGACAAATGCACCATAATATAAAAAAAGTCGGTGGGAAAATCTTTTCTAGACGATAAAGTGTTACCAAAATTTGAGATTCTAATTAATCAAAATTTTTTACTCGGTTAATTTTAGAACACAATTCCCTAAAGAAATTGGACAATTCAAGCAAGACTGAGCTTACGCACTTAGGAAATGTTGATCGTATCGCTACCAGAAGTAATTGTTGCATCATAACATGACAATCATGGCTCTTGAGCCCTGAAACTTTACGCTCTTTGAGATGCATACATTATGAAATATTGATTGAATAACCATCTGGAACTTTCACTCGCTCCAAAACTTTGTAGAAATCATCTTTCTCACTCGATGACATAGTAAAGCATGTAGGTGGTAAATATATTTTGTTCGATGAAAGCTGCCTTGGGTGCAATATTTTTCTTATACCCTTATCTTACATGTTAAGACGTGCTTTTATACTGTCCTTTGTCTTCCTTTCGATGTTCAATAGTATCCCAAGCACATTTTCACACACATTCTTTTCAATATGCATCACATCCAGATTGTGTGGCAACAAATTATGCTCCTAATACGGCAAATCGAAAAAGATATTATGCTTCTTCCAATTATATCGATCTTTCGCATTATCCTCTCATCTTCTCTTGTGCCCATGATTGTTAGGAGTCTTTTTTACAAATGTGACATTAATTCCTTATAACTAATCCAACACATCAGACCCAGATAGCAAAGTTGGTGCCTCACTAAATTCTTTTGTACCATTAAAAGATTTTCTATTACTTCTAAATCTATGATCAAGTTCTAAGAATTGATGATGGCCCATATAACAAAACTTTTGACCATGGTTCAAGTATTTAGACAAAGTTTCCATGTTACAGCAAGGATAAGCAAGCGTCCTTTAGTGCTCCATCCAGACAAGTTCGCATATGTAGGAAAGTCACTGATAGTCCACAATAATGCTGCACACATTTAAAATATTTCATTGCCTGAGTCATCATAAGTGTATATGACAACCTCCCACAATTCCTTCAACTCATCTAATAAAGGTTGTAAATACATGTCAATGTCATTACCAGGTCCAGAAGGACCAGGAATAAGCAAGGACATTATGAAATAAGGTTGCTTCATACACATCTATGGTGGCAAGTTATATGGTATCAGAATAACAGGCCATGTGCTACGAGCAATACTCATTTTCTTGAATGGACTAAAACTGTCAACTGCTAACCCAAGTCTAGCATTGCGACTATTCGACGAAAAGGTCAGATGGTAGTGGTCAAAAGTTTTTCATGCCGGGGAGTCAGTCGGATGCCTTAACATTCCATCGTTGGTGCGACACTCGTAATACCATTTCATAGAAGACACTGTTTTAGATGACATGTACAACCTTTGAAGCCTTAGTTTCAAAGGAAAATGACGTAATATTTTGGCTGAAATTTTTTTATCTTTTGCAGTCAAAGAAGTCGCCTCGTCATCTAACTGATGTTTGAATGTTTTCCATCTGGAAGCACCACATATACCACATGATTACTCATCGACAGCGTCCATCTAATACAACATACAATCATTAAGATAGGAATTAATTTTATTATATTTTAGGCCCAAGTCACAAATAATTTTCTTAGTTTCATAGAAAGACCTTGGTAAGGTTTTACCTTCAGGAAGTGCATTCTTCAGTAATTCAAGTAACATCGTGAAAGACTTGTCGCTCCATCCACCAAGGCACTTTATGTAATATAGTCGAATAATAAAAGAGAGCTTAGTGAACTTCTTGCAGTCTAGGTATAATTCCTTATCGACGTCTTCTACTAATTTGAAAAATTATTGTTCTTCGGTATTAAGCTCCTGTGTAGGTCTATATGCTACATCACTCTCTTGATCATCCGGGCCTGAAAAATTGAATGCATCATGTAACAATATGTGCATATCATTGTTTGGATCTAGATTAGGCATAGAAGAAGACGTGGCTTTCCCATGACAACGCCAATGAGTATAACTTGTATTAAATTCGTAACACACGATATGATTGTATGCTTCTTGTCAAGATACTCAGAAGTTTTTATTACAGTTCTTACATGGACATAGTATCCTCCCTCTATCACTTGTATATGTAAATGCAAAGTCTAGGAATTTCGTAGCTCCACTAAAGTATACATTGCTTACCCTAAATCATTTAATGCAATTGGAGGACATGTTAAATAATGCATCTTAACTATTAGGTCACAACAACAGGAAGTTATTGAGATACCTTGACAAATGAATCCAACTCTTATCCATCACTATGTTCCTCGACCACTTTGACAAGTTAGTTGAAATACAACGTGGGGCCGACAAAGCTTCCTAGGAGAGAAAAACTAGAATGAGTAGAAGAGAAATTTAAGGAAGAGTATTAAAGAGACAAATTGGAATGAAACAAGCACCATTATTACTCACCCCACAAGCGACGATGATTTAAGCATCCAATAGAATCCCTAATGGTGTCTCTAATTGACTGACTAAATCAGTCACTGTAACATCCCGAAAATCAGGGGTCGAGGATAAACTCCACTCCCGAGTTCCGGAACATCACTTATGCAACATTTTTAATGATGGATGAATGTTGTTCATATTAGTGCAGAAAACATGAGTGGGATTAGACCAAAACAACATATCATACTCCAGAGACAGTTAAATTAGCAAGTGGAAGAATGTGATAAATATATAAAATACATAAATGATTGTAAGTCTCCAGAGTGTGAACATGTTACCAGGTTAACTAAATACATGTATACTCCAAAATAGAAAGAAAAGAATATACATGAGTGTGTAAATAAAAGGTAAAATACCAAGTGTATTGGCATCTAATCAGTAACCCTGTAAACCCGTCGATCAGAACCTGTATATAGGAGGGATCCTCCTCCTCATCATCAAGTCTGGCTTTACTTCGCAAGCTTCGCCATCATCTGAAACTAAAATATGGACTGGTTGGTGTGCGCAACACCGTCCTGGAACATGGGAGTGAGTAGCTAACTCAGTGGAATCATAGAGCAAATATTAGTATGTTATCAAATCAATCATGCGATAATGGTAAATCAAGCAAATAAAACATTCTTAAATACTGTGATTAATGCAAGCATGAAATGACATGATGGATTCCCTCACCGACATACTCCCTCATGCGACACCATCTTACGTCCGCGACATGCTTTCTTCCCTCAGTGCTCCACTTCTTTCAGGCACATGCAGTGCGATATGAATATGATTACCGAGTTGTTATTAGTCCTTTTCATACAGCAGGATTGAGAAACTAGGGTACCTCCCTCATATCAATACCCAAATAATGATCCTGTCTAGGGTCGTCACTCCAAGTAGTCTCCGATGATATATTTATAGGACACTGTAAGGGCTGTCAGGGCTGTTGCACGCACTTGTTGCACCGCTCCCCCATCACCTTATCAATACAGGCCTAGTTTATATCCTTAAGACTACATCAGGACTCGTCGCCCCCATGCGGTGTCGGATAAAATTAAGGTCACTACAAAGGACTGTCAGGGCTGTTGCTCCACTCCCCCATCACCTTATCAATGTAGGCCGATAGTAAGAATATAGTATCCCATACCACCATAATCTGCTCAGAGTAGGGTGACACTGGTCACTACGGGGAGGTTTGTGGCCCCAGCGTAGGCCGATAACTCGACCATGGTGTCCCATACCACCATGCCCGGCTCATGAGTCTTAGGGGATCGAGGTACCAAGGTTAGAGGGGTTATCACTAGTAAGTTCAATATTCTCGGTTCAAGCAGTTATGACGAATACAAGGTGAACATATAATGGTCAGTCGGGTTACTTGATGAGTCTGACTAGAACGAGCGCACGTTAAATCGACCGACATGAAGTGCACAAGCATTTCGTGTGGCCTAACCACTGTCGACGACTCTAGTACGACTTCGTCAAACACATCCTTCGTGGCAAATAAAATCCAACCACAAATTCTAAACTGTTACCGACTTCCTGGACTAGAGTATAGCCTCAAGCACATGTAATGTGAATCAGTAATCATATGAGAGAGACAGAATTGAAATACAAATAATTTCAGCATGTTATCAGCATGTTATAACATACATCATAAGCAGTTAACCATACACGAGTATTTCACACCTAAGGTAGTCAATTCAAATACAGCAAGCATGGAGAAAATCATGTGCATCATCATAGTAGTTGAGAATCCAGTCTCAACACTAATCTACAACACCATTTACTCAATACTTACTAATACATACATTTATACAAACACTGAGACTACTCAACTCCAACGTACTTGACGTATGTTGATTCCAACATATAATATGATAGATCCTTATATCAAGGAGTTTTCTAATACACAACAATCATGTTCTTACATTCAAAACATATGACAGGCATAAATCATATTGATTTAGGCATTTCAACAAACACTTAGTCTACACACATTAGTCTACATAGCATATGTCGGCCAATATGTGCATTAGGGCGAATCTCTTCGCCAAAAAGAACATACACGCATATCTTGTATAATAACACGAAAAATAAACATGGTAATCATTTTAGAAAAATATGGACATATACAGTATGCGAAATAAAACCCTAAATCTCATATTCTTCGTACGTATGCGAAATAAAAAATGAACAGCATGTTCTCCATGTTAAACAACATCCTTATCAGCAATCTACCATTAAACGGCATTGAAATCTTTAAAAAATGGTAACCAAAGCGTCTAAAATTTGCATCTTTTGCCGTAGAAGCGTATCGATTCGAATAGAAAGTCTACGCTTCGTCAACGTCGATATGGCGACCTAATTCACAAGATAGGTTAGCTACTTTGCTACTTATATTGCTAGAATCTCCAAAATAGATAGAGGTTAGGGTTTTCTTACCTAAAACGGAGTTGGAATCGCCAGAATAGCGATGCAGGTGGAAGGATCTGGCACGTGGAGCAGTAGGGAAGAATCCCAGGAGAAAGCTCCAACTCTCTCTCACTTTCTCTCTCTTTCCTCTCTTATCTCTCTTAGGGTTTTCCACAAATTCGTATGGATTAGAAAGCTAAGGGTTTAAGCTCCTTATATAGGCTAAAAACTCACCTATATAGACTTAGGACCAAGGTATACTTGGGTTATAGCCAAATCGGGTCTTTTCCGATCCAAAAGAGCATTTCTGGGGGTCCCCTGACTGAATGCGGTCGGACTTAAGCTCATGGATGTTGGATCCTGATTACATTAAGTTTTTAGCCCGATAGTGTTCCCAGATCGCACGTGGCAGACCAGTTTCAGTTCAGCGGTCATTGAGACTCGATCGAGGATTCCAAGTACACTGACCTGAGTGGGAATTATTCCCTGATCCGAGGGTGTATTTGGGTCAGATTCTGACGGTCTGAATGCTTAAAAAAATATCACGCAAGCGACATGTGCCAGATTTATTTAAATTGAATTAATTTTTTAAATATTTTCCTTTTCTCACTCTCTTCACTCCGGACTCAGTAAAATGGTCTCAGGATATTGGTTGGACTTAATTTTCAAAATGATTGTCAAGTCCAACTAGGCGGTCAGGATTGTCTAAGTTTATCGCTATCGAACTTTCGACGTCTGGTATAGATCCAATACAAAGTTTCAAAGGGTTCCTAAGAGCAAACGGGTTTAGAGTTTGATCCTAGGTTTCAGGGTAACGTAGCGTCAATGATTCTATAGGTTTTGGGTCTTACAGATCGTATTTAAAGTGGTTGGTGCTTATTTCATAGGTAATCTAGTGTAGCGTTAGCTAATTCATGTTAAATTTCTAAAGAATTTGGTTCTACATGATTCTTTTGGCTTTGGAATTGGATTCTGAGAGGTTACCAAGGTGTTATGGTTGACCCGTTGCTTAAGGACGTCTAACCCCAGGTTGGCAAAAATTCGGGGTGTTATAATTTACCCCCCTTAAAATAAAATTTCGTCCCCAAAATTGGCTAAGGGTAATGAGTCCCTAGAGAGACTTTAGTATTGACATTCTAAGAAAAGTTCAAATTCTATTTAATGACCTAACCTTACGTATAACCTAAACCAACTTCTTCGATCCTGGGCCAGTGGGGAAGAGGCCAACCACGCTTCTGCTGCGCTACTCTGATCCAACGGTTGTATTAGTTAATCCTAACTAGATTGGGCTCAATGCATTCTACCCCCCTTAAAACTTAGTTCTACTTAAGGTTCAAGAATCTATGTCTCGATCCGTATATCGGAACGAAATGTAACTTAGGGCCTATCCTTGACATGAAATGGGAAACAACCTCTTGCTACATTGGTCTTCCTTTGTTAATGATGCGTTCTATGACATTGGTACCTATGGTTATAGAAAGGAGCCTAATCTCTATTGGCCATATGTCCTCAACATTTCCCAAAGGCAAAGCAATAACTTTTGGTTGTAGATGGTCGGACCAACACGGAAGAAAGGTTGTGTAGTGGGTCTGAGCTGGATACATAGACTTTCTTTCTAGACTCTAAAATAAAATTCATCGTATCAGTTCTTAATCCGAGTCGATGCTGATCTTCTGCTTGATCAGAGCATTGGATTCATTGGTAACTACTAGGACTAAGAAGTCGATTCAAACCGTGAATACATCGCTTACATACAGTTCCCTTACTCCGCATTCCCGAATGCAATAAGCCCTTGGGAAGGCAATTTTAAGGAGAATTCTAAGGGGCGTGCTGGTTTATTATAAGTTCAATCAAGGGGATTTATAAGTTTTCCCTGAGAGTGACTGGTTCTAAGTTAAAACAACTTTCCTAAGAGTTACTAAAGGAGTCTATGAGTATTATGGGGATCTACCAAAGGAATGAAGTTCTACTCCAACCAAATCTAACCTACTATTCCTTAGCATAAATAGGCTTTACATTGGTTAATACAACTAATAACCTAATGTGTAAGCCACTAGCTGTAATCCAAAGTCTAGGCTTATACGCTAGATGGTTTCATACCATATCTACTACATGAAATTGTTCTATCGCTTAAAGTCAAGATTGTCTAAATGGAATTGGATTTCCTATATTGTCAGATCCTTTGAAACCTAGGAGGACCACTCTATATCCAAAACTCCAAGGGCATATGTGGCCAGTGGTCTTAAGTTGTGTTAAATGGGACTGCTTTCCTACTCCCACCTAAGAATTGGGAGTGACATGTTTAGTAGGTGGGTGGGTTGGGATTAAAAATTAATTTTGTAAGCTTAATCTCAGGATTTACTTTTAATCGTATACATTCCAAACATGGTAGTGGAAACCATTGGATACACCCAATCTAGGGACAATACCTTACAGCGAACGAAACGGCATGCACTTCATTTAACAAACTTTGTCACAATACATGGAATAAAGTTCCGCATGCATTATGACAGGAACGACTGTAGCTATGCTGAGCCTAAACCACTAAACACTAACATATTTTCTACCTATAACATCACTAGACCCAACAACAACAAAACACAGAAATCCTTAAAACGGTAATCAAACAATCTACAGGACAATGGCATAGATGCCTAATTCTACCATAGGACTTCTACCATGGTCCCGACTTACCTTCTTTAATACTGTCTGTTGCCCATTAGAGCTCTATCACCCATGTATTCTCAATACTCCTCAAGCGAAGAAAGTGGAGAAATGGGATAGGTAAGTAGGTTTCCATGAGTTTGAGGCTCAAATGAGAGTTTAAGAGCTCAAATGAGCCATGGAAAGTGAAGGAAATGAAGAATAGGGCCTGACCTAATGGGTTTCCACGGATCTAGGTCTGAAAGAGGAGTGAAACAGGCCCCAAAAGGCCGGGATTACAAAGGGAAAAGGAAGAAACGTGAGGGGTTAAAAGATCACACGATTTGAGCTTCGTATAGGGGATGTAAGAGTTCAAAACAAAAGAGAATGGAGAGAGAAGGGTGTGTGCACCATTGCAAACGATGAAGGGGCGTGGGTTGTAGCAGAAAACAGCGATGGGAGTGGTTAAAAATGAGATTTGAAAGAGAAAACAACAAATAAGGGAGGAAATGAGAGCTTGGGGGTGTCTTTTGTGAAGGAGGTAGCAGTTTGGGGGGCTTTTAAGGGACGACCCATACATCAAGGGGTCACCCTAACCCCCAAACTCCATTGGCCCGAAGGCCCACCCGAGTGGGGCCCACTGTACGAAGAGGCCTCGTAGAACTGGCGAGGTCCTCATTGATCGGTTGGTTTTTTCGCGATGCCTCGCCCTTTGGGCGAGGTCCCCCTGCCCTAAGGGTCCTAAATGTATATGGTTCCCACCTTGGATCATTCTGGAAATTGATCGTTTGGCCCCCGCTCTGTTTGAGGAATGTTCGGGGCTAATTTACAAACTGGAATAAGTTTATGTGGCGTGTAGCAAATGATTCTGGTGTAGGAGACACTAATCTATCCAACTAACCTATTTATTCCACGAGATACCATAATTGGAATGGTCAAAAGTCTAATCTACACATATATTCACTATTCATAGTAAATTTTTATTTAAGTATGATTCTCCATCATTTTTACATTAGGATTTATGTGTAGTATGAAAGGACTTAGAAAAAGTTGAAGAATGGGGTGGTGGAAGGAGAGAATTTGAAGGAATTGGATAAAAAGGGATTTTAGGCCTTAAGATTGAGCCTACGGGTTGTGGTTGACCCACAACACAAAGACATTCATTTTTAGGTTTAGAATTCTCCAGGGAATGACTCAAACCCATCGACTGATGGCCTAGAGGCAACTCAGGTCGCTTCACGCGACCAAAGATACATTATGGCCTAAATTACCATATAGTCTCACCTGTCGGTGAAACTTGGGATTCTAATGTGGTTTCTAAGTTCCATCGCCCCCTTCCTAAGTTAGAGTGCGTCAGTGTGTAATGTGTGACCATAACCCAGGTCCAGTTTAATCCAAATCATGCTCTGATATCACCTGTAACGCCCTGAAAATCGGGAGTCGAGTAGAAACTCAACTCCCGAGTTCCAGAACATCACTTATGCAACATTTTCAATGATGGATGAATGTTGTTCATATTAGTGCAGAAAATATGAGTGGGATTAAACCAAAACAACATATCATACTCCAGAGACAGTTAAATTAGCAAGCGAAAGAATGTGACAAATATATAAAATATATAAATGATTGTAAGTCTCCAGAGTGTGAACATGTTACCAGGTTAACTAAATAAATGTATACTCCAAAATAGAAGGAAAAGAATATACATGAGTGTGTAAATAAATGGTAAAATACTAAGTGTATTGGCATCTAATCAGAAACCCTATAAACCCATCGATCAGAACCTGTATATAGGAGGGATCCTCCTCATCATCATCAAGTCTGGCTCTACTTCGCAAGCATCGCCATCATATAAAACTAAAATAGGGACTGGTTGGTGTGCGCAACACCATCCTATAACGTAGGAGTGAGTAGCTAACTCAGTGGAATCATAGAGCAAAGATTAGCATGTTATCAAATCAATCACGTGATAATGGTAAAGCAAGCAAATAAAACATTCCTAAATACTGTGATTAATGTAAGCATGAAATGACATGATGGATGCCCTCACCGACATACTCCCTCATGCGATACCATCTTACGTCCGCGACATGCTTTCTTCCCTCAGTGCTCCAAATCTTCCAGGCACATGCAGTGCGATATGAATATGATTACCGAGTTGTTATTAGTCCTTTTCATACAGTAGGATTGGGAAACTAGGGTACCTCCCTCATATCAATACCCAAACAATGATCTTATCTAGGGTAGTCACTCCTAGTAGTCTCATACGATAATATATTTCTTGGTCACTGCAAGGGCTGCCAGCGCTATTACACGCACTCGTTACAATGCTCCCCCATCACCTTATCAATACAGGCCTAGTTTATATCCTTAAGACTGCATCAGGACTCGTCACCACCATGCGGTGTCAGGATAAACTCAAGGTCACTACAAAGGGCTACTAGGGCTGTTGCTCGCACTCGTTTCTCCACTCCCCCATCACCTTATCAATGTAGGCCGATAGCAAGAATATAGTGTCCCATACCACCATAATCTGCTCAGAGTAGGGTGCTCACTGGTCACTACGGGGAGGTTTGTGACCCCAGTGTAGGCCGACAGCTTGACCACGATGTCTCATACCACCATGCCCGGCTCATAAGTCTTAGGGGATCGAGGTACCAAGGTTAAAGGGGTTATCACTGGTAAGTTCAGTACCCTAGGTTCCAGCAGTTATGAAGAATACAAGGTGAACATACAATGGTCAGTCAGGTTACTTGATGAGTCTGACTAGCACGAGCGTACGTTGAATCGACCGACATAAATTGCACAAGCACTTCGTGTGGCCTAACTACTGCCGACGACTCTAGTACGACTTGGGTTCGTCATACACATCCTTCGTGGTAAATAGAATCCAACCGCGAATTCTAAACTGTTACCGACTGCCTGGACTAGAGTATAGCCCCAAGCACATGTAATGTGAATCAGTAATCATATGAGAGAGACAGAATTGAAATACAAGTAATTCCAACATGTTATCAACATGTTATAACGTACATCATAAGCAGTTAACCATACATGAGTATTTCACACCAAAGGTAGTCAATTCAAATACAGCAAGCATGGAGGAAATCATGTGCATCATCATAGTAGTTGAGAATCTAGTCTCAATGCTAATCTACAATACCATTTACTCAATACTTACTAATACATACATTTATACAAACACTGAGACTACTCAACTCCAACGTACTTGACGTATGATGATTCCAACATACAATATGACCGATCCTTATATTAAGGATTTGTCTAATACACAACAATCATGTTCTTACATTCAAAACATATGGCAGGCATAAATCATATTGATTTAGGCATTTCAACAAACACTTAGTCTACACACATTAGTCTATATAGCATATGTCGGCTAATATGTGCTTTAGGGTGAATCTCTTCGCCAAACAGAACATACATGCATATCTTGTATAATAACACGACAAATAAACATGGTAATCGTTTTAGCAAAATACGGACGTATACAGTATTTCCTACAAATACCTAAAATATCCTAAATCTCATATTCTTCGTACGTATGCAAAATAAAAAATGAACAGCATGTTTTACATGTCAAACAACATCCTTATCAACAATGTACCATTAAACGACATTGAAAGCTTTGAAAAATGGTAACCAAAGCGTCTAAAATCTCCATCTTTCTCTGTAGAAGCGTATCGATTCGAATAAAAAGTCTACGCATCGTCAACGTCGATATGGCTACCTAATTCACAAGATAGGTCAGGTACTTCGCTACTTGTATTACTAGAATCTCCAAAACAGGTTGAGGTTAGGGTTTTCTTACCTAGAATGGAGTTGGAATCGCCAGAATAGCAATGCAGGTGGAAGGATCTGGCATGTGGAGCAGCAGGGAAGAATCCTAGGAGAAAGCTCCAACTCTCTCTCACTTTCTCTCTCTTTTCTCTCCTCTCTCTCCTATGGTTTTTCTCAAATTCGTATGGGTTAGAAAGCTAAGGGTTTAAGCTCCTTATATAGGCTAAAAACTCACCTATATAGACTTAGGACCAAGGTATACTTGGGTTACAGCCAAATCGGGTCTTTTCCGATCCAAAAGAGCATCTCTGGAGGTCCCCCGACTGAATGCAGTCGGACTTAAGCTCATGGATGTTGGATCCTGATCACATTAAGTTTTCAGCCCGATAGTGTTCCCAGATCGCACGTGGCGGACCAGTTTCAGTTCAACGGTCACTGAGACTCGATCGAGGATTCCAAGTACACTGACCTGAGTGGGAAATGTTCCCTGATCCGAGGGTGTATTTGGGTCAGATTCTGGCGGTCTGAATGCTTAAAAAAATATCGCGCAAGCGACATGTGCCAGATTTATTTTAATTGAATTAATTTTCTAAATATTTTTTTTCTCACTCTCTTCACTCCGGACTCAGTAAAATGGTCTCAGAATATCGGTTGGACTTGATTTTCGAAATAATTTTCAAGTCTAACTAGGCGGTCAAGATTGTCTAAGTTTATCGCTATTGGACTTTTGACGCGTGGTCTAGATCCGATACTAAGTTTTAAAGGGTTCCTAAGAGCAAACAGGTTTAGAGTTTGATCCTAGGTTTTAGGGTAATGTAGCGTCAATGATTCTATAGGTTTTGGGTCTTACAGATCGTATTTAAAGTGGTTGGTGCTTATTTCACAGGTAATCTAGTGTAGCGCTAGCTAATTCACGTTAAATTTCTAAAGAATTTGGTTCTACATGATTCCTTTGGCTTTGGAATTAGATTCTGAGAGGTTACTAAGGTGTTATGGTTGACCCGTTGCCTAAGGACGTCTAACCCCAGGTTGGAAAAAATTCAGGATGTTACAGTCACCCATCCAAGATTGGATAGATTGTAATGCTTTCATGTTCCAATTTAAATGCCCACACCAAAATTTCGGCAACATCTTCCCATGTCTCTCTAGATACGTTGATCTTGCATTTGATTCTCATGTCAAGTATCCACATAATGTGAGGAAATTTGACATTAGAAACAAATATAAGAAACGTAACTAGAGAGAAAAAGGCAGATACAACGCAAAACTATCATGTGCATTTAAATCAGGGAACCGAAAGTATTCTAATCTATCCAACATTGAATTGTCCAAAAGTGGGACAATTTGAGAATTTTTATGCCTCCAAAAGCACACTATATCTATGCTTGGCTACATAAAAATTCTCAAATGGGAAATTGATTGTCCTATACTTAAACAATTATATAATCAATCGCAATTGACATTCATCATCTAGCTAACTAATAACAGAATGCATTTCAAACTAAAGAAATGAATTTTATTTTGATAAATTAACCTAGTAATATTTACTACATACTAATAACTTACAAGAAATATTGGGGCACCATACCATAGGTTGCAAGAATATCATGTCCCCTTAAAAAATAAATCCTCAAAGGATAACATATAATAATAATAGTAATAATAATAATAATAATAATAATAATATAATAAGTTATTTATTATCATTCTCAATCACAAGTATCATTCATCATCCAAATAACTATTAACAACATTTATAAAAATAGAAGATATCCAATAAACTCTATATAACAACTTACAACTTAACCTGCTAGGAACTGTCATACACTGTAATGTCTTATGACACAGTGGGTTCTGAGGAGTTATAAGTTGGGACTCTATGAAAGCATATAAATGAAGCGACAAAAATATAAATTAAGCAAGATCAACTATTTATGGAGGAGATTGATGAATAATACCTGATAATTTTCTTGATTTTCTCAATGGAACAAACTTTGTACCAATCACTAACACAATTGGAGGACTGAATATAAAGTGCCTAGCCTCAACTCCTATAAGCATACCAAATTCAATATCAAATCCATTAAATTAAGTGCCTTCATAGGTATAAGCATAAAATATGTAACATCCCGTACATTTCAGTCTTCGAGTGTTGTCATGTAACTAAACTTGGCATGAATACAAACCTAGCTTAACGAACATTCACCTGATTTCCAGTCTAAATCTAACCATGATAAAAGTAGCTCCCATCCATATATTAAGCTATCCATCCATTGATCTGAAAAACCTATTTTTAGGACTTCACTTCCTTAATAGATGAGCCTAACCATCCACTGGTAGCCTTTGGTGTCAGATCATCGAATCCTTCAACCATCAGCCTAAGAATTTTGGGGCAAATGATACGTGACTAGACTATAAGAATTAACCCTCAAATCCAACTGTCGCCTTTCAAGATGGATCATCTTACCATAGAATTTCAAGTTGGACCATCACATCACTTAGAGAACCACATTGAATCTCATGAGGCTTAATTCTAGGAACCTAATTGGGGTAAAATGTTAGACAACGTCCTGTTACCTTGATTAAAAGGTGAAGAATCAGTTTTAAGATTTAAGTCACTAGATTCACCATTTCTTAGACTTACAACCAATATTTGGGTGATCCATCCCTATAAATCACCTCAATAGATAGATTAAAGCGTCCACTGTCAATATCAATCTCCAGGGATCACTAATGGCAAGTTTAGAATCGATCAGACCGTCGAATGGAAAGAATTCAAACTTTGAACCCAAGAGAAAATGTTGTGTGACCCATCTGGTTAAAATAAAATCAGTTTAAACTAAATAGTGGCCTTGGGTGGCTCACTAGCTTGATGAACTAATCATAGGTGAGGACCACATACCACCTTGAATCGATGATAACTAGCGCTTAATGGCCATACTTGTGTAGATATGGCCCACATAAGTCATGGATCTGCCTCATTCTTGGGAATGAGTCTTAAATTGAATAAATAAAATAAATGAAGGGCCTGAAATCATTAAATCATCACTATGGGCCCCACATCTACTGCGAGAGTGTAGGTAACGAGCATACAACCGGGCCACACTAGACCAAGAAACCCGGTCAAGCGAGTTTGACCCGACAAAAATAGAATGGGAGAAGGGAGCTTTCTCCCACGCGCTGGGTGATTAAATGGGCAGTGTCCATTTACGTAGGTAGTGGGCCACCATCATGGACCATTTCCTTGATCTAAATCATCCATCATGTGTGAGATGAGGGGACGACTGAAACCATGTCACTCATGTGAGTTCATTCACACAGGTAAGCACATGAACATCGGCCCAAGAAGAGTCATGCGTGCAACGATTTTTCAAAAAGGAAAACACTCTTTTTCCTTGCCTCACTGGCGATCCAAGTTAGAATTCATGCCATCATCGCAGCCATTAGAATGGGTCCATCCTAGCCATCCATTCTCTTCATGCGGTATAGGGTTTTTGGCCAAAACCAGCAGTTGGTTTTGCTGTGCAAGTTGTTTTCATCTGCCTCCCTACCATAGAATAAACCTGGGCCATCCATCCTTCACCCATTCGCTCTAAGGATCTAGGAAGAGCCTTAAAAGAGGGAGGATTGAACATCACTCCATTGCCTCCTCCATTTCTTTCGAAAACCCTAGAAAATAGCCTTTTCACTCCTTCATTTGAACCCATCAAGCAAACCTCAGTGAAGTTGTGATTTCTCACTTCCTCAAGCTTTATAACATCAATGTGAGTCGTCCAATGCTCTTGTTTCAAAGAAATAGACATAGATCGGTTATCTGCCATTATCATCCTCGTTAAAGAGAAGCTACACCATGTCGAGGTGGGGAGAGTTCGAGCATGTTGGGATGAGTCCATCTGAGTCTAGAAGTCACTAGACATATAAACAAAGGGATAGAAAAGGAAAGGAAAAGAAAAGAAAGAGAACAAGAGAGAGAGAGAGAGAGAGCGGAAGAAAGAAACGAGGGAGACAGAGGTGTGGCTACTTCTGCCGCACCGAGTCGAGCTGGGGGAAGTTGCTGCCTAGTTCAGGTCGAGCTCAGTCTCTACTGGAAACAACTAAGGAAGAGAAAGGAGGAGGAAGAAGGGAAAGAGAGAAAAAGAAAATGAGAGAGAGAGAGGGACCATGAGAGGTTGTTGATGCTGCTACTATTGTTGACTCAGTGTCTGAGTTCAGCATGAACTGAGTCTAGACCGAGTTGGGTGCGGTCTGGAGGAGCCTAGACGCTGTCTGGTCTAGCAGGAAAGAAAACGATAAAGAAAGGGAGAGAGAGGACACTCTCCTCTTTTCTTTTTCTTTTTTTCTCTTTTTTTTTTTGCTGTCGCTGCTGCTAATGCACCGAGTTGGGCCGACTCAGCAACTAAGTTCTAGGTTGTATGTGCCTCATTTCATCCCGTCTGGGATTGTTACCCAGTCATGGAATTCCACTACTCAGAGAATGATAGATGATCTCAATGGTTGAATTCATTCTAGCTTGGATATAAGGTTTGGACCGAGTTGTGTTTAGTTGAGGCTGAATTGGGACTAAGTTGAGTCAAGTGAGTCACATTACAAATTTTGGAATTTGAAGCCTCTAAGTTAGATCTTCCTTGTTCAATTTGATTTAAAATCAAGATGAGTTCAAGTTGGAGTCAAAGTGAGTCAAATTGATCGTACAAGGTGAGTTGATCTCTTAATTATTTTACTAGAATGTTATTTAAAGCTTGATCTAGGTTAATTGACATTATTTTTTAATTTTAAATTATGAAATTGGAGCTCCCCAATTTTTACCATTGAGTCACATTTGAGTGAGTTAAATTGATTCAAATTGAGTTCGAGTAAATGTTAGTTGACAAGACTTGATCTTAAGTTTTGTTTTGGCGTTGCTAGCAACTTGTATAGTGAACCCATATTCTAAGGTGAGGACTCACCCTTTGAGCTTCTCACTTAATTTCATTAATCTAGATATAGATGATGATATGATTCCTCTAATTGAGTTACTTACCTTACTATTGAATATGCTAATTTGTTGGACAATTAATTCATGTGTTAGATGATAGGCATCTCTCTTTAATTATAACATGCATAAATGATTGATGATAACATGCTATCTTTAGTTGTACACTTGTTGATTAACTGTATATTTGCTTCTTGCAATTAAGTGATGGAATGAATGGAACCTGTCATGAACTTACCATCTTACAGTCCATATTTGACTTACGTGGCTTGGATCGCACATTGCCTTACATGGCTTGGATCACATATTTACCCTTCATGGATTTGATAAAATGTTAGTACCCTTTTTGTGGCTTGTTGGTTATATTCGCATATCTTGTTAATTTTCAGGTCATTATGCGGAGTTTATTATGATTTTCGGGTGGAGCTGAAGTTTGCTTGTCAATTTTCTAGCCATCTTGCGGGGTTCATAAGATTTTCGAATGACGTCGAAGTTCGTATGTTGATTCTCTCTTCATCTTACGGTGTTCAGTCATATATTGATTTCTGAGTGGAGTTGAAGTTTGCTTATCGATTTCTAGCCATATTGCGGTGCTCACATATGATACGATTTTTAGGTGAAGTAGAGGCTTATATGTTGGATTCCTAGCCATCTTATGGTGTTTTGTTGTACAATAATTTTTGAGTGGAGCTGAAGTTCGCTTATCGATTTTCTAACTATCTTACGGTGTTCATGTACGACATAATTTTTGGGTGGTCTAGAGCTTGTATGTTGATTGTCTCTTCATCTTGCGGTGTTCAGTCATACCATGATTTTTGGGTGGAGCTGAAGTTTGCTTATCGATTTTCTAGCCATCTTATGGAGTTCACGTTCGATATGATTTTCGAGTGAAGTAGATATTTCTATGCTGACTATCCCTTCATTTTGTGGAGTTTAGTCATACCATGATTTTTGGGTGGAGCTGAAGTTCGCTTATCGATTTTTTAGTCATGTTGAGGAGTTCATGTATGATATGATTTCTGGGTGAAGTAGAGGTTTAAAGGTTGATTTTCTATTCACTTTGTGGAGTTCACTTGTACCATAATTTTTGGGTGGAGCTGAAGTTCATTTATTAATTTTCTAGTCATCTTGCGATGTTCACTTACGACTTGATTTTTGGGTGCAATAGAAAGATTATTTGACATTCACTTGCATTGCAATTGCTATCATATTTTTCTTATGATGAGATTATGTTGATTAACTAAATTTTGAGTACATGATTAATATGTTGAACTGCGCTGCTTAATATATCCATTCTTAAGACTTACGATCTATCCTGGATTATGAATGATGAGTGTGTAATCTTAGAGGGTGCTCCTCACTGCAATAGCCATTAACGCTATCAAACCCTATCAATTGATGTAGGTGTAGAGCGAGTTGATGCTGTTCACTGGGTTCCTAGAGCAGATTGGGTAGTTGAAGAGCTAAACGGGGTCCTTGCGGCCCATTTAGCTCCACCACTAGATGATATATTTCTATTTTATTTAATGAACTTTTTTATTTAGGATTTTATAAGTCCTGTATGGGTGCTACATTTGGAATTATGTGATGATCAAAATGTTTTTATACAATGCATGGTTTACTTTGCTAAAATTTACTACTAACTCTGATTAACGATAAGCGGTTCAAATTTAGACTAAAATTTAAAGGCTAACACTCAAGTTTTTAAAAAACGAGTCATATACCTGGGTTCCAAAAATCGAGGCGTTACAAAATAAGTTTACCAAACAAAAACAAACAACATTGTGTCTCTCTTTTAGACTTAACAGATAGATCTGGTAATTCCAAGCTAGGACCCTTGGGTCAACGTGAAAGCATGCTCTAAAGGAGCTACTGCTCGAGAGCATGGCTAGTGGTGTTAACTCTTCTACCAAACGGGCTATTGTTCTAAAGAAATTTACTGAATTTTATTTAAACTTATGTTAATTATTTTTATTTTATGAATGCATCGGGAAGATAAAACATGGACCAAACACTTCAACCAAATCATTAATTGGCTATAAAAGCTACACAAAGAGTCAACGTGTCCATGTATGCATAAAAAAATAAAGACTTCAACCAAAAATATATGGGAACGAATAAGCTCCATCAGGAATTTATAATATGAACTCGAATAAATTGACAGACATAATTCTAGTTAGCCTAGTGGAACAAATGAGAATTCAAGGTTTTCTGACCTCATGTTAAGTAATACATGGTTGCCATAAAAGTTTAAACTAAAATATAAATGTTCATCTATGATATGGTATGTGCCTAACCTCTATATGAGACATGATTACCTCAGTCTTTAAAAAATAAAAAGAACATTAACAGTAATCTGGTATCATCTATGAAACTGATAAAATATACCATACTTTGTAAGACTCTTACATTATTTTTGAAAGGAAAACTAACCTGCAAATTCTGATAGTATAATGTCAATCTCAAGAACATGTTAACTATAATTAAGTTTCATATATCCAAGTCAGTTTTTCTAAAAGATAAATAACAATCAATTTTCATATATCAAGTTAACAAAATTTACCACCTTGCGTACACAGTTTGTGTAATGAGAACTAACCTGCAAATGATGTATTGCTTAATCCTACAAAAATGGCAGATAAAGAATTCAAATGAGTAGATGTTAGCTAGATTGGATCACAATTAAAAAATGCATGTGAATATGTCAGCAAAACTTGATGGAATACTGCATATCCACTACTCTTAAGTAATTCATAGCACAAGTATACTAGATAAAAGAAGATCAGTAACAAAAACATCTCTATCAAGGTCTAAAGGGAAAATTAATAGATGAAACATGTAAATTCTGTATCAACAACTGTGTAAATAAGCAAGGCTCAAGAATATAAGCATGCCTGTTTGCATTGCATTAGGCCAAAAAGTAAGGTGGATAGATGTCAGCACCTCCATTAAGAAAGGAGCAAGACATCTGATCTCGCTTCCAAAGTGTGGGGCTGATTTATCACACTACTTTCAACTTATACTCAAAGGTCCAATTATAATTATGTCTCCACCAAAATGCTTCTTGGTACCTGTAACACCCTAAAAATCGGGGGTCGTGTATAAACTCAACTCCCGAGTTCCAGACCGTCACTTATGCAACAAAAATGATTATGATTCAATTTTTTCTGAGTTAAAGCATTCACATGAGTAAAAGTATACAAAAACTACAATTCATACTCCAGATCCAGTGATAAAAGCAAGCGGAAGACTAAACAATATATATATCACTGTATGGAAAAAATAAAGTAGATCTTGACTGTCACTAAAGTATGAAAACATCACTAAGTCTCATATACATGTAAATAAACCAAAATAAAATGTCCAAAAGAGTCCCACTAAGAAGTTCCGTCAACCCAGGTCACCTAAGCAAAGCCATCATGGTACTGCATGTATGAGAACTCATCCTGGTCCTCATCAAAGTCTGGCTCTGCATCCTGGATCTCAGCATCACCTACATCTAAAATAGGGTCTGGTGGGTGTTGCAAACACCATCCCGTAACGTGGGAGTGAGTGATCAACTCAGTGGAATCATAGAGCAAAGATTAGCATGTTCACAAATCAATCATGCGATAATAATAAAGCAATAAATCAGACAATCCTAATACTATTGTTAATGCAATATGACATGACATGATGGATGCCCTCACCGACATTCTCCCTCATATGGCACCATCTTCGTCCGCGGCATGCGTGCATCCCGCTCAGTGCTCCACATCTTCCAGGCACATGCAATGTAATGGTGATATGATTGCCGAGTTGTTATTAGTCCATTCAAACAGCAGGATTGGAAAACTAAGGTACTTCCCTTGTATCAATCCCAACACAGATCCTGTCTAGGGTCGTCACTCCTAGTAATCTCATACGATGTATATTTTTGTAGGTCACTGCAAGGGCTGCCAGGGCTGTTGCTCGCACTCGTTGCACCGCTCCCCCATCACCTTATCAATACAGGCCTACTGTACTCTACTGCAACTGAAGGGTCGTTGCCTCCCGTAGACTCAGAATACGCTCGCGGTCACTACAAAGGACTCGTCGCCTGATTAGTGTAGGCCGACAGCAAGAATATAGTGTCTCATACCACCATAATCTGCTCACGAGACTAGGTGCTCACTGGTCACTACGGGGAGGTTTGTGGTCCCAGCGTAGGCCGACAGCTCGACCACGGTGTCCCATACCACCATGCCCGGCTCATGAGTCTTCATGGATCAAGGTACCATGGTTAACAAGGTTTATAATGGTAAGTTCAGTACCCTAGGTTCAAGCAGTTATGACTCATGCAGGGTGAACATACAACGGCCAGTCGGGTTACTTGACGGGCTCGACTAGCGGGATCGTATCTCAAGTCAAACGACATGAAGTGCGTAAAACACTTCGTGTGGCCTATCCACTGCCGCCAACTCCAAAATACGACTCGCGTTCATCGACGCGTCATTCGTGGCCAAGATAAGACAACCACTGATTCGCTCGATTACTGACTGCCTGGACTAAGTATAGTCCCAAACAATTATGGAATCACATCAGCAATTCATGTAAGAGTATTGGAATTGAAATACAACCATGTGAGCATGTTAACACATGTTATAACATACAAATTAAACAAATCATCACGCACATGCATTTCATACATATAATGAAATCATGCATTTAGCTAACATGTAGGAAATCATTTACATCAGCATATTAATTGAGAAATCAATCTCAAACTGATTCATAACATCATTTAATTCAATACATACTAATACAAGCATTTATACAAAAACTTACACTACACACTTAAGTCTACATATAGTATGTCGACCCGAAGTGCGCACTTAGGCGAATCTCTTCGCTAAACTAATTATGCACACATTCCTAACATTCTAATGCGATAATAAATCATGTCAATCAGATTAGCAAAATATGCATGAAATCAGTACTTCCTACAAATGACTAAAATGCCCTAAATCTCATATTCTTCGCCGGTTTACGAAACAGGAAACGGATAGCATGTTGTACATGTCAAACGGCGTTGCCGTCGATAATCTACTATTAAACGACATTGAAAGCGTTGTAAACAGTCAATCAAAGCGTCTAAAATCCTCACCTTATCTCTTATAGATGTGTGAATTCGAACGGAGCGTATACGCTTCGTCTACAGCGATAAGAGAACCTAATTTACAAGATATGTCAGCTAACACGCTATGAATCCTAGTGAACCTCAAATCAGCAACTTATTAGGGTTATTTCATACCTGAAAATGTGAAGGAATCACCGGCCAGGTGATTGAAGTGTGTTGCTAAAGTACGTGTAACAGGCGGCACATTGGCAGAAAAATTCTCTCTTACTCTCTCACATAAAATCTCACCTTTTCTCTCTCCCAATCTAGAGTTTCTCTCAAATTCGGATGGGAGAGAGGAGTGAGGGTTTCAACCCCTTTTATAAGCTTAAAAATGCCCAAAACAGGCTCAAGTACAAAGTTTACTTAGGGCATATCCAAATCGGGGCTGTTTCTGTCCAAAAGATGATTTCTGGTGGTCCCCTGGCCGAATGCGATCGGACTTAAGCTCATGCATACAAGATCTAGCACGCATCAAGTTTTCAGTCCGGCAGGGTTCGTAGATCGCACGTGGCGGTCCAGTTTCAGTTC
Source organism: Magnolia kwangsiensis (assembly GCA_037074715.1). NCBI lineage: Eukaryota > Viridiplantae > Streptophyta > Magnoliopsida > Magnoliales > Magnoliaceae > Magnolia > Magnolia kwangsiensis. The sequence continues at coordinate 50,427,193 of CM073586.1, read as the reverse complement.
AGCGGTCACCGCACGTAGATTAGGGCTGCAAGTCTCATGATATGAAATATAAATTTTTCCTGATCCGAGGGTGTAATTTGGCTGAATTCTGATGGTCAGAACGCTTAATACTGACACGTCAAGTTGTGTGCCAAATTTAAATTTCAAATTCCAAATCTGTCCCTATTCGCACTCTCTTCGATCCGGGCTCAATGAAATAGCCTGTGATTATCGGTTGGACTTGATTTTCGAAATGATTGTCAAGTCTAGCTAGGCGGTTCTAACGGTCTAAGATAGCAGGTATCAGACTTTCGACGCGCGGTCTAGATCCAATACAAATTTTCAATGTGGTCCAGAGAACAAACCTGCTTAGAGTTTGATCCGAGGTTATAGAGTATTATAGAGTCATTAGTTCTACTCGATTTGGGTCTTGTAGAATGTATTTAAAGTGATCAGGGACTATTTCCCAGCTACTCTAGCGTTGCGCTAGCTAACTTACTCTTATTTTCTAAAGGAATTAATCCTACGTAATTTCGGGTCGAGTTGGTACTCGAGTCTAAGTACAGATTTTTCTCGGGTGTTACAGTACCATTCACAATCATCATCTAAGCCTTATCCCAACTATTCAGGGTGGGCTTCTCGAATCCTGTTCATAGTGCATGTGTGTGTTTACCATAAGAACAATATGTTAAAATGCCACCAGAAAACTTAGGAGCAGAGATCGATGGCAGGAGGTGACCCTTGGTTCAGGGATATGAAGAGTTAAAAAAAGTAAAGAATAGAGAAGAGACACATGCTGAGGCATCCAAGGTGAGCTACCCAAACAGAAAATTGACCAAAGACAATAGATCCCTGATCTCTCTACACCAACAAAATTAAGATCCCATTACTATAGGTAGTGGCGATTGAGGACACTTTACAGTCAAAGATTCTAACATTCCCTTCTCCAAATACCACATACAATGACAATTGTGAACATTCCCTTCCAGAGAACAAACCTGCTTAGAGTTTGATCCGAGGTTATAGGGTATTATAGAGTCATTAGTTTTACTCGATTTGGGTCTTGTAGAACGTATTTAAAGTGATCATGGACTATTTCCCAGCTACTCTAGCGTTGCGCTAGCTAACTTACTCTTATTTTCTAAAGGAATTAATCCTACGCAATTTCGGGTCGAGTTGGTACTCGAGTCCAAGTACGGATTTTTCCCGGGTGTTACAATCTATCCCCCTTAACAAATTATTTCGTCCTCGAAATTTGTACCTTTACGTACTCCTTGAGAAGCTGTGGGTAGTTCTTTCTGATCTCGGCTTCTGTCTCCCAAGTAGCCTCTTCCTCAGAGTGATGCGTCCACAATACCTTCACAAGGGAAATCACCTTGCTACGCAGTACCTTCTCCTTCCTGTCTAGGATACGTGTCAGTCGCAGGATATATGTAACATCCTCTCCTAACTGCACCTGCTCCCATCTGATGATATGGGAAGGATCAGAAACGTACTTCTTCAGCATAGAAACATGAAATACGTTGTGAACGCTCGATAGAGGCGTGGGTAAAGCCAATCGGTAAGCCACCGCTCCCACACGATCGAGGATCTGGAATGGACCAATAAATCGCGGTGCCAGTTTCCCCTTCTTCCTGAACCGAAGGATTCCTTTCATAGGGGAAACTCACAAAAACACACGATCCCCAACTGTGAACTCTAGTGGCCTGCGTCTCGTATCGACATAACTCTTTTGTCTGCTCTGCGCTGTGAGAAGCCGACGCCTAATGATATCGATCTTCTCTGACGTCGCCTGCACTAACTCTGGACCAATCAAGCTACACTCACCGACCTCAGCCTAGCAATGCGGTGCGCGACAAGGTCGCCCATATAGCGCCTTGTAAGGTGCCATACCGATACTCGCCTGAAAGCTGTTGTTGTACGCAAACTCCGCATATGCAAGACAATCATCCCAATTGTCCTTGAAGTCCAATGCGCAAGCTCGCAACATATCCTCTAAAATCTGGTTCACCCGCTCTGTCTGTCCGTCTGTTTGTGGGTAGAAAGCAGTACTAAACTTCAACTTCACACCCATAGCCTCCTGAATGCGAGTCCAGAAAATAGAAGTGAACCACGTGTCTCTGTCCGACACGATCTCCAACGAAACTCCATGCAAACGCACAATCTCTCTGATATACAATCTAGCTAGATCATCTGCAGAGTTCGTAACTCTGATCGGTAGGAAGTACGACGACTTCGTCAGGCGGTCGACGATCACCCATGTGGAATCATGTCCCTTCCTCGTCTTCGGCAGCCCTGAAATGAAGTCCATGGAAATGAAATCCCACTTCCACTCTGCGATCGACATAGGCTGCAAGAGTCCAGGTGGTCAGCGATGCTCTGCCTTCACCTGCTGGCAAGTGAGACAACGGGACACGAACTCAGCTATGTGGGTCTTCATACCCTCCCACCAATATGTCCTCTTCACGTCACGATACATCTTCGTACTGCCTGGATGCATCACGAGTCTAGTACAATGCGCAGCCTCGAGAATCTCTCATCTCAAGTTAGGGACATCTGAGACTCATAGGCGGCCACGATAACGTAAGCCCCCATCCATACCAACTCGCCACTCGGCGTCAGCATCATCACTGGCCTGCTCTTGAAGCTCAGTCAGATGCACATCGTCCCTCTGCGCCTTGATGATCCGATCATCAATCTGTGATCTCACCTGCACATGTGCGATGAACTCATATGGCTCCTCTATGGTGAGTTTCTGCTCAAAGTCTCGTAAAAACTCAACCATATCCCACTCAGCAACCATCAGCGGAGCCGTAAACTCTATCGCCTTCTTACGGCTTAACGCGTCAGCGACAAAGTTCACCTTCCCAGGATGGTAAGAGACTTCGAACTTGAAGTCCTTCAACGTCTCCATCCATCGCCGCTGCCTCATATTCAAGTCTCGCTGCGTGAATATGTACTTGAGGCTCTTGTGGTCGCAAAAGAGCTCGAATTCCTCTCCATAGAGGTAATGTCTCCAGAGTGTCAGTGCGAATATGACGGCTGCCAACTCTAGGTCGTGTGTAGGGTAATTCTCCTCGTGCTTCCTTAATTGTCTCGAGGCATACAAAATTACCCTGTCCCTCTGCATAAGGACATAACCCAGACCAACGCTAGACGCGTCAGTATATATAGTGTATCTAACCCCTTGCTCTGACAATACTAGCACAGGGGTGGATGTAAGTCTGTCCTTCAGCTCCTGAAAAGCTGACTCCGCCTGGTCATTCCAGATGAACTTCACGTCCTTCCGTGTCAACTGAGATAAGGGTCTCGCGATCTTCGAAAAATCCTGAATGAAGCGCCGATAGTAACCAGCGAGACCCAAGAAACTCCTCACCTCAGTGACAGAACCAGGCTGCTCCCAGTCCTGAACCGCAGCTACCTTAGACAGGTCAACTGCCATGCCATCCTTGGACACCACGTGTCTCAAGAACTTCACTTCCTGCTTCCAGAAGTCGCACTTCTTGTACTGTGCGAACAACTGATGCTGTCTGAGCGTATCCAGGACCAAATGCAAGTGCTCCTCATGCTCCTCTCGACTCCTGGAGTACACCAAAATGTCGTCAATGAATACAACGACGAATCGATAGAGGAAAGGCTGAAATACCCGGTTCATCAGATCCATGAACACGGCTGGTGCGTTCGTGAGACCGAACGACATCACGAGGAACTCGTAGTGGCCAAAATTGGTCCTGAATGCTGTCTTCTTCACGTCCTCATCCCTGACGCGCAACTGATGATATCCTGATTGAAGATCAATCTTCGAGAAGTACTGCGCTCCTCTCAACTGATCAAACAAGTCATCGATCCTGGATAAAGGGTACTTGTTCTTCACCGTGATCTGGTTCAGCCTGTGATAATCAATACACAATCGCATCGAACCATCTTTCTTCTTCACGAACAGAACTGGTGCTCCCTAAGGAGACACACTAGGCCGTATAAGGCCAAGCTCTAGCAAACCATCAATCTGCGTCCTCAACTCCTCCATCTCACACGGTGCCATGCGATACGTCGGCAGTGAGACGGGTGAGAAACCAGGAACCAAATCGATAGTGAAATCGATCTCTCGTCAGGGCGGCAAACCAGGGATCTTCCTGAACAGATCCCCAAACTCGCAAACGACTGGCGTATGCTCAAGTACCTAGGCACCAGCGTCTCGCAGTAATGTAGCGTAGCTAAGTATGTGGAAGGGGAGATTTACCCGCACTGGAAATGTGAAAGATGCACCCTCAGGCTCGTACGCAGTCACTATACGAGTCTCGCAGTCAATCTCGGCCCTCGCTGCAGTCAACCAGTCCATGCCAAGAATGACGTCGAGATAACAAAGAGAGGGGTCGACGACAAGATCAATAGCCATCGTCTTGCCTCCCAGATCCACCAAGCAACCCTCACACATCAGGCTGGCATCAGAATAATCCCCATGAGCTGTAAGGACTCGCACCCCATCCGTAGTAATGGTCTGTAACCCAATGCGTCTGACTATGGCACGTGATATCAAAGAAATCGTGGAACCAGTGTCCACCATCACGAGAATAGGAATACCTCCAATATGGGCAGTGACCTCAAAGGCCGAATGCTGAGAAGTCTCCGTCGCAGCTGCCTCAGCTGTCAATGCATGAACCCGTGCCTGCTGTGGCCAGTTCGACCGTTGTGTAGTGGGCCGTAGAGGCTGCCTGATCTGCGATACCGGAGGTCTGAAGGAAGGGTGCGCAGGAGCCAACCGTATAGGCAGTGCTGATATCGCATGTGGATGTGCACGGCCGATCTTCTGCGGCGGTGAGAACCCACTTTCTCGCATCCGAGCAAAATAACTCTGAGCCGAATGGCCTGTCCTCCCACAGTATGTACATGATAACTCGGGGCACCGAAACTGTGTTGCTGGCGCTATAGCCCGAGTAGGAGGGTCGACGCGAGGCCTCTTGCTCGCGAAGGGCCTGTCTGGCAACTCTGGTCGTGGCCTAGGAGCAACAGGGCCACGAGATCAGATAAGTCGATCCACATCCTGCTTTGCCCGCATGAACATGTGAATCAACTCTGCATAAGAGGGAATGCTCACGCAACACATTTTCGACCAAATATCCGGTCGCAAACCCTCTGAAAAGCGCCGTATGCGCATCTGCTCATCTGGCAAAATAGTCGGGACGTATCTGCCCAACTCCGTGAACCGATGCTCATACTCCGTGACTGTCATGGCTCCCTGTCTGAGGCAGAGAAACTCATTCTCCCGGTCATGCCTGTACGTCTGGGGGTAGTATTTCTCATGAAAGCGGAACTCGAACGCTGCCCATGTCCATACATAATCGGTGGCAACGGTCCGCAATATGCTGTCCCACCACAAGCTGGCCTCTCGCTCAAACAGGAACGTAGCCAACTCTACCTTCTCAGCCTCTGTATAATGAAGCATCCGCAGTATCTTCTACACACGGTCGAGCCAATACTCGGCCTCCTCGGGTCTATGAGAACCCGTAAAAGTGGGAGGCCGTAAGCGCTGGAATCGCTCTAATAAGCCTCGTGTATCTGCGGCATTCCCCACAGGGTAAGCAGGTGGTACAGGATGAGCCATGCCCTCATCTTGGGCATATGTATCAGCATCCTCAGCTGGATGCGTAAGTGGTGCAGGTGGAGTCACACCCCCACCCTGGGCTAGTGTCCCCACAATAGTAGTCAGGAGCTGCTGCTGCTGCTGCATCATGGCCATCATCTGCTCAAATCTGTCGGGAGGTGAAGCAGGCTGTGGCGTGTACTGCACCGAAGAAGATGCGTGGTATGGCTCTCTAACGGGTGGTGTGAACGGTGGTGGTCCAACTATAGGACTAGCAGTAGGCTGAGACGCACTCACTGTCTCAGGAATCGGGCCCACAGCAGGGTCCGTATGGTTATCAGACTCGAAGGAGCCTGATCCATAAGCTTACTCAATGCAAGCCGAGCCGTGCTCCGTGTAGTCTTAGGCGACATTCCCTATATTCAAAATAGGGCACAACCTTTTCAGTCTCAATAGCACAAATACACCGTAATCATTCACACAAGGAGTCAAAAGCATTCCATGCATTTCATTTAATCAAAATTGTCACAATACAAGGGATATATCCTTACAAGCATCATGACGAGAAATATATGGGAACTAAGACAGTTAAAAATTCAACAGCAACACAAGAAAAGCACTAGCCTTATAAGGCTTACAAAACATAAAGCAAGAAACAACTGACTACAACAACAACATCAAAGATCGCATCGCTAGTCTGAGTCGGGTGACGGAGGAGGAGCACCCTTATCCTGCAAGCAGCACAGGATCGCCTTCAGAGTACGAGTCACCTTGTCGAATTTTCTCTTCGTAACGGCCTTGGCATCCTCGACTTCAGCGTGAAGTTCCTGAACTTCCCTTCGCAAGGCGATCTGGCTCTCCTCAATCCGGGCAATGCGATCATCGCCAGTAGCCTGAGCAAAATGAGGAGGGCTCTCATCTGTATCCTGAGCCTCCTCTTCTACCTCTTCCTGGACTTCTTCCTCAACTTCTGCTCCAGGTTCTCCCTCACTTGGATCCTCTTCATCATCAAAGTCATCCTCGCTATCTTCCTCAAGCTGATTCTCACGGTACTGAGACCCGATCTTCATCTTGACCATGGTAGACTCATCAATACTGTGAATCGGAACTGGCAATTCCGGCCCAAGTCTGTAAGCAAACTCAAGCGCGATCTTGCATATCAGTCGGCCAAAAGGAAGCGATTCAGATGTTCTTCTTGATCTTGTTATGAGGATTATCTGTCAGAAGATGAAAGTGGCCATACATACATTCTCTCCCTGGGCCACCAGATACAGAAAATCAACCATAAGGCGCGTACACTCAATGCGATTCGTCGACCTGGGATACACATTGAACGTGTAAATGTGGTGCAACAGGCGTAAATCATCAGACATATGAGTTGCCTTGAGGCTATTATTAGGCTGCCATGGAACTAGTTTACCGCATAGAAACCTGGTACGACGATCTCGCTCACGGCTACTCCTCAGATTCTTCTCACTAGGATGAACATCACCAAGAGGCACGTTCAAGAGTCGCGCAATCAACCGAACAACGATCATAGCCATCCGGTCTCTACCAAAAGGAATCTTGAACTGCAATGGCTCCAAGGTAGGATTCTAGATACGAGCGTAGAAGGCACGAACGGTGCTCACATTAGCACGAGCACGAGCTTCAAAGATCGGACCCCAATGCGCAGCTTCAATACGCTCGAACAACAGAAATTCACCGAATAGTCGTCCTTCCACGTCTGCCTCAAACAACACTTTACGGTCAGTGTATTGGCTGTGAGGCATCTCTGCTAGAATCACTCGCCCAAGTTGAGTATGGGGATCTAAATCCCGCTTTGTATGAAACTCTCGGGCTGTGGTTGGACCTGCGGCGGCGCTTGAACTTGCGGCACCACCCCGCGGCCTTCTCGATTGAGCAGGGCGACTTGGCCCAAACTCATCTGCTGCGGTCTTTCTTTTACCCATCAAAGATAGGATGGTGGAGAGTGACAAAAGACCTAAAATGGCTTCAACAAAAGTCATAGAAAATGGAGAAAATGAAAAGAGATGGCTATCCAAACTGGAAAAGGGAGATCTAAGCATTGTAGAGGGATGCTTCAAGCTTCCCTAGGATGTATTTTCAAGGAGAAAAGAGAATGAAAAAGGGGAAAGGAGCACCTCACGATTTCAGCTCGATTTGGGGGTTTTTAGAGCTCCAAATGATGAGATCTTCTAGAGGGAGGGCTGCAATCTTCAATAGAACTATGGATTGTTGTCATTTTTGGCCAAGGATGGATTTAGGGGTGATTTGGAACCACGATTTGGAGGTAGGGCAGCTGGAAAATGTAAATGGGGCTAGGGGAAGGGCTGTTTGTGAAGGAAGTGCATCATTTTGGGGTTTTCTACGGTCGGGTGCTACATGAAGGGTGTGTATTACCAAAAACACCCTCACATAACAAAGCACACATCAAATGGGCTATGGTGGTCGGCGATGCATCGCCGAACCGGCGATGGCATCGCCGACCGATCTCCTGTTCGGTCGGTGGGACCATATGGGTTTGGTCCCCCATGGTCCAGGGACCCCAAATAACTATGGGCCCCACCTTGGTTCATTGTATATTGACCTGTATAGGCCCAAACATGAGTTCAGGGATTTTCGGGGCCAATCTGTAATCCCGAATACAAACCCTATCATGCAACATATGATTTTGGGGTAGAAGGATCTAGTACATCTATCTAGCCCATTATTTTCTAAATAAAGCAAATTTAGAATGACATTATGGACATTTTTCATGAAATTTTACTATTCACTATAAAATTTTGTGAAAGTATGATTTTATGTTATTTTCACATTAATATTGATGCCTAACATGAAAAGGATAAGAAATAATTAAAGGTTGGAGTGGTGAGAGGAAGAATTTTAAAGATTTTAGGTGAAACAGGGTTTTTAAGCCCTGACGATTGAATACAGGGGTCGTGGTTGTCCCACGGCCCAAGGATTCACATTTACAGATTTATAATTGTTCAAAGAATGCCTCAGCCCAACTACCTACAACCTAAGAGCTATTCGAGTTGCTTCACGCGACCCTAGACGCGTTACGGACTCGATCGCGCGATCGAAATGAATAGACTTCGCATATTGGCGAATTTACGATCCTACAAGTGTTTCTAGACCCTTCTCGCACCCACCTAAGTCAAAAGAAGTGACATCATACGTCGCGTGACCATAACCCAGGCCCAGTATACTCTTATTCATGCTCTGATACCAACTTGTAACAGCTTGAAAATCGAGGGTCGTGTATAAACTCAACTCCCAAGTTCCAGACCGTCACTTATGCAACAAAAATGATTATGATTCAATGTTGTCTGAGTTAAAGCATTCACATGAGTAAAAGTATACCAAAACTGCAATTCATACTCCAGATCCAGTGATAAAAGCAAGCGAAAGACTAAACAATATATATATCACTGTATGGAAAAAATAAAGTAGATATCGACTGTCACTAAAGTATAAATACATCACTGAGTCTCATATACATGTAAATAAACCAAAATAAAATGTCCAAAAGAGTCCCACTATGAAGTCCCCTCAACCCAAGTCACCTAAGCAAAGCCATCATGGTACTGCATGTATGAGAACTCGTCCTGGTCCTCATCAAAGTCTGGCTCTGCCTCCTGGATCTCAGCATCACCTGCAACTAAAACAAGTTCTGGTGGGTGTTGCAAACACCATCCCGTAATGTTGGAGTGAGTGATCAACTCAGTGGAATCATAGAGCAAAGATTAGCATGTTCACAAATCAATCATGCGATAATAATAAAGCAGTAAATCAGACAATCCTAATGTTGTTGTTAATGCAATATGACATGACATGATGGATGCCCTCACCGACATTCTCCCTTATACGGCACCAACTTCGTCCGCGGCGTGCGTGTATCCCGCTCAGTGCTCCACATCTTCCAGGCACATACAATGTAATGGTGATATGATTGTCGAGTTGTTATTAGTCCGTTCAAACAGCAGGATTGGGAAACTAAGGTACTTCCCTTGTATCAATCCCAACACAGATCCTGTCTAGGGTCGTCACTCCTAGTAATCTCATATGATGTATATTTTTGTAGGTCGCTGCAAGGGCTACCAAGGCTGTTGTTCGCACTCGTTGCACCGCTCCCCCATCACCTTATCAATACAGGCCTACTGTACTCTACTGCTACTGAAGGGTCTTCACCTCTCGTAGACTCAGAATACGCTCGCGGTCACTACAAAGGACTCGTCGCCTGATCAGTGTAGGCCGACAACAAGAATATAGTGTCCCATACCACCATAATCTGCTCACGAGACTAGGTGCTCACTGGTCACTACGGGGAGGTTTGTGGCCCTAGCGTAGGCCGACAGCTCGACCACGGTGTCCCGTACCACCATGCCCGGCTCATGAGTCTTCGTGGATCAAGGTACCATGGTTAACAGGGTTTACAATGGTAAGTTCAGTACCCTAGGTTCAAGCAGTTATGACTCATGCGGGGTGAACATACAACGGCCAGTCGGGTTACTTGACGGGCTCAATTAGCGTGATCGCATCTCAAGTCAAATGACATGAAGTGCGTAAAACACTTCTTGTGGCCTCACCACTGCCGCCGACTCCAAAATACGGCTCGCGTTCATCGACGCGTCATTCTTGGCCAAGATAAGCCAACCACGGATTCGCTCGGTTACCGACTGCCTGGACTAAGTATAGTCCCACACAATTATGGAATCACATCAGCAATTCATGTAAGAGTATTGGAATTGAAATACAACCATGTGAGCATGTTAACACATGTTATAACGTACAACTTAAGCAAATCATCACGCACATGCATTTCATACATATAATGAAATCATGCATTTAGCTAACATGTAGGAAATCATTTACATCAGCATATTAATTGAGAAATCAATCTCAAACTGATTCATAACATCATTTAATTCAATACATACTAATACAAGCATTTATACAAACACTTACACTACGCACTTAAGTCTACATATAGTTTGTCGACCCGAAGTGCGCACTTAGGCGAATCTCTTCGCCAAAATAATTATGCACGCATTCCTAACATTCTAATGCGATAATAAATCATGTCAATCACATCAGCAAAATATGCATGAAATCAGTACTTCCTACAAATGACTAAAATGCCCTAAATCTCATATTCTTCGCCGGTTTACGAAACAGGAAACGGATAGCATGTTGTACATGTCAAACGGCGTTGCCGTCGATAATCTACTATTAAAAGACATTGAAAGCGTTGTAAACAGTCAATCAAAGTGTCTAAAATCCTCACCTTATCTCTTATAGATGTGTGAATTCGAACGGAGCGTATACGCTTCGTCTACAGCGATAAGAGAACCTAATTTATAAGATACGTCAGCTAACATGCTATGAATCCTAGTGAACCTTAAATCAGCAACTTATTAGGGTTATTTTATACCTGAAAACACGGAGGAATCACTGGCCAGGTGTTGAAGTGTGTTGCTAAAGTACGTGCAACAGGCGGCACAAAGGCAGGAAAATTCTCTCCTACTCTCTCACAAAAAATCTCACCTTTTCTCTCTCAATCTAGGGTTTCTCTCAAATTCGGATGGGAGAGAGGAGTGAGGGTTTCAACCCCTTTTAAAAGCTTAAAAATGCCCAAAACAGGCTCAGGTAAAAAGTTTACTTAGGGCATATCCAAATCGGGGCTGTTTCGGTCCAAAAGATGATTTCTGGTGGTCCCCTGGCCGAACGCGATCGGACTTAAGCTCATGCATACAAGATCTAGCACGCATCAAGTTTTCAGTCCGGCAGGGTTCGTAGATCGCACGTGGAGGTCCAGTTTCAGTTCAGCGGTCACCGCACGTAGATCAGGGCTGCAAGTCTCATGATATGAAATAGAAATTTTTCCTGATCCGAGGGTGTAATTTGGCTGAATTCTGATGGTCAGAACGCTTAATACTGACACGTCAAGTCGTGTGCCAGATTTGAATTTCAAATTCCAAATCTGTCCCTATTCGCACTCTCTTCGATCCGGGCTCAATGAAATAGCCTGTGATTATCGGTTGGACTTGATTTTCGAAATGATTGTCAAGTCCAGCTAGGCGGTTCTAACGGTCTAAGATAGTAAGTATCGGACTTTCGACGCACGGTCTAGATCCAATACAAATTTTCAATGTGGTCCAGAGAACAAACCTGCTTAGAGTTTGATCCGAGGTTATAGAGTATTATAGAGTCATTAGTTCTACTCGATTTGGGTCTTGTAGAATGTATTTAAAGTGATCAGGGACTATTTCCCAGCTACTCTAGCGTTGCGCTAGCTAACTTACTCTTATTTTCTAAAGGAATTAATCCTACGTAATTTCGGGTCGAGTTGGTACTCGAGTCTAAGTACAGATTTTTCTCGGGCGTTACAGTACCATTCACAATCATCATCTAAGCCTTATCCCAACTATTCAGGGTGGGCTTCTCGAATCCTGTTCGTAGTGCATGTGTGTGTTTACCATAAGAACAATATGTTAAAATGCCACCAGAAAACTTAGGAGCAGAGATCGATGGCAGGAGGTGACCCTTGGTTCAGGGATATGAAGAGTTAAAAAAAGTAAAGAATAGAGAAGAGACACATGTTGAGGCATCCAAGGTGAGCTACCCAAACAGAAAATTGACCAAAGACAATAGATCCCTGATCTCTCTACACCAACAAAATTAAGATCCCATTACTATAGGTAGTGGCGATTGAGGACACTTTACAGTCAAAGATTCTAACATTCCCTTCTCCAAATACCACATACAATGACAATTGTGAACAACTTTCAAATCAAATTCCCACCTACAGAGAAATGCTAGTAGGGTAGCCAACAAAGATAAAATTAAAAACAAATCTACTAGTGGCCCACCATACTGAAAGAAGTCCTAAAGTGCAGCAGATATGGTTAATACTATTTTGCTAAATGGCTAGCACATACTTTAGCAAGGAACAACTTTTCTCTTACCAGTATTGTTTTTATCTTTTCTAGACCAACCATCTAAAAAAGATTCAATAACTACTTATAATATTCATTGCCCACTCATTGGACATCCAAAAAGATCAAGAAATAAGAATTGATAAATTTTAACATAATAGCCCTTTTGATTTGTCTGGGAAAAAAATGAAAAAAAAATGACCAAGGTTTATAAAGGTTTGGGGACTTGCAATCTATTCAAGTAAGCATGCCCTGTTCCAACATATTTAGCTTGGAGATGCTCAAGCTGGGAATTGATATTAAACCTATTACTTATTTGCATCAAGTGATAGTAAAAATTACAACCAAAAGAGAATTTCGTGAAAGGGAAAAGGTTAGGCTACACGTTTTCAAAATAAAAAATGTAGAAAACACAAATTAGGTCATCAAAACAACTTAAAATAAGAATAATGAAATACCTATCTCCAACACATGAGAATTTGGGGTTATGGTTGTATACATAGGCTCGAAACTCATCCAGAATATATTACATCCTAAAATAAACATAAACACACAATCTAAAGGAGAATTTGAGGTTATGGTTTTAGAAAAAGCTGTGCCACAATTTTAGATATGCTTGAAGATTAAAAAAAAAAAGTTGTTTCATAACTAACAATAATAACTAACAAATAAAATAATGTCATAAACATTTATTGTATAGAAATATTTTGGGAGTGTTTAATATTACATTCTACTGCTAAAGATCATATATATATATACACACCCAGATCCATAGCTCAACTGGCAGACTGAGTGGAGATACCTTGTTTCAACACTTGAGGTCTTGGTATCGATCCCTAGCGGGGGTGGCTAACATTGAGTGTGTGTGCTGACATGGGTGTGTACTAACAAGCTAACCCATATATATATATATATATATATATATATATATATATATATATATATATATATATATATATATATATATATATATATATATCTGTGTGTGTGTGTGCGTGCGTGCGCCCGTGCTTAAATGATCATGGGCTGAGCATGTCCAAGTCATTTTCATTAAGACTATCACAGTAGATTAACTCCTTGTTCACTATCAGTTTCTCAAGTCTTTCTAACATTATGCCAAGGAATTAAGTCTTTTTAATGTGAGGTGCATCATGAATTATGAATTTGAAAATAGGAAGGTATGCTTTTTAGTACTGGTTATTAGCTTCATGAATTATGAATTTAACTATCCACTAAAAGAATTCACCAAAGAAATGGTTAAAGACTCTGTAAGACCCGTATCCTAGCCCATAGTATTCCATAGGCTTCTGCGGTCTTTCCAGTCAAATTCGGGCGACCTGCTATCTGTTATCGGCATTTATGCGTGATCCTGAGTCATGTCTCGTATATCAGAGTTGGCTCGACCCAAGACTTGTATTTTAGCGACCGCGACATCGTTGCGGTTCCAATGCCGTGACTCGTGCACTGATCCGAAACTCAGGCTAGAAGATGTGTGCCCGCATTCAGTTTGAGGAAAATGCCGCGCATTACGAATTTCGAGAGAATCTCTAAAACATGTCCCATCAATCAATCAATCACATTATCTCAAGTAGAAGAGCAACTCAAGCTTTCTTTCTCTACAAGTCAAGTAATCTACCCCAAAAGTCAACAAGTCTCTCACCTCACCTATCACTCACCTCACATCCATCACCCATTACTCTCTCCTTACAACCCTCGCTCTCTCTCTCTCTCTCTCTCTCTCTCTCTCTCTTTCTCTTTACAATTTCCAAGCAACAAAAATCCCAAGGAAAGTGGTGGACGTCCATGGTTTTTTAAGAGAAAAAGTGAGATGTATGTGGCCCACTTCCCACCCCAAAATCCTTCATCTTAGCCGTTCATTTCTCATCATCCTCCATCAAAGTGAGACACAAGGAGCTCAGCTTTCCATTAGACCAAGAAAATCGAATGGTGGGTGCATCTATAGCCTAGATGTCATGTTTTTATGATAGGCTAAGTGAGGCCTACCGATTAATGGTATGGACCTCACTTTGGACCTGAAATGTGATCGATGGCCTACCTTGATTATCATGATTATTCCATGATGTGACCATTCTCCATGGACCCCATCATGATTTTACTTTCTAGTTTAAAAAGGGGTCATCTAGACTTCCATTTTGGTGGAGAAGGGATCTCCACAGTTGATTTTGATAGGTGGGCCCATATGAAATGGGATCCACTTAAGGTATGTTGTAAATCATGCAAGGGTGGGCCCATAGTGTCGGGGTCCCTCCATCACACATGTCCCACTTTCTTTCTCTCTCTCTCTCCTTGTCTTTTTGATTTTTTTATGTGATGATGTGGCTGTGTGGGCCACTCAGATGGACCCCACCCTGGGTGTATGTCTTATCCACACCATCCATGCATATGGAAGCCCACCTGGATAGCATGTCTGAAGGTGGGGCCCACCTTAATATTGTTGTATCCAAAACTGTCCAGCATCCCTGAACGCTAGACTTCAGTGAAAGGTGCACTAACCGTGTGTTATTGACAAACGAATGAAATATAATAATATATATTTATTTATATAAGGTATTTGGGTGGGACACTCATGCAGGCCCCTCCTTGATGTATAAGTTTAATCCATGTCGTCCATTCCATTACCTAGCTCATTTTATCCATTGAGCCAAGAAATGAAGCCAATCTTATTTTCTAATGGGCCGTAGCAAACAAAACAATGAAATTACCATTGAAACTCACTCTGATGTTTTTACACACCGAAACATACTGAATACTGGGCTTGTTTGGTCTGTTTTGAGCCATGGAATGAAATGGCTCGAGTGAATCTGTGTAACACCCCGAATTTTTACCAACCTGGGGTTAGATGTCCTTAGGCAATGGGTCAACCATATCACTCTCAGAACTCAATTCTAAAGCCAAAGAAATCATTTAGAACCTGATTCTTTATAAATTTAACATGAATTCGCCAGCGCTACACTGGCTTTCCTGTAAAATTATCACCAACCACTTTTGATACGATCTGTAAGACCCAAAACCTATAGAATCATTGACACTACCTTACCCTGAAATCCAGGATCAAACTCTAAACCCGTTTGTTCTCAGGAACCCTTTGAAGCTTTGTATGGGATCTAGACCGTGCGTCGAAAGTCCGATTGTCCCGAACTTAGACAATCCTGACCGCCTAGTTGGACTTGACAATCACCTAAAAAATCAAGTCCATATGATGTACTGAGACCATTTCCTTGCATCCGGAGTGAAGAGTGTGAGAAAAGTGAATTTATTTAGAAATTAAATACAATTTAAATAAATCTGGCACATGTCGCTTGCGTGACATTTTTTAGGCATTCAGACCGTCGGAATCTAACCCAAATACACCCTCAGATCAGGGAACATTTTCCACTTAGGTCAGTGTACTTGGAATCCTCGATCGAGTGTCAGTGACCGCTGAACTGAAACTGGTCCGCCATGTGCGATCTGGGAACCCTATCGAACTGAAAACTTAATGTGATCAGGATCCGACATCCATAATCTTAAGTCGGACCGCATTCAGTCGGGGGACCTCCAGAAATGTCCTTTTGGATCGAAAAAAACCCGATTTGGCTGTAACCCAAGTATACCTTGACTTGGAGTCTGTTTTGGTTATGTTTGGACTTATAAAAGTGCCTTAAAATCTTAGCTTTCTAACCCATACGAATTTGGGAAAAACCCTAGGAGAGGAGAGAAAAGAGAGAAAGTGAGGGAGAAGTTGGAGCTTTCTCCTGGGAGTCTTCCCTGCTACTCTACGTGCCAGATCCTTCCACCTGCATCGCTATTCTGACGATTCTAACTCCGTTCTAGGTAAGTAAGCCCTAACCTCAACCTGTTTTGGGGATTCTAGCAATACAAGTAGCGAAGTAGCTGACCTATCTTGTGAATTAGGTCGCCATATCGACGTTGACGAAGCGTAGACTTTCTATTCGAATCGATACGCTTATACGGCGAAAGGTGCGGATTTTAGACGCTTTGGTTACCATTTTTCAAAGCTTTCAATGTCGTTTAATGGTATATTTCTAATAAGGATGTTGTTTGACATGTAGAACATGCTGTCCGTTTTTCATTTCACATACATACGAAGAATATGAGATTTAGGGTATTTTAGGTATTTATAGAAAATACTGTATACGTCAGTATTTTGTTAAAATGATTGCCATGTTTATTCGTCGTGTTATTATACAAGATATGCGTGTATGTTCTGTTTGGCGAAGAGATTCGCCCTAATGCACATATTGGCCGACATATGCTATGTAGACTAATGTGTGTAGACTAAGTGTTTGTTGAAATGCCTAAATCAATATGATTTATGCCTGCCATATGTTTTGAATGTAAGAACATGATTGTTGTGTATTAGACAACTCTTTGATATAAGGATCTGTCATATTATATGTTGGAATCAACATACGTCAAGTATGTTGGAGTTGAGTAGTCTCAGTGTTTGTATAAATGTATGTATTAGTAAGTATTGAGTAAATGGTGTTGTAGATTAGCGTTGAGACTGGATTCTCAACTACTATGATGATGCACATGATTTCCTCCATGCTTGTTGTATTTGAATTGACTACCTTGGGTGTGAAATACTCATGTATGGTTAATTGCTTATGATGTAAGTTATAACATGATGATAACATGCTAGAATTACTTGTATTTCAATTCTGCCTCTCTCATATGATTACTGATTCACATTACATGTGCTTAGGGCTATACTCTAGTCCAGGCAGTCGGTAACAGTTTAGAATTCGTGGTTGGATTCTATTTGCCATGAAGGATGTGTATGACGAACCCGTGTCGTACTAGAGTCGTCGATGGTGGTTAGGCCACACGAAGTGCTTGTGCACTTCATGTCGGTCGATTCAACGTGCGCTCGTACTAGTCGGACTCATCAAGTAACCCGACTAACTATTGTATGTTCACCTTATATTGGTGTAACACCCTGAAAATCGGGGGTCGTGTATAAACTCAACTCCCGAGTTCCAGACCGTCACTTATGCAACAAAAATGATTATGATTCAATGTTGTCTGAGTTAAAGCAACATGAGTAAAAGTATACCAAAATTGTAATTCATACTCCAGGTCCAGTGATAAAAGCAAGCGGAAGACTAAACAACATATATATCACTGTATGGAAAAATAAAGTGGATCTCAACTGTCAGTAAAGTATGAATACATCACTGAGTCTCATATACATGTAAATGACAAAAATAAATGTTCAAAATAGTCCCACAGAAGTCCCGTCAACCCAGGTCGCCTAAGCAAAGCCATCATGATACTGCATGTACGAGAACTCGTCCTGGTCCTCGTCGAAGTCTGGCTCTGCCTCCTAGATCTCAGCATCACCTACATCTACAACAGGGTCTGGTGGGTGTTGCAAACACCATCCTGTAACGTGGGAATGAGTAGCTAACTCAGTGGAATAATTGAGTAAAGATTTACATGTTCTCAAATCAATCATGCGATAATAGTAAAGCAGTAAATCAGATAATCCTAATACTGCTGTTAATGCAATATGACATGACGTGATGTATGCCCTCACCGATGAACTCCCTCATACGGCACCATCTTACGACCGCGGCATGCAATCGTCCCTCAAGTGCTCCACATCTTCCAGGCACATGCAATGTTATGGTGATATGATTTCTGAGTTGTTATTAGTCCATTCAAACAGCAGGATTGGGAACTAAGGTACTTCCCTTGTATCTATCCCAACACAGATCCTGTCTAGGGTCGTCACTCCTAGTAATTTCATACGATGTATATTTTGTAGGTCGCTGCAAGGGCTGCCAGGGCTATTGCACGCACTCGTTGCTCCGCTCCCCCATCACCTTATCAATACAGGCCTACTGTACTCTACTGCTACTGAAGGGTCGTCGCCTCCCGTAGACTCAGAATACGCTCGCGGTCACTACAAAGGACTCGTCGCCTGATCAGTGTAGGCCGACAACAAGAATATAGTGTCCCATACCACCATAATCTGCTCACGAGACTAGGTGCTCACTGGTCACTACGGGGAGGTCTATGGCCCTAGCGTAGGCCGACAGCTCGACCACGATGTCCCATACCACCATGCCCGGCTCATGAGACTTCCTGGATCAAGGTACCATGGTTAAAGGGTTTACAATGGTAAGTTCAGTACCCTAGGTTCAAGCAGTTATGACTCATGCAGGGTGAACATACATCGGCCAGTCGGGTTACTTGACAGGCTCGATTAGCGCGATCACATCTCAAGTCGAACGACATGAAGTGCGTAAAACACTTCGCGTGGCCTAACCACTGCCGCCTACTCCAGAACACGGCTCGCATTCATCGACGCGTCGTTCGTGGCCAAGACCAGCTAACCACGAATTCGCTCGATTACCGACTGCCTGGACTAAGTATAGTCCCAAACACATATGAATTCACATCAGCAATTTATGTAGGAGTATTGGAATTGAAATATAATCATGTGAGCATGTTAACACATGTTATAACATTCAACTTAAGCAAATCTTCAAGCATATACATTTCATGCATAGTATGGAATCATGTACATAGTCAACATGTAGAAAATCATTTATGTCAACATATAAATTGAGAAATCCATCTCAAACTAATTCATAACATCCTTTAATTCAATACATACTAATACAAGCATTCATACAAACACATACACTACACACTTAAGTCTACATATAGTATGTCGACCCGAAGTGTGCAATTTGGCGAATCTCTTTGCCAAAATAATTATGCACGTATTCCTAACTTTCTAATGCCACAAAAAACCATGTTAATCACATCAGAAAAATATGAATGTAATCAGTACTTCCTACAAATGACTAAAATGCCCTAAATCTCATATTCTTCGTTGATTTACGAAACAGGAAACGAATAGCATGTTGTACATGTCAAACGGTGATGCCGTCGATAATCTACTATTAAACGTCATTGAAAGCTTTGGAAACAGTCAATCAAAGCGTCTAAAATCCTCACCTAGTCTCTTATGGATGTGTAAATTTGAACGGAGCGTATAGGCTTCGTTTACAGCGATAAGAGAACTTGTTTTACGAGTTACGTTAGCTAACATGCTACGAATCCTAGTAAACCTTAAATCAGCAACTTCTAGGGTTGTTTCATACCTGAAAACGCGGAAGAATCACCGGCTTGGTGATCAGGAGGTGTTGCTTAGGCACTAGCAACAGGTGGCACGAAGGCTGGAAAAATCTCTTCTTCACTCTCTCTCAAACTCTCACCTTTTCTCCCTCCAAATCTAGGGTTTTTCTCAAATTCGGATGGGAGAGAGGAGTGAGGGTTTCAACCCCTTTTATAAGCCCAAAAATGCCAAAAATAGGCTCCGGTACAAAGTTCACTTAGTGCATATCCAAATCGGGGCTGTTTCGGTCCAAAAGATGCTTGTGGTGGTCCCCTGGCCGAATGCGATCGGACCTAAGCTCATGCGTACCAGATCTAGCACGTATTAAGTTTTCAGTCCGGCAGGGTTCGCAGATCGCGCGTGGCGGACCAGTTTCAGTTCAGCGGTCACCGCACGTAGATCAGGGCTGAAAGTCTCATGATATGAAATAGAAATTTTTCCTGATCCGAGGGTGTTATTTGACTGAATTCTGACGGTCAGAATGCTCAATACTGACGCGTCAAGTCGTGTGCCAGATTTGAATTTCAAATTCCAAATCTGTCCCTATTCGTACTCTCTTCGGTCCGGGCTCAATGAAATAGCCTGTGATTATCGGTTTGACTTGATTTTTGAAATGATTGTCAAGTCCAGCTAGACGGTTCTAACGGTCTAAGATAGGAGGTATCGGACTTTCGACGCGCGGTCTAGATCCAATACAAAGATTCAAAGTGGTCCAAAGAACAAATCTGCTTAGAGTTTGATCCGAGGTTATAGAGTATTATAGAGCCATTGGTTCTACTCGATTTGGGTCTTGTAGAACATATTTAAAGTGATCAGGGACTATTTCCCAGCCACTCTAACGTTGCGCTAGCTAACTTACACTTAATTTCCATAGGAATTAATCCTAAGTGGTTTCTTTGGCTATGGAATTGGGTTCTGAGCAATTTTTCGGGTGTTTTAGTTGACCCACTGCCTATGGATGTCAAATCCCAGATTGGCCAAAATCTGGGGTATTACAATCTACCCCCCTTAAAACACAATTTCGTCCCCGAAATTAGCGAAGGGTAAGGAGTACTTTTTCTAAGGAAGGTTCAAATCCTATTTAATGACTTAACTGTACGTACATCCTAACTCAAATGTTTCGATCCTGGGCCAGTGGGAAAGAGGCCAAGCACTCTTCTGCTGCGCCACTCAGATCGAACGGCAGTGTTGACTAACCTAACTGGATTGGACTCATTACGTTCTACCCCCCTTAAAACTTGGTTTTACTTAAGGTTGAAGAATCTTTGCATCGATCCGTATATCGGAACGAGGCGCAACTTAGGGGCTATCCTTAACCTAAAATGGAAACAACCTTTCTCTACAGGGTTTTCCTTACTAATGATGCGTTCTATGGCATTGGTACCTATGATCATAGAGATGAGCCTAATCTCTATTGTGGTTAAGTTTAGGGGCAGGTATGAGTTGGTGGCAAGGTATCGAATTCTCTACTGGCTTTAAGTCCTCGCCATTTCCCAAAGACAAAGCAATAACTTTTGGTTATATGTGGTCGAGCCAACGCGGAAGAAAAGTTGTGTAGTGGGTCTGAGCCGGATACATAGACTTTCTGCCTAGAACAGAAATTTATTGTATCAGTTCTTAATCTTAAACGATGCCGATCTTCTGCTTGATCAGAGCATTGGATTTATTGGCAACTCCCAGGATTGAGAAATCAATTCAAACTGCGAATACTTCGCTGATAATTACATTTCCTTTACTCCGCGTTCCCGAGTGCAATAAGCCCTTTGGGGAAGGCAATTCTAAGGGGCATGCTAGTACCTTCTAAGTTCAATCTGAGGGATTTATAAATATTCCCTGAGAGTGAATGGTTCTTTCCTATGGGCAACAACATAAGTCTATAAGTCATAAAGGGATTTATCGAAGGGATAATGTTCTACTTCAACCAAATCTAACCTACAATTTCTTAGCATATACAGGCTTTACACTACTTAAAGTAATTAGTAGGCTAGTCTGTAACTCAGTAGCTATAATCTAAAGCCTAAGATTATACGTTAAATGGTTCCATACCATTTCTACTATAGGGGATTCTTCTATTGCTTAGGGTCAAGATTGTCTAAATGGAATTGGATTTCTTATGTAGTCAGACCCTTCAATCTGCGTCCTCAACTCTCCCATCTCACACGGTGTCATGCGATACGTCAGCAGTGAGACGAGTGAGGAACCAGGAACCAGATCGATAGTGAAATCGATCACTCGTCGGGGCGGCAAGCCAGGGATCTTCCTGAACAAATTCTCAAACTCACAAACGACTGGCGTATGCTCAAGCATCTGGGCACCAGCGTCTCGCAATAAGGTGGAGTAACTAAGTATGCAGAAAGGGAGATTTATCCGCACTGGAAACGTGAAGGATGTACCATCTGGCTCGTAGGCCGTCACTATACGAGTCTCGCAGTCAATCTCGGCTCTCGCTGCAGTCAACCAGTCCATGCCAAGAATGACATCGAGATAAACCAGAGCGGGATCGACGACGAGATCTAGAGCCATCGTCTTGCCCCCTAGATCCACCAAACAACCCTCACACATCTGAGTGACATCTGTAAAGGACCCGTGAGCTGTATAAACTCGCACCCCATTCATAGTAATAGTCTGTAGCCCAAGACGCCCAACTATAGCACGTGATATCAAAGAAATCGTGGAACCAGTGTCCACCATCACGAGAATAGGAGTACCTCCAATATGGGCAGTAACCTCGAAGGCTAAATGCTGAGAAGTCCGTGTCGCAGCTGCCTCTGCTGTCAAGGCATGTACCCGTGCCCGTTGTGGCCGGTTCGGCCGCTGCGCCGTGGGCCGTGAAGGCTGCCCGATCTGTGATACCGGAGGTCTGAAGGAAGGGTGCGCAGGAGCCAACCGTATAGGCGGTGCCGATATCGCCTGTGGACGTGTACGGTCGATCTTTTGCGGCGGCGAGAACCCACTGTCCCGCATCCTAAAAAAACAACTCTGCGCCAAGTGGCCCTCTCTCCCACAATATGTTCATAGTAAATTAGAGCGCCGCATTGGGGGTACTGGCATGGTAGCCCTAGTAGGAGGGTTGACTCGAGGCCTCTTGCCCGCAAAGGGCCCGTCCTGCATCTCTGGTCGTGGCCTAGGAGCAACAGGGCCACGAGATCACGTAAGACGATCCACATCCTGCTCTGCCCGCATGGACATGTGAATCAGCTCCACATAGGAGGGAATGCTCACGCAGCACATCTTCGACCGAATATCCGATCGCAAACCCTCTGAAAAGCGCCGTATGCGCATCTGCTCATCTGCCAAAATAGTCAGGACGTATCTGCCCAACTCCGTGAATCGATGCTCATACTCCGTGACTGTCATGGCTCCCTGTCTGAGGCGGAGAAACCCATTCTCCCGGTCATGCCTATACGTCTGGGGATAATACTTCTCATGGAAACGGAACTCAAACGCTGCCCATGTCCATGCAAATTCGGCGGCAACGGTCCGCAATATGCTATCCCACCACAAGATGGCCTCTCTCTCAAACAGGAACGTAGCCAACTCTACCTGCTCAGCCTCTATACAATGAAGCATCCGCAAGATCTTCGACACACGGTCGAGCCAATACTCGGCCTCCTCGGGTCTATGAGAACCCGTAAAAGTGGGAGGTCGTAAGTGATGGAATCGCTCTAACAAGCCCCGTGTATCTACGGCATTCCTCGCAGGGTAAGCAGGTGGTGCAAGATGAGCCATGCCCTCATCCTGGGCATATGCATCAGCATCCTCAACTGGATGCATAGGTGGTGTAGGTGGAGTCGCACCCCCACCCTGGGCTAGTGTCCCCACAATAGTAGTCAGGAGCTGCTGCTGCTGCAGCATCATGGCCATCATCTGCTCGAATCTGTCGGGAGGTAGAGCAGGCTATGACGTGTGCTGCATCGAAGTAGATGCACGATAAGGCTCTCTGACTGGCAGTGTGAACGGCGGTGGTCCAACTGTAGGACCAGCAGTAGGCTGAGACGCACGAACTGTCTCAGGAATCGGGCCCACAGCAGGGTCCGCATGTGTGTCAGACTGTGAAAGAGCCTGATCCATAGGCTCAGTCAATGCAAGCCGAGCCATGCTCCGTGTAGCCTTAGGCTGCATTCCCTATATTCAAAATAGGGCGCAACCTTGTCAGTCTCAATAGCACAAATACACCGCAATCATTCACACAAGGAGTCAAAGGCATTCCATGCAATTCATTTAATCAAAATTGTCACAATACAAGGGATATGTCCTTACAAACATCATGACGAGAAATACATGGGAACTAAGACAGTTAAAATTACCACTGCAACATAAGCAAAGCACTAGCCTTAACAGGCTTACACAACTTAAAGCAGGAAATGACTAACTACTGATAACAACATCAACGATCTCATCGCTAGTCTGAATCAGGTGACGGAGGAGGAGCACCCCTATCCTGCAAACAGCACAGGATCGCCTTCAAGGTACGAGTCGCCTTGCCGAATTTCCTCTTCGTAACGGCCTTGGCATCCTCGACTCCAGCGCGAAGTTCCTGAACTTTCCTTCGCAAGGCGATCTGGCTCTCCTCAATCCGAGCAATGGGATCGTCGCCAGTAGCTTACGCAGAAGGAGGAGGGCTCACATCTGTATCCTGAGCCTCCTCTTCTGCCTCTTCCCGGACCTCTTCCTGAACTTCTGCTCCAGGTTCTCCCTCACTTGGATCCTCTTCATCATCAAAGTCATCCTCGCTATCCTCCTCAAGCTGATTCTCACGGTACTGAGACCCAATCTTCATCTTGACCATAGTCGACTCATCAATGCTATGAATCGAAACTGGCAATTCCGGCCCAAGTCTGTAAGCAAACTCAAGCGCGATCTTGCATATCAGTCGGCCAAAAGGAAGCGATTCGGACGTTCTTCTTGACTTGGCTATGAGGATTATCTGTCGCAAGATGAAAGTGGCCATACATACATTCTCTCCCTGGGCCACCAGATACAAGAAATCGACCATAAGGAGTGTACATTCAATGCGATTCGTCGACCTGGGATAAACATTGAACATGCAGATATGGTGCAGCAGGCGCAAATCATCAGACATATATGTCGCCTTGAGGCTATTATTATACTGCCATGGAACCAACTTACCGCACAGAAACCTGGTGCGGCGATCTCGTTCACGCCTACTCCTCAGATTCTTCTCACTAGGATGAACATCACCAAGAGGCACGTTCAGAAGTTGCACAATCAGTCGCACATCAATCGTAGCCATCCAATCTCTACTAAAAGGGATTTTGAACTGCAATGGCTCCAAGGTAGGATTCTGGATACAATCGTAGAAGGCACGAACGGTGCTCACATTAGCACGAGCGCGAGCTTTAAAGATCGGACCCCAATGCACAGCTTCAATGCGCTCGAACAACAAAAATTCATCGAACAATTGCCCTTCCACGTCTGCCTCAAACAACACTTTGCGATCAGTGTATTGACCGTGAGGCATCTCTGATAGAATTACTCACCTAAGGTGAGTATGGGGATCCAAATCCGACTTTGTACGACACTCTCGAGCTGTAGCTGGACCTGTGGCGGCGCTTGAACTTGCGGCACCACCCCGCGGTCTTCTTGATTGAGCAGGGTGACTTAGCCTAGCCTCGTCTACTGCAGTCTTCCTTTTACCCATCAAAGATAAGATGGAGGAGAGTGATAAAAGGCCTAAAATGGCTTCCATGAAAGCCATGCAAAATGAAGAAAATGCGGAGAAGTGGCTGTCCAAACTGGAAAAGGGAGATCTAGGCGTCGTAGAGGGATGCTTCAAGCTTCTCAAGGATGTATTTTCAAGGAGAAATAAAAATGAAAAAGTGGAATGGAGCACCTCACGATTTCAGCTCGATTTGGGAGTTTTTGGAGCTCCAAAAGATGAAATCTTCCAGAGGGAGGGCTGCCAACTTCAAAGGAACGATGGAGGGTGGTCGTTTTTGGCTAAGGATGGATCTAGGGGTGGTTTGGAATCACGAATTTTGGAGATAGTTGCTAGAAAATGAAAATGGAGCTATGGGGAGGGCTGTTTGTGAAGGAAGTGCAAGTTTTAGGGGTTTTCTATGGACGAACCCTACATGGAGGGTGTACACGACCCAAGATAGGGCGTGTGCCAGAAATTTGCAGCAAGTGGGCCCACCTGTACGGCGATGCATCGCCGGATCGGCGATGGCATCGCCCAGTGGTGCATCCGGGTGGTGGGACCATATGGGTTAGGTCCCCCATGGTCCAAGGACCCCAGATATGTATGGTCCCAACCTTGGTTCATTATATTTTGACCTATATAGGCCCAAACATGTGTTTGGGGATTTTCAGGACCAATCTGCAATCCATAATACAAAATCCTATTATGCAACATATGATTTTGGGGTAGAAGGAGCTAGTACATCCATCTAGACTCTTAGTTACTAAAGAAAGTGAAGTTAGAATGGCCTTATGGCCATTTTTCATGAAATTTTACTATTCACTATAAAATTTTATGAAAGTATTATTTTATGTTATTTTCACCTTAGGTTTGATGCCTAACATGAAAAGGATAAGAAAGAAATAAAGATTGGAGTGGTGAGAGGAAGAATTTTGAGGATTTTTGGTGAAACGGGGTTTTTAAGCCCTGACGATTGAATACAGGAGTCGTGGTCATCCCACGGCCCAAGGATTCACTTTTACGGGTTTAAAATCGTTCAAAGAATGTCTCAACCCGACTTCCTATGACCTAGGAACTATTCGGGTTGCTTTACGCGACCCGAGTTGCGTTACAGACTCGATCATGCGATTGATTCGAATAGACTTCGCCTATTGGCGAATCTGCGATCCTAGAAATATTTCTAGACCCTTCTCGCACCCATCTAAGTCAAAAGAAAGTGACAGCATATGTCGTGAGACCATAACCCCGGCCCAGTATACTCTTATTCATGCTCTGATACCAACTTGTAACTCCCTGAAAATCGGGGGTCGTGTATAAACTCAACTCTCGAGTTCCAGACTGCCACTTATGCAACAAAAATGATTATGATTCAATGTTGTCTGAGTTAAAGCATTCACATGAGTAAAAGTATACCAAAATTGTAATTCATACTCCAGGTCCAGTGATAAAAGCAAGCGAAAGACTAAACAATATATATATATCACTGTATGGAAAAATAAAGTGGATCTCAACTGTCAGTAAAGTATGAATACATCACTGAGTCTCATATACATGTAAATGACAAAAATAAATGTTCAAAATAGTCCCACTGAAGTCCCGTCAACCCAGGTCACCTAAGCAAAGCCATCATAATACTGCATGTACGAGAACTCGTCCTGGTCCTCGTCGAAGTCTGGTTCTGCCTCCTGGATCTCAGCATCACCTGCATCTACAACAGGGTCTGGTGGGTGTTGCAAACACCATCCTGTAATGTGGGAATGAGTAGCTAACTCAGTGGAATAATAGAGCAAAGATTTACATGTTCTCAAATCAATCATGCGATAATAGTAAAGCAGTAAATCAGATAGTCGTAATACTGTTGTTAATGCAATATGACATGACGTGATATATGCCCTCACCGACGAACTCCCTCATACGGCACCATCTTACGACCGCGGCATGCAATCATCCCTCAAGTGCTCCACATCTTCCAGGCACATGCAATGTTATGGTGATATGATTTCTGAGTTGTTATTAGTCCATTCAAACAGCAGGATTGGGAAACTAACGTACTTCCCTTGTATCTATCCCAACACAGATCCTGTCTAGGGTCGTCACTCCTAGTAATCTCATACGATGTATATTTTGTAGGTCGCTGCAAGGGCTGTCAGGGCTATTGCACGCACTCGTTGCTCCGCTCCCTCATCACCTTATCAATACAGGCCTACTGTACTCTACTGCTACTGAAGGGTCGTCGCCTCCCGTAGACTCAGAATACGCTCGCGGTCACTATAAAGGACTCGTCGCCTGATCAGTGTAGGCCGACAGCAAGAATATAGTGTCCCATACCACCATAATCTGCTCACGAGACTAGGTGCTCACTGGTCACTACGGGAAGGTTTGTGGCCCTAGCGTAGGCCGACAGCTCGACCACGGTGTCCCATACCACCATGCCCGGCTCATAAGACTTCCTGGATCAAGGTACCATGGTTAACAGGGTTTACAATGGTAAGTTCAGTACCCTAGGTTCAAGCAGTTATGACTCATGCAGGGTGAACATACATCGGCCAGTCGGGTTACTTGACGGGCTCGACTAGCGTGATCGCATCTCAAGTCGAACGACATGAAGTGTGTAAAATACTTCGCGTGGCCTAACCACTGCCGCCAACTCCAGAACACGGCTCGCTTTCATCGACGCGTCGTTCGTGGCCAAGACCAGCCAACCACGAATTCGCTCGGTTACCGACTGCCTGGACTAAGTATAGTCCCAAACACATATGAATTCACATCAGCAATTTATGTAGGAGTATTGGAATTGAAATACAATCATGTGAGCATGTTAACACATGTTATAACATTCATCTTAAGCAAATCTTCAAGCACATACATTTCATGCATAGTATGGAATCATGTACATAGTCAACATGTAAGAAATCATTTATGTCAACATATAAATTGAGAAATCCATCTCAAACTAATTCATAACATCATTTAATTCAATACATACTAATACAAGCATTTATACAAACACATACACTACACACTTAAGTCTACATATAGTATGTCAACCCAAAGTGCGCAATTTGGCGAATCTCTTCGCCAAACTAATTATGCACGTATTCCTAACTTTCTAATGCGACAAAAAACCATGTTAATCACATCAGCAAAATATAAATGTAATCAGTACTTCCTACAAATGACTAAAATGCCCTAAATCTCATATTCTTCGTTGATTTACGAAACAGGAAACGGATAGCATGTTGTACATGTCAAACGGTGATGCCGTCGATAATCTACTATTAAACGTCATTGAAAGCTTTGGAAACAGTCAATCAAAGCGTCTAAAATCCTCACCTAGTCTCTTATGGATGCGTAAATTTGAACGGAGCGTATAGTCTTCGTCTACGGCGATAAGAGAACCTGTTTTACGAGTTACGTTAGTTAACATGCTACGAATCCTAATAAACCTTAAATCAGCAACTTCTAGGATTGTTTCATACCTGAAAACCTGAAAGAATCATCGGCTTGGTGATCAGGAGGTGTTGCTTAGGCACTAGCAACAGGTGGCACGAAGGCTGGAAAAATCTCTTCTTCACTCTCTCTCAAACTCTCACCTTTTCTCCCTCCAAATCTAGGGTTTCTCTCAAATTCGGATGGGAGAGAGGAGTGAGGGTTTCAACCCCTTTTATAAGGCCAAAAACGTCGAAAATAGGCTCCGGTACAAAGTTCACTTAGTGCATATCCAAATCGGGGCTATTTCGGTCCAAAAGATGCTTTCTGGTGGTCCCCTGGCCAAATGCGATCGGACTTAAGCTCATGCATACCAGATCTAGCACGTATTAAGTTTTCAGTCCGGCAAGGTTCGCAGATCGCGCGTGGCGGACCAGTTTCAGTTCAGCGGTCACCGCACGTAGATCAGGGCTGAAAGTCTCATGATATGAAATAGAAATTTTTCCTGATCCGAGGGTGTAATTTGACTGAATTCTGACGGCCAGAACGCTCAATACTGACGCGTCAAGTCGTGTGCCAGATTTGAATTTCAAATTCCAAATCTGTCCCTATTCGCACTCTCTTCGGTCCGGGCTCAATGAAATAGCCTGTGATTATCGGTTTGACTTAATTTTCGAAATTATTGTCAAGTCCAGCTAGGCGGTTCTAACGGTCTAAGATAGGAGGTATCGGACTTTCGACGGGGGTCTAGATCCAATACAAAGATTCAAAGTGGTCCAGAGAACAAACCTGCTTAGAGTTTGATCCGAGGTTATAGAGTTTTATAGAGCCATTGGTTCTACTCGATTTGGGTCTTGTAGAACGTATTTAAAGTGATCAGGGACTATTTCTCAGCCACTCTAACATTGCGCTAGCTAACTTGTGCTTAATTTCCATAGGAATTAATCCTAAGTGGTTTCTTTGGCTATGGAATTGGGTTCTGAGCGATTTTTCAGGTGTTTTAGTTGACCCACTGCCTATGGACGTCAAATCCCAGATTGGCCAAAATTCGGGGTATTACAATTGGTCATAACTGCTTGAACCTTGGGAACTGAACTTACCAGTGATAAGCCTCTTTAACCTTGGTACCTCGATCCCGTAAGACTCATGAGCTGGGCATGGTGTTATGGGACATCGTGGTCGAGCTGTCGGCCTACACTGGGGCCTCAAACCTCCCCGTAGTGACCAGTGAGCACCCTACTCTAAGCAGATTATGATGGTATGAGACACTATATTCTTACTATCGGCCTACATTGATAAGGTGATGGGGGAGTGGAGCAACGAGTGCGAGCAACAGCCCTAACAGCCCTTTGTAGTGACCTTGAGTTTATCCTGACACTGCATGAAGGCGACGAGTCCTGATGTAGTTTTAAGGATATAAACTAGGCCTGTATTGATAAGGTGATGGGGGAGTGGAGCAACGAGTGCGTGCAATAGCCCTGACAGTCCTTGCAGCGACCTAGAAATATATCATCGTATGAGACTACTAGGAGTGACGACCCTAGACAGGATCATTATTTGGGTATTGATATGAGGGAGGTACCCTAGTTTCCCAATCCTACTGTATGAAAAGGACTAATAACAACTCGGTAATCATATTTATATCGCACTGCATGTGCCTGGAAGATGTGGATCACTGAGGGAAGAAAGCATGCCGTGGACGTAAGATGGTGTCGCATGAGGGAGTATGTCGGTGAGGGCATCCATCATGTCATTTCATGCTTGCATTAATCACAGTGTTTAGGAATGTTTGGTTGCTTGCTTTACCATTATCGTGTGATTGATTTGATAACACGCTAATCTTTGCTCTATAATCCTACTGAGTTAGCTACTCACTCCCACATTACGGGACGGTGTTGTACACACCAACCAGTTCCTATTTCAGTTTTAGATAATGGCGATGCGTGCGAAGCAGAGCCGGACTGATGATGATGGTGAGGATCCCTCATGTATGCAGGTTCTAATCAACGGGTTTACAGGGTTACTGATTAAATGCCACTACACTTGGTATTTTACCTTTTATTTACACACCCCTGTATATTCTTCTCTTTCTATTTTGGAGTATACATGTATATGTTTAACCTGGTAACATGTTCACACTCTGGAGACCTACAACAGTTCATATATTCTATATATCTTTCACATTCTTCCGCTTGCTAATTTAACTGTCTCTGGAGTATGATATGTTGTTTTGTCTTAATCCACTTCATGTTTTGTGCACTATTACAGCCGACATTCATCCATCATTGAAAATGTTGCATAAGTGATGTTCTGGAACTCGGGAGTGGAGTTTATCCTCGATCCCCAATTTTCGGGATGTTTCAGGTGGTATCAGAGCATGATTTGGATTAAACCGGACCTGGGTTATGGTAAGACAATGCACACTGAAGAACTCTGACTTAGGAAGGGGGCGATGGAAACCTAGAAACCACATTATAATCCTAAGTTTCGCCGACGGGTGAGATTATACGGTAATTTAGGCCATAATATACCTTCGGTCGCGTGAAGCGACCTAAGTCGCCTCTAGGTCGTTAGTTGACGAGTTTGAGTCATTCCCTAAAGAATTTCAAACCTAGAAATGGATGTCCTTGGGTTGTGGGGCAACCACAACACCTTACACTCAATCTCAAGGCCTAAAATCTCTTTTTATCCAATTTCTTCAAAATCTCTCCTTCCACCACCCCATTCTTCAACTTTTTCTAAGTCCTTTTATACTACACATAAATCCTAATGTAAAAATGATGGGAATCATGCTTAAACAAAAATTTACTATGAATAGTAAATATATGTGTAGATTGGAATTTTTACCATTCCAATTATGGAATCTCGTGGAATAAATAGGTTAGTTGGATAGATTGGTGTCTCCTACCCCAAAATCATATGCTACACATCACATAAATTCATTCTGATTTGCAAATTAGCCCCAAAAATGCCTCAAATGGAGCGATGGCCAAACGATCAACTTCCAGAATGATCCAAGGTGGGAACCACATACATTTGGGACCCTTATGGCAGGGGGACTTTGCCCAAAGGCATCACCGAAAACCTAAACGGTCGGTGAGGACCTAGCCGGTTCGGTGAGGCCTCACCGTACAATGGGCCCCACTCAGGCGGGCCTTTGGGCCGACGCACTTTGGGGGTTAGGGTAGCCCCCCCTAGCTATGGGCCATCCGTCAAAAGTGCCCCAAACCCCTACCTCCTTCACAAAATGTACCTCCAAGTTCTCCCTTTCTCACATTTTTGCTGTTTTCCCTCTCAAATCTCGTTTTCAATCACTCTCATTGCCATTTTTTGCCACGACCGACGCCCCTCTATCGTCTGCAGTGGTACACATTCCCCTCTCTCTCCATTCTCTCACGTTTGAGCTCTTACACCCTCATTTGAAGCTCAAAATCGTGTGAGCTTCTAACCCCTCACGTTTCTTCCTTTTCCCTTTGCAATCTCAGCCTTTTGGGGCCTGTTTCCCTCCTCTATCAGACCTAGATTCGTGACAACCCATTAGGTCAGCCCTTTTTCTTCATTTCCTTCACTTTTCATGGCTCTTTTGAGCCAGTTATAGTCGTCTTCCTGACCCCTGCATTTCTACCGATGGATGAGACAGAGCGCAGTAGCTTAGTCCATAAATAATGACCATCTAGTGAGTTAGTACTCCTAGATTTGAAAGATCTGACGATATAGGAAATTCAATTTCAATTAGATAATTTTGACTCTAAGCGATAGAACAATCCCCTGTAGTAGAAATGGTATGAAACCATTTAGCGTATAAGCTTAGGTTTTGGATTATAGTTAGTGTTACAGACTAGGCTATTAGTTGTAGTAAGCAGTGTAAATACTGTATATGCTAAAGAATAGTAGGTTAGATTTGGTTGGAGTAGAACCTCATTCCTTCGATAGATCCCCTTAATACTTATAGACTTCTGTTATAACCCTTAGGAAAGTTATTTTAACTTAGAACCATTCACTCTCAGGAAAAACTGATAAATCCCTTAGATTGAACTTAGAATAAACCAGCACGCCCCTTAGAATTGCCTTCTCCAAGGGCTTATCGCATTCGGGAACGCGGAGTAAAGGAACTGTATACATAAGCGAAGTATTCGCGGTTTGAATCGAATTCTCAATCCTAGTGGTTACCAATAAATCCAATGCTCTGATCAAGTAGAAGATCGACATCGACTCAGATTAAGAACTGATATGACAAATTTTCTGTCCTAGGGAGAAAGTCTATGTATCCGGCTCAGACCTACTACACAACCTTTCTTTCGTGTTGGCCCGACCATCTACAACCAAAAGTTATTGCTTTGCCATTAGGAAATGTTGAGGACATATAGCCAATAGAGATTAGACATCTTGCCGCAAGCTCACACCAGCCCCTGAACTCAATCACAATAGAGATTAGGCTCCTTACTACAACCATAGGTACCAATGTCATAGAATGCATCATTAGTAAAGAAAAACCAACGTAGAAAGAGGTTGTTTCCCATTTCATGTCAAGGATATGCCCTAAGTTACATCTTGTTTCGATACACGGATCGAGACATAGATTCTTGAGCCTTAAGTAGGACTATGTTTTAAGGGAGGTAGAACATATTGAGCCCAATCTAGTTAGGATTAGCTAATACAACCGTTGGATCAGAGTAGCGCAGCGGAAGCGTGGTTGACCTCTTCCCCACTGGCCTAGGATCGAAGAAGTTAGTTTAGGTTATACGTAAGGTTAGGCCATTAAATAGAAATTGAACCTTCTTTAGAATGTCAATACTAAAGTTTCTCTAGAGACTCATTACCCTTAGGCAAATTTCAGGGATGAAATTTTATTTTAAGGGGGGTAGATTGTAACACCTCAGATTTTTACCAACCTGGGGTTAGACGTCCTTAGGCAATGGGTCAACCATATCACTCTCAAAACTCAATTTCAAAGCCAAAGAAATCATTTAGAACTTAATTCTTTAGAAATTTAACATGAATTTTCCAGCGCTACACTAGCTTTCCTGCAAAATTAGCACCAACCACTTTTAATACAATCTGTAATACCCAAAACCTATAGAATCATTGCCGCTACCTTACCCTGAAATCCAGGATCAAACTCTAAACCCGTTTATTCTTAGAAACCCTTTGAAACTTTGTATGGGATCTAGACCACGCGTCGAAAGTTCGATTGTCCCGAACTTAGACAATCCTGACCGCCTAGTTGGACTTGACAATCACCTCAAAAATCAAGTCCATACGATGTCCTGAGACCATTTTCTTATGTCCGGCGTTAAGAGTATGAGAAAAGTGAATTTATTTAGAAATTAAATACAATTTAAATAAATCTGGCACATGTCACTTGCGCGACATTTTTTAAGTATTCAGACCGTCAGAATCTGACCCAAATACACCCTCAGATCAGGGGACATTTCCCACTCAGGTCAGTGTACTTGGAATCCTCGATCGAGTCTCAGTGACCGCTGAACTGAAACTGGTCCTCCACGTGTGATCTGGGAACCCTATCGAACTGAAAACTTAATGTGATCAGGATCCGACATCCATAAGCTTAAGTCCGACCGCATTTAGTTGGGGGACCTCCAGAAATGTCCTTTTGGATCGGAAAAGACCCGATTTGGCTGTAACCCAAGTATACCTTGACTTGGAGTCTGTTGTGGTTATGTTTGGGCTTATAAAAGGGCCTTAATCCCTTAGCTTTCGAACCCATATGAATTTGGGAAAATCCCTAGGAGAGAAGAGAGAAAAGAGAGAGAAAGTGAGGGAGAAGTTGGAGCTTTCTCCTGGGAGTCTTCCTTGCTGTTGTACGTGCCAGATCCTTCCACCTGCATTACTATTCTGGCGATTCCAACTCCATTCTACGTATGAAAACCCTAACCTCAACCTGTTTTGGGGATTCTAGTAATACAAGTAGCGAAGTAGCTAACCTATCTTGTGAATTAGGTCGCCATATCGACGTTGACGAAGCGTAGACTTTTTATTCTAATCGATACGCTTCTACGGCTAAAGGTGCGGATTTTAGATGCTTTGGTTACCATTTTTCAAAGCTTTCAATACCGTTTAATGGAAGATTGCTGATAAGGATGCTGTTTGACATGTAAAACATGTTGTCCGTTTTTCATTTCGTATACGTACGAAGAATACGAGATTTAGGGTACATTAGGTATTTGTAGGAAATACTGTATACGTCCGTATTTTTCTAAAATGATTGCCATGTTTATTCGTCGTGTTATTATACAAGATATGCGTGTATGTTCTGTTTGGCGAAGAGATTCGCCCTAATGCACATATTGGCTGACATATGCTATGTAGACTAATGTGTGTAGACTAAGTGTTTGTTGAAATGCCTAAATTAATATGATTTATGCCTGCCATATGTTTTGAATGTAAGAACATGATTGTTGTGTATTAGACAACTCTTTGATATAAGGATCTGTCATATTATATGTTGGAATCAACATACGTCAAGTACGTTGGAGTTGAGTAGTCTCAGTGTTTGTATAAATGTATGTATTAGTAAGTATTGAGTAAATGGTGTTGTAGATTAGCGTTGAGACTGGATTCTCAACTACTATGATGATGCACATGATTTCCTCCATGCTTGTTGTATTTGAATTGACTACCTTGGGTGTGAAATACTCGTGTATGGTTAATTGCTTATGATGTACGTTATAACATGCTGATAACATGCTAGAATTACTTGTATTTCAATTCTGCCTCTCTCATATAATTACTGATTCACATTACATGTACTTGGGGCTATACTCTAGTCCAGGCAGTCGGTAACAGTTTAAAATTCGTGGTTGGATTCTATTTGCCACGAAGGATGTGTATGATGAACCCGAGTCATACTAGAGTCGTCGACAGTGGTTAGGCCACACGAAGTGGTTGTGCACTTCATGTCGGTCGATTCAACGTGCGCTCATGCTAGTCGGACTCATCAACTAACCTGACTGACCATTGTATGTTCACCTTGTATTGGTCATAACTGCTTGAACCTAGGGTACTGAACTTACTAGTGATAAGCCCCTCTAACCTTGGTACCTCGATCTCCTAAGACTAATGAGCCGGACATGGTGGTATGGACACCGTGGTCGAGCTATCGGCCTACGCTGGGGCCACAAACCTCCCCGGAGTGACCAGTGAGCACCCTACTCTGAGCAGATTATGGTGGTATGAGACATTATAATCTTGTTGTCGGCCTACATTGATAAGGTGATGGGGGAGTGGAGCAACGAGTGCGAGCAACAGCCTTGACAACCCTTTGTAGTGACCTTGAGTTTATCCTGACACCGCATGGGGGGATGAGTCCTGATGCAGTCTTAAGGATATAAACTAGGCCTGTATTGATAAGGTGATGGGAGAGCGAAGCAACGAGTGCGTGCAACAGCCCTGACAGCCCTTGCATCGACCTAGAAATATATCATCGCATGAGACTACTAGGAGTGACGACCCTAGACAGGATCATTATTTTTATATTGATATGAGGGAGGTACCCTAGTTTCCCAATCCTGCTGTATGAAAAGGACTAATAACAACTCGGTAATCATATTCATATCGCACTGCATGTGCCTGGAAGATGTGGAGCACTGAGGGAAGAAAGCATGCCGCGAATGTAAGATGGTGTCGCATGAGGGAGTATGTCGGTGAGGGCATCCATCATGTTAATTCATACTTGCATTAATCACAGTGTTTAGGAATGTTTGGTTGCTTGCTTTACCATTATCGCGTGATTGATTTGATAACATGCTAATCTTTTATCTATGATCCCACTGAGTTAGCTACTCACTCCCACGTTATAGGACGATGTTGTACACACCAACCAGTTCCTATTTCAGTTTTTAATAATGGCGATGCGTGCGAAGCAGAGCCGGACTGATGATGATGAGGAGGATCCCTCATGTATGTAGGTTTTGATCGACGGGTTTACAGGGTTACTGATTAGATGCCACTACACTTGGTATTTTACCTTTTATTTACACACCCATGTATATTCTTCTCTTTCTATTTTGGAGTATACATATATATGTTTAACCTAGTAACATGTTCACACTCTGGAGACCTACAACAGTTCATATATTCTATATATCTATCACATTCTTCCGTTTGCTAATTTAACTGTCTCTGGAGTATGATATGTTTTTTTGGCTTAATCCACTTCATGTTTTGTGCACTATTACAGTCGACATTCATCCATCATTGAAAATGTTGCATAAGTGATGTTCTGGAACTCGAGAGTGGAGTTTATCCTCAACCCCCGATTTTTGGGATGTTACATACAATCTACCTGATGCGGGCCCCACATATGAAAAACTATGAAAAAACCTCTTTTCAATAAATATATATATATAGCAGCCAGCACCTGCTGCTGCTGACACTGCTGCTTTTGGCAAACGGACAGGCAGGGACCCATGGTCCCAGCTATGGGCCTCACCATGATATGTGGCAACATCAACACCGTGCATTTTGAAGGGGCCCCTTAGAGCTGTCGTCCCTCCTAAAATTAGCCATATCCATAGCTCAGGTTGCCCACATGGCAGGAAATAGTGGATTGAACGTCTGCCCTTGAAACACTTTTGGGTTGTCACGGGGGCTTTGGATCATTATGAAATTTGTTTTTCCTCTTCATACAGGTCTGTGCGACCTTACCAACAGATTGGATGGTATGTAAACTTATGGTGGGCCCCACATGGGACCTACAATTATGTATGTGTTTTATTCACACCGTCTAGGTAGACGGTAGGACCCACCACGGTGTATGTGTTTTACACATGCCATCCACCCATTCTGTGGGGACGATGGGTCCCACTGCAGTTGACATCAACAAGGTCTGTGGGACCCACGTATGATGTAAGTATACCACACCGTCCACATCACTGGACAGTGGGACCCACCATGATGCATGTGTGCATTTAAACTGTCTAATCATTTTGAAAGCCCATCTTATGGCTTGAGGCCTAAAAGAGGCAGATCTACCTATAAAGTGGACCACATAGTAAAAAGGAGTGGGGATTGAGTGCCTACCATTGAAACCTTTTATTGTCACAAAAGTTCTGAATCATTAGGAAATTTGTTTTCCTCTTAATGTAGGGCCGTGTGACCTTATGATCAAATTGGATAGAAAATAAATGTTATGGTGGGCCTTGAGTATTTAATGGCGGAAATCGTTACCACCACTGTTATTTGGAGTGCGGTCCAATTGATCTTTTGATATAATATATATATATATATATATATATATATATATATATATATATATATATATATATATATATATATATATATATATATATATATATATATATATATTATACATATAGATGTACTTGTGGCCATCCGTTGAGACCC
The DNA here is from genome assembly GCA_037074715.1 of Magnolia kwangsiensis. NCBI lineage: Eukaryota > Viridiplantae > Streptophyta > Magnoliopsida > Magnoliales > Magnoliaceae > Magnolia > Magnolia kwangsiensis. The sequence goes on along the minus strand of CM073586.1, from coordinate 50,389,079 downwards.
ATTTGATATATGCATGAGGCCCATGTGATTAGGCCCATTTTGATGTATTCTAAGGCCCATGGGTCGAGGCCTAATGGGATATGTACAGGGTCTATTGTATTGTGTGATTTCACCATGAGTTATGTAATGACATTTATGGCGGGCCATGCCTTGGGAGAAATGTTGGTTTGACATCCACATTGTAAGAATAATGTTGGTTAAATATCCGCATTATAACTCTCCCTAGGGCCCATTGATAGGCCCATACTTATTGTGAGTAGGCCATCAAGGCCCATCTTCGTTGTGAGGATAGTTCATCACCATATAAATTGCTTAGTATAACTCTATGATTCATGCTCATACGTATCATATGTATGCTTGATATAAGGAATGTTTGATCATAGCATACGCCATTGGACAGGTCATTTACGGGACTCCTTATGAGACGAAGTGCCCACATTATTGCGCATTACGTGTAGGATTGCTGCATGACTGGATAGTGTGACTAATGCATCTCGCATATACGTGACTTGATCATTATACTCCCTAGCGACATCAGGGCCATGGTCTCCACAATCACATCGTGGATGGCTAAATAGGATACCAAAAATACTTGGTTTTAGCACTGTGGGTACTTAGAATATCCTTGGGTGAAAATCTCAGAATCTCTAAGGCCAGGAGGTGCCCCAACGTCTAGACCAAGTGGAACATGAGCGCCCAAGTGCCGAATACTAGTAGGCCGCGTCTCCCACTGTGTCGTGGTCAGCTGGGAGGGAGTGTGGTCTTATCCGCCTGAGTGAGAGGGCTATAAGTTAGGCTGAGTATGACCAGCTCATAAATGAGTCCGTTATTGACGAGCCGAGTCAGTATCGACAGAATGATGGCTAGGTGGATAGCGAGGTTTCTTCTACTCGCTGGGCTGTATGGCTAGGGAGGCGGCAGTCGGTGTGGAGTGTAATAAACCCCAGTGATTTCTCAGAAAGCAACCGTACTGATATGTGGACTTATTGAGTAGGAATTGCATATCCATTTATTCATTCATTCAAAATTCACTCGGACTGGTGGTGCATAATTATTTGTTACGTGTACCTTCTCATTGCCAGAATTTTAGTTGGGCGCGTGACTAACCTGAGATCAGGAGTTTACCACATTGAGTCTGACTATCTAAATTTAGGTATGAGACTTGTTTCGATAAAAGTCCCTCGTGGTGGACCCTATAGCCTGTGATACTACGTACTATCATCCTGACTTCACATTTCAGCATGGTCATTTCATTCACTCTGCATATTACATTACATCCGTAATACTTAGCATTTTGGGTTCCTATGTTTTTGCACTTATATAGCCTAGACAGATTTAGCAGGATTTGTATATTGTATTTCATCATTGACATCTGATATTTGGCTTCGACACTTGCATAGCCGATTCGCATTGCATATTCTGTTATTGAATGATTCATGGACTTATTAATATATTTTCGCTTACTCTGATATCGTATGTTCATGATTTTGTCAGTATTTTCGCTTATCCCGATGATGTATGATTTATGGGCTTTAGTGTATACTTGGCACTTACCTTACACACATCTTCACCACCCTTTAAGCTTTCTATAAGCTTATGTATGATAGATGCGTGCAGGTGGTGTTAGGTCACAGCAGCGTTGAGCTTGGATCGTGCAGCGGACTTCTGGAGCTTTAATTTTGAAACATATGTATTTCCCTTTCAACACTGTATTCAAATAATTATATTAGTGGATATATGATGATAATGTTCCCTTTATGATTTGGGTAAACTTGCAGTTATGCTTCTTATGAGATAAACGTACGTTGGAAAATCCTCCTTATAGGATCCCAGGATCGGAACCTAGTGTATGGATGCTGAGAGAGGAGAATGGGGTACTACGGAGGCTGTCGATACTGGATTTGGCAATTGAGAATTTTGTGAGCCCAATTTTTGAGTTTGGGCATGACAAAAGTTGGTATCAGAGCATAACTTGAGAATACCTGAAGATAACATCACATATTTGCTGATAGCTATCCTACATTCTATGATTGTTGAGAACTTAGAATGGTTAGATTCCTGAGTTAGAATAACTTAGAGATTTTTAAATATAGCTCCTTACCATTGAGATTGTGAAGCTGCATAATATTTCAGTTTCGATCATTTCTGACCAGGATCTGAGGTCCAGTTGGATCATCGATGAGGCATTTTAGGAGCAGAAAGCTGAGATTCGCAAGCATTGTCCCCATTCTTAGGTGTTTGATTATACTGGCATGTTGTGTTCGGATAGAATTTCCCTCCCTTGGTGAACTCTATATTGGTTGTGTCGTATTTTAAATTTTAAGGATGAAATTTTTTATTAGATGGGGAGAGCTGTAAGACCCGTATCCCATCCCGTACTATTCCATAGGCTTCCGCGGTCTTCCCGGTCGAATTCCGGTGACCCACGATCCGTTATCGGTATTTGCATGCGATTAAGAGTCGTGTCCTGTATATTGGAGTTGGTTCGACCCGAGACTTGTATCTTAGCGATCGCGTCGTTGTCGCGATTCCAACGCCGTGACTCACACACCGATCCGATACTCAGGCTAGAAGATGTAAGCCCGCGTTCAGTTTGAGAAAAATGTCAAGCGTTGTAAATTTTGAGAGAATCTCTACAACATGTCCCATCAATCAATCAATCAATCAATCACATCATGCCAAGTACAAGAGCAACCCATGCTTTCTTTCTCCACAAGTCAAGCAATCTACCCCAAAAGTCAACAAGTCTCTCACCTCACCCATCACTCACCTCACATCCATCATCCATCACTCTCTCTCCTTACAACCCCACCTCTCTCTCTCTCTCTCTCTCTCTCTCTCTCTCTCTCTCTCTCTCTCTCTCTCTTTCTCTTCAAAATTTCTAAGCAATGAAAATCCCAAGAAAAGTGGTGGACGTCCATGGTTTTTCAAGAGAGAAAGTGAGATGTGTGTGGCCCACTTCCCACCCCAAAATCCTTCATCTTAGCCGTTCATTTCTCATCATCCTCTATCAAAGTAAGACACAAGAAGCTCAATTTTTCATCGGACTAAGAAGATCGAACGGTGGGTGCTTCTATAACCTAGATGTCATATTTTTATGTTGGCCCAAGTGAGGCCTACTGATTGAAGGTATGGATCTCACTTTAGACCCTAAATATGGCCGATGGCCCACCTTGATTATCGTGATCATTCCATGATGGGGCCATTCTCCATGGACCCCATCATGATGTTTACTTTCTAGTTGAAAAAGGAGTCATTTAGACCTTCCATTTTGGTGGAGAAGGGATCTCCACCGTTGATTTTGATCGATGGGCCCATATGAAATGGGACCCACTTGAGGTATGTTGTAAATCATACAAGGGAGGGCCCATAATGTCGGGGTCCCTCCACACGTGTCCCTCTTTCTCTCTCTCTCTCTCTCCCTGTCTTTTTCATTTTTTTATGTGATGATGTGGCTGTGTGGCCCACTCAGATGGACCCCACCCTAGGTGTATGTCTTATCCACACCATCCATCCATATGGTGGCCCACCTGGACAGCATGTCTGAAGGTGAGGCCCACCTTAATATGTGTTGTATCCAAAACCCTCCAGCGTCCAGGGACACTAGACATCATTTAAAGGTGCACTGACCGTGTGGTGCTGACAAACAAATGAAATATAATAATATATATTTATTTATATAAGGTATTTGGGTGGGCCACTCATGCAGGCCCCACCTTGATGTATAAGTTTAATCCATGCCGTCCATTCCATTCCCTAGCTCATTTTAGGCATTGAGTAGAGAAATGGAGCCAATCTGATTTTCTAGTGGGTCGTAGTAAACGAAACATCGGCTTTACCGTTGAAACTCACTCTGATGTTTCTACACACCGAAATATATCGAATATTGGGCTTGTTTGGTCTGTCTTGAGCCATGAAATGTAATGGCTGGAATGGATTGCTTGATGCGGGCCCCACATATGAAAATCTATGAAAAAACTCCTTTTCAATAATATATATAGTAGGCAGCGCCTGCTGCTACTGACGCTGCTGCATTTTGGTGGATGGACAGGCAGGGACCCATAGTCCCTGCCGTGGGCCCCATCGTGATGTGTGGCAACATCAACACCGTGCATTTTAAAGGGGCCCTTAGGGCTATGGTCCCTCCAAAAATCAGCCATATCCACAGCTTAGGTGGCCCACACGACAGGAAACGGTGGATTGAACATCTGCCCTTGAAACCCTTTTGGGTTGTCATAGGGCTTTAGATCATTATGAAATTTATTTTTTCCTCTTCATACGGGTCTGTGCGACCTTACCAATGGATTGGATGGTATACAAACGTTATGGTGGGCCCCACATAGAACTCACAATGATGTATGTATTTTATTCACACTGTCCAGGCGGACGGTGGAACCCACCACAGTGTATGTGTTTTACACACGCCATCCACCCATTTTGTAGGGACGGTGGGTCTCACTGCTGTTGACATCAGCAAGGTCTGTTAGACCCACGTATGATGTATGTATACCACACTGTCCACATCACTGGACGGTGGGACCCACCATAATGCATGTGTTGCATCCAAACCGTCCAACCATTTCGAATGCCCATCTTATGGCTTGAGGCCTAAAAAAGGAAAATCTGCCTATCAAGTGGACCACATAGCAAAAAGGAGTGGGGATTGAGTGCCTACCATTGAAACCTTTTATTGTCACAGAAGTTTTGAATCATTAGGAAATTTTTTTTCCTCTTGATTCAGGGTTATGTGACCTTTTGATCAGATTGGATAGAAAATAAATGTTATGGTGAGCCTTGAGTATTTAATGGTGGAAATCGTTACCACCACTGTTATTAGAGTGCGGTCCAGTTGATCTTTTGATAATATATATATATATATATATATATATATATATATATATATATATATATATATATATATATATATATATATATATATATATATATATATATATATATTATACATATGGATGTACTTATGGCCGTCCATTGAGACCCATTTGATATATGCTTGAGGCGAATGTGATTAGACCCATTTTAATGTATTCTAAGGCCCATGGGTCGAGGCCCAGTGGGATGTATACAGGGTCTATTGTATTGTGTGTCCACCATGGGTTATGTAATAACATTTATAGCGGGCCGTGCCTTGGGAGCAATGTTGGTTTGACGTCCACATTGTAAGAATAATGTTGGTTAAATGTCCGCATTATAACTATCCCTAGGGCTCATTGACAGGCCCATACTTGTTGTGCGTAGGCCATCAAGGCCCATCTTCATTGTGAGGATAGTTCATCACCATATAAATTGCTTAGTGTAACTCCATGATTCATGCCCATACACATCATATGTATGCCTGATATGTGGATTGTTTGATCATAACATACGTCATTGTGTAGACCATTTACAGGACTCTTTATGAGACGGAGTGCCTACATTATCGCGCAGTACACACAGGCTGCATGACTGGATAGTGTGAATCATGCATCTCGCATATATATGACTTGATCATTATACGCCTTAGCAACATCAGGGCCATAATCTCCACAAGCATATCATGAATGGCTAAATAGGACACCGAAAATAGTTGGTTCTAGAACTTTAAGCACTTAGGATGTCCTTTGGTGAAAATCTTAAAATCTCTGAGGCTAGGGGTGCCCCAACGTCTAGACTGAGTGGAACATGAGCGCCTGAGTGCCGAATACCAGTAGGTCGCATCTCCCACTGTGTCATGGTCGGTTGGGAGGGGGTGTGGCTTTATTCGCCCGAGTTAGGGGGTTATAAGCTAGGCTGAGTATGACCAACTTGTAAATGGATCCACTATCGACGAGCCAAGTAGGTATTGGCAGACTGCTGGCTAGGAGGATAGTGTGGTCTCTTCCACTCGCTGGGCTGTACAGCTAGGGAGGCGGCAGTCGGTGTGGAGTGTAATAGACCCCGATGATTTTTAAGAGAGTAACCATACTGATATGTGAACTTATTGAGCAGAAATTGCATATCCATTCATTCATTCATTCACTATCCACTCGGGCTAGTGGTGCGTAACTATTTGTTACATGTACCTTCGCATGATAAGAATTTCGGTTGGGTGCGCGAGTAACTCGAGATCAGGAATTACCACATTGAGTATGATTATCCAAATTTATATATGAGATTAGTTTGGATAAAAGTCTCTTCTGGTGGACCCCATAGCCTACGATACTACGTACTATCATTCCGACTTCACATTCCAGCATAGTCATTTCATTCGCATCACATATTAAATTGCATCCACAGTACTTAGCATTTTGGGTTACTATATTTTTGCACTTACCTAGCCTAGACAAACTTAACAGGACTTGCATATTGCATTGCATCATTGGTATCTGATATTTAGCTTCCTCACTTGCATAGCCAATCCGCATTGTGTATTCTATTATTGATTGATTCATGGACTTACCAGTATATTTCCACTTACTCTGATATCATATGAGTCATGATTTTGTCAGTATTTCCATTTATCCCGATGATGTATGATTTATGGGCTTTATTGTATATTTGGTACTTACCTTACACACACCTTCACCACCCTCTAAGTTTTCTATAAGCTTATACATGATAGATGCGTGCAAGTGGTGTTAGGTTGTAGCGGTGTTGAGCTTGGAGCGTGCAGCGGACTTCTAGAGCTTTAATTTTGAAACATATGTATTTTCCTTTCATCGTTGTATTCAAATGATTATATTAATGGATATGTGATAATGATGTTGCCTTTGTGATTTGGGTAAACATGCTATTATGCTTCTTACGAGATAAACGTACGTTGAAAAATCCTCCTTGTAGGATCCCAGAATCGGAACCTAGCGTATGGACGTTAGGAGCTGAGAATGGGGTACTACGGAGGCTGTTGACACCGGATTCGGCTATCAGAAATTTTGTGAGCCCGGTTTCCAAGTTCGCGGCATGACAGACTCAAAACATTTAATAGCAGCAGCAATTCGGTCACAACTAGACCCATTTCGTTCCAATAAGCTTAAGGAACCAAATGAGTAGGTTTTTTCTTAAGCTTACTTACTAATCCACTTAAAACAGTTTAATCCTCATTATAATATGTAGCGAAGAGGGATGTTTTTCTATAAAAATAGGTGTCAAACGGTCCTAGTGGAATTTTAAAAAGTTATAACTTAAACTCACATAGCTTGGCTAGCCTTTCAGTGAGCCTATGTGTTGGACCAATGTGCCCTCCCTTCCATGGTTTTAGATTTGGTAAGTCGAATCGAATCATTTAGTACAAGTTGAGCTACCATCGACTCATCTGGTTCAGTGGGTGTATTGGCTTAACTTTCCTAAGTCAAGAGTGACTCGGATGGTAAATCAGATCAGGTAATACAAAATTGAGTTAATTTTTACGAGTTGCATTAGACTCATCTAAGTATTAAAACCATCATAATTCCATCCTTTATTTTGGATGTAGATTGGGTACTAAGTAATGCAATACCACATAGTATTGGGGGCCTTGCACAAAACCTTAGGATCTAGCCCTCCAGTACAAACCAGAATTATGGGATATAAAAGCAATGAAATAAATCAAATCATCAATCACACAACACCAGGGATTTTTACGTGGAAAACCCTCAAAGAGGTAAAAACCACGGGACCTTGTCCAGATCAACAATCTACTATAAAGTAGAACGTTACAACTGATCACAAGCACACACCACTTGGATCAAACCTTCATCACTCACGCAGGAGCGGATAAACAGTAAGAGAATAAAAGAAAAGCAGAGAGATCTCACCGATTACGAGGATGTGGATGCGCTGAGATATGGTAGATCACCTTTACGAGCATAGCCTTCCTTCCACAAGCTTCCTCTCTCTCTTTCTCTCTCTTTCTCACACCTTTTGTAAACCCTTACAAAGCTTTAGGAAACCCTAGAATACCCTGGAATTACTCCCTAATCCCGGATACACCCCTTTATAAAAGAATAAAAAGAGGTAGAACCCAAATAGTAAACAAAATCTACAGAATCTGCGTTTCTGCAATCGCATCTGCGGAACTTTCGATAATATCGAAGGTCTCTCGATAACAACGTCGATATCATCTGAAGTTCTCTCGATGATATCAAGACAGGACCAAAACTGTCCAGCAACCAGGGGCAGAAATTTCAACAATTATCGATGTCATCGAGCCACACTCGATGATAGCCTCGATATCATCTGAAAGTCTCTTGATGATATCGATAAGAGAAAAAACTGTCCAACGACCAGTGCTGAAAAATCCTATAATTATTGATAATATTGAAACTTGTTTGATTTTATCGAACCAAATAATGAGGATAAAATCCCCATCAAATCTCTCCCTTTTTGACTCAGGAGGAGTTCTCCTTCTTTAAGCCAGCCTAGTTTCTACAAATCTCAAACTTGCCCTTGAGCAAAGCCTTGGTCATCATGTCTAGCCCATAATCATCCGTGTGAACTTTCTCAAGCTGTAACACCTTTTGTTCCAAGGTATCTCTGATCTAATGATACCGAATCTCAATGTGCTTCGACTTGGAGTGCTGACTTAGATTCTTGCTCAAGTGTATAGCACTGTGACTATCGCAATAGACCACGTGCTGCTCCTACTTCAGGATAAGTTCTTGTAAGAAACTCTTCATCCAAAGTATCTCTTTACATGCCTCTGTGACTACAATGTACTCGACCTCTGTCGTCGATAATACTACGACCTTCTGTAGCTTGCTCTACCAAGAAATCGCTCCCTCCACAAACGTGAATATAAACCCTGATGTAGATTTCCTGGAGTTTATGTCACCTGCCATATCTGCATCTGTGTATCCCTCTAACACAGGTTTCCCGTCACCACAGCACAGGCTCAATCTGGATGAGCCTCTTAGATACCGCAGTTTCCACTTCAACGCTGTCCAATGCTCTTTGCCAGGATTGGCAAGATATCGGCTGATAACACCAACCGCATATGTTATGTCTGGGCATGTACACATCATAACATACATTAAACTTCTTATTGCTGATGCATAGGGTATCTTCTGCATCTCTTCCACCACTGCCTTCGTCTCGGGACACTACCCGTCACTCAGTCTGAAGTGACCATCCAGTGGAGTACTGACCGACTTTGCTGCACTCATATTGAACCGCTCTAGGACTTTCTCAATATACCACTTTTGTGACAACCAAAGCTTCCTGCTGCTTCTGTCGCGGGTTATCTCCATTCCTAGGATCTGTTTAGCCGGGCCCAAGTCTATCATCACAAAAGACTTGCCCAACTCTTGTTTTAGCCTGTCGATCTTCTTGATATCTTTTCCCATGATGAGCATGTCATCAATGTATAACAGCAAAACTAAGAAATCACCATCTGAGAACTTGTGCGTGAACACACAGTGGTCTGACTCCGTTTTGTCATACCCATGCTGTAATATAAATAAATCAAACTTCTTGTACCATTGCCGTGGATCTTGTTTAAGCCCATACAAGCTCTTCCTCAGCCTACACACCATATGTTCCTTGCCCTTGACTTCGAACCCTTCTGGTTAGTGCTAGTAGATCTCTTCTTTCAGGTCACTATGGAGAAAGGCAGTTTTAACATCTAACTTCTCTATCTCTAGATCCATGCTCGCTATCAACCCAAGTAACACCCGTATGGATGTCATCTTCACCATTGGTGATAATATCTCCTCGAAGTCTATGCCTTTCCTCTGACTAAACCCTTTTACTACAAGTCTAACCTTGAACGTCGTCTGTGAATTCTTTTGTTCAACCTTCTTTCTAAACACTCACTTGTTGCTCAAAGCTTTCTTTTCCTTAGGCAGTTTCACCATATCATAGGTGTGATTCTTATGCAAGGATTTTATTTCCTCTTGGATAGCTTTCAACTACTCCTCCTTATGCTCATCGGCTAGGGCCTCAGAATAATCTTCTGGCTCTCGCCCATCAGTTAACATAATGTACTCATGCGGCGAGTACCTCTTGGACCGTTGTCTGTCCCTCGATGACCTCCTCACCTGTAGCTCAGTAGGTGAATCAAGTGGGGGCTGCTCCCCCGATCCATCTTTTGTAGGAACTCTCTTGTCATTTGTACCTTACTGTACTCTCCCATCATCAGGCACCACGGGAGGAATAACTGGATCCATGTCCTTTAGCTCACCCGAACTAGGTTGGTTCTTCTCTGGCTTACTAATATCTTCTATACACTGATCTTCAAAGAATACCACATCTCTGCTCTTGACGAGCTTCTTCTTGGTCGGATCGTACAATCTGTAACTGAACTTTTCATCAACATACCCTAAGAATACACACTGTCTGATCTTTATAATGAGCTTAAACCTCTCGTCCTTTGGTACGTAAATGGATGCCCTGCATCCAAACACCCTAAGATGACTGTACAATGGATCCTGTCCAGTCCACACCTTCTCGGGCACTTCTCCATTCAATGAGGCTGATGAAGACCTGTTTATCAAATACACCGCCATGTGCATTGCTTCTCCCCAAAACGTCTTGGGCAATCTCGCATGGGATAACATGCATTTGATTCTCTCAACAATGGTGCGATTCATTAGCTCAGTTACACCATTATGTTGGGGGGTCTTGGGAACTGTCTGTTCATGCCATATACCCAGGGACTTATAGTACTCATAAAAGTTGCTAATGTATTCACCACCATTGTTAATGCAGATGCACTTCAATGATCTACCTCTCTCTCTCTCTCGACCATAACATGAAACACTTTAAACACACCAAAGACTTCATCCTTGGATTTCAATGTATAAACCCAAACCCTCCTAGATGCATCATCTATAAAAGTAATAAAATACAATGCACCACCCAAAGTTTTTGTCCTCATAGGACCACAAATATCAGAATAAACTAAATCTAATGTATGCACTTTATTAACATGAGAAGCAGTTTTAACGAATTAAACTCTATGTTGTTTCCCTGATAAACAATCAAGATAGATTTTGAGAGGAGTACCTATCACGTTTGGAAGGAGCCGCTTCCTTTCTAGTAGCTGAAGCCCTTTTTCACTCATGTGACCTAGACGCCTGTACCACATGTCAATAGCTAAATCTTCCGCTGCGTTCATCCCACCCTTGCATACACTGAGACATGCCTTGTAAAGGGTGCAACACTTTTTTCCTCTGGCTACGATCAATGAACCCTTGATGAGCTTCCAGCTCTCACTAGCAAACCGGCTTTCATACCTATCATCTTCAGCCTTCCCGTTGACATCAAGTTGAAGCGAAGGTCTCGGATATGCCTCACATCCTTGAGAACCAATATGCAACCACATCAGTTTTTACACAAATATCACCGACCCCTACGATCTTTGATATGTCAGAAATTCCCATCTTCACGGTCCCATAGTCACCTGACTTGTAGCTTGTAAAGAAGTCCCTGTGTGGAGTCACATGAAAATAAGCTCCTGAGTCAATCACCCAGTCGGTGTCCTGACTCATAGTCGTGAGACAAACATCATGATTTGCTGAAAGAATAATAACAATGTCGCCATCTGTAGCGATCGCAGCGGAATCTGATTCATCTTCCTTCTCCTTTCATTTTCCTTTCTTGTTGTTCTTAGCCTTACGACATTCATGCTTGTAGTGGCCCTTCTTGCCACAGTTCCAACATTTAACATCTTTTCTGTTACTGGACTTGCCTCTTGATTTATCTCGAGCCTTCCAGCCCTTCCTATTCTTTCCTCTCCCCCATTCCTGTGTCACAAGGGCCTCTTCCTGAGTAGACCCCCGAGATTTCTTCCTTGTTACCTCATTGAAGAGACAGCTAGTTACCTGTTCCATGGATATCTTTCTGTCTAGCGCGGAGTTACTTAGAGACACCACTAATGTTTCCCAATTGTCAGGCAATGAACTAAGCAATAGTAAAGCCTACAATTCATCATCCAGGACCATCTTCATAGTGGAGAGCTGGTTCACTATATTGCTGACCTCATTCATGTGCTCGACCACAGAACTACCATCCTTGAACTTGAGATTCACAAGTCACCTTATCAGAAAAATCTTATTATTGGCTGTCTTCCTCTCACATAGCCCTTCCAATTTCAGTCATAGGCTAGCGGCTGAGGTCTCTGTAGACATATGGTGGAACACAGAATCATCCAGCCATTGTCTAATAAACACCACCGCCTTTCAGTCCAACTTCTTCCAATCATCATCAGACATATCCTTAGATTTTACTAATATGCTTAAAATTGGAGAATATGGATCCTTGTAATAAAGCAAGTCCTCCATCTTAGCCTTCCATATGGTCCAGTTAGAACCATTGAGGCTGATCATCGTTGATAAGCCACCTTCCATAATTCAAAACTGATCCTACCCGTTTAAGGAACTTAGCTCTGATACCACTTTATTGGGGGCCTTGCATAAAACCTTAGGATCTAGCCCTTCGGAACAAACCAAAATTATGAGATAATAAAAGCAATGAAATACATCAAAGCATCAATCACACAACACCAGGGATTTTTACATGGAAAACCACGAGACCTTGTTCAGATCAACAATCCACTATAAAGAAGAACGTTACAACCGATCACAAGCACACACCGCTTGGATCAAACCTTCATCACTCACGCAGGAGCGGATAAACAGTAAGAGAACAAAAGAAAAATGGAGAGATCTCATCAATTACGAGGACGTAGAAGTGCTGAGATATGTTAGATCACCTCTACGAGCATAGCCTCCCTTCTATAAGCTTCCTCTCTCTCTTTCTCTCTCTCTCTCTCACACCTTTTGCAAACCCTTGCAAAGCTTTAGGAAACCCTAGAATACCCTAGAATTACACCCCAATCCCAGATACACCCCTTTATAAAAGAATAGAAAGAGGTAGAACACAAATAGTAAATAAAATCCACAGAATCTGTGTTTTCGCAATCGTATCTGTGTAACTCTTCGATAATATCGAAGGTCTCTCGATAACAGCATCGATATCATCTGAAGGTCTCTTGATGATATGGAGACAGGACCAAAACTGTCCAGCAACCAGGGGTGGAATTTCCAACAATTATCGATGTCATCGAGCCACACTAGATGACAACCTAGATATCATCTGAAAGTCTCTCAATAATATCGATAGGACAAAAAACTGTCCAGCGACCAGCACTTAAAAATCCTGTAATTATCGATGATATCGAAACTTGTTCGATTTCATCGAACCCAATAATGAGGAGAAAATCCCCATCACATAGAATACTAAGTAAACTCTATGATCTCATTGGTGATGTATGTATATTATCTACTTTGTGCATCTGTTTTACAATTCATTCTAGGACATGGACCCAAAATTAAAGAATTTCTAGCTCATGTAGACCACATTGTAGAAACAGTGGGGATAATGATGTCCACGGTGGAAACCTACCAAGGCCCCACAGTGATGTTTTTTTGTCTTCCAACCTATTCATAAGGTTACATATACATGGATGAAGGGAAAACACATACATGGATGACTATTGCTCTTGGTTTTTTATTCTTAGCTGTTCCTGTCAATCATGATTTATTTTATTTATTTATTTATTGTATTTCTTTCCCATGATCGTAGCTGCTAGGATTCATGGGTATGTTGTCTTAAATTGTTCTTACTGTATTCCCCATCATTGCGTTCAACCTGAAAGCCTTCTTGCAACATGGGTCTGTTGATTTCTTTCAACTGGGTGTACATTGCTTGACTGAAAATAATAGTAGGAATGACATGATATTGAAAGGGCTAGGCTACTTGCTAAGTTTCCTTGGATGGTTATCTGGATTGATCCAACCAATGTATGGATTTGGGAGCAATTCATAGCAGCAATTAATTTCAATTTGTAAACAAATTTTTTTTTAAAGTATGTATATTATGAACTACAATAAGTAGAAAAAATAAAGGTCAATCTATGAAAAAAGGTGGTTTCAAATTAGATTTGAGAAGAGCATCCAAATAAGCCAAGAACATTAGAAGCAAAATTATCATAAACAACTCAAACTACTGTCATTTGAAATTCAACAGTACAACTTTGTACTATAAACTACAAAAAGAAAGAAAAATAAAGGGTTAATCTATAAATAAAAAAGGTGGTTTTAAATCATATTTGAAGAGAGCATCCAAACAAGCTGAGATAGTCAAGAGTAAAATCATCTAAACAACTTGCATTACTGTGTTTGCAATTTGAAAATTCAAAAGTAAAACATTGTAGAATGAACTACCAAAAGTAGAGAAAATAAATGGGTGAATCTATAATTAAAAAAAAAAGGGGTTTCATATTAGATTTCAGAAGAGCATCCAAACAAGCTAAGAAGATCAGAAGCAAAATTATCACAAAAAACTCATATAACTGTGGTTGCCATTTAAAAATTTAACAGTATAAGAAAATAATTATAAATTATTGATTATTCTAAAGGATGGGAATTGAATATCTGTAGATACCAAAAAAAATAGAAAAATAAGTTACAAGAAACAAACCTTCTTAAAGAGATTGAGACACTCTTGGTTGTCTTCAAAATCAACTTTCATCCTATCAATTCCATCTTGGTTGTACTCCTGCAATAGAAATTCCAGGTGCACAAAGGCACTTTGCTGACCATGAGATTATCATTATGATTTTTTTGTCAATCATTCAAGAATTTTCCCTTGAAAATAAGTGATATTGGCAGGGGCAGGATGGTTGCAACTTATAAGAATTAAACTACAGTTGGTTGTATGTGATCTGTCCTCATTGCAGAAAATGGTGAATGGCACATCTGTGAACTATATAGTTTCAGAGAATAGACAAAAACTGAACTTATAAGAATTAAACTACAGTTCGTTGTATGCGATCAGTCCTCATTGTAGAAAATGGTGAATGGCACATCTGTGAACTATATAGTTTCAGAGAATAGACACAAACTGAATGGGAACCTCAAGATTCTCAACAAACATCAACATGTTGTTACTTCTATGACAAAAGGGAAAAGAATGTGTCAATGTTAGTTGTGGAAAAAATAAACCTAGAAAAATAGGGTCTTTTTTTTTCTCTTGATATTTTAACGCCCAAGATATAGATCAAAATTTTCAAGATGCCATAGTTATGAAAGAAAGCAGAAACATTGGTGGGTTCACTCATCAAGTTAATTGGTAGAATACTATGTATACATTTTCATATTTATATCCAAATTCTGAGATATGTAGTAGCAACAATGTATTCATCCAATTTATTTAGCTCCTAATAATAGATAAATTCTATACACTCACCATTGTAGGCCACACACAAATTTATAGTTTGCATCTACTACAAATATAGAAATCATCATTTACCACTTCAAACATTTTTTTCAGATCCCTACTCATGTGGCTTAGTGGTAGACTTACAAGGCTTTCAACACTAAGGTCATGGGTTTGAATACCCATTGTTGTGTGTGTAGGTGTGAGGGCATCTAAAGAAAGAAAAAAAAGTGAGGCCAGTACCTTTGGTGGGGCCACCATTGATTCTACAATCGATATTAATAGTATTGCAGATAATGGCAAAGGTGGTTCCCTCTAGGCTATCTGTAAATATAGAAATCATCATTTTCAGAGGGCCCACCACAATCAATAATCAATAGAGATCGTATTGCAAATGATTCTGTGATCAGTTGGTTATGTGGGCTAATTATTTTGTTAACTCATTATTTTTTCATATTTTGAACATAAGTAATCACAAATCAGAATAGTATTTTCAGTGCTACTCAGACTCTTCACTGATTTTAATTATTTTTTATGTTCTGATTTTGTTCATTATCCTCTCATCCAAAATTAACATTGAACATTTCTTCTGAGATTTCACATTAACATGCTATGAAGGAACACCACCCAGTGGTATGTTGGGAATCTATTTTGGAGATAGGAAATAGCCATGCCAAATCGATTAGATGATAAGCTACCATCCAACAAGTTGATACGTTCCCTAATTAAGGTTTCAACATAATAAATCCCTAATTAGGGTTTCAACATTGTAAATCCCTAATTAGGAATTCACCATTGTAAAATCCTAATTAGGATTTCAACATTGAATATACTCGATCTTAAGAGAGAGATTGAGTGTAGGATTGACACATAGAGAGAGAGAGAGACCTGAGAGAGGGAGACGGAGAGTGATTATGCCACATACGAAGGTTGCTTCGCCGCTTGATCGAGAGAGAGCTCTCGTTCTCCCAAGCAGAACAAAGCGAGTAAGCGAGCGAGCGAGAGAGAGAGAGAGAGAGAGAGAGAGAGAGAGAGAGAGAGAGAGAGAGAGAGAGAGAGAGAGAGAGAGAGAGAGAAAGAGAGGGAGAGCCACGGTGGGTAGCTGCTGGAGTTATAACAGAAGGTGGAGCTGCACATAAGAGAGAGAGAGAGAGAGAGAGAGAGAGCCGCAGTGGGTACACTACAAGAAAATAGGCCTTTAGCCACAGTTTTTTAGCCTCAGTTGAAAAAATGGAGGCTAAATGTGTCTTTTAGCCTCGGTTGTTAAGGAATTGAGGCTAAAAGTTCATCTTTTGCCTCATTCGCATAGAAATTGAGGCGAAAAGTCTACCTTTTAGCCTCAGTTGCATAGGAACCAAGGCGACAGGTCTACATTTTAGCCTCAGTTGCATAGGAACTGAGGCAAAAGGTCTACCTTTTAGCCTCAATTGCATAGGAACCGAGGCGAAAGGTCTACTATTTAGCCTCAGTTGCATAGGAACCGAGGCAAAAGGTCTAACTATTTAGCTTCAGTTACACAGGAACCGAGGTAAAAGGTCTACCTTTTAGCCTCAGTTGCACAGGAATCGAGGCAAAAGGTCTACTTTTTAGCCTCAGTTGCATAGGAACCGAGGTGAAAGGTCTACTTTTTAGCCTCAGTTGCATAGGAACCAAGGCGAAAGGTCTACATTTTAGCCTCAGTAACATAGGAATTGAGGCGAAAGGTCTACATTCTAGCCTTCATTGCATAGGAACCGAGGCAAACGGTTGACTTTTTAGCCTCAGTTGCATAGGAACCGAGGTGAAATGTCTACTTTTTAACCTCAGTTCCGTGAAAGGCCTAATTTTTAGCCTTAGTTGCATAGTAACTGAAGCCAAAAGTCTACACTTTAACCTCACTTGCATAGGAACCGAGGCGAAAGGTCTAATTTTTTATGAATGGGCCATGTTCCGCCTAGACATTGCTCCGTCTGATCAAATTGAAACCACCCATTTCATGATCAAATAACGAATGAGCCATGTTCCAAAAATCACAATGTTCTAGACCGTTCTAGCACTTTTCTTGGTTCCAATTAAATTAGGCAAATTCAATGTGGGGTCCACTGAATATACATTTCAGCATGGGTGGTCTGTCACATGGGTGGTGCCCCGTCAGTTTAGCTTAGCCCATAGGCTACTGTCCATGCAATTTCTTTTTTCCAATTAAATTAGGCAAGTGATGTTTAATTATATGCCATCTAACCTTTTCTCAAGGTGGTTTATACCTGAATGAAGATGAACCTTAATATCTGCCAGATCCAAACTTCTGTGGCGTCCACGAAGGTTTCAATGTCAAGCATTCAACTCTCCCTATTTCTTGTGGTGTGGATATAACACAAATATCATGGTGGCCCATGGAGCTTGGTGACCTAGATTCCTGTAACCTTGGTTACATGCAAGTCACCTGGGTGAGATCTTAAACATTGCCTAGCCCACAAATCATGCCAACCACATTTTGCTGGATATAGACTATTGGTGATCTTTTACTAACCATTCATTTTCCTCATGATTGGAACTAATATTTGTAGGATTGAACACACACGTGTGTTAAGTTGGGCCTAGCCTAGTCTATGTAAAATGATCTTAACCCAAGCCCTGCTTGGAAATTGCACGGACCGTAGCCCATGGGCTAAGCTAAACTGACGGGGCACCACTCATGTTGAAATGTATATTTAGTAGGCCCAACCATATGCATGCAGTGACCATTGAATCAGACCAGCTCAATCATCAGGTGAGCCACAACCAACAGTTAAAATGGATTATATAGAAAATACTACCAACGGTCTAGATTTAGAATACATTTATCTCATACATGATTACTAGACCTTGATGTTTCACACAGAGGTGAGGTTAGCACGTGCAAGAAGTGGAGGAATAAGATGTGGATATATGGCGCCATAAAAGGGGGCCTCAAAGCAAAGCTCTCTCTCAAAATCCCTCAGCTCCAAAAGGCACACCAGCAATCTCTTCACCGATTTCAGCTACTCATTCTCTCTCTCTCTCTCTCTCTCTCTCTCTCTCTCTCTCTATCTCTATCTCTTTCTTCTACTGATTTCTCAACTGAAATCCTCTTAAAAATCAGAAATTAGGGCAGAAATCTCTCATTTTCGTGCATTTTCCCCATTTGGCCATTCAAAATCCAATTTTCACATTTTTGGTTCGATCTGAGGAGTTTTTTTTTGCTGATTTCATTGAAATCTTGCTCAGGAAGTGGAAAATCCTGTCATTTTTAGCTCATTTGCTAGATTTGAGCAGTTTTTGCATTGCAATATCAACGATTAGGGTTTGGTGTTCGATCTGAGAGAAAAACCTTATTCTCTGTTGTGAAATCTGCTCCTCCATTACCGATTTCCGTGCAGCTAGATAAACAAGGGGTATATACACCAATTACAACATACATGGTTGACTCCAATGGTGATGGTTATAGCAGAACTGAAGATGTTAATGCTTTTAGAACATGGCATTATGATTACAGATCTGATATGGTTGACTCCAATACTTACGATCTTGCAATTTATGATTACAGATCTGATATGGATTTTAGAACATTGCATCTGAATAATCGCTTGATATTGCCCTAAACCTTCACAAGAAGTGAAACCTCACACCTAGGTGCCACAAGGGCACCAAGAACAATGTGAAAGAGAAGTTTCCAAAGAAGAACGTTTTCCCACGTGAGTATTTACTTCCAATGTTTCAAAAAATCTTTAGCATGAGTCTTTAACAAGTTTTAATCTGTTTTGTCATCTTTAAGGTTCTTGTAATGTTTGACAGTGTTGGATTTTAATGATTAAAGACATGGCTTGTAATGTTTGACTTGTCATAATTCTTTTGTTTTGCTTTTTGAGCCTATTGTGCTCCCAATAAAATTTTCATCATCTTTCCTAAAAAATGTTTGTAGTTGGCCTTGTACGAGGGTATAGAATCTCTTGTCAACCGGTCTTTCTATTTTCATTTCTGGAATTGATATCTTGTAGCTACAATTACATTTGTTGAGTTTGGCAGATGAACCTCAACCAGATTTTGTTGGCGGTTCAGTCCAATTGGTCAAACATGCTTGGTCTATTTTGGCATGAAAAACTGATACATATTACTCTAGGAAACCTTGTATGATTTGTTTTATTATAACTATATTTCTATACACTTGCTCTCAACAATATTGTTTTACCTTTTTCATTTTTTAAAAAAAATTTACTAACAAGTCATGCCTTTAACCGGACATTGTCTCCTATTTTTGTACATGTACATTGTTGAATTGTTGAGTAAGATACAATTGTTGGTAATGGATGATGTAATGACATAGGCACAAGAATGTCTTCCTTTCTTATTTGCATTTTTTAAGGAAAAACTTATCTAAACTATTTTTTGATGGACTAGATAATCCATCCGTTCCACCACTCATGTCCCATATTGAATGGACAAAGTAATGGATGTGAGGCTTGGTAATAAAATTCAACTTTTTAATTTTCTTCCTGTGATTAGTATCATTCTTTGGGAAAAACTTATTTAAACTATTTTTCCATTGTAAAGGCCATGGTGAAACTAGCACCAGGTCTGCAATACACCAACAACCTGATGTAGGTGTAGAAGGTATATATTTTGAAGTGGATGGACTTGGACCCTGGAATTTTTTTGCAATAGCTACTCATTTTGTTTATCTTTTTTGTTGCTTGCATCTCATGTTATCAATCTTGATCTCACTGATATATACAATGCATTGGGTTCAGATAGTTGAGCGAGGTCTGATGACATGATCTTGATTTTGTTTTTGCTAGTTTTGGAAATTTCCCAAATGCATTTCTTTGCTTTTCCCATCTAGGTTTTGTTTCTTGATGGTTGTGGCATTCATAATTCAAATTAAACCAAGTACATTTTGTCATTCCCATCTTGGTGTATTTTAGTTTTATTGTTCATATGTTCTGTTTTGTTCTCTTATGTGTAATATGTTTTTCATGATGTACTGGGTTTGTTGCATTTTTGAAAATGAATTGAGGACTTTTTCCCTTTCACGGAAAGTGATAGGTCTTAGGTGGCCTTTTTTGGAATCTCAAGAATTGCATTGTAAAAGAATTTAGAAACAAACCTAAAAACTAACCCTGAAGCTTGAATCCAAGCAATTGATTATATATATAATTGAAAATGAAAATATCTATTTTCCCTAATAGCTCACTAACTCTACCTTAACGGATTCCTCAATCTGTGGTATCTCATCAGCCAACTGTGTCTGTGAAAATATCTGCTTTCCCAAACAACTCACTAACTCCACTTCTTTTTTTTTTTTTTTCCTTTTTTTCTTTTGTGAAGAAGATTTGGATAAGGCTAAACTATCAAAGTTGAGATCCATGGTGGCCTGTACAACGTCATCAAGAACAAGAACTACATTGCATTGATTGGTGCCATCCACAATGGAGAAGGTAAATGTTGGACAACCAAGGTAAGTAGGAACCTTTTAGCATTCTGAAACTTGGGTACCAGATACACAGGTGAATTGAATTTTGAAAATTCAGTAATATCATTCTAGTTGTTACAATTCAATTCGATCTGCATTTGGGTACTCATTAGATCTACATTTGGGTACTTATTAGAAAAAAAGTGCAAACCCTTGCATATCAATGTAGTCCTAAATATGTTTTGGTTATCACCCTTGTATATCAATGTACTTTTGACTATGAGCACTCACACTGGTTTATACCAGTCAACACTCAACATCTTTTAACTTGCTTTGCTTTCTGCAGCTGGGGCACGGTGACTATTCTGCTGCAAATACAAAGGTTATGCGAATGGTGATTACATTGGCTGTTGATAATGAGGCAAAACATACTATAGAGGCATTGCAAGCTGAACTGTAGAAAACAAAGGCCAAGCTACAAGCTGTTGAAGACTTGAAAAGACAATCAGGTACCATATAGGTTCTTATTTCATTTTGGGGAATGGAGCTTTTGTGCTATAGTTACTTGAGCAGTTTTTCCTTGTAATGAATGAAATATATTACAGTCTTTTCTTCAATTAGAGAATGTGGATTATGTGTTTTGGGTATCTTGATGTAACATTTCATTTGGCATTTTGGTCTCTGCAACTTCCTTTCATTGTTAGGCTTCGTTTGCTTTACCTTTTTTTTTTTTTTTTGGTGTTATGG
This sequence comes from Magnolia kwangsiensis, assembly GCA_037074715.1. NCBI lineage: Eukaryota > Viridiplantae > Streptophyta > Magnoliopsida > Magnoliales > Magnoliaceae > Magnolia > Magnolia kwangsiensis. Next base: position 50,367,754 of record CM073586.1, on the reverse strand, counting down.
GTAATGCCATTTTTTGCTGAAACTATTTATAGCTAAGGAGTAATAGGCTATGGTTTGCCTTGGGTAAAGCTATGAATGCTTGTTATCTTTGGCTTTGCTATTTAACTTCCAATATTCCCTTTTCAATTATCATTATTTTGCCACCGAATGTATCCTTAACTATTATGTTTTTAATTTTTATTTTTAAAAATTACCTCAGCATGCCCATTATTGCTGTATGATTTTAGCAAGGCTTTAGAATGTTGTTGCACCGGGAATCCAATGTGGTATAATTTCCCCAATGTGAAAGGCATCTCAATTCTCAGCCATGACTCAAGTTTTTCCCTACAAATTTGTAAAACAAATTTCATTATGTAAAGTGCAAACCATGTATCACAAATAAAATTTAACGGTCTGGCTAGTAGGAACATCTAAATGGTGAAAAGATTTACTATAAGAACCATGTAGACTTCTAAATCTGTGAAATCTGCTCCTCCATTGGTGGAGGTAATGATGTCTCAAAGGAGAATCCTTTGTTCATGTGTGAATGGGATGAATGTTTGAATCGTATTGCTACATAAACCCCTAAAACTGAACTTGGGCACGAGCAATTGTATCACTACTTGTCTTTTGGTTGGCTTTGTGGTGGAATTATAGAGGTAATCTCCTCTTCTTATTTTAGCATGCTCAAATTGTATGAAGATTTACCTTCGATTCTTTTACAATTTTATAATGTCAATTCTTCAAATTAGAAAGGAGTTCTAATTAGGCCTAATTTTGGTTTGCAAACATGAAGGGAAATGGCATGTACACCCGGATTTTTTATTTTTTATTTTTAATTTTACATATAGACATCCTTTCTTCCTGCTTTTGGTGTTGCAATAGTTCTGAAGTATACTATTCTATTAACAATGAAGAAAGTAAGGGTATATATGGATCAAAAGGATTGTACATACCTCTTCCATATGACAATGCTTAGGTTTCTTAGAAGAAACTTGAAAAGCTCTTAAACTTCTAGATGATAAGAAAATGACAATGGAAGTATTACTATGGGAGTATTTACAATGGTTAAGCTCATTTTTTTAAAAATTTTTTATTTTTTAAGGCTCCCATGTCATTGATTTGAGATATTCTAGTAATTACTTTTCTTGGTGTCTTTTCCCATCCTCAGCTCTCAGTTTGGCTAGTTAGTTAATTCAAGTTACTTTTGTGTGTGTGTGTGTTTGTATTTTTATGATAATGCATTTTGGTGGAACAACATTCATCTGGGAAGATGTTTCAAGAGGTCCTGGAAGAAGCAATCATTCACCCACTCAACATCGAAGGCGAGCTATATGTTGGCATTCCTCCTGGCACAACTAAAACTCTTTTTTTCTCTCCGTTCATGTGCCCTTAATTTGTACCCATCATGCACCATCCATGAATACCTGTACAAGTAGCATGGATGCATATAAGCACCATCCATTAATTACATACATGTGTTCATAGCAAGGTTTTAGGACTCAGCTGAGTCCCGTGCAACCAAGGTTACAAGTATCATCTGAAATGGGTACTATCGCATGATATGTGATGGTATTTCCTATTAATTATACGGCTGTATCGGCCCAAAACAACCCGATCCAGGTTGCTATATCAGTGATGTACAATACGGTACCTGATACATGGTAAGACCTGATCCGGTTTTAATGATGCATCACCCTCAACACAAGGCGAGTTACGACTTGACTTGAGACTGAACAATTCGGTCTATTGTAGTGGGTGCTAGAGTCAACATTTAGAAGGGGACAACCAAATCCTGTTGGGGGAATGGTAACTGTGTTTTTAAACTTAATGCCACTTTCCCAAAAGATTCTTTTTGATATTGCTTTCTTCATTTACTTTAAGTTTATTTTATATGCCTGGTAGAATTGTTCTAATTTGAAGTTTTAACTACTCATGCAATTATTATTTTTTTTTTTTTGAATTTACTTTGAAAACATTACACATTCTCATGTAATATCTCCACTGTATTAAATGATTCACCTCAAGAGACCATTTCAAAGGAAAGAGACCGGCTTGTTTGCTGCATTTGCCATCGCAAACACGGTGTCTGCATAAAGGTTTGGCTTGCTTAATCATTTATTTTCTTCTTTAAAATTGTGTAGGTTTGACTCCAAAAATGAGAGGTAGACTTTATGCTATTTGCTTTGCTTCACCCTACCTTCATTTGTCTTGCAGTGTAATCATGATAACTGTCAAATTGCATTTCATCCTACTTGTGCTAAATGTGTTGGCCTGCACATGGATGTGAAGACTGGTGGAGGCAAGTTTTTTTAGCACAAGGCTTATTGTGAAAAGCATAGCTTGGATTAGAAAAAGAAGGTCATATCAATTGCTTTTAAAGAATGAATATCTTATGATGCATTGTCTTTCATAGGATAAAAGTCTTATGTTACAATGCATAAGTTTATTTCCTGTGCCTCATCTTGGTTTTTATCAATTTCTACAGGCTGAGAGTCTACAACATGGACCTAATGAGGTCCGCCGCATTAAGAAAATCCGGATCAGTGAGAATGTACTATAATCCACATCTTATCTGTTTTCTCATTCATTATCGGATCCTCCTTTTGGGTTTCCTTTCCAGCACTTCCAACTCTCAATTCTACTCTTTCCTTTCCCTACACACATCCATCTACATTTCATTTCTTGTTTGAGAGTTTTCATTTCATGTCTTACAACCAGCAAGCCTAAGCTACTTGTTGAGGTTGTAGGGCCTGCTACGCACAATTCGAATGGATAATGTTGGTGGAGGCAATGATGACGTTGGCTTGGAAGTAACAGAAGATGGACGGGTAGTGTTATCTCAGGGTCCACAAAGCATGACAGCACCGGTGATGATGGGCGCGACCATGACTTTGTATTATTTATGGAACCTAATATTGTGTAATAGTTTGATTAAGTTAAACTTTAAGTAGACTATTGTTAACTGTTTTGTTGGTATTGTGGCTTTCATGATTGATTGTTTCATGAGTGGATTAGTATTTTAAATAAATATTTTTTTTAAAAAAAATAATATATTTTTAGCCTCAATTTGTAACTGAGGCTTGAATTTAGCCTTGGTTGTTGATAACCAAGGCTGAAATTCCCATAGCTAAAGGCTTTAGCCTCGGTTGTTGAGAACCGAGGTTAAAAATAGATTTAGCTTTGGTTGGAGGCAATTGAGGCTAAAATTTGGATTTAGTCTTAGTTGGAAACAATGGAGGTTAAAATTTTGATTTAGCCTCATTTCGAGAAATTTGAAGCTAAAGAGGTTTTTAGCCTCACTTGAAGAATCGAGGCTATAAAAGTCATTTTTGCCTTGGTTGCTAAAACTGAGGCTAAAGCCTTTAGCCACAGGGGTTTCAACCTCTGTTTGGATAATTGAGGCAAAACTGAGGCTAAAGGCTTTAGCCTCAGTTTTTAACATTTTTAGCCACAGTTTTGAACTGAGGCTAAAACCCGCTTTTCTTGTAGTGGTAGTTGTTGGAGTTGCAACAGAAGGTGGAGCTGTAGAGAGAGAGAGAGAGAGAGAGAGAGAGAGAGAGAGAGAGAGAGAGAGAGAGAGAGAGAGAGAGAGTCGGGCTATGGAGTTGCAGAGAGAGGAGATAGAGTCAGTGTTGTAGAGTTGTAGAGAGAGAAGATAGAGTTGGCGTAGTGGAGTTGTAGAAAGAGAGAGAGAGAGTCGGGGGCAGGTAAAAGGAGAGAGTTAAGGGTTAGGAACGAAATGAGGGTGTAGGGTCATATATATATATATATATATATATATATATATATATATATATATATATATATATATATATATATATATATATATATATATATAGAAACGCTCACCTGTGAATCAGTTCATATGTACTACATACGAACTTTTTTGAGAACTCATCATATTGATGAGTTTCGAAAATATGAACGATCAACATGAAGCATAACCTCATGAAACCCCTTCGTACAAAATTTTACTTTGATCCAAAACTTCGGTGGGCCATGAAAAATGCAAACAGTTTCTTCCCTTGATTTGAATTTCTCTTTGTTATGGCCCACCAGAATCTTAGATCAGGGTGAAAATTCACCTTCTAAGGTTTCATGGGATTCCTCATCTTATGGACCGTTCGGATTCGACACCCATGACACGTATGCAAAGGTGCTAAGTGAGCATGTCTCTCTCTCTTTATTATATATATATATATATATATATATATATATATTCGTCGGTGCCCTGTTTTACATAGTTGTAGTGAAAGATGCACCCGAATTGCCTGGTAAGCACATTTTTATTGTAGTGTGCACCTAACATCTAACTAGCAAACAACAAATTAATGTGAGTGTTTGAAACCATAGATATTGTATTTCATACTAGAAGAACCAGGAGAATCGAACTTACTCCCTACTGGATTCTTTAATCTTTTCAACGTATTGGTTAGTTCCAATGATATCCTCAAGATACTCAAGAAACCCTTCATTGTGAGTCCCCTGAGCCTTTGGCTTCATTAAAGAAATTTTCTTGACTTCACCCTGAAATTTCAATCATAAAGAAATTGAAAGAGAAAATAGATTTTTACAGCATGAAGTTTTTTCTTTTTCAAGCATGAGTTCATGCGAGAAATAAAACAAAATATAAAAGAAAGAGCAGAAATATGGCACATACAATTGAAGCAGATAAAAATGATGTCAGGATGAACCCAACTAAATAATAGAAATATGAAGAATCTAACTACTTACTTCTGGAAAACTAAGCTAATAAAGCCTAAAGTTAGAAAGAGCTACAATTGGAACAAACAAAAGAGGCCTAAAAAACCTGCCTAGAGAAGTAAAATCCTGAAATGAGGAACTCAAAGCTAATATTCAAAAGAGATCCTTCAATCATCAACAAAAATATATGGTCAAGATCATTGTCATTATTTTTATTTTTATTTTACATGTTAGTGAAGATGCTTAAAATTTACTATGCTGGTTCTTCTCAATCCACTTCGTGAAGCTACTCTTGCAAACCTTAGTAGGAAGTTCTTAATTACAATTTAATGTGGGCAATTAATAAGCTTGTCAAATTTCTAGGAAAATAATGTGTAAAAGGTACCTTTTACCATTTCACGAAATGACCTTTAACATGAAAAGTTGGACTTTTATGCTGAATAATCTGCAAAGGTTTCACATCACTCCAGTCAACACCTCCTCGTGTTTCTCGTATGATATAGTTTCTTAAAGGATTAGCAGGAGGTAATGGAACCAGTTTTCGATCTTTAAACTCCACCACCACCATAGTTTGCACATTAACGAGTACAAAGATGACTTCAATTGGGCATGTATAACCATTTTCCATTAGGCCGTCACTCTCAGTTCTATAGAAGATGAGTGGTTTAACAAGTCTGAGACTAAGAGCATCAGCCTCAACATGTTAACCAACACACCTGGGAAAAAAGGTTTGAGGGAATCATAAATAAGAAATCAAGACCTAAAATCCCATCGACATTTCTTCATAGAATAACAAGTAAGCTTACCAGGCATCAACCATTACAAGATCCATATCCTCAATACCCCTCTTTTTCATCGATTCTGTGAATGGAGGATAGTCCTTAACCACAACTTTACATTCAACATATTCCATAGCATCATGTAGTTGAAAACTAAAGAGAATAATAATGGATAAATATTGTCCGACCACCTTCAAGGTCAACTCGGGGTTACAAGCTCATGACTCTACACCATCTCACTCGGAGAGGTTAGTCCTTACACCCCCAAGCATGGTCCTCAGTAGTATGCACTTTTGAGCCCTCATCTCTATGCCTCACAATGATTGCACTAGAGTGCCTAGTCATAATAGACTCAGGGGAGCTAATTAGCCCAATGAAGTCGAGGGAAATCTCGTCCAGAACGGAAGGAACTGTCAAGAGGACAAATACACCCCTCTGCTCAAATAAACCAATGACCTAAGTGAACGAGGGCTCAGTTACTTCCAACTAGTGCGAAAGTTCCAAGCTGTTTGTAAGAATCCTTGACCAACCAACTGATTAGTTCAGCTCGAATTTGGCGTAAACAACTGAGGACTTAGTTAAGGTCAGTCTCAACCGTCCATGGTAACCATCAACACCCATCACTCACGCATAACCATTCACCATGTGATTCTAGCGTAACTGTCAACATTCATCACTCACACACACCTCGCGTAACAGCTGAGATCGTGCCTAAGATCATGAGCTACCATGTCCTACCTGAACTATAAATCGAGGATCCATCTGCATGAAAAGGTATGCAAAATCTCTCCCCCAAAACCCTCAACACGTTCAGACCTGGAATCCTAGCCTGACTTTGACATTAGAGGGTCCCCTATACTATTTAGGGTCTCCTATGTTTTCCTCCTGTGCAGGTGCTTAGAGGTCTGAAGAGGGTGGTCCAGATTCTTCCATCAACATTTTTGAAGAGGGCGATCCAGATTCTTGCATCCACATTTTGGCGCCTTCTGTGGGAACAACATCAAAGCCGTTCTTGCTTTACCAGAAAACCACAATGGTAAAAGGAAGAAAGAAATCTCCTCCCACCACTATTGCAGCCATCCCCGAGCTTACAAGGTAGCCTGGTCGTCAGGACTTGTCTTCCTAACTCTAGGTCAAGACTACCCCTACAAGCCTGGCACAATGATCTCGAAACCAAGGAGGTCATTACCTTTCCTTATAGAATCAAGTCAAAATGATGGCTAGAGAGCTCGGCCAAATGCTTTAAATGCTAGAAAGATAACTCCCCCGCCCTAATCAGGAGGCCGTCACTCGACCACCTACCTAGGAGTTCATGCCAGCAAATTCTCAAAAAGACATGTCCCATAATGTATTCGTCCAAGTGTCATCTCATGTTTCGGGGACCTTCGTGATCGTGTCTTCCAATCTACATCACGAACTAGAAAAGAGGAGGTGCGGGAAAGCACCTAAGGTAGACCCGACCCCCGAAGCTGTCATTGAGAGCAAAGATACCTGGGAAGTTCAGTTTGACGAGTTACAAGGTCAAATCGACGTCCTGCGACAAGCTTATCGAGCGCAAGCTCCAGCTTCAATAGACGCAATGATGGAAGAAACAGAGCCGCCATTTACCGACGACATCATGAGCTCTACCCTGTGCATAAGGTTCTAAATGCCACCCATTACCCCATACTCAAGTTCTAGGGACCCTATCAAACATTTGGAATCCTTTAAGGCTTGGATGGAGCTCTAGTCGGCATCTAAGTCTATCATGTGACATACCTTTTTCCTTAACTTTGACAGGTGCTGCATGGAATTGGTACACACAACTAAAGCCAAAGTCAATCAGTTCCTTTGTTAACCTCGGCAAGGCATTCCTGACATAGTTTATTGTGTGGAAAGAACGATGGAAACCATCCACTCACCTACTTACCATCAAGCAAAGAGAAGGTGAAACGATGAAGTGTTACATTGTCTGGTTCGATGGGAAGGCGGTGCAGTCGATGATTACTTGGATAAAATAGCCCTAATTGCCATGATATCCTACCTCAGGGAAGGAAGGTTTCACTTTTTGATAGGTAAAAACCCTCCAGCAACTCTGGGTGAGCTCATAAATCAAGCACAAAAATACTTTAATGCCGAAGAGCTTTTTAGTTCTCGAAAAACTATTCGAAGCATTAAGAGTTCAGCAAAGGACAGGAAACAGAGAGAGGTAGCCCCATTCCGAGCACCCACTAACAAAAAGATACGACGAGAATTCGGTAAGAGGTCAACGACCAAACAGACGAGTTAAAAGTCAGTTCAGTTCATACACCCCTCTCAACACTTCACTATATCAAGTCCTTTTTGATGTATGGGATAAATGATTGTTAAAGTGGCCGAGTTGTATGAAAAATAATGTTGACTAGCGGGATAAGTGGAAGTATTATCACTTCCACCACAACCACGACCACTCCACCAGTGAATGTTTTGACCTTAAGGAAGAGATTGAGGCCCTCATCTAGAGTGGGCACTTACGAGAATATGTTAAAGGAGAATGATGAGGTCGGAAAGATGAGTAGCCCAGCCGAGCCATTGATGGTAACCTTGATATTCGTACTATTTGTGGTGGACCTGTAGGAGATGGTCATTCAAATAGAGCCTGAAAGTCCCATGCATGGAATGATGACCCGAACCATTACGTTCATCTCGCCAGCAGGCCATCCAAAGAACAGTGGATGTGCCCATGTAATCTGACGTTTACTGAGGAGGATGCCCGTAGTATTCAACACCCTCATGATAATGCTCTGGTCATGGCCATGACCATAGCTAACTGAAAGGTGTACTGTATTCTTATAGACATAGGTAGTTCGGCCGACATACTCTTCGCCAAGGTGTTTGACAATATGGGAATCGATAGATCACACCTCCGACCTATTAAGACTCCAATGCACGACTTTAGAGGAGACAAGGTCATTTCTAAAGGCTCCATCCAACTCCCTGTCATTGCTGGAGAAGGAAAAAATCAAACCACCACAATAATCATCTTTTTAGTAGTGAACTGCCCCTCAGCCTACAACGTCATCTTCAGACGACCTTCCCTTAACTCCATGAGGGTTGTGGTATCTACATACCACCTCGTGATGAAATTTCCTACTGATGATGGGGTCAGCCATCTCCAAGGAGATCAGCGTGAAGCTCAACAGTGCTACTCGACCGCTCTAAGAACAAAGACTCTAGCCCAAGCCCTAGTGGTTAGCTAGTTAAATCCTAGGGAAGATATGTCCGAGAGAGGGTCTTCGATCGAAGATCTTCTAACCATTCCCCTCGATGAGTCTGATCCAACCTGATCAGTTCGGGTCAGATCGTTATTGACTCCTAACTCCTAAAGCCAAATGATGGATCTCCTCCAACGCCATGCTGACATATTCACCTGGTCCCACTAGGATATGCTGGGAATTAGTCTCGAAGTAATGGTCCACAAATTGAGTGTAGACCCTAATTGCAGACCAATCAGACAAAAGAGGAGAGAATTTGAGCCAGAGCGGTACACCATGATTGCAGAGGAGAAGTCAGTAAACTCTTGGAGGCAGGCTTTATTGAAGAAGTCTACTATCCTGACTGGATCGCCAACATCATCCTAGTAAAGAAGTCCAATGGGAAGTGGTGGGTTTGCGTCGACTATACCCACTTGAATAAAGCCTACCCCAAGGACAACTTTCTTATCCCCAGAATCGACCAACTAGTTGATGGCACGATCGGACACGAGCTCTTAAGCTTCATGGATGCATACTCGGGCTATAATCTGATAGTCATGCACCCAGATGACAAGAAGAAGATGACCTTCGTCATTGACAAAGTGCTCTACAATTACAAGGTCATGCCTTTTGAATTGAAGAATTCCGGAGCTATGTACTAACGACTTGTGAACAAAATATTCTCTCAACATATTGGACGATTCATGAAGGTCTATTTCAACGATATGTTGGTAAAGAGCATTAAGGCCGCCAACCATACATCCAACCTCGACGAGACGTTCTCAATCTTGCGGCAATACCAAATGAAGCTGAACCCGACCAAATGCATTTTGGAGTTAGCTCGAGTAAGTTCTTCTGCTTTCAAGTTAGCCAAAGAGGAATTGAGGAAAATCTCGACAAGATCAAAGCTTTTCTGGATATGAGTTCACCTCGGACAATGAAAGAAATCCAGTGCCTCACTGGTAGAATCGCTGCCCCCAATCAATTTGTGTCTAGAGTAACCGACAAGTGCCTCCCCTTTTTCTAGCAGCTGAAGGGTAACAAGAAGGCAAAATGGACCCAGATTGCGAACAAGCATTCCAGCAGCTAAAATAGTACTTGGGATCACCCTCGCTACTATCAAAGTTAGAGCACAGAGAGTCCCTATTATTGTACTTAGCGGTCTCCGTGACCGCAGTCAGCTTGACCCTCATCCAAGAATCCGAAGGAAAATAATGTTCAGTTTATTACATCCACAAAGCCTTGGCTCCAGCTGAGACACGGTATCTTGACCTAGAGAAATTGGCTCTAGCTTTGGTGATTTCATCTCGATGTCTTCACTCATATTTCCAATCTCACACAATAATAGTCTTTACTGACCAACCTCTCCTCCAGATACTTCAGCGGCCTGAGGTGTCGGGAAGGTTTATTAAATGGGCAATCGAGCTTAGTGAATTCAATATTAAGTACCAGCCAATGATCACCATCAAAGGTCAAGCGATGGCCGAATTCATTGTCGAGTTCACGAATCAAGAAAACAAGGCTACCTTGGATGAACCAGGAGAATCCCCTGACTCGACCAACAAGTTGGATTAAGGAATTAAAGCATGTCGATCGACCACCAGTGCAGGGCCCAACCAACTGGTTAAAAATGCCCAAAGTACAGAAACTGACCAGAGCTCCTAGACGCTAAATGGAGCCAGGATCACCAGAGCTCCTAGACGCTAAATGGAGCCAGGATCACCAGAGCTCCTAGACGCTAAATGGAGCCAGGAACATCCCTCTAGCCCCCGACCAGACATCAATTCAGTATGCTCTGAGGTTCAGTTTTCACTCTTCGAACAACATGGTTGAATACGAAGCACTGCTAGTGGGAATAAGGTTAGCAGTGACTATGGGAGCTCAGGTCCTTAAGGTCCACTGTGATTCTTAACTTGTCATCAATCAGATCTTCGACGAGTACCAAGCAAAATAAATGCAAATGATGGCATATCTGCACAAGTCTCGAGAATTTATGAGAAAATTCCAGAGGTGTAATGTCAACTTGATTCCGAGGGTGAAAAATTCATTGGTGAATGCACTAGCAATGCTAGCGTCCGTGAATGAGGGGGACATTCCGAGGATGGTCCCGATAGAGTTTTTAGCTTAGCCAAGCATTAATCAGTTTGGGCCAGAAGTTATTCTATCCGTGCATGTAAACTTAAGCTGGATGGATCTAATCATGGAGTACCTTAGAAAAGAAGAGCTCCCTGACGACAAATTGGAGGCATGTAGGCTCAGATCTAGGTCAGCCCGGTATACGATGATCTAGGACTTCTTATACAAAAAAGGGTTTTCCCTGCTATATCTTAGATGCCTCTAACCAGAAGAAGCTAACTATGACATGAAGAAAATTCATGAAGGAATATGTGACAATCACTCTAGCGGCTGAGCCTTAGCCCACAAAGTTATCTGACAAGGTTACTTATGGCTGACTCTTTAGGAGGAAACTAGACATTTTGCATAGAAATGCAATAAGTGTCAGAGATTCATAGATGCTCCCAAATAGCCCATTGAAGAGCTAACTCCTATGACCGGACCTTGGCCATTCACCCAATGGGGGATTGACATTATAGGGCCTCTGCCCCCAGGTAAAGGACAGACTTGATATGCCATCATAGTAGTTGACTACTTCACAAAGTGGGCCAAGGTCGAACCTGTGGCCATAATCACTGAGTAGAAGATCACTGATTTCATTTGGAAAAATATCATCTATTGATTTGGCATCCACAAACCATCGTCTCGGATAATGGGAGGCTATTCGACAATGACAGGTTTCACAGCATGTGTCAAAAGCTTGGCATCCAAAATGCCTATTCATCATGTCAGCATCCTCAATAGAATGGGTAGGTGGAAGCAATCAACAAGATAATAAAAAACCATCTCAAGACCAAGCTAGAGAAGGCAAAAGGTGCCTGGGTTGAGGAACTCCCTTTCGTGCTCGGGCCTATAGGACCACAGCTCGAGCCTCGACTGGGGAAACTCCATTCTCTCCCTTGACAACAACAGGTCACCCAATTTTACAATTCTAGAGTCATATTCTGAAGGTTCTGACCGGGAAACCTAGTTCTCCGCAAGACATTCCCGAACACTTCAAAAACTGGAACAGGAACCCTAGGAATGACCTGGGAAGGACCTTATCGGGTAATAAGTACAACACAACTCGACTCCTATCGACCTGTGGACCTAGAGAACTGACCTCTGTCCCATCTGTGGAATGCCGAGCATTTGAAGATCTACTACCCATGAGCCAAATCATGGGGACCAAGGTCGGAAATGACTTATATTGCATGTAAATTCCAATGTGTTTTTGCAAAAAAAAAAACTCCTCAGCATGGGGGAATTTCATCTAAATTCCATCTTTACTTACACTATCAAGGACCTCCTTCAATACAAGTTGAAACATTCCTCTAATGGCCTGTCCCTTAAAGAAGAGGTTTACCTATTAACTATAACTACACGTGAGCCAACCAGTAATAGGTAATCCGGATTACCACTTATGATTCAGTACGGCTAACCGCACTATTACTACGTGCGAGTGTGTGGCCTTATAAATTTACTAGATAAAAGCATAAAAAATAACAAATCAGGGCAAAAAGAAACTTCCTCTCCGTAGAGATATAAGAGATTACAAAATTCTTACTAAAAAAGAGAAAAATAAACATCTAATCAACCTGAGGAGGAGGCGGCCCAGATAGGGAAGGCTACTCAACTTCGGTCTACGAAGGTCCTTCTGAGGCTTCGTTGTTGAAAATAACATCCATGTTCAAGTTGAGGTATAGCCTCTTGACATCCTCGACACAACGATCATAGTTGCATTTATTAAGGCATCGAACTTGTGAGACCTCTCCTTCAAGGCCCTATACTCTTCTATGCTGATGGCTTTGATCGACGGAATAAACGGCTCAGACTTAGCTAGTTGATCAAATAAGGTCTTCTTGAGCTCAACCAACTTAGTCGCTGAGGTGGTCTTCACCCTCTTTAGCTCTGCCCTCAGCCCTATAACATCTGCCTCTATAGATGAGAGGTGCACCTTCACTCTCCCCAGCTCAGCCTTGTCCAAGCTGAGATGGGAGTTTGTTCCATCGAGCTCAGCCATCACCATGCCTTGCTTGTCCCAGACCTCCACTAGCGGGATCTTCGGAGCAACTCGCTCCTCCCCTGCAGACCCCAACGCCCCCTTCAAGACTTTAACCTAGCCCGTCTTCTCCTAGAGACCCTCGTTAAGGGGCCCGACCTGATAAATCTTCTCCTTAAAGAGCTGTCTCGGCCACTTTGCATTCGTTAGCTACTGCCTCATCCTATCATTGGTAGATAGTAGTGAAGGGACGAGCTAAGCATGGAGAGTAAACACACTAGTCAGAAAGTGTAAAGGAAAAGGGGGGAGACCTGACAATGGAAGAAAGGGATATTCCTTGTTGCAAAGTGCAACCACGTCAGTGAGAAAGGACTCTAGATGGGAGTTCATTAGGCCAACAATCTCCTCCTCCGGAACATGCTTTGTCGTCCAACTGGATAGATGAGACATGTGGTGACCTACCGAGTATGTCCTCACCTCCTTGGGCACCTGGGGGCTCGAAGCAGCGCCCCCTTCAACATCAGAGGGGTCCAGAGAATCAGATTCGATCACTAAGGTGCTGACTACCTCAACTGTCCAGACTGTCTCGTTCGAAATGAGGGCCTTGATCTCCTCGGCCGTGAGGAAGGTCTTGGTCCCTTCATTGGTATAGACCTAAGGGACTAGAGATACATCCTCCACATCCAGGTCGATCACCCCCATAACGTTCATCCATGCTGAGAAATAGTACCAGCTTGGCTGCACGGGGTTGTGCTTGGTCTTATATAGATAGATAAATTCCTCTAGGGTCAACTCATTGTTCTTGAGCTAAAACTAGAGGATTTACGTCCCCAACAGTCCCCTCTAAGCATTCGGGATGAGCTGACCAGGGGCCAATTTCAGTCACGCCATCATAGCCCTAAAAAATGGGTGTATAGGAAGCCGGAGTCCACATTGGAGGGTGACCATGAACATGACTATCTCCCCTTTAGTTGGTCCCCAAGTACCTCGTAAGGGGCCGGTGCTCAGATCTGTATGAAGTACAAAATTTGATACTCCAAATGGATCTCAACCATAGCAGCCTCCTTTAGAACCGACCCCTCAGGACTAACGTCAGCGGGTTGCTCGGCCGATGGCTGGGTGGTCACCCTGCTGAACCCCAATGGAACTGGAGAAGCCGATTTTGATGGGACCCTGGATTGGGAATCCAGACTTTCCTAGATAGAATCTCCCTTAAAGGCGTAAGCCTTCTGCTGTTCGTTCAAAGAGTCTGACATATTGGTGGAAAATGGAATAAGGGAAAGAAAAAAGGAAGAAAGTGCAGGGTATGAAGATCGGAGAAGAAGACAAACTTATCGAAAATCGCCTCCTCTGGGAGTCTTATATTAATGAAGATGGTTAAAAGGTAAATATCCAAGCTGATGGCGAGGTCATTCACTTTTATAAACCTACTCGGTTGCGGGCTTTAATGACTAGTATTAAATGCTGTAGACGAAGAGCCGTCTCCTCGTCCATTGCTTTACATGTGTCCGCACCCCATTAACTCTGTCGATCCGAATACTCGAGCTACACCACGCATCTGCACCCCATTAGCTTTACCAATTAGAATTCTCGAGCAGTGCCATGCTTCCGCACCACATAAATTCACAGCAAAAAAGCTTTTGAAACGAAGAATGACACCTTGATTGCAGCAGGTCATCATTGTAGATTTCCCTTGATGTTTCCCCCCTTTCTTGCTTACAATGAATGCGTAACGGCTCGTCTGCCCGACCTCATCCCACCGACTTACTTCTCGAGCCCATGTTGTAAGCTTAAGAAGTAGGGGGCTTCTATTATGGATAAATATGGTCCTACCACCTTCAAGGTCAGCTCGGGATGACGAGCGCATGACTTTGTGCCATCTCACTCGGAGAGGTTAAAACTTACTCCCCCAAGCATGGTCCTTAACGACATACACTTCCAAGCCCTCATCTATGTGCTTCACAAGGATTGTCCTGAAGTGCCCAGTTACAATAGACTCAGGGGGGTTGATCAACTCGGTGAAGTCGAGGGAAAGCTCGTCGAGAACGGAGGGAATGGCTAGGAGGACAAATACACCCCTTTGTTCAGATAAACCAACAACCCAGGTGAACGAGGGCTTAGTTAATGCTGACCAGTGCGAAAGTTTTGAGCTGTTCATAACAATCCTTGACCAACCGACCGACTGGTTTTGCTAAGCTTTGGCGTGAATAACTGAGGACATACTTTAGGTCACTCCCAACCGCCCATGGTAAAGTTCGACACCCATTAGTCATGCATAACCATCCACTGCGTGATTCTAGTGTAACCGTCAATGTTCGTCACTCGTGCACACCTTGCATAATGGCTGGTACAGTGCCTATGATCGCGAGCTACCATGTCCTCCTTGAACTATAAATTGAGGATCCGTCTGCACATAAAGGTATGCAAAATCTCTCACCCAAAACCCTCAACACATTCAGACCCAGATTCCTAGCCCGTCTTTGGCATCGGAGGGTCCCCTGTACTATTTAGGGTCTCCTGTGTTTTCCTCTTGTGCAGGTGCTCAAAGGTTTGAAGAGGATGGTCTAAATTCTTGATCAATAGATACTATATCTGACTATTGACAAACTAAGACCATGTCTGTTAACAAATCCTTTAGCCTATTTCTATTTCTAAACAAAGTTTTTGAGAAAAAATAATCAACAAAAGTAATAAGAAAAACTAATCAGTTGCCCAAAACAAGTGAACAGTACAAATGTATGCATAAGCAATAAGAAATATTTAATGTAGAAACCTAGTCATTAATAGCCACAAACTTGGGAATAAACGGACGACCAAAATGCCAAAAGTGATATACAAATATCAAGTCGATTTGTGTGTGCGCACACCATCCTTATCAAAGGCTGTCTATTCACTCTCGATGGT
The DNA here is from genome assembly GCA_037074715.1 of Magnolia kwangsiensis. NCBI lineage: Eukaryota > Viridiplantae > Streptophyta > Magnoliopsida > Magnoliales > Magnoliaceae > Magnolia > Magnolia kwangsiensis. The sequence continues at coordinate 50,352,077 of CM073586.1, read as the reverse complement.
CTTGCCCCCAACTAAAATTGATTCTTTGGATACTTATATTAGCAATTTATTAGGACCAATGGAAATATAGGAATAATGACGCAATCACAAATGAAAACGACATTGATTACCAATATTTATCCAACAAGTCAACCAAATCCTCACTCCCCCATTGCTTGACATTAGAGGTATTAGTCTATTGAAACCTAATTCAGTGATGCAATCACAAATGAAAACAACATTGATTATCAATATTTATCCAACAAGCCTTATAAATTTATGCATTTTACAATACATAACATTATACCCAATACATAACAGATACATGCACAAAGTAATAAACACCGTTCTTAATCATGTTCCGTGACATGTCCTTGATCTCATAAACAACACGAGGGTTTTTTTTTTTTCAAAGGTAACACATGAGGGCTTAAGGTCATATCCCTTGGGTCGGATTCTATTACACACATATGACTTCAATGTGAGCAGATACCTATGGTCACTAATATTAAGAAGTTTTAAAATATATGGTTAATTAGCATGACAAGTATAGCATGATAAATAGTTTTAATTTCTAAACATTAATATGCACCTCTTAATGGGATACATCCATTGGTATTGTATCGGTCCATTTATTTTTTCCTAGCCTGCTAAATGAACAGGCAATTGTACCATAATATTTAAAAAAAAAAGCCTGCAGAAAAATCTTTTCTAGATTGGAAAGTGTTAGTGCAATTTGAGATTCTAATCCATCAAAGTCTCTTACTCAACCAACTTTAGAGCATAATTCCATAAAGAAATCTCTCAATTCATGTAAGACTGATGTTACATATTTAGCCAATATTGTTCGTATCACTAATGGAAGAAGTTGACGTATCATAACATGACAGTCATGACTCTTGAGTTATGAAATTTTACGCTCTTTAAGATACACACAACATAAAATATTGGCTGCATAGTCATATAAAACTTTCACCTGCTTCAAGACTTTTAAAAAATCATCATTCTCACTTAGTGACATAGTAAAGTATGTAGGTGGTAAATATGTTTTATTCAATGAAAGCTACTTTGGGAGTAGTGTTTATCGTATACCCATATCTTACATGTCAAGATGTGCCTTTACATTATCCTTTGTTTTCCTTACGATGTTCAACAGTATCCCAAGCACATTCTCATACACATTATTTTCAATATGCATTATGTTATGGGTAAAGATGGACTCGTTAGAAGTATAAGGTCGGCTCAGATGTCTATACACATCGAGTGGTCGGCTAGTGCCAGTCATGACCAAGGAGCTCCTTAATGGCTAGAAAATAATAATCTACTATATGAGATCTGTCAACTTGACAACCCTGTTCGCCAGGAAATGAAGTTTAACACCTCATGCTTTCAAGACCCAAGTATATGACCCGTTTCCCAAAAACCTGAGTGTTAACCTATAAAGAGCCAAAATTCACCTATATATATTTATTTCATCAGAGTTAGTAGATAAACGTAGAATGGACAAATCTTACATAATGAGAAATTTACATTTATATTTAGAATGTGCAAAAGATTGCCCATAATGACTTATATAAATAAATGTCCCAAACTTACAAGTACAAAGTGAAATGATGTTATATGTAAACAAAGAAAATTATAACAAATCTGGAACTGTAAAACCACGTAGCAACTCTTGATAATACAATCATGCATCTTTAATAGTGGCACTCTGCTCCTCATCATTTTAAACCCGAAGATCAATTAATCCACCTGTGCTACCTATACGGTTATATATTTAATAGATGAGTGGCCAACTCAGTGTGAATTCCCCTTAAGATTACACACCGTTGTAATAGGTAAGCACATATAAAACAATACATGATGCAAGTCTTATTAGATGCATGGATGCGTGAATGCAGTCATCGCCCCGAGGATGCACATCCATGCGGACATTGGGCTCGTCACCCATGCAATTATCGACCTGGGAAAAACATCCATTCGAACAAATATGTACATCACATACGATACTAATATATGCTAGTCTATGCCATGTATGCATGATTAGCTAAATCATTATTAGTCCAGTTACAATCAGCCAATTTAAATAAGCTCAAAGTTACTACGGGGGATCGTCACCAGCATAGGTCAACAGCTCGGGCATAGGTACCATACCACCATACTCGGCTCATGAGACTACCATATTAGGATGTTTAATGGAAACCCGTTGACTAGTAGCCAATCATATTACAATATATGGGGCTTACCATTGCATGGTTGTACAGTATAAAACATCGCACCTGTATAGGAAAATTACCAAAACAAAACAACATAAGGCTAATATCAAAACAAGCCACATAGAAAAATTATCAAAATAAGCCACATAGGGCGAGTATCAAACCATGTGATAAATGACCATCCATAAAAACTTCTTAGATAAAATAACCCTGGATAGTAGGCCCACACCAATGATCCATGTAGACCACCACTCAATAACCACTAGATTGAAGGTCCATTACAATCACCAACATTTATAAGTGGGGGTTTTCCACTCGTGTACCAATTTAAGTTCCTTAAGTAATCCACAAATAATCCACAAGCATGAAATAACTATGCAGGATAAATATTAAGCATAAAATATAACAATTCAATTTTAACAATTAACACATGTGATTATAAAATGGAGATATCAATTATAAATTAAAATAAAAACTATAACTTAAGCTAATGGGAAGATGAAAAGCTCAAGGGAAAGAATCATCACCTTATATTTTAAATCGCCAATTAATGTTGCTAAGTAGTGCATTCCCTTAAAATTAAATCCTACCATAAATCAGGAACTTGTACAATTAGATCTAAGTCCTACAAACTACCTAGGGTTTAAGATCATAGCCTAAGGTTTTAATTATTTTATCTTTAGAGTTTTAGCGTAGACTTAGGGTTTCCATCCTAGGGTTTAGTCCTAGACTTAAAATTTAGGATTTGAATGTTAATCGAAGTATAATCACAACATAACCATTTTCCTCAATGACATGATTAAGATTAGTTATGCGATGTTAATAATCCTTACGATGTAGTAAATAGTATGCTCTCCTATGATTGTACATAAGATTGATAAATAAAATACTAGTATTTAGTAACGATAAATTTTATTTCTAATTATAATCATTTTCATGGATAATCTACAAACGGTTAGGATCATAATTTATTGTTTACATTACTTATGTCTAGGCTAGATTTTTAGAGTTTGAACCCTAGTTAGCGTGCAATTAATTTCAATGTTAATTTAATAATTATAAAATATTTATTAACATGAGTGTTATAATTAATATCAGCTAATGTAGCAATAATAATTGTTATGATGAAACCAATTAGTACAATCCAATACAAATATTCAAGAATGATAAATAAAATATTATTATTTAATAATTGAAATTTATTTATAATAACAAGTCATAGATGACCTACTAATGTCTAATCATGCATATTAACGATCCAACAATAAGAGTGGTAACTATTTGGGTGATTTGGGGGATTCCAAACCCTTAACCAATCCTGATTTCAATTCGATTTGAACCACCATAGTTAATCTCTTATATGGAAGATCCTACACATGGAAAATTTAAGATTTCTCATGCCCTTATAATAGAAATAATTCCCATTTAATCTCAAATTAGCATTATAATATGTTAAGTCAACTTACCTACCCAAGTGAGTCCCTTAACTTGGATCTATCTTACTAAGGGCAACTCGGCTGGAATAATGCAGTCCAGGTGTGGAGTCGAACTTCATTACCAAACTGATATAACTGGATTTGGCTGAGTTCACCAGAACTTGACAACTCGATAGAAGTCCACTGAGTCAACTCAACTAGTAAAGGCCCATAACCACTCCCTTCTTTCTCTTTTCTTTCTCCCTTTCTTTTCTTTCTTTTTTTTTGTACCTATCTCTCTCCCTGCTTGTCTTTTTGATTTAGCTGGAAAACTCCAACAAAAAATAGACTGTGCCAGGGCCGATACTTACCACCTGACCCAGTTGACTCGGCTCGGTTTGGGTAGTTCCTAGTAATGGTGGACCCTCTCTCTCTCTCCCTCTCTTTCCTTTCTATTTCTTCTCTTCCTTTCCTCCTTGTTTAAATAGACCCAACAACACCTGGACTCAAACGCAGCTTGGCCTAGTTTGTTAGGCAACCACTTGGCCTGATTTGAGCCTCAGATGGGTGTGTAACGGCAACTGCACCACTCTCACTCTCTGATTTTCTCTTTCTCCTTTTCTTACTTTCTTTCTCTGTTGGAAGCCCAGCATGAGATTTGGTCCAGATGGTGTCTAGATGGGACTAGATGTACCCCACTCGGTCTAGACTCAGTCTAGAACCAGCAATCACTAGGCCTTGCTCGGTGCAGCAGCACTGCGGCATCCTTCTCATTTGCCCCTGTTTTCCCTCCCTCATTCTCTCATGCTTTCTCTCCCTCATTCCTTTCTTTTCTCTTTCTTTCTTTCCAGTTAAAAATGTCCCGCAGAGGGTGCCAATCCAGCCAGCCTCGGTCCAGACTCGACTCATTTTTGAGTCGCCTGGTGTAATGGAACGTTGGAGAAGGTGGCTACCATTATTCGCATTCTCGCCATCACCACCTCTTCTTCGAATTTAACTCCACTAGGTTGTTCGTGAGGACCCCAGAGAGCTTGCCAATGAGCTCTAATGAAGCTTAGAGGAGGTTCAAGTAGTGGGAAGAGCTGGGGCAATAAGAGAGAGATTTCCGGCTGTTCTTTCTCTCTCCCTCTCTTTGTAGCAAAAACCTAGCTTTGGAGGGCAAGGATCGGTTTGAAATGGACGGTCTAGATGGGAGGATCTACTCTCACATGGATTGTCGAGCTAGTAATGAGATATTTTCCATTTTTGGATATTGTGTGTTTGTATGGTCATTTTGTAGTGAGATTTGTGTCCATACATATCGGGAAACTTGATATATCAGTCAGGTTATGGTTAGCCCCTCTCCCTGAAGCTGATGGATGGATCGGATCCCCAGGTGGGTGATCATGGTGGGCCATGGACATCCTAAACGGATGCCCGTCCGCTGGTGAAAGCAACAAGAGAGAGAGAGAGAGAGAGAGAGAGAGAGAGAGAGATTCTCTCTGTTTTGGGAAAGCTCAATCAATGGAGCTTTGACCGCTCCAGCGGGTACGACGCACAGCGAGTGCATCCCCCGTGGTACACTTGCAACACCAATATGGGGTCCACTGTGATGTTTGTGAGAATCCACTCCATTCATTGAGTCTCTTGGGTACCACTAGGACATTTGGTCAAAGGTGGGGCAGATCCAAGGTTTTGGGTGGCCCATACATCTTGGTTTAGGGTCCTACTTGGGGATTCTCATCGACTCGACGGTCAAATCATCTCGAAATTGAACGACAATGGTTAAAAGGCCTTAATTGGTCATTCCACCATAGATTACTAACCCATTTACCAATGTTAATATTAATTCTATTATTACCATCTACTATTATCATTATTTTATAAAATTACATTAATAAAAGTAATAGTGTAATTATATATATATATATATATATATATATATATATATATATATATATATATATATATATAAATTTATATTATTACAGATTTTTAATTATATGAATATTAATGAAAAGAAATAAGGATTAACACATGTTATTTATGTATTATTTGTATAATTATATACGTTTTAGGTTTTAAATTTTTTCATATAAAGTCTTAAATTGTTGGAAATATGTTATTTATTATAAATCTACTAATTTACGTAATATAAATTTTTATGACTAAAATTCATATAAATAGTGTCACAAGTGCATATTTATAATATGGATTATAATTATATGTCATTTTAATATGAAAATTTTAATATTTATGAAGTGCATAACTAACATTTCATAATATATATATTTGTGTTGTATTATAGTATTTATTATAAATGATTATTAAATAGTTAGATTCTATAACATATATATACTACCTTATATATATTTGATAATTTTTACATTTTACATATCCTAAATTAGATGACTAATCTGATGATCAAATACTTCTAGCATTGGCCTTAAGTACACCTAATGTTTCCCGATATTATCATCGTTGCTTCTAAGTGTCCCCAAGATAAGATGGATGGACTCTAACCATTTCTTTTAGGATTGGGTCGTTATACTGTGTAGGTAAGCATCCAATCATCCCATAGGAAGTTGCGGGCTTGATGAACGGTGGATCTTATGATCCATAGCTTTAAATCTACAATGTTCAATTAGATTTGTATATCAATGGAATTAGATTCTTAAGGATAGGTCTTTTTGATGACGTGATGGTCCATCTTGAAGATTAAGGGATGGATAGCTTGATACATAAGTGCAGATTTCTTTCAACGGTCAAATTTAGAATAGGATGAACATGAATGTTCACTTGAGCCTAACTTTTATTTATTCTAAGTTTGGTTACACGGTAACACCCGAGTACTGGAAAGTACGGGGTGTTACATGAAGTGCCTCCACCTTCTTTGGAAGAGGACGAACACCGAGCTCTCCCATGGCCATTTTTTATGTCCTACCCCATATGATAAGATGAAGAGGATGGTCATTTAAGATGTTGCTTGTTTTCAGCAAGGAAGGGAGCTTGGTCTCAGTGCTCGGAGGTGAGCAGGTCGGTAACCTGATCTGGATAATCAACCATAATAGACCAAAGGACCAACTCAGGGAGCTCTTCCTCAGGATGATTATGAAGATTAGCTCGGCTGGTTAGCCTCGACATTCTACCATATGTTTTTAGAGATCAACCATGACCCACCAGAAGATCCAAGTCAGAAAACTCCTTCTCAGGAAGGCTGCATTGGTTAGCTCAAATGGTTGGCCTTGGCCTCGGTCCTGGTCTTTCATCATGTGATTTCAGATCTTGATTACTTGATCTTATATCCATCGGAGTTCTCGCAAAACGGTTGACAAACGTATGTTGAATGCATGCCCGCGATTAAGGGGCGTTCTATCCATGTAATCAACTCCTCGAACTATAAATAAGAACCCCTCCAATGGTGAAAGGTACGCACAATCAACTCTACGAACTAGTGAACCCTCGTCTCTACTAGACCCAATTTTTCTTAATTCTAACTTATGCATGGGAGGGTCCTTTGTTATAGACAAGGTCTCCTTAGTCTTCTTTATGTGTATGTACTCGAAGGTCCTATGAGGGTTGACCAAAAAACTGCATTAACAGTTTAACACCATTTGTGGGAATGACGTCAAAGCCGCTCTTATCTTACCAGAAGATCTACAATGGTGAAAGAAAGAAAGAAAGAAAGCTCTAGCCACCATTGTTATTACGGATACCCTGGCTCCACCGGAATCATCCGCAAAGAAAGGCAGACAATCGTCTCAACAACAAGCTAATTCCGCCCTAACGACACCTGTTCTTAGATCACAAAACTGGGGAGGTCGACTAGTCTCTTTAGAAAATTAGGTCGAGACTCTTAATAACAATATGAATCGGCTGATGTAAAACTTACACCACGCACTAGAGAATCGAAGGTGTGGAAAAAAGCCTGAAGCCATAGGAGAAAATGAAGTTCCTTGAGAGGCGGAACTTGAAGAGCTACGAGGTCAAATCGACGACATACGCCAGGCATACTGTGCACAGGTTCCGACCTCAATAGAAGTATGTTAAAGGAAAACTAAACCACCGTTCACCGAAGACATTATGCAAGCTCAGCTCCTACCTAGGTTCTGAATGCCATAGATCACTCCTTACTTTGGGTCTGCTAACCCAACTGAGAAAATAAAATCCTTGAGGACGTGGATGGAACTTCTTGGTCTCAACCACGATGATGTGCAGAGTGTTCTCCTTGACCCTATCAGGAGTAGCATGGAAATTATTTCGGTAGTTAAAATTGAAATCCATAAAGTTCGTTTGCATAGCTCAATAAAGTCTTTATCACTCAATTCATTAGTGGAAAGGATAGGTAAAGGCTAACGACCCGCCTCCTTACTAACACTCAGAAGGAGGATGAGTTGTTGAAGGATTACATTAAACATTTCAACCACGAAGTAATGCAAGTGGAGGGCTATTCAGGTCAGATAGCCTTGACCACTATGATGGTTGGTCTAAAGGAGGGAAGATTCCACTTCTTAATCGGTAAAAATCTCCTGATAACATTGGCCGAATTCCTCAGCCAAGCTTAAAAGTATTCTAATGTTGAAGATCTCTTCAGCTCTCGTAAAACTACTCAGAGCGCGGGGAGCTTGGCCAAGGAAAAGAAATGCAAAGAAGAGCCCTCTCCCAACATCAGCAATAAGAGGAGGCGAGATGACGACCAAGTGAAATAATGCTTGAACCAGCAACCTGAGAATAGGTTCCGGTCCTACACTCCTATGAATGTTACGCTTGAGCATGTCCTTATGAAAGTTTGAGACATAAGGCTTTTAAAATGGCCGAACAGGATGAGAACTTATGCTGATAAGTGAGACAAGTGGAAGTATTATCACTTCCATCATGACCATAGTCACGCCACTAGTGATTGCTTTGACCTTAAGGAGGAGATCGAAGCACTCATCCATGTAAGGCATCTGTGAGAGTATGTAAGACGAAGGGAAGAGAAGTTAGATTGGAGGACTGAACAGCATGTAGATCAGAATGACAATGAGGTCACGGGTGAAATCCCACCATCTTTGGTGGACCTGCATGAGGAGGAGATATGAATCGAGTTTGCAAGGCTCATGCCCGAAGAATCAACCATAACGACATAGAACACCATATCCACTTCACATCCTAACCTCCAAAAGAATAGAAGATGGTCTCTTGTGAACTGACCTTCACTGAGGAGGACACCAGAGGAGTCCACCACCCCCATGATGATGCCCTAGTGCTGGTCATGACCATAGCTAACTGCGAAGTGTTTTGAATTTTGGTGGCCACCGACAACTCTGTTGATATCCTCTTCCTTGTTGCCTTCGACAAAATGGGGATTGGGAGATCTCGACTCTAACCCATCAAAACCCCTTTGCTTGGATTTGTAGGAGAAAAGGTCACTTCTGAAGGATTTATACTCCTCTCAGTCACTATGGGAGAAGGATAAAACCAAATGACGATGATTATTTCGACAAGAAATGAATGTGTTTCGATAGGGGAATTATCTAATTAAATAATAACAAAGAAAGAATGAAGAGAATAATCATCATATTTATTTATTCTAAATTTTTTTACATCCATATATAGTCCCTTGATTCTAAGATAAGATATTTATGACTATAAAAAAATATGAATATTGAATAAGTTCAGATATCAATTCTAATAAAGTTTCAGATCGTAATAAGATCTTTTGATTGAGGAAATCATCGTGTGGAATTGATATACATCTTGATCACTCTAGCAGGCTTGAAATACTTTTACCCCTTGGCAGAAATTAAGCCTTCTTCAAAATATTCAAAAAGACAAATTTTAAAGAGACTGCCTACCTGTGCAAGGAGACAACCTGTCCGTGCAATAAACCTGTTGTGCGGGTACGGGGTGGATAACTTCACCCATTGCGTGAGCCATCTTATTACATGTGCCACTCTTTGCGTAATCCATCCTTTGCGTCCACGCAATGCTTCTTCTTAGATACCTGACTTTCTTCAAATATCTAAAACTCTCCTTCTACTCCTGAGATATTCTTATGATCCAAATGATGAGGATGGTGGGGTATTTATATCCTTCCACATGTGTGAACCCTCTGATCCGCATAATGAACATCTCAACAAGTCTTTTGTGCGAGCCATCCATTGCGCACCGCACAATGGGTCTTCCAAACTTCGTATTGTGTGTTGCACAACAAACAACTAGAAATTTCCATCTTTTTTCAATTTCTTCTTTATTATTTTTATGCTCCAATAGATGCCCCATTGATCCTTCATTTAACTTCATCCTCAAAGATGAAAATAGAGGATCAACCTGCTAATGAAGAGATTAATTCTTCATGACCTGCACGCAATCGAGATATTCCTTTGTGCTATCGGGTTCGCACAATGGGCTCATTTTCAAACTACTATATATATGAGAGTCGACTTTTCATTTAGTCACTTGGAATTTTCCAGGAGAAATGCTTTGCATTTCATTCATCTTTCATGTGATAAGACTCAATCGTGCAATAGTTCCTAGAGCATAACAAATCCTAGCGCATAATCGATCTTTCCGCACAACAGTTTTGCCAACTTTTTGTAAAATCTTCTAAATAATTGATCTCTGTCAAATATTCTTCTTTTCATTTTATCTTCTTGGTATTGCTATCATGGGCAATATTTTTGATGCATATGTGCCTTTAAATGAAGAAGTTATTCTTACTTCTACAGAAGACTCCAGATCTGAGGTTTTAACAACCACTTTTAAACTCTTTAGAGAAATGATTATCTTTCCACAGCCTCATGAAATCCGTTCTCTTGATTGGCTAGCTCATTTTTCCTAAAGACTACAATATATTTCTCTCTTTCTGCTTTCTCTTTTAGAATCTCCATCATATCATTTGTCTGATAATCGTACCATTATTTTAATAGTTTTGTAGGTCAGAATCATCCAAATCTCCAAATCACATGCAGAAATATCATGAATTCTTTTAAATATAGTTCTTCTTGTGAACTGGCTGCATTCTTGGCTTATTAGCTAACCTTAGTGATATTTCCAAGTTCAAAGCAAGCAAAAATCATTAGACCATCTCTTTTTGTAGTTGCGGGTGCAATGGTGGAAGGTCAAAAATAATCAATAGCTCCTCCGGTCCTTTTCTCATTATATCGTGCCTTTGGAGATGTCATTTTTGGTTCTGAGTATTCATCTTCTAAGGCTATTCCAATCAGCGCTCCTTGGCATTTCTTCATAGGCTGGTTAGGAGTATATTTTCCTGAGACTTTTAATGATTATGTAAGGGTGTACTCGAATTCTCACTAACTCCCACTCCAACATTATCAACTGAGGAGGATGATTGAGAAATCAAATGGATGGGTTACTAGAAAAATAGATAAGAGTGATTTCATTGACTTCTTTCAATTTTTGTTTACTAGTTTCCCAGATGATACAAGAGTTGTTGATGATGATTCTGTTTCCTTTGATGAACACTCGTTCCTTGTTTCTATCAGAATCAGTACTCTCCCTTTGAGAAAAGATAATAAATTCAGGCAAGAACCATATTATTTCAACAGATTCGCTCTCCAATTTGGTTTTGATCAAACAATACCGAAAACTTTGACATCGTTGTGAGGTCTATGAGGAGTTATGGTATTGGACCATATAACTGGGCTCTAATATGGAGGCAACTCTTAAATGTCAAAACTAGATCTCGCTTCATAATTCCTGACTATAATTATCCAGTTCATGCTTCTTATTCCTGAATGTGCTGGTGGCTCATCAATATTGTTTGGTATGCGAGTATTATCTCGTAGACCATGCCATACACATTCTTCCACCACATGTAAGAAGTTATTAGAAAGACTAAGGAATTGGTAATTTTCAAGAGACAGATCATGCCTCCTGTCTAGGTCAACTTTGTACAATGATTTCTTTAGAAGATATTTTTCATGAATTAAAACCTACTGATACCCTTCAAGGATGGATAGCTTTTGGTGTTCCTTTGAGGAATTCGAAAAATATGTTTCAGTCATCAAATCTTCTAAAAGAAAATGACAATTCTTTATGATTTCATTCTCCGTCGCCTTTGAGAATTCTATAAGAGAATTTTCCTTCATCATCAAAGAAGCAAGAGACAGAAAAATCCCATAGCTCTCGTTGGAAGGATAAATATATTATAATTGAAGACTAATAGTTGATCCTGAAGATTCAACTTTTGAATAGAGTATTATAGACATTTTGAAAGTATTTATCATTGTAATTTGCACCTATTTCAAGAGAAATACATTTTTATCTATTTGTTTAATCAGTGTTTGAGATTTTCATGATTTATATTATCATATCAAACAATTGCATACTTTGTGCACTAAGTGAGATAAGAAATCATATGCATTTGTATCATTTAATGCTACACATAATTTAAGCTCTTTGAGTAATGGAGATAGCATATTTTTGATTGAACAAACTTTGACTGGACTGGAGTTGACTTAACTGGACTTGACTTAACACCTTCACGCACAGTTTAAGCTCATGAGTAGTGGAACAAGCATAATTTTTTAGACTCATAAGTAGTTGGAGTCAGGGTCTTGCACGAATGGTCTCTATAAATCTTATGAGTTCACTAGACTTATCGTAGTCAGGGAGTTCACAAACTGTGATCTATCAGAGGGACCCAGTGAAGCTACAGGGGTAGTGAACTCGGTAGCTTTTACGCATAGGGTTGGCCATGCTAACTCTTTATAGTTCAGGGGGCTCGCAAGTCCACCTTGAGGGTACCAAATCCAAGGTCATTAGTCCATTAATGAGGCTAAAAACCCATCCTCATGAGTTTCTACTGGAACCAAACCAAGAATTTAGGGGGTCTTATACATGGTTGGCCTATCTATGGACGAAACCAAAGAGCACACACTACAGCCCACTTTTTCTTCATCTACTAGGTGATACACATTCACGGGAGGGCACTTTCCCTAACTTTCCCCCATAGTACTATCAAAAGCTGAACAAATGACATTGGTCTCACACGTGATTGGCCGTATTTGGACTTTGTCCACTTAGGGCTTTTAGTTGTCGGCTTCATTTGCTACCTACATGGGTCTAAGCATGTGATGGCCTACACGGGCTTTTTAGGGCCACTGGCTTCTCACTGCTACCCGCATAATATATGATGCATCACCGGATATAATAAGTCTTATGTGTGACTGGCTATATAGGCTTTTCACAGCTACTGTGAATGATAAGTTGCCATCACTATTACAGGACTTATGCTTAGTAGTCCGCTGCCATATATGGTAAATCAATAAATGATATTACCATTACTAATAATAGTATTCTTGATAATATTTACATTTAAAACAGTGTATCAACTTGGCAATAGTACCAATTTGACGATAATGGATTTTGTAATAGTGCTCAACAGTGATTAGCGACAGCGATAATATCATTTTGACGATAATCATCATCAGCGCTTGACGATAATCATCGATAAATTTGATACGCTTATATGCGCTTGATATGCTTGAGAATCTGCCTTTAATTCATTCATGTAAGGAGAAGAATGGATGGCATTGCCTTTTGATTAGGAATTATTATGCTTTAGGCTTTTTCATCATTATGCTTGTCTTGCCCCCGTTTGATTAAGAAGTATTATGCTGATAATATTCGTAACCAAAACAGCAGCAATCTTCAAGGATGATATATTTTAATGAAGCAAGCATTGTCATGCATACTTGTAGTTCCTCATTCTAATCACAAAGATATGAACAATCATATCCATATTAGAATATGGCTTTTCTTTCAAATAATCATGGTTGACTTCAATTGGGATTATGTGCCATTACTTTTTCTTTTACATCATACATTTTTCTTATGACAATTTCATCATTGTCCATCATTTCTTGTAAAATTTTCTCTAGGACAAAGAAATTCTCAGTTCGATGTCCAAGAAGATGATGATGATAGCAATAATCATTTTCTCTCATTTTCATCATCTCCTTTGGACGTTTTGGCCATGACAGTTTGATTTTCTCTACAGCCAATAATTGATTCATCATAGGAAGTATATCATCTTCTTCAAACATATACTTTTCGTAATTATTGAATTGTCCAAATCTTTTCTTTACTTTCTCCACTGTAGAATTGCTCATATTTCTTTCATCAGAATTTCTTTATTCAACTTGATAGTTCTCCATTTCTCTTTTTTCCTTGACAGTAGCAGTCGAATCTTTTTGGAATCTTGAAACAACCGGTTCATATAAAAATTGAAAACTTTCCCACTGAGCTTTTCCATATTGCAAGCTTTTATGATTAGATCTAAAAAGGTCTATATATTTAGACCAATAAGGTGCATTGCAATATCTGGTCTTATGCATTCTATACATGACTTATTTTTCTGCTTTCGCTAGTTGTGGGGATGATGCCCCCAGTATCCTCCATCGGTCGATGAATTCTTTGACTGGTTCATCTTGTCTTTGGAAAATAGAAGCTAAGACGTTTGGATTGATTTCTCTAGTAGATGACCTAGTAAGTTGTGAATAATGATGATGAATATTTCTAATGGAACTTGTTGTTGGAGATATAACAATGGTGGTTTTCTTGTCATAATAGCTTGTCCTTTATCTTTCCAGGTCTTTGACGAGTCCTTTGCAGATGCCATGTTTGTAGTTACTTTTCTGTCTCACTTTTCATCCTTTTTTATTACTATCTAACCCTGCTTTATCATTCTTTGTAGCATATCCTTCAATGTAAAGTAATTTTTCATTGGGTGTCCCACATAACGATGATAACGACAATACTTCTTTTCCTTTGTCATCTTAACTTGTTCTGGATGCCTGGGCTAAGGTGATTGGATGGTTCCAACAGCCAACAATTGTTCTATCATCGATATAATGTCTTCTTTTTCAAAATTGTATTCTTTATGATAAGCATATGATCAAGTCCGTTTATTATTCACACAGTCTTTGTAACGATCTGAATCTTCTCTTTTCCTCATTTCTCTCTTATTGTAAAAGGTATTTCTTTTCTTTTCTCGATCAACAACATTTATCATTAGAGTTTAAGCATCTCGGACCAAAAGTGATTCTTGGTTCCATAGAGTTTAAGCACATATTTACCTATTCTTTTTCTTCAAGTAACTGTCTGCATGAAGCCCCCGAAGTTTTCCATTTGTCGATAACTTCTCCACAGGTTCATTCTCTCTCTATCTCATAGAAGTTAATTCTGTAATGCTAACATCATGATCTGATGAGAAGAAGTTAGATATAAATGCATCTTGCATCTGTTTTAAAGTTCTTATCGATTTTAGCGCCAGATTAGAGTACCACTGGAATGCTTTGCCTATCAGAGAAGAAATGAATAGTTGCAAATAGTATTGCAAGACAGTAGAGAAATTACCCTTTGTCGTGATGAATGTGCCAGATGTTCTTCTGGAGATCCATCTCCATTAAACTTTTGGAAATCTAGATGCTTGAAGTTAGCTAGGAATGGTATATCCTCCACTTCTTTTGGATATGGTATTCTATAATGGAATCTCCTTGTGTGTTAGCATTCTCCAACAACTTTTGCAACCATTTATAACATTTCTTCTTGTGTTATCATTCTAGTTGCTGGAACAAACCCATGTGATCCTACTCTATGAGGCAATGAACCTTCGGGTCGTTGTTCATGTTCGTTCATAGCGGCCATCACCGGCAAAGCCGTCACTTGGGCCACATTATGAGCGAAAGTGGCCAAAGCTTCTCAGGGGCTTCGACAATCCTCCATCAAGGTTCTTTGAGCTTGTGCCATCTTGACCATACACTCGTCAACACTTGTCAGTGGACCTTAATTGGATGCTGCCATATATAAAGTGGCTTCTGTACTTCTTAACGAAGTTGTTGTTGAAATAGAGTTGGAACGCATTTTCATGACAGGGCTTAACGAGAGAGAAGTTCCATTTAATTCTTCTAAAGTTCCATAGAATTCAGCTAATTGCAGTACAACTTCTGGGGGTGTCTTTTAAAGTGATGTGGAAACTGATAGACTTCTCATAGGTGATTTGCCTTTCTCCTTTCTTGTTCATTGAATATTAGCCATATGTAAAGCAGAAAAGTCCTGTAATGTTAGAGAAGGAAAAGATTTTTCTTTGTATGACGACAGAGCAGCCAGTTCAGGATTCCTTTTGGTGGCGTTTCATGTTATTGGGCCTCTAACTACTTATGGTGGAGTTAATTTTGCAGTCATGGTGTTTTTTACTCTTGGTCTTCGATGTGACACGACTTCTCAGTCTTATCTTTTTCCTGTGCCGGTAGCGACACAGTTATAACACTAGTCCGTTTCGAACAAGAAACAAATGCGTTCGATTTGAGGGATTTTATTCACTTAATAATTAACAAAAGAAGATGAAGAAAATAACCGCAACATTTATTCATTCTGAATTCTTTTACATCCTTTCTCTCCTTTGATTCTAAAATAGAATATTCGTAGAACCATAATATAAGGAAAATGTAACATATATCTTGATCACTCCTTTGATCAAATTTGAAGATTTTGTTGATCTTTAACTGCTGGTGAAATCACACATGTGTCACTTTAATGAGGAAACATCACTGTGTGCTGTCAACACTTCATGTGGGAGCATTGTGGACTGGAACACTATGCTGGAGGACACTGTGCGCTGGCGAGCACTAGGCACTAGCAAGTACTGTGCGTTGCAACTTGTGTGCTACAACCTATTGTACGTTAACAGTGTTGTGCGCCGCACAACACTTGTTCCATACAATAGGTGAGAACTCTACCTCTCTCTCCAAGGTCTGCTCCTCTCCTTCCTCTCTTCTTGAACCTGGTGCTAATGGCCCCTTTAGAGGAGTCATAGGGTATTTATAGCCCTCTCACACATGTGAATATGCCACATATTTGTCATACGATATTCATTGTAAGGTATTCATTATGCACTGATCCCCTCTATGGGGACTCGAATACAGTCTCCATTGTGTGGACTTCACTATGCAGATTCCACTATGCGGGAAGGACTATTAACGCACAATACCTTTGCGCATAATAGAAGTTTCCTCTCTCTCATTTTTATGCCTCAATAGATGCCCCCTTGATCCTACTTTTTTTAAAAGTTTTGCACACAAAAATAAAAATGTGGGATCAATACTTCAATATTCTAATTAATTTTGTTCCTTTCTCTTCACTGTGCACTCTATACAATTTTGCGCACAATGACTTTCTCGTAATAAGTTGCGCACAATAGATTGTGCACACTGGATTCACGCTAGTCTATAAATACAAGGTCAATGCCCATTTCTTTCACTATCTGCTTCACTTCTTGCATGCCCAAGTCTCTTGCATGTTGAACTTCCCTGTGCACAATGGAGTTTTGCGCACAATGACAGGTAGTGAACAATGCCTTTCTACGCACAATGACAGGTAGTGAACAATGCCTTTCTACGCACAACACTTCCTTGTGCACAATAACTCTTCGCACTATGAACTTCTGCACAGTTCCTCCAGCGTATAATGAACTATACAGTGAACTTTCTGCATAGTTCCTCTAGTACACAGTGAACTTTGCACGCAGTAAACTTTCTGCACAGTTCCTCCAGCGCACAGTGCAAACTTGTACATAATTAGAACTTGCTTGCCCCTTGCACGTAGCAAGATTTTCTCTACTCTTTCAACTTTTGGGACTTAGAATTCTTATGCATATTTCAAACTCCTTTCTTTGATTTTAATTTTTTTTCACTGACTTTTATGCAGATTTTTGATGGCTATCTCTAAAAGACCTCATGCCTCCCTAAATACTATTGGACCCTTAGACTTGTAACCAGTTGAGGCTCACACTCAGAGAAACTAGATTTGTCTAAGGTTATTCTTCCTTCTTTAAGGAACCTGCTCCTTCTATCATCAATTTTGCTGACCGCATCCAACGTCTATTCGACCACATTCGCACGACCATTGTAACGAAGGAGATAGAGGGACCTCATACCGATGGCCAAGAGTTTGATTGGGAAGACGGGCTAAAATCCACTACAAATATCCAAATAGACGACACTCACCTGGCCCCTGCCAAATCTTCCCCCTCTCCAGTGATTTTGAAGAAAGCAAGGGAAAAAAACAAAGATGAAGCCTTCCAAGAGAAAATCTCGGAGCACAATAAGAGACACTTCCAGAATGCCTGGGATATGGTCAAGTCTAATGCTGACGCCATCAAATTGCACAATCCCTACAAAGATGAGATTATCACCATCCCCTTATGTCTCCCACATTATCTGTCAATACTTCAAATTGAACTGACCGATTACATGACATAAAACTGACTCTTGTATGTATCAAATTGGTTTATTAAAGAGTTAAAAATCCTCGAGGGCTATCTCACGAAGAAATGCCTAATCCAGAAGATCTGGCAGATATCATACATGCTTTTCCTTATGCCATGTTACAATCCTCATGCCATATACCCCTCTCATTTCTTTGAAACATTTTCTTGATTGCGATTCCCTGTGGGGTAAAGATGAATTTAGAATATGGGATCTTTGGACTAATCGTTCATATTATAGTGCATGGGCTAAGGCAATCCTAAAGAAGTATAAAGATGTTCTCATTGCAGCAAAGATATATCATGTTATAGAAGCCACTTCAGAGTTCTTTCACAAGGACATCATGATTTACAAGGGCTTTCTGAAGTACTGTTCTTCTACTATCCCAGTTGGTGAAGTATTACTTTGTGGGATCTGCATAGGATGGCAAGTTTGCCTATCTCCGAATCCTTTTTGGACGAGTACGATCCTATGAATGAGGAATTTTCTTACATTGCCCCTAATAGGGTGCCTAAGATTTCTGCATCTACCATTGAACTCTTTCACCAGACGTCTTGTTTCCCATATGTTCATAAGATACCCCTCTTCAATGGCTCACGCATTTCTCCCGATACCCACCGTAAGAATTTTAACATTACTTTTCTCTTTTAGATAAAATTTCTTATACGTGTATATAATCCTTATTTCACATTTTTTGTCTCTTAGGTTCCCTGGTAGTCATTGCGCCGAATTGGAAGTAACTCATAAAAAGATAAAGGGCCCAACTAAATTCACCACTGAGATCGAGTTAGCTGCTTTCTTGGCTTATTGGTTAAGCTTGGTCATCCTTCTTAGTTCGAAAAGTTCAAATTTTTTTCGACCAACCTTATTTGTAGCAGTGGACGTGATGGTGGAAGGTAGGAAAAATACTCTCTGGCTCCTCCTGTGTTATGTTCTCTATACAGAGCTTTTGGACATGCTGTGGCACGTTGCTCATGCCAGCAATAGGAGCCTCATCTTCTTTCACCTCATGGCACTATTTCTCCGGTTGGCTCGACGTTTACTTCCCTTAGACTTATGTTGACCAGGAGAAGGCATTTCCTTAAGCGAACATTTGTCCTTATAGAATTTCCTTAAGTGAAAGATGAAAAAGAAGGGGTACGCCTGGATAGTGGATAAGATTGAAAACATGGAATCTATTGATTTCTTTTCATTCTATTTGGATTACCAAGCTGAAGATAGGGAGGTTGAAGATAATAACAACTTGGAACCTATTGAGATGACCTTCTTTCTTTGTATCTGCTCCTACAGCTTACCCATGCGAGAAGGGGTAGAGATTTGGAGAGAACCGTACTATCCGAGTAGAGTTACCAAAAAATTTGGGTATGATCAAGCCGTACCTCAAGCAGGAGAGGGGGTCACATGGACAATAAGAAGCTACGGAGTTGGCCCTATAATTGGGCTCTGATATGGAAGCAGCTCTTGACAAGAAATTTTGGCTCCTACTTTCTTCTTTCGAGGTATAATCATCGAGTAACACCCTCCTATTCCTGAATGCGGTGGTGGACGCATCATTACTACTTGGTGTGCAACTATTTTCCCATGTATCACCCCATTTAGGTTCCTCCTTCGCGTTTGAGAAACTACAAACTGGAGTAAGGAATTGAGTATCTTATTGAGAAAGACTATGCCACTGTTCTGGGGCAACTTCGCCGCAAAAATTCTATAGAAGAACCAATTAAAGAGATAAAGTCATTGAACACTCTGGAAGGATGGATTGCATTTGGCTCTCCTCTGGACTTGATAAGATGGGGAGAAAGACTAGCTACTCCTCATGATGAATTTGAGACCACAGGTGGTATTCTGCCTTCCCCTCCTCCTGAAGGAGGAGAATAGCCTGAACATCCTGCTATTGCCACCTCTCCTGTTATAGATCCTGTCACAACTATGACTTCTCTCGTCATTGACCATGCAGCCACCATGGTCGTCTCTGACATGGGTGATGTAACACCCACAGTCCCTCTTATAACAGGTCATGCTACAGTTATAGCTTCCCCTGCTATAAATCGGGTCACTATTACTACATTTTCTATGACTCGTTCGCGTGCCAAGTCATTGTCTCCTAAAGTTCTGGCACAATAGGCCCCTTCTCCTGTTTGAAGCGCTCGCCTTCTCCCTGTGAAGACTGCTTACAAGGGGAAACAAACCATGTCAAAAGAAGATAGTTCATCAGAATACTCAACTACCACTCCAAATAGCCATACGTCTTCTTCTACAAGCTTGACTGACGAAGGAGACATCTTATTGAATTAAGAAACCTAGGCTGAAGTAGATATTGAAGAAGAGGATGAGGCTACGGCGAAATCTCTGCCTCCTAACACCAAGATCAGTCGTCCTGATATCCCTCTTTCGATCACGATGTCCTCCATAGAAGAAGAACAACTTAATTATGATGAGTCTAGTCATTCTCCTGGCACAAATATCTTTCTTTATTTTGATGCCTCATATTCTCCATGTATCATGGAAGCCACCGATGTAATTTCTCACGAAGCATGGACACTAAGGGAAGCAGAAGCCCAATCATCAGAGATTTAAACAGTGATGGAAAATATGATTCTTCCTCAATGCACAGAAGAGGTTTTTCCAATGATCACTACAACATTTAATGTCCCCATTCATGCTGATAGATCTCCTACTACACGCCCTCCTCCTATCCAACCAGTAGCTCGGAGTTTGGAATTCTTCTCCGATTCGGGTGATGTTCCGACTCCGACAACTCTCGACTTGAGTACCAGAGGGGCTCAGGAGCTTTCTTTCAACGCTAGCGTGGCTACAGATGTACCTAGATTTGTAGCACCAGGAACCTGTTCTATTCAAGCTACTTCTGCAGTTGCCCCCAGACAGGGTCACCTCTTATGTTGGGATTCTTCACGAACGCAATCTCTGTCATCATAAGTGCTTTTAAATATCCAGTCAAGAGGCCCTTTTTAAACAGTGCCTTAGCCATTCTTGACCACTCAGTTCGTCTAACGCACGTCAATGTCCAATCCTTTCATGATTCCTTATCACATTTTTATAACTCCACCAAAAATTTAGAGGCAGCATGAGGTGTAGTCATTGCTCCAAAAATTCTGAACCATCAAAAAGAGCTAGTGCTTCTCAAGGAGAAACTTTCTCGTTCAGGCGACATTCTCTCTAATTATGGTGTTATTAGTCAATCTCTTCATGAGAGGTTGAAAGCTTCTGATAGAAATAAGGCAATTATTGATGATCAAATCAGCCTTCTTAAGAGAGAGATTATGCTACTCAAGGGTTAAAAAGAAGTAGAGGAGTTGAATATTCATCAAATCAGGGAGGAGCTTGAAATGAATACTCAAGTTGCCGACATCGATAAAGCTGAACAAATGAAGAATAGGGAAGCTGCGGCCTTTCTGGAATCAGAATTGGCCGGCGTTCTTGATCAGGCTAAGATTATTCTTAAGGTTGAACACACAAATGCTACGACACAAATTCAACTAAAAGGGAAATTGCCGCTTTATGTAGCAGTATTAAACATATCTGAGGATCTATAAGAATTGCATCTTTCATATAGGTTTCTTCATTTCTCTCTTCTTCTTTTTTTGTTTCTTATTTTGTGTTATGATGTATAAACAGATTGTGGTGTTTTATTCAAAGCACGTATATTTTTTATAATACAATCATTGATTTTGGAATACATGTTAATGCAATACTTTTACATTCATTCTTCATTATATCTACCATTTATATTCATGAATCATAAAGCGATCCTATGTGATGTCCATTTTAATGGGTGGAACTATTTTGTTTTAAAGTTAGTAGAGTTAGTTTTACATACAGTTTAAGTTCTTGAGTAGTGGAGGAACCACGATTTTTTAGACTCATAAATAGTTGGAGTCAAGTCTTATGCGAATGGTCTCTCTAACTCGTTTGAGTTCTCTGGGCTTATCGTGGCCAAGGAGATCACAAACCATGGCCCATCAGAGGGGCCCAGTGAAGCTACTAGAGCTGTGAACTCAATGGGATTTATGTGTAGGGTTAGCCACAGTAACTCTCTAGAGTTCATTGAGTGTATAAGGCTACCTTTGGTCCTAAATTTAGGGTCGTCAGTCATCAATGAGGGGACATTTATTGAGACATTGTCCTCTTGAGTTAATACTGAAATCAAGCCAAGGATCTGAGGGGTCTTCTTCTGTTCCTCATTTTTCTTCATCTCTAATTTCAGACCCATTCACAGGAGGGTATTTTCATCCTCGTCTATGATGCTGTTAAAGATCTTACAGATGGCATTGATCTCACGCGTGACTGGTCGTTAAGGACTTCTAGCCTTTTGAGGCTTTTAATCACTAGCACCGGCCACTACCCGAATGCGTATGCACGTGATGTCACCTATATGGACTTTTTAGGTCTACTAGCTCCACATTGCTATCCCGGATAATATATTAGACTTATGCATAGTTAGTTGTATATGTCGTTCTACTACCATGAATGGTGAAATAATAATTAATATATCATTGTTGCTTACTATTACCCATAATAATCTGATAATATCTGTCTTTATATTTAGTCAACTTGACGATAATAACAATTTTGATAGGTAACCCATAATGACAGTGATGGCTACGACTTTAGCAATAGTCATTGATGTTTACTCTTGATATGCTTGAGAATTCACCTTTTATTCATCATTTGTGAAGAAAGAATACACGGCTCTACCTTTAAAGGTTGTTTCACCATTTCATCTGTGATTTCCCCCTTTTGATGTAGAAGTATTATTCTGATAATCTTCTAGATCAAAACCTTTCCCACTATTAGGGATGATATTTGTTAATTAAGCAAGCTTTGACCGGTATGTTAATGCCTTGTCCATCTTGATCTATTACTCTGTATGCCCCATTAGAATAAACTTCTGTTATTATGTACGACCCATCCCATTTAGGGTCGAACTTGCCCCTGTCCTTTAAGTGACCACTATCGATCTTTTCAACATCAGAACCAGATCCCCTTTCTTGAAGGATTGGTGCTTAACTTTTTTATCAAAGGTGGTGGAAATCCTAGCTTGATATAACTGCAATCACTGTTGAGCTGCAAGTCTTTTTTCATCAAGCAGGTCTAATTCTGTCAATCTTATTCATGTGTTCTCATCATCTGCAATTGACTGGTGCACTGGTATTCTAAGTGAGACGACTTGTATTTCGATTGGCACAACAACCTCTACACCATAAACTAAAGAGTACGGGGTAGCTTGTGTCGCCGTTCGATGGGTGGTCCTATAGGCCCATAAAGCTTCTTGCAGCTTTTCATCCCAACCACGCTTATTCCCGGTCACTTCTTCAATATTTTTACAATTATTTTATTGAATGCCTTTGCTAACCCATTGGCTGGTGGATAATAAGGTGTTGAGAATGACTGGTGAATACTGAACTTGAGACATAGCTTCTCCACGCCCCTATTCTTAAAATGAGTGTCATTGTCTATGATGATTTTCCTTAGGATGCCATGACGATAGATTATTGCGTGCCGAATGAAATTGATAATATCTTTCTCTTTAACATTCTGCAACATAATGCCTCTGTCCATTTGGAGAAATAATCCGTTGCTACCAATATATAATTTTTTCCTCTAGACGATGAAAGATTTATAGGGCCAATGACATTGAGTCCCGATGCAGTAAAAGGCCACGAAGTAGCCTACTGATGAAGGCCTTCAGAGGGTACATGTATAGTATCTTCATGGATCAGACATTTGTGGCATCACTTTGCGTAGTCTATAACATCTTTAAACATTGTTGACCAGAAATATCCCATCCAGTGAACTCGATGGAATAAATTTTTCCCAGCCTGATGCGGCCCACACTTCTCGGAATGTGCTTCTCATAACACTTGACCTGCTTCCTCTTTACTCAGGCATCATAGCAGTATTTCATTATAAGATCTTCTGTATAATGCCTTGTTACACATAATGAATCTTTTCGTTCTCTACTTAATCTGCAGCTTCTTTGAATCTTCTGGCAGGATATCGTACTTGAGATCATTGATAAAAGGTTGACACCAATCATCTGTTGTTACCTCTAAACACAATATAGGGAGTGCTTCCACGGTTTTACTGATGATTTCTACTGAAGGTAAAAATCTCCTCTTTTCAATTGTCACTTGTA
Organism: Magnolia kwangsiensis; assembly: GCA_037074715.1. Classification (NCBI taxonomy): domain Eukaryota; kingdom Viridiplantae; phylum Streptophyta; class Magnoliopsida; order Magnoliales; family Magnoliaceae; genus Magnolia; species Magnolia kwangsiensis. Next base: position 50,328,061 of record CM073586.1, on the reverse strand, counting down.
GGGAGCTTCGATCTGGGCAAGATAGCGCTGCTGCTAGACTAGCCAAAGCATCTTCTTTCATATTCTCGTATCGTGGTACATGCTTGATTTCAACATATAGGAATTATTCCAACAAACGTTGTGCCTTTCGACAGTATGTCAGAAGTTCTTGTTTCCTTGTTTCAAACTCGGTTGTCAATTGATTTATGACCAGCTTAAAATCCCAATAAATTTACAGTGTCTTTATTTTTAGTTAGCTGCTATTTCCATTCCATTGATAAGGGCATTATATTTAGCTTCGTTATTTGTTCATGTAGTGCCCAACACGAAGGAGTAAGGTAACAAATCGCCTTGGGGGTGATAAATATCACTCCAACACCTACTCCTGTTGCTCGTGTTGTACCATCGAAGAACATTTGCCATGAATTCGGTGATTTAGTCATCATGACTTTCTCATCAGGAAACTCATAAAATTTGGCTTCCCTACCTATTGTAGGATGGGCTGCAGAAAATATGCCACTGCCTGCCCTTTTACTGCTTTTGTCGGCTCATATGTAATCACATATTCTGTTAATAGTAACATCCACTTCGCTAGTCTTCCTGACAACATCGGCCTTGTCATTAAAAATTTGATGGGGTCTACTCTAGATATTAAGGTTATATCATAAGATAGAAAATAATTTCTTAGCTTCTAGACTGTAAATACCATTACTAAGCATACTTTTTCAATCTGCGTATAATTGCATTTTACAACTATTAAAGTTTGGCTTAGATAATAGAGTGTTGTTTCCTTCCCGCTTTCGTTTACCTATGATAACAAGGCTCCCAATGAATTATTGGCTACCAATATGTACAAGATAAGAGGTCTTCCTTTCACCGGGGCTATTAATACTAGGCGTTGTTTTAATAATTCTTTTATCGAATCAAAGGCGTTCTGGTAGGGCTTGTCCCATATGAATTTTGTTCCTTTCTTCATCAAACGAGAAAATGGATGACATCTTCCCACTAGGTTTGATATAAAGCGGTGAATATATGCTTGTTTACCCTGCAGAATTTTCAGTTCTTTCAATGTTTTTGGGGGCGGCATATCTCGAATAGCCTTAACTTTTTCTGGATCGATCTCGATGCCTTTGTGTCTTACAACGAAACCAAGGAATTTTCCTAATGATACTCCAAATACACATTTGGCTGGATTCATCTTTAACTATTTCTTTCTAATTCGGAGGAAGACTGAAGCCAAATGCTCGCGGTGTTTCTCATGATGGTTTGACCTGACCACCAGATCATCCACATAACAGTCAACATGCTTACGCATCATGTCTTGAAATATATTTTGCATCACCCTTTGGGGCATCGCACCCGCATTCTTAAGACCGAACAACATAGCTTTATAACGATACATTCCCAAGGGAGTTCTGAAAGTTGTTGCTTCCTCATCTTCAGGTGTCATCCTTATTTTGATTGTAACCATCGTAGCCATCCATGAAGGACATGACAACATATTGCGTGGTACTCTCCACTAGAAGTTTGGTGATCGGTAATGGAAAATCATCTTTCGGGCATGCTTCGTTTAAATCTCTGAAGTCGACACAAACCTTGATCTGTCCATTTTTCTTCTTTACTGGGACTATATTCAATATCCATTTGGGGTATTTGACTGCCTCGATGAATCTGACCTTTATTAGTTTCTTTCTTTCCTCTTCTATCATAGGGACCGGATCTAGATGGAACCGCCTTTGTGTTTTCCTGATCAGCTTTTTAGCTTTAGAGATATTCGACTAATACATTGCCACTAATGGTTTTAAGCCTAGCATTTCTGCATATGTCCAAGCGAAGACGTCTTTGTTCTCTTTCAAAAGATTGATATACTGATTAACTTCTTCCTCTAACAAACTGGCACTTATAAATGTATTCCACAGTTCTTCCTCTGTTCCGAAATTTATCTCTCTCAAACTGTCAATCGTTGGCTGCCCCTTGTCTTCTATATGCTTCGGAGCTATCTCATGCTTTCTGATCATTTCGGAGTCTATTTCTTCCGTCTGGCTGACTGTTACCATGTTTACTGGAGCTTCTGCCCCCAATCCTCAGAAATTTTCTCGCCTTTTCTGATTAACTCCGTTTGGAATTTGAATTTCCTTTCCATAATTTAAGCCAACAGGTTCTTCGTAATCAAAGCCCATTTTCTTTATGATTTTCTGACTTGCCGGACTATATTTTTCAAGCTTTTCGGGTGTTAATTTTTCATTCCTCATATCACTATCGACTGCATGCTCTATCTTTTCTTTTAAGGGGGATTATAATTCAATTGGCTCTTGGTATTTTACGTTGGACTTAACATGAAATGTTTTGGGATGAGAGGAAATGGTTTACTCCTTTCAGTGTACCAGAGCAGCACCGTGTAATTTGACTGTAGGATTTCCAACTTCTCTGGTGACAATAATGTCAACGGTGGCTATCCAGGTTGTCGCAGATGCTTTGGCATAAAATATAACTTCTTTTTTGCCTTTTCTGTTACGGACGATTCTGTTTCTTTTTGCCTCACTATTTCCATGCAAACATTTTCTGAGACCTTATTCTCATCATTTCTCTTTTCTCCTCTACTAGCAAGTGCATTGTAGTAACTGACATCTGCGAAGATGGCTTCAGCTTCTGTGTTTGGTTTCGCATCAGCTGAAACTTTATGTTGCACCCCATCTTTGCAGTATTTGAAGCACTGGTGTAAGGTGGAAGTTATAATGCCACACTGGTGCATCCATGGCCTCCTCAGAAGGTGATTATATGTTTTCATTGCATTTATAATGTGGCAGACAACATTTGTAGTTAATTTCCCTATTTCTAGTATTATCGTGATCCTAAAGCGCACGCTGTCCATCTTGATTAAAGCCCTGTATCATCATTCCACTAGGGTGTAAGTTCAAGCGTTGATAGCCCAATTCATTCAACATTGTCAACAACAACAGGTTCACGATAGACCCATTATCAAGTATTATTTTCTTTACTTTTTTACCGTGAATGTGGCCCTCTATCATTAATGGTCTATTATGTTCCCTATCACAAAACAAGTTGTCATCGGAGAAGGAAATAATTGGCATACAATCTTCTCGCTTCTCATTCTCCATCTCAGTTAGCAATACTCCTCTTATATCTTCATCAGATAAGGCTTTAATTAGGCTCTGGTAGGAGTCTTCGGATAATTTCAAAGCATCATAGACACTCAACCAGGCTGGAATGCCTTTCAAATGGCTTATAATATCATAAGTCACTTTCTTTGTCTCCTTACCCTTCTCTTTCTTGCCGCTGTTACTACTACTGGAGTGATTCTTGACTATTCCTGTCTTTAATTTTTTTACTTTTCAAATTTAGTGGGCTGGCCATCTTCTTCCTTGATCGTCGGGCAGTCACTGCAACTTTTCCCCCTATTAACAGATTATCCGCCCTTGTCCTTCCTTAATAGTCTTCACGAATGGTGAGCACGTTTGTCGTCGCTCTCTTGTCTCTTTATTTTTCTTTTCGATTATTATCTCCCCCCTATTTATCATTCTTTATATGATACAGTTCAATGTATAACAATTCTCTATCAGATGCCCTACTATGTAGCGATAATGACAGAAGTCTCTTTCTTTCATTTTGGATGCCTCTTCGGGATGCTTTGACATGGGCAGTTCGATTGTTCCTGCTTTTAGCAACTGATTCATCATGGAAGTATGTCCTCCTTTTCAAACTTAAGACCCTCATGAGAATTTAATGATTGGAGTTTTTTGTTGTAAAACCTTCCCTTGGGGCGATTTGACTCTTTTTTCCTTTCTAGCCTTTTACCCCTTGCTTCTCTCGTGTCCTGGCTTCTGTATTCTCTCGCATCTTGGCTTCTCTTTTCATGTTCAACCACGTTCATGATCAACTTATGGGGTCCTCTTCTAACTATTTCACAATTGAACGCTGACATTTTTCGAGTCCAGTTCTAAGGCGTGCGCTTTCATAGCCAAATCGTGAAAGGTCTTGATGTCGGCACTAGTGAGACCGAATGCCACTCCCATTTCCATAGAATTCAAGTACATCTTCACCTACTCTTTCTCTTTTGGCAATTGCCTATAAGAAGCCCCCAAGGTCTTCCATCTGTCTATAAATTTTTCCACTGGCTCTCCCTCTCTCTGTCATACTGAAGCTAGTTTTGTGATACTGACATCTCGTTCTGATGAGAAGAAATTTGACATGCACATGTCTTGTACTTGTTCCCACGTCCTTATCGACCTAGGTGCTAAGCTAGAATACCCTCTGAATGCTTTATTCATCAGAGAAGACCCGAATAACCGGAGGCAATATTGGGGTACTGTGGAGAAATTCCCCATGCTGGTAATAAAATGTAACAGATGTTCTTCCAGTGATCCATCCCCGTTGAACTTCTAAAAATCAGGATGCTTGAAATTGTTCAGGAATGGAATATATTCGAATTCTTTCAATTATGGCGTCCGATATCTGAATCTTCTTGTACCCTCACATTATTTTTCTGAACTGACTACTTCTTTAACAGCTTGTCGTACCTCTTCTTGTGTCACTGCTCTCATCATGGGGGCAGATCCATGTAACCCAGTCCTCGACGGTTGTGACCCTTCGGGGTGCTGTTCTCATTCATTTATGTTATTAGTCATTGGAGGTGCTGTCATCTAGGCTACATTATGCGTAAGAGTCCCCAAGGCTTCTCGGAGGTTTCTACATTCCTCCATTAGTGCTTTTTATGCCTCTGCCATTTTAGGTATGCAATCCTCTATAGTTGGGAAAGGTCTTCGATTTGTTCCAACCATGTAAACAGTAGCCTCTCCATTCCTTGACGAGGTGGTAGTTGAGGCCGAATGACAGTGAATTGTTATAGGGGTTGCCGAAAGAGGAGACTCATATGATCTTCATGTATTTCTGGGGTTGCCAGTTGATTGGGAGAATGTGGAGACCAGTGATGTGGATCTTGGTGAGCTCATCAGTAGAGCCTTTCCCTTTTACTCTCTTGTCCACCAGGAGTTCTTAGTAAGTAGGGCAGGAAAATCTTGTATCATTGGAGGAATGAAAGTTTTCTTGGGGTAGATTGCTGGTGGAGCGAGTTCGGGATGTTTCTTAGCTATATTTCACGTTATCGGTCCCCTAGCTCTTCTAAGTGGTGAACTCGTTCTTGTAGCAGTGATGTTCCAGGTCCTTATCCTTCTGTGAGTAACAATAATCCAATCATCTCTTTCTTCCTGTGTTACCGACAAAGTGGTTATGACTGCAATAGCTACTTGTGATTTTGTACGCTTGACTGACGCTGCTCTTCTTTTGTGACATTCAGCTCGCTTATCAACATATTCGATGACAAACCCTATCGCAATGAAGTAGAAGACTGTATTCTTTTAAATGATTATCATTATTTGGTTGTAATATCTTCGCTCTCTTGAATCTCTCTCTATATTACAAAATGGCACAAGTTAGTACTTAAATGAAGTTATATTCTACTTTGGAGATGAAAGGGAGGATGTTCCCACTAAGAGTCGCCATTTTGGTTCCTTAAAGACATCAAACAATAGTGACCATCCTCCGCACAGTCCTTAAGTTAATATCAAATGAATACAATGGTCCCCAGTGGAGTCACCATTTTGTTTCGAATAAGAAACGAATGCATTCGATTTGGGGGATTTTATTCACTTAATAATTAACAAAAGAAGATGAAGAAGATAACCATAACATTTATTCATTCTGAATTCTTTTACATCCTTTCTCTCATTTGATTCCAAAATAGAATATTCATGGAACCATAATATAAAGAAAATGTGACATATATCTTGATCACTCATTTGATCAAATTTGAAGCTTTTTGTTGATCTTTAGCTGTTGGAGAAATCACACATATGTCACTTTAACGAGGAAACATCATTGTGCACTGTCAGCACTTTACGTGGGAGCATTGTGCATTGGAACAGTATACTAGAGGGCACTGTGAGCTGGCAAGAATTGTGCGTTGTTGCTTATTGTGCACTACAACCTATTGTGCGCTGAGATGCACAACACTTGTTCTGCACAAAAGGTGCGAACTCTACCTCTTTCTCTCCAAGGTCTTCTCCTCTCCTTCCGCTCTTCTTAAACCTGGTGCTAATGAACCCTTTAGAGGAGTCACAGGATATTTATAGCCCTCTCACACGTGTGAATATGCCACATATTCATTGTGCAGTATTCATTGTGTGGTATTCATTATTCGCCGATCCCCTCTTTGTGGACCTGAATGTGCAGTCTCCATTGTGCGCACTCCACTGTGCAGATTCCATTATGCAGACTTCACTATACAGATTCCACTGTGCGGGCTAGCCTATTAGTACATAATGCCTTTGCGCACAATAGAATTTTACTCTCTTTTTTATGCCTCAACACGGTCATGGCTTGAAACTCATCATTTCTAGTCAACGTAAATTTCTTCTAATGAGTCAGAGATCGATCACGGGCATATTCTACTACAAACCCCATTGGCATAAAATAAAAGATCATTTTTCTTGCAATGATTTCCATTCATTGCAGCTTAAGTTTAAGCGTCATATTGTGATTTTTACAAAGACATTAAAAATGATATCAATTAATGTTTATTTAAGGGTGCATTTTTTCTTAGATATGAAGGGGAGTATGTTCCCGTTGAGAGTTGCTATTTTGGCGTCTATTTGATGCCAAACTTTGATAAAAGTTCTCTGAATATTTTCTAAGTTTATCATTGAATAATAAAAATTCCCCAGTGGGGTTGCCATTTTATTTCGACAAGAAACGAATGTGCTTTGATAGGGGAATTATCTTATTAAATAATAACAGAGAAAGAATGAAGAGAACAATCATCATGTATATTTATTCTGAATTCGTTTACATCCTCATATAGTCCCTTGATTCTAAGATAAGATATTTGTGATTATAAAAAATATGAGTATTAAAAAAGTTCATATATCGATTCCAGCAGTGTTGTGTTTTAGATTGTAACAGGATCTTTTGATTGAGGAAATCGTCGTGTGGAATTAATATACATCTTGATCACTCTAGTAGGCTTGAAATACTTTAACCCCTTGGCAGAAATTAAGCCTTCTTCAACATCTTCAAAAAGGTAAATTTTAAAGGAGACAACCTGTCCTTACAAGGAGATAACTTGTCCGCACAATGGACCTGTTACGCGGGCAGGGGGCGGATAACTTCACCCACTGTGCTAGCCATCTTATTGCACATGCCACTCTTTGTGTGATTCATCCTTTGCACGCTGCACAATGCTTCTTCTCGGATACCTGACCTTCTTCAAATATCTGAAACTCTCCTTCTACTCCTGAGATTTTCTTATGATCAAAATGAAGAGGATGGTGGGGTATTTATAGCCTTCTGCATGTGTGCAGCCTCTGATCCTCGTAATGAACAATCTTAACAAGTCTTTTGCGTGAGCCATACATTGCGCACTTTCATCCATTGCGCACTGCACAATGGGTCTTCTAAACTTCGTATTGTGTACTGCGGAACAAACAACTATAAATTTCCATCTTTTTCCAATTTCTTCTTTATTATTCTTTATGCTCCAACAATGATGATCGACTTTCTTGAGGTCAATTGTCTTTTTGTCTATAGCATCATCATCCGACGACCGTCCCTTAATGTCACACGAGCAGTGGTGTCAACCTACCACCTCACAATGAAGTTTCCAACCTAGAATGGTGTCAGGCAGGTCAAAGGAGACCAGCAGGAAGCTCGTCAGTGTTATTGTACATCTTTAAGGATGCAACACCACACAATGGCCATCACTTTCCTCGACCCCCTGGAAGAGTCGCTCGAGAGCGGGTCTCCAGTGGGGGACCTTATAGCCATACCCCTCAACGAGTTTGACACGACCTACACTGTACAAGTTGTATCATCGCTAGCTATAGATTTACGGGATAAGATTATGGACCTCCTCCGATACTATGGTGAAATTTTGGCTTTGTGCCATCAAGATATGGACGGCATCAGTCCGAAAGTGATGGTCCATAAATTGATCGTTGATCATGATCGTCATCCAATGAGATAGAAGTGACGAGCGTTCGAACCAGAATGATATACCATCAATGGGGAGAAGGTCGGTAAGCTTATGAAAGTCAGATTCATTGAAGAGGTCTACTATCTCGACTGGATTGCCAACTCATCTTGGTGAAGAAGTCCAATGGGAAATGGAGGGTCTGTGTCCACTACATAGACCTGAAGAAGGTCCGTCCTAAGGATAGATTCCCCCTCCCAAAGATCAACTAGCTGGTTGACAACACTCAAGGGCACGAACTCTTGAGTTTTATGGATGCATACTCAGGCTATAATCAGATCGACATACACCTATATGACAAGAAAAAGATGACCTTCAACACTGACAAGGGGCTCTATTGCTACAAAGTTATGCCCTTTAGGCTGAAGAATGCTGGGGACACATACCAATGACTAGTCAACAAACTATTTTCTCAGGAGATTGAGCAGTCCATGGAGGTTTACGTCAACGACATGCTCGTTAAGAGTATAAAAACTACAAGAAATACCACCGACCTCGAGGAAATGTTCCCGATCTTACGAAAATATCAGATAAAGTTGAACCTGAGCAACTGCATCTTCGGCGTTATCTTGGAAAAATTCCTTAGCTTTCTTGTCAGCCAAAGGGGAATTGAGGCAAACCCTAACAAGATCCGAGCCCTACTGGATATGAGCTCACCTAGGATGACAAAAGAAATTCAGTGCCTCCCTGGAAGGGTTGCTGCCTTTAAACGATTCATCTCTTGAGTCATTGACAAGTGCCTTCCTTTCTTCAAATAGTTCAAATAAAAACAGAAGGTAAAATGGACCGAGGACTATGAGTTGGCCTTTCAATAGCTCAAGCAGTACTTAAGCTCACCTCTACTACTTTTCAAACTAGAGTAAGGAGAGCCATCGCTGCTTTACCTAGTAGTTTCTTCCGCGGTGTTAAGCTTAACCCTTATCTAAGAGCAACAGAGGAAGCAGCTCCTGGTGTACTACATCAGTAAGGCGTTGGTCCCAACCAAGACCAGGTACCTAGACATCGAGAAGCTTGCCCTAGCTTTGTTCATATCGTCTCATCACCTCCATCCTTACTTTCAAGCCCACACAATTATACTCTTAACTAATCAAGCTCTTCATCAAGTACTCTAAAAGCCGAAAGTATTAGGGAGACTCATGAAATGGGCAATTAAGCTTAACAAATTCAACATCAAATATCAGTCTCAGACTGCCATCAAAGGTCAAGCAGTGGCCAAATTCATTGTCGAGTTCGCCTACGGCTAAAACTGGAAGTGACCAAGCTTCGACCAGTTTGTAGAAGTTGATTAGGTCGTCAAGTCTGATCAGGTGGTAGAACCTAAACCATTGACATAGACCTTGTACGTTGACTACTCATCTAATTCTAAATGTATTAGGGTCGGGATAGCCCTCGAGGCACCCGACTAGACCTACATGTAATATGCTTTAAGATTTGGATTTCAGACATCGACTAACGTGGTAGAGTATGAAGCACTGCTCTCTAGGCTTAGGTTGATAGTAGAAATGGGGGCATCAATTCTAAAAGTCCATAGTGATTCACATCTCATTATCAACTAGGTTGCCAATGAGTACCAGGCCAAAGAAGAAAAATGATCACTTATCTTCAGAAGGCTCGTGAACTCATCAGCCAATTCTAAAAATGTGAAGTCGCCCTAGTCCCCAGATTAGAGAATTCCAAAGTTGATGCACTGGAGAAGTTGGCCATGACGACCGAGGAGGACATTCTGAACTCACTCCCCATTAAGTTCTTATCTAACACGTGCATTAATGAGCCCGACCTGGAAGCTGCTTGCCCTGTCATCTTGACCTTAAGCTAGATAGACCCAATCATTGAGTACCTTTGGAAAGGCATGCTACCCAAAGACAAGCTTAAGGCATGCATAATTCAGGTAAGGTCAGCTCGGTATACCATTGTGAGAGACACCATCTACAAAAAAGGATTCTCCTTGCCCTACCTGTGATGCCTCTAACCTGAAGAAGCTGATTACTTTTTTAAGGAGATACACGAGGGAATCCGTGGCAACCACTCCAACAGTTGTGCTCTTACCCATAAGGTCATCTGACAAGGATACTTTTGGCCAACCATTCAAAAATATGTCAAACAGTATGCCCAAAAATGCGATAAGTGTCAAAGATTCGCAGCGATACCTTGTCAACCTCCTGAGCAGTTGACCCCCATGACTAGACCATAATTGTTCACCCAATGGGGGATAGACATAATCGGCCCACTACTAACGGGTAAAGGTCAAACTAAGTACATTGTCGTTGTGGTTGACTACTTCACGAATGGGACAAGGATGAGCCATTGACTAAGATCATCGATTTCATCTAGAAAAATATCATCTGATAATATGGAATCCCGCACACAATCATCTCAAACAACGACAGACAGTTTAACAATGATCGGTTCCGAGGTATGTGTGAGAGGCTCGGGTCTCCAACGCTTACTCCTCTCCTTGACACCCTCAAGCTAACGACCAGGTAGACGTGGTCAATAAAATTAAAAAACCACCTCATAACCAGGCTCAAGAAGGCCAAAGGAGCATGGGCTAAGGAGCTTCCTTATGTACTCTGGGTATACTGAACTATTGCTCGAACGTCCACTAGAGAGACTCCTTTTCCCTAGCATTTAGGGAAGAGGTCATCGTTTCAGTTAAAATGGGGCTCCCCACAGCACATGTTCAATCCTATGATGAATCTCAAAATGTCTAGTAGATAGCTCTGAGTCATGACCAACTCAAAAAGAGGAGGGAGTGAACGAAACTGAAAGTCACGACCCGGTCGCAACAGGTTACCCGATTATACAATTCCCAAGTAAATGTGAGAAGGTTTCAAGTAGGAGACCTGGTCCTCCACAGAACCTTCCAAAATACCATGGAGCCCAGTTCAGGGACCCTAGGGTTGAACTGGGAGGGGCCCTACAAGATAAAGGGTATGACTTGAGACCTATCGACATGAAGATATGAAGGGACGACCTCTACCACATCCGTGGAATGCTGAGTATTTGAAGATCTACTATCCGTAAAGGCTGGTCAGGTCTCAGACCAAAAATGACTGACCTATTGGGTTAGATCGCCTTGTTTATCTACTATACAAAATCTACAATAAAAATCCTCGAGATCAGAAAATTGTAAATTCTACTTGTCGTCTAAACTATTTAGACCTCACGGCCTACTAAGGATCTCCCTTTGTACAAGGGGAAGCACCAGTCTCATTAATCATCCGACCCTTAGAGAAAAAGTTAGACCATTAATCATCTTCACTACTTGGACTACGTAATCTACTATGAGGACTTCCCTTAGTGTAAGGAAAAATAGTCTTCTTAATTGAACTTCTCGACCCTTTATGAAGATGTCGACGAAACTAGCTTAATTGTTTTATAAGGGAAAAACTCCCTTAAGGAAGGGAAGAGCTCAAGAGATCACTCTCAATACTCTTAATCTACTAATATATTCGGCCTACTACTGTAACCAATGTGTGACTAACCGACCTACTAAATCTACTTAAAAATCCCATGCACAATATCAATTACTGTAAAAAAAATCATACTTTCATTAATAAAAGAAAAAAAGCTACATCAGGAGAATTACAAGTATGATGGATGGTGAGGTCAATTCTCTCGAGGAGCTTGCTTGGCTTCTGCTGGAGTCAGATCCTGGACCCCTTATGGAGTTGGATCCTTAGTAGAAGTTTCTTCAAGAGTACTCAGATCGAGCTCAGGGTACCTCTCGGCATTTTTCATACCTAGAGTTGTAGATTAAGTCCTTTTCCTCTTCTCTCTCTTTGGAGGCCTTGAACTCCACCACTACCGCTTGAGCTTCCCGGATGGATGCCTTGACTTTTTCCAACTTCGTTACCAAAATGACCTTAACTTCGACTAGCTTAGCATTCAGCTTGGCAACCTTGGCTTTCGTTCCATTGAGGTGCAATGACACTACCTCCAGATCGGCCTTTGCATGAACCTCCCCCTTCTGGGCCTCCTCCACATGGGCCCTAGAGTTGTTAGCTCCTCCACCTAAATCTTTAAAGCTTCTAGCTCCTCTTCAGATTTCTCCAAAGCTGATCAAAGTTGATTAGCCTTAACAATCTTGCTCCTAAGCTTCGCCTTTTCCTCCATACACTCCTTCACCACCTTTGAATATGCTTAACCCACCACCAAAAGTACAATTTGAGGAATTTACACATGTGAACAATTCACTTGAATCTAAGGGTATATATGTTCTACCTCTTAATCACTCTAAAAACTCACTGGTGTTCATCCGTTTAAAAAACTAACCGTACACCCACCTACATACATGATCAAAGTATTAACCATCACGTATTCATATTTTCAACATGTCATCTAACCATCCATCATATTTGAATATGCTAAACGAGTTATCTGAATGTTAGAATAAACTACTCAGTTCGAAGGTCGTAAGGTATATGTCATAACTACTGGCTAACTTCTATATTATATGTATAAAAGCATTAATTTAGACATCAGGGTGATATAGCCCATTAAAAAGACATCTTGGTCATCTATAAACAGTCAAGGCCTAAACTAGGGTGATGGAAAGAGCATTAAAAATAAAGAATGTCTGCCAAATTTTAATGCATTTGGACGATCTAATCCAACATTTCAGACTTCAAAACTTAGAGAAATAAAAGATGCAAAAATTGTAAATACTTATTGCCATTGACCTACACACTTGAATTTTATATCACATAGTTATCATGATCCGTTTGATGTGAAATTTTATGCCATGTCTATGTGTCATAAATTAACCATACACATTAAATTTCAACCTTTATATCATTGTAGAAGTGACCCAATTGACAAGTCAACCCCTTAACTGTTGATTTTAGTGTCCATCGAGTGAGTAAAGCTTGTGGGTAAGGATATTTTTGTTCATATGAATGATTTGGATTTCCCATCACATGGACCAAGTGTGAAATGTGAGAACACCTTGTTAGGCTTCGATTTAGGCCTCTCAACTCTTTCTAAATCTAGAGCTTTTGATTTACTCATTTTACATTGTCAATCGCAATTCAAATTTGGACCACACTTTGGCCTCATATGACTATGAGATCATATAAAATTTACACCCTGATCTATGATCCTACATTGTTGATGATGATCACTTTGAGTCTAATTCCTTTCTTCTGGCGTAAAAGGTGAAATTTCATATTTAAGCTTTTTCATCATCGATCGACCACCAAATTTTGCCCAATCACTTGCCTATTCCGACTACACTTTTTTTTCTTCCAAAATTGTGTGCTGATATTTAACCATGGACCGTTAACTGAGATTAAGACCGTTTTAACTCTCACTAGGGGAATTTTTAAGATTGGCCAATCTAAATTTGAGATCACCAAGAAAATTATATACCTTAGCTCTATTCGATGACGCCGACGCAATGGACGAATTAGATTTAAAGAAAGATCACTAAAAGAGATAAATTAGAAAAATCCAATTTAAGTTGGATGAGAAACCCAATTTGAGAAACCTATAAAAGGGGGCATGCGTCCCTTCTCCACTCACACACCCATACTTCCAAGTCCAAGGTAGAGAGAAAGAGAAAGAGAAACATAGGCGCTATCATCCTTTTCCTTCTCCACACATGTGGTGTCTCCCTCTTGATCAAGCGATGTCATTTTTCATATATAAGCTTTCTTACATCGGCATATACTTAGGGTTTAAATCTAATGCTAAAGTGAGGGATTCCTATAATCTTACACTAATTTGCATTGATTTATACATGATTTATCTTATTTTTACATATTTTCATTTTAATGTGATTTATATGCAATTGATTAATAGACCATTATTAATTATTTATTCCTGTAAGAATTATGGTTAAGGTGTGATTTTAATTATGTATAATTTTTATTAATTCATGTGAGTGATGGATACAAGTCTTGCCCTTCGTCAATTTTGAGAGCGACGTATGTTTTCACTCTATTTTGAGTTGGCCTTTTACTTCTCTCCCCTTATTTTGTTGAGTTAGCCTATTTTCCATTATCCTCTTATATTAAGATAGCTTATTAATACTCTTCTCTGTTTTTAGGTTAGACTTATGATACCTTCTTTTATGGCTTGGGCATGTTTCTTGAAATTCCAAACTCCCATGGTTCGATTTATTATCCTATTGATGCAAGTGATGTGTTGGAGGTCTCATATCTAGTGATTCATATATTTTATTATGGATGTAATGCATTATGGGTAGTGACCCTCTTAGTTGATGCATAATTTCATAAATTTTGGGTAGTGGTGCACAAATCGATGTAAGTAATCCACAATGCGTGTTACATCATTTACGGGATTGGATGTCACAAATAGTCGCTCCATGAACAAATCTTGTCACGTAATTCATCTGATTCATGTGTGGTGTCGTCTTGAAGTGTGCACATAAATCCACGGTAGAGTTGTGAAATTGTGGGTAAACCGCTAAATGAAGTACAAAGTTATGCCTAAGTGTCCTAGAAGGGGTGAATAGGACTTTTCTAATAATGTTACTCATTTTAAATAGAAGTAAGCAGGATTAACATAAAATCATTCACACTCAAAAGATTGAATAGCGAAACATATTAAAGTTACATTTTAAACATGTTATGTGCATAAATTAAGCATATCATCATCCATCATAGACAACTATATGCAATCAATACAAACACAATGATATATAGTGGTTCGGCACATGCCTACTCCACTCCCGGCGAATGCATTCATCCCTTGAGTGTACCAAATTTCACTATCCAATAGTTTTAAATTAGGTTAACCATAAATCTTCACAACCTACATAAGGTTAACTAAGGAGCTTACACAAGACATCCCTAAATGCCACATAAGGCAACTCACAATGCCTATAAAAGGCAAATTCTATGCCGACACAAGAAAACTTCTAGGGCCTACACAAGGTAGTAGGCCTTACACAAGGACATTATATGTATTCTCCTTTTGAAGGCCTACGAAAGGTCTTAGCGGGTTTGACAACCAAACTCTGAATCCAAAACTAATATAAGGAGAGGGCTTCAGTTACAATGGACTCTAGATACTTACTTATAAGTGAGTGAGCCCCTTTTAGTACATGCTGATGATGATCTTCTTTATGATGAAGAGTCTTCAGCTTCCTTGATATGCAAGAACTGTAGATGCTCCAATGGAAGTTGTCAAGTTTTGGGTTAAGGTATTTGGTGAATCTTATCTATTGAATGTGGGTCTTTAAGTTTAGATAAGATTCCCCAAGGTTAGGCATTCAGAGGATTGTAGCTCAATGATTTTCTAATAAATGAGTTGTTAGAAGGTCCATGAATGCTGGAGTTTATTCTTCAATCGAATGTATTGATTTTTAATGATTGTATTTAAGATATGATTAAATAATGAACTCCCATGAGCAAAGGGGATTTAAGAGGGTAAGTGATTTTATTCTAGTAATAACTCTCTTAAATCTCTCACTTTTTATCAGTTAAGAACTAAAGGAACAAACCCCTAAATTTATAAGAAAAAAATTCCAATGGTAAAAAAATGGGCAGAAAATTGTTAGGATTCGATGTCATCGAAGGGTTTTGATGTCCTAGGATTTTCATATAAGCGCCAGGTAGTTCTGCTTGATGTCATTGAGTAGCATCGAATGCTGGCTTGATGATATTAGGATTTTCTCTGAAAATTGTTTAAAGCTTGCTGGACAATTTTAGTTCACTTTTCGATTTCATCGAAGTTTGAATTTCAATGTCATCGAAGGTAGTTTGATGTCATCAAAGATTTAAATGATTTTTTTTTCAAAAACTAACTGGACAAGTTTGATCCATTTTTTATGTCATCGAAGTTTAGTTCGATGTTATTGAATTTTGAAATTCAATGTCATCAAGCATTTTTACGGATTTTCCTTCACAAACTCTCTGGACTAAATCGGTCACTTTTTCGATGTCATCGAACATGTAAGTTTGATGTCATCAAAAACTGCTTGATTACATCAAGATTTATCCAGATATTTCAGTTTGGTTGCTGGACTATTTGTGACCTTTTTCGAGTCATGATGTTTTAATTTAAACCAATTTGATTTAAATGATTTTAACTCGCAAGTGTACGAATCAGATGTAGATATGGTACATATTACGAGATCGTTCTCACGTGGACTAGTTGTCACAATTCAAAATTTAAGACTCTTCTTAACTAATCCAACAAATATTTAAACTAGTGATTAGATAAACTTAACAAAAATCAATGGAAAAGTAACCAAGAGCAATAGGGAAAATTCAATCAAAGAGAAGACTAGGACTTTCGAATCCAACCCTAATTATCCTAACCTGTATTTCACTTGTTGATTCACCCTAATTCAAATTAATATAAATTTAATAAACAAAGTATACCCTATGTCCTTGGTCGGGCACACAGAATGTATAATCCTTTAAAGCATATGGATCACATCTTTCCATCCATGGTCAGGCATGGAGATATGTAAATCCTATTTCTTCCTCTATAGGAAACCTGTTCATAGTCAGACACAAACACCTAGAATAATATTCCAAACAACATCCATATCTAGACTTTGGTCGAGCTCATAGAATGGAGAAGAATGAAAATTACAGTTAAGCACATTAGTGAAAGAAACAAATCAATCAAATTAAAATAAATTCAACAATAAACAAGAGTCAATCAAATTAGGGGATTCATCTCAGCCCTAGCTAAGAAAATTAGCTATCTATGGAATTAATTAGGAAAGAAGAAAAAATAAATATGAAAAATATGAACATCTCCCTTCTTCCTTCCTCTCTCTTCTCTTGATCTTCCCAAGATCTGAATGAATGCTCCCCACGTCCAAAACCTCCTTATATAGCTGCTGGAGTGGTGAAAATTAGATTTGAATCGGATTTGGAAAGCTATCACATGCGCAGCGAAAGCCTTTTTGCAGCCAAGTTTGGAGCTTCAAAAATTGCCACTTTCCTCGCTCAAATTCCAAAGAAACACATCTCATAGGACTTTCTTGGGTCCTCTACATAATGGACGGTTCAGATCTATCATATAATCAAAGATGGTGGCCCACAACCGCTTGAAAAATTGGATTTCCTAATATATGCAAAACCTTTCGCACCCTTATGCTGTTGTGATCGGTGGGCCCCACAGAGGTGTTTTCATGGAAATCCACCCCGTCTATTGGATTCAGGATGAAAATTTTCAGTCAAGAATAAGTGGTTTTGAACGTCCATTGACGTGTCCCAGAGTAGAAATCACTAAAAGATCTGATTTGAACGTTGCAAGGTAGCCCTTTTGTGGCCTCTGTACCGCACACGTGTGTATACATGGGTACAAAAATTCAACATGGGTTTGAAGGGTTCAAGACCCTCTACACGATGGACGGATAGGATCGTCCGAAAGGGCCGTGATGGTGGCCCACTACCGTCCGCAAAACTGACGCCGACCGTTCGTTACGCTGGCTCTAGAAACAGAAGTTTCCACTTTCTTTTTTTCTTTTTCAGTCAGAGACAGTCAACCGTCTCTGCCATTTGTCATGCACGCCAAGTGCACTTGTGCACTATGCACACTCTATTCATGTGGGATCCACTATGACATTTTTGCAAAATCCAATCCATTCATTCAATTAGTCTCCCTACTTAAAGCGTTGAGACCAAATTTAAAGCCGTTCCGGATATCAGGTGGGCCCACAATTAACGGTTTATGGGCTGATCTGTCAGTTGAGGCACTTCTATAGTGATCCAATGGCTAAAATTTTACGTGTACGGTTAATTTATGGTCCTCATCCCATATATGAAGTTTTAGGTCAATCGAATGGCGGGAACCCTGTGATCTTGTGTTTTGGACCAATTTCAAGCCTCTTTAACGTGAACGACTTGATTTCCTTGGATCCCTGGCGTGTAAATTCTTCAATATTGGTCATCTAGAGTACGTCCCACGCTTTTGTTAATTGTCAAATCCACGCTTTTAATATCCTTTTTCAATCAACGCTGATGATGTCATCCTGTAATAAAAACACAATTAAAATATGGTAATAAACATTATCATATACGTAAAATTAGGCAATAATCGGGGTCTGATATGCAATATTTGACCCTCATTACAACCCCCAACCAGCATTTTTCTAGTCCCGAGCAAAACATGCGAAATATAATTTCAGAAATAAACGGCAATTCCTTTAAACCCAAGTGACTTGTGAACAGATAGTTGAGATGCGAAAATTCTAAGATTCATGCATGGTGAATAATATTTTCTCCTGGAATCAAACTCATGGTAAAATTCATAATCAAGTTCAAAATATTAATCCATTAATTAGAACATTTTAAACATTGAGTTCCATGAGTGTATAGTGTAATTTCGGCTCACAATCATTAAGAGATCTGATTGTCAATTTCATGATATCATTGGAATTCATGACGATCGAACTTGAAACCACACTAGCAGTACAGATTAACTTTTCATTCTATCAGCCTTTAATTTTCTTGAACAGTAACACCAAGTAGGGGAATCAAATCATCACCCATAGGGAGCAAACCTATAGTGAAAACTTGTCACCTAACTCTTTTTTTCAAATGCCAACCATAGAGGATTGAATCTACACCTATAGGGAGCAAACCTATGGTGAAGATTATGTGACTCACCCTTTCAATTCTTTTTACTGAACACATTTGTTTTTTTTTTTTCAGGTTGGTTCCTTTCATGCTTAGTGATTGCCAAGTTAATCATTCAATTATCGAATCAGAACCTTAATGTGTAAGCGAGATATGATATGCGAAATCATGACTCAATCAATGTTACAACTTCTAATCATGGATTAACAACTCAAACTTAACTGTGAAATCTAACATATGACGAAATTCTAGAGGCATAAATTCCCAACATTCTGTATCTTATAATATTAAAATCACAACTATCCTTCAACAAGAAAGTTAAAATTTTAAAAATTTAAAAAATTAATTGCACAATTTGCACAATTTTTGCTCAAGACCAAGAAAATACTGATTAGGTAACCTAATCTCCCACCCCCAACCTAAAATCTACATTGTCCTCAATGTAAAAGAAATAAGCATGCAATGCACATGGAACAATGAAAAAAAAAGAGGAGTGATGAAAAGATAGTACCTGGAATAGAGAATCAAGAGGCTTTCCCAAAACCATCAAAGTAAAAATGAGTCAGCACAAGAGAGAAATCAACAAAAACAAAATAACAAAAATAAAATCATAAAAAGAAAATCCTACCTATACCACTTTCGCAAGTGCTCTCGATTGCATTTAGCGTATGCAACAAGCCTTTAAACCCCTAGGTTGTCCCTAGTGGACGAGTTGTAGTCTCGTGAGGGTTTGCAGCAATGTTACCCACAAACATTGAACTAACTAACTAGAAGAAAAAAAAATAAATAAATAAAAGGCTGGGTTGCCTCCCAGGAGCACTAAGTTTAATGTCTTCAGCTAGACAAGTAATGCAAGCAACCATGGACTAAGAATTAATCAATCTTACTAACCTGGGTCCTCCAAATAAATTTTCTCAACATCTTGATTAACCAAATCCTCTACATATGGTTTTTGCCATTGACCATTTACTTTGAAAATATTCTCATCCTTTAGATTTTTAATCTCAACTGCTCCATGAGGAAATACTTTTACTACCTGATAAGGACCATACCATCGTGAATGTAATTTTCCAAGAAAGAGGCATAACCTGGAATTATACAATAATACTTTCTGATCCGGTTCAAATGTCTTACGAAGAATTGATTTGTCATGAAAATTTTTTGTCCGTTCTTTATAAATTTTTGCATTCTCATATGCCTCATTTTGAATTTCTTCTAACTCATTAAGTTGAAGTTTACGGTGCAATCCAGCCTTGTTTAAGTCAAAATTAAAGGTTTTGATGGCCTAATAAGCATGATGTTCTAATTCCACAGGCAAGTGACAGGCTTTCCCAAAGACAAGCCTATAGGGAGACATTCAAATCAGGGTTTTGAAAGCCGTACGATACGCCCAAAGAGCATCATTTAAATGTTGCGACCAATCCTTACGATCTGGGTAAACTGTTTTCTCTAAAATTTGTTTAATCTTCTGATTCAAAACCTCTACTTGACCACTTATTTGTGGATGGTATGGTGTTACAATTTATGGGTGATGGAATATTTCTTCATTAAAGATTCAAACGGTTTATTGTAAAAATGAGTACCCCCATCACTTATAATTGCTCGAGGAGTACCAAAACGAGAAAAGATATTTTCTTTCAAGAAGCGAACCACAACTTTGTGATCATTCGTTTTACATGGCACTGCTTCAATCCACTTAGAGACATAGTCGACGGCCACAAGGATATACATATAACCAAATGATGGGAGAAATGGACTCATGAAGTCAATACCCCAAACATCAAATGTCTCAACAATGAGAATATTGGTAAGTGGCATCATGTTCCTGCATGAAATATTACCCGTACGTTGGCATCTATCGCATGTAGAACAAAAGGCATAGGTGTCTCGAAAAAGTGTAGGCCAATAAAATCTACTTTGTAAAACTTTTACAACTGTCTTCTTTGAACCAAAATGATCACCACATGCATGGTCATAACAAAATGAGATTATACTATAAAACTCACTCTCAGGCACACATCTCCTAATAACCTGGTCAGGATAAATTTTGAATAAGTATGGATCGTCCCAAAAGAAATGTTTAACCTCAGCAAGAAATTTGGATTTATCCTGTTTAGCCTAATGAGAAGGAACTTGACCTGTAACAAGATAATTTACAATATTCGCATACCAAGGTAATTGAGAAATAGCTAAAAGTTGTTCATCAGGGAAACACTCATTCATTGGCAAAGGATCCACTGTGGACTCCAAGACAAGTCTAGACAAATGGTCGGCTACCACATTTTCGAAACCCTTTTTATCTCGAATTTCAATGTCGAATTCTTGTAGCAAGAGGATCCAACGAATCAATCGAGGTTTAGCATCTTTTTTCGAAAGAAGATATTTCAATGCCGCATGGTCTGAGAACACTATAACCTTTGATCCTATGAGATACGACCTGAATTTGTCTAGAGAAAATACCACTGCCAACAATTCTTTTTCAGTAGTAGAGTAGTTCAGTTGAGCATTATTTAGAGTCCTACTAGCATAATAAATGACATGAGGCATTTTGTTCAATCGTTGTCCTAAGATAACTCCAACAGCATAATCAGAAGCATCACACATAAGCTCAAAAGGTAAACTCCAATTAGGTGGTTGGATGATTGGAGCAGAAGTTAATAAATGATTTAACTTATTAAAAGCTTTCTAACAATCATCGTTAAGGTCAAATGCAACATCCTTACCTAATAAATTGCACAAAGGTTGGAAAATTTTACTAAAATCCTTAATGAATCTCCTGTAAAATCCTGCATTCCCTAAGAATTATCTAATCTCCTTCACCGTTTTAGGTGGAGGAAGACTAGAGATTAAATCAATCTTGGCTTTATCAACTTCAATGCCTTTATTGGAAATAACATGCCCGAGTATAATCCCTTTTTGAACCATAAAATGACACTTTTCCCAATTCAATACGAGGTTCGTTTTTTTACATCTTTCCAAGACAAGAGATAAATGGTATAAACATTCATCAAAGGAAGAGCCGAAAATGTAAAAATCATCCATGAAAATCTCAAGGAAACGCTCAACCATGTCTGAAAAAATACTTATCATGCATCGTTGAAAAGTAGCAGGCGCATTACACAATCCAAATGGCATACACCGATAGGCATATGTACCAAAAGGACATGTAAATGTGGTTTTCTCTTGATCCACGGAACAATGGGAATCTGATTATACCCGGAATAACCATCCAGGAAATTATAATAGTTGTGCCCTGCCAATCTCTCAAGCATCTGGTCTATGAAAGGAAGGGAAAAGTGATCCTTCCTTGTGACAAGGTTCAGTTTACGGTAATCAATACAAACTCACCAACCCGTAGTCATGCAAGTTGGCACTAATTCATTATCATCATTTTTTGTCACCGTAATCCCAGACTTATTGGGAACAACTTGAACTGGGTTGACCCATGTGTTATCTCAAATGGGATAAATGATACCAACATCTAATAACTTAAGCACCTCCGCCCGAACGACCTCTTTCATGTTAGGGCTAAGCCTCCTTTGCATTTCACGTGACATTTTTACATTTTCTTCAAGATGAATACGATGCATACACATAGTGGGGCTTATTCCCTTTATGTCTGCTATTGTCCACCCAATAGCTGCCTTATGTTCTCTAAGAACATTAAGCAACTTACCCTCATGTTCTTTATCAAGGTTAGAAGTTATGATGACAGGTAGGGTCTCAGAAGGACCTAAAAAAGCATACTTGATGTTTTCAGGCAATTGTTTAAGGTCAAGTTCAGGTGGTTTCTCAGTAGATGGGATCAGTTTAGACTTAGATGGCGGAAGAGGTTCTACTTTAGCTTTCCATTTTGAAGTCTCCATTATATTAGTAGAATCGAGCAATATATTGACTTCTTCGATGGAACTTTTCATGTCAAAATCTATTCCAAAATGTGCTAAGCAAGTCTCAAGTGCATCTTCGGAAGACTGAATGAAAGTTTCTTGCACTAGACTCTCAACCATGTCCACTTCAAATAAATCATCCGAGTCTGCTACTTGTTGTTCAGCATTGAAAACATTGAGCTTTATCTTTATGTTACCAAAAGACAACTTCATGACTCCATCCCTGCAATTTATGATAGCATTGGATGTGGCTAAGAATAGACGTCCCAGAATAACCGAAATTTGACTAGTAGGATTCTGGACAGGCTGAGTATCTAGAACGATAAAATCCACTGGAAAATAAAACTTATCAGCCTGGAGTAGCACATCCTCAATAACACTACGGGGCACCTTGACAGATCTATCAGCTAGTTGTAGTATTATTTTAGTTGGTTTCAGCTCACCAAGTCTTAGCTGCTCATATACAGAATATGGTAACAAATTAACGCTCACCCCTAAATCAAGCAATGCCTTCTCAATTTTATGATCTCCTATGACGCAAGAAATGGTAGGAGCTCCTGGATCCCGAAATTTAGGAGGGGTGTTGTTTTGAATCATGGAGCTAAGTTGCTCTGCAAGGAAGACCTTCTTGTGAAAATGCATCTTACACTTCTGAGTGCATAAATCTTTAAAAAACTTAGCGTAAGCAGGGACTTGCTTGATAGCATCAAGCAATGGAATGTTAATTTGCACTTGCTTAAACATCTCCAATATCTCATTAAAGTTGTTTCCTTTCTTAACTAGTGTTAGATGTTGAGGAAAAGTTGCTTTAGGCACATAGGATGAAACAGGAGTGTTTCTGGAGGGTCAGAGTACTTTTGGACTTTGGATGCACTAGTATGTCTCTCCGCTTCATTTTGATCTTCTGATTTAGAATTTGATTCTCCCCTAGGCATCTCTACTCTGTTCTCAATCTGTTTACCGGACCTAAGGGTAATGATTGATTTGGCTTGCTCATGATATTGTTCTTGGTTTGAGTTAGAGCCAATCTCATACTGTCCCTTTGGATTTGCCACAGGTTGACTAGGAAACTTGCCCTTCTCTCTCTCACTCAATGTGGCAACAAGTTGACCTAACTGTACTTCCAGCTTGGCAATAGATTGCACATTTGCATGTAAGCTTTGCTAGTTAGCTAGTAAAGTTTGTTAGGTGTCTTTTTGAAATTGAAGTGAACTCTGCACAAAAAGATTGAGTGTATCCTCAAGAGATGGTTTCCTAGATTGTAGAGGTACTTGTTGATATTGCGGAAACTATTGAAGCTGTTGATTACCAACTTGGGGGGTAAGGTTGCATAAGAGGATTTCCAAATGGTCCTCCTTGTTGTGGTCCTTTTGCCCAAGAAAAATTTGGATGCCTAGCCCACCCTGGATTATAGGTGTCTGAGTAAGGATCATTCCCAGGTCTCTGAAAGGTGTTCATAGCATGTGCTTGTTCAAAGAGAAATTTCAGGAATGCTACACCAGATGGACACGACTACGTAGGATGGGCGAGACTGGAACATATGGCACATGACTCGATTTGAGTTATTTTTGAAGGTCCATTATTTAACATCAAAGCATGAACTTTTTGTGTTAGGCTATCAATTTTGGTATAAAGATCTGGTATGACTCCTATCTCATATATACCACCTTTCTTCTGTAGTTGGGGACTTCTTTCACCTCTATTTGAACAGTCCCATTGTTGGGAGTTTTCACACAAGGTTTCAAAGAAATTCCACGCTTCGACATCACTTCTGGTCATGAATGACCCTCCACTGGTGGCATCAACCATGCGACGATTTTGGGGTGTTAAGCCATCATAGAAGTATTGAACCTGTTGCCACTTCTCAAAACCATGGTGTGGACATTTAAGAAGCAAGTCCTTCTATCTTTCCCAACATTCATGAAAGTACTCACCCCCTTTTTGTGTGAAATTAGTAATTTCTCTACGGATAGCATTAGTTTTGTGAACAGGGAAGAACTTGTTTAAGAACTTCTTAGACAGTTGATCCTATGTAGTGATAGACCCAACTCCTAGAGAATTCAACCATGCTTTTGACTTATCCTTCAAAGAAAAAGGAAAGAGGCGCAAACGGACCGAATCATCTGAAAAGTTTTGGAACCTAAAGGTAGAGCAAATGTCTAAGAATTCTTTCACATGATGATATGGATCCTCCGTGTCTAAACCATAGAAAGAGGGCAACAATTGTATGACTCCAGGGTTAAGGTCAAAGTGTGCTGCAGTGGTGGCTGGCAATACTATGCATGAAGGCGCATTGAATTGGACAGGAGTTGAATAATCTCTAAGAGTTTTAGTTCCATTCTCGTCCGCCATTACAATGTAAGAAAGAAAACTAAATTAAGATGCAACCTAAGATAAATAAAACTAGAACTAAAAAATTATGAATTCCTAAAAACAAGATAAAGGTGTGTAAACAAGAATTGGAAGAAAGAACCCGAAAAAGAAGATGATCGATGTCTAAAGATTTTGGAGCTCCTCCTTTTGAAGAAAATCTTATTTAGCAGTTTCCTTATTCAATTCTTGTAAAAATAAAATAATAAAAAAAAACAAATTAAATTTCCTAAAATATTGCTAGAAAATTCCTACGGCTACGAATTATGATAAGAAAGAATCCTAAATACAATTTGGACCGAAACGGTCCCCGGCAACGGCGCCAAAAACTTGATGTTTTAATTTAAACCAATCTGATTTAAATGATTTTAACATGCAAGTATACGAATCAGATGTAGATATGGTACGTATTACGAGATCATCCTCACGAGGACTGGTTGTCACAATTCAAAATTTAAGACTCTTCTTAACTAATCCAACAAATATTTAAACTAGTGATTAGATAAACTTAACAAAAATCAATGAAAAAGTAACCGAGAGCAATAGGGAAAATTCAATCAAAGAGAAGACTAGGACTTTCGAATCCACCCCTAATTATCCTAACCTGTATTTTACTTGTTGATTCACCCTAATTCAAATTAATATAAATTTAATAAACAAAGTATATCCTATGTCCTTGGTCGGGCACACAAAATGTATAATCCTTTAAAGTATATGGATCATATCTTTCCATCCATGGTCAGGCATGGAGATATGTAAATCATGTTTCTTCCTCTATAGGAAACCTGTTCATGGTCAGACACAAGCACCTAGAATAATATTCCAAACAATATCGACATATAGACTTTGGTCGAGCTCATAGAATGGAGAAGCATGAAAATTACAGTTAAGCACATTAGTGAGAGAAACAAATCAATCAAATTAAAATAAATTCAACAATAAACAAGTGTCAATCAAATTAGGGACTTCATCTCAGCCCTAGCTAAGAAAATTAGCTATCTATGGAATTAATTAGGAAAGAAGAAAAAATAAATATGAAAAATATGAACATCTCTCTTCTTCCTTCCTCTCTCTTCTCTTGATCTTCCCAAGCTCTGAATGAATGCTCCACACATCCAAAACCTCCTTTTATAGCTGCTGGAGTGGTGAAAATCGGATGTGAATCAGATTTGGAAAGCTATTGCATGCACAGCGAAAGCCTTTTCACAGCCAAGTTCAGAGCTTTAAAAATTACCACTTTCCTCGCTTAAATTCCAAAGAAACACATCTCTTAGGACTTTCTTGGGTCCTCTACATGATGGACGGTTCAGATCTATCATATAATCAAAGATGGTGGCCCACAACCGCCTGAAAAACTGGATTTTCTAATATATGCGAAACATTTCGCACCCTTTTGTTGTTATGATCGGTGGGCCCCACAGAGGTGTTTTCATGGAAATCCAACCCGTCTATTGGATTCAGGATGAAATTTTAGTCAAGAATGAGTGATTTTGAGCGTCCATTGACGTATCCCAGAGAAGAAATCACTAATAGATCAGATTTGAACGTTGCAAGGCAGCCCTTTTGTGGCCTCTGTACCGCACACATGTGTATACATGGGTGCAAAAATTCAACATGGGTTTGAAGGGTTCAAGGCCCTCTACATGATGGGCGGATTGGATCGTCCGAAAGGGCCGTGATGGTGGCCCACTACCGTCCAAAAAACTGACGCCGACCGTCTTTTACGCTGGCTCTGAAAACAGAAGTTTTCACTTTCTTTTTTTCTTTTTCGGTCAGAGACAGTCAACTGTCTCTGCCGTTTTCCATGCACGCCTAGTGCACTTGTGCACTATGCATACTCTATTCATGTGGGATCCACTGTGACGTTTTTGCAAAATCCAATCCATTCATTCAATTAGTCTCCCTACTTAAAGCGTTGAGACCAAATTTAAAGCAGTTCCGGATATCAGGTGGGCCCAGAATCAACGGTTTATGGGCTGATCTATCAGTTGGGGCACTTCTATAGTGATCCAATGGCTAAAATTTTACATGTGCGGTTAATTTGTGGCCCTCATCCCATGTATGAAGTTTCAGGTCAATCGAATGGCGGGAACCCTGTGATCTTGCATTTTGGACCAATTTCAGGCCTTTTTAACGTGAACAGCTTGATTTCCTTAGATCCCTGGCATGTAAATTCTTCAATATTGGTCCTCTAGAGTCCGTCCCATGCTTCTGTTACTTCAGAGCGTCAAATCCACACTTTTAATATCCTTTTTCAATCAATGCTCCTGATGTCATCTTGTAATAAAAATACAATTAAAATATGGCAATAAGAATTATCATATATGTAAAATTAGGCAATAATCGGGGTCTGATATGCAATATTTGACCCTCGTCAAGTCTTCGAGTTTATAATCCATGTCATCAAAATGTTTAAGTTCGATGACATCAAAGCTTAAGTTTGATGGCATTGAACAATCTTCGATGTCATCTACATTTATAGATTTTATATGTTTATCTACAGATTGACTTGCAACTTAGTTTTTTTTTTTTTCCCAAACTTACTATGGTATTTTCTTATTTGGTTTTGGGTAAGACTAGACCATTTTTAAAGGGTTTATTACCTGAGGTGTTTTGGTCATGGAATGTGAGGCTTATTTTACCTTTGGAATGCCTTGAAGCTCTTCTCCTTGTTAGGCCTTCAGTCTTATAGACTTCAATGTGGGGTTCACTTAACTCTACGATTGAACCATCAAGTTAATTGACAAACAAGTGCACTTTCAACTCCCCCTTTGTTAATTACATGACAAAACACCTAGTAAACCCTAAATTGTGTATACAACTCAAAAGTACAAAAGTTTACAACTTAAACGACTATACAAATATACATGAACAGAATTCATAACTTGAGCTATTACTCCCCTTTCTTCCTGCATCACCATTAGTATCACAACAACATACACACGTAATGGTGGGAATGTTGTTTCCCCCCTTTTTGTTAGTCATTGGTAAAGGATTAGTAATAAGTAACATGCCTTACATAATTGAAGTTGGAGAAAGAATTCTCATAATATCATGATTGGAATATAGAATCAAATCATAGTTAGAAGATATATAGATTAAAATATGCCACAACTATTAACCATACTATATATATCATCAAATGCCCAAAACTAGCATATATATCCAACATATCAAGTGCAACTATAACAAACATAAATATCCACATAAATACCATCCAAAATACAAATCATCCCAAAATATTATCATAGCCCCAACATGGGCAATAATATCCAAAAATAAAAAATAAAATTTTTCAAGCTCACAGAACAATCAACATATCCTAAAGAAATGTATATAATGCACACACACAAAGGCTAGGACAACAAAAAGATATATATGCCCTATCCATGGCACAGACACACTCATGCTGACAATGCAAAAACTACAGTGCCAGAACCGCATCCTGGGGAGTCGTGTCATCATGTCAACATGACAATAACTCCACTATGTGCTGTGTAGTGCGTTGCAGACCCTCGACCATCTGCTCGAGGCTAGAAATTCTCTCCTTACTCTGGCTCATCCTATCCTCTAAACGTGATTTTCCTCACAAAATGGACTGAACCTGATCCTGATGGCGCCTTTGTCATCAAGTGCACGCCTAGTTAGGTGTGCTCGAGATAATCAGTGGTGATCGAATCTTGTCATCAGTGGGATTATTAGTCTATGCCTCAATCTCACCAACCTCTATCTCTGTATGAGTATCCTCTCTATCCTGCTAGGTTGATGCTGATGTGGTCACATAATGGGTCTTTAAGTCCAAGCACTTGATGTTGGTCTTGGTGAATTTTGGCGTTGGACATGGTCGGTCACCAGTGGCCAATAAGCCGCACATCCGAGACAACAAACATATCAAGTGTGGAAAGGGGAGATGAGTCAGCCTGGAGTTGTGGACAATGAATGTAATCTAGTGTAGGATGACAGAGGGAAGACATAGTTTGACACTAGATGCGACACTGTAAATGATCGCTAGCATGAATGGCGTTAGATCAACCCAATTGGCATCATGAGGGTACACATTCGTGTTGAAAATGGTGTGCAAGACTCAATACTTATGGATCATATTCTTGGATTTCAAGGCATTTTCATTATGCCAAGTAATGTGTAAGTGTTATAATGTTTAAAACACACTTCACACCTTGTTTGTCAAATTTTGTTTAGTCAAAACACCTTATAAAGTTATCTTCTGGTATGATTTAAGATCAAGGTTTAAAACAAGCTCAAGATAAAGTTGAAGATCAAGCTCGAATGACAGCATGAAGTGTAAGACCCCGTCCATTCCGTATCATTTTCTATGCCTATATGCACAATGATCAACACACTTAGCCAAACCTGGACTAGACATGCATAGTGCACACTCGACTGACCGAAACCCCAAGACCTCAAAACCTATTTCATATTGAACGCCTCATCGCAGCGATCATGTAGGTACCACCCATGCATCTGTACGACACTCCATTAGTGAGATATACTATGAAGAATCAATAGTGTATCATATGCGCATGGTGCCATATACTCCATTCCACACGTGCACAATACGTGCCATGCACACATGTACGTGCCACACATGGGTGAGAGAATCTCTACCCATGTGTGTGATGTCATCCTCCCATGCTATCCCTCTCTCATGTGCTCCCCAAAGTCAACTTCTCTCCATACCATACCTTATGCATGACATCATCACACCATGTCATCCCATGCCCCTTTAATCCACCATTAATTCTTAGTCATGCATAAATTCCCATAATCCTAGCCTAAGCTAACATTAATCACATTAGCCTAACCAAACTAAAATTTTATCTATTTCTCTGCAAATACCCCTTCATCCCTTAATATTTCACCATTTTTCTACATAAGAGAAAGAGAGAGGAGTGATCTTGGTGGGCCATCAACTCCATCAATCTCATCCCTTCCATCAATCTCAACCATCCATCTAATCCATCAAGGTGAGTACACCCACTCCACTCTTGGTTTGTTTTCTTTTAGATTATTTGGATGATTAATAGTGGTGATGATTTGATGATAATGATGTGATTAATGGTGTGGATCATGGGAGAATACATATAAAAAGAATAATAATAAAAATAATTTGTTACAGACTTTATGTGGGACCTATTGATAGTGGGCCCCACTAGAATTTTGTAGGACATCCAAACGTCCAAAGTATGGCCCATTGGTCTGGCCACACACTTACACATACACACACGCACACACACACCACATTATAAATAATAATAATAATAAATAATATATATATATAATGGACGTTGCTGCCAGCGAAGGGGTTGGGCTATGGGTTCATAACACTCCCCCCATGATATATGTATTTAATCCATACCGTCCATTCAATTTTCCAGCTCATTTTATCCCTTGAGCCGAAAAATGAAGCCAATCCAAATCTTTAGTAGGCCACACCATCAAAAAGGTTATTTTAACAGTGATAAACTTTTAGGGGCCACAATGATGTTTCTATATGTAAAAAAATGCTGAATATTCTGCTCGTTGGGTCTGTCATGAACCATAGAATTCAACAGATGGATTGGATTATCTTGATGTGGGCCCCATCTATGAAAAACCATGATAAAATAAAAAAGAAGCCTGGATGCCACTTGCTTTCAGTGTCTAGTGTTGGACATTAGAGGGATAGTGGGTCCCACCACTGGTCCCCTCATTGATGTATGTTGAACATCTACAATGTGCTTTTGATTGGTCCCCTTTAAAAATGGGTCACCCCCAAAATTTAGTCGTACATGGACTCAAGTGGCCCACAGCTTAAAAAAATAAAAATAATATATATATATAGCTGGATAAATCAGCAAGATTTGTGGGTCTGATCATGAGGTATGTCTTATATCCAAAGATGTATCGAGATATAAGGAGCAATATTTTTGGTCAGGGATGAAGCCTAAGATTACTCGCTTTGTGGTTGAGTGAGACACTTGCCAATGTGTCAAGACCGATCACCAGAGACCCCCTGGTCCCTTGCAGCCGTCGAGCATTCCAGTGTGGAGGTGGGAGCACATGTCGGCTGATTTTATTATGAGTTTGCCGAAGACTCAGCGCGGTCACGACACCATTTGGATTGTCGTCGATCATCTGATGAAGTCAGCATATTTTATTTCGATTCGTGCGACCTAGACATTGGATTCTCAATCTCAATAGCCTCATGAGGATATACCATTTTTACAATAAAGGGGTTGGTCCAATGAGAGTGAAGCTTACTTGAAAAAAGATTTAATCTAGAATTATACGAAAGGACTTTTTGACTTATTGTAAATGATTTTCAAAGGATGCTCCAATCATAGAACACCTTCATCCTATCTTTGTAAATTCTCAAATTCTCATATGCGTCATTTTGGATTTCTTCGAGTTCATTCAACTGAAGTTGGCGTAGCGAGCCAACGTTGTCCAAGTTGAAGTTCATATTTTTAATTGCCCAGTAGGTCTTATGTTCCAGCTTCACAGGAAGGTGGCAAGCCATCCTAAAGACAAGTCGAGAGGGAGACGTTCCAATGGGGGTCTTAAAAGATGTACGGTAAGCCCATATAGCACCAATCAATCGGATTGACCAATCCTTTTGATCAGAATTAACCATTTTTTCTAGAATTTGTTAGATTTTCCTGTTGAAAATTTCAGCTTGACCACTTATTTGCGAGTTATAGGGGGTTCTCACCTTATGTGAAATGTCATATTATTCATTAATTTTTTGAATGGCCTATTGAAAAATGTGACCCTCCATCACTTATAATGGCTCAAGGTGTACCGAATTGAGAAAGGATTTTTTTTTTTAAAGAATTGAATGACCATTTGATGATCATTATTTCAGCACGAGATAACCTCAACCCACTTGGTGACATAGTCTACCGTGAGCAAAATATAATTATTCCCAAATGACGGGGGGAATGGACCCATGAAATCGATGCCCCAAAAATCAAATGCTTCGATAATTAGAATGGGGTTCAGTGGCATCATATTCTATTGAACAAACCTTCCAATTTCTTACAACGCACATAAGCTTTGCAAAACTCGTATCGTTGAACATAATGGGGCAATAAAAGTTGTACTAGAGAATTTTGGTCATAGTCTTTTTAACAGAAAAGTGACCATCACAGGCCTTAGAGTGACGTAAGGAGATTACACTTTGATGTTCATTATCGGGCATAAATCTCCTTAAAATCTTATAAGCGTAATATTTAAACAAGTAGGGGTCATACTAGATAAACTTACGTACCTCAACGTAGAATTTTTTCTTACCTTGCGCAGTCCAATGGATTAACATGAAACCTATAGTAAGATAATTTATAATATTACCAAACTAAGGTAATTGGGAGAGCTTAAATAATTATTCATCAGTGAACATATCATTTATCAGCGTTAGCTCAAGGGAATCTAAATGACAAGTCTAAAGAGATGGTTAGCCACTACGTTCTCTACTCCCTTTTTATCTAGTATTTTAATGTCAAACTCTTGGAGTAGGAGGATCCTTTTTAGAAAGAAGGTACTTAACCGCCGGATGATCGATGTAAATAATGATCTTAGATCCAATCAAGTAGGACCTAAATTTGTCCAAACCGAATACTATGGCTAAGAGTTCATTTTTCATAGCAGAGTAAGTCATTTGGGTAAATTTTTGATTTCTACTCACATAGTAAATCGCGTAGGCTTTGTCTCATTCCTCTGGCCTAATACTGCCCCAATAGCGCAATCCTATTAATCACACATTATCTCAAAAGGAATGTTCCAATCGGGTGGCTAAACAATAGGAGCGATGCTCAACATAGCCTTGAGCTTAATGAAAGCTCCTTGAAATTCTTCTCTCCACTCGTACAGAACATCCTTTTGGAGGAGATTACATAAAGGATGAGAAGGGTGACTACAGTCCTTTATTAATCTCATATAAAATGATGTGTGTCCTAAGAAGGAACGCACATCAAGTATGCTCTTGAGCAGAGGTAGGTTAGAGATCAAGTCAATTTTATCCTTGTCTACCTTGATTCCCTTCAACTAAATTATATGTCCAAAAACTATTCCCTTGGAAACCATGAAAGGACATTTGTCCTAATTCAACACGAAATTTTTCTCCTCACATCTTTTCAGTACATGTTTTATATTTTTAAGGCAATCACTAAAAGATGGACCAAAGACAGAGAAATCATCCATGAAGACCTCTAAATATTTCCCCGTCATGTTATAAAAAATGCTCAACATGCATCGTTAAAATGTGGCGGGGGTATTACACAGTCCGAATGACATCCTTTGGTAAATAAAGGTGCCAAAAAGATATGTGAACATGGACTTCTCTTGATCTTCAATGGCTATCTCTATCTGGGTGTAGCCCAAATACCCATTAAGGAAACAATAGTAAGAGTGACCAGCTAACCTTTCTAGAATTTGGTCAATGAAAGGTAAAGAAAAGTGGTCCTTCCTAGTGACGGTATTCAGCTTCCTATAGTTAATGCACATCCTCCAAACAGTAGTGACTCTAGTTGTCACGAGTTCATTATCGACATTGGTTATGATGGTGATTCTGAACTTCTTAGGAACCACCTGAGTTGGACTCACCCATTGATTGTCAAATATAGGGTATATGATACCCACATCTAACAGTTTAAGGACCTCAACCTTAACCACTTCCTTCATGTTTGGATTAAAACGACATTGTGTTTATCAGGAGGTCTTTGAATTATCCTCAAGATGAATGTGGTGAGTACAAATCAAAGAGTCAATTCCCTTAAGGTCTGCAATCAACCATCCAAGGGCTCCTTTATACTTATTGAGAATAGAAATAAGCATACTCTCTTGTTCTTTGTCAAGGTGGGAAGAAATCACCACTGGGTATGTCTCATCTTGACTTAAATAGACATATTTAAGATCAACAAGCAAAGGTTTTAGGTTAAGCTTTGGTGCCTTAAGACTAGACAATAGAGGAGCTATATCAGTTTGGGGTAAAGTCTTAAATTGTGGCCTCCACTGATTAATTTTAAGTATCGGCATTGCAAAAAGAAAGGCATCCATATCCTTAATCATATCACCATCTAAATCAGAGGAGTGATCCGAGCATATCTCTAAAAGGTCAGAGCATAGAGTCAAAAGTGCTCTATCATCCATGAAAGAATTGATCATGTTAAAATCATGGGTATTGTCAACATCCTCTGATTGTTTGCTCTTATTTAAACACATGTTCTGCTCTAATGTCATATTCCCAAAAGATAAGTTCATAACTCTATTCCTACAATTAATGATGGCATTTGATGTAGCTAGGAATGGGCGACCAAGAATGACGGGAATCTGAGTGCTAGTCTCACAGACAGTCTGAGTGTTTAAAATAATAAAATTTACTGAGTAGTAGAATTTATCAACCTATACAAGAACATCCTCAATCATCCATCTCAGTGCACGAATCGAACGATCAACAAGTTGAAGTGTGCTCCAAGTGGGTTTTAATTCACTAAGGCTAAGTCGTTCGTAAACTGAGTAAGGGATTAAGTTCACACTTGCTCATAAAATTTGATGGTCCCCAATTACTCAAGAAACTATTAGAATACCTAGATCCTTGTACTTTTGTGGCACATCTTTCTTTAAGATTGCACTCACATTTTTAGTTAAAAAGATTTTACTTTGAATATTTTTCCATCTTTTGGTAGTGCATAGATCTTTCAGGAACTTGGCATAAGAGGGGATTTGCTTAATAGCATCGAAGAGAGGTATATTGACTTTCACCTATTTGAGCACCTATAAAATATCTGTTCAAAGGCTTTAGTGGAATCAACCTTTGTGGGAATGGTGCAACTGGCTTATATTGTCCTTCCAGTTCTTTCTCAAGTGGGACGTTACTAATTCTATCATCCTTCTTAGACTCTTCTGAGTCCTTAGGCTTCACAGCCCTTATCAGGATGGTTTTGTCTATCGTCTTCCCACTTCTAAGAATTGTGATAGATTTATCTCGTTCCACATGTTGGTCTGAAGAGCTCGGGTCACTTATCTCACATTGTGGTTTCGGAATAGGGAGAGGTTGGGCTGGTAGAGTTCCCATCTCTCTAATCACCAAGTGTGACTCAATTATTTGTATGGACTTGCTGTAACGCCCTAAAAATCGGGGGTCAAGCAGAAGCTCAGCTCCCGAGTTCCAGAACATCACTTATGCAGCATTTTTTATGATGGATGAATGTTATCGGCATTAGGGTATAAAACATGAGGTAAATTAAACTAAAACAACAAACATAGTTCAGGGACAGTCTGAAAGCATGAGCGGAAGAATGAAATACATATATAAATTAACATAAGTCCCTAAGATATGTATGCTCTACCAGGTCATAATTACAAGACGTGTCTCCAAATACATATATCAAAAAGTGATAAATCACTACCGACATAGTCCTGAATCTCCGTCAATCAGGGCATTGGTCATATGAACCTGCCTGAGAACTGCATATAGGAGAAATTCTCCTCATCATCATAAAGTTCGGTTCTTCTTCGCAAGCATCGTCATCATCTGAAACTAAAATAGGGACTGGTTGGTGTTTCAAACACTGTCCCATAACGTGGGAGTGAGTGATCAACTCAGTGGAACTATACAGCAAAGGTTAACATGTTATCAAGTCAATCAAGCGGTAATGATAAAGCAGTGCAATCAAACATGTCCTAGAGACTCTTGTTAATGCAAGAATGATATGAGGGAATGATGCATGCCCTCACCACAAACTCCCTCATGCGACATCATCTAACGATCGCGGCATGAATCACTACCACTGTACTCTCACACCAACGCTAATGGCACATGCAGTGCGATGTCATGAGTATGATTACCAAGTTCTTATTAGTCCTTTTCATACAGTAGGATTGAGAAGCTAAGATACCTCCCTTATATCAATTTCCAAATATTGATCCATTCTAGGGTCGTCAGTCATAGGAAATCTCATACGATGTTACGTTTCTAAGTCACTGCAAGGGTTGTCAGGGCTGTTGCACGTCTTCGTTATACCACTCCCTCATCACCAAATCAATATAGGCCTAGTTATATCCTCAATACTGGAACAAGACTCGTCACCCTTATGCAGTGTCAGGATATACTCGAGGTCACTACAGAGGGCTTGTCACCAATCAATGTAGGCTGACAGTAAGAATATAGTGTCCTATACCACCATAATTTGCTCACGAGAGTAGGGTGCTCACTGGTCACTACGGGGAGGCTCGTCACCCCAGCGTAGGCCGAAAGTTTGACCACGGTGTCTCATACCACCATGTCTGGCTCATGAGTCTTAGGGGATCACGGTACCAAGGTTAACGGGAGTTTCATTGGTAAGTTCAGTGCCTTAGATCAAACAATAGCGACCTAACATGGTGAACAAACATCAGTCAATCGAGTTAGTTGATGAGCTTAACTAGGCCAAGCACACATTGAATTGAACGACATGGAATGCATAAGCACTCTGTGTGGCCTAACCACTATCGAACATCCCAAGCACGACTCAGATTCATTAAATTCATCCTATGTGGTGAAAACAATCTTAACCACCAGTTTAAAGACTGTTACCGATTACTTGGATTATACGATAGCCCCAATCACATTCAATTACAACATGATGTCCTATGAGATAGTCAAAGCAGTAATTAATTAATATTACAACTCATACAATTATATGAACATGTTCTGAAGTGCATTGTAAACATGAATTCACACAAACATAATCAAGAAGACATCAGAATAAGTCATATATGGAGAAAATCATACACATCATTGATCTAGTTGAGAATCATATCTCAACCCATATACAAGTACATCTTACTAACTACTAACTCGTTCAGACACTTTTACAAACACTTAGTCTACACATTACATCATACATATTATGTATTCATTAGCATAAGTATTAGGGCAAATCCTTTCATCAAAGAGTAGTCGCCCATATAACAATCATATATCCACCACAGTTTGTCATGGCAAGCACGAATACAAAGTCTATACTCATTCAGTCATTTTCACATACACTTAGGCTACACATACTAAATACATATCATATGTTGGTATATCATGTATTTGAGTTAAACCTTTAGCCCAGGAGTTTTTACACATACATCTAGCATACATAGATGATAGTTAATCATGGCAAAATTAAATTCATATTTCATACGTATACGGTATTTTCTACAAATACGAGGAATACAGTATATTCAACATAGTTAACGTATAACTGAAAAATGAAACAGACAACACTTTATACACGTGAAATAGCATCCACGTCAGTAATATATCATTAACTGACATTGAAAGTCTTGAAAATCATAACCTAAACGTATATAGTCCGCACCTTAAACCAAAAAATACGTATAAGATGTGATTCAGACGATAAGTCTTCGTCAACGGCGGATACGCTACCTATAGCATGAAACAGGTTTGCTATAACTTCACTACAGCTATTTTAAGCTTCAAAATAGGTTAGGGTTGGCTTAACTTATCCAAGAATGGAATCAGAAATGCCGTAATAGCGATACGGTAGTGGTGTTGAAGCACGTGGAGTGGCAAGGTAGAATCCCTGGGTGAAACTTCAACTCTCTCTCTCTTTCTCTCTCTTTCTTATCTAGGGTTTGAAATTCATATGGGATTTGTGAGAGAGGGTTTAAGGCCTTTTTATAAGCCCAAAAGCGACGGAAATAGCCCTAGGGCCAAGGTATACTTAGGTTATAACCAAATCGGGTCTATTTCGATCCAACGGAGCACTTCTGGAGGTCCTATTACTAAATGCGGTGGGACTTAAGCTCTCTAATATCGGATCTAGGTCAAGGTAAGTTTTCATTCCGGTCGGGTTTCCAGATCGACCGTGGCGGACCAGTTTCAGTTCAACAGTTATGGGAACTCAATCAGAGCTATAAGTACTATGACATGTAAGGGCCACCTATCCTGATTTGAGAGTGAATTTGGGTCAAAATATAACGGTCAGAATGCTTAGAAATAACGCACAAGCGACACGTCTCAGATTATTTAAAATCATATTTAATTTTCTAAAAATCTTCGCTTTCTCACTCTCTTCACTCCGGACTCAAGGAAATGGTCTCAGGACATCGTTTGGTCTTGATTTTTGAGATGATAGTCAATTCTGACTAAGCAGTCATAATGGTCTAAGTTCATCACTATCGAACTTTCGACGTGCAGTCTAGGTCCAATACGAAGTGTCTGAATGCTCCCAAGAGCAACTGGGTTTAGAGATTGATCCTAGGTTTCTAAGTAATATAGAATTAGTAGTTCTACTCATTTTAGGTCTTTTATTTTATATTTAAAGTGGTTCAAGTTAATTCTACTGAGTATTCAGTTTGGTACTTAACCAAATTCTACCCTAATTATGGTAGAATACGGTCCGAGGGCCATTCTATGTCCCATTTTGGGTACTTCTAGTTATCATATTATTTTAATTATTTTTCTAGTAGTTAATAATTAAGTTTAACCTATCTCCAGCAAATTTCATAAGATTTTAATTTGTAAAAAAATTCTAAAAATTCCAGAAGTAGCAGTTATCGAACAAGTGATTTTCGGACAGTTGTCACAACGTCCTACTTTAAAATATATTAAATATTCTATTATATTTTTTATATTTTTTAATATAAAAATAGACTCATTTATCTTCAATCTGATTTTTGAATCACCTAAATCAGAGTAATAACAAAGGAGATATGATTTTTCAAAGTTGGAGGAAACATGCAGAAAAAATATAGAAAATGGGCTGCCTGACCATTGTACGGACGAGGCCTCGCCGATCACTGACCAATTTGGCAAGGGCTCGCCCCAGGAGCGAGGTCCTCCCCCCCTGGGGATGCCGAAAACATGTGGGACCCACCTCGGGTCCCCCCAAATTGAGTCGTTTGGGCCCACGAGTCCGTCGAGACATTTATCGAGTCTCATTTACAAACCAGAAAGATTTATGCGATATACAATATATGATTTTGGGTTATAAGAAGCTACTCTATCCAAATAACCTATCTACATCATGAGATTTCAATAATTTCATAGTCAAAATCCCATTTTATGCATGTATGAACCATTTATAGTAAGTTTTAGTTTAAGTATAGTTCTTCACCTTTTAAACTTTAGGATTTATGTCTAATATGAAAGTACTTAGGGAAATTTGAAGAATGAGGTGGTGAAAGGTGAGATTTTGAAGGAAATGGGTTGAAAATTAATTTTTTTAAACTTTAGGATTGAGCTCTAAGAGTGATATGGTTGACCCATTTCCTAAGGACGTCTAACTCCAGGTTGGCAAAAATTTGGGGTGTTACACTTGCTAAGGTCCTGTAATGCTTGTAAGGTGTTCAGATTAAAGAGCTCTTAGTTTTGGATATGTTTGAGAATCGGATCCTCTTGGGATCTTTGCTGATTTGTGTTGGCAGATTGACCACTCCTCCAATTGAAGATGGGATGGTTCTTCTAACTCAAGTTGTATGCATTTGAGACGAGAGTGTTGAAAGGCCATTGATAGTTATTCATGGCATTTGATTGCTCATGTAACAACCATTTCAAAGCAGGAATCATAGGACAATCTTGTGTCAAGTGTATGTCACTAGCATAAATACTACATACAACTTCAATGGTCTCTTCGGGTTTGACCATCTCCACCTTCTTTAGTTCAATGGCCTCGATTTTTATTGTAAGGTTGACCACCCTTGTACCACATACAACTTCAATAGTCTCTTTGGGTTTGACCATCTCCACCTTTAGTTCAATGGCCTCTATTTTTATTGTAAGGTTGGCCACCCTTATACTTATGTCATCTTCTTCCCGTAAGACATATATGTTTTGACAAGAAATGAATGTATTTGGTTTGGGGAATTATCTTATTCAATAACAACAGAGAAATGATGAGAGAAACAATCATCATGAAATATTTTATTCATTCTAAGTTCATTTACATCCTCGTTTATCCCTTGATTCCAAACTAAAGTATAAGATTACAAGTATTAATTATATAGAATAGTCCAAATAATGATTTTAACAGCATTCCGGCTTGCAATGTGTTCATCCCAATAAGAGAAGTGTTGTACAGATCTGAAAATCTTTTGTTCTCTCTTCTAACTTGTTTAGAATAGCAACCCTTGTGAAATGACAACTATATTCCCAAAAAAGATCATAGCAAACTCAGAAAATCCAATACCATGCAACCATATACATTACTTCCGTGCAACACGGTCAGCACAACATACTTGTGTTGTGTGGTCTAGTGTAATAGGCTTCAAGCCATTTTCTCTTTACTCCTTCCTTCCTCTTCTTTAAGTACCTGACAAGGGTACTCAAAGGTCTTCTTTTGGGAGTTCTGATCTCTTGTGTGTCAAATGAAGAAGTAGTGGGCTATATATAGGCATTCGCACGTGTAAGGCCTTGAATTTTGTGCCATAGGGCCTACCTTGCACATCACTTTCACTGTGTAGCACACAATAACTTTTCTATCTTCATAGTGTTGCGCAGACCCATGCAACCACTCTTTGTTGTGCGATCACGCGCAACACCTATTATCCCAAATTTTATCATCTTCTCTTTTTTCTTCATATATGATTTCTTCTCATCATATCTGCTTTCATTAATTTTTTATGCTCCAACAGTATATTCCTCCCTTTTCCCTTGATTGATTAAGCTTGGAAGTCGAGGTTTTTGAGGAGGTGTCCCATGATTGCGAGTTCTCAGAAAGTAGATCAAAATAATCCCACACATTATCAGCCTCTTTGTTTATAAACTAGCCATTGCACATCATCTCTATGAATTGCCGCATGTGTGAAGTCGGTCCATCATAGAAAAAGCTTATAACCTACCAAATTTCATAGCCATGTTGTGACAGGAGTTTAGAAGATCCTTGAACCTCTCCCAACATTGGAAGAAGGTCTCTTCCTTTTGGGAGAAGTTTATGATCGCTCTCCTCAATGTATTGGTTTTGTGAACTGGGAACTTTTTAAGGAACTTCTGGGTCATCTCGGCCCATGTCCCTATTAATCGTGCTTGAAGGTCATGCAACAATGACTTAGCCTTCTCTTTCAAAGTGAAAGGAAACAATTTTAGCCATACGGTGTTGTTAGACACATTTGGGAAGTGTAAGGTTGCTACTATCTCATCGAATTCTTTGAGATGTAGGTATGGGCTTTTAGAATCAAGCCCATGAAACTTTGGAGGGAGTTGGGTCACTCCCGGTTTGAAGTCCACATTTCCTACATTGTGTGGAAACACAATGCAAGAAGGTGTGCTTTCCCTCATAGGTTGGAGATAGTCTCTCAATGTTCTAGGTGTGTAGAGGCATTGTGCACCTCATTCTCATCCTCATGCTCCTGTACTGATTAGTTTAGTTGATTTGCAACCATAGCTTGTGTCGACTCAGGAGATCTTAGGTGATGTATAATCCGGTGATGGATAGTCAATCCTTCGACTAATCTCCCTTCACTTAAGAGATGTAGA
Source organism: Magnolia kwangsiensis (assembly GCA_037074715.1). NCBI lineage: Eukaryota > Viridiplantae > Streptophyta > Magnoliopsida > Magnoliales > Magnoliaceae > Magnolia > Magnolia kwangsiensis. The sequence goes on along the minus strand of CM073586.1, from coordinate 50,286,751 downwards.
ATATTGTCATGAACCCACTTGGGCATGAAACACTCTTAGATTTGAAGTTCTAAAACTGAAAACTAAGAACTACATAAAATAAAAATTTTGAAAGAGATAAATTAGAAAGAAGTTATCGAATCGGGAGTGCTATGTTAATTGCTAAAATAAAAAAGATTAGTTCTAAAAACATAGCCAAAAAAAAAAATCTTAATCCAAAACTAATTCTAATGCTAATCAAATTCAGAAAATGCCACCAAAGACCCCAGCAATGGCACTAAAAACTTGTTCACAACCCCAAGTGTAGGGCTGCGCTGTAGTAATAACTTAGTAAGACTGAGATTGTATCCACATGGACTTAACCTGTACTTATTCTGAAAGTAACTAGAACTAGAATTAACAATCTAAAATATGGAATAATTGAGAAGAAGTTTTGTAAACTAAAGTAATCAAAGGGAAACTAGAGCGCTAAGGATCCACTTGTAGCTATTATGACATCAAACCTATCCCTTTGATGCAATCAAAGGGTCTTCGATGGAATCAAAATTTTCACCCAATTGTGCAACAACTAAAGTCAATTTGCACTTAATTCGTGATGTGATTGATCTACCTTCTATAGCATGGAACACTTACTTTGATGTCATCAACAGAAGAGTTTAGTATTTCTGAAATTTGGCACTTTACAAATCCAATTTTCTTCATTCTTCACTTGGTTTTCTTAAATCTTAGGCCCTTGAAATCTTCAATCTTGGTATCCAAAGATCCATCATTTTCCTTAATATTCTTTGAGCATCTATTTCCATGCTTTTAGCATCCTTTTCAATCCAAGCTCTCAAAATCACCTCACAAAACAAACATGCATAAATATATTGATTAAGTACTATCATGTCAATAAAACCAAGATATAAACAAGGTGAATATACAATATTTGACACTTAACAGCTACTCCCTTCCCAGGTGTTGGACCTCATCAGAGAAAAGGGTTGATGTACATCTAATTTGGATGCTCGTTTTGTTTGGATGAAAGAGGCCTTTGAAAAGTTTTCAATTAAGTTAACTTGGGAAACTTGTAAGATGCCTAGTCCTAGAAATAACTAGGCATGCTGGGTACCACACTTGATAATGCCCACGAAGATGGTAATACTTTGAAGATTATCCACAACCCCAAGTACAGGGTTGCGATTTAGTAATAACTCGGTGAGAACGAGGTCGAATTCATAGGGAATGGGGAACACAGTCTAGTACTGATCTAAATCCAACTTGGTTGTCTGGGTTTTTTATCCAGCGAGATAAAAAGAGTTTTAACTAAAAAAGATAAAAGAATAAGGATTTAGGATATTTAGGATCCACCTATAGAAATCTCAATATTTAATCTACTTGATTCAACAGTAACTCGATTGGAATTGAAGTCCTATCATATCCAATCAGATGATGGAACAGTTAAAACAGAATCTTAACTTTCATTGGATTAGTTCCCAAATATCTATCTAATTGCAATGATGGCAGGGAATTCAATCATCCACCATGCCCAAGAGATAATGGTGAACAATGACTTATACATAACACATAATTTAAAATAAGTAAGAAGATATTCAAAGTTTTCATAACATCTACTATAATTGGAGTCATAATAAACCATAAAAAACTGAAAATGTTTCTTAAATCATACTAGAAGTCAAATAGTTCAACATAAAATTAAATCAAAGTAAGATAAACATCAAAATAAACTATAGGCTTCATCCCTTAGCCCTAGTTAAGAGATTAGCCTAACAAGACTAACATCTTAGAAGAAAAATAAAAAGATCAACTAGAACCAGTGAAGAAATTGAAGTAGAAGAAGGTTATCGGTGCTCCACATAAGCCTTCTCTCCCTTTTCAAATCCTAAAGATTTAGAATAGCCTAGGGACTCTTTTAAAAAGTTTTACAACTTAAACTTTTGCACCGCCTCAAAAAATTTCATAAACTGCCTCAAATTTACACACTCTTGGCATCTTCGATGGTAAACTTCGAAGCCATCGAATAGTCTTCGATTGCACCTTTGATGGTATCGAACTGTCTTCGATTCCATCAAAATTTATCCAGAACTGTACAGTGAGTTGAGCCTAAAATTCACAAATTGTCAATGCCATCGAAGTTTATTTTGAAAATTATTTCAGAAATTTCTCTTTTAGACTCGAAGTTTTAGAATATCATTTTTCTGGCCAATTTTCATAATTCATTTTCTTCACTTCAAACCTTCGATTCTCTTCATTTCTCACTTGGTTTCCTTGGATCTTTGGCATGTGAATTCTTCATTAATAACATTTAAATCTCCAATTCTTCATTATCTTCTTTTGGGCTCTAAATCCATCCATTTAAGCGCATATTCATCATAACCTTCTGAATCACCTCGCATGAAAAAAATGTATATAATTAAATGCCAAGAAAACTAATGTAATTGAATGGTTAAATATGCTATATTTGAGTCTCAACATACACCCCAACTAGCATTTTGCTAGTCCCAAACAAAACATGCGAAATATATTTCGAAAACCAATGTATAATTTCCATAAGCTCAAGCGGTTCGAAAAACAATCCAGATTATAAAAATCTAAAATACATTAATATTGAGCACTACTTTCTCCTAAACTCTATTACTTGGTATATTTCCTAATTAAGTTCAAAGTATTAATCCTATAATTAGAATAATTCTAAATATTGAGTTCCATGGGTGCATAGTAAAGTCTAGACTTATCACAACCAGAGGTTCAATTCTCTATTTTCATGATAACATTAATAATCAAAAGAGTTTAAGATAACCTAAACCTAAACCAAAACTTGCCTTACAGTTCAACACTTTATTCTTCTAACTTTTGATTTTTTCGTCAATGGCTTTCACATTGTTTCACTTTTTTCTTCTTTTCAACAGTCGTTAAAAAACTTTAATAGGTAGCCCTTTTCGACGATAATTATTTTTTCACTGAGTATTTTCTTTTTTCACTTTTTTTTTTATATTTTCTTTTAATTGAATATGATGGGAAAATTCCCCAAGTTTGATTTCTATCATTCTTAATAATCATCAAGTTAACCATTCAATATCAAACTTAAACTTTAATGTGTAAGCTAGATGTGATATATGAAATCATGACTTAATCAATGTTTAAAACTTCTAATTATGAATTAATAACTCAAACTTAACCTTGAAATCTATCAAATAACTAGAATTCAGGTTCAATAATCTTCAACAATTAAGTATCTTATCATTCTAATATATGAATTATCTTTAAAATCACTTAATTTCACAGAAATTTTGAAAAAAAAATTATAACTCAAAAATTTAACAATTTTGCTCAAATTTGAAGAATTTCCAAGGGAAACCTACCCCCTGACCAAAAATCCACATTGTCCTCAATGTATAAACATATGCAATAAAAGAAAAATTGAGAGTAATGAAAAAAAAGGAAAGAAGATGAAGAGTACCTGTGAAGCGAAAATAATCTTCCAATAAAATATAGTTATAGCAAAGAAACTAAACTATACAAAGTAAATTAATCCTAAGAATGCAATAAATTTTAATCCTAATCTAGTAAAGTAAGAAAAAACTACTCAATCATGTATCAAGGTTCCTCCTCCGGCCAATATCTTGATCATTTTCTCAGTAAGTTTCTTAACAAGATAATTCAAAAGCCATTTTTGCAGTAGGCTTGCATGCCCTAAAGCAGGAATGTCAAGAGAAATTTATGAACATCATTAAAAAAAATATATATTTTAATCCCCTGAGGTATCCAAATTTGATAATATTCACTTGTGAAAGAAAAGTTTTTAATGTTAGTATACCACGGTGAGTCAAAGACTACAATTAGGTGAAATTTAGAAAACTTCTCATCAAGTAGTGTAGTCTCAATATGTTCTGAAGTTTCAGACTTTGGTTCAATTTTCAGCTCCTCCTTTAATGGAAAAAATTCAGGATCTAGGGATGGAGGTTCTTCAGAATAATGATTCCCTCGGTCAGTATCAACTACCAATGTATTTTCTCGTAAAGCATCCACTGTCATTAATCATGCAATCATTAAAATTTTCAAGGTGTGTCAAGAAATCTTCTAAAGAATCGGGACATGTAGTTAGAAGGGACTGATTCTCCACATTGGAATCATGTGTGTCATGTAGTTGGAGTGGGTTAACATCACTATGTTTGAAAAGTACCCGTCTCTCGATCAATAACTTGGATTAGCATTGAGATCGACTTTTCGAAAAACTGAACCGTGTACTCACGAACATAATCCAACTCCTCATTCTCAAATTTAGTATACTCCACAAGCGAGTTGGAATCACTCTCACTACAACAAACAATGCTTTTATCGAGGAACTTTAAATTTCATTGGTAAAATTTCCTTGGTAAATTTCAAATTTGGGGCTATTTGAAAAACTTACATGGTAAGAGTTTTACCGATGAAAATTTTCATCGGTAAAAAACACAAAATCACTTTTACCAAGGAAAATTTTCATCGGTAAAAATGTTATATTTTTCACTTAAAACTTTTCACGCAGAGTTTTACCGATGAACTAAAACCATCGGGAATAATGTAAAAATGTTATATTTTTCAAATAAAAAATTTTCATGCTGAGGTTTACCGACGAACCATTTCATTGGTAAAAAGCAAAAAAATAACTTTTATCGACGAAAATTTTCGTCGGTATAAATGTTATCTTTTCCATAGCAAATTTTCACGCTGAGTTTTACCAACGAACTAAAATCGTCGGGACTAATGTTTTTACTTTTCATAAAAATGTTATATTTTCAGATAAAAAATTTTCATGGTGAGTTTTACCGACGAACCATTTCGTCGATAAAAAGCAGAAAAAAGAACTTTAACCAACAAAAATTTTCGTTAGTAAAAATATTATCTTTTCACTTAGAAAATTTTCACGCTGAGTTTTACCAACGAACTAAAACCGTCGAGATTAATGATTTTACCGACGAAAAGGTTCGTTAATAAAAATGTTATATTTTTTAGATACAAATTTTCACGCTGAATTTTACCAACAAACCATTTCGTCTGTAAAAAGTGAAAAAATAACTTTTATTGATGAAAATTTTCTTTGATAAAAATGTTACTTTTTCATGTAAAAATTTCACGTTGAGTTTTACTGACAAACTAAAACCATCGGGAAAAATGTTTTTACCGATGAAAAGTTTCGTCGATAAAAATGCTATAATTTTCAGATAAAAAATTTCATGTTTTTGTCAGTAAAAATGTTATCTTTATCACTTAGAAAATTTTCACGTTGAGTTTTACCAAAGAACTAAAACCATCGGGAATAATGTAAAAATGATATATTTTTCAGATAAAAAATTTTCACACCGGGTTTTACCGATGAACCATTTCGTTGGTAAAAAGAAAAAAAAAACAACTTTTACCGACAAAATTTTCGTCGGTATAAATGTTATCTTTTTCACTGAGAAAATTTTAACACTGAGTTTTATCGACGAACTAAAACCGTCGGGAATAATGTTTTTACTGACGAAAATTTTTGTCAGTAAAAATGTTATAATTTTCAGAAAAAATTTTCACACTGAGTTTTACCGATGAACCATTTCGTCAGTAAAAAGCAGATAAACAACTTTTAATGATAAAAATTTTCATCGGTATAAATGTTGTCCTTTTCACTTGGAAAATTTTCACGCCAAGTTTTACCGATGAACTAAAACCGTTAGGAATAATGTTTTTACGTCGGTAAAAATGTTATAATTTTCAGATAAAAAATTTCCATGCTGAGTTTTACCGACGAACCATTTCATCGGTAAAAAATAGAAAAAATAACTTTTATTGACGAAAATTTTCGTCAGTAAAAATGTTATCATTTCACTTGGAAAATTTTCATAGAGTTTTACCGATGAACTAAAACTGTCGGGAATAATGTTTTTATCAACAAAAAGGTTCGTTGGTAAAAATATTATATTTTTCAGATAAACAATTTTCATGCTGAGTTTTACAGATGAACCATTTCATCGGTAAAAAGCAGAAAAAAAAAATTTTACTGACGAAAATTTTCGTCAGTAAAAATGTAATCCTTTTCACTTAAAAGTTTTCACGCTGAGTTTTACTGACAAACTAAAACCGACCGGAATAATGTTTTTACCGATGAAAATTTTCGTAGGTAAAAATGTTATGTTTTTCAGATAAAAACTTTTCACGTTTTTGTTAGTAAAAATGTCATTTTTTCACGTAGAAAATTTTCACGCTGAGTTTTACCAATGAACTAAAACTGTCAGGAATAATGTAAAAATGTTATAATTTTCAAATAAAAAATTTTCACGCTGGGTTTTACCGATCAACCATTTCATCGGTAAAAAGCAGAAAAATAACTTTTACCGAAAAAAATTTTCGTTGGTATAAATGTTATTTTTTTTCACTCAGTAAATTTTCATGCTGAGTTTTACCAACGAACTAAAACCATCGAGAATAATGTAAAAATGTTATATTTTTTAGATAAAAAATTTTCATAGTGACTTTTTATGATGAACCATTTCGTCGGTAAAAAGCCGAAAAACAACTTTTACGGAAAAAAATTTTCGTAAGTATAAATGTTATCTTTTTCACTTAGAAAATTTTCACGCTGAGTTTTATCGACGAACTAAAACTGTCAGGAATGATGTTTTTTCCAACAAAATTTTTCGTCGGTAAAGATGTTATAATTTTCAGATAAAAAAATTTCACACTGAGTTTTACCGATGAACTATTTCGTTGGTAAAAAGCAGAAAAACAACTTTTACCAACTCAAATTTTCATCGGTATGAATGTTATCCTTTTCACTTAGAAAATTTTTACGCTAAGTTTTATTGACGAACTAAAACTGTTGAGAAAAATGTTTCTACCGTCCTTGGTAAAAATGTTATAATTTTCAGAGAAAAAATTTTCACGCTGAGATTTACCGATGAACCATTTCGTCGGTAAAAAGCAGAAAAACAACTTTTACCGATGAAAATTTTCATTAGTAAAAATTTTATCTTTTTCACTTATAAAATTTTCATGTTGAGTTTTACCGACAAACTAAAACCATCGGGAATAAGGTTTTTACCAACGAAAATGTTCGTTGGTCAAAATGTAATATTTTTCAGATAAAAAATTTTAATGCTGAGTTTTACTGACGAACCATTTCGTTGGTAAAAAGCAG